>OY728148.1:1176359905-1178759905 GCA_963277665.1 Viscum album | reverse complement strand
ATAAATTGTCATAGGGAGGATATTTGGGATTTATCTAAGAAACATTATTTTTTGATAAATAGTGAAAATATAGGATTTTTAGTCAAAAATATTTTTTCGTATAATTTATTTATAAGGTCAACACATTTCTAAAAATGGTTTAAAAGATTAATTATATTATATTTTTATCAATTAATACAATTTAGTACATTTAGATGAATTTTACTTCGATATTGGGTATTTAAACATTACAATCTTTTGAATGTTTTAACTTCAAAACCCAAAATTAATGACCAGACTACGAGATTAATTTTAATTTAATTTCAAAAACTTATGTAATTTTAATTTGGAAAAATAAATTATAAATTTTCAATAATCATTATATATTATATCAAATAAGTTTAAATTATTTGTTAACAAAAAATATTTTTGATTGTGACGAATATTAATAATAACGATTCAGATTTAATTATGTTTAATAAGGGACCAAACCATAACATTCTGACCCAAAATGACTCGCACACTTGTCAAACATTGATTTTCATGCAATTATACTTCCATTAACCTTCCATTATTTATTTCAGTTTGTTTGGTATGAATTGTTTTATGGTAAAAACGTGGGTACATCAAACTTTTTAAAAAAAATGCTAATTGTGTCCTTCCCTACCCAATAAAAGGCGACTACTACTCCCTCTTATTTACACCTGACAAACAACTATAGTTTGGAAAATATTTAACCAAAAAATTTACCAGAATTCCTAACTTCATACATGATGCCTCTATTTTGGAATAAATCATTCCAAGGAAGCCTTTTGTCACAAACCATACAGAGTTACCCGATTAAGAGGTAATGTCTTCCCTCAAGTTCATTTCTATTATTTTCATTATCCACACCCTAAACACTATATATTCCATGATAGTATAACAAAAACATTTTCCTAAATATAACCATTTGTTTTTATGATAATATTTATACATACACATACACACAACTCCATATAATCTTAGAAATCATTATGTTTAAGTGTACGACAAACATCTACCCCACTAAATGGTAATTGTTCATTTTCTTTTACCACATGCCTTGGTACACATTATTATGGATACTCTATTTATATATGTATTCTATTATATTTTATATTTCTTATGATTTTGCTTTCATTTTACAACACATATCATTTTAATTTACAATTTCATGTATATACAATAATTTTGATTGGGGAAGTGTGGACTACTTCTCCTCAAAGACATGTGATTCATTCACAAACTACATGGAATATTCAAAGGATGTGTTTAGTTAAATTATATAATATATATTCTATAATAATTTTAATGTAATAATCATATTTTCCATTATATAAATATATATATATTCATATGTAATTTATCTTCTTCCATTCAATACAACAATAAAAGGGAAACGTTGTTCATGCATGCGAACAACTTACAGTATACATGATTTGTGATTTCCATTTAATATATACATATTCTATAAGTTATAATAATAAAAATATATTTAATATATATTATATTTATGACCTCGTTTACATTCTGGAATCAGGATGTATGTATATGTACTTAAGATATAACAAATTAAGTCTCATGTGACGAACAATGAAGGTATTACCAGAAGTGAAACATTAACATTGGATTATTAACAAAAAGTTAATAAAAAGTCATAATAAAACCATATATGTTATTATATATGATATTATGGTTCTGTAAAATATTCGTAATAATTTTATAATTATTATACAAGTGGTTAGAACGAGTATGATATGAGTCAGGACATAAGGTAAGGGAATTTCATCTTAGTTTTATTTCTATAATACACAAGCCTTATTCTCCACTCACTTATATGGTGTGTTGTTTGTAAAAAAATGAATGTATTATATGTATATTATAATTAAATTTAATTGTAATCACAAGTCCATTTATTATATTTATTTCAGGGGTTTTATGTTTCAATAGATACCAAATCGTTAAAATATATTTCTCTCAATTTTCCTTCATTGAGACTAATGTTTTTTCATTCCCCTAAATTCATTTTTGAGGTGTAATAAATCATGAATATACTTATTTTCATGATATTATTTGATTCATGTATCATCCTTTATTACATGAAAATTATTATCCATATTTACCATGTGATACGAGTTTATTGAAATAATCTCATCACTATTCATGTTTTTTTATTGTACTTCGATTACTAAAATATCATAATCCATATTCAAAGAATAGTTAATAATTTTATTCACATATAACTATCATAGTCATTGGTCAGAAATATTTTTTATTCAAAACCCATTTTTTAAAAGATCATTGAATCCCATTTTCATGGGAAATGGGATTAAAAAAATTTTATAGGTGTATATGCATACTTTTATGTTTTAAAATTTATCATCAATGAAAATCAATTTCAAAAGGATTTGTGTTCTGAAAATAATTTTCAATGCAGAAAGGATATTTTAATTAATAAATTAATCAAAAAGATCATTCAAAATTAATTTTCATTTTAATTAACATCTTATAGTGATACTCATTCTTTTATGGGGATATTATTTAATGTTTCCATTATAAATTCATTCAATTAATGGACTATGTTTTGAAGGCATGATGATTATGAAACATGTTTCCATTTCACGAGCTATATTCTTTTAAAAAATTATTCTCATCACATGATATGTTTATGATGAAATGAATATGAAGTCAATATTTTTATACATGTTATGATTTGATTACATGTTTATAATATCAATTTAATTTCATGTGTTATCATATGATTATTTTTGTTATTTTGGAACATGAATGAATGATTTCATTATGAGAAGGGTGGGACCTATATCTCCCTCCAATGCATTGGGTAATTATTTATATCTCATGATATGTACTATGATACTCTTGGAAGTGAACCTTGACTACTAAGATGGTCAGGGTAGTTTGCCATAAATACCAAGATTGTAAGAGGAGTGAACTAATGCTATATAGATGTCCATGGGAGTAAACAATTAAATACCTAATAGTCTAGGTACTGAACCCTTATTACTAAGAGGGTCTTCATAGTAATGACTTGGATGCTATGGAACTCATATTAAATTCTTAGGTGTCTCCAACAATTCTATGTTTTATTCTTAATTTAGGATTTTATTTATTTTGATCTTTATTTCCTTATGATTCATGTCTTATGATCTACCATGACTTATGAAATGATTTAAATATTTCTTCAATGATATTGAGTGTGTGATATTCTATTTTGATGATAGTTTTTCATATCCTTACACTCATAATTATTCATAGAGGACTCTATTGTTTTACCATACAAAGAATTCGATCTCACCCCTTTTTATGTCTCCTTTCCTAGGTTTTGAAGAAATGTATTATGTTTGATGTGACTAATAAGGGTTATATTTAAGAATAAACTTGTGGGAGATAATGTATCTCAATTATTTTTGACTTTTTATATTTCCATATTTTCAAATGCACAAAACTAGTATTAAATTTGGGAGTCTTTTTGTACAATTTCTTATTTATTCCACAAATGTTATCTATTTTTAATGTATGAAAAGTGAGGGACTCTATTTTCAATTTTTATTAGGTCTAGATATATATTTCATGAATTTCATATAGGAATAATCATTCTTAGAAGAACCTATTACAGGGATCAACTAAGAAATACTTGAAGGCCTTGTGTTGAGATACATTCGAGATAGCATTTCAAGACATGAAAGGAAGACTCACGTTAAAACTAGTTTTAATTAATGTATATAGGGGAATAATATACAATTTATATTGGGGGAAATCATGTATTAGTCTAGGATATTATATGGTAAATATGTACACAGTCGTGGTGTATAGGTCACATCAGTTGATGCCATAAGAGAGGATCTACCCCACACATAATCCAATGTTAGCTGCTTGGTACACGCATGGAGTTGTTAAAGGAATTATTTACTAGGAGAAAATATTATGTTTTAAACATATCCAAAAATCCTCATGTACATATTTTCATTGTGTGACATGACCCTTTGGAATAGAACTTTGGTTATGTACCAACAATCATTTGACATTGATCTTTTCTAGACACTCGAGAAGGGAAATGTTGTAGCTGATAAACAAAGGAGGATGACAATGATCCAAGTGGATTCTTATGTACATGTTTTTTAGATGAACAATTATGTTCAAGATAGTCTCTATAATAATTTTCTCTTATTATTATTAGTGACATCCACTCTTTGGATATCGTTTTGATGAGACAATTTTCAGATTCAGAGGGCCTAGTCCTACAAGAGTGCATGGTAGTTAAAGTCCCTCTTTCTTTTATGAATATTAGAGAGGATTAAATTATATGTATTCAAAAAAATGTTTGGTTTTCATTAGATATACAAAAGAATTTTAGACATTAGTTTTATATATTATATTGGGAAGTACATTCAAATGTAATCCTAATGTATCGATATTTACTCCCCTAGTATTGGTGTTCGTGAATGAAACAAGAGATGGATACTTTCTCAGGTAGAATTAAACATATCATTAGGTGAAGGTGGAAATATATTGAGAAATGGGTAATTTACAATAGTTAAGAATTCCATAGTGAAAATTAGATGATTTTATGATGGTTATCATGATCCTGTTTTTGAGGTCTCCTCGAGGTTCCGATTGACATAGAATTGGGTCTTTTCATATATAATCGAGTCTAGGATATTGAATTATTTAGATACAATGTAATATATTGTAATTATATGTCTAGAGTATTGATATTATAGAGATATTCATGATGATATCCTATCAATTTCATTTTCCTTAGAGGTATGGTGCCATACATAATGTCTTCCATGTATCTCAATAGGGATGTTTTCACTGTAACTTCTCTCACACTGTATATATGGATAAGGCTAAGATTTATGTAGATTAATCCTTTAAGGATCATCCTACATGTATTGTTCAGAGGATCAGGAAGGCTCTAAGAGTCCAGTCATTTTTTATATTAAATGTTATATACAATAAATAATGTGTATAGGATGAGAATTTAGAGTAAGAGGATTATGTACATACTCAATATTTGGAATTATTATTAGATGATTCGTGAATACCCATGGAAGGGGAATTCAGCGATGAATTTATTTTAGGGGTAATTTTTAAGATCTGGGTTTTTTTATAGAGGTATAGATCTTTTTAATTTTATATTAATTACATAAATTTAACCTAATGTGAATTTATTACAAGATAATGGACGTTTCAAGGGTGTATAGAAATTGTTTTAATATCAGAGAATGAGTTTTTGGAAAATGGTTGTTGGTAATCATGGTATGTAGAAACTGTATGAACCAAGCTTCACATTTTGAGAAAACTGAATGGGGTGTTTCAGAGTCTAGAGAAGGTCTTCTTAATTAGAGTAAACTGTGCACCTGAGTTCCTCATGTATGTGTCTTAGAAACATTAATTTTTATCTAATGTTAAATGCATGGTCAGTGAAGGGTTTTTATAACTTTTCACCACAACCGTGTTAGGGGAATATTTGATAGTGGTAAGTGTTTTGAATTTTTATATGGGTTTTCAGACTATATAGATGAAATGTGTGGGTTCCCTATTAAGACAATAAGGTGTGCACCTTTGGTACATAGTTTGGGTAACCATTTTGAAAAAAATATGACCTAGTATTTTGTGGAAAAATTATTGTTTTCCCCTTAATTTATTAAAATTTTATCACTCCTATAATTTTTCCTTTATTTTTCAGCCTTGTTCAGATATTCTAATTCATTGAGTTCCATATTATTTTAAATCTAGGATACTATGTAACTTATCAATCTAGACTACATTTCAATAGGTTTTGGTCTCAGAAGATACATGCAGGTGTGTTCTTCATTCATTTTAATCCTTTCTACATTTTTCTACGTATCAACAGATTAATTTTGGTACAATATAATAATCCATATTTTTATGTAATTCATCCATTTCTCCAATATCTTCCCATTCCATGTTGTGTTAGGAGATGATAATGGAATTTTATTCTACCATTGGTATAAGATAGGTTCTATATATATTTACCTAAAAGGTTGGTGTTTAATATACCTTGTTATTATTGTGCTTCTTGACAGACCATCTTATGGTTCCACTAAAATTAATTAAATGTCTTTAAAAAATAGTTCGAACTTCATTATGTTTCCCATATGGTGCTATTTTATTCTTATTGTTTGTTATCCCAAACATGGGATAATATTTTTGAACCTGATTAGGTTTCCCACATGATTAGATCATTTATTCGGATCATCGGATCATCGAATAGACCTATGTTCATGATTCTAGATGGAGATATTTCCTTTTTGGCTTCAATTGTATTATTATACATGTATTCTTTGGAATTCCTATTTCCACTTATTCTATGAAATTTTTTACATAGATAATACATGTTGATCCTGCAATATATGTTAGTATATCTGGATTTTCTTGTCATTATTGATTTCAAGTTGTTTATTACAATTTATAATGATTTATATTATTCTTTCACTAACGATTTATATGATTACCACAAAGTGTTACACTATGATTATGAGGGTATTTTCTCCCCACTGTACCACCTTATAACCTCGCTACTTGACATGATCCTCTAGCATATGGGGAGACCCACTTGAGACCATGTGACTCATCGAATTTGGGAACCATTTATTGTCTATCGTGTTCAGATTTTATAGTCTTGTTGGGGCAAATGATGTGGCTTGGAGGAACTGCCTGGATTCATTTCCTTATAAAGAGCCTTAATCCACCAATGGTGGTTTGAGGAATGTATAATGAAAAATAATTTGGCCAACTTATAGTATTTTATGTACATTTGATTTATATATGTTGACTTTCAACATATTGAGATGTTATCATTTGGGATAAATTTTCCTATTGTTCTTGTTTGAGTAGTTGATCTGAGTAATCTTTTGATATATTCAATTTTGTTTACTAAATTGTTTTAGAATAAATCCTCCGAGATGTTTTTTTAATAATATACAAGAGAAATATACCATTGAACCATAGTTGGACAACCCTTATATGGACGAGAGTCTTGTTTATAATAGTTTGTGTGTTATCTATGCTTTGGAAATGTAAACGACAATAGTTCACACTAAATATTCAGTTATGGAACCTCAATGTGATGAATCTCAAAATAATTCTCAATATATTCTCCACTGGAACCCCCCCCCCCCCTTCATTCTATGGATAAAAAACATCATGGGGATGGAGATCGGTTCAAGAATATTTATCATTACATTGAATTAGAGTGACACTCATAACGAAATTATGGAGAAATGCTTCACCTAAAATATAGAGGGTCCTATAAATAGATATTGGGACTTAATAGTAGTGGTGTAGAATCAGGAGGTTTTATATTGGATAGATTTTAAATTTATTTTCACTAACTATTCCTACCAAAAGACTATGGTTTTTTCTAAGAAAAACATGTAATCAAAATTGAAAAGGCAAACAAGGCCGTGATGGAGTATGAATACTTCTTTTCAAAGCCTGTACAATTTTCACCTATGAATGTATTGAATTAGAAGTTGGAGACACAAAGGTATTAGATGGGTATTATGAAGGATATTTTTTCTCATGCTTTATTGATGAATCTATCAACATATGATGATGTGGCACAAATGGCATTGATTTTTTAATGTGATCTGGCTGGGATGTAAGGGTTTTTGGATATTCCTTTTTTCTCATAGAGGTAGTTTTATGAGTTCCTTTAAAGGAAAGATAAACCATGATGTTTCACCTAGTGGATTTCAATATCATGAATCTTCTAATCCTCTTATAGTTCCTATAAAAGGCTTCATAACACGATTCTAGTGTATAAATATTGGTCATATGAAATGGTTTTTTATTAAGGAACCCAAACTCTTCTACTCCTATGGATATTTAGGACGATTATTGAAAATAATGTTATATCATTACTTACCCACGTAGTGGCATGTACTTATCAGAACCAAACAGTACTACAGTGCATTCAAATGATTCAAAAACAAATGGGTTCTAGCAATATGCATCGAGAACAAAAATTCTCCTTGGAAGAGTAGATTCTCCATGTAATGTTGATATAAGTACATAAACAATGAGAGGTTTCATCAATATAGGATCATTTTTATTTTATGATATATTTTTTACTAGTTCTTCTCATTCATTTAAATAGACTCGTATTGTGTTCCTATATATATTTTTAAAGATATATTATCTTATGTGATCGATATTATTATACCCCTTGTAAATAATAGTGAACAAGATCTCCACTTTCTAACATATATTTTCTCTTTATCAGATATTCCTCTAACATGGTATTTTCTTGTTCTCGACATGATACCTCTTGATGTAATTTTTTGAAGATATTTAATTGTTGCTATTAGGGAACAAATTTACTTCTATCATTGATGATTCACCTTTGTAGCACCTGATGGTGTGTGGTGTATCTTATATGGATAATGGTACTCGAAATCAAGTAGATATGGACCATCTAATACATAGGAGGGGCAAGTAAAATTAGTGTTTTAATTGAATCTAGAGTGTTAAACATTAATCTATGACCTTGCATAATTTTTGTTGTGTTTATTAATGTTTTTACTTCAAATTTCTCTTTCTTTCCATCGGTACAAGCAGTAGAGTTTTGGATAGATATAGTTCCTGGTACTAAACTAATGTCTACAAATTCATACCATATGGAACAAAATGAAATAAATGTGATGAATATTCAGTTGGATTATATATAATATATTGGCTTTGTAATCCCATGTGCTCCAACTTGTTGGGGGCACATGTTCTCTTTGATAGGAAATTTGATATACCACATCACCATTGAATTGATTACCAGAAAAAAATCGAATATGATAATGGAAATGTATCTTTTTCCCTGGATAAATGATATATTTGACCATTTTATTTGGGTGAATTGGTTCTCAAATAATTATCATCCATTTGGTTAACAAAGGTTTTGAATAAAATAATATAACGTTGTGAAAACCACAATACGGTGTAGGTATGTCCATTATGAGTATCATTTCATTCCATTTACTCTATTCAATTATTTTGTAGTCTTTATAGATTTGATGAATACATTAATCTATGAGTGTATTGATACTTTCATGGTTGTCTTTATGGATGAAATCCCAGTTTACTCTCAATCATTAGAGGATCATGTGCATCATCCAAGAGAAATTTTAGAATTATTTATATTTCAGAAACATTATGAAAATCTATTGAAATATGATTTCTGGATTCAAGAAGTGATGTTCTTTAGAAATTTGTCCATGGAACCTACTATCTCAGTTGATCCTCAATAGGTGACAGATGTTATGAAATTTGTGAAACCATGTAATTTTTTCAAGATTAAATGATTATTGGGTTTTTCAGGGTAGTATAACCATTTTGGAAGTTATTTTACAATGTTGCATTCATTGATGATCTATAAAAATTGGAAGGGGTTAATGTTAAAATGGTATTACATAATTTTAAATATAATTGGTTAATTTGAAATGTATTTTGACTATTGTTTCTACTATTTAACATTCTAAAGGATAGATATGGTTATCTGATCTTATATGAGGTATCATATTTGGGTATTGGGATATGATCTTATGAAAGGCGGTCAAATAGTTGAATTTTTCTCTCAACAGCTTATGCCACATGATAATATTTATCTAACACAAGAAATTGAACATGAGTATGTGATGTATGTTTTTAACAGTTAGTGGCATAGTATTTTTAGGGAATGGTTCAATGTGTATTACTAAAATTAGAGATTGAGTTATTTTTTATATCAAAAATATTTTAATATTTTTTAGTGGTGTAGGGTGGTGTACCTAAAATATTTTAATTTCTAAATTTCCTACACCCTAGATTAAGGATATTTCATTTTTGATTCATTGAGTAAGAAACATCTAACCTAGTATATGATAGAATCATTAGAAGAGTGGAACATGATAGATCTTTTTTCAAACATTCACAAAGGATATTGGAAATAGGGGTCTAGGTTTTGTGTCCTAGTGCTCATTTTAAACTATATCGCCTCGATATTCATATTCAAGAATATCAGAATGATGATGAATTAGGTAGCCTTAAAAACTATTTTTATGCTGGGGAGACCATATCATATTGGTCACTATCCAAAGAGGGTATTCAATGTTATTGGAATTCATTATTTGATTATATTTGTGAGGAATATGGTGATGGTTTATTTCCATTATACAAAATGGAAAATGAATATATGAACAACAAAGGAATTTTGTATGGAGATAATTTGGGTGTCCAGTTATGAGAAGATAAAATGTTGATATTTATTGTCATTGTTATATTTACGAAGAGATCGTGGTCAAGATCCAAAGGCATCTGGGTTTGCTTTAGCCTCTTCCATTGGTGACATGGAAGTGGTATGAGATCTCTGTTGAAATTTTGGTTGGGTTTACATGTACCTCATTAAAAAAGATTACATTATTGGTTTTTATTGATTATAGGACAAAATCTGATCACATTATATTCACTAATGACAGAAACAATGATGAAGAGTTTAGAAATCCATATGTGAATGTTGTTGTTAATTTTTATGATGTTTTGTATGCATTCTCTTTTATTTATTTCCACTATTAAACTCCCATTTTTTGAGTCTTATAGTATGTTATGGGATATTAGGTTTTGGCATACCATCCTTATATATGTATATATAAAGTGAGAGATAAATTGATTCTCGAGTATTTACATCATGCTTGTTTCCATGATTTTGGTTTATCGTAGGATGAAAATTTGGTATGAGTTGAGTTGATTTATAACAATAGTAAATAGACTACAATATGAATAGGTCATTTTAAATCCTTCTATGGTTAGCCTTGTAAATCACTTTTGCATTTGTCGAAGTTCAGTGAACAATCCATTGATTGAACGAGCCTAATTTAAGAGACATTATCAATAATTTATATGAATAAATATAGATTGTTGGTGAAAAGATGTGGTATAAATCTTATTTTGATCATCCTCATAGTCCATTGGAGTTTTTTGTTGGTTAATTTAGTCCATGAATGCTTCACAATGTTTTTCTCATCGATGACATTATAGGAAATGGAATCATTCTCAAAGTTATGTTGTACCTTTTATGGTTCACGAGATAGTGGGTATAATGAATTTCCATTTATAACTTCTTCCATAGTTTACATCGATACATACTATTTTTCTTCTATCATATAGACAAATGAATATTTTATACCAACATCATGTATTGAGCTAGGAGGATTTGAAATTAATCCTGGTTTATTTTTTAATGTGTATATATTATGTATAATTGAATATGAGATAATAGAATTTAAGGGGATGATGATTCCTTTGGACAATCTGCTATGGATTTTTGGTTCTAATTCATATGAGACATGTAAGAGGGAGGCACTGATGAGAATTTAGTGACATCACCTTTTGGAAATTGAGTCTTCTTGATAGGATTTTATAGAGACATAGTGTTTCTATGATAGGGAGGTTATAACATCAAAATAATTTTTATTCTGGTACTTGTTGAACCTTATTTTGATCATTCTTTGGTTGGATATTTTTTAGTTTTGATCGGGTGAAATTTTGTAATTTTTAGTGTGATTATGGGACGTGCATGTTTGGCCCATTGTTTTCCAAAACCGGGAACCCATATAATGTAACCCTGGAAATCCATGATCATTGGGGGTTTTCTAGTTTGGAAAAGGGTTGAAAAATTATGTGCCTACATTGTATAAATTGTTTACCCTAGTATAGGGGAGCAGATTTAGGTTGCATGGTATGTCTAATCATGTGGTCTTACCCATCCGACCATGCATGAATAGAATTTTTATTTCAAAATTATTTTAAGAAAACTTATAAAAACATATTTAATAAATCTCTTGAAAAAAAATAAACCTACAAAAAATTAAATATCTAAGCGGACTCTCTATATGTGATTTTGGATCCTCAAAACCCTTTCTTTGGTTGATCGAAGCACGGTGGATCTTTTTAGATATCCTTTGTGTATGTGAATCCACATTCATGTGTTTTATCCCACCAAATATTTCACTCTTCCATAGTGGGTGTTATATCATCAGTTTGGATGTATCAAAACCAATTATTAATTGAACGTTATTCTTGGATTGACCTATTAATCTCTTATTCCATTTTTGTTTGTTGGAATATCCCATTGCGGGTGTTAATTGTTGATTTTTGAATCATATATTAATGGTATGTGGCTATGTTTTAGTCTGAGCAGCATAATTACACAATGACTTTATTTATTTTTTAGAAATAAATTTTAATATATTTATGATTATTAAAATTCAAATGATATGGAATTATAATTAGAATTGTCGTGGTTTTTGTGAAGAACCCCCAATTACAATGAAATTGTAATTGTTGGGAATATTTTAGAAATTCTTCCAATTTTTGAAATGAGTTGAGATATTATGTTATAAAATGTATTAAATTCAATTTATAAAAAAATGTTATTGAATTTTTTTTAGAAAACACTAAATGATGAAAAAACCCATGTTTTGGTGTTGACCTTGATTTGGATTATTTAAATATAAAATTGGATAAATGAATTGTAAATGATGATGTGATTGGAAATGTGACCATTTTACAATTACTAATAGAATTATTGAGAAAATATAATCATGTGTATTTTGTAGAATATTCTGAAAAGCCACACTTGGATGATAAGTATATGTTATTCTATTAAAAATGAAAAATATTATAAAAACCTTATTAGGTGAATCATATACAGGATGGGATGCTGATGAGTATTATTCAACCTGATCATGAGGGATGTGGGTACAGATATTACTACTATCACGTGTATGATATGTTAGAGGAAACTATAACTAGAAACTATTGAATTGTAGGATAGATGAACATGGTTCATATTATGGATTTTTTGATACATATTCCTTTTTTATGAAACTATTTTACTCATTCATATAGATTAATATAAAATGGCTCAAACAAAACATTTATTTATTCCATGTTTAAAATTTATTCCATCATTTTGAAATGATATATTTATTTTTTAAATATAAAAATGCATTTTCATGATTTTTTTAAAATTTGAATGAATAATTTGGTTTATTTATATTGAATCTTACTATGGAACACTTGGTGAGACCTTAATGGGTATTATAGCTCACACCCTAAATTTTTAATGCGGACATTCTAGATTTTTTTTCCACAACCATGTAATGGGAAAGAACCTATTATATGAGGAGGATGTTATGGATCTTTTGGTCTTGTAGTGATATCTCCATTGGGACATTTTAGTCATCATTATAGTTTTTGAGGTCCTTGATGATGTACTGTTTTGTGTTTTTCTATACCGTTTTTGTACATTATCCATGTGGTATTTTGAGAAACTAACATGTATAAATTACCTTTTTCTCAATTAATTCAAATTCATTCCCTCTATTATCTTTTATGATTTTAATTGGTAGTCTCAAACCTAAGAGGATCTGGAAGGCCCATTGGGTTATGTAAATGTTCGATCAGGTATCAAGGTACTTGGGTGTTTAGGATAGTCTGTGACATAAAATATAAAGGAAAAATAAATAGAAATGATTAATAACATTACAAAATGTAAATCCATTAGAAAATATTCCCTCAATAAAATTACTGTTAGTTTATGTAAACCTTCTTTTAGAAATAATTTCATTAGAATAGAAATGATGCATTCAATCCAAAATAAAAACTATATGAATTAGAATAATTATTTTATAAGATAGTATAAAATGGACAAGTAATATGTAATGGTACAAATATATTCAATACATGAATATTAATTAAGCTTATAAAGATGATTTAAAAAAACAATTTATATGTTACAAGGTCGGAATTACTGGTAAGAAGATAATTTATATTATTCTAATATAGATGTAAAAAATTTAATATATTTATTATAAATAATTTTTTTAATGAGATATATTTTTTTAATGGAATTAAAAGATACTAATTCACTTGGGATAATTCTATTGATCATAGAGACACTAATATGGATAATTATGTAGTTTTTATAAATTTATAACTTTCAAAGAATGATATAATTAAATTGTATTGATAAAATACATGGAATTATTAGTAAAATAATTTACCAACATCTAATAAATAACTATGTATCTATAAGAATAATAATTTTATTATTCATGGATAAAAAGATATTTTTTAAACATTGTTTTCATTATATATTAGGTTTTCTATTTAAAATATACTTCTAACATATATAGAACATAATATTTAATGAAATGTTATATATATATATATATATATTAATAAACATTCCAATGATGATTATTAAAAGTTTTTTAATAATGATAATATTATTTATTGTTAAAAAACCAAAATATTCAATGAATTGTGTTTTATTTATATAGTGCATATTTATTTAAATAAATTTAACAGATATTTTATAATGATTAAATATAATGAAAATAACTATCTATATAAATTAATTCACTAAATATACTAATCATATAATTATAATTACTCATTTGAAAAAACAAATAAAATTATTTTTAAACTTATAACTACATTTCTCTATTGAATTATTTTATGCATTTTGAAATTTATTTTTAATGAACTAATTTAAACATTATTTTACAGATTTTTATCTAAAATATGATTTAAAAAAATTATTTTATCACTTATATTACGGTTATAAATTGGTAGGAATGAATATTAAGAACACCAAATATTTTTTAAGTCATATTTTAGAAAAAAATAATTTATACATATATATCTATTGTTTTCCATTAAAAAAAATAATTAAATGTTTATAAGTTGAATTTGAAGAAATAGAGTCCAAATTATCAATCATAATTTCAGAATTAGCTCGTAGGCTTCTTAGATATTTTTTGTCAAATAATTATTACATTTGAAAATAAATAAATTGGGTAAAAAGATATAAAAATGGATCAAATTAATTGGATGGATATTTGATAATAAACCACACTTCTAAATATCTATGTTAGATTCCTGGTCCAATTATAAAATTATCACAAACATTTAGTACACAACTCACCCAACACCGAGGAGAATCCATATTTACCGTTCTCCTAAATCATGTTTGAAAATATATGTCATTTATTTTCAAATATAAGAAGAGCTCTCATACACCCTAATCTGACCACATTGTTCCTTTGGTTTTCTCTTGAATATATATATATATATATATTCATCTAATGTACATTACTAATATTTTTAACCCCTTTTCATAATAATGAGGTCAAACTCTTTCATTCTCATTGACTACACTATGAGAAAGAGTTATTTCCTCAACATAATGAGTTATTCTTCATAAAATTCATTTAATGTTTTATATTGAGTCTTCCTAAATCTCATTATATTTTACAATTAGTTAATATTAACATCATTATTCATATATAGAGATGATATTATAACAATATAACTCTATATTCTTACACATTTAATAGTTATTACACATTAATGATTTGGTCTGGTTTACAACTCGGATAAACAAATGGAATAATGTAATAGTTACTAATGAATAAAAAATTTAAATGATATTTATATGATTCAATAATTATGAATGAATTATATTTTCAATATCTGGTAAGGGAAATATATAAAATTATATTCATTAATAAAATTATTATTAATTTATTCTAAAATAAAAAGGATATTTTATCTACTATAGAAAAAAATTAACATAATTTCCAAAAATACCCTTTAATCATTATAACTATGTGAAAAAAACTAATTAATCCTCTATCTACATTCTAAAGTATATGAAATCATTTTCAAGGATTAAGGATCCAAACATCCATATTGTATATTACATCGAAAAAAAATCACAATTGAAAGAAACAGATTTATTTTATGAATGAATTATTAATAAATTGGTAATAAAGAAATATTAATGAACACTATAAAGTTGTATAAATATAAATACTAATATTATATTGATGTATAATAAATTTTAATTCATTATACATATGGTGAGAGAATATCATTCAGAACGGTAATCCCGTATATGGTTTTTTATATAAATTTTCCATCATCGAAAAATGTATCATATTCTAAAGTTTTTTTCACATATATAGCATATATAATATCTCATTTATATATTTTTATTTAAATATCTCATTTATTAGTGGTATTTAATGATCTATTTAAATTTACCTTTTTATAGAATTTTGATTCTAATGTTATCACACCCAAATGTTTTTACTTCTGATATCACAAGGTAATAAAGATTATATTTGACTAAATTTCCATTAGCGGAAATTATAAATTCATTTCATCAAAACCCTATTTTTTTTGATTTAAGTTTAAATTATTATTTGAAATCCCTTTTATTTTCCATTAAAATGAATGGATTCTTGAAGGTGGAGTCGATCTTATCTCTTATTTTATGTTAGGAATTTTTATCCTCCATTTCCATGTTTATATAATGGTTTTATATATATCTATATCCCTTAACATATGGGTTTGAATGCCCATTGTTATGGAATTTGAAACTCATTAAAAACATTATGAAATTATTTTTTAAAAAATATTTTCAATATTTTCACTTTTCTACACAATTTTATTTAGTTATCATTTAAAAAAATATTTTTTATTTTTAATTATTTAAAAAAGTAAATATTAATCATATTATATTTATATTTATTAAAATAATAATTTTAATAATTATTATGTACAAAAATAATTTTTAAGATAAAGTCAATGATATATTATCTTATTTTTTAATGTTATGTTCTAATTCTTTTATAATATTTTTTCATATATGTCAAAATATTTTAATATTTCATAAAATTCACTATGGATATATTGTATTTTTATTATACACCTTCTTCTTCAAGATGTTCTATAATCATGTCTAGTACAAATATTTATGAAACACTTGTCTTTCTACAAGGGTAATTATAATTTGATGGAATTATAAATTTGGTCATGTTCATGGGACACATATACGAATAGGTTTTCATTATGTGAATGGGGGGTCCAATATATCCCTCAAATGAATTAGGTAACTCATTATATGTCCTTATATAATGATGATATACATGGATCCTTTTTATTTTATCTTTATCCATAACTATATATGCGTGGAAAAAATATCAATTTTCTATATTCACAAGAGTAGGCTTGGACCAAATTTTATTTTTCATTATTTTAAACACTATGTGTTGGATTAATTTCATTTACATACATTCAAAAATCTTTACATGAATATAGTTGTGATTAGCTATGTTTAAAACTCTATTCATGGACCAAATTTCATTTGTCTATATTAAAAATTCAATTTGTGGACCAAATTTCATTTAACTACGATCATAACTATGTGTTTGTGACTAATTTCATTTTTTAGGTTCAAAATAATAGTCGCGGACATAATTTCCATTATTTATGTTCCAAACTAGATGAGAAGAACTAATTTTCTTCACAAATTCGTGATACACTAGGAATGTGCCTGATTTTATTTATCGATGTTTACACAACTATGTGGGATATAATTTTTTTATGTCAAAAAATATATTATTTCTAATGCATGTGTTTGACAAAAATGCCAATATTGTGCTCTAATGATCAGGATTATTCCCTAATAATTCTAAATTCTTATTTCCTGGTATATTTTATTTTTATTGACAAACCTTTTGAGTATATATGTCTTTCTATTATTACTTATTGATGAATCCATGGTTATAATGTTCTTTTATTTTAATATTTTGTACATGTTCATTTTTTCAAACATTCATATGATATAAGCCTTTAATACACATAAATATTTTTTCCCATACTATGAATTTCAACACAACCTTACATTTCCAATTTACCTTCTGAATTACATGTTGAAATATGTTATGGAGGAATTTATATTTAAGTAATATTTTGGTGATAGTTTAAAAAATAACGTGTAATGATACTATCATATATCTAATCGCTATAGACACTAAACAATTATATTCAAGTATTGGGAAAATATTTGTAATATAAAATGGTTATATTGTAGACATGATGTAAACTAACTTATTATTTTTATTGGGTATACTAAATTAAGCATAATATATTATAAATATTAAGGGGGAAAGCAATGAGTTTATATGAGGATACCAAATATATTCCCAATTGTCACTCCAAATAATGAATAAATAAAATTATATATACTACTAGATATAGTTTATTATCTTTGAAAACCATTTCAAAGTATTGAATTTTTTTTGAAGAAATAACAATTGTTTTTAAATGAATAAATTATTATCTAGTATACTCACCCTCATTAAATCCATCAAGGATCATTAATATAAAATATTAATTTATTCAACCAAGAAACGTGTTCCCTACTAGGCCTCTTAAGAAACAATAAAAGAGAAAATTAAGGGATTGATGTGAAAAAAAATTCACATATAAAAAAAATGAAAATCATATTTCAGTTGTTATCAAAATTAAACAATTTCAATAACTATTTGTCTCACATATTATAACTAAATAATTTATCACAATGTTTGTAAAACATTATTTTTAAACTAATGAGTGAATTTTTGACACTTATCCCAAAATATTTTATAAATAAGTTAAAATTAAATAATTATTAACTAATTTTTATAGAATTCAATGAGAACAATGAGTCTATATACATTTAAATGAATGATTTATTTTTGATTTCTATGAATCATTGTGTTCAATGAATACAAAACAAGACCTATGATGGTTTATATGGTTTGGAATATCCATAGAATTATGTTAATTTAGTAGTGCCTTATTTGTATCCTAATAAAATAAAAATAGCTCCAAAATACATCAAACTAATAGAACATTAACCATATAAAATCAAATACCCAAGCAATCAATGACACCATTTTTTTATAATGGAATAATGGTAACACTCTTTAGTGCTAAGACTAGGTGATCTAGCCATAGATCATCTCTATAGCTTGAAATTTTATTCCTATATCGAGACTCAATAGTTCATCGAGACAATGTCAACATATTCCAATCATTACATGGAAATGAATCATAACCTAGGATCTCAAAATTCTTTTGGATCACTGGATGGAATCCAAAAATGGGTTTCCTTTGCTGAAGTGCTTTCGAGTTTTCTTCCCACATTAGAGATTCCTAACAGATGCCCGATCATAAAAAATGATGGAATGTGCCATTTATGTGGTTGCAGATCTAGATGCACGGAATAAATGGAATGAAGCTATAAAATTATCAATCCATCACAAAATCTTCTATATGAATGGTGAGAAACCGTCATAATATGTGGATCTGAAAATAAAAATACATTCATCATAAGAGATTTTCGAGGTGGATACTGATCCCGATTGAAAGTGGATAAATCCATGTTATTTATGAAAATAAGAATTACTTAAATGGGGAATGGGGGATTGAAAACATCAACCACATTCAAGGCCTACAAAGATTATTTGAATGTAAATAAAATTTCAACCCCCTCAACTAGAGACTCGTGAATGATTTTTTTGGGTTAGTATCAATGGAACTTATTATGTTTTTTGAACCCAATGATCCTTAATGACTTATAAGTAATCATTATTACTATATAAATTTATCAACGAACCCTAAATGGAGATTATGTTGTCCTTTCTTGACTTCTTATTTAAATTAATATGGATATTCTATCACCCAATCATATATTTCTACTAATTACCAAGAATTTGAAATTAATATTGAATTCACGAATCTCCCCTAATTGTGAAAATTGTAATATGGTTGGGAATTAAATCCAAAACTGCATAATTTTTCACAAGAAGCCTAAGTCATATCAGTTATTAATAGCTGATAAGGATGACCAAAATGAAAAAAATACTAAAGCCCCAAAATTGGGATTGTTGTTGTTCCCATAACATCAAATGCAGTGTCTAGCATCAGAAAAATTCAATATCTTATAGAGGAAGATCCTCACCTTAAGAAATCATTTGGAATGATTGGGCCCCCACCCCCCATGAAAATAAAGAAAGATACATCTATGTAGAGTGATGATGACTTACCATAACAATTTTCCCATGCGATTTATGAATTTAAATGCAAGATGTAATCAATATTTTTCATGATAGTTAGGATTTTATTCTGATTTAGATATGGCGTAACATTTTGCCAATAGTCTTAAATTTTCATAAAAAAGGTGACCTAGAATGACCCAGTTTTAGCTAAAAATCCTAAATCATCATGACAACAAGACACAGAGGGCTCATTTATATCATATGGGGCTATTAACAAATCCCTAGAAAAGGAACTCCTTACTTGACAGGTTAGTATTATTTTCATATGAAAATTCACTAATCATTTTTCCTTAAATGAAGACTAAAGGAACTAGAAAATCTGAAAGACAACGTGCACAGAAGCAATGAAGGGGGTTACCCTACTAATGATGGATTAATATATTGTCATTATTTCAGAATTTTCAGGGAATAGCCAACACAGCTAAAACATGTTCCCTATGGATATATTCTTTTATATACAATCTTCCGATAATTGTCCTATCAGAGCCCAATAATATCCTTCTTAATCATGATGCTCCTCCTAATGGAAAATTATAATTAACTTGGAAAAAATTAGCCTAGAAACAGTAATTATATACATTTTATATTGGAACACAATGTTGTAGATAACACCCAATTTTTCATAGTCGATGAGCATGTCATCACCTAATCATTCTTGAATGTTGGTTGAAGTATTTTTTACACTGTAATATATGTTTTCAATAAATTTGTATTTATGTAATATAATTGGATTAATCTTGTTTATCATGAAGGTATAATTACTAATACATTGATAGTCTTGGGTTATTTTTATTTAATTCGATCCACATATGATATATTGTGGCTACTTTCATTCTTGAAATATTACAATGATGTTAGTGAATGCATTGATGAGTCAAACCTAACTGAATTCAATCTAGGTGGGGTGAGATTCACCTTATAAATAAATCACCTCATTGGTGTCAAATATAGTAAAATTTATATATCAATTTTCAATGACTCGTCTATTTGTAGATGAATATATATATCTTGTGTCACCCTTTCTAGTCACAATTTTGATCATCATCTTATCCTTGGGATCTCTAATGAGAATCTTCATAGAGCCTCACTCCCCTAAATATTTAAGAATGCATGAACTAATCAACAAGAATGCAGTACGGTTTTTAGTGAAACATATGAATAATTTGATGGATAAAATAACCCAATCGAAGAAATCATGAAGCATATATAACTCAAATCATGATTGAAGGATTGGTCATAGAAACTGTTCATCTTCATGGATGATGTAATTTAATCCATTGAATGATCACTTAACTATCTTCAAGGGTCAATTACCAAAAATATTTTCACTATGATCCTTAGACAAAAATATTATTTTGTTTTTATACTCCAAGAACTCATTCGGCTTAAAGATGCCATACCAAGAGATATCATAAAAGTCATATGGATCAATGAAGGGGATAGAAACTACATGTATTTCAATTCCCTCTAGATAACTATGTGGTCAAATTGTTCCATATCTATCTAAAAGGGACGATGACCAGATTATTAATGAACGAATATATCTCTCCCATTCTATTCATTCCTATTACCTAAGCCTCTTAAATTCACTATCTATAAATTAATACCTCATTAAAGGTGTCATCCCTAAACTCATCACTGATGATGAACACAGAATGATCATAACTTCTACAAATTAATTTGAAAATAATAATTTGTATTGTGGCCTTAACAAATGAACCAATGATCTTGTATGGAGTTTCATACAACTTATGTCAATTTTATTAGAATTTAATTCAGTGTGATGTTGGGAAGATGGTGTCGTACATTTTTATGAGTTTTTCTCTTCCACATGACATCAATGCTCAATATCATACCATAATACATAAATTGAATACTTCCAGCAACATTAGAAAATTCAGGCCAGCTTCCTTAGTTAATTTGGTACACAAAGTGGGCACCAATATCCTAGCTAATTGGACTGCTAGAATATTTGACAACATTGATACATTGAATCAATTAAAAATCATATTTGTTAGAAACATCCAATACTATTAACTCGCGGCCTTAGAATGCTTGAATCTGTACAAGAAGACAACCAAAGGCTATATAGTTTCTCCCAAGATAAATATTAAAAAGGTTTTGATATAATGTATTAGAACATTACAGGTAATGTTTTATTCAAATTTTTTTCATCTTTAAACTCATTCATTAGATTAAAGAATGTTTTGGATTTTCCTAGTTATCTATCCTCATTAATGTTTCACCAAATGTCTTTTTCACATGTTCAAGGGGACATTGGCATGGTGATCCTCCCCCTTTTATTATTTTTTCCATTTCTAAAGACTATTTGAATATACTTTTTATTCAATTTGTTGATAATGGTTATTTGAATACTATCAAAGATACTTGAGATATTTCCAAACCCTTTCAACTTTTTTTCTTATGACATTATTATTTTAAACTAATGAGATAAGAAAAATATTAAAAACAAAAAGAACACCCTTCTATATAATGAATTGTTTTTCATGAAATAGGTTATCTAGAGAAAATTTCATATCGACATTGGTAAAAATGATACTCCAACTAGAAGAGGGAGTCATATTAATACTGTGGGAATGAGGTAGGGTTATTTTCCTTTAAATTATATATGAGTTCCAATATTTTGGGGTATACCAAAAGCTTCTCTATTTACTCATATATTGAGATAGAAAGACAAACAGTTTCATTGGAGAATGGAAAATCTCATTCAATGGCAGGAAGAATATTTTATTTCAAAAATAATTGTGATTTCTGAACTTTTTAATTCTTTAATGGTGTAATTATACACATATTTTTTGATCAAAAACAGAAATGCATCTATTATTAACATCATTATATGTGGAAGCATGTTGGAGAATAAAATCATCAATTTTAATTGGAAATAATGTTTTAAACATTAAAAAAATAGGAGATAAGCATGAATAATATAAAATTGTTTAATCAAGATGTTCAAGCCCAATTCATTTTATAAGTAGGAAAAAGAAACAAAATGTTAATGGAACATATCTAAGTCAATGTTATGGAGCTCTTAAAGGAAGGAAAACATCAATATATATAATCCTATATATGTCCTGGTATGAAATCTATGTTTATTTAGGTAAATTGACACTATCACTGGCTAGTCAATGCAAACTCTTCACACAGATTTTGATAAGAAAATGGGGTACATAATCCTCTTCTAAACATGCTTGAAAAAATCGTGAAACCTTGTGATATTAATATCTCTATTATAGATCATATTATAAGTATGTAAAATATTTCATATGGTCATAAAGCTGAAATTTCTAATCGGGTATTCATGCCTTGAGATGAATTCTTTGTTTAGGAACCATCCCCAAATGGACTGCTGAAATCAATAGATTTTTACATTCACTGGATCCAAATATCTCTGAATTGGATAGGCATATTTGACAACTAAACCATGAAACCTTCACAATTCACTTCCCTTGGGAGTGTTTCTTTTCACTATCTTTTAGTCGATGATTGTCTCTAGTACATAGTCATCACTCGTGGTTCAAGTTGTTCATTGTTTCACAAACATAGGTAAGATGTGGAAAACCTATACCTCACCTTTGAGACCAGTGGTTCTTTATGGAAATCATTTTTTGAGATTTTCGTCCTGAATCATCATCACACTAGTAAATCCTATAGATTCTTGAAATATGTACTGCAATGTTAAATTTCAAACAAACTAATGACTCCGTTCAAAGTTGGTTACGCTAAAATTATACATGTGATCTAGAGAGGGAGGAATATAGTTTTACTTATAAAAGAACCTCTATAGATATTGTATGCATTCATGGATAAATTAACAAAATAGCTTATTTTTTAACCTAATAGAATTCGTGGAAGCCATTCATTATGAAAACAAGATTCATACAAGGCACTACAACAACCAGAATGGTTACTTCATTGTGTCGTGACACCACGATATCAATAGTAATTTTCCCCCACATCAAGGTATTTTTGAGGTATTGTGGTATCCTCTTATTTGTTGATTGATAAAATGAATCACCAATAACACCTATAGAGGATACTGCAAGTCTTCGGGTTTTGGGATTTTAACCTATAACTATAACAGTGAGGCCATAGACTTATTCTATGGGACATGTGGACATCACACGACCCTCGAGGATGATATTTTTGATCTAATTAATGTTGCAAAAATTAAAAAAGCAACATAATCGGAATTTATTTTGGTTTAAATTTGACTCGACTACCATTGTGTAAACAATTAATCTTGGTGACATTAATATGTTTTGGCAGACCACTTCAAGATGGACCGATTTAATTGAAAATCTCTCTATAATGAACTCTATTGTCACCCATGTTTTTAGTGAATCCAATTCATTAGATGACGATATTTAAAAATGAGGAGTTAATGAGTGTATCTCTATTCATACCAATACACTCCCTATAGATCATTTACCCATTTATCAAAATGAAATATGTAATATCCCACAATTCTTTTTGATGTGAATTTTTTTAATCTAGTAGAAAGAGTAGTAGCATTCATTTTTCATAAAAAAGGAAACTATAGATGAAGTTAACTAAAAACTAGCTAAAACCTCTGAAATATATTAGAAGAATGTGATAACCATTAATCAAAATCAATCCTAAAATAAATCATATTTAAGAACTACTTATTTCTTGTTAATAACCTATGGAACACTACAAATAGTAATGGAATGATGAAATAGTAGTTAAATAGTTATTAAAACAAAAAATATATGACATGAGAAATATATATCCCCGAAAAAATTAAATATAGGAATTATATAAGATTTTGACACATCCTTAGTGAAATCACATATAATGAATCCATTAACAATAAGAGAAAAAAAGAATAACAAAAAAATTATTGAGATTAATATAGGATTACCTTTTCCTCAAAAAAGAACAAATCCTTCCCATACCCATTATAAACATGATTTTAATGACTGATAAATGTAGAATATGCAATGGAGATACCATTGGGGAATATGACTAAGTGAAAATGAGTCCAAGGGATAGTGAGGTGGAAGGTTTATAGGGGGAGAATGTAAAAATATTATTTTTTATTTTATGAAATAGGATATAAAACTAATGTGTAATTAATTTGAGTCCCCTAGATTCCCAGTGTTCCATTATGGATATCCCTAACATGTCTTGTTTAATGGGTACCTGACACCATATGTTGTAATATTCCACATACTAAGAGCATAACTAAACTAATTAATTTTTAGGGGAACTACAAATATAATCTTGAAACTCATCCAAATAAATTTATAACAATCCAATATCAAGAAGGAATCATGGAGAAAATATAACCCATAAACCATAATACAAATATCAAATTATTCTTTAAATATATAACCATAATTATTAATGAAAACATAATTATCATAGTTAGGTTCATCACAAAAACCAGCCACATTTATCATTTGGTTTCCATTATTGACATAGTTACAAAAGAAGTATATATTAAAAATATTTATTTTAATGAAATTTAAATTATTCATTTCAATACAATATACATGAACCAATCTACAATAAATGCATGATATATATTTCAACTATCTAAATATTAATTATTAAATTGGAAAACATTCTTAATATAATAGAAATAACCATACTCTAATAAGTAGTATACATGCACTATAATGAAGCATTATATGTTCTATATTACAAGAAAATGATTTATAATATATTCATAACATTTTTTACCATATAAGAGGGGAAAAAGGTACACTACATAAACAAAAAAACTGTAAATAAACAATGTCTTTGAAGTAAAAAAATCAACATGCTCCTCTTAGTAAAAATTATCCTAGGTGTGTGATATATTAAATTCTAAAGAAAGTATATGATGATTCCAAATAATTAATGAGTGTATTAATATATAAAATGATAAATATCGTATTTGAAAACCAATTTAGTATCACACTATAGAAAACTAGGAGAAGTACATGAAATGAAATGATCATGGAACAGAAAATCCAAAGATGTTAATAATCCTAAAATAATGTCAATAATAGTCGATGTGGTATAATATTATTATTTAATTTCAATGTCTTAATAGATGATCATGACATAAAATAAATCATTTTAATAAAATAACAGATAATATAATATAAATACGTAAAAGAATTATTAAATTAAAAAAGTCAAACATTTATGTGTGAAAAATTACATCCTATGTTACCATGTTATTAATGTGTTTCCAGTAATCAATTATCTTTACTAAAGTTGGATTCTTCCTACCCTACGTGTCAAACTCTCCTTCCTCCATGTAAATATCCAATTCCCCCTAACTATTCCAACATTCATCTCGCGACACCATCAGGTACCCTCGCGCGTGCTCTCCTCCGGCTCCCTCTGGAATAGGGTTTCACAACTACCATCATTCTTCGACATTACGGCTTACCTACACATTCTTATTCTATTCATTAACACCTCCGTCGATGGTATCTGCTATTCTCGGTCGCACGCTCTTCCCTCATGCAAATCGATTTAGGGTTTCGAGATATCGGGTTTCTTCATCTTATATCTATGAAACAATATTCAAATTCTAGTCACAACTCCTGCTATGACATTCGGTGGCTGGCGACGTGTCAACTATTTCCTCCATATAAGGGTTTCTTCCTATCGGGTGGCTTCGACAAAGTTCTACCTAACATTACTCGTCCTCTTCCAATTTCCATCGATATTGCACTATCCAGGTTTGGTTTCTCTCAATTCCATCTCTCATCGTTGAATATATGCACATATTTCTCAATTATATCGTATGATGTTTGAATGAAATATTCCAGTAATTTATTTCGCCTCTATTTGGTCTAATTTTCATATCAGTATGCAACTACAGTCCGTGTATGCATATAATTACTATACACTGCTTATTTATGGGTACATTTTACTGGTTAACTATAGAGATTCCTCCATTATTCCAAATTTCACTATATCTCGTGCATCTGTCTAATTTAGTTATGTTAGACAGATGTTTCTATTTATTTGATGTTGCTATAACTTTGGTATAAGATTTGATCAGTGAAATAACTATCTAGTGCTTATCTATGGGTACCTTTTCTTGTATTATTTGACATTCAAATTGAATTTTTTAATTTATATTTTCTATATAATATTTATATGTTTCTCCGATGTTGGTATAAGTGCGGTTCATTGCAATAACAGTATATGTGTGGATCACTATAATTCAAACATGGATTCTCTATCAATTGTCTTATCAGTATATTATAAATTGAATCTACATACAAAAATACATATTTTTGATGCATTCTGAAACATGACAATTCCACATAAAGACAAAAAAACAAAGATGCAGACACCGTCAGCATCGAGAGATGCAAAGTTGTAAAGGAGAATTCGTATGAGAGAATTAAAAAATTGGTAAATGCGTATTTTATTTCCTTGAAAGAACCCATAAACTTACTTACTGATTTGCAGGTTCCTAACTTCATTGAAAAATCACCGATGGAAGTCAATCAACTATGTTATACTGAAACATTTGATTCATAGCAACTTAATTCCAATTTGATCAGAGGGTCAAGCATACCACTTCCTCCTATACCTACTGATGGTAAGTATATTTTAATTTTACCAACATATTTAGATACAGTCAATATATTTATTGTAAATAATGTAATCTACTTTACTCATGCATCATTTCAATTGACAGTGTCTCCAGATTCAGGATCCTCTACGGCAATTAGTGTTAGAACAAGCATTAGAAAATGATGTAGTAACATTATTAACTGTAAGTATCTGAGTGTTTCAATCTTAAATTATATCTAATAATTACAAGTGTGTTCATGTACTGTCTACTCACCAAAGGAGGATTAGGAAAATCAATTTCACGTTTATCTTCAATTGGTGAGTTATATTAAACTGTCAAAGAACAGTGACTATATATATTTATATTACTATGTAGTAAAATTGTATAGTTTGTCAACTGTTAAATTTCGTTTACAGTTCATCATGGTTGTGGATCTTCATCAACAATATCTATGCCCGATAGCAATCGAAAACGTATATCAGCAACTAATCAAGAAAATTATGACCCCTCTGGTAAGTACGCCATCATCGTATATTTCCGAAAAAAACACACATATTCTCTCATATGTATTTAACATTTAAACTAAATTTGAATTACTTTTTCTAGGTGTAAATACTAAGGAAAATATACCCACTTACCCTTCGCATGACTCATTATCAAAGTAATCACAAATCATGCCTTCAAATGATTTTGAATTATCACATAGTGTAATTTTTTTAATACTATTTTAAAATAGATACTGTTTTACTTCTTCAACTACTACTAACGAAGCTTATTTTCCTGGAACATGTGTGATCTATTTTATAATCATGTTGTATTCTCCTTTTTTATCCATAGATATAAATCTCCATTATTTTGGTATTTCAATGTAATTCGAATGCATAATTAACACTAGAAACTATGTGTCATCTATATTGAGTCATGTCATTTTGGAAAGAGATTTAACAACTGGGAAAATAAACACTGGAATTAATCATCGAAGAGACTATTCATGTTTGACCTACTACATAATTATTTGTTACATTACAGGTACTTCGTAGGAAATTCCTTAAAACTTAATGAAAATACTGCTGCATAAATAATTCAACTACTTCACCTTGCAGAAAATTCAGGTCAATGTATTCTTTTTTCCTTTTTCTAGAATGATGTTCAAGTCATCAATGTTTTATGTAATTTATAATTCCAAGTTTATTAACACAATTCATTTAACCATTACTTACCTGCAGAATATTTGAATAGTGGATATCCCTCTTATGTTTTCCAATACTTTGGCCTTATATTTTGGTTTGATGAGAGAAATATAAAATGCAGCACCAAATAAAACCCACGATTTGGAATATGTTGCGCGCTTGGTAAAGTCTCTTTGAAATTAATACCTTCTTTTCCTCCGTACCTTCAAACATTAGTCTTCAATCAAAACTCTCTAGAGTCAATAAAATTACACGAATATATGCATATTTACAATTATATGCTTGCATTCACGTCAATTGGCGGTAAGGATGATAGATCATTCAATAATGGAAGAGGTCCAATTATATTCAGATTGAATAGAAAAGAGTACCATCACATAGGTAGTCTGTGTCCTCCTAAGGGACAACCTTCTAGGTTTGCCAATCCATATGTCTAGGATACTGCGAACGAGTCTCAAAACGAGATTCTAAATGTCAGGTAATATTTAACATGTAGTTTTACACATTTATAGGACAGTCATATTTTCACATCATTCTTAATTTAATTCACTTTGCAGTTATGACGGAGAAAATTCATACACGGTGGTTGATTATAATATTATTGTCAACTTACAAAATATGCTCCATGAAACAAATGTTTTAGTTCATCATTTCAGAAGTGAAAAGTATGTTCTTGATCATCATGAACATGCTAACTTAAATTTTAACCTTCCATAGAGAAGACAAACAGATTCAACGACATACAACTTGTCTACTACTTCTTAGATTGCGATGCTTATTGTCGGTGACATTGAAGATCTCAACTGTGAAAGAGATATTATCATTCACAGAAGAAGTGTTTATTTCCAACGGATTGATGATAATCATCCCTTTTACCTTCCATTACAATATCCACTTATTTTCAAAAATGGTCAAGATGGATATGTTGACCACATTTTTCATTGATCTACATATATGATTACTTGTAGAAAGGATCAAAAATTAACAATGAGTGAATATTTCCCATATCACATTCATTTTCATTCGAGTGATACATCAATATTACAACATTCAAGAAGACTGTTGCAACAATTTATTGTTGATGCTTATACAATGATATAGTCTCAAATACTATCCTTCATTCGCTTTAATAAAAAACTTTTGAGGGTTGAGTCATAAAATGGGCTGTAAGATGCTTTTCTTCCAGTTGTATGTGATGGGTATGCATGATGGAAGTGAATCATTTAACCATATACATTTACTGGTGGTCCCAAGTATATGATTCAAAATTACCATGATGCAATGTCAATCTACAATTGGGCATGATATCTGTATTTGTTTTTAACATTTACATGCAATCCCCTTTGGTCAGAAATCACTAGATTTGTATCACGTAACAATCTTCACCCTTTGGATTGTCTGCACTTTCTATCAAGAATTTTCAATATTACGGTATACCAGTTAATGAAAGATTTGCGATACATATGTTTCTTTAGAAAGTCACATGAAGATACCTACTATATTAAAAATTATTTTATGAGACATACTTTATCTTATTTATTGAAAATGATGTTGAACTGTGTCATTTATATCATTAATTTCTATGAATTTGTTCATACAGTGGAATTTCAGTAACGTGGACTGCCACATATACACATTTTACTATTTATATGTAGAGAGAGAAAAATAGTTACTCTAGACTACGTTGACAAATGTTTTTCTGCTAAAATTCAAAATAAAGGTAATTTCCAAAAACTTCCTGAGGTTGTTATGAAGATTATGGTGCATGATCCATGTGGTGAGGCAAATCTTAGATCACCTTATACAAAAAATGGAAAATGTATTAAATTTTTCCCAAAAAAATTTGTTGAAAGTACAATAGTTGATGATGATGGGAATGTTCTATACCAATGAAGAAATGATGGAAACACGATCATGAAAAATGGTGTCCCATTGGATAATCGGTTTGTTTTACCATATAATTCTTTCATGCTAATGAACTATCACACTCATTTGAATATTGAAGTCTGCAATCAATCTACTTCTATAAAATATATGTTCAAGTATATTAGCAAAGGTAATGATTGTATAAAAACATCTTTGTATGAAAACAGCACTACCAAAATGTCATGCAATAATGTCGATGAGATTAAAATGTATTATGATTGCAGATACATTTCTCCTTGTGAGTCCACCTGAAGGATAATTTCCTATGATATCCACTATAGATATCCTCCGGTTGAATGATTACATTTTCTTTTACCAAGACAAAATTGTGTTACGTTCACTGACACTGATCATTTCAAGGATGTGTTGCCTAAGGGTAACATTTGTCAATAAATTCTTATGACATGGTTTGAGGCTAATTTTTCTTACCAGGAAGGAAGATGTCTCAAATTTTCAGAATTTCCAACTAGATTTTCATTCCACCAACGTGAAAAAATACAGTGTCCAAGAAAGAAGGGGTTCATTATTTGTAGAATTTATTATGTGCCACCGAAAACTAGAGATCTATATTACCTATGATTAGTGATCAGAAAGATCAGAGGTGAAACTTCTTTTTACATTATTAAAAATGTGAACAACATTATTCATGGTACTTTTCATGAGGATTGGTCTGCATTGGGACTTCTTGCCGATGACAGAGAATTTATTGAAGCAATCAATGAGGTTTTAACTTGGGTAATAGGCTGGTCTATGCGCAGACTATTTTCCATCATTATGTTCTCAAACAATATGTCTCTCCCAGACGTTGTGTGGCATGAATCATGGGAGCACTTCAGCGATTACATTCTCTATATGGAAAAAATAGGCTACAAATGTCAGGTATATGATTTCAAATCCCTCAATACATATAATGTGACCTATGTAGATGCTCATTAAGTTTTTTTATTCTTCAATTAATTAAATGTACTAATTAAATAACAATATTTCATTAATCCATTTAGATTTTTCACTCACAGATCATCAAAAACATATGTATGCTTTGTTTGAAATAGAGAACCTACTACATAGTAATGGTAGATCTCTTCATTATTTTCCACTAATGCCAGTACCTGATTCTGAAATTGCCTCTAAACAAAATCAATTGGTGTCTGATGATCTTAATCATGGTAGAGAGGCTCTTCAGAATGAGTATCTGAATTTTCAAGGTAAACTTCCTGATGAATAGAATGAGGTGATGACTACCATTATGTTTTCGTTAACTTCATTCACTAGAGGATTCTTTTTCTTGCATGGTCATGATGGCACAGGTAAAACTTATATTTGGAATGTATTGAAATATTTACTATGGTCATAAGGTGATATTGTTCTAGAAGTTTCATTTAGTGGAATTGCTTCATTACAACTACTTGGTGGGAGAACAACGCATTCCAAATTTTAAATCTCGGTATCTATTTCTGAAAACTCTGTTTGCAATATTCAACAAGGTAGTGATGTCGCAAATCTTCTACAGTTAACAAATATTATTATTTGGGATGAGGCACCAATGATTCATAAGAATTGGTTTTAATCTCATGAACATACTTTAAAAGATATCATGTCGGTGAAAAATGATAATGCTGCAAACATTCCATTCAGTGGAATAATTGTTGTATTGGGTGGGGATTTTAGAAAAATACTACATGTTGTACCAGGAGGTAACAGAAATGAAATAGTTGCTTCATGTATAACTTCTTATTACTTTTGGAAACATTGTCATGTTGTAACACTGACAAGGAACATGACATTTCATTCCAATTATTCTAATATTTCATATGAGTTTGTTGAATTTTCTAAATGGACTGTAGATATTGGTGAAGTTCTCATTTTCGAACCAAATGATGGTGAAACCAAAATAACAATTCCTACAGTGTAACGACCTGAATCTGGAGCCCTTCCACTGGTGCCCCATACCCGGTCCACCACATGACCTCTAGCGCATTTCCCCAAATGCCAGAGGCTGCTGACTAGCAGCGAGGGCCTTGGTAAGTTATTGGGGAAACTATGCCCTCATTTGGTAAGGTATACAGGGAAAGAAAACAACAGTCAATAGCGGAAGAATTAAACAACATACAAAGATTGAAACTAAATATAGGAAGCAATGAACACATAATGATAATGATAATGATGCAGCAGGTACAAGTATCTACAGAAAGCAGCAAACACAACAACGTGCTGAAATACAACTAGAAACAAAGTACGAAAGTAGCAGCAACTCCTGAAGCATCGCAGGCCTAAGCTCGGTCCTATTCTCTCCAGCTCCAACCAGAAATCACATACGCGAAGTAGAATGTCCACAATCCCGGTCCACACTTGCAACCATATAACATGATTGGGCTGAAAAACAGGACCCAAACAGGGTGTGAGACTAATCCCAGTAGGCAATCACCATGAGATATGTGCCTTACTGTCAGTGAGTAATATAGAAAAAGTAAAGGAAATAAATGAAGTAGAGAAGCAAAAATACACTAAAGTAAACAATATTACCAATCTCCAATCACATTTATTTAAAAATTCATTACAATCATTTAGCTATCAACCAAGGAACCTAGCAACATCTCTATACTCCCAATGCAAGCAAGTAATCACAATAGGTAACTCAGCAGTCTACCTAAACAGCAAGCAGTACAAACCCAAGCCTGTTCTTTGGCTTGGTGGACTCTACACAACCAAACCAAAAAATAAAGCACTAACTCTTTGGGTGGATCTGACTAGAAAACCCCATTTAGTCACACAAATATACAAAGGCACAGACACTCTGGGAAGATTTCACCATCAATTCCCATGTGGTCTTGTAACAAAGGATATAGACTCTCTAATGAAGAACTTACGTCTAATTCCCCTATAATATCTCTATGTAACTAAAGACACTCTGAGGAAGCATAAAGTCCCATTCCCATAGGTCCTATGATCGATACTAATTATAACAGACTATGTAGGGAAGCCCTAATCGTCACTTCCCCCTTTAGTCTACCACACCAGGTTCACTCAGCCCTGAGCAGTTTAGTCCTGCGTAATTGACTGTTACCAGCCTATGTAAGTTCAGAAACTACTTGGATACTAGCTACAAATACACCCACAAGCATATAAATAGCAGTAAATACATGCAATCAAGTCAACATGCATACTAGCAATGAGAAAAAAGCGTTGCCTCATTGGAAAACCCATCCAAACAGCAATCAACAACCAAAACAAGGGGAAACACCCGTGGGGTGATCCTAAAACATGCTAACAAGAAATTACTAGTCATCTAATAACCTCAAGCATACAATAAATCTATGGAAGATAATAAAACATGATCAAAACCCTAACCCGAGATACCCGAAACATGGGTATCCGACACTTTTGTACCAAAAACTCAAATACATTCAACATAGGGAAACAAAAAACCTACCTCGATCCCAGTAGATCGATATATGTGATCAAAAATGACATATTCCCCTTAGAACGACATAGATCTGAGAAAATGCACAAAACGCTCAACCTATTATAACTTGAAAATGTGGAGGAATCGAGAAACAAGGCTAAAGCAGAATAGAGAACTCACCGCTGCACTTCCAACGCAATCGATGGTGGCTGGAACGGAGGTCGGTCGAAGTCACGGCGGGTCGGAGATGATTCAGCCATACGGTCGCTCTCGGATGAACGAAACCTGGAGAAGAAGACGCTTATGTGTGTCAGGCGTGACCCTGGTCCATTTAATAAAAAAAAGTACACAACGTGTACTTTTAGAGTACACGACGTGTACTAGGTCTTTTCTATACTCCACCAAAATCAGCCTCTACGTCCCCCTTACACACCGTGTGTGTGGCCCGGACACGGCCAGTACATGGCTTCGGCATGAAGAGAGTACACGACGTGTACTTCAAAAATTTCCAGAAAGTTCATTTCTTTCAAAAACTCCAGAAAAAGAAAAATTGTACTAGAATGGACGATATAGGTTCTTACTAACTTCCCCCCTTAAAGAAATTCGTCCCCGAATTTCCCTAACGAGGCAGAGAAGAAGAAACCCTGAATAGCTCTGGCCACTGCGATCGTACATCGGCCTCCCTTTCCCAAGTCCCGTCATGTACTCGTCTGTTCTGCCCTAGATCCCATACCCAAGGAATAGACCGCCTGCGGAGATCCTTTGTACTGTGATCGACAATCCAAATAGGATTCTCCTCGAAAGACACATCCGCTTCAAAATCGACATCCTCAGGCTGAAAGACGTGATATGGGTATGAAAAGTAGCGTTGGAGATGAGAGACGTGGAAGACATCGTGCATGGCCTGATACCTTTGAGGTTACTGCAACTGAGAGGCAAACGGCCCAACTCTCTCCAAGACCTCAAATGGCCCGACGTACCACGCTGAAAGCATACCCTGTCTCTGAATCCTCTTGTGTCCCATCCTCGGGGTAACACTTACGAAAACCTGGTCACAGACCTCGAACTCCATAGGTCATCTCCGCTTATTAGCATAAGACTTCTGTCGAGTCTTCCCTGTAGCCATCCTCTTCTGAATCAACTCTATCTGTTCTGAAGTCTCCTGAACAAGATGATGTCCCAGCAAAGCTTCCTCTCCGGCCTCCAGTCATCATAAAGGTGAACGGAATGGCCTACGATACAAAGCGTCGTATGGAACCATTTGAATGGTCACTTGAAAACTGTTGTTGTGGGTGAACTCCACCAGAGGTATATGCTTCTCCCAAGAACCGCCAATGTCTAGGATGCAAGCTCAGAGAATTTCCTCAAGCACCTAGATCGTGCGCTCGGACTGGACATCAGTCTGGGGATGGTAAGCTGTACTCAGAAGCACCTATGTACCCAAATCATTCTAGAGTCCCTACTAGAACCAAGAGGTAAAGCGCGCATCCCTGTCTGAAACAATAGAGTGTGGAACTCCATACAGATGAATGATCTCCCGGACGTAAAGTCGTCCCAGATCATTGACACTAAAAGTCTCCTTGATTGGAAAGAAGTGAGAAACAATTGTGAGCCTGTCAATGACAACCCACACCGCATCATTTCCTCTCAACGATCTCGGAAATCCAGTCACGAATTCCATCGCGACGTTATTCCACATCCACTTCGGAATTGTTAACTGCAGAAAAATCCCTGCTGGTCACTGATGCTCTACTTTCACCTGCTGAAAAGTAGAACATCTCATGACAAAACCAGCAACAACCTTCTTTTTACATGGCCACCAGTACTGGAATTGAAGATCCCATTACATCCTGGTGATGCCAGGATAAACTGCCCAAACAGATGAATGAAAACCCCGCATCAGCTCCTTGCGTATGTCTGATGGCACCCATACGCGTCCCTGGAAATTAAATATCTCATCCTCACCCACTATACATCAAGGAAGAGGTTCCTCTCATGACACGCTTTCCCATAGGACTAGGCTTTTTGAATCTTCCAGCTGCCTCATCCGAACTCGGTCCGGAAGTACGTAGTTAACAGCCATAGAATATAGGAACATTTTCTCCTACTTGTCATGAACTTACAAATGCATCTCCAAGAATATAGCCATCAGTTTCCACTCACTACTGGCCTCCTGAAATGTCTGTATCTGAGTTCTCTTTCTCAGTGCATCAGCCACTACGTTTCCTTTCCTAGGCGTACATGCAAACTCGAAATTGAAGGACTGGAGATACTCAACCCACATCTATTGTCTCAGATTCCAGTCACACTATGTGAAGTTGTAATTGAGACTTTTGTGGTCAGTGTATACCACAAAATTCTCTCTGAGAAGGTAATGTCTCCAGCAACGTAAAGCATGAACAACCACAACCAACTCTAGGTCATGAGTAGGATAATTCCTCACATGAGGCCTCAACTGCCGAGATCCATTCGCAACCACTCGATCCTCCTACATAATCACTTCTCCAACACTGATTCCAGATGAATCAAATAAAACTGTATAGCTTTTGCCTAGCTCTAGAAAAACTAGGATTTGTGTTGAAGTCAATCTCCCCTTCAGCTCTTGGAAGGCTGAGTCACAGGATTCTGACCAAACAAACTTCACCCCCTTCATAGTCAAGCATGTTAGAGGTGCTCCTAGGTGTGAGAAGTCCTTTATAAACCACCTGTAGTAACCAACTAGCCCCATGAAGCTCTGCACCTCAAAGATGTTCTTCTGCTGCTCCTAGGTAACTACTGCTCTCACCTTCACTGGGACTACTGATACTCCTGTCTTTGAGATGAAATGACCCAAGAAGTGAATCTCTTCCATCCAAAACGGGCACTTTGAGATTTTAGCATAAAGATGATGCTCCCTCAGTGTACTCAAAACAATCTCAAGATGGGTTGCACGGTCGCGTCGAGTGTGAGAGTACACCAAGATAACTTCCATGCAGACCACGACAAAGGAATCCTAGTAAGGACGGAACACTCAGTTCATCATTGCCATGAAATTTTTTGGCGCATTCGTAAGACCGAACGACATAACCGTATACTCATAGAGGCCATACCTGCTCTTGAAGGTTGCCAGAGGTATATATGAATGTCTAACATGCAACTGATGATAACCAGACTTCAAATTGATCATCATAAACACCCGATATCCTCTAAGATGATTGAAGAGATCATCAATCTTCGGCAAGGGATATTGGTTCTTGACCATCAACTAGTTCAACTTCCGGTAATCCTTTCAAAGCCTAAGGGTACCGTCTACCTTCTTCACGAACAAGGTTGGCGAACCACAAGGAGAAGTACTGGGTTGGATGAAACCCTTTACCTGCAACTCCTCCAATTGCTTATTGAGCTCCTGTAACTCAGGTGTACCCATCCTATAAGGAGGAATGAACACTAGTGCTACTACTGGAACGAGCTCAATCGAGAATTCTACCTCACTCTCCGGAGGAAAACCTAAAAAGTCTTCTGGAAAGACATCTGGAGAGAAATCAACCACTGTGGGAAAATTTAACTGTGAAGTCCTTCGGTCATCCATATAAATACTAGAAATCTAGGCCCTAACTCCTCCTAGCCCATGATGCTCGAGTCCGGCTCGACTCGCCTGAACATACCACTCACCTTTATGATGGAAATATTCACCCTCTAGTGATACGAAACTCACCCTTTGGCGATAGCAATCGACGACTTCCTGGAAGGGAACCAACCAGTCCATACTGAGAATGACGTCATAGCCCATCATCTCCATTACATAGAGTTCCCATAGAAAACGATACCGTACAACCTCGAGTGGTCACTCCTTGCACTGACGTATGCTAGATGTCCTCGTTCCCAAGGGCATGCCGAGAGTCAATATGTCAGCAGACGAAAATACACAGAGCTCAAGTCTCTCCATGAAAAAAATAGAGATAAAGAAATGTGAATCACTAGTATCGAAAAGGTATGAAGATAAAACTGAGGCTACTAAGATTGTACCTCGAACTGTAGAGGGTTTGAGATCCTGCTCCTGATGAATCTGCCCTACAACAAAAGTCTGGCATGTACCGCGGCCCTGTGTAGCAGCCTGAAAACCCAGAGCTGCTCCTCCCTGAGCCTGACCACTGCATCCACGACCTCTACCCTGACATGAACATCCTGTAGAACCCCAACCCCCAGTATGCTATGGAGCGGGTAATCCTACTCCTGTAGGTGGGGTCGAAACTGATCCTACTTCACTAACCGCTAGAAGGGGAACCTTGAACAAACGCTGCAGGTGACCCATCTTGCCACATGATCGGAACTCTATTGGGTCCCTCAGGCACTAGGTCTTCTTATGTCTATTCCTCCCACACTGGTAACACACCACTTGGGTGCGAGAAGGGACATATCGTCTACCAGAAGGAATACCACTCTTCCTCGGGTCGCCTCAGGTAGACTCTCGGTGGTGCTTCCTACTGTCTGCCTAGAGGGAATCAACATTGGATGCTGAACCGACCTTGTCCACAGCTCCAGTCTCCCACAGGTTCCTCTCCATGATTAGTGCCTGGTTGACTATTAGAGTAATAGAAGTCAACTGAATGACATTCACCTGCGATCTAATCTCCGGTCTGAGTCCTTCCTCAAACTTCCTCGCTAGAAACAGCTCGTCATTCCCCAGAACGGGAGTGAATCACTGTAACTCAGTGAAGTGGGAAGAATACTCCATAATTGAGAGAGTACCTTGCTGCAGGATCATGAACTCCCTGGATTTGTCTTCCCTCAGCGTCGTTTGGTAGAAGTAGTCATAAAACGTACGCTGAAACTCCTCCCAATCCATAGCATGTTTGGAGCCTCGTCTGAGAGACTACGTCCCACAATCTATTGGTGGAATATCGCAGCATATACATCACGAGCTTCACCCTCTTCTCTGGAGGCGTCTCCAGATGCTCACAGATGGACATCATGGATTCTATCCATGAATCTGTAGCTTGAGGTCCTCCATCTCATGTGAAAGTGGGAGGATGCTGCTGTTGGAAGACCCGTGTCAGCTCTGCCATAGTTGGGACAGGATGTTGAACTCCCATGAAGGTCTGAATGAATCTCATGAAACCCTCTCTGAACTGAGCGTCGACACCAGTGTCTGGAATCACTTCAGGTGCCATGTCCGGAATGATGGGCAAAACTACTGGCAGTTCTTGATCGCTCATATCAGGCGTATGATCACTGCCTGGTTCCTGGCGTGCAACAGAAGGACGTCTCGATGCCATAGCTCAAAAAGACAAAAAAACCATCATTAAAGACAAATAGAATTGCACAATAGGAGAGTAAAATGGAACATGAGGGAAGAACCTTTAAAACTGGGGAAAACATGACCACACGGCGTGTAGTACCACTACATGACGTGTTTCTTAAAAGTTTACCCAGGGCATGTACATTTGAAATACTTGGCTGTGTAAACTTCCCAGCTACACGACACGTTCTTAAACTACAGGTAGTGTTCCTACCCCCTTTTCCCTGCCCGGTTACTCCTACTCGACTAAGTCACACGGACTATCCTGGCCGAATACTACACGGCGTGCTTTGAGGAAGACCCAACGTGTACTTGACATGCCTTCCCTGGCCTGTGTTGTTAGCGACACGGCCTGACACACAGTCAACACTACACGGCGTGTTCCTATGAGACACATCATGCACTTGAAGGGAAACCTCATCCCGTGTTGTTCGTGAAACGGCCGGGTACTCGGCTGATCCTTACACGACATGTTCCGAACAAACACAGAGTGTATATGAGAATATAACACCGACCTGTGTTTTTTAATACATGGTCGGGTACCTAGGAAAGGATACATGACGTGTGCATACTAAACATGTCATGTACTAAACATGAATTAACTGGCCCATGTTGTTAGTTACACGGTCGGGCTCTTAGTTAACCTCTACACGGTGTGTACCTAGAGTACACGACGTGTTCCTGAAAACCAATTACCGCTCCATGTCCCTACCCACAAGTTCAATGACACGGGAAAAAACTACACAATGTGTATATATAAATTACACGCCATTTATTTTGGGTTTTCTAGAAATTAGCCTCAAAACTACACAAGAGCCCAGAAAACACAGAAAAACAAGGGTTAATGTGCCAAATTCTGATCCGTGTGGGCCCATACTCCCCAAAAATCAATGATTGGAATCATAACGGTGCATAAAACAATCCATAGTATAAAAACTCACGACCCACCAAATTATGATCCCTGAGGTCCCATAACACCTCTAAGATTAACGTATGGCGTCTATGATACGAAATCTCCAACAAGGATACCCTATCAACATAGAAGGTATTCTATCACAGCAGCTATCACACCAGTATGCATTGTCTATCACAAATCTTATCACAACAGCATGAAATCTCTAATGCAACCTATATGACATGGCAATATGCATGGCATGTGATCTTCTTACATGTTCATATATTATGCATGAGATGGCATACCCTCATCTCATCGGGTTGCAACAAAATAGAACAGAAATCATATAATCAGTAACAACACAAAACAAGTGCATCACCGAATGGTGAAATCAATTAAACTGTAATATATTCAAAACTCAAAACTTTCAATATTCGAGGTAATCTAGATTTTTTCCTTTAAACAGGTTCTAGAATTCCCGGGCACATCTATTTACCATTTACCTATTCCGTCATATCTCTGTCTAATGTCGCTAAATAGTAAGTTAATAGAAAAAGGAAAGAACACCTTTGATACCACTTTGTAACGACCCGAATCTGGATCCCTTCCACTAGTTCCCCATACCCGGTCCACCACATGACCTCAAGAGAATTTCCCCAAACTCCAGAGGCTGCCGACTAGCAGCGAGGGCCTTGGTACGTTATTGGGGAAACTATTCCCTCATTTGGTAAGGTATACAAGGCAAGAAAACAACAGTCATTAGTGGAAGCAGTAATCAGCATACAAACACTGAAACTAAATAGCGGAAGCAATGAACACATAATGATAATGCTAATAATGCAGCAGGTACAGTTATCTACAAAAAAACACAACAATGTGATGAAATACAACTGGAAACAATGTACGAATTTAACAGAAAGTCCAGTAGCATCGCAAGCCTAAGCTCGGTCCAATGCTCTCCCTCTCTAACCAGCAATCAAGTACCAAAAGTGGAGGGGCCAAAATACCTGTCCACAACGTCAACCATATAACCTTCTTGGGCAGAAAAAAAGGACCCATGCAGGGTGTGAGACTAAAGCCAGTAGGTAATCACAACAAGATTTGTGCCCTACTATTAGTGAGTAATATAGAAAATTAAAAGGAAATAAATGCAGTAGAGAAGCAGAAATACACTAATGTAAAAAATATTACCAATATCCATTCAAATTTATTTAATAGTTCAGTAAAATCATTTAGTTATTAACCAAGGAACCTAGCAACAACTCTATACTCCCAAGGCAACCATGTAATCACAACATGTAACTCAACAGTCTACCTAAACAACAAGCACTACAAACCCAATCTTGTTCTTTGGCTTGGTGGACTCGTCACAACCAACAAACAAATAATGAACTGACTCTCTGGGTTGCTCCTACTAGAAAACCCCATTTAGTCACGTAAAAGTACAAAGGCACAGACACTCTGGAAAGCTCTCACCCTCAATTCCCATGTGGTCTTTCAATGACAGATATTGACTCTCTGAGGAAGCACTTACATCTAATTCGCCCTATTTCCTCGCTACATAACTAAGGACACTCTGAGGAAGCACAAAGTCCCATTACCATAGGTCCTGTGATAGATACTAATTATAACATACTCTCTAGGGAATCCCTAATCGTCAATTCCCCCTTTAGTCTACCACACTAGGTTCACTCAGTCCTAAGAAATTTAGTCGTGCATAATCGACTGTTAGCAGCCTAAGTATGATCAGAAACTACTTGGCTAATAGATAAAAATGCATCCACAATAATATAAATAGCGGACAATACATGAAATCAAGTCAACATGCATACTATAAATGTGAAAAAGGGTTTCCTCATAGGCAACCCGTGCCAAATGACAATCAATATCCAAAACAAGGGGAAACACCCATGGGGTGATCCTCAAACATGATAACAAGAAATTATTAATCATCTAATAACCTCAATCATAAAATAAATCTAAGGAAGATTACAAAACATGATCAAAACCCTAACTCAAGATACCTGATACATGGGTATCCGACACTTTTTCACCAAAAACTCAATGACATTCAACATAGGGCAACAAACCACCTACCTCGATCCCAGTTGATCGATTTATGGAAACCACGATGAAAGATTCCACTTAGAATGACATAGATCTGAGAAAACACACCAAACTCTCAAACTATGATAACTTTAAAATGAGGAGGAATTGAGAAACAAGGATAAAGAAAAACGGAGAACTCACCACTGTGCTTCCAACATAATCAACAATGGCTATAATGGAGGTCAGACGGAGGGACAACGGCTCGGAGAAGATTCGGTCGTACAGTCACTCTCGGACGAACGAAACCTGGAGAATAAGATGCTTCTGTGTGTCAGGCGCGACCATGGTCCGTTTGATGAAAAAAATTACATGACGTGTACTTTTAGAGTACACGGAGTGTACTAGGTCTTTTCCGTACTCTACCAAAATCGGCCTCCATGTCACCCTTACACACCGTGTGTGTGGCCCGTACACGGCCAGCACACGGCTTCAGAGGGAAAAGAGTATACAGCGTGTACTCAGAAAGTACACGACGTGTACTTAAAAAATTTATAGAAAGTTCATTTTTTTCAAAAAATCCAAAAAAAGGAAAAGCGTACATGAAAAGAAGATCCGTGTTCTTACAAGCCACATATCTTCTTTCTTGGATTAAAGATCATATCTTTAAAATTTTTGAACATATTTATCCCAATATCATTAGTAACCATGATGATGTTAATTATCATAAAGATAGTTCTATATTAGCTCAAACTCGAGATATTGTTGATGAAGTAAATGAATACATGATGTCCCTCACGTGTTCTAAATGCAAAGATTATTTCAGATCAAATACAGTTTTTGATTGAAGTTTTTATACAAAAAGGCCAGAAAATATTTACACATATGAAATGTTAAATGGGATTAATGTATCAGGGATTGCTGCCCATAAAATTACACTCAAAATTGGGGTTTTTGTCATGTTTCTTCGAAATATAGATCATTTTGTGTGATTATGTAATGGGACTCTCTTGATTGTTTCCCATTTGGTTGATCATTTCATTAGAGTAAGAATTCTATGTGGATGTAATTCAGGATATCTATCTTTCATTCCAAGATTAAATATGAAACACTCCGACATTCGATGGCCTTTCAAACTACAAAGAAGACAATATCCTTTGATTGTTTCTTATGCTATGAATATTAACAAAAGTAAAGGACAATTGTTGTCTTCTTTTGGGTTGTATCTTCAAAAACCTGTGTTTTTTCATGGTCAATTATATGTTTCTCTATCTAGAGTCACATCACCATTAGGTTTTAAAATAGTAGTTGGTGATAATAATACCACATATTGTGAATCAACGCAAAATATTTTATACAATTAAATATTTCGTAGATTGTGATAGGTATATGTCAAATTATATGTTAAATTGTGAATGTTTGGTTCTACTCAGCTTATTTATGTCTGATCTTATGAAAATCAATGTTTCTGATTATGATCTATTCATACAAAAATTAAAACAGCACACATTTACAAATATGTCATGATCAATTTCCCATTTTAATGATATCACACCTGATACCGATGAGACATTGAAGATACAAGTGCGTATTTTGAATTTGTGGTGTAACACATCATCCGGGTACTCCAATGATGTTGTCGCTATTGATATTATTTTTAGAGATTTACATGTTAATTAAGAAATAAATTATACTGCATATTATTCTTATTCTATTTTATTTCTCTTTTTATTTAAATTATACCACATATTTGTCAAATTCAATGAAATGTTTGTCATATTTTGACATTATTAGATATTGATTTCTACAGAAATCCAAGATACACTATACTGTTACCGGGCACCACATTCTGTCTACGTTCAAAAATATATTGCGTGAAGGGATGTGCTATTTCATACAGAACATGAAGATAGCTGCTAATCAAGGTACCGACATAGGAACTAGACATTCTTGTTGAATACTTTTCACATCTACAATGCTTGTCCGACCATGTGATTCACCTCTACCACATTTTTGTTTCTATTTTACTTCCTTTGAAGACATAATTCAGTAAAAGGTTCCATAGCAACATTTAATAGGTAAACGTTTATTAACATTTCTTTAACAGTTTATGAATGTTTCTAAAGTATCTTTGTTGTTCTATATATAATTTAATGAATTAGTTTCAACTTTTTTTACCTCCTATTCACAACCATTTTTTATTTTTGATCTGTTTTAGAAATTATTGGATATTTACATTACTCACATCCTCTTGAATCATTGGGTTATTCCAATTTCAAAATGCAAATTTTCTTACAAGATGATAGGTTAGCCATTAAGGCCTTTCATTATCTTTGACCCACTGTTTATATTTAACATTATGTTGTGCATATTTTTCTGCAGAGGCTTACAACTTAAATGCAGTTTATAGGGTGACTATGCTAATCAGGTTTCATCTTACTTGGAAGAAAATATCAATTCTTGAAATGTTTCTATATTACAACTTGTCAGAGTTACGAAATTGAATAGTATGCTCTCCAATAACCTAATTCCATATTTACCTTTCATTTAGACAATTATTTTAAATGTTTTAAACCACTACTCCAACTGAATTCGTTTTAAAATTACATTCAGACACTCTTATACATACAACATCCATTAATGCGACGAAAATCCTTTTCAATCATGATATTGAAGATGTTGAATCATTCCAAAAAGGTGATCTGGATTCTTGATTTAATTATGACTTTTGTATATGATATCCAGTGTTTACAATATGATAGATGTACATATTATGTTTGACATTTGACAGGGATGTTTCAATATTCAGATGTATGTTTATAATGGCATCTTATTATCGAAGTCCAGCACCAACAAACCCATATTCTTCCTCTACCCCGTTTTTATATTGGGAAAATAAAAAAACCATTTCTGAAGACAAGAATTTTTATCATGTATGTAGTATACGACAAAAATACAATTTAATTTATCCACTTTAAAAATATGGTTGTTCCAATATAGTACAACACTATGTCGTTATCTACATTAATTTCAATGTTGGACAACCAAAAAAGTTCTTGATATCCATTAACATAAATCAATTCAAACAACTCACAATTGGTTCTATGATTGATGCAATTATTGCATGAAAAAAGTGCATAATGTTGACTATAAAATATGGTGCACGAACTGCAGGATATATGTAACTTGCACTATTCCCAAGTTCTTATTTTATCATTTGCCTAATAGTTTATTATTTATTTTATATATCAATAGTATTTAATTTTAATTATCCTAAATCCGTTTTTAATCATATTTATAAATCAATAGATTTAGAGTGTAGATTCTTGTGAGTGATTCCATGGACTCCTTATCAGTTGTCCAATTTGATAAACAAGTAATGCAATTTGTGAGAAAAACTGCTTCAGCTCTGTGAGAATATTTGATTCAGGTACTAATAGATAATAAAATATGATGATTAAAAAATATGTTTTCTTAAGTTAAACTAACATTTAGTATTTCTTCTTAAATAAGGATGATGATGAGTAAGATTTTCTTACTGAATTGACTGTTTCCAAATCAAAAGAGGTGCTCCTGTCAATTGAAGTGTCAAATTATAATATTCAAAATCATCACCATTCAGCAGAATAAAAATCATACATGGTAATATTCATTACCAACAACAGAAAACTATATCACCATGTTCAATGATAGCTTCGCAGAATTTCAGGTAGATTATACTACATATTACTATTTTCATTAAAATAGATAGATTATAAATGGTTGTTTTTGTTATTGATTATATACAGAATCGTCAAATCAGTGGCTGTACATATATAATTACTGTGCATGAACATATTCAGGTACAATATAATCCATTATCATCATTTTTACTTCTACGTGTGTAAATATCATGAAACTAGATTAATGATTTATTGTTCTATGATATGAACATCAAAATGTTTAATCATTTCGACTCAGTGAAAATACTGACTCTATATTTTAAGCAACATCTACAATATCATCCTCTATTCTTGTATATATATTTTTTGCCCCTTATAATTTTCTTTACAAGACATTATTTTATTCCTACATTGTAATTGCTCCTACAAATGATGCTACTTCTAACTATGTTCTATATGCAGAAAAACCTACTGACTTAATTTCATAATGAAGATGTTATTGATAAATCTAAAAATATTCCACCTGTAAGTGTTGGTGATCAATGTTAGGCAAAAAATATGGCAATCAGAATGAAGGATAAATTAAAAGACATTGCACAAAAAATTGACTGATATGTTTTCAAACATGAAAGGTAATATAATATTAAGTGGTTGTATCTACTAATTTCTTTTCTATCATGTGAGTTAGTTTATTCTTAATATATTACAAATCAGCTGTCACTTTATAAATTTTAGTGCTGGTGGGAGAAGGGGCAGGGCAGGGAGGGGGTGGTGGTGGTGGCTGGTGGGAAAGGGGCTAGGTAGGGAGGAGGGGCCTGGTTGGGTTGGTTCTGGGTAGGAGGGGGAGAGTTGGAAGGGGAAGGTGCAAGGATTTCTTGGCAGTAGATGCTGCTAATGGGTGAGGGGACACAAGGGGGTTGGGCAGGGGGTAGGAGGGTAGGGTTTGGGCATGGGTGGGTGGAGGTGCAGGGCAGGGAGGGGGGCTTGGTGGGGGTCTCGTGGGAATTGGGCTGTGCAGGGAGGAGGGGTCTGGTTAGGTTGGTGCTGGGCAGGAGGGGTGAGTTGGAAGGGGGAGGTGCTGGGATGCAGTGGTAGTAGAGGCTGCTAATGGGGGATGTGAGGAAAGCGGTTGGGCAGGGGGTGGAGGGGAGAGGCTGGGCATGGGTGGGGGGTAGCGGGTGGACAGGGGGGTTGGTGGGGGATGGTGGGAAAGGGGATGGGTAGAGAAAAGGGGCCTGGTTGGGTTGGTTCTTGGCAGGAGGGGGTGAGTTGAAAGGTGGAGGTGATGGGATGCAGTGGTAGTAGAGGCTGCTAAGGGGGGAGGGGAGGCAAGGGGTTGGGCAGGGGGGTGGAGGGGAGGGGCTAGGCATGGGTGGGGATGGTGATGGGCAGGTGGGGGGATGGGCCTATGTAATGTTTTTTAATTAATTTTCTGCTATTATATACAGGTTTTTTGATCATTGATAGTGAAAGATGTTCACTTATTAATTAATTTTTGGATTCTCTAATTTTAAATTTGGTGTGCAGGTTCGATAACAACTTGGGGTGGGGTGTTATTCATGGAACTCCATACACATATTCGAGGTGCGTGCTTATGTACTGTTATGCATTACATTTTTATTTGCTCATTGGATGGTCAATATGAATCACATTACACAAGACATGAATATTGGTTATCGAAAAACTTGATTGTTTGAATACAAAAACCAATCCTATGAGATTATTTCGGATTTTCTCTTATGCATATTTCATATTTTATATAAGGTATTGTAGTGTGTTATTTTTATTAAAAGGAATCAACTTATAAAAAATTCACTAATCGGTGCTTCAATGGTTACTTCTATAGTTGTTTTAATTTAGTCTACAGCTTTATGAATCATAATAAATGGTTTCTATTTTGTTTTACATATAAATATAAATAGTCTGGGCAGTTTTGAGAATATGGGAGGGGAGGGGAGGGGAGGGGAAAATAAGGGAAGGGGGAGGGGCCTGGTGGGGGAATAGGTTGGGCAGGGAGGGGGGGAGTGGTGGGGGAAGGGGCTTGGTAGGGGGGAGGGGTGGAGCTGGATAGGGGTAGGAGGAGGTTCTAGGAGTTTTGGGGGGGTGTCCAACTGAGCCTGGGGGTGGGGGTGAGCGGAGGGGATGTGCATGGGAGGGATGAGGAGGGGGGAGGATGGAGGAATGGACTGGAAAACATTTTGGTTACTGGGTAGGGTAATGGAGGGGATGGGATGGGCAGGTTGGAGGGGAGGGCAGGTGAGGGCAGAGGAGGGCATTGGGGAGGGGGATTCTCGGGGGATACTATGGCCAGGGGAAGTGGTGGAGGAAGTGGATGGGCAGGGGAATGGAGGGGAGGGACTGGGCAGGTTGGAGGGGAGGGGAGGGGAGGGAAGGAGGAGGGTAGGGGGAGGGGGCTGCTGGGGGAATACTATGGCCAAGGGGGTGGTGGGGGAAGCGGTCGGGCAGGGGAATAGAGGGGAGGGACTGGGAAGGTAAGAGGGGGATGCTGAGGGAACAGTTTGACCAGGGGGGAGGGGCTGTAGAGGGAACAGTTTGGCCAGGGGGAATGTTGCTGGGCATGGAGGAGGTAGAGGTGGCATGGGGATCTGTTAGTATTAGTTGGGAGACAAGTAGAGACATGGGGAGGGGAGGGGTAGATTTGGGTATGGGGGGTTAGAGGAGCTACTGAAAAAATGGGGGGGGGGGTGATAGGCTGCTTGAATAACCACTATTCTTTTTCAATTTTTTTTGATTTATCTATTATTTTAAATAGTACTTATTTTTCCTTTTCATATTAATAATTGTTTCGTTTCACATAACTACATTAACTGCTTTTTTTCACAGTAATATGTCTCATTTATTCACATTGATGAATAATTATATATTGAAAGTATCAATATAACTATCAACAAACAAGGAAAACTGCTACTCTACATCAATGATAGATGGTAGTACTGGGAGGATGTTGACTGCACATTCTTATGACATGAATTGTAATATGATCCACAGAGATACTGTTGTTGAAAACAATGCTTCCTATATTTGTTGTCAAAAATGTATCTGCTACTTAAACTGTATTTATGTTCTCTTATAATGGTTAAATAACATTCCATAGTTATTTTTAATAGGTGACATGAAAGTGACAACTGATGTCTGTTTTGAATATAATCTTCTCTTACCATGATTATGTTTCAATTCATTCCTATTTCAAGTATCTAGATATTATATTTTCATAACTCATTTCTATGAATAGATTTATAATATCAATACAATATTTATTATTCTCCATTGATCACTTCTCATTTTTCTAATTCATTTTGTAGTTCATATTTCATTTATGATGCCATGCTATGCATGGGAGATGTACTAGTTATTTATGAAACTAATATTTTAGAAGGGGAATAAAAGATAACAAAAATTTTGACCGCAATTTTAAACAATATTGAATATAATATTAGAAACAATAACGATTTTTTATTAGAAATGGTTTTCAAAAATATATCCAATTTCAAAGAATGGGTTTTTTTATCAAATGCAACTCACCTTCAACTATATAAAAAAACATTTTTATCATCATATAAAAACGAGTTACATTAAAATTCTTATCATTAAAATTATTAGTTTATATAACATCATTTCAGAAAAGAACTCAACTATAACATTAAAATTTAAGAAACACCATAAAAAATGGTTTGGTATGGCTTAGTTACATAAAATTCATTTATGGTTAAGTGGAAGGAATTTATTTCCTTTTATAGAACACATCACAGATCTTAATATAATTTATTTTGCCCATATTTTAAAAAGAGAAGATGGATTACTTCAGGAAACCATTCTTTGTTAAAAATAATCCCTTAGGCAGTGAAATATTTGAAAATACATTGGGTTTCCACTTTAGAAATCTATAATATCAATGGGATGTGTAGAATATATTGTATAATTAGGGTCATATGGAATAACCCTTAATATTGGACACATAACACAAATTATATAGTATCAATAAACAATATAAGTATGGAGTAAAAGAGACAAACTAAAACATATTGAGATATCAAGTGTTATAAAATAAAAAATTGGATGAATTGTACTTTACCTAAATCAAAGAATCTATCAATAAATTTTTTAATGATAAAATCATCATTGGAAATCCACATAGTTATATTCATAAAATATTGATTGAGTTTGATTAATATTTTTTTTTTAAATTATAGGGAAATCATGTCACATGAATAGCTCAATAATAACTCTAAGGATTGAGGCTACCTAATTATACATTAGGTTATCTTTATGAATCCTCAAAATCATTAAGAATAACATTCGATCCATTAAACAAAATTCCATTACTCGAGGATCTCAAATACATAATCTTTATAATAAAAAATTACAAAATACAAGGGTAAACCAATACCACCAAATTTATACATATATCTTATAATATAAATTCCCAAATAACTATATAAATCTAATGTATAATGACCAAACAACATAATAAAATCTTCAAATAACTTTTTCAAAATATTCTATAGTCACCTTCTTTAAAAAGGTGATGAAAATGTATCAGGGCACCCACACTGGGATCCTTTAACCAATAAAAGAAAAATCACAATCATTTTCTATGAATTTAACCATGATGTAGTATTAATATTCCAAAAATCCTAATCCAACTAGAGTTATTTAGATGAATGAAAATAAGAATGTAATAGGTGAGTATAATTGATGGGTTACACATAATTGTTTATGAGAAAGGCCTAAATATCCTCATTGAAACAATGGGTATGAAGTTATAAATAATAGAGACCAATAAGAGGTGAATTAGGGGTTCTATATGGATAGATTGTTATGATTTAAATAATGATAAGTTGGTAAAAATGGTTTTTGAAAAAAAAATTACAATATAACATAACTACAAAAAGACAACCCATGGATATATCATGTGTAGGTCCAAGGACCACTATGTGAATAGTTTAACCCTCATCACACCAAGGTGTATGCCATGTCCAAGAGATAAATGATCATCTCCCAAAGCATACAGGACATCACCTATAATTTTAATATGCAGGAAGAACTTGACCTAAGACTCTAATAATTTCATAATGTACCCATAAAAAACATCGAAAAAATCATGTGAATCATTCTATGAAAACCTAAATTAAAATACATATCACGAAATGAATAAATGAACCCACAACTGACGAAAAATTATTCTAATAAATGCATAATTTAACCATTCAATATTCATACTTAATAATATTATAAAGTAATAATCAAATAAATCTCGATATGGATCCTTTCAAATTACACCGCTAGTTATAAATGAATGAAACTTTAAAAAAAAAATCATATTTTTTTAAAATGAATCTATGGTTACATAAATTATATTATTAATAGTGGGCTCATTAAGTGGATTTGTGATCAATTAATATTAATTAGAGAATTTCCAAAACCTATATATATATATATTCTATAAAGAATTTAATTTTTTTAATCTAACACTCCCATGGAGAATTTGAATATATTGTGGCCAAATATTTTAATGGTCATCAAATTAACAGTTCATATATGAAATGATTCATATTTTGCTAGAAGTAAATGAAATTAATATATCGTCTAGAGTTCCAATGTGATTGCCATTAAATATCATAGAGGAGTATTAATTTTAAAATCCATAATTTTTCAATGAACCATCTTATTTAATGAAATGACGCCATATAATATGGGTGACTTATTGTTTCAAATGATAGATATAATCTAACAATGGTGTGGTTTTATCCTTCTAACAATAACTAATTTTGGTTACAATTATTGATTCATTGCCTTTTTTGTTGATGAAATTTTCTTATGGCTGGGTAATTTCCATTGAATGATGATTACAAATTTATATAGATATATTTTTTTTGATGTGGGTGTTATGGTAATTGATTGGATATAAAATATTTATAGATTAATGTGGAGGATAAGGATTTTTTCTAGATCAAATTGGAAATTGGATAAGATAAGAATGTAAAAAATAGTGATGTATGAATATATATTATGTAATTGAAGATTCATATCAGGGGTGTTGGTTAGTTCAAGAGTTTTGGGTTAAAGTAAGATGAAATTTCTCAAGATATATAAAGGGTTTAAAATTATTGTGATAATGGTCTTATAATTCACTTATACATTTTTTTAATACTATAGCATGGTTGGGGAAACCACAACATGGATTATTTTATCATTGATTTTTGATTATTAATAGTCAGTTAATTATGTAATTTATAAAAAACATGGTTTATTCTATTATATATATTAGGATTGTAAAATATTTCTCTGTTTAAATTATATTGGTATGAATTTTTAGACTAGATATTCATTTTTATTAATAAATAAGGGACAAAAATAATGGATTTTTTCCATGGTATAGTTTTTATTTTTTATATTGGGATTTTCATGTTTTCCTTATCATAAATGTGTAATGGTAAAATGGATTGGTTTTGGTAACAATATTTGGTATATTAACATAAAAATAATTAGTAAAAAGGCTGTGTATGTGGTAAAAGGCGTGATATTATTAAAATTTCGTAAAAATATATATATTATGAAATATATAGGTTATCCATGTATTGTTTAATGCATGGGATTGTTTAGATATTTGGGTAAACTAGGATAATGTTGTAAAATAACATGGTATTATTTATCGAACTGGGATAGTTGTTGAAACTTCCCTATTCGATATATAAAAAGAAACAATAACATAGTCAATCTAAAAATTGAAATTTTGGGTATTTGGATGAAAATGGGGAGGAGTAAAATGTATTGTGAGACTATTATGGATTGGTTATGTTATATATTAACATTTTTGGGTTGGTAATATGATACCAAATTAAATTAAATGAGATCATAATTTTTTTTAATTTTTTCTTGGTTCATTACAGGGGTTTCACTATGGAGGTTACATGCAAGGGTGTAGTCAATGATGGATGTAGCATAGACAAAGAGAATGAATCGTGGAGTAGTGGTTTTTAGATTTCGTTGGTTATGAATTTTAGATGGTTATTTATTCAGGGATATATGTTTATGGAAAATACATATTCATGTTTTTTGATCATAGAGGATATAGGGACATGATATAGAATAGAGGCTGAAGGGGTGGATTTGGATGGTTAATCCAAATCTTATACCCATGGGGCATGTTTTTTTAGTCCATGGTGTCTAATTATATTATGTATATAATATATATAGCATGTGAACGTCCATGGATATCAGATATTTTTTTAATTGATGGCCCACATCATAGAGGGAGAATCATATTCCTTAATACAGGGCTTGTTGTGTGGTCTTGTAGGCTATGCCAATGTATTGTATTTTACATACTTGGTATAGATAACAAGGCACTCCTATAAACATGGAATTATTCCATCATTTTAACCATAACCATAAGCACAAAATAGTGTCTTTTTAAGGCATTTAGGGAACCTCTTCGATAAAGATTGTCCTCGGGAATTGGGGACCGATTCTTACAGATTCATCTTCATTCATGAGGCAGGTGATTTTATGTAATTATTCTAATTCATGAAAAACATGATTTAGTTATTTAAATCATTGGATTGTGTTTAAAAATTTCTATATTTGATATCATGTTATATATAATGAATGAAATATTTTTTTTAATGTATTGGATTAAAAAATGGTTTTTACACCAATTTTAATTTTGAAACACAAGATTGATAATTATCTTCTTAGAAAAATAGTTGTGAAATTTTATAAGGTGGTTTTGATATATTAATGTATTTTAATGATTGAAATCTATAAGTATTAAATTTTAAACTATTTTATGGAAATGTGATAATGGATCAAATAAATTGTATTTAAAGGGAACTTTGAGAAAATATGGTGAATCTAGAAATTTTCATATAACTCTTGAGTGCATAATACAACTATATTTGTCATGATATTGAAAAACTATTATGGAACTCAATAACAGATAAATTCAACATATTCCTATTTAGAGTAATTTTATGTCTAGTATGTACTACCATAGTCTAGAGCCTAAATTATTTACATTTTTCAGATTATAATTTTTTATTGGGGTTTCACATAACGATATATTTCAATGTTATTTTCTTACATGTTTATCTTATGGTGTAACCATAGTTGGTTTCGATATTATATACTATTTTTTCAATTTACACTACATATTAACATATTTTAGGGAATATGGGATTCTTTATGAAAACTAAATACATGTTTACAAAACACATCATCTTATATAAATGGTTTAGCTGGATTTATTGTATTCAAGATATTTGAATTGTGTATATTTTTTTGATGAAATCCTAATGTGATTTTTTTCACTCCATAATTTATTCTCTAGTTGTTAATATAGGTGTGTTTTTAGAAAACATGTAAATGTAATGGAATCATGTAGTTCATGTTCTTATCTTTTATATCATGGATTTCAATTTTGGTGCTGTTTAGTGGTGACAGATGTTCACATGGAGAGTCTTTGTTGGGATGTTCTTGTTTACTTTTTTGGTATAGCCATTTGGTCTTGATTTGATTTCCTCAGGGATTTATACATTCTGTAAACATTTCAACCATTTCTTTTTCACTATTATTAATATTATATCTGTGACTTTTTCTGTTTTGTATGATTAATCATGTGGAAGACCAACTCGGGTGGTGTGTTTGATCATCCCAAGGCATTTCATTAAAAAATGGTAGTTGTATCAATACCCTCCCTAAGGTGTTGAAACACTTCCTAATATTGTTTCATTATATTTAGTAGATAATAGTTTTGATCCACATAATTTGGAATTTATGTATGTGATGTTTCTTAGCTACCTCATATGAATTTCTAAACATATGTTCCCATGGGTTTTATGAGATTTTTTCCAATTAGGAATCATGGTGTTTCAGGTCATTTGATTGAATCAAAAAGGGGGTTTATTTAAATGAAATTTTTTAATTTAGAATTTTTTTTTATATTTATAATCCATAATTACATTAAATTCTTATTGTTTAAATGAATTTTTTGGATTCATATAGGGGTCATAAGATTTGGGTGTTTGTCAAAAACTATTTATTTATTTTATTAGTGGTAATTGGAAACAATATCCATGAAGTTATTCTATTAATCTTAGGGAGAAATGTGATATAAAAGTCCACATAAATCCCATATTGTGGAAACATGTATGGGGGATGTAGTAATGCAAACCATATAGATGCTGGGTCGTGTGAGTATTAGATTCTTGGGATGAGAAAGTGATTTTGGCTGAAAATTTACAATTCATAATCCATTCGTATTCACGGGTGAAAAGTGAACCTAGGAATCTAAAGAGCGTATTATGATGATTTGAAGGTTTATACAGTTTCAGAAAACACTCAAGGGAACTAAGGTGGTATTTTACACATACTTTCTTGATGGACCATGGAAAGTATGGTCAGACTCAATTGTGCATGAAATGATTCACGGGGATATTTCCTAGGGTTCATTCATGAAAATATTCAATTAGTAGTTTTATCCAAAAATATTGTATGTGACATAGAATAGGGTGTTTCTGAACCTAGTGAATGGAGAGAATATTGTTTTAGATAATTCCACCCATTTCATAGGGTTCAATAACATATAAACTGATATTCTTACAAATGATATTTTATAGGCTAAGATGTTCAATATGGGTCTGAGGGTGAATATTCCATTGATAATGATTCTATTATTCATTCCAACCATCAAGGATTTCGTCAAAAAAAAGAATCTATATATAAAGAAGAAATAAATTTAAATATGGTTTTTGGTTTATAATTAGTTGGTTTGGTTGTTATCTATAGTACATCTTCTAGACATAAAAGAATGGGAATATGTCACTAGTTCTCTTTAGGACTACTGATAGGGGATTGTTCTTGACATTAGTGGATTATTATATATCATTGTTGGAGGACTATTCATACCAATCATAATTAAATGGAAGCTCCCCGAACATGTCTTCATTTTGAAAAATCATTTTATCTCAATCATTTTTGTGGAAGGATTTTATTGGGATGTATTATTATATCCACACTTAATAAGGCTTTGCAATTTCCTTCTTAAACATCAAAGGGTGGGAGAATTATCTTTTGAAAAATTTAATGATACAAGTTGTGAGGGGATATTAGGGTGGATATGAGACTACATGTTTTTATAAAGTTGAATAAGAACAAGATGATTATGAGTTATTGTCTACTACAATTATAGTAATGAGTTTTATTTTTCCATTTAAGGTATTTTCAATGTTTTATATAGGGTTTTCTCATTATTTAATATCTTAAATGTTAGTTGATATATTGGGATTTCATTCAGAAATTATGTTATTCTCATTTGATATTTACACTCCTTTCAAGTTAATTATATACATGGTTTCATGTCACCCACATTTGGGGTGTTCCTAGATGACTTTGATGTGTTGTGGGACTACATTTTTCGTAATCTTGACGTATTTGACCAAATTATCAGCATGTATTGAGTGATTAGTGTTAGAGACTATTTTTATTGTTATCATCCTTGAGTTCTATTTTATCTTCTAATATAATCACTAGTGTATTTTAGGGTGAGTTGGACTCTAGATATAGGTGGTGGATGCCAATAATTATTTATGAAACTGTGATATCATGACAGTTTTCAGAGATGTTATTTGATGAGGTTTACTATCAATTGAAGATTCCACTTCCTTTTGTAGTGAATTCATTCCCTAAGGAATTTCCTTATGATTTTTATGGTTTACCACTATAGAGAAAGGACGAGTCCACTATTTCCCTACTCCGTTGTATGATACCCATTTCTATGACATATTATCATATAAAACCTGCCCAGTTAATTCAAATAATTTAATAGTTTTATTATCATGGGGTTAATGGATTTACTCAAACTATAATTTCACTTATGGATTCACCTTTTCATTTTTCTATGATGGTGGATGTGACCCTTAATAATTTTATTAATTATAAATAGATAAATCCTAAAATGATTAGGTACGGGTATCTGAATCCACAAATTAATGATTACATGTATCAACATATAGGGGACCATTAGTTTTCTAAAATAAATCATTTCTTGGGGTAGCATAGGTTTTGGGTTTAAGAAGAGTTATACCCATTAATGTGTTTAGGATCTAGAATAGGAATTTGTGATTATGGTTTTTCTATCAATATCACTAATTATCATTGAGTACTTATGGTGTTGATGAAACAAATAATAAATTGGGTTTTAGACTTATTTATATCCATGCTTGTGGATGATAATTTTGGGTAATCCAATATAGATGAGGACCACTAGGATCACTATAACATTATAATAAAAAACATGTGATATCATTGCCTTTATGTTAAAATTTTAAAATATTAATATTGGTTTCAATAATTTAAATTTTTGGGGATTGTCATATCAGAAAGGGGAATATCTATTGATCATGAAAAGATATGGGGAAAAATTTATTAGGAGAAGCCCATGTATATTTTTGATATACAATGTTTATTGGGTTTGGATTGTTATTATATATGGTTTATTTAGTACTTTTACATGTATGTACCTCTAATTAAAGCTTTGACCAATATGGGTGTAATGATTTAGTAGAACAAAAAATTTCATATATATTCTGAAGAACAAACGATGTGGATGACTTCATGTAAGGTTTTAGTTCCACCAGAATCAGATTCTGGTTGTGATTGTTTTAATTATACTTACAGTATGGTGTTGGGTTTTATTTTTATTCATGTATTGCATGTTATTTCTCTAGGATCTTAATACTTACACCCTCAGGAATGATCTACCCAACCCATTATTTTGAGTTATAAATGCATATTTCTCAAATAAAAATGTAACATCCCCAATATTTTTAGTAATTATATAAAGAATTATAATTTTAAATAAATAATGTTATGAAATATATTTATTTCATTTAATTAAAATGAAAATTTGAAGGTTGGAAATATAATATTTTTCAAAAATATCAATTACTTTAAATAAAGGATGACATATTAATTATACTTTTATAAAATATAGTATCATGACATGATCTTTTCTAATAAATAAAGTTAATCGAAATTAATATTAAATGTAACATATATGAATTGATTTTATAACTATAAATTGTGTTTAGAATATGTTTTTAAAAATTAAGTGATGTATTTGAAATATCATTGTCTTTAAATACATAAGTAAATAAATTTTTTAAATTAATAAATTATCTTATTTAAGAAAAAAATTTGTATGTTATTACATATATATGTTATAATTTATTATTCACATTGCTTCTATTTAAATAAAGAGAATTTTATTAAAGAAATTTATCTTTTTTAATGATATTAATTTTCTAAATTATCTAGTATAACATTATATGATTTTTCACTATTATTAATTTATATGAAATTATAAATCATATGAAAATTAATATTATTTTAACTATATAGATATATATTTTTGAAATTGAATAATAAAAAAGATTCTAATTATATTTATAATCAAATAATACATATTATATTATAATAATATCGTAAATATAAGCATCATATTGAACTAAAAAGAATGATGAAAATTTGATAAAAAAACAAATGAAAACAAGATGATAAAAAATTAAAAATGGAAACTTCATTGAGTTTCGGGCTGGTGAGTATAAAAGGAATTGCAAGGGATTCATTGGAGAGCCGATGATGTCAAACACGGTCGAGAAGGGAGCTCATCTCCCTGATTTCGCAGTCGATGTGTAGAAGAGATTCCAGGAGAGTTCGAACCGGAACCATAATTGAGAAAACTGATCCTCAATTTGAAGATCTACCCGGCGACGTAGGTTTTCATTATTCATTTTGTGTGTATCTGAATCCTGTTTCAGATTTTTTTTGGATGTAATATGTTCTGATTTTACAATTTCATCAGTTTTTATCTAGATATTGACTTCTACTCTAAATTTATAATCTGATGTCAACATACTCTAATTCTATATTTCTTATATCTTGCAAGTAGGTGTTATTTAATTATTTTCTTATTATCTAAATCATCTAGAATAAACATAATGCTTTCATGTTTTTTTATTTTCATCCAATTTTTTATCACTCAATGATTTTTCTTCCTATCAGAGTTCTTCCGATTCTATATATATATATATATATATATTATTTCTCAAATCGACATCACTTATATTAATGCTTTGTTGTCAATGATTTCTGAAAATTTGTCCAGGTTCATCAACGCATACACCGAATGTGTAAGAGAATCAAACTCCTCATGATTAGTTATATATAATATTTGATTTTCCCCATTTTGAATGGGTATTGACACGAAACTATTTTTATTTTTTTGACGTATTATGTATTCGACCATTGAAAATGTCCCTGGTTGGTTGAACGACACCCAGTCATTTATCTAGATGCTGACCTTGAAACATCCTCCACTATATTTTTGGGAATATATAAGGATGTTATGAGAGTTTTTGGAATCCAATGAGTTTGTGAAGTAGAGGGGCGAAGCCTCCATATTATGTTTTTCCCTTTTGAGAGGAAGTGAATATGAGAGATCTGATTTTCTAAAACTCTAGCATGAATCTTTAAATTCTCCTGTAAGTAATTAAATGTGCATAAGGTAAGGGTTTATTATTTTTCAAATACGTTTTGTGCAATTTCCATTTATATTTTCATCTTTTTCATGTTATTGACTTATGTTTGTGAAAGGGATTTTATAAGGAAAATTATATTTATTATAAATATATTTTGAAAAACTATATTATAATTTTGTTTATAAATTCTTCAGCCTTATGTTCTTATTTGGTAAGGGATTACGTATCTTCCATATACATTTTATGCAATTCCTAATTATTGATTTTATAAGGGATAAATATTTATTTCAAATATTTAATTATTTTATGATCTTATTCTTATAAGAGAACATTTATTTATTTATTTAATTTATATAATTTCTATTTAATGGTGATTCATAATGGATATTCCACCATACAATTTGTTTTATCAATATATGATCTCTCATTTTTAGTTTTAATTTTTTAATTGAGGGGTTTTATTTTGTTTTACTTTGAATTTATAGATACTTCATCTGTTCTAAAATTGATAAGAGATGCATAGTTAAAAATTATGTTTTTTTATTTTTCAGGTGATACGTGTACATAATTTATTTATAATTTCATTGAAATACTATTATAATTGTAGTAAAGGGTTATTTTTATTATTATTATTTCGTTTTTTGTTCAAAAATTATTATTATTATTATTATTTTGTTATAATTTATATTTCCAAAAAGGGATATATCTATATATGATTCAATGCTTTAATTTGATTTCACGATAGTCATAATAATAGGTGATTCTATTTATCGAATTCTTATTCAAACAAGAATTTTTTCTATTATTATTTGGAACATATTTATTTTGTGGTCTAATTTTTATATTAATAACTATTTTAAAAAAATTATGATTTATGTTATGAATATCATAATTTAATTCATTCTATATACGTGTCATATAAAAATCAAGGATATGTCCATACATCGATGATTTTTTTAACAAGACAATTATATAATAATATAAATATATGTACTTCAAAAAGTCATGTTACTTAAACCATAAGTGTATATAAATATACATAATTGAAAGGATTATTTTATTTTGTACGGAAATGTTACTTTAATGATTTTTGTATGCAACACTTAATTATATACTACAAGTGATTAATTTTAAGAAGAAAAACATTATATTATCTCTATAGTTATTAGTTTACCTTCGTGCATAAAATAATTTTAATAAATATTTCTGTGAAATATTAATTGTGTAGAGGTTGATTTATCTTCCATGTAATTATGCAACATCATGAATCATGAGATTCGATCATACCAAGACAAATATTCAATTTTCAGTAATGATTAGTATTAATATATTTATTAACAGAATTGAACTCATTTGTTCCAAGCATGATTATAGTTATATTTTCAAATCTAAAACACTAGTGAAAATAAAATTTATATAAGGAAAGCTAATACAAAAAAGTTTTCAAAAATGGTACTCTGAAATTGTAAATATGATATGGTATTGGATAATGAATCCATCCCTCAAGTGGGTAGGCCCAAGATAGCCATCAATGTTTCGAATGGACATAATTGTTTTTTTAAGAGCTTGCTAAATATTCCCAATCAAATCAGTGGATTAATATAAAATTGTTTTTGAATTGTAATTATTTTTCAAAGAAATACTTTACAAATGTATTTCAAATTAAATATTTCAAATTTACTATCAAGTTGATATTTTCGAAACCAATTTATCAATGGTTTTTAAAACCACTTATGGAAAAATTGAATGCTCTCCCCTGTGTTTTAAAATGATTTTTCCCAGGTATCTTAGGAGATTATCATAAATGTCATCACTTTTGGAGATAGTGTGTGCGGAAGCATAGAGGACAATTATTTTATTTTTATTCAACTATGATAAATGTAATGTTTTGTCTAATCCTCCCAATCCTAGACCGGTAAGAGGTCCTCATTTGTTTAATGTTTTGTGTAATTGTTATGTTTCATTTATAAAAATAAATTACACAGAATTTTTCAAGTATTGTGTCTAAAAGAACGGGCTTGGGGAATTATAATTGGTATCAGAGGAAAGACCTATCCAACATTAGAGATTATATGATTTCGTCTAAATGATAATTTTTAGAGTTACCAGTCATAGAGTTTCGTTAATTCTGAAAATGGAAATTCAGAATTCTCGTACGTTCGACAAAAGAATTGCAAGGACGCAATTCTCAAAAGGGGGGAAGAAAATAACATCCAGTATATTTTTAGTAATTAATTAAGGAATTATAATTTTAAATAAAAAATTTTATGAAATATTTTAATTTAATTTAATTAAAATGAAAATTTAATCTTTTAAATATAATAATTTTCAAAATTATCATTTATTTTAAATACACGATGAAATATTAATTATAATTTTACGAAAAGTAGTATCATGAGATGATATTTTCTTATAAATAAATTGAAACAAAATTAATATTAATTGTAACATATATGAATTTATTTTATAACTATAAATTGTGTTAAAAATAATTTTTAATTAATGTTATGTATTTGAGAAATCATAGTGTTTAAATACATTAGTAAATAAAATGTTTTAAATTAATAAATTATCATATTTAAATCCAATTTATTTTAAAGTTTTTATATATATATATATATTACAATTTATTATTAAATATGTTAAAATTTATATAAACAGAATTTTATTAAATATATTTAACTTATTTAATGATATTCATTAACAAAATTAACTAGTATGGCATTATATTAATTTTCACTATTATTAATTTATATGAAATTATAAATCATAAGAAAATTAATATTATTTTTGAAATATATATATATATATATTTATATATATATATATTTATTTATATATATATTTCAAATTGTATGATAAAAATACTTGGAATTATAATTATCATAAACTAATACATTTTATATTATAATGATATTAAAAATATAAAAATAGGATTGAAATAAAAAGAATGATGAAAATTTGTTAAAAAAATGAAAAGGAGATGATAAAAAAAATTAAAAATGAAAACATAATTGAGTTTCGGGCTGGTGAGTATGAAAGGCGTCACAAGGGTTTCATTGGATAGCCAACGATGTCAAAAATGGTCGAAAAGGGAGCTTGTCACCTTGATGTCAAAGTCAATGTGTAGAGGAGATTCCAGGTGAGGTCGAACCTGAATGATGAGTCAGAGAGCACGAGTTCGAGTTCGTTTGGGCTACATCAACCTTCGATTAATGCCCGGGCATTGTCCAACATTCCATTGCATACACAGGTTTCTAAGCATCATGTTTGAAGCACTCTTAGGGATCAAATGAACTCAATTTGCTTCACATTGAATTATATGAACCATAATTGGTTAAAATGTTCCTTGATTTGAAGATCTACACCGCAATTTAGGTTTTCAATATTCATTTTGCGAATTTCCAAATCTCATTTGAGATTTTTTTACTGTGAGATATGTTCTGATTTGTCTATTTCTTCATTTTTATCCATAAATTGACATCTCCCCTAAATTTATTATCTAATTTCAATATACTCCAATTCTATATTTCTTATATCATGCAAGTAGGTGTTATATAATTGTTTTCTTATTACTTAAATATTCTAGAATCGGTTTAATAGAATCTTGTTTTATCTGTTTCATCCATTTATTTTATCACTCAATGATTTTTTTTCCAATGATAGTTTGTCCTGGTTGTCTATATATATATATATATATATATTCTCTAATAAAAATAACTTCTTTTAATGCTTTATTGTCAATAAATTCTAAAAATTTGTCATGATTCATCAACACGTAAACCACAAGTTTAAGAGAATGAAACTCCTATTGATTAGTTATATATAATATAGGATTTCCCCCATTTTTAATGGGGATTGACACCAAAATGTTTTTATTTTTTCGACATATTATGCAGTTGAATATTGAAAATGTCCCTAATTGGTTGAACGACACCAAATAATTTATCTAGAGGATGGCCTTGAAACTGCCTCTACTATATTTTGCGGTATATATAAAGAGGTGATGATATTTTTTGGAATCAATTGAGTCTGTGAGGTAGAAGGGCGAAGCCTACATTTTATGTTTTTCTATTTTTGAGAGGAATTGAATATGAGAGATCTGATTTTCTAAAACTCTATCATGCAACTTTAGATTATACTACAAGTAATTAAATTTTCATAAGGTAAAGTTTTATTAATTTTGAAATACATTCTATGCAATTTCCATTCATATTTTTACCATTTTCATGTTTTTGATTTATGTTTTTGAATGGTATTTTATAATGAAAATTATATTTCTTATAATTCTAATTTGAAATATTATACTATAATTTTGTTTAAAAATTCTTCTGCTTTATGTTCTTATTTGGTATGGGATGATGTATTTTCAAAATAATTTCATAAAAGGGTTAAATATTTATTTCAAATATTTACTTATTTTATGATCTTATTCTTATAATGGAACTTTTATTTATTTATATCAATTTCATTATTTATGTTTGATAGGGTTTTCATAAAGGAAATTCTTCCATACAATTTTTTTTATCAAAATACGATGTCTCATATTTGTTTTTATGGTTTTAATTCAGGGGTTTTATTTTGTTTTACTTTGAAATTATCGATTCATTATCTGTTCTAAAATTAATAAGAGATACATAGTTTAAAATTATGTTTTTGTTTCAGGTGATGTGTGTATGTAATTTATTTATAATTTCAATGAAATTTTGTTATTATTGTAGTAAAGGATTATTTTTATTATTATTATTATTTAATTTTTTGTTAAAAAATTATTTTTATTATTATTATTTTGTTATCATTTTGACTTCATGAGAGAGATTTATCTCTATCTGAATCAATGTTTTAATTTTATTTCATGTTAGGCATACTAATATGTGATTCTATTTATCGAAATCTTATTTCAAACAACAATTTATTGTATTATTATTTTCCACATATTTATTTAGTGATAATATTTTTATATTAATATCTATTTAAAAAAAATTATGATTTATGTCAAAAATATCATAATTTATTTGAAGACATATATATATGTCATATAAAAATCATGGTTATGGAAATACATCGATGATTTATTTATCATGACATTAATACATTAATATATATATATATATATGTACTTCATAATGTCATGTTCTTTAAAACATAAGTGTTTACAAATATACATCCATGAAAGGATTATTGTATTTTTTAAATTATATATTTCATTAATGATTTTTGTGCACAACACTTAATTTTCTATTGAAAATGATAAATTTTATGAAGAGAAAATTATATAATCACTATTGTCAATAGTTTACCTTCATGAATAAAATAATATTATTAAATAGGTCTTATAAATTTTATGTGTTTTGATGTAGATTTATCTTCCATGTGATTATGCAACATCATGTTTCATGAGTTTTGATCATACCAAGATGAATATGTAATTTTTAGTAAAGATTAGTATTTATATATTATAAACACATTGAACTCATTTGTTCCAAGCATGATAATAATTTTATTTTCAAATCTAAAACACCAGTGAATGTTATATGTATATCAGGAAATATAATACAAAAATATTATATAGAAACATGTACTCGAACATTGTAAATACGATTGGGATAGTTAAGAACTTGAGCAACTATGGTTTTTCAAGATCAGAAAATCAAAATATGGCAAAAGGAAAGAGGATCGCACAAGATTGGAAGTGTGTCACGCAAACGACTTGGAGGGGCAGAGAGCTGCATGCCGAGACTTGCGTACCGAAGGGAGAGTTGCGCGACATCGCGCAGGGGTGACCAAATGCCTACAAATACTGGACCACCCCTCTTCATTCTTCACCAGAGTTCAACACTTTGAGAAATCAGAGCTCCCGTCGCACAGGTGTGGTGGTCGCGCAAGTGGTGTGTGATTTGTGCAGGTAGAGTTGTTGTCCAGTGGTTGAAGTTGTGCGCCGGTGTGAGAAGTTGCGCGCCGGTTGGAAGTTGCACTCCAATATTGGTTTGGGCGTTAAAGAAATAGAGTCGCAGAAGTTTGGATTTGGACAATATTGTGTCGTGCAAGTTCTGAGGAAGACTTGTGCGCCAGTTGTGACTTGCGCGCCGATACATGCGCGCCGAGATTGACTTGCGCGCAAAGTACGTTTTATTTCCAGTAGTGATTTTCGTGATGTGTGGAAGCTGGAAGTTTTCCCGATTCCTTCGGTGAAAAGAGATATTCATCTAAGGGTGAATATTGGGCTTCAACAGAGCATCTACTTACAGAGGAAGATGCATTCCTTCATGAAAATGAATAGACCTACAGGTCTATAAACTATGAGTGGATTCCTTCCAAGAGCAGTGAGCAAAGGAAGAGAAAGAAGGTGATCCTCTCCACCAACAGTGTTCCAGAGAGAGAGAAACATGGAGTGAACCTTGGGGAAGTAGTGAGATGACCCTAAACATTGTAAAGGCAGTGAGCCTGGGCATAGAAGTGATCTAGCCTGAACATTCTAATCCAAAGCTAGTGAAGTTTAATGGAATTGGTACGACCGACAACTTCTCGGCGTATACTCCTTGGACGTAGCCCTTTGCGGTGAACCAATTAAAATTGATGTGTCTTGTGCATGCTTTACTTTCTGTTTACTTTGTGCAACAGGAAAGGGAGAGAAGAGTGTTTATCTTAACTGCGAAACAAGATCAGATCGAGCGTTAATTTTAAATTAGTCATACCCTGATTCACCCCCCTCTCAGGGGATTCAGCCTTGTGGACCTAACAATTGGTATTAAAGGAGTTTGACAGTTGTTCTTATCTCAATGGAGGTCACTAATCATAAAGGGATTTCGACCTTCGACGGATGTAATTTTCAGATAGGGATGAATTGAATGCAACACTATTTCCGATCATTGGGAATGGATGTGTTTTCAGCAGCTATGCATTGTATCACAACAGATATTGATAGTGGTGCATTATCAAAAGCTAAACATAGAGAGTTGGATGCTGGTTCCAAAGCAATCAATGCCTTAAGGGGAGCCCTCTCCAATCCCATTTATATAAATGTGATGTCATGTAAAACGTCACATGCCATGTGGGAAATTCTTTTGAATATATATGAAGGGAATACAAAGGTGAGAGAGGAAAAGCTTCAAGTGTTGTGGAACAAGTATGAAGATCTGAGAATGACCCCGAATGTGTCTGTTGATGCATTCTTTGACAGGGTAAATGCTGTGGTTGAAGACATGTAGGGTCTTGGAGAAATTATTGAAGATATAAAAATTGTGAAGCACATATTGAAAAAACATCCACCTCGGTTCAATCAGAATGTTTCTATTTTGGAAGATAAAGACACAAAAGAACTGACACTGGATAACCTGCATAATACTCTTGGTTTATATGAAATGAGAAATGATGATAACGAGACTGTGGAAAAGGGGAAATCCAAAGAGGTGGCATTTAAGGACATAAATAAGCTTATCATTGAAGATTCTAATGGGGAAGAGACAGATGAGGTGATGTCATTCCTTTATTCAATACTTCAAAGAGGAATAGAGAAGTTTAAAGGGAAACTTCCACTAGCATTCTTTCGATGTGGAAAGGTTGGTCATCTTGCAGCAAGATGTCCCATGAAGTTTCAGGATGATGATGATGATGATGATGAAATTCCCAAGAATAAGACTTCAGCATTTTTGAAAGGGAAGAAGAAATTCAAGAGAAATTTTTCATGAAAAAGAATCTACTTTCACAAGAATATGAAAGTTCAGATGTGTATGAGGATGAAGAAGTTGAGGAAATAGAAAAATGTAGAGATCATGGAGTAAATTCCTTCATGGCAATTGTTGGTAGTTCTCAGAAAAAGGAAGAATATGGCCCTAAAGAAGAAGAATAAATTGAAGGGAGAGTTGATATGGAAGTCGAATTGGAAGCAACTCTTGAGGAGATAGACGTTTGGAGAGCCAAAATGAAGAAATCCAATAATGTGGTTCGTGATGCCAAACTCTATATGCAACAATAGGATGAAGAAAAGTCTGAGCTGTTAGAAGAAATTGAAATACTAAAATCATCAACACCAGAGAGATCAGAAAATATTGTTGAGTATAATCTTTAAATTGAGGATCAAAAGAAGGAAATTTATTGTTTAACTAACACAGGAAAGGAGCATGTCAGAAGTATCAAAGATCTTGAAGAAAAGGTGGTCAGTTTGCGACAAAAAATTGAGGATCAAGAAAAACTCTTGACCCCCAATGTGATATCAGAAAATTAGGCCGTTCAGAAGACAGAGAAGAAGAAATCGGAGCCTAGTACTTTAGCATGGAAGAAGCAACAATTGAGCTCAGTTATTAAGGCTAATTCAGGGCATGATCATAAAGAAAAATATGTGGCAATTGAAATAAGACCGCAAGAACCCGTCCTGAGATTGAAGATTGATTTGGGCACAATGAAAAATCAGAATATTCAAGGATCCCAAGTGGAAACATGGTGTGATGTAGTGTCATGAAGGAATGCACCATATATCAGGTGTTATTGTTGTGGTAGGATGGGACATTCACAGTATGTGTGTTCCATAGCCAAGAGATATCAAAGAGAACAAGAACAGTGTTGGTATCCAAACAGAGAACAGTTTTACAGAACATATTTTGAAGGAAACTGTTTTTAGTGTGGAGGATTTGGGCATATGGCCAGGTATTGTACTTCGACCATTCAGAGAAATGTGCCAAAACGGAATCAAAACGTTCGCAAGCTGCAGATCAATCAACTGACAGGTGAGTTAAAAATGCAGAATAGATTTGTGGCTTTGTAAGATGAGGCTGGTCCATCATACTCTGAGAAAGAAGAGAATACTCAATCCATGCCGAGTATGAAAGAAAAAGAATGGACCAAGAAGATGAAAATTGAGAAGGAAGTAGTTGCTGAAATTGACCTTAAAGCATCAGATCATTCTGGTGTGTGGATTCTTAATAGTGGTTGTACGAATCACATGACAGGCAACAAGGATCTGGTTACAGGCATAAAATATGACAAAGAAGGAGTTGTCAAATTTTGAAGTGATGAAGGCCTGATGATTTTTGGCTCAGGGAAAGCCATGTTTGGGAGCAATGAAATGAGACGTGTTGATGTCTTGGTAGTAGAGGGTCTCATTCATAACTTTCTTAGCGTCTGTCAACAATGTTACTCTGGGCACTCTATCCGATTTACCAAGAAGATGTGTATTGTCAAGTGAAAAGATGGGGCATTTTTTCTACAGGGAAAAAGGAAAAATGGGAATCACTACCTTGTAAGTGGAGAAGAAGATATGTGTCTCTTATCCAGAGATGAAGAAACCCAGTTGTGGCATAAGAGACTTGGTCATCTATGCCAACCATCTATGGAAGATCTGGTATAGTGTGATGCTGCTAGAGACCTTCCAAAACTATCGCGTGATCGAACTCATATGTGTGATGCTTGCCAGCAAGGGAAGATCATCAGAAAGACATACAGGCAAAAGGAACAAAAATCAACTAGAGTTCTTGAATTAGTGCATGCTGATGTATGTGGACCTATCTCACCACGAGCTATAAATGGGAAAAGGTACTATATTCTTTTCATTGATGATTATAGCAGAATGGCTTGGGTATTTGTTGTTACCCATAAGACAGAGGTGTTCATTTGCATAAAGTAGTATAAGAGGGAATCAGAAAAGATGCTTGGGAAGAAAATTTTGAAGTCCCGTAAAGATAACGGTATAGAATTCACAAATAGTCAAGTGGAAGAATATGTCGAGAAACACGGGATAAGGCATCAAGTTTCATCAGTGAGAACTCCCCAACAGAATGGAGTGGTTGAAAGGAGAAATCGAATCATCTACAACATGGCTAAAACGATGCTTATTGATAAATACCTACTGGAGAAATTATGGAAGGAAGCAGTTTTGACATCGGTCTATGTTTCGAACTGGTCTTTGTTGTGTCCGAAGTAAGGAAAGACTCCGTATGAACTGTGGTACAGAAATATGCCAATGCTGAAATACTTTCGAATATTTGGAAGTAAGTGTTTAATTCTCACCAAAGAAAATCATAGGAAGTTTGAGGCACGAGGAGATGAGGTGATATTCCTTGGCTACTCAGGGAAAATCAAAGAATATAAATGCTTTAACAAGAGGCTGTGAAAAATTGATGAGAGCTATGATTTCACTATAGTTGAAAATGAACAGAATAATCAACGATCCAGTGAACAACTCATGGATGAAAGTGATGACGAGGTAAGCAACACTTGGGGAGCAGAAGTGGCAGAGGCTGAATCAAAAGAAGACACTCATGATGAACAAGAATGTATCAAGTCTGTGCCTACAAGGAAGCCAAAGAGTCGAGCTGAAATTGATAGGCTGGATATCATTAGTGATCAGACAGGTCCAGTTCATACTCAAAGAATGAAATTGTTACAACAAACATCGTTTTTGGCTCAGGTGGAGCTGAAATATTTTTCCGATGCAGCTGAAGATGCAAACTTGGTTCAGGCTATGAATGAAGAGCTTGATCAGAATGAGAAGAACCAGACATGGGAGATTGTTTCGAGGCCAGCAGATAAGAATTTCATCGGGACTAAATGGGTCTATCGCAACAAGATTAATGAAGATGGAAATGTGATTCGAAACAAAGCACGACTAGTGTGCAGGGGATACTCCCAGATAGAGGGAATAGATGTAGATGATACATTTTCACCAGTTGCAAATCTAGAGACAATCAGATTATTTTTTGGCCATAACAGTGCAAAGAAAGTTCAAAGTGTTCCAGATGGATGTCAAATCCACATTCTTGAATGGGGTTCTGGACGAAGAGGAGTATATTGAGCAGCCAGATGGTTTTCACATTCATGAGGATGAGAACAATGTTTTCAAGCTGAAGAAGGTGTTGTATGGGCTGAAACAAGCACTAAGGGCATGGAACTCAAGACTTGATCAGTACTTAAAGAAGCTTGGTTTTCAGCGTGGGGGAGTTGATTACAATCTTTATTTCAGCAATGAAAGTAATCAAAGGAAGATTTTGTTGGTTTATGTCGATGACATAATATTTGGCGGATCAGATGAAACTCAGTGCAGACAGTTTTCCGAATTCATGAAAAATGAGTTTGAAATGTCAATGATTGGAGAGCAAATGTTTGTCCTTGGTCTACAAGTAACACACGGATGGAATGGAACATTCATTTCTCAATCTAAATATGCCAAGGAGGTCCTGAGAAGGTTTGGAATGGAAAATTCCGAGGAGATGAAGGCTCTGGTTGCAACCCAGATGAAATTATCAAAAGGTGAGGATGGCAAGGCAGTTAATATCATAGAATACAGGGAGACCATTGGAGTCTGTTGTTCCTAACTGCAACAAACTCTGATATTGTTTTCACCACATGCCAACCAGCGAGATATCAGAGTAATCCCAAGGAAAGCCACATGCTTGCAGTGGAAAGAACACTTCGGTATATCAAGGGCACATTGGATTTTGGCTTGACATATACTGAAAAATCTCAGACAGTGTTATTGGGATATAATGATGCAGACTGGGCCGGTTCAGCAGATGATAGAAAATCAACGTCAGGTGGTGAATTCTATCTTGGTAGATTGTGTATTTCTTGGCTAAGAAAGAAGAAAGATTGCATTTCGTTGAGCACCGCAGATGCTGAGTATATTGTGGCCACTCAATCATGCACACAGTTATTGTGGATGAAGCAGCAGCTTGAAGATATGGGAGTTGAAGTGAAATCTCCAATCGGAATCCAGTGTGATAACTCAAGTGCTATAAATCTTACAAAAAATCTTGTCCATCACTAAAGGAAAATGCACATTGAGATAACTTATCATTTTATCAATGAGAAGGTTGAGCAGGGAATTGTGAAGTTGGAGTATGTGCCTACAGAGCTCCAGGTTACAGACATTCTGAAAAAGGAATTACCCAAGGAAGCTTTTGAGAGGCACCGACTGGCTCTGGGAGTTTAGTCGATTCCCCACACTTGAAATAGTGTGGATATGGAACCACCCCCTATCCCCAAGGTATGATGTGTTTTTCCCTAATGTGTTGATATGTGTTCTCTACTCTGTTACAGACTACAAAGGAGTCACCTTTGTGTTTGTTGACAAAGGGGGAGAAATTGTGATTGTTCAAGGGGGAGACATTGTGGCAATTTGATACATCCTGGTTGATACCGGGAGAAGCTGACAAGTGGAGCATCCAGATAGGGGGAGTTGAAGCTAGTTGAATGTCCTTAGCCAAATCTTAGCTTGGAAAAAACATGAAATAGGGTTAAAGAGGTGTTGATGATGTAAGTAGAAAGGGGGAGCGTATTAAATCTGACGATGATAGATGTGATCGGTCAAAGAATATATATCACGATAGATGAGGATCGTGATAAAAGAAGAAGAGTGGTGTTGGAGAGTGGTAAGAATATTTCCAAACCAAACATTGGTCTTCCCACAAGTCCTTCAACAATTGGTATCAGTTTAGTACAACTTTGTATCAGTTTGGTGACAACAGTGGATGTCAGACATGAAGTGATTCATTGATGAACTTTTCATTTAATCTTGTTTCTCACGCCGACCATTTCTCATGTGGGCTTAGAGAATGTGTCGAGTAAATCCTTGATCGCTATCAGAATCGAAAAAGGAGAATGGTGTCTGAAGATTTAATGACGTATCTTTCTATAAAAGAGTTTTCAACAAACCCAAAAGGGGATATTGTTGGGAAAAAATCCCTCAAGTCATCATTGAAGCATTTTTGAGGTGATTGTGTTTGTTGACAAAGTGAATATCTGTGTTGTGATTGTTGACAATGCAAACCATGACATAAAAATTTGTTGAAAAAGGGGGTTTTATGTTGGAATGTCAAGTTCAAGAGATGTGGTCAACGATCCCTGATTGATTCATGAACGTCGATAATGGAATGGACGATCTGGAGGAGGTACAAGAAGAAATGATACAAGGTGGCACCGTTTTCTAGTGTGCCAAATTTTTCGGCCTGAAAATCAACAAATAAAGAAAAGTGATTTTTGGAAAAGGGACTTGCGTTCTGTGTACATTAAGGCTTGTAATCATGCACGCCATATGTTTTTCAAGATCAGATCATCAAAATATAGAAAAGTGATAAGGTTCGCACAAGTTTTGGTGAGGTCGCGCAGGTGACTTGCACGCCGTGAAAGATACTTGCGCGTCGATTCCTTGGAAGCATGAGAACATGCACGCCTATGGTTTTTCAAGATCATAAAATCAAAATATGGAAAAGGCAAGAGGTTCACACAAGTCCGTATGTGGGTCATGTAAATGACGTGGAGGGGCAGAGAGTTGCGCGCCGAGACTTGCGCGCCAAAGGGAGTGTTGCGCGTCGTCGCGCAGGGGTGACCAAATGCCTATAAATACTCGCCCACCCCTCTTAATTCTTCATCGGAGTTCAACACTTTGAGAAATCAGTGCTCCCGTCAATCAGGTGTGGTGGTCGCGCAAGTGGTGTGTGATTCACGCAGGTAGAGTTGCGCGCCGGTGGTTGACGTTGTGCGCCGGTTTGAGAAGTTGCGTGCATGTTGGCAGTTGCGTGCCAATATTGGTATGGGCGTAAAAGGAAGAGAGTCGCGCAAGTTTGGAGTTGGACAAGATAGTGTCGCACAAGTTTCTGAGGAAGAATTGTGCGCCAGTTGTGACTTGCATGCCGATACTTGCGCGCCGAGATTGACTTGCGCGCCATGTAATGTTTATTTCCAACAGTGATTTTCAGGCTATGTGGAAGCTGGAATTTTTCCTGATTCCTTCAGTGAAAAGATATATTCATCTACGGGTGAAAATTGGGCTTCAACAGAGCATCTAATTATAGAGGAAGATGCATTTATCATTCAAATTAAGATACCTACAGGTCTATAAACTGTGAGTGGATTCCTTCCAAGAGCAGTGAGCGAAAGAAGAGAAAGACGGTGATCCTCTCCACCGACAGTGATCCAGAGAGAGAGAAACAGTGAGTGACCCTTGGGGAAGTAGTGAGCTGACCCTAAACATTGTAAAGGCAGTGATCCTGGGCATAGAAGTGATCTAGCCTGAACTTTGTAATCAATAGCTAGTGATGTTTAGTGGAATTGGTATGACCGACAACTTGTCGGCATATGCTCCTTGGACGTAGCCCTTTGCGGTGAACCAAGTAAAATTGTTGTGTCTTATGCATGTTTTACTTTCCATTTACTTTGTGTAATAGGAAAGAGAGAGAAGAATGTTTTGCTTAACAGTGAAACAAGATCAGAATGGGAGTTAAATTTAAATTAGTCATACCCTGATTCACCCCTCCTCTCAGGGTATTCAGCCTTGTGGACCTAACAATCTGTTAGTGTTTTTGGTTGGTAATTTGGGATTTCATTGGGATTTATATTGTTTGGTACACCGTCAGATATGTATGTTGGGTAAAATGGAAGGGAATTTTATTTTCCCCATTGATATTATTGGAAATGTAAGAAATGTAACATATTAGTTGGAAATGAAATACATTAAGTCCTCCATTCATGAAAATTTTTAATTCCCAATAGAGGAGATATCAACTAGATCTGTACCATGTTATTGAACTGAAGGATGTTGATCTTGATCGAGAAACAAATAAGGTTGGGAAACATGATTAGATTAATGTTCATCAGCAGATGGTAATTCATGGTAAAATTTTTCTTTATCTTATATATTATTGAAATGCTGAAATGATATGCAAGAGACGTTGGAGAAAGAATCACTAATGTGGTTGCATTGGGATTCAATTTTTGTGAGTCTAGGATCATGGTATCTTTAAAGGAACATGTAATTTTATGATGGGGAGAAATGTGACCCACCCAACCAGTTTTGGGAATAATATTTTTTTCAGGTGTAAGAGTTTGTAGTGTGATTATAAGAAGTTTTTTATGGTTATATTTAGTTTTATAATTTCTTTTTCTATTCTTCAATAGGGGATGCACTTCAGAGAGTAGATGTTATGGTTTCTTGGATCCTGGATGTTGTGTTTCCAAGGGGGCTATACCATGGAGTCCTAGTAAGGATATTATTGTGATTATCCCATTTAGGGGAGAAGATGCACCATGTATAAGAAAAAATGGCATAACCCTCTTCTGCTAGATTGGTCTTGCGATATGTGGGGAGAAGACGTGGCTTAGTTTCTAGGGAGTGGATTTGATCAATTATACCATGGTTAAAATCTCTTATAGTATGGTGTGTCAATATATGGAATACTGTATCCTTATGTAAATAACATCTACATCATGTATGTTTTTCTGGATATTGGACAATGTATCAACCAATAACATGTGATGTGAAGGGAGAATCCTACACTAGAATATGGGGGATGATGTGTGGTTGAACAGTCTATGTCGTGGGAATCTTACGTTGCACTCTAATAATAATATAATATTATTTTAAATTGTAGTTAACATATAGCTGTTGTATTGGCGGGAATGGATAGAAATTAATAAAATATGATTATATATGTTTTTTAATGTTTTTACATTTATCCAATAAAAGATAAAGGAATAAAATACGGAAATAATTCGATTTTAGGCGTATATTCCCTAGCTTTCACTAAAGGTTCACTTATCGCCTTTTGATGGAGAACCGTAATTAAATATAGTTTTGTTCACTCTTATACATCCTTTTGGACCAAATAAAACTCTTCTTAAGAATTGGGACATCAAAATTTACTTTGTGTAAATTTTTGGTCTCTATCCAATAAAGTTCATTTTTTAAATGAATATTGTATAATGTTGTAATTTTATTCAAAACCTCTTTTTAATCTAATTTATTTATATTATTAGATTATATTTTGAATTTGTTTTAAAGTGAAATTAGAATATATTTTTTCCATTAAATCCAATAGTGGTCGTTGGAATTAATTTCACCTTGAAATCAGACTTAAACCAGTGTCAATCTTTTGATACTTATTGTTTCATAAAAATACGCTATTTGATCTGACAGCGGGAATTAATTATTAAATTAATTAATGTGACTTATAATTTCTGAATTTTGTGAAATAGAATTCATTTTTGAATTCGGAATATCAAATATAGATTAGGGTGAATTTTTGGGATTTTTCTGAAAAACTTCTATTTTGATGAATAGTGAAACCACTAAATGATACTTATAAAAACTGATTTTTCCGTTTAAATGAAATTTTTCCATCTTTGTGTTTTGAATTTCATAAATCCGACATACATGGTTGTCATTAAGAAATAATATGTGTTTCAATGGGATAAAAATAATTTTTTGGTGAATAGTAACTTATTATGTTTTTAATCGCGATTAGAGGTAATTAGTGTAGTTTAAGGTAAAAATAATGTTTTAATAATATGAAATGAACTTGAAACATGTCCTAACCTCATTGGATGTGTCATGTCCGATCTTTAAAACCCATGGGTAAACTTGGGGACCCCATGAAGCCACTTTGGTTGGAAAATGACATTAATATCTTTTTATTTAAAGTTAAACTAAAAATGAGACAAACATAAAATGTTTTACTAAAAAAAATTTTACATGGGGTTATACAAATCATATTTTTGACTATAAATATTCATTGGAAAGATTAAAAGATTTCCTACATCATAGTAGTTATTTTATAATTTTTATACATTAAATAAATTAAATTATATATGACATTACGATGATGTAGTGATGACCTCATTTTTTAACGATTTAAATAAAATGGAAAGATAATGTAATATCTAAGACATACACATTTAAAAAACCTATTGGATGAGTGTAGTTATAAACATTATCACCCTAGCCTCGAAATACATCAATGTGGGACCTTTAAAGTCCGAAACTCTTTTGAAAATAAAGTAACATTTTGTAACATTACAAGAGTGCCCCTCCTCTCCTCTTATAAAAGGCCCCCACCTCTACCTCCTTACCCACACTCCCATTTCCTATGTCTCGGCCAACATCTGCCCATTTTGTCTCTAAACTTCCCTCTCTTATTCCTTGAAGCCTCACCTTGGGCATACATCTTACCAAGGAATCCTTTGAGCTCAAACCCATGGGAGTTACCTGATTTTAAGGTAATGTCTTCACTTGAGTACTTTTGTTTTATTTTGCTTTTCCAACCCCCTAAACTATTTCTATTCATTTCTTTTGTAACAAATCCAGTATCATCAATATACTAGGATGTTTTTATAATAAGAATTCGTGCTACACGTTCACACACCAACATCTAATGGTAAAAGAACATACTGTTTCCGTGGATGGCGAATTTCGGCCTCCCGAAACGATGATTGTTCAACATTCTTTTAACACCTTAAAAGGTGACCATTAAGATGACACTATATTTATATATGATATATAATATGTTTATGATTTGCTTAAGCTTCTGTATTTTTCATTTTGGGCATACCTTTATGGTTTCCATTATCGGTAAACGCGATATCTTCATTTAAGGAAGTGCAGACTACCGCCCCCTCAACGTGATTTGATTCATTAATACCATATGTGGTACGTATAAAGGATATATTTAATGATATTATAAATGATACCATAATGGAATTAAAATACTATTATTTATCATTATATTTTAATTCCATTAAATATGAAATAGAAATGGAAGTAGCGTTCATGCGTACGTACGTCTTACCATCTCCATGAATGGTACATTTCATTTCTTATCTCAAAATGTTGTGTAATATTATAAGTAAATATATAAAATGGATATATATGTAATATATTAAATCAATATTATGGATATAATTCTGGAATTATAACATATATATATCTCTCTCATTTTTTTTAATTACATTAATATGACAAAAAATGAAAGTATCATTCATGCGTACGTACGGCTACCGTCTCCATGAACGGTGCTTTTCGTTTTTTATCTCCAAATGATATGGAATAGTATGAAATGAATATTTACTGGATATATATGATATTTTAATTATTAATACTATTATGGGAATTATTTACTTATATCTACATGTGAAATCTTTTTTTAAACAAGTTCATTTTTGACTCATGTACCAAACATCGACAAAAACGTCTGATATGAACTAACATTATTAAACAATTATTATAACATTATAATATGTGATATGAACTGAATAATAATCTCTAAAGGAGCTACTTAGTCAATTATTAATTTACCAATTTTTATTATTCAGGAATATAATGAAATGTACAAGAAAAGATGGACTTGAGGTAAGGGATCTTACTCCTCTCTTTCTTTTTAAGTACACTCTTTTATGTCATTCCCTCTAAAGATCATCTTTCTTGTTATTGGGATGTTATTTTATATTACACTTACTGTAATTTTTATGTTCATGTGATGAGAGACCCTATTCTCTCTAATCAATCCATTATTGATGTTTTGAGTGGCGCCGTTAGGCTGCCGAATTTTCGTAAGGGATCATACTCCTCTCTTTCTGTTTAAGTACACTGTTTTATGTCATTCCTTATAAGCTCATATTTCTTGTTATTGGGATGTTATTTTATATTAATCTTATTGTAATTTTTATGTTCATATGATGAGAGATCCTATTCTCTCTCATCAACCCATTTTGGATGTTTTGAGTGGCACCGTTATGCTGCCGAATTTTCGTAAGAGATCTAACCTCTCTCTTTCTCTTTATGTACTCTCCTTTATGTCACTTCTTTTATGCTCCTCTTTGTTATGATGGGGGATGTTATTTTATATTCCTCTTTCTTTACATTTTATTATAATGTGATGTGATACCCTATTTGATCTCATCAATCCATTTTTAGATGTTTTAAGTGGCGCCGTTAGGCTTCTGAGTTTTCGTAAGAGATTTTTCATCTCACTTTTATTCCCATGAGATTTATGCTACATTTGCCACAAATTCCTTTGGGTGGTTTATGTATTTCCCATTATTTTACTCATTGTGTAATATACTTTCATTTATTAGTATTTACATTAATGTTGTATTGTCCTTCTTTCACGGGGTGTATGTTTCGAAAGATACCCATGTCGGTAAGGGAACCTTTCACCCTCCTCTTTTTAAAAGACTTATTTTGTTATGTCTTTTAAGTCACATAATATTATGATGGGATAGGTTTTTCTGTATCCTTATTGATGTAAATTTTATGACCAAGTGATGAGATACCTGTTTTATCTCTCATCAACTCATTTTCTAAATTTTGAAGTGACATCGTTAGGCTGTCGAATTTTACCAAGGGAACTTTTTAACGCAATTTCGATTTCTTTGGGTTCAACATGTAGTCATTGAATATGTCATCCTTTGAATATGTGTGAATGACCTTTTATTTTTTTACACTTAATATCCACTTATATTGGGTGTATTTATATTTTTCACACATAATTTTGAGATTGATTTGTCCTTAATTTAAGGATACCTTCTTTATAAGGGATTTCATCACATTTGACATTTCTATTGAGAGTTCATTGTTGTTATGCACCAATTCACTCTTATATGGTGTATATACTGTCCTTTGGAGTATTATATCATGAATCCATTTATTCTCATGATATTATAATGTTCTGACTAAATATTATTCCTCAATTATTGTATTCAAGTGTCTCTAATTTTGGTAAAACCCCTTTAACCAAAATATCGCTTTAAATGATTTAATGATTTGTTCTTATTAATATCCATGTTTTCAAAATGGTTTTAAGGATTTATTTATATGTATATAAATGGTTTAAAATTTTAAAAGCATCAAGGTGGTATGGGACACTTTGATTAAAAAATCTCTTTATTAAATGTTTTAAATGGTTTTGGAAATGGTTTCTTTTTGATTAGGTTCATTATTTCAATACACTAAAATGTTATATTGTGATTGAAATGTGGAAATGTTATGATTCCTTTATGCATGTTTTATGTGATACGTTTATGTTATGGTTCTTGGGCATTGTTATGAAAACGGGTGGTTCCGTGATAAACTAAGGGCGGGTGAGCCCGATATAGCTCTCCAATGCATTGGGTAACGCGAAGGAGTGAAACGTTAAGGTTTCTCCGAAGAGATTTAGGGAATATACTGTGATGGGTATTCCAAACGTAACCAGGAGGGGTACTCCCTACGTAAGAATGTTATGAATGCCTCAAGTTACCTTTATGTCTTATGTTTTCTATGATTTATTCATGATTTGATGAGGTATGTTAAAGTGACTATGTTTTATGGGTAATGTATGATTTCATTCTTATGTATATATGAAACTCATGTTTCCTTTCCATATTTTTATAACCCTTACTGAGATTTTTATGCTCATCCCAAGTTTTTTTGAAATTTTTTTCACAGGTCAAGGGAAAGGTACATGATTTGATGATAGTGTCAAGGATGTGTCAAGAAAGAATCCATGTTTTATTTTCAATATGTTTCCATTGATGGGAAGAATTAATACTGTATTTTATGTAAACACTTTGTTTAAATGAGAAATTTAATGCAAGTTTCATGATCTAATTCTCTAAAAATCTAAACTTGAAAAGATCCTCAATGTGTAATCTTGTAATAACTCAAGATTAAGTAAAGTTTAAGGCTGGGGCCTTATAGTTGGTATCACAGGTCGGTTTAGATAACTTTTGAGGTTAGGTTATTCTTTAAGCATAAGTGACATTACCATAATGGTTAGGATTTTAGAAAGAGTCCTAGTTTTAGATATAGTGAATGAGTAAGTGTATCATAGTGTTTACCTTCCTCATTAGTACATGATGGTTTTGTTGATATACTCACATTGACATTTCGGTTTATAGTGAATGGATGGATCTAGCAGGCACCAAAGAGACAACAGGTTTGAAGGAAACTATGGTGGTTTTATGATTAAGATACTAGATAAAATGGGGGATTCAATGAGGAAATTCGTGGTTGTAATAAACCAACTATCAAGGAGTCATGATCAACCACTTGAAGCATGGTATGATCTTTAATTCATAATGTACGAGATGACCAATCCATGTGGACGTTCATGTAATAATTATAAAGGTAACCATTAGAGTTTATATGATCCTTACTTTTGAGGTAATTATGGGTTATTATATGACATGCTGGAAAATGAAAGGAATGAGATTAACTTCAGGTTAAAAAGTGTTTTGATCATTTTTGATGATTTTATATCTTTTTGGGGAATGATTTAAGAATTATACAGTTTTGGAAAAAGGACAACACGCAGACCGTGTGACAACCCGTCGTGTCGGACAAAGCTGCGGGAATCGAACCCACAACCAAAGTGCGACTGGTATTTATCGCCTACCACTAGACTACGTGAAGTCCCTGGTTATTTTGACCAATTCTTTTTAGTTAGATGATTTTATGAATTAAGAGTAAGTTGATTTTGGGTTATTTATGAAAATTATTATCCTATCTTGGAGGATATGTGATTAGGTTAATTACTTTTCAATACGAGACTTTAGGAGCAACTGATATTGTTTGGGGATAAATGTTACGATTTAACTTGGAAGACTATGTGACTAAATACTTCAAATATTTGGGTTTCAATTTTATATTGGTCTAATTTGAAGAATTTTATGGACAAATTTTTTATCGTATGGTCCTCGTTGAACTTTGGGTTTTGTTGGAAAAAATTTGAGATTAAGAATAGATTTTCTTTTTATAAAGGGTTATCCTTTTTTGGATTATCTGACCTTGTACTAACCTTTCTAGTTTTGGTTTTGGTTATAGCCTAAAGACATGGGATGTATAGAGTTCTCTTTTGTGGATTACGTGATTCTCTAGAAGTTGATTATAGTACTCTTAATGCGAACAAGTCTCCCTAAATACTCGTATTTTGGAGAAAATATGAGTTTGTGTAAAAGTTGAAAGTCAAAACGATAAGTGATTATGTTTCCATATGAATAAATTACTCAATAAAAAGTAACATAAAACAAAAATGTTGTCTATTAACTTTTCCTACTGGGGAACCCAACACCATTTAACCCATCACAAGTTTTTGATTTTCTTATTGTTAACTTTCTCATAAACATGTTTTCTATCACTCTCCATCAGAACATGACCCTATGTTTTCTCCTTCATGTCCATGTTTTCTTAAATGGAGTCCTAGTATGGGTTAACTCGGGTGACCTATGTACTTTTCCTTCTTTATTTTATAGTGATTGTTTTACCGACTCTTGTTCCGATGTGGGACTTTCAGGGATGTTTCCAAGCGCAATTTTAAAATTGCGAGGACGCAATTCCCAAAAGGGGGGAAGGATGAAACACCCCAGGTAAATAAAGAATATGAAAATTTCATATTTATCCATATTTGTGAATAAAATATTAATGTTACTTTAAAGGGGAATTCTATGCTCGATGGCGTACCCAACACGCAACAACGAGTTTCTTGGGAATCTTACGTTGCACTCTAATAATAAAATAATATTATTTTAAATGGTAGTTAACATGTAGCTGTTGTATTGGTGGGAATGGATATAAATTGCTAAAATATGATTATATATATTTTTTAATGTTTTTACATTTATCCAAAAAATGATAATGGCATAAAATACGGAAATAATTTGATTTTAGGTGTATATGCCCTAGCTTTAACTAAAGGTTCACTTGTCACCTTTTGATGGAGAACCGTAATTAAATATAGTTTTGTTCACTCTTATACATCCTTCTGGACCAAATAAAACTCTTCTTAAGAATTGGGACATCAAAATTTACTTTGTGTAAATTTTTGGTATCTTTCCGATAAAGATCTTTTTTTAAATGAATACTGTATAATGTTGTATTTTAATTCAAAACCTCTTTTTAATATAATTTATTTATATGATTAGATTATCTTTTGAATAGGTTTTAAAGTGAAAATAGAATATATTTTTACCATTAAATCCAATAGTGGTCGTTGAAATTAAGTTCACTTTGAAATCAGACTTAAACCATTGTCAATCTTTTGATACTTATTGTTTCATAAAAACACGCTATTTGATCTGACAGCGGGAATTAATTATTAAATTAATTAATGTGACTTATATGTTTTGAATTTTTAAAATAGACTTCATTTTTTAATTCGTAATATCAAATATATCTTAGGGTGAATTTTTGGGATTTTTCTGAAAAACATCAATTTTTGATGAATAGTGAAACCACTAAGTGGTACTTATAAAAACTGATTTTTCCGTTTAAATGAAATTTTTCCATCTTTGTGTTTTGAATTTCAAAAATCCGACATACATGGTTGTCATTAAGAAGTAAAATGTGGTTCAATTGGATAAAAATAATTTTTTCGTGAATAGTAACTTATTAAGTTTTTAATCGCGATTTGAGGTAATTAGTGTAGTTTAAGGTAAAAATAATGTTTTAATAATATGAAATGAACTTGACAAATGTCCTAACCACATTGGATGTGTCATGGCCGACCAAGAAAACCCATGGGTCAACTTGGGGACCCCATGAAGCCACTTTGTTTGGAAAATGACATTAATATCTTTTTATTTAAAGTTAAAGTAAAAATGAGACAAACACTAAAAGTTTTACTAAAACAATTTTTACATGGGGTTATACAAATCATATTTTTGACTATATATATTCATTGTAAAGATAAAATGGTTTTCTACATCGTAGTATTTTTTTATAATTTTTAGACATTAAATAAATTAAATTATTTTTGACATCATGATGATGCAGCGATGACCTCATTATTTAACGATTTAAATAAAATGGAAAGATAATGTAATATATAAGACCTACACATGTCAAAAACCTATTGGATGAGTGGATTTCAAACCCTTATCACCCTATCCTCGAACGACATCAATGTGGGACCTTTAAAGTCCGAAACTCTTTTGAAAATAAAGTAACATTTTGTAACATTACAAGAGTGCCCCTCCTCTCCTCTTATAAAAGGCCCCCACCTCTACCTCCTTACCCACACTCCCATTTCCTATGTCTCGGCAAACCTCTGCCCATTTTGTCTCTAAACTTCCCTCTCTTATTCCTTGAAGCCTCACCTTGGGCATAAGTCTTACCAAAGAATCCTTTGAGCTCAAACCCATGGGAGTTACCCGATTTTAAGGTAATGTCTTCACTTGAGTACTTTTGTTTTATTTTGCTTTTCCAACCCCCTAAACTATTTTTATTCATTTCTTTTGTAACAAATCCAGTATCATCAATATACTAGGATGTTGTTATAATAAGTATTCGTGCTACACGTTCACACACCAACATCTAATGGTTAAAGAACATACTGTTTCCGTGGATGGCGAATTTCGGCCTCCCGAAACGATGATTGTTCAACATTCTTTTAACACCTTAAAAGGTGACCATTAAGATGACACTATATTTATATATGATATATAATATTTTTATGATTTGCTTAAGCTTCTGTATTTTTCATTTTGGGCATACCTTTATGGTTTCCATTATCGGTAAACGCGATATCTTCATTTAAGGAAGTGCAGACTACCGCCCCCTCAAAGTGATTTGATTCATTAATACCATATGTGGTATGTATAAAGGATATATTTAATGATATTATAAATGATACCATAATTGAATTAAAATACTATTATTTATCATTATATTTTAATTCCATTAAATATGAAATAGAAATGGAAGTAGCGTTCATGCGTACGTACGTCTTACCATCTCCATGAATGGTACATTTCATTTCTTATCTCAAAATGTTGTGTAATATTATAAGTAAATATATAAAATGGATATATATGTAATATATTAAATCAATATTATGGATATAATTCTGGAATTATAACATATATATATCTCTCTCATTTTGTTTTAATTACATTAATATGACAAAAAATGAAAGTAGCATTCATGCGTACGTACGGCCTACCGTCTCCTTGAACGGTGCTTTTCGTTTTTTATCTCCAAATGATATGGAATAGTATGAAATGAATATTTACTGGATATATATGATATTTTAATTATTAATACTATTATGGGAATTATTTACTTATATCTACATGTGAAATCTTTTTTTTAAACAAGTTCATTTTTGACTCATGTACCAAACATCGACAAAAACGTCTGATATGAACTAACATTATTAAACAATTATTATAACATTATAATATGTGATATGAACTGAATAATAATCTCTAAAGGAGCTACTTAGTCAATTATTAATTGACCAATTTTTATTATTCAGGAATATAATGAAATGTACAAGAAAAGATGGACTTGAGGTAAGGGATCTTACTCCTCTCTTTCTTTTTAAGTACACTCTTTTATGTCATTCCCTCTAAAGATCATCTTTCTTGTTATTGGGATGTTATTTTATATTACACTTACTGTAATTTTTATGTTCATGTGATGAGAGACCCTATTCTCTCTAATCAATCCATTATTGATGTTTTGAGTGGCACCGTTAGGCTGCCGAATTTTCGTAAGGGATCATACTCCTCTCTTTTTGTTTAAGTACACTCTTTTATGTCATTCCTTATAAGCTCATATTTCTTGTTATTGGGATGTTATTTTATATTAATCTTATAGTAATTTTTATGTTCATATGATGAGAGACCCTATTCTCTCTCATCAACCCATTTTGGATGTTTTGAGTGGCACCGTTATGCTGCCGAATTTTCGTAAGAGATCTAACCTCTCTCTTTCTCTTTAAGTACTCTCCTTTATGTCACTTCTTTTATGCTCCTCTTTGTTATGATGGGGGATGTTCTTTTATATTCCTCTTTCTTTACATTTTATTATAATGTGATGCGATACCCTATTTGATCTCATCAATCCATTTTTAGATGTTTTAAGTGGCGCCGTTAGGCTTCTGAGTTTTCGTAAGAGATTTTTCATCTCACTTTTATTCCCATGAGATTTATGCTACATTTGCCACAAATTCCTTTGGGTGGTTTATGTATTTCCCATTATTTTACTCATTGTGTAATATACTTTCATTTATTAGTATTTACATTAATGTTGTATTGTCCTTCTTTCACGGGGTGTATGTTTCGAAAGATACCCATGTCGGTAAGGGAACCTTTCACCCTCCTCTTTTTAAAAGACTTATTTTGTTATATCTTTTAAGTCACATAATATTATGATGGGATATGTTTTTCTATATCCTTATTGATGTAAATTTTATGACCAAGTGATGAGATACCTGTTTTATCTCTCATGAACTCATTTTCTAAATTTTGAAGTGACATCGTTAGGCTGTCGAATTTTACCAAGGGAACTTTTTAACCCAATTTCGATTTCTTTGGGTTCAACATGTAGTCATTGAATATGTCATCCTTTGAATATGTGTGAATGACCTTTTATTTTTTTACACTTAATATCCACTTATATTGGGTGTATTTATATTTTTCACACATAATTTTGAGATTGATTTGTCCTTAATTTAAGGATACCTTCTTTATAAGGGATTTCATCACATTTGACATTTCTATTGAGCGTTCATTGTTGTTATGCACCAATTCAATCTTATATGGTGTATATACTGTCCTTTGGAGTATTATATCATGAATCCATTTATTCTCATGATATTATAAAGTTCTGACTAAATATTATTCCTCAATTATTGTATTCAAGTGTCTCTAATTTTGGTAAAACCCCTTTAACCAAAATATCGCTTTAAATGATTTAATGATTTGTTCTTATTAATATCCATGTTTTCAAAATGGTTTTAAGGATTTATTTATATGTATATAAATGGTTTAAAATTTTAAAAGCATCAAGGTGGTATGGGACACTTTGATTAAAAAATCTCTTTATTAAATGTTTTAAATGGTTTTGGAAATGGTTTTTTTTGATTGGGTTCATTATTTCAATACACTAAAATGTTATATTGTGATTGAAATGTGGAAATGTTATGATTCCTTTATGCATGTTTTATGTGATACGTTTATGTTATGGTTCATGGGCATTGTTATGAAAACGGGTGGTTCCGTGATAAACTAAGGGCGGGTGAGCCCGATATAGCTCTCCAATGCATTGGGTAACGCGAAGGAGTGAAACGTTAAGGTTTCTTCGAAGAGATTTAGGGAATATACTGTGATGGGTATTCCAAACGTAACCAGGAGGGGTACTCCCTACGTAAGAATGTTATGAATGCCTCAAGTTACCTTTATGTCTTATGTTTTCTATGATTTATTCATGATTTGATGAGGTATGTTAAAGTGACTATGTTTTATGGGTAATGTATGATTTCATTCTTATGTATATATGAAACTCATGTTTCCTTTCCATATTTTTATAACCCTTACTGAGATTTTTATGCTCATCACAAGTTTTTTTGAAATTTTTTTCACAGGTCAAGGGAAAGGTACATGATTTGATGATAGTGTCAAGGATGTGTCAAGAAAGAATCCATGTTTTATTTTCAATATGTTTCCATTGATGGGAAGAATTAATACTGTATTTTATGTAAACACTTTGTTTAAATGAGAAATTTAATGCAAGTTTCAGGATCTAATTCTCTAAAAATCTAAACTTGAAAAGATCCTCAATGTGTAATCTTGTAATAACTCAAGATTAAGTAAAGTTTAAGGCTGGGGCCTTATAGTTGGTATCACAGGTCGGTTTAGATAACTTTTGAGGTTAGGTTATTCTTTAAGCATAAGTGACATTACCATAATGGTTAGGATTTTAGAAAGAGTCCTAGTTTTAGATAAAGTGAATGAGTAAGTGTATCATAGTGTTTACCTTCCTCATTAGTACATGATGTTTTTGTTGATATACTCACATTGACATTTCGGTTTATAGTGAATGGATGGATCTAGCAGGCACCAAAGAGACAACAGGTTTGAAGGAAACTATGGTGGTTTTATGATTAAGATACTAGATAAAATGGGGGATTCAATGAGGAAATTCGTGGTTGTAATAAACCAACTATCAAGGAGTCATGATCAACCACTTGAAGCATGGTATGATCTTTAATTCATAATGTACGAGATGAACAATCCATGTGGAAGTTCAGGTAATAATTATAAAGGTAACCATTAGAGTTTATATGATCCTTACTTTTGAGGTAATTATGGGTTATTATATGATATGCTGGAAAATGAAAGGAATGAGATTAACTTCAGGTTAAAAAGTGTTTTGATCATTTTTGATGATTTTATATCTTTTTGGGGAATGATTTAAGAATTATATAGTTTTGGAAAAAGGACAACACGCAGACCGTGTGACAACCCGTCGTGTCGGACAAAGCTGCGGGAATCGAACCCACAACCAAAGTGCGACTGGTATTTATCGCCTACCACTAGACTACGTGAAGTCCCTGGTTATTTTGACCGATTCTTTTTAGTTAGATGAATTTATGAATTAAGAGTAAGTTGATTTTGGGTTATTTATGAAAATTATTATCCTATCTTGGAGGATATGTGATTAGGTTAATTACTTTTCAATACGAGACTTTAGGAGCAACTGATATTGTTTGGGGATAAATGTTACGATTTAACTTGGAAGACTATGTGACTAAATATTTCAAATATTTGGGTTTCAATTTTATATTGGTCTACTTTGAAGAATTTTATGGACAAATTGTTTATCGTATGGTCCTCGTTGAACTTTGGGTTTTGTTGGAAAAAATTTGAGATTAAGAATAGATTTTCTTTTTATAAAGGGTTATCCTTTTTTGGATTATCTGACCTTGTACTAACCTTTCTAGTTTTGGTTTTGGTTATAGCCTAAAGACATGGGATGTATAGAGTTATCTTTTGTGGATTACGTGATTCTATAGAAGTTGATTATTGTTCTCTTAATGCGAACAAGTCTCCCTAAATACTCGTATTTTGGAGAAAATATGAGTTTGTGTAAAAGTTGAAAGTCAAAACGATAAGTGATTATGTTTCCGTATGAATAAATTACTCAATAAAAAGTATCATAAAACAAAAATGTTGTCTATTAACTTTTCCTACTGGGGAACCCAACACCATTTAACCCATCACAAGTTTTTGATTTTCTTATTGTTAACTTTCTCATAAACATGTTTTCTATCACTCTCCATCAGAACATGACCCTATGTTTTCTCCTTCATGTCCATGTTTTCTTACATGGAGTCCTAGTATGGGTTAACTCGGGTGACCTATGTACTTTTCCTTCTTTATTTTATAGTGATTGTTTTACCGACTCTTGTTCCGATGTGGGACTTTCAGGGATGTTTCCAAGCGCAATTTTAAAATTGCGAGGATGCAATTCCCAAAAGTGGGGAAGGATGAAACACCCCAGGTAAATAAATAATATGAAAATTTCATATTTATCCATATTTGTGAATAAAATATTAATGTTACTTTAAAGGGGAATGCTATGCTCGATGGCGTACCCAACACGCAACAACGAGTTTCTTGGGAATCTTACGTTGCACTCTAATAATAAAATAATATTATTTTAAATGGTAGTTAACATGTAGCTGTTGTATTGGTGGGAATGGATATAAATTGCTAAAATATGATTATATATATTTTTTAATGTTTTTACATTTATCCAAAAAATGATAATGGCATAAAATACGGAAATAATTTGATTTTAGGTGTATATGCCATAGCTTTAACTAAAGGTTCACTTGTCACCTTTTGATGGAGAACCGTAATTAAATATAGTTTTGTTCACTCTTATACATCCTTTTGGACCAAATAAAACTCTTCTTAAGAATTTGGACATCAAAATTTACTTTGTGTAAATTTTTGGTATCTTTCCGATAAAGATCTTTTTTTAAATGAATATTGTATAATGTTGTATTTTAATTCAAAACCTCTTTTTAATATAATTTATTTATATGATTAGATTATCTTTTGAATAGGTTTTAAAGTGAAAATATAATATATTTTTACCATTAAATCCAATAGTGGTCGTTGAAATTAAGTTCACTTTGAAATCAGACTTAAACCAGTGTCAATCTTTTGATACTTATTGTTTCCTAAAAACACGCTATTTGATCTGACAGCGGGAATTAATTATTAAATTAATTAATGTGACTTATATGTTTTGAATTTTTAAAATAGACTTCATTTTTTAATTCGTAATATCAAATATATCTTAGGGTGAATTTTTGGGATTTTTCTGAAAAACATCAATTTTTGATGAATAGTGAAACCACTAAGTGGTACTTATAAAAACTGATTTTCCGTTTAAATGAAATTTTTCCATCTTTGTGTTTTGAATTTAAAAAATCCGACATACATGGTTGTCATTAAGAAGTAAAATGTGGTTCAATTGGATAAAAATAATTTTTTCGTGAATAGTAACTTATTAAGTTTTTAATCGCGATTTGAGGTAATTAGTGTAGTTTAAGGTAAAAATAATGTTTTAATAATATGAAATGAACTTGACAAATGTCCTAACCACATTGGATGTGTCATGGCCGACCAAGAAAATCCATGGGTCAACTTGGGGACCCCATGAAGCCACTTTGTTTGGAAAATGACATTAATATCTTTTTATTTAAAGTTAAAGTAAAAATGAGACAAACACTAAATGTTTTACTAAAACAATTTTTACATGGGGTTATACAAATCATATTTTTGACTATATATATTCATTGTAAAGATAAAATGGTTTTCTACTTCGTAGTATTTTTTTATAATTTTTAGACATTAAATAAATTAAATTATTTTTGACATCATGATGATGCAGCGATGACCTCATTATTTAACGATTTAAATAAAATGGAAAGATAATGTAATATCTAAGACCTACACATGTCAAAAACCTATTGGATGAGTGGATTTCAAACCCTTATCACCCTATCCTCGAACGACATCAATGTGGGACCTTTAAAGTCCGAAACTCTTTTGAAAATAAAGTAACATTTTGTAACATTACAAGAGTGCCCCTCCTCTCCTCTTATAGAAGGCCCCCACCTCTACCTCCTTACCCACACTCCCATTTCCTATGTCTCGGCCAACCTCTGCCCATTTTGTCTCTAAACTTCCCTCTCTTATTCCTTGAAGCCTCACCTTGGGCATAAGTCTTACCAAGGAATCCTTTGAGCTCAAACCCATGGGAGTTACCCGATTTTAAGGTAATGTCTTCACTTGAGTACTTTTGTTTTATTTTGCTTTTCCAACCCCCTAAACTATTTTTATTCATTTCTTTTGTAACAAATCCAGTATCATCACTATACTAGGATGTTGTTATAATAAGTATTCGTGCTACACGTTCACACACCAACATCTAATGGTTAAAGAACATACTGTTTCCGTGGATGGCGAATTTCGGCCTCCCGAAACGATGATTGTTCAACATTCTTTTAACACCTTAAAAGGTGACCATTAAGATGACACTATATTTATATATGATATATAATATGTTTATGATTTGCTTAAGATTCTGTATTTTTCATTTTGGGCATACCTTTATGGTTTCCATTATCGGTAAACGCGATATCTTCATTTAAGGAAGTGCAGACTACCTCCCCCTCAACGTGATTTGATTCATTAATACCATATGTGGTACGTATAAAGGATATATTTAATGATATTATAAATGATACCATAATGGAATTAAAATACTATTATTTATCATTATATTTTAATTTCATTAAATATGAAATAGAAATGGAAGTAGCGTTCATGCGTACGTACGTCTTACCATCTCCATGAATGGTACATTTCATTTCTTATCTCAAAATGTTGTGTAATATTATAAGTAAATATATAAAATGGATATATATGTAATATATTAAATCAATATTATGGATATAATTCTGGAATTATAACATATATATATCTCTCTCATTTTGTTTCAATTACATTAATATGACAAAAAATGAAAGTAGCATTCATGCGTACGTACGGCCTACCGTCTCCATGAACGGTGCTTTTCGTTTTTTATCTCCAAATGATATGGAATAGTATGAAATGAATATTTACTGGATATATATGATATTTTAATTATTAATACTATTATGGGAATTATTTACTTATATCTACATGTGAAATCTTTTTTTTAAACAAGTTCATTTTTGACTCATGTACCAAACATCGACAAAAACGTCTGATATGAACTAACATTATTAAACAATTATTATAACATTATAATATGTGATATGAACTGAATAATAATCTCTAAAGGAGCTACTTAGTCAATTATTAATTGACCAATTTTTATTATTCAGGAATATAATGAAACGTACAAGAAAAGATGGACTTGAGGTAAGGGATCTTACTCCTCTCTTTCTTTTTAAGTACACTCTTTTATGTCATTCCCTCTAAATATCATCTTTCTTGTTATTGGGATGTTATTTTATATTACACTTACTGTAATTTTTATGTTCATGTGATGAGAGACCCTATTCTCTCTAATCAATCCATTATTGATGTTTTGAGTGGCGCCGTTAGGCTACCGAATTTTCGTAAGGGATCATACTCCTCTCTTTCTATTTAAGTACACTCTTTTATGTCATTCCTTATAAGCTCATATTTCTTGTTATTGGGATGTTATTTTATATTAATATTATTGTAATTTTTATGTTCATATGATGAGAGACCCTATTCTCTCTCATCAACCCATTTTGGATGTTTTGAGTGGCACCGTTATGCTGCCGAATTTTCGTAAGAGATCTAACCTCTCTCTTTCTCTTTAAGTACTCTCCTTTATGTCACTTCTTTTATGCTCCTCTTTGTTATGATTGGGGATGTTCTTTTATATTCCTCTTTCTTTACATTTTATTATAATGTGATGCGATACCCTATTTGATCTCATCAATCCATTTTTAGATGTTTTAAGTGGCGCCGTTAGGCTTCTGAGTTTTCGTAAGAGATTTTTCATCTCACTTTTATTCCCATGAGATTTATGCTACATTTGCCACAAATTACATTGGGTGGTTTATGTATTTCCCATTATTTTTATCATTGTGTAATATACTTTCAATTATTAGTATTTACATTAATGTTGTATTGTCCTTCTTTCAAGGGGTGTATGTTTCGAAAGATACCCATGTCGGTAAGGGAAACTTTCACCCTCCTCTTTTTAAAAGACTTATTTTGTTATGTCTTTTAAGTCACATAATATTATTATGGGATATGTTTTTCTATATCCTTATTGATGTAAATTTTATGACCAAGTGATGAGATACCTGTTTTATCTCTCATCAACTCATTTTCTAAATTTTGAAGTGACATCGTTAGGCTGTCGAATTTTACCAAGGGAACTTTTTAACGCAATTTCGATTTCTTTGGGTTCAACATGTAGTCATTGAATATGTCATACTTTGAATATGTGTGAATGACCTTTTATTTTTGTACACTTAATATCCACTTATATTTGGTGTATTTATATTTTTCACACATAATTTTGAGATTGATTTGTCCTTAATTTAAGGATACCTTCTTTATAAGGGATTTCATCACATTTGACATTTCTATTGAGAGTTCATTGTTGTTATGCACCAATTCACTCTTATATGGTGTATATACTGTCCTTTGGAGTATTATATCATGAATCCATTTATTCTCATGATATTATAAAGTTCTGACTAAATATTATTCCTCAATTATTGTATTCAAGTGTCTCTAATTTTGGTAAAACCCCTTTAACCAAAATATCGCTTTAAATGATTTAATGATTTGTTCTTATTAATATCCATGTTTTCAAAATGGTTTTAAGGATTTATTTATATGTATATAAATGGTATAAAATTTTAAAAGCATCAAGGTGGTATGGGACACTTTGATTAAAAAATCTCTTTATTAAATGTTTTAAATGGTTTTGGAAATGGTTTCTTTTTGATTGGGTTCATTATTTCAATACACTAAAATGTTATATTGTGATTGAAATGTGGAAATGTTATGATTCCTTTATGCATGTTTTATGTGATACCTTTATGTTATGGTTCTTGGGCATTGTTATGAAAACGGGTGGTTCCGTGATAAACTAAGGGCGGGTGAGCCCGATATAGCTCTCCAATGCATTGGGTAACGCGAAGGAGTGAAACGTTAAGGTTTCTCCGAAGAGATTTAGGGAATATACTGTGATGGGTATTCCAAACGTAACCAGGAGGGGTACTCCCTACGTAAGAATGTTATGAATGCCTCATGTTACCTTTATGTCTTATGTTTTCTATGATTTATTCATGATTTGATGAGGTATGTTAAAGTGACTATGTTTTATGGGTAATGTATGATTTCATTCTTATGTATATATGAAACTCATGTTTCCTTTCCATATTTTTATAACCCTTACTGAGATTTTTATGCTCATCCCAAATTTTTTTGAAATTTTTTTCACAGGTCAAGGGAAAGGTACATGATTTGATGATAGTGTCAAGGATGTGTCAAGAAAGAATCCATGTTTTATTTTCAATATGTTTCCATTGATGGGAAGAATTAATACTGTATTTTATGTAAACACTTTGTTTAAATGAGAAATTTAATGCAAGTTTCATGATCTAATTCTCTAAAAATCTAAACTTGAAAAGATCCTCAATGTGTAATCTTGTAATAACTCAAGATTAAGTAAAGTTTAAGGCTGGGGCCTTATAGTTGGTATCACAGGTCGGTTTAGATAACTTTTGAGGTTAGGTTATTCTTTAAGCATAAGTGACATTACCATAATGGTTAGGATTTTAGAAAGAGTCCTAGTTTTAGATAAAGTGAATGAGTAAGTGTATCATAGTGTTTACCTTCCTCATTAGTACATGATGGTTTTGTTGATATACTCACATTGACATTTCGGTTTATAGTGAATGGATGGATCTAGCAGGCACCAAAGAGACAACAGGATTGAAGGAAACTATGGTGGTTTTATGATTAAGATACTAGATAAAATGGGGGATTCAATGAGGAAATTCGTGGTTGTAATAAACCAACTATCAAGGAGTCATGATCAACCACTTGAAGCATGGTATGATCTTTAATTCATAATGTACGAGATGACCAATCCATGTGGAAGTTCATGTAATAATTATAAAGGTAACCATTAGAGTTTATATGATCCTTACTTTTGAGGTAATTATGGGTTATTATATGATATGCTGGAAAATGAAAGGAATGAGATTAACTTCAGGTTAAAAAGTGTTTTGATCATTTTTGATGATTTTATATCTTTTTGGGGAATGATTTAAGAATTATATAGTTTTGGAAAAAGGACAACACGCAGACCGTGTGACAACCCGTCGTGTCGGACAAAGCTACGGGAATCGAACCCACAACCAAAGTGCGACTGGTATTTATCGCCTACCACTAGACTACGTGAAGTCCCTGGTTATTTTGACCGATTCTTTTTAGTTAGATGATTTTATGAATTAAGAGTAAGTTGATTTTGGGTTATTTAGGAAAATTATTATCCTATCTTGGAGGATATGTGATTAGGTTAATTACTTTTCAATACGAGACTTTAGGAGAAACTGATATTGTTTGGGGATAAATGTTACGATTTAACTTGGAAGACTATGTGACTAAATATTTCAAATATTTGGGTTTCAATTTTATATTGGTCTACTTTGAAGAATTTTATGGACAAATTGTTTATCGTATGGTCCTCGTTGAACTTTGGGTTTTGTTGGAAAAAATTTGAGATTAAGAATAGATTTTCTTTTTATAAAGGGTTATCCTTTTTTGGATTATCTGACCTTGTACTAACCTTTCTAGTTTTGGTTTTGGTTATAGCCTAAAGACATGGGATGTATAGAGTTCTCTTTTGTGGATTACGTGATTCTCTAGAAGTTGATTATAGTACTCTTAATGCGAACAAGTCTCCCTAAATACTCGTATTTTGGAGAAAATATGAGTTTGTGTACAAGTTGAAAGTCAAAACGATAAGTGATTATGTTTCCGTATGAATAAATTACTCAATAAAAAGTAACATAAAACAAAAATGTTGTCTATTAACTTTTCCTACTGGGGAACCCAACACCATTTAACCCATCACAAGTTTTTGATTTTCTTATTGTTAACTTTCTCATAAACATGTTTTCTATCACTCTCCATCAGAACATGACCCTATGTTTTCTCCTTCATGTCCATGTTTTCTTACATGGAGTCCTAGTATGGGTTAACTCGGGTGACCTATGTACTTTTCCTTCTTTATTTTATAGTGATTGTTTTACCGACTCTTGTTCCGATGTGGGACTTTCAGGGATGTTTCCAAGCGCAATTTTAAAATTGCGAGGACGCAATTCCCAAAAGGGGGGAAGGATGAAACACCCCAGGTAAATAAAGAATATGAAAATTTCATATTTATCCATATTTGTGAATAAAATATTGATGTTACTTTAAAGGGGAATGCTATGCTCGATGGCGTACCCAACACGCAACAACGAGTTTCTTGGGAATCTTACGTTGCACTCTAATAATAAAATAATATTATTTTAAATGGTAGTTAACATGTAGCTTTTGTATTGGTGGGAATGGATATAAATTGCTAAAATATGATTATATATATTTTTTAATGTTTTTACATTTATCCAAAAAATGATAATGGCATAAAATACGGAAATAATTTGATTTTAGGTGTATATGCCCTAGCTTTAACTAAAGGTTCACTTGTCACCTTTTGATGGAGAACCGTAATTAAATATAGTTTTGTTCACTCTTATACATCCTTTTGGACCAAATAAAACTCTTCTTAAGAATTGGGACATAAAAATTTAATTGTGTAAATTTTTCGTATCTTTCCGATAAAGATCTTTTTTTAAATGAATATTGTATAATGTTGTATTTTAATTAAAAACCTCTTTTTAATATAATTTATTTATATGATTAGATTATCTTTTGAATAGGTTTTAAAGTGAAAATATAATATATTTTTACCATTAAATCCAATAGTGGTCGTTGAAATTAAGTTCACTTTGAAATCAGACTTAAACCAGTGTCAATCTTTTGATACTTATTGTTTCATAAAAACACGCTATTTGATCTGACAGCGGGAATTAATTATTAAATTAATTAATGTGACTTATATGTTTTGAATTTTTAAAATAGACTTCATTTTTTAATTCGTAATATCAAATATATCTTAGGGTGAATTTTTGGGATTTTTCTGAAAAACATCAATTTTTGATGAATAGTGAAACCACTAAGTGGTACTTATAAAAACTGATTTTTCCGTTTAAATGAAATTTTTCCATCTTTGTGTTTGGAATTTCAAAAATCCGACATACATGGTTGTCATTAAGAAGTAAAATGTGGTTCAATTGGATAAAAATAATTTTTTCGTGAATAGTAACTTATTAAGTTTTTAATCGCGATTTGAGGTAATTAGTGTAGTTTAAGGTAAAAATAATGTTTTAATAATATGAAATGAACTTGACAAATGTCCTAACCACATTGGATGTGTCATGGCCGACCAAGAAAACCCATGGGTCAACTTGGGGACCCCATGAAGCCACTTTGTTTGGAAAATGACATTAATATCTTTTTATTTAAAGTTAAAGTAAAAATGAGACAAACACTAAATGTTTTACTAAAACAATTTTTACATGGGGTTATACAAATCATATTTTTGACTATATATATTCATTGTAAAGATAAAATGGTTTTCTACATCGTAGTATTTTTTTATAATTTTTAGACATTAAATAAATTAAATTATTTTTGACATCATGATGATGCAGCGATGACCTCATTATTTAACGATTTAAATAAAATGGAAAGATAATGTAATATCTAAGACTTACACATGTCAAAAACCTGTTGGATGAGTGGATTTCAAACCCTTATCACCCTATCCTCGAACGACATCAATGTGGGACCTTTAAAGTCCGAAACTCTTTTGAAAATAAAGTAACATTTTGTAACATTACAAGAGTGCCCCTCCTCTCCTCTTATAGAAGGCCCCCACCTCTACCTCCTTACCCACACTCCCATTTCCTATGTCTCGGCCAACCTCTGCCCATTTTGTCTCTAAACTTCCCTCTCTTATTCCTTGAAGCCTCACCTTGGGCATAAGTCTTACCAAGGAATCCTTTGAGCTCAAACCCATGGGAGTTACCCGATTTTAAGGTAATGTCTTCACTTGAGTACTTTTGTTTTATTTTGCTTTTCCAACCCCCTAAACTATTTTTATTCATTTCTTTTGTAACAAATCCAGTATCATCAATATACTAGGATGTTTTTATAATAAGTATTCGTGCTACACGTTCACACACCAACATCTAATGGTTAAAGAACATACTGTTTCCGTGGATGGCGAATTTCGGCCTCCCGAAACGATGATTGTTCAACATTCTTTTAACACCTTAAAAGGTGACCATTAAGATGACACTATATTTATATATGATATATAATATCTTTATGATTTGCTTAAGCTTCTGTATTTTTCATTTTGGGCATACCTTTATGGTTTCCATTATCGGTAAACGCGATATCTTCATTTAAGGAAGTGCAGACTACCGCCCCCTCAACGTGATTTGATTCATTAATACCATATGTGGTACGTATAAAGGATATATTTAATGATATTATAAATGATACCATAATGGAATTAAAATACTATTATTTATCATTATATTTTAATTCCATTAAATATGAAATAGAAATGGAAGTAGCGTTCATGCGTACGTACGTCTTACCATCTCCATGAATGGTACATTTCATTTCTTATCTCAAAATGTTGTGTAATATTATAAGTAAATATATAAAATGGATATATATGTAATATATTAAATCAATATTATGGATATAATTCTGGAATTATAACATATATATATCTCTCTCATTTTTTTTAATTACATTAATATGACAAAAAATGAAAGTAGCATTCATGCGTACGTACGGCCTACCGTCTCCATGAACGGTGCTTTTCGTTTTTTATCTCCAAATGATATGGAATAGTATGAAATGAATATTTACTGGATATATATGATATTTTAATTATTAATACTATTATGGGAATTATTTACTTATATCTACATGTGAAATCTTTTTTTTAAACAAGTTCATTTTTGACTCATGTACCAAACATCGACAAAAACGTCTGATATGAACTAACATTATTAAACAATTATTATAACATTATAATATGTGATATGAACTGAATAATAATATCTAAAGGAGCTACTTAGTCAATTATTAATTGACCAATTTTTATTATTCAGGAATATAATGAAACGTACAAGAAAAGATGGACTTGAGGTAAGGGATCTTACTCCTCTCTTTCTTTTTAAGTACACTCTTTTATGTCATTCCCTCTAAAGATCATCTTTCTTGTTATTGGGATGTTATTTTATATTAGACTTACTGTAATTTTTATGTTCATGTGATGAGAGACCCTATTCTCTCTAATCAATCCATTATTGATGTTTTGAGTGGCGCCGTTAGGCTGCCGAATTTTCGTAAGGGATCATACTCCTCTCTTTCTATTTAAGTACACTCTTTTATGTCATTTCTTATAAGCTCATATTTCTTGTTATTGGGATGTTATTTTATATTAATATTATTGTAATTTTTATGTTCATATGATGAGAGACCCTATTCTCTCTCATCAACCCATTTTGGATGTTTTGAGTGGCACCGTTATGCTGCCGAATTTTCGTAAGAGATCTAACCTCTCTCTTTCTCTTTAAGTACTCTCCTTTATGTCACTTCTTTTATGCTCCTCTTTGTTATGATGGGGGATGTTCTTTTATATTCCTATTTCTTTACATTTTATTATAATTTGATGCGATACCCTATTTGATCTCATCAATCCATTTTTAGATGTTTTAAGTGGCGCCGTTAGGCTTCTGAGTTTTCGTAAGAGATTTTTCATCTCACTTTTATTCCCATGAGATTTATGCTACATTTGCCACAAATTCCTTTGGGTGGTTTATGTATTTCCCATTATTTTTATCATTGTGTAATATACTTTCATTTATTAGTATTTACATTAATGTTGTATTGTCCTTCTTTCAAGGGGTGTATGTTTCGAAAGATACCCATGTCGGTAAGGGAACCTTTCACCCTCCTCTTTTTAAAAGACTTATTTTGTTATGTCTTTTAAGTCACATAATATTATGATGGGATATGTTTTTCTATATCCTTATTGATGTAAATTTTATGACCAAGTGATGAGATACCTGTTTTATCTCTCATCAACTCATTTTCTAAATTTTGAAGTGACATCGTTAGGCTGTCGAATTTTACCAAGGGAACTTTTTAACGCAATTTCGATTTCTTTGGGTTCAACATGTAGTCATTGAATATGTCATCCTTTGAATATGTGTGAATGACCTTTTATTTTTTTACACTTAATATCCACTTATATTGGGTGTATTTATATTTTTCACACATAATTTTGAGATTGATTTGTCCTTAATTTAAGGATACCTTCTTTATAAGGGATTTCATCACATTTGACATTTCTATTGAGAGTTCATTGTTGTTATGCACCAATTCACTCTTATATGGTGTATATACTGTCCTTTGGAGTATTATATCATGAATCCATTTATTCTCATGATATTATAAAGTTCTGACTAAATATTATTCCTCAATTATTGTATTCAAGTGTCTCTAATTTTGGTAAAACCCCTTTAACCAAAATATCGCTTTAAATGATTTAATGATTTGTTCTTATTAATATCCATGTTTTCAAAATGGTTTTAAGGATTTATTTATATGTATATAAATGGTTTAAAATTTTAAAATCATCAAGGTGGTATGGGACACTTTGATTAAAAAATCTCTTTATTAAATGTTTTAAATGGTTTTGGAAATGGTTTCTTTTTGATTGGGTTCATTATTTCAATACACTAAAATGTTATATTGTGATTGAAATGTGGAAATGTTATGATTCCTTTATGCATGTTTTATGTGATACGTTTATGTTATGGTTCTTGGGCATTGTTATGAAAACGGGTGGTTCCGTGATAAACTAAGGGCGGGTGAGCCCGATATAGCTCTCCAATGCATTGGGTAACGCGAAGGAGTGAAACGTTAAGGTTTCTCCGAAGAGATTTAGGGAATATACTGTGATGGGTATTCCAAACGTAACCAGGAGGGGTACTCCCTACGTAAGAATGTTATGAATGCCTCAAGTTACCTTTATGTCTTATGTTTTCTATGATTTATTCATGATTTGATGAGGTATGTTAAAGTGACTATGTTTTATGGGTAATGTATGATTTCATTCTTATGTATATATGAAACTCATGTTTCCTTTCCATATTTTTATAACCCTTACTGAGATTTTTATGCTCATCCCAAGTTTTTTTGAAATTTTTTTCACAGGTCAAGGGAAAGGTACATGATTTGATGATAGTGTCAAGGATGTGTCAAGAAAGAATCCATGTTTTATTTTCAATATGTTTCCATTGATGGGAAGAATTAATACTGTATTTTATGTAAACACTTTGTTTAAATGAGAAATTTAATGCATGTTTCACGATCTAATTCTCTAAAAATCTAAACTTGAAAAGATCCTCAATGTGTAATCTTGTAATAACTCAAGATTAAGTAAAGTTTAAGGCTGGGGCCTTATAGTTGGTATCACAGGTCGGTTTAGATAACTTTTGAGGTTAGGTTATTCTTTAAGCATAAGTGACATTACCATAATGGTTAGGATTTTAGAAAGAGTCCTAGTTTTAGATAAAGTGAATGAGTAAGTGTATCATAGTGTTTACCTTCCTCATTAGTACATGATGGTTTTGTTGATATACTCACATTGACATTTCGGTTTATAGTGAATGGATGGATCTAGCAGGCACCAAAGAGACAACAGGTTTGAAGGAAACTATGGTGGTTTTATGATTAAGATACTAGATAAAATGGGGGATTCAATGAGGAAATTCGTGGTTGTAATAAACCAACTATCAAGGAGTCATGATCAACCACTTGAAGCATGGTATGATCTTTAATTCATAATGTACGAGATGACCAATCCATGTGGAAGTTCATGTAATAATTATAAAGGTAACCATTAGAGTTTATATGATCCTTACTTTTGAGGTAATTATGGGTTATTATATGATATGTTGGAAAATGAAAGGAATGAGATTAACTTCAGGTTAAAAAGTGTTTTGATCATTTTTGATGATTTTATATCTTTTTGGGGAATGATTTAAGAATTATTTAGTTTTGGAAAAAGGACAACACGCAGACCGTGTGACAACCCGTCGTGTCGGACAAAGCTACGGGAATCGAACCCACAACCAAAGTGCGACTGGTATTTATCGCCTACCACTAGACTACGTGAAGTCCCTGGTTATTTTGACCGATTCTTTTTAGTTAGATGATTTTATGAATTAAGAGTAAGTTGATTTTGGGTTATTTATGAAAATTATTATCCTATCTTGGAGGATATGTGATTAGGTTAATTACTTTTCAATACGAGACTTTAGGAGCAACTGATATTGTTTGGGGATAAATGTTACGATTTAACTTGGAAGACTATGTGACTAAATACTTCAAATATTTGGGTTTCAATTTTATATTGGTCTACTTTGAAGAATTTTATGGACAAATTGTTTATCGTATGGTCCTCGTTGAACATTGGGTTTTGTTGGAAAAAATTTGAGATTAAGAATAGATTTTCTTTTTATAAAGGGTTATCCTTTTTTGGATTATCTGACCTTGTACTAACCTTTCTAGTTTTGGTTTTGGTTATAGCCTAAAGACATGGGATGTATAGAGTTCTCTTTTGTGGATTACGTGATTCTCTAGAAGTTGATTATAGTACTCTTAATGCGAACAAGTCTCCCTAAATACTCGTATTTTGGAGAAAATATGAGTTTGTGTACAAGTTGAAAGTCAAAACGATAAGTGATTATGTTTCCGTATGAATAAATTACTCAATAAAAAGTAACATAAAACAAAAATGTTGTCTATTAACTTTTCCTACTGGGGAACCCAACACCATTTAACCCATCACAAGTTTTTGATTTTCTTATTGTTAACTTTCTCATAAACATGTTTTCTATCACTCTCCATCAGAACATGACCCTATGTTTTCTCCTTCATGTCCATGTTTTCTTACATGGAGTCCTAGTATGGGTTAACTCGGGTGACCTATGTACTTTTCCTTCTTTATTTTATAGTGATTGTTTTACCGACTCTTGTTCCGATGTGGGACTTTCAGGGATGTTTCCAAGCGCAATTTTAAAATTGCGAGGACGCAATTCCCAAAAGGGGGGAAGGATGAAACACCCCAGGTAAATAAAGAATATGAAAATTTCATATTTATCCATATTTGTGAATAAAATATTAATGTTACTTTAAAGGGGAATGCTATGCTCGATGGCGTATCCAACACGCAACAACGAGTTTCTTGGGAATCTTACGTTGCACTCTAATAGTAAAATAATATTATTTTAAATGGTAGTTAACATGTAGCTGTTGTATTGGTGGGAATGGATATAAATTTCTAAAATATGATTATATATATTTTTTAATGTTTTTACATTTATCCAAAAAATGATAATGGCATAAAATACGGAAATAATTTGATTTTAGGTGTATATGCCCTAGCTTTAACTAAAGGTTCACTTGTCACCTTTTGATGGAGAACCGTAATTAAATATAGTTTTGTTCACTCTTATACATCCTTTTGGACCAAATAAAACTCTTCTTAAGAATTGGGACATCAAAATTTACTTTGTGTAAATTTTTGGTATCTTTCCGATAAAGATCTTTTTTTAAATGAATACTGTATAATGTTGTATTTTAATTCAAAACCTCTTTTTAATATAATTTATTTATATGATTAGATTATCTTTTGAATAGGTTTTAAAGTGAAAATAGAATATATTTTTACCATTAAATCCAATAGTGGTCGTTGAAATTAAGTTCACTTTGAAATCAGACTTAAACCATTGTCAATCTTTTGATACTTATTGTTTCATAAAAACACGCTATTTGATCTGACAGCGGGAATTAATTATTAAATTAATTAATGTGACTTATATGTTTTGAATTTTTAAAATAGACTTCATTTTTTAATTCGTAATATCAAATATATCTTAGGGTGAATTTTTGGGATTTTTCTGAAAAACATCAATTTTTGATGAATAGTGAAACCACTAAGTGGTACTTATAAAAACTGATTTTTCCGTTTAAATGAAATTTTTCCATCTTTGTGTTTTGAATTTCGAAAATCCGACATACATGGTTGTCATTAAGAAGTAAAATGTGGTTCAATTGGATAAAAATAATTTTTTCGTGAATAGTAACTTATTAAGTTTTTAATCGCGATTTGAGGTAATTAGTGTAGTTTAAGGTAAAAATAATGTTTTAATAATATGAAATGAACTTGACAAATGTCCTAACCACATTGGATGTGTCATGGCCGACCAAGAAAACCCATGGGTCAACTTGGGGACCCCATGAAGCCACTTTGTTTGGAAAATGACATTAATATCTTTTTATTTAAAGTTAAAGTAAAAATGAGACAAACACTAAATGTTTTACTAAAACAATTTTTACATGGGGTTATACAAATCATATTTTTGACTATATATATTCATTGTAAAGATAAAATGGTTTTCTACATCGTAGTATTTTTTTATAATTTTTAGACATTAAATAAATTAAATTATTTTTGACATCATGATGATGCAGCGATGACCTCATTATTTAACGATTTAAATAGAATGGAAAGATAATGTAATATCTAAGACCTACACATGTCAAAAACCTATTGGATGAGTGGATTTCAAACCCTTATCACCCTATCCTCGAACGACATCAATGTGGGACCTTTAAAGTCCGAAACTCTTTTGAAAATAAAGTAACATTTTGTAACATTACAGGAGTGCCCCTCCTCTCCTCTTATAAAAGGCCCCCACCTCTACCTCCTTACCCACACTCCCATTTCCTATGTCTCGGCCAACCTCTGCCCATTTTGTCTCTAAACGTCCCTCTCTTATTCCTTGAAGCCTCACCTTGGGCATAAGTCTTACCAAGGAATCCTTTGAGCTCAAACCCATGGGAGTTACCCAATTTTAAGGTAATGTCTTCACTTGAGTACTTTTGTTTTATTTTGCTTTTCCAACCCCCTAAACTATTTTTATTCATTTCTTTTGTAACAAATCCAGTATCATCAATATACTAGGATGTTGTTATAATAAGTATTCGTGCTACACGTTCACACACCAACATCTAATGGTTAAAGAACATACTGTTTCCGTGGATGGCGAATTTCGGCCTCCCGAAACGATGATTGTTCAACATTCTTTTAACACCTTAAAAGGTGACCATTAAGATGACACTATATTTATATATGATATATAATATGTTTATGATTTGCTTAAGCTTCTGTATTTTTCATTTTGGGCATACCTTTATGGTTTCCATTATCGGTAAACGCGATATCTTCATTTAAAGAAGTGCAGACTACCGCCCCCTCAACGTGATTTGATTCATTAATACCATATGTGGTACATATAAAGGATATATTTAATGATATTATAAATTATACCATAATGGAATTAAAATACTATTATTTATCATTATATTTTAATTCCATTAAATAAGAAATAGAAATGGAAGTAGCGTTCATGCGTACGTACGTCTTACCATCTCCATGAATGGTACATTTCATTTCTTATCTCAAAATGTTGTGTAATATTATAAGTAAATATATAAAATGGATATATATGTAATATATTAAATCAATATTATGGATATAATTCTGGAATTATAACATATATATATCTCTCTCATTTTGTTTTAATTACATTAATATGACAAAAAATGAAAGTAGCATTCATGCGTACGTACGGCCTACCGTCTCCATGAACGGTGCTTTTCGTTTTTTATCTCCAAATGATATGGAATAGTATGAAATGAATATTTACTGGATATATATGATATTTTAATTATTAATACTATTATGGGAATTATTTACTTATATCTACATGTGAAATCTTTTTTTTAAACAAGTTCATTTTTGACTCATGTACCAAACATCGACAAAAACGTCTGATATGAACTAACATTATTAAACAATTATTATAACATTATAATATGTGATATGAACTGAATAATAATCTCTAAAGGAGCTACTTAGTCAATTATTAATTGACCAATTTTTATTATTCAGGAATATAATGAAACGTACAAGAAAAGATGGACTTGAGGTAAGGGATCTTACTCCTCTCTTTCTTTTTAAGTACACTCTTTTATGTCATTCCCTCTAAAGATCATCTTTCTTGTTATTGGGATGTTATTTTATATTAGACTTACTGTAATTTTTATGTTCATGTGATGAGAGACCCTATTCTCTCTAATCAATCCATTATTGATGTTTTGAGTGGCGCCGTTAGGCTGCCGAATTTTCGTAAGGGATCATACTCCTCTCTTTCTATTTAAGTACACTCTTTTATGTCATTTCTTATAAGCTCATATTTCTTGTTATTGGGATGTTATTTTATATTAATATTATTGTAATTTTTATGTTCATATGATGAGAGACCCTATTCTCTCTCATCAACCCATTTTGGATGTTTTGAGTGGCACCGTTATGCTGCCGAATTTTCGTAAGAGATCTAACCTCTCTCTTTCTCTTTAAGTACTCTCCTTTATGTCACTTCTTTTATGCTCCTCTTTGTTATGATGGGGGATGTTCTTTTATATTCCTATTTCTTTACATTTTATTATAATTTGATGCGATACCCTATTTGATCTCATCAATCCATTTTTAGATGTTTTAAGTGGCGCCGTTAGGCTTCTGAGTTTTCGTAAGAGATTTTTCATCTCACTTTTATTCCCATGAGATTTATGCTACATTTGCCACAAATTCCTTTGGGTGGTTTATGTATTTCCCATTATTTTTATCATTGTGTAATATACTTTCATTTATTAGTATTTACATTAATGTTGTATTGTCCTTCTTTCAAGGGGTGTATGTTTCGAAAGATACCCATGTCGGTAAGGGAACCTTTCACCCTCCTCTTTTTAAAAGACTTATTTTGTTATGTCTTTTAAGTCACATAATATTATGATGGGATATGTTTTTCTATATCCTTATTGATGTAAATTTTATGACCAAGTGATGAGATACCTGTTTTATCTCTCATCAACTCATTTTCTAAATTTTGAAGTGACATCGTTAGGCTGTCGAATTTTACCAAGGGAACTTTTTAACGCAATTTCGATTTCTTTGGGTTCAACATGTAGTCATTGAATATGTCATCCTTTGAATATGTGTGAATGACCTTTTATTTTTTTACACTTAATATCCACTTATATTGGGTGTATTTATATTTTTCACACATAATTTTGAGATTGATTTGTCCTTAATTTAAGGATACCTTCTTTATAAGGGATTTCATCACATTTGACATTTCTATTGAGAGTTCATTGTTGTTATGCACCAATTCACTCTTATATGGTGTATATACTGTCCTTTGGAGTATTATATCATGAATCCATTTATTCTCATGATATTATAAAGTTCTGACTAAATATTATTCCTCAATTATTGTATTCAAGTGTCTCTAATTTTGGTAAAACCCCTTTAACCAAAATATCGCTTTAAATGATTTAATGATTTGTTCTTATTAATATCCATGTTTTCAAAATGGTTTTAAGGATTTATTTATATGTATATAAATGGTTTAAAATTTTAAAATCATCAAGGTGGTATGGGACACTTTGATTAAAAAATCTCTTTATTAAATGTTTTAAATGGTTTTGGAAATGGTTTCTTTTTGATTGGGTTCATTATTTCAATACACTAAAATGTTATATTGTGATTGAAATGTGGAAATGTTATGATTCCTTTATGCATGTTTTATGTGATACGTTTATGTTATGGTTCTTGGGCATTGTTATGAAAACGGGTGGTTCCGTGATAAACTAAGGGCGGGTGAGCCCGATATAGCTCTCCAATGCATTGGGTAACGCGAAGGAGTGAAACGTTAAGGTTTCTCCGAAGCGATTTAGGGAATATACTGTGATGGGTATTCCAAACGTAACCAGGAGGGGTACTCCCTACGTAAGAATGTTATGAATGCCTCAAGTTACCTTTATGTCTTATGTTTTCTATGATTTATTCATGATTTGATGAGGTATGTTAAAGTGACTATGTTTTATGGGTAATGTATGATTTCATTCTTATGTATATATGAAACTCATGTTTCCTTTCCATATTTTTATAACCCTTACTGAGTTTTTTATGCTCATCCCAAGTTTTTTTGAAATTTTTTTCACAGGTCAAGGGAAAGGTACATGATTTGATGATAGTGTCAAGGATGTGTCAAGAAAGAATCCATGTTTTATTTTCAATATGTTTCCATTGATGGGAAGAATTAATACTGTATTTTATGTAAACACTTTGTTTAAATGAGAAATTTAATGCATGTTTCACGATCTAATTCTCTAAAAATCTAAACTTGAAAAGATCCTCAATGTGTAATCTTGTAATAACTCAAGATTAAGTAAAGTTTAAGGCTGGGGCCTTATAGTTGGTATCACAGGTCGGTTTAGATAACTTTTGAGGTTAGGTTATTCTTTAAGCATAAGTGACATTACCATAATGGTTAGGATTTTAGAAAGAGTCCTAGTTTTAGATAAAGTGAATGAGTAAGTGTATCATAGTGTTTACCTTCCTCATTAGTACATGATGGTTTTGTTGATATACTCACATTGACATTTCGGTTTATAGTGAATGGATGGATCTAGCAGGCACCAAAGAGACAACAGGTTTGAAGGAAACTATGGTGGTTTTATGATTAAGATACTAGATAAAATGGGGGATTCAATGAGGAAATTCGTGGTTGTAATAAACCAACTATCAAGGAGTCATGATCAACCACTTGAAGCATGGTATGATCTTTAATTCATAATGTACGAGATGACCAATCCATGTGGAAGTTCATGTAATAATTATAAAGGTAACCATTAGAGTTTATATGATCCTTACTTTTGAGGTAATTATGGGTTATTATATGATATGTTGGAAAATGAAAGGAATGAGATTAACTTCAGGTTAAAAAGTGTTTTGATCATTTTTGATGATTTTATATCTTTTTGGGGAATGATTTAAGAATTATTTAGTTTTGGAAAAAGGACAACACGCAGACCGTGTGACAACCCGTCGTGTCGGACAAAGCTACGGGAATCGAACCCACAACCAAAGTGCGACTGGTATTTATCGCCTACCACTAGACTACGTGAAGTCCCTGGTTATTTTGACCGATTCTTTTTAGTTAGATGATTTTATGAATTAAGAGTAAGTTGATTTTGGGTTATTTATGAAAATTATTATCCTATCTTGGAGGATATGTGATTAGGTTAATTACTTTTCAATACGAGACTTTAGGAGCAACTGATATTGTTTGGGGATAAATGTTACGATTTAACTTGGAAGACTATGTGACTAAATACTTCAAATATTTGGGTTTCAATTTTATATTGGTCTACTTTGAAGAATTTTATGGACAAATTGTTTATCGTATGGTCCTCGTTGAACTTTGGGTTTTGTTGGAAAAAATTTGAGATTAAGAATAGATTTTCTTTTTATAAAGGGTTATCCTTTTTTGGATTATCTGACCTTGTACTAACCTTTCTAGTTTTGGTTTTGGTTATAGCCTAAAGACATGGGATGTATAGAGTTCTCTTTTGTGGATTACGTGATTCTCTAGAAGTTGATTATAGTACTCTTAATGCGAACAAGTCTCCCTAAATACTCGTATTTTGGAGAAAATATGAGTTTGTGTACAAGTTGAAAGTCAAAACGATAAGTGATTATGTTTCCGTATGAATAAATTACTCAATAAAAAGTAACATAAAACAAAAATGTTGTCTATTAACTTTTCCTACTGGGGAACCCAACACCATTTAACCCATCACAAGTTTTTGATTTTCTTATTGTTAACTTTCTCATAAACATGTTTTCTATCACTCTCCATCAGAACATGACCCTATGTTTTCTCCTTCATGTCCATGTTTTCTTACATGGAGTCCTAGTATGGGTTAACTCGGGTGACCTATGTACTTTTCCTTCTTTATTTTATAGTGATTGTTTTACCGACTCTTGTTCCGATGTGGGACTTTCAGGGATGTTTCCAAGCGCAATTTTAAAATTGCGAGGACGCAATTCCCAAAAGGGGGGAAGGATGAAACACCCCAGGTAAATAAAGAATATGAAAATTTCATATTTATCCATATTTGTGAATAAAATATTAATGTTACTTTAAAGGGGAATGCTATGCTCGATGGCGTATCCAACACGCAACAACGAGTTTCTTGGGAATCTTACGTTGCACTCTAATAGTAAAATAATATTATTTTAAATGGTAGTTAACATGTAGCTGTTGTATTGGTGGGAATGGATATAAATTTCTAAAATATGATTATATATATTTTTTAATGTTTTTACATTTATCCAAAAAATGATAATGGCATAAAATACGGAAATAATTTGATTTTAGGTGTATATGCCCTAGCTTTAACTAAAGGTTCACTTGTCACCTTTTGATGGAGAACCGTAATTAAATATAGTTTTGTTCACTCTTATACATCCTTTTGGACCAAATAAAACTCTTCTTAAGAATTGGGACATCAAAATTTACTTTGTGTAAATTTTTGGTATCTTTCCGATAAAGATCTTTTTTTAAATGAATACTGTATAATGTTGTATTTTAATTCAAAACCTCTTTTTAATATAATTTATTTATATGATTAGATTATCTTTTGAATAGGTTTTAAAGTGAAAATAGAATATATTTTTACCATTAAATCCAATAGTGGTCGTTGAAATTAAGTTCACTTTGAAATCAGACTTAAACCATTGTCAATCTTTTGATACTTATTGTTTCATAAAAACACGCTATTTGATCTGACAGCGGGAATTAATTATTAAATTAATTAATGTGACTTATATGTTTTGAATTTTTAAAATAGACTTCATTTTTTAATTCGTAATATCAAATATATCTTAGGGTGAATTTTTGGGATTTTTCTGAAAAACATCAATTTTTGATGAATAGTGAAACCACTAAGTGGTACTTATAAAAACTGATTTTTCCGTTTAAATGAAATTTTTCCATCTTTGTGTTTTGAATTTCGAAAATCCGACATACATGGTTGTCATTAAGAAGTAAAATGTGGTTCAATTGGATAAAAATAATTTTTTCGTGAATAGTAACTTATTAAGTTTTTAATCGCGATTTGAGGTAATTAGTGTAGTTTAAGGTAAAAATAATGTTTTAATAATATGAAATGAACTTGACAAATGTCCTAACCACATTGGATGTGTCATGGCCGACCAAGAAAACCCATGGGTCAACTTGGGGACCCCATGAAGCCACTTTGTTTGGAAAATGACATTAATATCTTTTTATTTAAAGTTAAAGTAAAAATGAGACAAACACTAAATGTTTTACTAAAACAATTTTTACATGGGGTTATACAAATCATATTTTTGACTATATATATTCATTGTAAAGATAAAATGGTTTTCTACATCGTAGTATTTTTTTATAATTTTTAGACATTAAATAAATTAAATTATTTTTGACATCATGATGATGCAGCGATGACCTCATTATTTAACGATTTAAATAGAATGGAAAGATAATGTAATATCTAAGACCTACACATGTCAAAAACCTATTGGATGAGTGGATTTCAAACCCTTATCACCCTATCCTCGAACGACATCAATGTGGGACCTTTAAAGTCCGAAACTCTTTTGAAAATAAAGTAACATTTTGTAACATTACAGGAGTGCCCCTCCTCTCCTCTTATAAAAGGCCCCCACCTCTACCTCCTTACCCACACTCCCATTTCCTATGTCTCGGCCAACCTCTGCCCATTTTGTCTCTAAACGTCCCTCTCTTATTCCTTGAAGCCTCACCTTGGGCATAAGTCTTACCAAGGAATCCTTTGAGCTCAAACCCATGGGAGTTACCCAATTTTAAGGTAATGTCTTCACTTGAGTACTTTTGTTTTATTTTGCTTTTCCAACCCCCTAAACTATTTTTATTCATTTCTTTTGTAACAAATCCAGTATCATCAATATACTAGGATGTTGTTATAATAAGTATTCGTGCTACACGTTCACACACCAACATCTAATGGTTAAAGAACATACTGTTTCCGTGGATGGCGAATTTCGGCCTCCCGAAACGATGATTGTTCAACATTCTTTTAACACCTTAAAAGGTGACCATTAAGATGACACTATATTTATATATGATATATAATATGTTTATGATTTGCTTAAGCTTCTGTATTTTTCATTTTGGGCATACCTTTATGGTTTCCATTATCGGTAAACGCGATATCTTCATTTAAAGAAGTGCAGACTACCGCCCCCTCAACGTGATTTGATTCATTAATACCATATGTGGTACATATAAAGGATATATTTAATGATATTATAAATTATACCATAATGGAATTAAAATACTATTATTTATCATTATATTTTAATTCCATTAAATAAGAAATAGAAATGGAAGTAGCGTTCATGCGTACGTACGTCTTACCATCTCCATGAATGGTACATTTCATTTCTTATCTCAAAATGTTGTGTAATATTATAAGTAAATATATAAAATGGATATATATGTAATATATTAAATCAATATTATGGATATAATTCTGGAATTATAACATATATATATCTCTCTCATTTTGTTTTAATTACATTAATATGACAAAAAATGAAAGTAGCATTCATGCGTACGTACGGCCTACCGTCTCCATGAACGGTGCTTTTCGTTTTTTATCTCCAAATGATATGGAATAGTATGAAATGAATATTTACTGGATATATATGATATTTTAATTATTAATACTATTATGGGAATTATTTACTTATATCTACATGTGAAATCTTTTTTTTAAACAAGTTCATTTTTGACTCATGTACCAAACATCGACAAAAACGTCTGATATGAACTAACATTATTAAACAATTATTATAACATTATAATATGTGATATGAACTGAATAATAATCTCTAAAGGAGCTACTTAGTCAATTATTAATTGACCAATTTTTATTATTCAGGAATATAATGAAACGTACAAGAAAAGATGGACTTGAGGTAAGGGATCTTACTCCTCTCTTTCTTTTTAAGTACACTCTTTTATGTCATTCCCTCTAAAGATCATCTTTCTTGTTATTGGGATGTTATTTTATATTACACTTACTGTAATTTTTATGTTCATGTGATGAGAGACCCTATTCTCTCTAATCAATCCATTATTGATGTTTTGAGTGGCGCCGTTAGGCTGCCGAATTTTCGTAAGGGATCATACTCCTCTCTTTCTGTTTAAGTACACTCTTTTATGTCATTCCTTATAAGCTCATATTTCTTGTTATTGGGATGTTATTTTATATTAATCTTATTGTAATTTTTATGTTCATATGATGAGAGACCCTATTCTCTCTCATCAACCCATTTTGGATGTTTTGAGTGGCACCGTTATGCTGCCGAATTTTCGTAAGAGATCTAACCTCTCTCTTTCTCTTTAAGTACTCTCCTTTATGTCACTTCTTTTATGCTCCTCTTTGTTATGATGGGGGATGTTCTTTTATATTCCTCTTTCTTTACATTTTATTATAATGTGATGCGATACCCTATTTGATCTCATCAATCCATTTTTAGATGTTTTAAGTGGCGCCATTAGGCTTCTGAGTTTTCGTAAGAGATTTTTCATCTCACTTTTATTCCCATGAGATTTATGATACATTTGCCACAAATTCCTTTGGGTGGTTTATGTATTTCCCATTATTTTACTCATTGTGTAATATACTTTCATTTATTAGTATTTACATTAATGTTGTATTGTCCTTCTTTCACGGGGTGTATGTTTCGAAAGATACCCATGTCGGTAAGGGAACCTTTCACCCTCCTCTTTTTAAAAGACTTCTTTTGTTATGTCTTTTAAGTCACATAATATTATGATGGGATATCTTTTTCTATATCCTTATTGATGTAAATTTTATGACCAAGTGATGAGATACATGTTTTATCTCTCATCAACTCATTTTCTAAATTTTGAAGTGACGTCGTTAGGCTGTCGAATTTTACCAAGGGAACTTTTTAACCCAATTTCGATTTCTTTGGGTTCAACATGTAGTCATTGAATATGTCATCCTTTGAATATGTGTGAATGAACTTTGATTTTTTTACACTTAATATCCACTTATATTGGGTGTATTTATATTTTTCACACATAATTTTGAGATTGATTTGTCCTTAATTTAAGGATACCTTCTTTATAAGGGATTTCATCACATTTGACATTTCTATTGAGAGTTCATTGTTGTTATGCACCAATTCACTCTTATATGGTGTATATACTGTCCTTTGGAGTATTATATCATGAATCCATTTATTCTCATGATATTATAAAGTTCTGACTAAATATTATTCCTCAATTATTGTATTCAAGTGTCTCTAATTTTGGTAAAACCCCTTTAACCAAAATATCGCTTTAAATGATTTAATGATTTGTTCTTATTAATATCCATGTTTTCAAAATGGTTTTAAGGATTTATTTTTATGTATATAAATGGTTTAAAATTTTAAAAGCATCAAGGTGGTATGGGACACTTTGATTAAAAAATCTCTTTATTAAATGTTTTAAATGGTTTTGGAAATGGTTTCTTTTTGATTGGGTTCATTATTTCAATACACTAAAATGTTATATTGTGATTGAAATGTGGAAATGTTATGATTCCTTTATGCATGTTTTATGTGATACGTTTATGTTATGGTTCTTGGGCATTGTTATGAAAACGGGTGGTTCCGTGATAAACTAAGGGCGGGTGAGCCCGATATAGCTCTCCAATGCATTGGGTAACGCGAAGGAGTGAAACGTTAAGGTTTCTCCGAAGAGATTTAGGGAATATACTGTGATGGGTATTCCAAACGTAACCAGGAGGGGTACTCCCTGCGTAAGAATGTTATGAATGCCTCAAGTTACCTTTATGTCTTATGTTTTATATGATTTATTCATGATTTGATGAGGTATGTTAAAGTGACTATGTTTTATGGGTGATGTATGATTTCATTCTTATGTATATATGAAACTCATGTTTCCTTTCCATATTTTTATAACCCTTACTGAGATTTTTATGCTCATCCCAAGTTTTTTTGAAATTTTTTTCACAGGTCAAGGGAAAGGTACATGATTTGATGATAGTGTCAAGGATGTGTCAAGAAAGAATCCATGTTTTATTTTCAATATGTTTCCATTGATGGGAAGAATTAATACTGTATTTTATGTAAACACTTTGTTTAAATGATAAATTTAATGCAAGTTTCATGATCTAATTCTCTAAAAATCTAAACTTGAAAAGATCCTCAATGTGTAATCTTGTAATAACTCAAGATTAAGTAAAGTTTAAGGCTGGGGCCTTATAGTTGGTATCACAGGTCGGTTTAGATAACTTTTGAGGTTAGGTTATTCTTTAAGCATAAGTGACATTACCATAATGGTTAGGATTTTAGAAAGAGTCCTAGTTTTAGATAAAGTGAATGAGTAAGTGTATCATAGTGTTTACCTTCCTCATTAGTACATGATGGTTTTGTTGATATACTCACATTGACATTTCGGTTTATAGTGAATGGATGGATCTAGCAGGCACCAAAGAGACAACAGGTTTGAAGGAAACTATGGTGGTTTTATGATTAAGATACTAGATAAAATGGGGGATTCAATGAGGAAATTCGTGGTTGTAATATACCAACTATCAAGGAGTCATGATCAACCACTTGAAGCATGGTATGATCTTTAATTCATAATGTACGAGATGACCAATCCATGTGGAAGTTCTGGTAATAATTATAAAGGTAACCATTAGAGTTTATATGATCCTTACTTTTGAGGTAATTATGGGTTATTATATGATATGCTGGAAAATGAAAGGAATGAGATTAACTTCAGGTTAAAAAGTGTTTTGATCATTTTTGATGATTTTATATCTTTTTGGGGAATGATTTAAGAATTATATAGTTTTGGAAAAAGGACAACACGCAGACCGTGTGACAACCCGTCGTGTCGGACAAAGCTGCGGGAATCGAACCCACAACCAAAGTGCGACTGGTATTTATCGCCTACCACTAGACTACGTGAAGTCCCTGGTTATTTTGACCGATTATTTTTAGTTAGATGATTTTATGAATTAAGAGTAAGTTGATTTTGGGTTATTTATGAAAATTATTATCCTATCTTGGAGGATATGTGATTAGGTTAATTACTTTTCAATACGAGACTTTAGGAGCAACTGATATTGTTTGGGGATAAATGTTATGATTTAACTTGGAAGACTATGTGACTAAATACTTCAAATATTTGGGTTTCAATTTTATATTGGTCTACTTTGAAGAATTTTATGGACAAATTGTTTATCGTATGGTCCTCGTTGAACTTTGGGTTTTGTTGGAAACAATTTGAGATTAAGAATAGATTTTCTTTTTATAAAGGGTTATCCTTTTTTGGATTATCTGACCTTGTACTAACCTTTCTAGTTTTGGTTTTGGTTATAGCCTAAAGACATGGGATGTATAGAGTTCACTTTTGTGGATTACGTGATTCTCTAGAAGTTGATTATAGTACTCTTAATGCGAACAAGTCTCCCTAAATACTCGTATTTTGGAGAAAATATGAGTTTGTGTAAAAGTTGAAAGTCAAAACGATAAGTGATTATGTTTCCGTATGAATAAATTACTCAATAAAAAGTAACATAAAACAAAAATGTTGTCTATTAACTTTTCCTACTGGGGAACCCAACACCATTTAACCCATCACAAGTTTTTGATTTTCTTATTGTTAACTTTCTCATAAACATGTTTTCTATCACTCTCCATCAGAACATGACCCTATGTTTTCTCCTTAATGTCCATGTTTTCTTACATGGAGTCCTAGTATGGGTTAACTCGGGTGACCTATGTACTTTTCCTTCTTTATTTTATAGTGATTGTTTTACCGACTCTTGTTCCGATGTGGGACTTTCAGGGATGTTTCCAAGCGCAATTTTAAAATTGCGAGGACGCAATTCCCAAAAGGGGGGAAGGATGAAACACCCCAGGTAAATAAAGAATATGAAAATTTCATATTTATCCATATTTGTGAATAAAATATTAATGTTACTTTAAAGGGGAATGCTATGCTCGATGGCGTACCCAACACGCAACAACGAGTTTCTTGGGAATCTTACGTTGCACTCTAATAATAAAATAATATTATTTTAAATGGTAGTTAACATGTAGCTGTTGTATTGGTGGGAATGGATATAAATTGCTAAAATATGATTATATATATTTTTTAATGTTTTTACATTTATCCAAAAAATGATAATGGCATAAAATACGGAAATAATTTGATTTTAGGTGTATATGCCCTAGCTTTAACTAAAGGTTCACTTGTCGCCTTTTGATGGAGAACCGTAATTAAATATAGTTTTGTTCACTCTTATACATCCTTTTGGACCAAATAAAACTCTTCTTAAGAATTGGGACATCAAAATTTACTTTGTGTAAATTTTTGGTATCTTTCCGATAAAGATCTTTTTTTAAATGAATACTGTATAATGTTGTATTTTAATTCAAAACCTCTTTTTAATATAATTTATTTATATGATTAGATTATCTTTTGAATAGGTTTTAAAGTGAAAATAGAATATATTTTTACCATTAAATCCAATAGTGGTCGTTGAAATTAAGTTCACTTTGAAATCAGACTTAAACCAGTGTCAATCTTTTGATACTTATTGTTTCATAAAAACACGCTATTTGATCTGACAGCGGGAATTAATTATTAAATTAATTAATGTGACTTATATGTTTTGAATTTTTAAAATAGACTTCATTTTTTAATTCGTAATATCAAATATATCTTAGGGTGAAGTTTTGGGATTTTTCTGAAAAACATCAATTTTTGATGAATAGTGAAACCACTAAGTGGTACTTATAAAAACTGATTTTTCCGTTTAAATGAAATTTTGCCATCTTTGTGTTTTGAATTTCAAAAATCCGACATACATGGTTTTCATTAAGAAGTAAAATGTGGTTCAATTGGATAAAAATAATTTTTTCGTGAATAGTAACTTATTAAGTTTTTAATCGCGATTTGAGGTAATTAGTGTAGTTTAAGGTAAAAATAATGTTTTAATAATATGAAATGAACTTGAAAAATGTCCTAACCACATTGGATGTGTCATGGACGACTAATAAAACCCATGGGTCAACTTGGGGACCCCATGAAGCCACTTTGTTTGGAAAATGACATTAATATCTTTTTATTTAAAGTTAAAGTAAAAATGAGACAAACACTAAAAGTTTTACTAAAACAATTTTTACATGGGGTTATACAAATCATATTTTTGACTATATATATTCATTGTAAAGATAAAATGGTTTTCTACATCATAGTATTTTTTTATAATTTTTAGACATTAAATAAATTAAATTATTTTTGACATCATGATGATGCAGCGATGACCTCATTATTTAACGATTTAAATAAAATGGAAAGATAATGTAATATCTAAGACCTACACATGTCAAAAACCTATTGTATGAGTGGATTTCAAACCCTTATCACCCTATCCTCGAACGACATCAATGTGGGACCTTTAAATTCCGAATCTCTTTTGAAAATAAAGTAACATTTTGTAACTTTACAAGAGTGCCCCTCCTCTCCTCTTATAAAAGGCCCCCACCTCTACCTACTTACCCACACTCCCAATGCCTTTGGATCAGCCAAACTCTGCCCATTTTGTCTCTCCACTTCCATCTCTTACTCCTTGAAGCCTCAACATGGGCATAACTCTTTCCAAGGAAGCCTTTGAGCTCAATCCAAAGGGAGTTACCCGATTTTAAGGTAATGTCTTCACTTGAGTACTTTTGTTTTATTTTTCTTTTCCAACCCCCTAAACTCCTTTTATTCATTTCTTTTGTAAAAAATACAGTATCATCAATATAATAGGATGTTTTTATAAGAATTATTCGAGCTACACATTCACACACCTAAATATAATGGTTAATGAACATACTGTTTCTGTGGATGGCGAATTTCGGCCTCCCGAAACGATGATTGTTCAACATTTTTTTAACACCTTCAAAGGTGGCCATTAAGATGACACTATATTTATAAATGATATTTAATATTATTATGATTTCCTTAAGATTATGTATTTTTCATTTTGGGAATACCTTTATGGTTTCCATTATGGGTAAACGCGATATATTAATTTAAGGAAGTGAGAACTACCGCCCCCTCAAAGTGATTTGATTCGTTAATACCATATTTGGTACGTATAAAGGATATATTTAATGATATTATATATGATACCATCCTGGAATTAAAATACTATTATGTATCATTATGTTTTAATTCCATTAAATATGAAATAGAAATGGAAGGAGCATTAATGCGTACGTACGACTTACCGTCTCCATGAACGGTACATTTCATTTCTTATCTCAAAATGTTATGTAATATTATAAGTACATATATATAATGGATATATATGTAATATATTACATCAAAATTATGGATATCATTCTGTAATTATAACAGATATATATATCTCTCTCATTTTGTTTTAATTCCATTAATATGACAAAAAATGAAACTAGTGTTAATGCGTACGTACGACACACCGTCTCCATGAACGATGCTTTTCATTTTTTATCTAAAAATGAAATGGAATAGAATGAAATGATTAATATTTACTGGATATATATGATATTTTAATTATTAATACTATTATGGAAATTATTTACTTATAACTACCTGGGAAATCTTTTTTTTAAACAAGTTCATTTTTGACTCATGTACCACACATCGGCAAAAACGTCTGATATGAACTAACATTATTAAACAATTATTATAACATTATAATATGTGATATGAACTGAATAATAATCTCTAAAGGAGGTACTTAGTCAATTATTAATTGACCAATGTTTATTATTCAGGAATATAAAGAAACAAACCAGACAATTTGGACTTGAGGTATGGGATCTTACTCCTCTCTTTCTTTTTAAGTACACTTTTTTATGTCATTCCCTCTAAAGCTCATATTACTTGTTATTGGGATGTTATTTTATATTACAATTACTGTAATTTTTATGTTCATGTGATGAGAGACCATATTCTCTCTCATCAATCCATTTTGGAAGTTTTGAGTGGCGTCGTTAGGCTGCCGAATTTTCGTAAGGGATCATACTCCTCTCTTTCTTTTTAAGTACACTCTTTTATGTCATTCCTTATAAGCTCATATTTCTTGTTATTGAGATGTTATTTTATATTACTCTTACTTTAAATTTTATGTTAATATGATGAGAGACCCTATTATCTCTCATCAATCCATTTTGGAAGTTTTGAGTGGCGCCATTAGGCTGTCGAATTTTCGTAAGAGATCTAACCTCTCTCTTTCTCTTTAAGTACTCTCCTTTATGTCACTTCTTTTAAGCTCCTCTTTGTTATGACGGGGGATGTTCTTTTATATTCCTATTTCTGTACATTTTATTATAATGTGACGAGATACCCTATTTGATCTCATCAATCCATTTTTGGATGTTTTATGTGGCGTCGTTAGGCTGCCGAGTTTTCATAAGGGATTTTTCATCTCACTTTTATTCCCGTGAGATTTATGCTACATTTGCCACAAATTCCTTTGAGTGGTGTATGTATTTCCCATTATTTTACTCATTGTGTAATATTCTTTCATTTATGATTATTTACATCAATGTTGTATTGGCCTTCTTTCACGGGGTTTATGTTTCGAAAGATACCCATGTCGGTAAGGGAACCATTCACCCTCCTCTTTTTAAAAGACTTCTTTTGTTATGTCTTTTAAGTAACATACTATTATGATGGGATATGTTATTATATATCCTTATTGATGTAAATTTTATGTCCAATTGATGAGATACCCATTTTATCTCTCATCAATTCATTTTCTAAATTTTTAAGTGACGCTGTTAGGCTGTCGAATTTTACCAAGGGAACTTTTTAACCCAATTTCGATTTCTTTGGGTTCAACATGTAGTAATTGAATATGTCATCATTTGAATATGTTTGAATGAACATTTATTGTTTTACACTTAATATCCACTTATATTGGGTGTATTTATAATTTTCACACATAATTTTGAGATTTATTTGTCCTTGATTTAAGGATACCTTCTTTATAAGGGATTTCATCACATTTGACATTTCTATTGAGAGTTAATTGTTGTTATGCACCAAATCACTCATATATGGTGTATATACTGTACTTTGGAGTATTGTATCATGAATCCATTTATTCTCATGATATTATAAAGTTCTGACTAAATGTTATTCCTCAATTATTATATTCAAGTTTCTCTAATTTTGGTAAAACCCCTTTAACCAAAATATCGCTTTAAATGTTTTAATGATTTGTTCTTATTAATATCCATGTTTTCAAAATGGTTTTAAGGATTTATTTATATGTATATTAATGGTTTAAAATTTTAAAAGCATCAAGGTGGTATTGGACACTTTGATTCAAAAATCTATTTATTAAATGTTTTAAATGGTTTTGGAAATGGTTTCTTTTTGAATGGATTCATTATTTCAATACACTAAAATTTTATATTGTGATTGAAATGTGGAAATGTTATGCTTCCATTATGCATGTTTTATGTGATACGTTTATGTTATGGTTCTTGGGCATTGTTATGAAAACGGGTGGTTTCGTGATAAACTAAGGGCGGGTGAGCCGGATATAGCTCTCCAATGCATTGGGTAACGTGAAGGAGTGAAACGTTGAGGTTTCTCCGAAGCGATTTAGGGAATATACTGTGATGGGTATTCCAAACATAACCAGGAGGGTTACTCCCTACTTAAGAATGTTATTAATGCCGCAAGTGACCTTTATGTCTTATGTTTTCTATGATTTATTCATGATTTGATGAGGTATGTTAAAGTACCTATGTTTTATGGGTAAAGTATGATTTCATTCTAATGTATATATGAAACTCATGTTTCCTTTCCATATTTTTATAACCCTTACTGAGCATTTTATGCTCATCCCAAGTTTTTTTGTAATGTTTTTCACAGGTCAAGGGAAATGTACAAGATGTGATGATAGTGTCAAGGATGTGTCAAGAAAGAATCCATGTTTTATTTTCAATGTGTTTCCATTGATGGGAATAATGAATACTTTCTTTTATGTAACCACTTTGTTTAAATGTGGAATGTAATTTATATTTCATGATCTAATTCTCTAAAACTCTAAACCTGAAAAGATCCTCAATGTGTAATCCTGTAATAACTCAAGATTAAGTAAGTTTTAAGGCTGGGGCCTTATAGTATATTTCTCAATTAATCGGCTCTAATTGTTGAATCTTTCAATGTTATTCATTAAATACATGGTTTTTTTAATTTCATGTATTTTCTAACAATTTATATTTTATTAATGAAATATTTTTAAAGGGATTGGAATTTGAAAAATGTTTTTATTCTAAAATGGGTTTTCAAGCATTGGAATGATAATAAATCACTACGAAAAAATATTAATGAAATTCATTCTTGGATTATCATGTGATATTATTTTTCATTGATTTTTTATCAATTTTATTTCTTATTGTGTAAAAATTATTGATTTTAATAGGAATAGGTTTTTTTATACATGCATGGAATATTCCTTCAATTGTTGAATATGAGATTGTTTTTTGAAAAAAAATGGGATTTTACAAAATGATTCATCTTCTATAAATGATTTATAAAAAATTATTTAAAGTTATTTCTATCATTTAAATTATAATATCCATTTAATAGATTAATTGGTATTATTATTCTTTGTTGTTTTCTAATAACCTACATTTTCTATATTTGGGTTTTATATGTTTCTTTATTGGGTACATAAAAATGTATGGGAATCATATAGGTCTCTGACTTCGATTGGTGGTGGATTATTTTGTCACTCAGGATGTTTAGTGGAAATCTATGGAGGAATTTATTTCCATTATTGATTTGGTTATATTTATATTATATTTTATCTATTTGGGATTAAATTTGTTGGTATCTTGGAGTTATACATTCAATTCATTTAGAAATCTGATTTTTCATATTTTTTCTTCATGAGACTTATTTTGTATATTTTTTTATTCTTATCCATCTTGGAGAACACACTCAGGTGATGTGTTTGATCATCCTGAGATAGTTTTTTACATGGATGGTGTATAATGATGGTATTTTAGAATGGTGGTTTAGAAATTAATTTATCAATAATAGAGAAGATCATTATAGGGTCTACATGGAGTAACTATTTCATTTTGTTCTAAATGGGGACAATTATTGGGGGGAAAAATGACATGACATCCGTTAGTATTGGGGTAGACATATTGGACCATTCATTTATGAAATAGGGTGAAGCATCCACCATTACATGGCTCATACAAAATGATTTTTATATTATAGGAAATATGATAGAAACATTGGGTATAATATAGCATTTTTCACGATATTTAAAATTTTATTAGGTAGATCAAAATCTATATTGTGTTTGATAGACGTAATACACTTTTTCCCCTCATATAAATAATTTTAAATTTTCTAATAAACTATATAGTTTTTCATTTATTCAAACTTATGTTTAGTAGTTTTCTATTTTTTTACTATTTATAAAATATTTATGCTTTTTATGGTTTTTAAATTTTATATTCAAACATCAATATTCCCAAACCTAATAAAATGGTTATGAATTTATACATATTCAATTTTTTTGAATTATATAATATTATTTTTGGTTTTTATCTAGAATTTTTCATAGTAATTAAATCATTTAATTCCTATATCTATGATTAAAATTATACATGAATCACACAAAATTTTGTGTTTTCACACTAACTATGATTTTGTAGTGTATTTTTTTATTCATTGCAGTTATTATTGTATCTATCCATATATACTCATATGATCTTAGTTTCATTAAGAGAATGTATCCTTTTAATTACAAGGTATACAAAAAATTGAAAATCCAATTCAACAAGTAACTAGAAAAAACATGGGTTATATAATATTATCATTTCACTGTATATTTAATAAATTAGTCTTCACAATCAATAGATTCAGTTTTTTAGCACTTTATTATTTTTTACATTTTTCTATGAATATTTTTTAATATCATAAAATTCATGGAGGAATATTAGACTCATTTTTCAAAAAATTGAGAATTCCTTTCTAATTATTTTAATATAAATAAATGACTTATAGACTTATATAACCCATATGTTTCATTGTCTCTCAAACCATTATTAGAATTGTGGAACACTATTTTGAGTTTTTAATGTTGAATGTTTTGATACAATATATTAATTTTTAATTCGGAATGATAGGACATATATGGGTGTTCGAAGAAGATATTGACATGAATATAGTCTCCGTTTCTTTTTTTCACACTTAACGAAACGAAAGAAAATATAATGTAAAGAATGTCAAATCATTTTTGTATTTAGCACAACAATAATTGAAAATCAAAGTGAATGTTGGTATATTGGAATATAATAATTGGTAGTTGTAAATAATTAGATTTCTACTTCTTATGGATTTGGAAGATATAGAATGTCTGTTTTAGATTCTTTTCTATTTTCTAATGAGTTTTTGGTATTAGTTCAATCGGGTTTTTATAGTAGAGAAAGAGTTACTGTATTTTCCAAATTGACTATAAGGTCAGTGTGATAGGGTTATTCATGATTAATGTGAGGTGGTTTAGAAATGGTTTTATATTTAATACTTCTATTGGTTTTCAATAGGTTTCTTGTGTACTTTGTATGAAAAAACAATTTATGTTTATTTAATAATGTGTCTTGAATTTATTTACATGAATTCAAATATGATATTTTAATGAAAACCCTTACTAATCCATATTTTGAAGTATTATATTACTCTAAAATTTCGGTCATATGAATGAATTTTATTGAAAAAATATTGTATGTAGAAAGAGATTGAATTTCTAAATAGGTATTGCTGTTAAATGAAATAAAATTTTGAAAATTATCTAATATTTTTCAAATTCCTAGAACAGTAAAGGACAATTGTAAATAAAATGGAATTCTATTCATAGTGATGTGAGACACAAATATTTATTGAATAACTAAAAATATTAAATTAGGACCTCGCAAAATATTTACATTGTTAAATAAAAAACATAGATCATGATATAAAAATATATTAGTGTGAATAAAGATGAAAAAATGATGGAAATGAGGAATTATTTTTTTAAAATTATGAAATTAATGGAAAAATCTAATTGTCTTCATAAAATAGAATATTCATATAAAAAATATCTAAAATTTACAAGTATATTTATTTATATAATATGTATTATATTTCATCAAAATTTAGTTTAAAATGTTGTTAAAATGATGATTTTTTAACGATATTTTTTCAAGGACAGTATTATCATATTTTGGTAATTTCAAGTGTCTTAAAGGCTAAAATCAAGATTTGATTTTATTCGATTGATTTATTCTTTAATATAGTCTCTAAGAAGAGATCAAAGACACAAAAATATGGATATAACACCCATATAATTGTCAAATAGAATGTTATACAAAAATGTGTTTATGTAAAATAATTATTCTGAGGGATTGTATAATGATTTTATATGTTCTGATCAATAAGGTCATGTAGTTAATGAATTAATATAAATCTTATTTTTTAAAATTTTCAATAATATATTACATGAAAATTATAAATTTGTCTCCAAATATGTAATTTAGTGAGGAAATAATTACTTCACAAGAAGAAAAAGGTTGTAAATATGAATCCATTAATCATTTTTACTCCTAGATGAATTGGAATATTTGTTTAGTCATGAATAAGTCAATAAGAATAGTATTAAGTGGAAAAAATTAATAAATTATAGAAGAATTATTGATGGTATTATTAATATTAAAAAATGAAGAAATGGTTAAGTAAACTGAGACATGGGATTCATTAAAAATTTATTCCTCTAAAGATAAGAAGCAGAAAACTACCCCTAATATGAAATGAGAGTAAAATAATTATGTAGTTGAACTAATGTGTTCTATCTAAATAAGGTATATTATTAACAATTCATATAAGATGAAGAATGAAATTCAACTTTTACCATTAAATGGAAAAGGTATACATTTTAACATCTCTTTCACTTCATATTTGAATTTCTGTTTTCAAATAGATTCAAAGAAGAAATCCTAAATTTAAAATAATAACATTTTATAATAGATAAGAAATCAATTATTATGGTATAATATATTTTTAGTGGGTTTTAATATGGGAATCTATAATTTTAGAGTACATATGTGGGAGTATGTACGATTATTTGTGTTTAGCGGTGTTATGGGATTTTATGAGATATTATTATGTGTTTATTATATCAATTATATAGTAATAATTATGAAATATATTTTAGGTTAAATTTTGACAAACATGATAAAATAGAGACTGAATAATCTTTTTACATCACATTATAATTTTTAAGTATAAATTTTATACATTGGACACTCACTATTGTATTTATATTGAGTATGCTCATATTGGCCTATAATTGACTAACTAGTGTTTCATTGTTATGAACTGCATAGTAATAGTTAAAAGAAACTTAGTGATTTTTTTTATCATAGTAATCTTTAAAATTTTTATATTAATAATATATTGAGGGGGTTGATGAGACCATGTCTGAAGTTGACCTTAATAATATCAGGACATGGATAATTTGTTAAATAATATATTTATATAAAGGAATCCAACATTGGTATTTTCTAAAATCAATGGATGGAAATGAATATAAATGCCTGTAATGAAAAATACTCATAGTAAGACTATGAATAACAGTTTTCAATTAAATTGAACGATAAAAACAATATAAAAGTCCCATTGGTGATTAGAATGGATTAGATTTGAGTTTAGAGTAATTGATGAAGCAATAAGTTTTTTTTTGTTAATGAAATCATTTATTTTACAATAATATTGGTGTGGTAGTGTAATATGTGTGAAGTTATAAAAATTGAAGTGCTATGTCTTTTAATAGCGTGATGGTGTCAATGTAATAAGGTTCTAGTGTTGGAAATAGTGTGGTTTTTTTATTAGTTTTCTCTAATGGACTTCTGGTGGTCGTAGATAGGGCTATATTGGGGTTTTATAGTAAACACCATTTCAAGTGTATTTCATATTTTTGAATCATGGGTACCTAATATAAAAACTCTAATTAAATACCCAATATTCATAAATACTAAAATTCATTAATTGGAGGTCCTAAATGGAATAATTGGTCAAATCAGTGTGTGTTGGAGTCTATGAATGTTTGGAAAAATGTTTTGTTTTTTATTTTGAATTTAAAAATAAAAATAAGACGATGGGCTTAAAAAGTGAGTAATGGTGTTCGTGAATTGATGTGTCTATAAATATTATAGAGAGTTTAGAGAGAGGATTATATATAGGAAAATCGAATGTATGAAGAATAAGTAGAGAGGAAGAATTGTACACATCATTTTGGGAGTTTGAAGGGGGAATTATAAAAATTCAGATGTGGGTTGAATAATTTGATGCATTTAACCAGTTATATGACTTGAATAATTTTAAGGTAATATAAAATTGTTGAATGGTTATTGGAAAATAATAATAATTATAGATATTTACATCATTGAACAAAGAATACAATATATTGTGCACAACTATCATGGGTCATGGAAAAAAGAAATTATATTTTCCTTAATGCCAAAGAGTGGCTGACCAGAGTCAGCTCTCTTGTGGAGCCTTTAGTTTATTCACCTACATTATCTATATCACCAATGATATCTATTATTTTGGATTAATTATCTAAAAACAATAATTTATTTTTGATTTTTATTATTTAAATATATAAACAATGATATTAATTATACAGAATTAGTTGACTATGAAAGAACATGGTTTTTGGGTTCATCCTTATGTTAAACCATTATTATCTTTTATTTTTTGATTTATTTTTGATAACCCAAAAATGAAATCTCATGTTTGAAACAATATTAATTTCAGGAATAAAAATATATTAAATTTCATTTCATTTGGGGAAGTTACTACATCAAGGACATTACCCTCACCCAATAATGTTATTCAAATCTACCACAATATTATAATAACCGTTAACAAAAACTCATTAACTCTTTATCCTCACCCCTGGTCCAAGCCTCAAGGATAGTATCTCATTTTTTAGGGTAAGTTATCATAATGGTGTATAGATGGGATAAAAGATAGAATAATAATAAATAATTGATAATAACTTTTAAAATAAAAATATTTTAAATAATTAATATTTTTATTATTATAATTTAGAAAATAGTTTTCAAAAAAGGGGAGGGATAAACAAAATATTTTTAAAATAAGAATGTGATAATTATAATAATGTAAACTTTTTAATAATTTTATTATTATAAATATGAATACTAAAAATAATGATAATAATACCTATAATAAAAATAACATAACCGAGGAAAAATAATTGTGGGATTGATTGAGAAACACAAATGCATTGATTATTAAATGAAAATTTGAAATTTCAATTGAATAGACAACTAAAATAAAGAAAATACAAAACTGAAAAATATGAAAAGGATAAGTTTTTTGTCCATCCACCCTTGTTTTAGATGAACTCCTTGGTGCCTCAAACGAGATACAGTGTAATCGAATGATTTGAGAGTTAGGATCCCCACTCCATTTATCAGCATAATCTATCCTTCCTATGTTTCCACATTTTTTACAAATTATATGATGATTCAAACATGTTACCCTTCAGGAATGTTTGTCCCCATTTTCTTATGTTCCTATTATAAAAAATTTATCTCATTTGGCCACCATATGTAGGAGTTACAAAATTTTAATTGACTGTTACGTTTTAGGGATGAATGTTCCAGGAATAATCCGTCAAAAGTATGAAATCCAATTGAAAACTTTATGACCATAAAACTCACTAACATTATTTTTAGAAACACAGATATTTTTTTCATTACAATTCCATGTGGAAATTCTTACATCGGTGGTGTTTAGATATATTTTTACATCAATTCTAAATGTGGGGTCCACATTGTTTTCCCAAATTATTCCATTACTTCAATGATTATTTTGGGCCTCGAAATTCTTGAATCATCATTTGGTACATACGAGAAAGTTGATTGGAATAAATCAATTATTATAACAAAAAATTAATCTCTACATTTGGAATTATATTTTTAAATAAATTACTAAAAGACCCATTATATGAAAAACTAAGAAAACTAGAATTCATAATATTTCACAATTTAGACCATTTTCACTCTATAATTCCAAATATCAAATATTTTTTAAAAATATATATAAGTTTTATCATTGTAAATAATTAAAAAAATATTTATTATTTAATGAAAAATATGCAAATAAATTTCGTCTTTAATATACCCCCACACATAAACAATGATTTTCCTCAAGAAAAAAAATCATCCAAAGGAAATTAGAGGACAACAATGTTGATAATATTTGAATTCCAATAAAATATCATCAATAAATTATAAATGTAAAATATAATTTTCTAAAATAAAAATTTAATATCAATTCAATTACCCATTTTTAAAACAAAAAATCAATTCATTTACTTTTATTTTTACTCATTGAAAAATGATATATCTTCTCCTTTAATTCATTCATGATCCATAATTCATTATCATTGAAAATGCCATATCATGATCTACCTCATGTGAATATTTTCTATCGTCTATCATAATACAGTTCAATTAGAGTTATGATTATGTCATGATAACATGATCCTTATCTGTAGTCTTATAAATGAAGTACTTTATGAACTTTGTAAAGGAAAAATGAACATAAAATAATCAGGACATGTAATAAAGTTTGAAATGTTTTGAGGCTTAATATTGGAAAAATTTGATTATTTAAAAATTATTGCTATAGGAGGAGGATAATATATTGAGTAAAATTGATATAAAAAGTAAATGTGTAATGAAATTATTCCCTTCTATGTAGTAATACCAACTTCCACAAAACTCAAAGTGATGGTCATGATCAATGTGAAGTATGATGAATGATTTTTGCACACTCTTGAATATTTTTTTATTTGTTATTTTTTTTCTTTTTATAATTATAATATTAGATCAAACCTCACATCCACCACTTAAACACATACTATCAGATGATTTTAGGTGTGGAAATAGTGAATTTTGGTTTTCTTTCATGACAACCAATTTTTCTCATTTTTTTTCTTTTTCCCATTTTTTCATTTTTTTTATTCAATAAGGGAAAACAATAAAGAGTTCAATGAATTAATAAAACGACCTTTACCATTACCCAAAATATTACACCCACATTTATTCCATATAATGTATATCATCCCTTCAACCATGGTTCTCACACTTATACATTCAAATATTATGAACAAACCAAGATTGTGGTAGTAATGGATAAAATGGATGGAAACATGTCTCATACATATAATGGTCATTCATGATCACTATTGGCTGAAGAAGGATTGATATAATGGTTGTATTTATTGGTATGAGATTTTTCAAAAATTTCTCAATCATCTTTATTATGTTTTTCAACATTCATAGCATTGTTGAGTTTCAATTATAGTTTTGGCATGTGAAAAGTTCCATGATCACTCAAGATATGTGATTACGATATAGTATGAAGTAAATTGTATATTAATCTTCCAGGTAATGGGTCCTATTAATTTGGAAAATCACATAAGGGATGTTTAATAATTAAAAATCAATTCACATTATTTTCAAGAAAATCAAAGAATGAAAAATGGTTGGGGAATTTAATTTATATGAATAAATTAATTATTTCAAATCACGAGTCCTTATTTTTTATCCACGATTCATTTTAAAAAACTAATTCTCAATTTAACTCCTTCATTGTTATTAATATTGAATTCTAAAACATGGAATTATGGGATTCTAAAGAAACTCATGTATCCTAGATTAGTAACGTAAAGAATTAATTCAAATTTTGGTATGAAATTATTATAATTAAATCTCAATACATGTTTTGGACCAAAACAATATATAGATTGTAAAAGATAAGCACCAAAAGTGAAATCCATTTAAAATAAAGCTTAGTCCTCTTCATCCATTGGTTTTGGATTCATTCATACATTATGAACCAACAAAATAGAATTACACAATTAAGCACATGGATCAAGAGATTTGAGCTAAAAAAATTATAGAGGGAACTGGAACGATGCTAAAATACTTCCTAAGAAATCAATTTTAAATTTAAATTATGAAAATGAATTTAAAGATAAATCTTTGTATGAGCCCCCAGTGGGCCCTAAATTTTTACTACCTCCCATGGGAAGCACTTGCTGTTACCCAAAATCTAATGGAGGATAAAGATTCATTGATATGATCCATAAAATTTTTCTTTTACTAGATATTGAAACATACTTATATGTGAGTAATGATCCATGGATAGATTAAACCATCTCATTCCACATCATAATGAAATATAGCTTGTATAGCATAGATAGGATGAATTATAGATTATCCTCTTTATTGGTTTCTTCTTGTGAAATATCTTCTTCTCTATCGAGTGGTTTCTCAAGGTATGCCTCATCAAAATAATATTCAATGGGAAAGGTAGAGTTTAATTCTCATTGAATAAAACTAAAATATAATGTATCAAGATTAAAATTTTCCCTATCAAAGTAAGAATCTTTTGTGATGGTTTCCCTAGAAAAATCCATAGGAATAATCTCATGAATATCCTTCAAAAAATATTACACAATTTCATGGATCATCATATGTTCCTAATTAGGTGAATATCCATGTTCTAATTCATCCTCCAATGAATAGAAAAATGTTTTTTATTCTGTATAATCATAATAATAAGAAGTATTGAAAAATTCAAACTGAATAAAATGAGATGATATAGGGTCAAAAAGATGTTCAACTCCCTAGGATTTATCAGTATCAATACCTACCTTAATAGTTGGTTTCCTTCGGAGTATAATCTTAGAATATATTGGTAGGTAGTTGGAATCCCCCATTTTCACATCAAATTTCACCACTTGGGTGATTTCATCCTTATGTGGTGATCACTTTTCTTATTTGTATGAATGGGAAGATCAGGTGGTTTCTAACATTTAATAAAGAAATCACCCAATATTTCTTGATCTCCCAATTATAGATCAGCAGGTATGTATTCCTCCCTTATCTCTTTAGGATCTTCAATTTCAAAGATAAGTGTTGAAATTTTTTCGACCCCTTTTTATGTTCTTCCCCCAACTCATGGCTAGGTTGCCCCATTATGGAATAAACATAATCAAATGCTATATCATCTTTTATTATTAGTTGTTTAATAATTTCTCTATGTTCTTGCACCTTGCCTCTTCTAAAATCTTCATATTCTTTATGTTGTTTATACAACTATCGTTAATTTATCCATGAATACTAATATGAAACTTAATACATCATTAAAGTCGTTTTTGAGATCTTTTAAAAAAATAAATGGTAGCTGCTTATGATGTGAAAATAGAAAAGGTAAAATGGACTATTGATTTTCTCGATGGAAACAATGACAGTTTTTACACACTCCAATTGTGGGGCGTGGAGAAAGCCATTATATTTTTCCTAAAACAACACTATAGTTGACCAAGGTCTATCTCCTAAGGAAACATTTAGATTGTTCACCTACATTATATATATCACATATGCTATCTATTTTGGTTTTTTTTATTATCAATTGAAAACACTGAAAATTTTTATTCGCGGTTTTTGATTATTTAAAAATATAACCAATTATTATATTCAAACATAAGTGGTTGACAAATAAAGAACTAGGTTTTGGGGTTCAGTCATAAGTTTAATCATTATTCTCTTTTATATGTTTAATTTTTTTATAATAAAAATATGAAATATCATGTTTTTATACATTTTATTTTCCAGAATAGATATCATTTGAGTTAAATGTTATTGGGGGTTGTCACTTCATCTAGGACATTCACCTCACACAAATATCATACTCAAATATACCACAAACATAAAATAAACATTAAATAAAAATCATGAACTCTTTAAATGAGAGGGAGAAAATAAAATAGAATTTAAATAAGAATTTGATAATTATAATAATTATACTAATAATTATAATAATAATAATAATAATAAATAATATTCTTATTATTAAAAGTAATAATTATTATAATATTACCTATAATTAATATATGATAATTGAGAATAATACAATTGTTGGATTGTTGGAAAAACACAAATACATGGATTAATAACACTAAAATTTTAATTAAAATTGGAAATTAAAATAAAACAACGAAAAGTAAGAAATGATAAAACAAAATTAAAGGGGGTGATTTTTTTCCGGTCTCCCTCGGTATAGAAATCCACCTTGGTTGATCAAATTAGATGGAGTGGAATGAAATGATTTGAGTGGTATGGGCACATATCGTATTATAGGTAGAATGTATCCTCTAAATCATGTATTGTTTTTTAACCCATTAAATTGATGAATCATGCATGAAACCCTTCTTAAAATATGTTTCCCATTTTTTAGAACATATCATATAATTATTTCAGATTTTTTTGCCGTAGGATGAATAGTTATGAATTTTTAATTGACAGTTAATTATTTTGGATGAAGGATCTAGGAAAATCACTTCATATATATAACATCCAATGGAAACCATAATGAAATTAAAACAACCTTAAATAAATTTGATAAACTCATATATGTTACCCCAATTCTATTCCTTACGGAATAACCTCAACTAGAGGTGTGTATCCTGATTTATAAATATGTTACAGAGGTGGGGTCCATGCTATCATCCTGGAATATTCTCTAACTTCAATGATTTTTTAGGCCTTTATATTCTTGCATCAGCCCCTAGTCCAGAAAATAAAGATGAATGTAATAAATCAAGGATAATAAAAAATAAATACTAAATACAGAAATATATTTTTAATGAAATGAATAAATTACCCTTGATGTAAAAATCCGTCAAAATCTATAATTAAGCACTTTTCACAATATAAACCATTTTCATTCTATATTTAAAAATAACAATTTTTTTAATAAAATAATTAAATATAGGATATTTTTTATTGAAAAATAATAAAAAATATTCTTTATTTGATTACAATTATGAACATAAATTTTCTCTGTATATATATTAATAAGATAAACTAATTTTAGGATTCTTATCACCTTCATTAGGGGGGAAACATTATTGATTGTTTTACTATGATTTTTTTGATATTAATGTTTCATTGTATTATGGTAAAATATAGAAAAATTATGTTTTATATTATATTCATTACAAATGTTTCCCTATATTTTTAAATTTTCACTCTATTTTTACCATTTCTGGTATTTTTATTTATGTTTTAATTAAATATTAAAATTGATTACATTCATATGTTTAGTATATTTATCCCTTATGAAATTATTTTAGATACAAATAATCATTTATGTATGTGATTTTTTTTAATGTCAAGGAATACTAACACGACCTAAAATAAGAATAAACTAGCTATTTTACACGTTATGTAACAATAATTATTTAAATGTCCTGGTCATATAAGATGTTTACATTATATATTTTATATAAAAATAGAGCCTCCCAATGTGTTTGAATAAACTAAATGTTCATAACGTGATGTTAGAATAAATTGGGACAAACCAAACTATATTAGAATAATGTTGGAATTTCAATGTCCATGTATGGATAAAAACATCGTAGGTAAGATTTATTTATGATTTCAAAGGCTATTCTAGATTATATTGGGTGTTTGAAAATACAATATATGAGAACTATTTATTGGAAATATAGAATGTATGAATAAATTAAAAGTAATGGGAAGTTCTTTATAACCTTAAAACATTAGATGCATCATCAAATATAGAGTTATGATTAGGAGAAACATACAAACACTATATATTAATTGTTTCACCCATTGATGATGATTTTGTATATATAAAAAAGCTATATGGTGTGACACACCATCCATTACCTCTATAGATTAGTCTCAATCCCGTTCACACTTATTCAATCTTACCTCATAGTTATAGTTGATGATTTTATAATGTTACACGTGATCTCATGCATAGTTTTATTTATAAAAAAATATTTTTAGTTTAATGTTCTTGAAAAAATCATGTAAGGACCTATCCATGATTCCATTAGGCAATTATATATAATAAGAGTAGAAAATTAATCATTAGTAAAAAAACAAGGATCTTTAGAAATTTCAACTGTAATAATTCAAAATTTTAGTCAATGAAATGTGGAACACATTAAATTCCTACCAATGGTCCAAATTTAATTTATTAGTAGTGAAACATATCTGTTAATGGTGTTATGAGACTATCCTCATAACCCTAATTATTTTTATTTCTAACCGTTATATCATTCAATTTAAATTCTATAAAATTATATTTTTAATCTTTTTTTCTTTTAACATTGTGTTGTGTGTGTTATCACCCAATCATAGTGATCTCAAACATCCATTAATGTTTAATATCTAATTGAGATTCACATTATTGAGAATTCTTTGATATTTCATGCTACTGCATAGTAATTTTATTCACATGCTTTCATTAAAATCATTTAGGGAGGCTGAGGGGAGAGGAGACGATCATGGTAACTCTTCATTATCTCTATGTTTTTTATTCCAATTTTCTCACATATAATAAATATTGTACATATTTCTTCATGATGTTGTATATTATAACCTTTATAATGGTTGTTAATGGTTGATGTTGCATACCAGGGAGGTGGGGGTCCATTTTTTGGGGCCCTTTATTTATTTACTCTTTGATTTGATTAGTGTGTGGTGTTATTTAAGTCTTCTATAAATTATATATTCACACCAAAGTGACATTGTTATTTTTTATTATATAGTGATTATTATAATTTGAGTTAATGTCACATATATATTTAAGAGGTAGTGATATAATTCGATGGTACTTTATCCATGTGTAAATTCATTCATCATTAAGATTTCAATTAAAATCTTTTTCATTTAATTATTTTTATATTTAATCATTTTTATTTTTTTCTATGAATTTTATATTTTGAAAAAATGAAAAATCTAAACAACTAAAAAAAATTTATGGTCTCTAGGGGTATTTATGGTTCATTATGTAACAAGCCAGTTCAACCCCTTGGTTATTCCATGGTATTTTAATTGTATTTTTTGCAGCCCAAGATAACATTTTTCAGTATAGAACAATTTTTGAGGATCCACACCACTCATTCACCTCTCTCTTCCAAAAATTGTAAATACCTTTAATCATGTTTCTAAATTTTATATTTCATTACCTTTTTAATTTTTTCTCAAATGGGTAAAACATTAATAAGTGACAATTCAAATATAATAGATCTTAAGTAGTGTTCTGAATTAATGCTTTGCGCTAAAATCCCCAAGGTGTTCAATGGATAATTCCTAGAACACTATTATTAATACCCTGTCTATATTTGTACAAGATTTCTAGGAATAATATCAATGAATATTAATAGAATAAAAAACAATAAATAATTAGAGGTTATAATAATTATGTTATGACATTGAACCAAAAAAAAACATATATCCTGCCCAAACATCAAGTTAAGAACTAAAAATGACTAACCAAATGAAAAAGAATATTGAAACTAATATATTGCTAGTAAACAAACAATTAAAAGAGAAACATGTCAAGATTTAAGAATTAAAGTAAATGATGGCCTATATAACCACCACTATATAATTATACAATGAGAAAATTAAAAAAACAATAAAAATAATTGGATGAAATTCCTATATTATTTTCATAAGAAGATGTTAAGGATGTGGAAGTAGTATAAGAAAATCCATATATCCCAAATATTTTCAAATGAACACTAAAGTGAATAATAAAATATTGATTTAACATTATAGATTTTTTATAGAATTTTTTATTAGTTTTTTATGTTTTAAATTGTTATATTAAAAACTAACACCCCCAGTTATGATATTTATGATTCAGTGCTGTCAAATATTCCCTATCATGATGAAAATGAAAAGAATACAATTATATTTTAATATAATATGGATCACCCACTTCCACCTATTTTGAATGTTTCTTATATGAATTTACTATTCATTAAGTGTTTTGGGAAAACCCATTGGTGGGGGTCCAATTTTATTATGATCTATTTATATTTTTTATCACTGATTGAATATCCTTCTAGGTACCTTTGTTTAAATATTGAGTTTCCAAATACTCCTTTTATCTATGATAGTTATTTTCATGATCGAGATCGGGTCACCATCTAAATCAGAATCTTACATGGTCCATGGTAAGGCCCGATGGGCATTAATGATTCCCAAGGGCTGGAACAAGTTTCCAGTTATAAAAATAAAGTATTGGTATTGTTTTACCCATGTTTAGAAACCTAAAGTAACCAATAATGATAAATGAACTGAATCTGAAAAATTACACCAAACATGTTTTAGAAAAAATTATGAACTGAATTAAAATATTTTATATAAATTTCATGAAGGGTATGAATAGTAAAGAGTATCAATTCCTCCTCAAACACCACGAAACATCATGGGGAAAACTCATTCAATCTATCTCCACAACAACACAATAAATAAGGAAGCTGACAACCCAAATCACGATCTCCAAAGAAATTTCTGTTAACTCTGTAAAACATTTCCAATTCTACTTGAACACAATGGTGTATGTAGAGTGTGAGCCAAATCCCAATAGGATGTCAGCCAAAAATATTCCATGTGGTAAACATTTTAAGAATAATACATTTCTTGTTTAAAAAAAAATAAATTGTTGATCAAATTTAAAAGTTGAAACTTTATATGAAAATAACATTCAATAAGGAATCATTGAAGAAGGGAAACGTTTAAATAAAACACACATGATACTGAATTTTCCTAGAAATAAAACCATATTGTAACACCCCAAGCTTCCACTGTACTCTTCTCTCTAAATAATATAGTAGCGTGTGTTGTACGTAACTTCAAGGTTTAACACACCACAACCAATCAAACTACCGGTTATGAATAGTAATACCTACATTTTAAATTTTATACAATTTATCTTTCAAAATGGACTTCATTTTTGGATTTTTAATATCGAAATTTTCCTAGGGTGAAATTTTGGTACTTTTCAGATGACATTCATATTTTGATGAATAGTGAAAATTACTAAATTTTAATTAAAAAAACTTTTTTAATCGAAATAATTAATAGTGATAAATTATTAATTTGAGTGTTTTTAATGTATATTTAGAATATATTTTTACCATTTAATACAATGTTGGTCATTGGATGTAATTTCACATTTAAACCAGACATAAACAAGTGACAATCTTTTGATAGTTATTATCTCTTAAAAACATGCTATTTGTTTTGACGACGGGAATTAATTTTTAAATTAATTAATTCAACTACTATGTTTTGAATATGGTAAAATAGAAATCATTTTTTAATTCATAACATCAAATATAGCTTAGGCCAAATTTTTGGTATTTTTCTGGAAACATTCATTTTTTGATGAATAGTGAAACCACTAAGTGGAAGTTAAAAAACTGAATTTTTCATAAAACATAATTTTACCACTTCTGTGAGTGGAATTTCGAAAATCCAATAGACACGATTAATTTCAATGGGTAAAATGTGGTTCAATGAGATGAAAATAATTTATGGTGAATAGCAACTTTTTACTTTTATTTACCACGGTTAAAAGTAAATAGAATAATTAAGGGTAAAAATGATATTAATATTACCCTAAGACATTACCTAATTCTATTGGACAAGTGTATCTCGACCAAAAACAACCTTAAGAGTAAAATATTATCATTTAGGTCTAATTTTATTAGATTAGGACATTTATTATTATTTAATTCAAAGAAGAGTTAAAAGAGTTAAAATCAATGTTTATTTACTAAAACATTTTTAATATAGGGTAATACATAAGATAAATTCGATTTTAAATATTCATTAGAAAGATAAAACGATTTCATATATAATGGTATTTTATTTAAAAAATTTAGACATTAATGAATTTAATTTATTTGTGACACAATTGTGATGCAGTAATTAGCTAATTAATGAAATATTAAAATAATTGATATTATAAATATCAACATAAATGTAATTTGAGACTTTTTAGGATTTCCACTAATTTTAACGGTTAATATGACATTTTAGGATTGATTATATAAATTTTTTTCGAAGTAATAATGCTGTTATGAATTTATCAAAAACAAAATACCCAATAGTGTCAAAATAGAAATAAAGGAGTTTTTAAAACAAATATTATATTATTAGTTTATATTCAATTCCTAAATATATAAGGTTCGTACAAGGGAATTATATCATGATATGTGTATCATTAATGGACCACTTGGGGGGTTTCTTGGATGTATATAGTAAGTTTATTAACAATATTATATAAAAATACAAGGAGACATTGTAAAAGTGATACTAATTAACTAAGAGTAAATACTTAAAAGATAAGCTTAATATAATGACCCAAACGTGTCTAAATTCTATTGGTTGAGTGGTTTTCGACCCATCCCCACCTTAACCTTTAAATAATCCACTTTGGATCCATTAGAAACCGAATTTGAATTTATTATAAAATAATATTTTTAGCTTTTCCAAAGGTTCCCCTCACCCCTCTTATAAAAGGGAACCACCCCCCCCCCTTCTCAATAATTCACACATTCAATGACTTTTGGCTCATCCAAACCCTACCCAAATACTCTCTCAACTTCTCTCACTACAACTTAGAGAACTTATTTTGATCAGAAATCCAACCTATGTAGCCCTTTTGATCAAATGAAAATGAAGAACCAGAAGAAGAGGTAATGTTTTCACCACCCTCTTTCATGTTCCTTTCTTCTTCAACTTATTCTTTCTTTTTTATTTATATTATAAAATAATAACTCCAGTATCTTCTATATACTGTTATGTTATTATAAATATGGTACAACCATATTCAGTATTCTATCCATCCATTGAATGGCATGTCACCATACGTGCGTACGTACGACTTACCATCTCCATGTCGTGGTGTAATTGTCATTCAATAAATTATTATTTGGATGGGTATAATAATTATGTTTAATTAATTCAAATAATAAATATAACATGATAATTATTCTGTATATATGATATACCATCCAAATATATATTATTTTAACATCAAAAGAATGATATTGTCACTCGTGCGTACATACGGACTACCGTCTCCACGAAGGCGATGAGATTCATTCTCCATCATATCCATTCAAGTATAATTCTCATTTTATGATTAACTATAATGTTTAAGGACTTGATATAATTCTTGATATAAATAATATACAACCTATTCAAAACAAAAATAGCTTACGTAACAAAGAATACAAAGGAAATCGAGTAAATTAACATCCGAAATAACGATAATACTAAGATATTATTAACAAATCAATGTTAAAATATCATATATGATATTATATTAATGTAAATGATTCATGTATAAATAAATAAAAATTATTTCACCATTATACAGGAGGTTAACCTACCGTCGACCAAGGAATAAGTACATAGTAAGGGGTTTCTTATCTCACTCTTAATTTTGTGAGAATTCCATTGTTCACCACTTATTTATTGCATGTGGTGTATGTGTATTGCCCATGATTGTATTAATTGTGTAATATAATTTAATTTATGGGTATTTAAAACAACATTGTATGATCCTTCTTTCATGGTTATAAGTTTCTTAAGTTACCTAATCGATAAGGGAATTTGAAATTTCAGTTTCCACACATTCGGCTTTACGCATACTTCATTGATTATTTTACTCCATGATTATGTGTAGAATCACTATTCATTTGATTATGTTATAATTTCCACTCCCCTTTCTGTGGATATAATTTTGGTTCACATAATCACTCCACTTATAAATTCTCAAGTCATCGATTTGAACTTGATAAATGTAATTTTAACTCAATCTCCATTTGTTGAGTTAAATATCCAATTCATTGGTGTTGTTTTTACAAGAATATATGTGAATTTACTCTGATGGATTTACACTGAATATCAAATCATATTTAATGTATTTAAATTTGTCATATATAATTATGTCTTTGATTTATCCTTAACCAAAGGATATGGTCTTTACAAGAGAATTCATATCAATTTACATTCCATTGAGACTTCTTTGTTGTTATAAACCAAATCACTTTTATGTGGTGTATATAATGTACATTGAAATAGTATATCACTAATCCCTTTATTCTCATGATATTACAATGTTTTTATTACCTCAATTATTTGTATTCAAGTTTCTCTCTTTTGGTTAGAAACTCTATCTAAAATACCATTTTTAAATGTTTTAAAGACTTCTTCTTCTGAATCTTTCCCACTAATGTCCATGTTTTAAAAATGGTATTACAGATTTATTTATATGAAAATTATTTTTATAAAATTAAAACTCATCTTTAATGTTTCAAAGTGGTATGGGACACTTTGATTCAAAAATATATTTAAAATGGCTTCTTGATAAATAGTGATACTTTTAATTGTTTTTAAGAAAAAGGGTGATATTTCTCTCAAATAGTTTTAATTATTATTTTCATCTTTGTCAATATACTTCATTATTTTTGATTGAGGTTAATCTGATACAATACAATCTTACATATTGTATCAAATGAGTTATGTTTGACTGTGGATGTGATATTTTTATACCATTCATGGTTTGTGGAAAAAGTATTGACATTTCGTATGCTAGGTTTAATATGAATGTTTATGTTATGTTTCAAACTTTTCATATGAGGAATGCATTGGACTTAGTAAGTGACGGGTGGAGCCCGCTATAGCTCCTCGATGCATCGGTATATCTAATGAGACAAACTAGTGTCTTGGCATAAGGCCTTGACATAATCTTATTTATAGTCTTCGCACGAGGCCTTGGCTATGTGGTTATGATAGTCTGGCATTATGAATTCCATCATTATGAAAGTGGTTATTGATATTGAATGTGATTATTAGATTAGTAGAATATCCATGTGAATAACTAAATGGAATTATTTTATTTTATTTCTTCCATATTATGTTGATGTTCATGTTTAAAAGTCTTTTGTTTTAGTTATAAATTTCTTTAAATGTTTATTCCTATTTACGAATGTTTCAGCTATATTGTTATCCTTACTGGGCATTTGAGCTCACCCCTTTATATGTTTTATTTTTCCCAGGATGTGAAGAAGTATTTTATGAATGACCTGCAGGGATAGAATGGGGCGATAAGAGTGTGGACTATGGAGACTATAATGTTGTAGTTTTCATTTTATGATGTAATGTAAACTTTATGAATGTATCTAGTTATTCCAAGGCTACTAAACTAATCTGTCTTTCGAGACTAGATCTTTCTTGTGATCATTCCAACATTATGTAATAATGCACCGACTCTAGGTAACTGGGGTCGGTGCATTACAGTTGGTATCAGGGTAAGTTTAGTACAAACCTTGGAATCTAGATTTAGATAAACTCTGATTAGAGCACGTAGACCTAAGATGAACTTTGAGGATTAGTATAGAATAACTTCCTATAATTTTGGTATTGTATAGATTTTGTGAGTTTTCCAAGCAATACATCCCTGTCGGGATATGAGAAGGTAGAAGCGGCTCTGGCACAGATTTACCTAGGGGTAAAACACGAAAACACCGATTTGAGCTAGACTCAAACGGGAACTGGTGCATGACAACGGCCCTTGCTGCGCTCTTGGTTACGAAACTGTCATGGGATCTAATTAGGAAAATTTACGTTTTCTTTACAAACCGATTTGAAATATTATATATAAGTTGGGAGTAAATGAACATGGTTAATCCAAATGTGTTTAAAATTAATAATATGGTGACATGATATTCTCTAAATGATTTTATGACTACTGTTCCTCACACAATGACTTCTGGTTTTAGTCAATGGACGGATTCCAAGGAAGTCATTGTGACTTTGAGAATGATGTACAAGGTGGGAACGATGGTGGAAATGAGCAAAAAATGGAATTTTGATAGGCGTATAAGATATAGTCTTCATGCCAAATCAAATTTCCAAAAATATGATCAACAATATATATATTAACCAATTCCCGGACTCAAAAATGAAGAGAAAGGTGATGAATGATAAGAGCTCTAGTAGTGGAGACTGTGGATAAAGGAATCCTCAATTTCCATCATCCAGTAAATGTGGAAGGAGACACCCAGGAAATTGCCTCAATCGGACAAGGAAATGTTTTACATGTGGGAAGGAAGGACATAAATTGAATAATTGTCGAAGAAAAATGAAGAGAACAATGGAAGAAGATAAAAATGGTCCCAAGAATCCATTTACAGTCATTTGCTGTAAATGTAGGGGACCTAGCCATTACCCAAGTGAATGCCCTATTCTATAGGATATTTTATTGGTCAAAGAAGAAGCTATGTGGAAATAAATGGATGGAGAAATTTTTAAAAAGTATTAGTGCTCCTCATTGATTGGTTTACTTTGGAATAATTATCTTTTGTATTTTTAACCCTGCAGTTTTCCATGTGAGAATGATATTTGAGGATGAATTATTTTTTTTCTTGTGGATATAGTTATAAATAACCATTTGGATTTATATGATCGTTGGGTTTGAGGCAATTATAAGTTATTATAATTTTGGATGAAAATTCATGGTATGAGATAAGATTTGTAGTTAAATTATGTTATGTTTATTTTGAGGAATTTATATCATTTTGGTAATGTTATAAAATATATTTTTTGAAAAAGGACAACACGTAGACCGTGTGACAACCCGTTGCGTCGGACAATGCTGTGGGAAATGAACCCACAACCAAAGTGAGATTGGGATTTATCTCCTACCACTAGACTATGTGAAGTCGCTGGTTAGTGTGACTATTATTTTTAGTTAAATGATTTTATTGATCAATAATAATTTAATTTGGGATATTATGACTTATCAAATGAATACCCTTAGTATAGGAAAATGATTTGGTGATTAAGTGATAAATGTTATTTTGGAAGTTGGTCTCTTTGTTGTGAACACTATATGCCCAAGGAAAATAGAATAGTATGTGATTTGATTTGAGGAGTAATGTTGTATTTTTATCTATGTTTTTATTATTGATTTATAGTGATTTGGGTTATTTATGGAAATGATTAGGTTAATAACTTTTAATTATGTAACTTTAAGAGTAATTAATGTCTTTTGGAGATACAATTTAACGTGGAAGAATACATTCTTATATGTTTTGGGTTTCAATATTATTTTGGAATATATTAAAGGATTTTAAGGAAAATTGATTATTGAATGGTATTTATTTAACTTTGGGTTATTGATGGTTTAATTTTAGAAATTAAGATTAGTGTTCTTTTTCTGTAATGGAATATCCATTTGGGGGATCATCAGATATTATACTAACCATTTTGGTTTTGATTAATCTCTAATTTCAAGGGAAATATATAGTTTATCCTACGTGGATCATGTATTTCTATAGAAGTTTATTCTAGCTCTTCCATTGTGACCAAGTCTTCTTGAATACTCATTGTTCAAAAAAACTGAGTTAGTGGAAAAAAATTCTTAAAGAATGAAACTCTACTTTAAAAGTAAGTGTATCTCCTTATGTTCTTATTCAATATCATAAATGGATTCCTCATCCTTATGTAATGTAATTTAAAACAAAAAATGTTGTCTGTGTACTTTTCATACTGGGAGAGTAATGACCATTTGTCCCAACACAAGTTTTTGATTTTCTTATTGTTTACTTTCTCCTGATCATGTTTTCTATCCCTCTCCATCAGAACATAACACTTAGTTTATCATCCATATCCATGTTTTCCTACATGGAATCCTAGTATGGGTTATCTCGGGTGACCTTTTTACTTCTCTTTCTTTCTTTTAAAGTGATAGTTTTATTGACTCTTTTTCCGATGTGATACTTTCCATTATATTCCCAAGCCTAATTTTAAAAATTGCGAGGACGCAATTTATTGAAGGAGGGGAGAATGTAACACCCCAAGCTTCCACGATATGCTTCTCTCTGAATAATACAGTAGTGTGTGTTGTACGCAACTTCAAGTTCTAACACAGCACAACCAATCAAACTACCCGTTATGAATAGTAATACCTATTTTTTGAATTTTTTACATTTTATCTATCAAAATGGATTTCATTTTTGGATTCAGAATATCGAAATTAGCCTAGGGTGATATTTTGGTACTTTTCAGATAACTTTCATATTTTGATGAATAGTGAAAATTACTAAATTTTATTTGAAAAAAACTTATCTAATCAAAATAATTAATATTGGTAAATTATTATTTTTTTTGTTTTTAAAGTATATTTATAATATATTTTTACCATTTAATATAATTTTGGTCATTGGATGTAATATCACATTTAAACCAGACATAAACAAGTGTAAATCTTTTGATAGTTATTATCTCTTAAAAACATTCTATTTGATTTGATGACGAGAATTAATATTTAAATTAATTAATTCAACTGATATGTTTTGAATTTGGTAAAAGAGACAACATTTTTGAATTCATAATATCAAATATATCATAGGCAAAATTTATGGTATTTTTCTGGAAACTTTAATTTTTTGATGAATAGTGAAACCACTAAGTGGTAATTAAAAAACTGAATTTTTCATTAAACATAATTTTACCGCTTCTGTGAGTGGAATTTCAAAACACCGAGAGACACAGTTAATATCAAGGAGTAACATATGGTTCAATGAGATGAAAATAATTTTTGGTGAATAGTAGCTTTTTACTTTTATTTACCACTGTTAAAAGTAAATAGGGTAATTAATGGTAAAAATGATATTGATATTACCCTAACACATGTCCTAATTCTATTGTACAAGTGTATCTCGACCAAAAACAACCTTAGGAGTAAAATATTATCATTTAGGTCCTCTTGTATTAGATTAGGACATTTATTATTATTTAATTCAAAGAAGAGTTAAAAGAGTTAAAATCAATGTTTATTTACTAAAACATTTTTAATATAGGGATATACATAAGATAAATTCTATTGTAAATATTCATTAGAAAGATAAAAAGATTTCATATATAATGGTATTTTATTTATAATTTTTTGACATTAATGAATTTAATTTATTTATGACACAATGGTGATGCAGTAATTACCTAATTAATGAAATATGAAAATAATTGATATTATAAATATCAAAATAAATGTAATTTGAGACTTTTTATGAATTACACTAATTTTCTAGGTTAATATTAAATTTTAGTATTGATTATATAAAATTTGTTCGAAGTAAAAATGGTGTTATTAATTTATCAAAAACAAAATACCCAATAGTGTCAAAATTGACATAAAGGAGTTATTAAAACAAATATTATATTATAAATTTATATTCAATTCCTAAAAATCTAATGTTCGGCCAAGAGACTTATATAATGATAGGTGTATCATTAATGGACCACTTTGGGGTCTATTGGATGTATATAGTATGTTTATTAACCATATAATATAAAAATACAAAGAGACATTTTAAAAGTGAAACTAATTATCTAAGAGTTAATACATAAATATAAGGATTATATAATGACCCAAACCTATCTAAATTTTATTGGTTGAGTGGTTTTAGACCCATCCCCACCTTAACCTTTAAATAATACACTTTAGAGATATTAGAAATCGAATATGAATTTATTATAAAATAATATTTTTAGCTTTTCCAAAGGTGCCTATCACCCCTCTTATAAAAGGGCACCCCCCTCTCACTAATTCACACATTCAAAGCCTTTCGGCTCAGCCAAACCCTGTCCAAATACTCTCTCAACTTCCCTCACTACATCTTTGAGGCCTTAGTTTGATCAGAAAGCCAACCTAAGGAGCCCTTTTGATCAAATGAAAAGGAAGAACCTGAAGAAGAGGTAATGTTTTCACCACCATCTTTCAAGTTCCTTTATTCTTCAACTTCTTCTTTATTTTTTATTTCTATTCTAAAATAATAACTCTAGTATCTTCTATATACTGTTATGTTATTATAAATATGGTACAACCATATTCAGTATTCTATCAATAATTTGAATGGCATGTCACCATACGTGTGTATGTACGTCTTACCGTCTCCATGTCTTGGTGTAATTGACATTCAATAAATTATTATTTGGATGGGTATAATAATGATGTTTAACTCATGTAAATAATAAATATAACATGATAATTATTCTGTATATATGATATAACATCCAATTATATATTATTTTAACATCAAATGAATGATATTGTCGCTCGTGCGTACGTACAGACTACCGTCTCCACGAACACGATGAGATCCATTCTCCATCATATCAATTCAAGTATAATTCTCATTTGATGATTACAAATAATGTTTAAGGAATTGATATAATTCTAGGTATGAATAAGATACATCCTATCCATAAAAAAAACGGCTTACGTAACAAAGAATATAAACGAAATCGAATAAGTGAACAGTTGAAATGACGATAATAATAAGATATTATTAACAAATCAATGTTAAAAGATCATATATGATATCAAATTAATTTAAATGATTCTTTTATAATTCAATAAAAATTATTTTACCATTATACAGGAGGTTAACCTACCCTCAATCAAGGAAATAGTAAAAAGTAAGGGGTTTCTTATCTCACTCTTAATTTCGTGAGAATTCCATTGTTCACCACTAATTTATTGCATGTGGTGTATGTGTGTTGCCCACGATTGTATTCATTGTGCAATATACATTAATTTATGTGTATTTACATCATCATTTTATGTTCCTTCTTTCATGGTTTTATGTTTCTTAAGTTACATAATCGATAAGGGAATTTGAAATTTCAATTTCCAGTCCTTCGGCTTTACACATACTTCATTGATTATTTTACTCCAAGATTATGTGTAGAATCACAATTAATTTGATTATGTCATAATTTCCACTACCCTTTATGTGGATATACTTTTGGTACACATAATCACTCTATTGATAAATTCTAAAGTCATCTATTTGAACTTGATAAGTGTAATTTTATCTCAATCTCCATTTGTTGAGTTAAATATCAAATTCATTGGTGTTGTTTTTGCAAGATTTTGTGTGAATTTACTCTGACTGATTTACACTGAATATCCAATCATATTGAGTGTATTTAAATTTGCCATATATAATTATATCGTTGATTTATCCTTAACCGAAGGATATTGTCTTTATAAAAGAATTCATCTAAATTTACATTCCATTGAGACTTCTTTGTTGTTATACACCAAATCACTTTTATGTGGTGTATATAATGTACTTTCACATAGTATATCATGAATCCCTTTATTCTCAGGATATAACAAAGTTTCGATTACCTCAATTATTTGTATTCAAGTGTCTCTCTTTTGGTTAGAAACTCTAACTAAAATACCATTTTGAAATGTTTTAAAGACTTATTCTTCTAAATATTTCTGACTAATGTCCATGTTTTAAAAATGGTTTTATGGATTTATTTATATGGAAATTAATGTTTTAAAATTAAAAATCATATTTAAGGTTTCAAATTGGTATGGTACACTTTGATTCAAAAATATATTTAAAATGGCTTCTGGATAAATAGTGATAATTTTATTTGTTTTCAAGGAAAAGGTTGATATTACTCTCAAATAGTTTTGATAATTATTTTCATCTATGTCAATATCCTTCCTTACTCTAGATTAAGGTTAATATGATACACTAAAATCATCCAAATTGTATCAAATGAGTTTTGTTTGACTGTGGATGTGCTATTTTTATACCATTCATGGTTTGTGAATAAAGTATTGACATTTCATATAATAGTTTTAATACGAATGTTTATGTTATGTTTCAAACATTTCATTTGAGGAATGCATTGGACATGGTAAGTGATGGGTGGAGCCCGCTACAGCTCCATGATGCATTGGTAGGTCTCATGAGACAAACTAGTGTCTTGCCACAAGGCCTTGACAAAATCATATTTGTAGTCTTGGCACGAGGCCTTGGCTATGTGGTTATGATAGTACAGAATTATGCATTCCATCATTATGAAAGTGTTTATTGATATTGCATGTGATTATTCGATTAGTAGAATATCCATGTAAATAAGTAAATGGCATTATTTAATTTTATTTCTTCCATATTATGATGAAGTTCAAGTATAAATGGCTTTTGTTTTAGTTATACATTTCATTAAATGTTTATCCCTATTTATGTATGTTTCTGCTATATTGTTATCCTTATTGGGCATTTGAGCTCGCCCCTTTCTATGTTTTATTTTTCCCAGGATGTGAAGAAGTATTTTATGAATGACCTGTAGGGATAGTATGAGGGGATAAGAGTTTGGACTATGAAGACTCTAATGTTGTAGTTTTCATTTTATGATGTAATGTAAACTTTATGAATGTATCTTGTTATTCCAAGGATAATAAACTAATCAGCCTTTCGAGACATGATATTTCTTGTGATCATGCCATCATTATGTAATAATGCACCGACTCTGGGTAACTGGGGTCGGGGCGCTACACATATGTTGATAGTATGTACAACATAGCTGACGAGCATGAGTTAGGGGAAGAACCCTAATAACTAACTAGTTGGGGGCCCTAGGTACATTGTATCCCAATGTAAAAGTATTCATACCCAATAATCATCTAATCAACAAGCCACTATAAGGGGGAACCCCAATGTCCTAGTGGTCCATAGACATCATCGATGTTTATTTAGTGTTGTTAACTTCAATATTTCTAAGTTAAATTGGTACAAGGCCACTACCAGATCACTTTAATACTACTCAGTCCTCCCACCTCGATACATGAGTTTCCCTCATTTTGATAAAATACGTTAAAAATGTTATTAAAGACTATTTTCACATAATAATATTATTTTTGAATCATAAACACACCAAACAGTGCCCAAAATTTATTTTCATCATTTCTTAACTCAATAAACCATTTGAATTTTTCATAAAATAATTTCAAGAAGTAAAACAATGAATTACACACAGAACCCATTCAAAGACCCTCTTTCTGTGCCAAATTCAACCCACCACCATACCTAAATAGAATTATTATCCCTAGAAGCATTTCATAAACCACATTAATATATTATAGATTTCCCTTACATGATACCACATGAGTTTACAATGAAAAAAACACAATTTCAAGAAAAAATGAAACATTATAATCCAACACTTAAACAATTAAAAAAAATCACACCACATAATATAGGTAGTAGAAAATATTGTAATGTCATGAATGAAACTCTAACTCATCAAAGAATGATTACAATAGAATAACCTACCATATATGTCAAAATCACAAAATCACTGTGTGAAACATCTAATGAACAACAACTGCAGCACAAGAGAGTGAAAACTAACCCTAATCCACAATATTGAACCAAGAGAATCAATATTAAACCCTAGAGAATAATTCCTAGATTTTAGAATTTTTGAACCTCAAGAATAATGAATTAACCCCTAGAGAGAAGGATTAAATAAAAAGGAGGAATCACCAACATGAAGAATCATGATGTTTACCCACAGAAACCCCTTCAAATTTGGGTTTAAAAAGAGATTGAGGGATCTTGTAATGCCTATATGGATACAAGGGTTTGAATGGGGGAAGAAATATGTGGAATATTTATATTTTTGGAAGGTAAAAATGGTCAAACCAAATTTTTAACACCTAGAAACAGTGAATGGTTTTTTCTCACAATTTTCTCAACCTTGTGGACAAACCGTGAAAAATGTTCATTCAACCCAAAACATTCCCATTTTTTCAAAATTCAATGGGGGTTCAATGGGGAGACTTGGGGGGATATATAGGACATGATTTGAAGATAAAAAATACATGAATATAAGGACAATTATGTTACAATTCTCCCAACCATTAAAACATTTCACCTTCGAATGTCAACCTGATGCTTGACTGAAAAACAAGAATGTGTACTCATGCTATACCCACAACTTCTCCTCCCAAGTTTTGTGTACATAATTTCCAAGATTACAAAGGACCTGGACCAGTGGAATATAATTTCCCCTGATGAACATTTTCTTGGTAATCCACTATTTTCACCAGCCGTTCAATCACAAAGAAATTCGACTCTATCTCCTACTCATCGAAATTCAACACATGGGAATGATCCGAGTTATATTTCATCAATTGTGAGAAATATAATATATCAGGTATATATGTCAATTGATATGGTAAGGATTACCATTATTTCACATTTCTAATCATCTTGTTGATCTCAAAAGGGCCATCATACCATAGAATTATCTTTCTTTGATTTTTGAATCAACTATGACATAAACAAGGGGCCACCATCAAGAACACTCGATCACCCACAAAGAACTCATTATCTTCATGCCTCCGATCAGAATAATATTTTTGGTGACTATGATCTATCAATAACTTATGTATGATCCACATGACAGTTTCATATGTTTTTTAAAAATGTTGGACCCCAATAGTGAGGTCTCACATTCCTCAGCCCAAAATAAGGGGGTCCAAGAAGGCCGAACATAGAGATCCTCAAAAGGATCTATTTGAATAGAGTATTCATAACTGTTATTATAAAACAATTTGACCCATCCTAAATGGCTATCCCAAGATCCTCCATAGTAAAAAACACATGAATGAAGTAATTCTTCCAGAATCTAATTTTCCTACTCGGTCTTACCATACATTTGAGAATGGTATGTTGTGATCATTTTATTTTGACACCCCAAGGACTTTTGATGTCCATACCAAAATAGAGAGGAAAAACGGGGGTCACTATCTGAGGCAACAGTTGACGAAACACCACGAAGCCTTACCGCCTCTTGAATTTAAAATCGACCCAACTGATTCAAATTGGTTTTATGATTGATCAGAATAATGTGGGTTGATTTGGTAAGATGATCAATCACTTCCCAAATAGAATTCACACCCTTAGGTATATAAAGGAATACAAAAATGAAATAAATGGATTCCAATTCCCAAATCCAGGTATGAATGGGTAATTGTTGAAGCACACTATAGGGTCATTGATGCTCTACATTTACCATATAACGTATATAAAACCTCGATACAAAATCAGATATATTCACCATAATACCTGTCCAACATAACTATCAACATACATAATAACATATTTTGGTATCCCCATGATGAACGAACCACTGAGACTACTGGCTACATTGCATTACCACCTTCCATAAAGACAAAACTACCACTGAACTAACCTCGATACAAACAATGACCTCAACAGAGGAAGGAAAATCAGAAGATGTCTTACCACCATGAAGAAATATCATCAACCACTTACGTAGCTCCTTAGTAGGATTATCTTTAAAAATCAACTTTTAAAGAGAATGTGTTAGCTTAACGATCACAAAGAACGCACTTCACCGACACTATTTGGTAACCGTATGCATATGAGGAAATAGTCCCATTGGATTCCATTCAATACATGACTTCCTCAGAGCCTATACCAGTTATTTTCCACTCTTGGAATCAGGCATGACATTACCCTTTACTGTGGGAAGGATGATATAATTGTCAAACCCATGAAAATACTCAATCTAATGGCCCTGCCTTGGAATATGATCTTTATATGAGAAGATATATGTTATGATCTTATGATCAAAGTTGACCACAAACTTCTCCCCCAAGAGCTAGTGACACAAATTCTTCAAAGAATTCATCACTACTTCTGACTCCATTTCATGGCTCAGTTAATTATTTTTATGTGGTCAGAGTTGGCGAGGTATATATGCCACCATGTGTAACCCTTTATAATCAAACAATCATGACCCATACCTAATGCATCACAAAAAACCACATAACCCATTCATTATTTTAGTAAGATCAACATGGGGGGAAAATTCAACTACTTATTCAGCTCCTCAATGGATTCCTGATATTACATTCCCAATTCAATCATAACACATTTCTTGGTGAGAGCGTTCATGGGTGAAGAAATCTGAATGAATTATTTTAAAAATCTCCTATAGTAACATGCGAGACTGAGGAAAATCATTATATTTACCACATTATTCTACTGCTCTCATTACATGACTGTATTGATCATCTCACAGTCCACCGAGACCCACACTTATGGGATCACATGACCAAGAAAAATCACCACAAAGATCCAGGAAGTGAAAATAGATTACCATTCATAATAGAGATAATCCCAGAGAGTGCCCAACACAATCTGAAAATGATGATCATTATCATCCTTAGATCTATAGTAAATCATGATGTCATCCATGAACACCACAATGAATGAGTATAACAGTGGTGGTAATTCATATTCATGACTAACATAAAGGTCACCAAAGTATTGGTCAATCTGAAAGGAATTACCTTGGACTCAAATTTGTCTTACTTTATTTTGAAGGCTTTCTTTCAGATATCTGTTTCTCTCACCCTGACTTGGATGTAACACAAACAGATGTATATAATGGAAAAACACTTTTCAACCATTAACTGATCAAACAAGTCATCCATCTAGGCAAATAGATATTTTTTATGGTTACCTTATTCGTCATCTGGTAGTCATTAAAAAACTGTAAGGATATGTATACAATTATTGCAAATAGAATATGAGCAGTACAAGGAGAGATGCTTGGGAGAATGAATACTTTGGATTCCTAATCTCATAGATTTATACTCAATTAACTCAACTAAGAGGTGGTTATAAAATATGAGGGGAGAGATATTGGTTGTGCTCCTAAAAACATATCAATTGAAAAATACATGCAACTCTTTGAGGGAAAGCCTAAAAATTATATGGAAATACATCTGATAACTAATATTATACATGAGGTAATCCACCCTCATAGGAATGAACATTTTCTTATAGATTGAGTGACGATATTTGGAAGATAACGCTTGATAAAATTGGGAGTGAAGGTTCTTCACAGCCCGACTGAGGACCCTATTTCCCCAGAAAAACATGAGGACATCAATCATGAGCCATGAAACTCACATACCACATATAGTAATCGATATGTGATTGACATTGAACTGGAAAATCCATGATAAGGATTAAAAAAAAATGTCTATGTCCTAGACCATGAGGTCTCATTCCTTCTCAATCCCTAACATGGAAAGAATGAATGACATGAACCTTTGAACTAGCTCATTCTTCTTACCCAACAATGTCACCAAATCCATCACAAATGAAAAAAGCTCGGTTGGAAAATTTTGTCGGTTCCCAAGATGGAGAGAGAAAAACTAAATTGTCCAACCAATATCAAATAGAACAGTATATATATAAGATGGAATCTGAATGGTTCCTTGAACAGTTGACGGTCCTAAATCTGAAACCATTGGTTCCTAATCTATATCATGAAGATACGTAGTCTATTCCTATGAATTTTTCATCACCTATGTCTCTCACCTAAATTATCTCTACCTAGATGATGATTTTTTCAAGCATCCATGAACACCAAACCCCGATCCCACTATCCTAGAATGCTCTAAATGAATTCACACTCCCATGGAATCCATATATCCATCCTCATGCTGAAGGGGAAGCATCACCATTCAAAAACACTTTAGGTTCCCCATAGCTCCACACTGATAAAAAGGCCTTAGAGAAGACATACATGCAGGTTGGGTGTGCCCTAGGCAATTGTAATATTGTTATGAATCAAATATTTCATCATAATCCACATATGAAAACTATATGGAAGGATGGCCCGAACTACCACATCCCTTCAAATGCTTCTCATGTGGCATCCTTTTCCAATATTATGAACTAACACTTCTCATCACTAATATCAATCTAGAGAAATCATACCTCCCATTGTGGTCAATCTATACCATTAATTCCTGATCGACCACCTCTACATTGATCAGTATCTTGAACCCGAATAATTGAGAACACTTCTCCGACCACAACCCCCTATCAAACTTATTGGCTTACATCTGTACATTGGAGTCCATTTCAAGTGCATATAGAACTATCTCGGTGAAGTGGTTGGCATAATACATTACTGAATAATACCCCTAAATGTGTTCCATAAATTCTTGAGATCATTCATCAGCCAAGTCTTGAGGAAAAAATCGGTCATTGAAGGTATCCCTAAAGTCCTTCAAGATCATCTACGCATTCATCCCATCTTGAAGCACAGATTACTCCCACATACAGCTTGGAACCTCTAATAGGATTATGGAACAATTCACCATGACCACCTCAGGTGTGTTAAGGAACTTGAACATGTGATCAATCTTCTTATGCAACTCCTCGGCTTTTTTTTCATGAAACCTCAAAATACAAGGGGATTGTTCTTGAGAAACACTAAGGATTTTCCCTTTTTAGGACAAGATTCGTCTTCTCTATTTTATACTAGAAGAAGAGCCTCTCCCTATCCTAGAGATTGGATAGCACAAAACACAACATCCCTCACCATTTGATCATATAGTGTGGGATAAATATCTCTATCATTTTCTTATGAGTTCATTAGATCATTCTGTGGAGGCATGTTGGTAAAAAAAGAAACAATAAAAAGAGAAATAATTAGTAAAATAGTTCTGAACAATTTCAACAATAACATCAAATATAAATAAATCAAAATCATCAAAAAAGTAAAATAAACAACAAATTCACCCCCAACCATTGTCTACATGCAGTCTGAAGCCTGTATGTCCCACCTGGAAAATAAGTCAAACAAATTTCGAAACATCCCATGGAGACTTGAGGTTGTTCATGAGAGGTGTGGACTAGGCACCCTACTCACACACAGAACTCTGAGCCCTGATAATCCAAGCTCCTGTCTAACTAGACTTATCCCAAACAATATGTCCCAAAGTGGATAACCATGCTCTGATACCATTTTTCATGAACCAGATCTGGTCGACTTCTAATCAAGCACCCAACTAAATCCATGGTAAGTCTCTAAAGCCATTCCCTATCTTTCTTGGATGGTAAAAGTTCCTGGGTATCATAAACAATGGTTTTATAAATATTTACTATGTTTAGAAACAAAAAACCAACAACAATAATAAATAAAATAAATATGAACAATTGTACCAATCGAGTATAAGTAAAGATTTAGAACTGAATTACAACGTTTTAAAAGAATCCCAACTAGGCCATGACTAAAAATAATCCTCATGTGATCCTAAAAACTCACAACATGACCATGGTAAATATACCTCAATCCATATATCCATAACACCTTACCATGGAAGGATGCTAACAACCCAAACTATTGTCTCCAATGGCCTTGACCATTCATATGTCAAACATTACCATGTCTAATTACACCCATAGCTGTATATAGGGTGTGAGCCAAAGACAAATATGATTCCACACAAAAATATTTAATATGATAAACATTTTTAGAAAATATTATTTTCTATTTTTATAAACATGAAATGGTAGATCAGTTTCTAAAAGGTAAATCTTATAATGAAAACATCTTATATGATGGAAACCATAAAGAATGTCTAGTATTAAATAATACACACATGCTACTGAATATTCCCAAATAATAGATTATGCCAATGGAATATAGAATATAGGAGATGAGAATATGTCATGGGAACAACACTACTCACTAGCTAGTAGTTGGGCCCTATGTACATATTATCTCAGTGGAAAAGTATAAATAACCATCAACCTTCTCATGTACGAGCCATTACTATGGGAAACAAAGTTCTCCTAGTGGTCCCAAAACATCATCAATGTATTGTTAGTGTTTTCATTTTCAGTCTTGCTATGTGAAACTGGGATGATTCTACTACTAGATATTTAGTGTACTAGTCCTAGTCTGCCTACATAGATACTCAGGTTTCCCTTTTTGTGATCAAACAAGTTCCAGATGTTAAAAAAATACAATTTGCACATAAAAAAAATCCACTTTTGAGTTATAAACACCCCAAATAGTACAGAACATGTATTTGAACCCTTTGTGTAACTCAATTAAACGTTTAAATTTTTTGTAAAATATTTTCAAGAAGTAAAACAATGATTTTCAAAAAATACCCATTAAAAACCCTCTTTCCCGAAAAATGCACCCCACTACTATAAAAAATAGAATTGGAATTCCTAGAAACTTATAATAAAACACATTCATATATTATAAAATTACATCAAATGATACCCGATGAGTTACAGAATAAAATAATCTTGAAAAAATGAAACATTAGAATCCAAATCATAACCAATTCTATGAAAAATGTATTTTTTACCACACACAATAGGTAAAAAACATGCTAGAAAGGTCAATAAAGAAAAAATAATTCACCAATGACTACTTACACATAGAACCACATAAATCCGTTGTAAAAAACCTGAAATATTTGTGTGTAACTTCAACTCCACCACAACCACACAACAAGTGAGTGAAAGAGAACCCTAATTCAAAAAATTGAACTGATAAATTAAATATTAATCCCTATGGATGGATCCATAACTACAAGAAATTTTATAACATCAAGACAGAGGGATGAACCCCATGATATAAGGATGAAAAAAACGTGATACATTTAATTGAGGAATATTGATGTTTCCCCACCACAGACTCCATATAAATTGGTTCTAAAGGAGCTTGATGGAGATTGAGAGCCTTCTATAGCTATGATGGTTGAATAGGGTATGAAAGATTTAGATTTTTTGTTTTCAAAATAGTGAAATGGTCAAAAAAATTAACAACTAGGAAATATACACTATTTTTCTACATGGTTTAGTGTACCATGGGGAAAAACTGTATGGACTATTCGTGCCACCTAAAATTAGAATGATTTCTTCAAAATTCAGGTGGGTTCATAGGTGGTCTAGGGGAAAAGATAAGAAAAGAATAGAAGATATAACTACATGATAGTAAGTATAAGGAAGTAATAGTTATGAAGTTGAATAAGTGATCATTGAGTAAAATATAATTTTTTGAACTTTTAATGGATGCGATCCCATGATCTATTGTGAATCAATGAACTTCACATCTTAAAAATCACCCAATGGAGTTATACGCTACTAACAAGTGGACCACTTTTCATTGATTTACATAAATTCTAAAATTTTCTCTCTATTTTTGGTCTTAGTATGAATAAATATATACCTAGAGTAAAAAACAATTTTTTAATCATTTAAAAAATAAAAATGAATATATGTTCGTTACTACCACATTAAATTCACCCCATTTTAAATTATGTTAATTCATGAATTATAGTCAGCAATAGGAAACCAAAAAACATTCCCAATTTGAGGATTCCCCATTTTCTTTTTCATGTATTCTATTTTATTTTAATAATATTATTTTTAACAAATATCATTTTTTTTCAATTTATCCTTATAGATCTTTTCGACATAGTTGATAGGAAAATTACAATTCTAACCAATATAAAAATCCATGTTTCATTTATCCTTCCAATTTATATTCATTATCTAAAAATTTTGTTTTCTTGTACATTAGGGTGGATAATGTCATTTCTGTGGGGGGGGGGGGTTCTCAACTTATTTTTTTTTGAAATTATTATTTTTTTATTTCTTTTTGTTATCTTCCAAAAATTGAACATACTAAAAATTCGAAGCATAAAATCCACCTTCCTGGGAAATATTCCTATCAATTTTTGAGGAATTTACTAGTATTAATTTATGGAATTATGATTTTGAATAATGTGTGGTATTTAATATTTAAATGTACTTTAAAATGTGTGTGTAAACCAGGAAGGAATATATATTCCTAAATTTGAATAACCAAAATTTTTATACCATTCCAGAGTGGAATTGTACACCATATTTGATATGTTATTCCATGTTCTCTATTTTATTGAGAGTCTTTATACATATTTGAAACTATTACCAACCTTTATTATTGTTCAAAATATTATGATCTAGATTTTATAGAGATATTTTGGTCTATCATTCCATGAATGTCCCAAATAAATCAATGAAAAGGGAACAATAAAATTCTACCACCTTTGCACATTAGAACCAGTAAATGTATATTAGGTAAGCAACATTAATGTCCTATTAGTCCCCATATACCCCAAATTTAATGAATTAAATTACAATATTTTAAACTATATATTTTGTGGAAGGATTGTTCGTGGTATCTTTTTGAAGGAGGGTTAATATTTGGGTTGAATGTGAAGATACATTACATTTGACTATGTGAAGCGTAATAAAATGATAAAATTTCCATAACAAATGTTGTTTTCCAATTTCTCTATAAGGGTAAATGATTATATGATAAAAATTACCTTTGATAAAAGAGTAGAAAATAAATAGTTATTACTATTACAAAAATGAGTAGAAAAATGTGTTTATGTCATTATCAAACACATGTTTTAATTATAACATATACCTCTATTTAGATATTTAAATCATCAATAACAATATATTAATTTTCACATTTAAAATCAACCAACCTTGGAACATTGGAACAACATTTCTGAATTCCTCATTTGAAGTCAAATTAATAATGGTGGTAGAAAACCAATTATATTAGAATTTTTATAGTGTAATATATTCTCTATGAAAATAAATGTAACATTATTTAAAATAATCATTGAGTGATTAGGGAAAACTTAATGAGAGGTGGGTCATTAGTGTCTAGGTAAGGATCGAAATATTAAAACAATTAATGAGAGAAGGTCAAGTAAAGATATTCACTTATAAAGAATGAATTATTATTTTTGATGATGGATAATAATATTGGTTTCCCTTTATGTGTGTATTAAAACATAGAAAGTTTATAATTTTTACATGAATTAATTTACTTTTTCCAATATTACATTGATATTAGTGTTTATTTGTGTGTTGGGAGATTGAAATTAAAAATTCATAATTTTTATTCTCTATTAATTCCAAATATTTTTCAATTTTATAACCGAATTAGGTTATTTATCACATATTACATTTTTTATTATTAACATAAAACTAGTTTAATATATTGATTTTAACTGATTTATACATTTTAAATTAGATTGATACATCATAATCCTTGATTATCTCTGAAAACCACTATTTGATAATTTTGAGCTCCTTTTATGTGAATTTATACTTTAGGCACTTATCATTCATATATATGTCCCACGACTATCAGTAGAGATAATTTCACTATATACTCCTTTTAAACATTATTACATCAAACTTGGGATCATGCACCATATAGTTATCCGTTTAATTTAACTCCTTGATGAAATATTTAAATTCTTAAGTATATAAATACATTACTCCCATATGATAATGATTTTTAATAAGGTTGGGAAATAATGAGATTTTACTCAAATTTAACCTATAGGACCGAGCTAATCAATGTTGACTATGAATCATTATTATATATAATCATTTGAGTGATTCATCTATCTCATTTTAAATGAATGATCAAATAATATATTGTTAATTGTGATAAAGTGAACTAAAAGTGTTACTTACTCTATCCAAAACTCACATTTTATATATTATTTTTATTACATATACTTTTCAAAACTATTGGAATATTACTCAAATAATCCCCTTATAACTCCATTATTTTAGATTATATAAAATTATTATTTACAATTAATAATATAAATTTTTCATTTATGTCTCTAAATACAAAATTAATAATGTCTCTAGAAATTTTGGGATTATTGGTTAGTACGAAGGGTATTACAATGGGCTCATAGTTTTCATACCATGTTCAATGTGTTGTTTTGGGAATTTAATCATTCTTTTCCTTCAATTTTTTTATCCTGATTGATAGTGCACATTATATATGTAATTGGCACCACATAGATGATACAAAAAGAGAAACAGTTATGGTATGTGATACTTATTTTGTTATATCATATTATTTAGTTACTGAAAATCAATGATGAGGTACATTAACACATCCTTCTTATTGATAAATAAAACTATCACACCCATTGTAAACCACTTGGGCATGTGAAACTCTTTTCTAGACACACATACAGTTTCCTCATTAGTTCTCCCAAATCAGTGGGAAACATTTATTAGAGATTCTAGGTTATAATAAGATCCTCAAGTATAAGATCAATTGAAAACTCAAACTATTAGTTAGGATTATACTATGAAACGTTTCCAAGAATTAATTAATATATTCCCCTAAAATGGGTATTTATTTAAATAATATCCTCACATTTTGATAACCATAAGTATATGTTATGCTTTCAAATAAGGAAATAATATCGATGTTTGAAATGAATTTTCCAAATTATATCACCCTCCTCCATACAATTTTATATAATTAAAGGATGAAATGGGATATTTAATGTTATTTTATTCTCCTAGTAGTTGATACTGGATTGATATATAGATATTCATTCCATTCCTATTAATGTATCAAATTCAAAAAAATGGATTATGATATGGTTTTTTGGGAGGTTTACCCCACAAACATTAATGGGTGATGAGTTATATAATCAATATGAATGGATTTATTCAATTAATTTTCCGTACAATTCATCCTTTATATATTGAGGAGGTATTTGAATAATTCTACCGAATATACAATATTTTAACGAATTCCATGATCTAAAATACAATTATACATTTAATATTCTTTAATGATTACTGATTTATCTATTCAAATCTAAATTATCATGTTCAAAATAATTATTATGAATTATATAATCTCACTCATTATCTCTTCTATTTTTAAATTTTTTTCATTGGATATCTTCAACAGCCTTTGTTTAATATTATCTACTTTTGAAATCTTTATATTCATTACTATAGACACATTTAAACATATGTTGGGGATTGATCCAAAGAATTATTTCATCTATAATACTTGGTTCATTTTAGGATTCCCTCAGATGGTTATGGTGAAGTATTATATTTTCGTTAGTAGATTCTTGTAAATTCAACGAGTAATGTTAAAGAGAATTTTGTTGATGGTGTCCCAAATGATAATACTTTGAAACACCATACTCAGTAATATTGAACCATAAAAAGAAAATTCATAACAAAAGAATATTCATACTAATGTTTGAAGACATTTATGAAAACTATATGATAAGAGGAACTCATTTCATAAAATTTATTTGGTGAAATGGTGTAAATTAAAAAGATATCGATATTAGAACTATATAATACATATTATGATAGTAGAACTATAATTTATGAAAAATATAAAGTGATAAATATTTGAGAAGAACTATCTATATAATGGAAATATAATTTTTAATGAATGGAATATTACAATGTAAACATTTGATGTTCAAGCCTATAGATGGGAAGACTAAGGTATTTGTTTGAGAGATTCAGGATATGACTTAACGATGTAAAACATGAGTTGTCTAGAATCAATAGGATATACTTTAAAGGAATGAAGGGTTTCCTTGATGAAATGAATATATAATATTAAAATATTCAAGACTTGAATTCACTTGGTTATATAGAATAACCATGGATGATAAAAATGAAATTATAATATATAAAATAGTCAAATCCACTGAGAGAAATCTGTATAGGATATAATGGGAAGTTAACCATATAGAGAAATATTCTACCATATTTTTTTTAAAATGTATGTAGTGTATTAAAGTATGTGATACAATTTTGGTAGACTAATTAGCTAAATATATGATGAAATAATACTATTTATAAAATAAAAAAAATAAATCCAATACTAGAGTTATGGTTTCTAGTTAACATAATTGTTTAAAGGTAAGTCATTTTATAGATGAAATGTTCATTCAATAGAAGAAAATTAATAATAATATGTCCAAATGTTACCCTAGTAGAGATAATCAAATGGTAAATTCATTTGAAATATGTTATAACTTAGGTGGAAACTAAAATACCTAGAATAATAAAATAATAAATCCCAATTTTTTTATCATTTAAATATAATGAATCATGTAATATTAATTTCAATGTATAGAATTTTATAGAAGATTCAATAGAAGAAAATTTAGGATTGAAAGACCAGAATATAAATTTGTGGAACTTCATTGAGTAAACACTTTTATGGGGATTTTCATACATGTGGAGTAACAAAATATGTGATGTTTCTAAGATAGACCATTGAACTATAAATGTTAAAAATGAAATTTCTGTTATTGGAGCTATTATTTGAAGAAGAGTTGAAGAATAATTACCTCATGTGCTTTTAGATTATTTGATGAAATAAAATTCCAAGATATTTGAAATAAGTTAATTTTTATTTATTGAATACATGATATAAAAGCGATTTCAGAAATGAAGCCGACACCTTGTATAAATTTAGCAATAGATTTTTGGATATATAATGTGGCTATGTGATTTGAGTGATGTAGCCGAAGAATTTTTGAGAGAGTTCATAAAATTATTGAGCAGCATAAAATTGATGGAGATGCTAAAAATGTACGTCATAAAAGATCATATAAGCTAAATATGTGTTAAGTATATATAATCATATTGAAAATATTTGGGGAAGGTCCTTAGTTTTAGGATATCAAAATATGAGATCCAAACTAATGTCAAGCAACAACTTATTGATGCTCAATATTTTGACGATATAAATAATGAGTTAACTATATTTATTTTTCTAGAGGTAGAGTAAAATTTGAATTGATTTTTTTTATAACTGATGCATGAGAGGTAATAAAAGTTTCATCCTTAATGAATTTACATATGATCAGATTAATACTAGAGGTTCCAATTTAAATAATTTCATCATTCTTACAAGGAGTTAAATTAATATTGTTTAGTAATTATCTGAACGATATAAAAAATAATGTTTTTTTAGAGTTCTAGTTGATCTATTCCCTTGGGTAAAGGTTAACATCATGATCTATTGTAATAGTTATGTGAATAGTGAAAATATATGGATTGGAAAAATAATGGAATGTAGTGAGGAGTATTTTACCCACATAAGGGCCAAACCTTATAAAAAACGATTTCTTTTGTTTCCTTTAATTAATTTTAGTTCCGTGATAGAGTTTAATTTATTAAAGAATATCAAGATCCATACATCATAATTTATAATAATGGTTTAATAAATTTAATGGAATGAAATTTATAAGATGATTATAATCTGTAAAATTTGTTGAAACCTAAATACACTTGTTAATCCCTCTCTAGGAAACATAAAGGATATTATGGGTAGACAAAAGGGTTAATAAGTAATCTTATTTTGACATTATGTTTCTTTTAGATAACCTCATCTACTAATTATGCTTAGTGATATCCCTTAGTTTCACACATCAAACTCAAATTGATAAATTGAACAAAATGATCTACATGTTTAACCTATCAAAAGGGAAGGATAATCCTTAGCATGATTTGATATTGATAAATATCACACTATCAACTAGAATTAACTTTTAGGTACAAGAATGTAGTGTATATCCCTGAAAATCACATTGAATGACCCTTATTAGGGAATTGAAGAATCCAAATCATTTATCACGATAGTTAATATTGATAAAAAATAAATAGTCTTACTCCTATATGATAATTGATAATATTTTTTAATTCTATGTTCTTATTCTTCATTAATTTCAATATAAAAAACACTTCATTAAATATTATACCCAATAAATATACATTAAATAATATCTTATCATCATATAATTCTTCTTCTATACACTATCCATTGTAATATATCTAATAAATATCTAAAATGGGCATATCCCTTCAACTATTTTTCTTCTCATGAATAGAAATATGTTTCTTAAGTAGGAAAAATAAATTCCAAAAAAATATAACTCAAATTTAAAATTTGAATCGTTGATTTTATGAAAAAAAAATTCAACTACTCTACATTAAAATCAAGTTATTGCATCACCTTATGTCTTGTAGTTATCACTAATGAAATAATAAAACATTATATTTTTTCGATTATCCTATGATAGTAAAATGGCCCTATTATCAAATCCACTTGAATCTGTCAAATTCCATCCGACAAATACATATTCTCCCATCTCCACGACTTGTTGTAATATTATTTTAGCATTATTTACATGATAATGAATTAAAATATAGAATTTCAGATCTCATTGTTTTTCAAATGCATTAAATAACTTTAAAACCCACTAAAACGTTCCCATAATTATTTCTTACTTCCTCCAAGAAATGTCACATTGGAATATTTTAAAAAAAATAAAATGAATCACAAATTGTTTCTCCATATTTTGAATCAATATAAATTGTTTTACAAACCCATCAAAAATTACCACCATGGAAGAGATTGACATTTTTAATATATCTATTTCAAATAGGGGAAAATATTTCATAACATGGGATTCCATATGACACATAGGTTTCCATTTCATAATTCACTTTCATTTCCTACTCCATCGTGAAACACATTGACATATTTAATTCCACTACAAATAGTTATAATAGAGGAAACATTATGTGGTGATACATATTTTGAAATTTAATATAAAAAAATTTCTTCAAAATATAATTTTGAATATTATAGATTTTTCCATGATAAAAATTTTGGATAGGTGAAGCACACATCTAAAACCCCTATTTGAATCACATTTTTGGAATATTCTCTTTTAAATTTATTGTGATTCCAAGAAACCCAAATCACTACAACTACTGTCTAATATATAAAAAGGAATGTCCATTTTCTATAGGAAAAAAATAAACAAAAAATAATTTTTAAAGTAATTTTTCTATGTAACTATTTAATTTTTTTATTATACATTCACAAGACTAGTTTCTAAAAAAATTAATCATATAGTAATGTAACCTTCAAAATTTCTAAACTCTGTTGAGAAATAAGATTAATCAATGATTATTATATCACAGAAATAATTTTTAATGAACCTTTCATCATGAGAATCAAACATACACACCATAATTTGAAAATAATTTTAATGTTAATTATTATTGGTAGTATAAAAATAATATCCACTCAATCACCTCTTTATTAAATCTATAAATATGGGCCCAATAACATCCCCATTAAGATATTATTTGAAATCATGCGACATATATAACTTTTAATATTATCATATGAAATAATGAATCATTATTCAATATTTCTAATCATACTCAAGTGTAATCGGTGTAGAAAATAAAGACATCATATAATAAAATCATGTTCTCTGTAGAAATAGTGATTTTTATTCAAACCTCATCAAGTACTAAATAACTGGACTACTTGTATAAAATTAAGGATATTATGTCAATTCAAAATTTACTATGAATGCATCACTTATTCTTTAATGCATGCATTATCATCACCTTCATTACAATCAAATATACACATGGAATCATCAATATAGATATTCATGCATTTAGTTTAATAGACAATATGAATATTTTAGAATTAAAAAAATTTTAATTTCCTATCATAAACCTTTAATTAATTCTATCTAAATACACTCCACACCATAAGACATTACTCCCCCTATTAGAAATGAATATAAATGGATATTATCCATATAAATATGATCATTTAATTAGAAAAAACAAAATAAGATAAAAATAAGGAATATTTATGTTTTCCATTATTTTTATACCACTTGGACATTAATATCGATAGACCAAATAAGGGATGAGACTAAATTCTCATATATTAGATCATAATTAAGGAATAGTGAAAATAATTCGTAATTATTTATATCATAATACATATATTTCCATTTAGTTAAAAAGTTCCATGACTAATTAAATTACAATTTAACTCACATTTCAAATTAAGAGTAGACATATTCTTTTTTAAGTAATCCATATGATATTATAAGGAAACCTATTTTTTCTTATATTTTATTATTTATTATTAGAATATTTACACTATTTTTGAAAAATATATGATCCTTATCCATATCACTATTTATAATTTATTTTGATAGTGATTATATCATTAGAATTATTCATTGGGTAGAAATATAATTTAGAAAGAAAAATCTCCAAATTCGTCATACCATATCAATTATTATACTGATATGGAATCTTATTATTAACAATTTCTCCAATGTAATAAAATATTTATTAAGTAAAATCTCTTATGAAAATATTACTTACAACATCAATGTCATTTGGGACAAATTTTTTCATTTTTAATACCAATTCATGATTTACATTACATTGTTAAGGTACACATATAAAAATGTGTTTTATCCCATAAAAAATATTATGTTAATCAATTCGAACATTCCTTATATTTTACTTCTTTAACCAATAACTTCAATATTGAGTGTACCACTATAATTATAATTTATAATGGATTTCATAAACTTATAAAAATTCTCCAAGAGATTTATATCACATTTCATATGTCAAAATCATCTATTATTAATGATTCATGGACATTCCATATATTATGCATCATGTGATACATTAACAATAAAATATTTTTATTAATAATTGTTCTTATTTTTATAAGGACATTATTTATTTTTTCAAAAAATATTCATTTAATTTATATTAATATTAAATTCATTTTAATGTTGACTACGATAGTCAAACCATCCATATAATTCATCAAGAGGATAAAAACATTTATAATTTTTTTTCCATTAATTTCTACTATATTTATAAATTTACTTCATTTTAGTGGGTTTAATCCAAAAAACAAAATCTATCCTAAGGCTTATCAGCTTATAGTGATGTTTTTATTTGAACCAACATATCATTTTTTTCTATACCCTACTACTCAATGATACTATAAAAATTGATAAAAATATTACATACCACCATAACCAACATATTGTAAAGAATATGGTACTTTTTTTCTATCCAAAATTTTGTCCCTAATCGTGGTTCAATTATAGAACCAAATATAATATAGACTCAAAAAACATTATTCATAATATTAGACTAAATATAGTCTTTTCTAGAATAACTAGTGGTATGAATTTTAATCATCATGTTGATGTTCCCATAATATATTTATTACTATTTTTAATAAATTTTTACACAAATATTTTCATATATATTAATATATTATATTAAAAAATCACAAATATTTCTAAATTTATTGTCACACATAGGATATGTTTTTCATAAACAAGACTCGTCTATCTTTTAACATTCTAAAACATATAAAATCTAATTTTCAGTATGGATATTTATTTGTTATAAACATATTCAGTTTTGAATATATTTAGTCATATAAGTTCAATGTTATTCTCATCATAATTATTTCGTTCTTCCAACATGAAGTAAATAGTTTCTAATGATCAATAATATTCTTTATGTCTCGATATTATTCATAAATTTGGATCAATAAAATATAAAAAATATTCTTCACTAATGAATGAATGACTATCGGTCATTTACTATCTAATTTAATTGTCCATTTTAATTATCACTATGATAAACTCTTTTAATAATATATTTATTATAATCTCAGTATACGACTCCCCTACTTCATTTTTGAACTAACATCATCATAATTTTAATCTTTATAATTAAATTTTGTAATGCGTAGTTTCTCAAAATAAATCACCACCAGATATCTCTACATCATTTTTGTATTTTTGAGGGATTTCAATAACTTCACACATTCAAAATCAAACATTCAGTTTGAGCATTGGGAAATTATATGCGTCCTATTTAAATGAAAAATTTTACTTATAAATCTTAATATATTTTTTCATAAATGGCCAACCTTTTCAATTATTTTTATATATAATAGATTCATTTTATTTCAATATGTTATTATGTATAAAAAAATTTACCATGACTCCATAATTGAAACGTTTTAGTAGAATATTCATCTGGCACTTTCCTTGAATACCTCTCTAAATTATAAAAATAAGAGAAATAAGGTTATCAATCATAAAATCCACATATAAATTTAAAATTGAGTATCATACTTCAACATCAACAACCATTGTCTTATGATTATCTTATATTTAGGATTTAAGAGAGATTAAATTTTATTCCTGAATATTTACTGAGTAACATTATATTTTCTTATATCATAAAAATTTAAAATATTGTGTAAGTCGTTAGGATGAAATATTTAAAAATCATTAACTTCAAAATCTAGAAATCTTGTTTAAAATTTATCATGTATAACTTATATGTTATTTTCCATTACCATGGATTCATCAATCTTCTAATCAAAAACTATAATCACTCTCGCAGTATCATTATCACATTGGATTAATCCATTCATATATGCATAATCATCTATCCTGATGTAATCATACATCAACCTTTAAATGTTAATATCTTCCCACTTTACATTGAGTTTTTCTATCATAGAAAATTCTAATCATCCCTTATATTCCATTTTTCATCTTAATCACATTGAATTTAAGAAATATATCATTTAAAATTGAAGACAAAATATCTATTTTACCATATCCACCATACTATTATTTCTTATAATATAATATTTCCATAGTGTCACATTTAGTATGGTGAATGAATTCATGTTTTTTAGTTTTGTAAGTGTCATTACTAATATATAAAATATATGGAAACATATTTCCCAACAATATATATTTACCTTTCCAATAAAATGTAGGAATCCCATTTGTGTTCACTAAATTTTGTATACAATGTAGGTAATATAAACTAGTGAACACTTCTCTAACTAGAGATACTAAAAACATAAAATTCAAAATAACAGAACATAAATGTAGAAAACATGATGTTATGAAACAAATTTTTAATCTCTCAATAAGATCAATGAGGGATCATTGAAATGGGGTTAATAGGTTTTATTAAATTCATTTGATGATTGAATTTTTAACAAACATTTTCACTTGTTAAGATGAGGGATATTCACATACCAAAAATATCAACAGAACACCAATATAAAGAGAATATTGGTTTATAAGGGTTACATGTAAAATGACTGTTCATTTCATTGTTCATTTTTATAATTTAAACTACAAACTAGAATTTAATTGCAGGTACAAAAAATGATTGTATATCCATTAAAATCATATTTTTCACATCTTCTAACAATGAATGTCTGAATCCGATAGTAATGTGAGTATAAAAAAATTAAAATTATAGAAATTCATGGTAATAACTAATTATTGTTCCACCACATATATTTTTTTGATTTTTATCAATTGAGTTCAGTTTCATATTCTATTGAATTATAACAAGTATCTTATTTACATTTTGAAAAAATAACACAACATCTTCAATATTAATATTCCTATTATTATTATTATATATTATCTTATCCATATCAATTATAATTCTTAGAATATGACATATTAAGAATAAAGTTTTCTATCTTTCATAACGTGAATATGTATCTTACAAAACAATATAAATTCAATGTATTTAAATTCGAATTTCAAATTTAAATCTGTATTATATGCTTACTTTAGTAAAATGTAAACTAAAATCACATAAAATAAAGAAAATGGATCACCTTGAGTCCCCTAGTCATCATTGAGAATACAAAATGGCTTTACTGATTGATATTTTAAGGATATTGAGCCTTTAATAGATCCCCATTCGAAATTCTGATTGAAACTAAATAATTAATTTAGTTTATGGAATTTTCTCCCAATATCTTATAGTACTATAAGTAGTTTTATAATTATTTAACTTACCAAAACATGGAATATGTCCTATTAGAACCGATGTTGGTCTAGATACCATTACTCACATAGAAAACTAGTTAAAACCCCCCAAAACTATGCTGTACATTTTCCTAATACATTTTGAAAGGGGTATTTTTCAAACACCACATCATGAAAGACAAGATATTTCTACATGTTTGAAAATTATTTAAATTGTGGAAGGAAATCATCAACATGACAACCTATAATGAACTAGACATATCCAAGATAGTTATTTTATAATTTTAAAAATATACCACTCCATAAGATGATCTATAATGTGTACCATACTATTTGAGAATTCCCAATCATTTAATTCTTCATCAAGTAACACATATTCACATAGATTTAAACTCAAAATTGTCACCTTTGACACACTATAGTGTGTTGATCCCTATTTTTACTCCCACAAAGAACACACTCTATCGAATTGAAATCAATAATCCTCTGTCATGCCCTTACTAACCATTTTCCACAGGTGAATCACACAACACCCAATACCCAATGATGTTAACATTTAAAAATTTCACACACCATATTCCTGCAATGTTATACAATACATGTCACAATGGATTTAATCCATTAGATAACAAGGCTTCAATATATTACATAGAAATAAGTCCAAAAAACCATTGAAAAACCACATCTTTGTAATGTATCCATGTAATTTTCCCTTCCGAGAATAACACCACACTTTTCTTCAAATACCACCAGGACATGGTGAAGTCAGCACAAACTTCTAGTATATCTATTAAACCATTATGCTTATTCCGTGATAATAATATCATTCAAAGACATTATAATGACCATTAAATTATCTTAATTATCCTAAAAAACCAATGTGTGAACATGATTTATATGTCAAAAAATACAACATACCAATAATATAAATATGTATTATATTCGTTAATTTATTTCAATTTCATTAACACTCCAAGGTGATATCATGGTCTAATTGGACTAATGAAAGGTATCAAGAGTAAATGAGTTATTTATTATTGGGAATAAAACATTTGTTTTCACACAATTTTTCAATGGCTTACACAATGTAAAGGATTACAAATGATATATATATATGATTCTAGAAGAAGATAATAAAATAAATTCCTAACATAATGAAAAAACAAGACATTCATTGTTATATAAATATTGAGGTTTTGATCAAAATATTTAATTAATAAAATAATGAAAAATTAAAAGGAATTATGTTAGAGACTTAGAATTAATGGATAGATTATTTAACACTACCAAAAGAAAAAAAGAGTGAAAATTTTACAATATAATCAATAAGAATCAAGCCTAATAAATATGAATGAATAAGTAGTGCTGTGTTTATTTTAGATTGATGTCATAGTAAATTATAACTTGCAGTCAATGGATATCTGAATAATGATCGCATTTATTATTACACTTAAAATTTCATTCATCTAGAGACCATAAACTAAAATATATCAACTTTATTTAGATGATGATGTATTGGTGATGGATTTGAAAAAGAAGGAATATAAGCATGAGACCCTCAGAAAATTCATTAAGTGTGAGGATCAATCAGTGACAACATATGAAGAACTATTAACAAATATGGAAGAATATTTATCGATATGTTTTATAAAAATATCATGACAATAGAATTATTAAGAAAGAGTTATATGCACTAACAGGTACTATTAAAGTCTACAACTCTCTTTATATGTTAAATCTTAAGGAATTAGGGAAATTAAAAAATCACATCTAAATGAGATAAATGTACATGGAGATGTTTTTCAAAATATAAAAATTTAACTTGAAAATAATGATAAATTCATTGATGAATTGAAAAATTAATAATTTTAATGTGTAATGTATTATAAATAAAAATTAGAAACATAAAATATTCTCATGTTAAAAAGTGACATGATTCTGAGTATGAATCCACTTTCAAAATTCATAAACAATTCATACAAAAATAAATACTCCTTAATGTTGTGGGAGGAATTTAAAATCAACAGATATTCCATATTATGATAGAATAAATAAAACATTTACCGGATGATCCACTGAATTAGTTTACAGTAATTCCAAATCATTACATAACCCTTATTATAATATAAATTCGGAAAAATTCATGTTGAAAAATGATGTTGAGAATCCCAAATAATCATTAAAGGAATAGGTTATATAAATAAGAAAACAAAATTTCAAACTACGTTAGTGATTGGAAGAAAAATATTTAGGAATCCCTATCAACTTGTAAGGATTCAACATCATGGATGATTTTGAAACTTACCAACTACATTTAATGATGTGGAATATTCGGAAAAATTACAAAGGATTATTTTAATAATATTTCATCTTATATAATGTATATAAGACTACACCGAGGGGGAAGAAAGTGAAACTTATAAATAATTCGAAAAAATAAAGTAAACCCTCATAGAATATATTGTTTTAGTTTGAAATCTTTTTTTATAACATGAAGACTTTTATAAAATGTCAAATTAAAGAGGAAATAGTGATAAAAAGTGTTCATTAAAATCCAAAACTAATAAATAAATTGAAACTAATTTATGAATTCCATGAAATATGAAGAAATAAACTAGAAGATAAATTTTATGTCTTCTTTACGGTGAAAACAAACTGATTGTACTATATAGAATGTACCCCTGAAGAATATATAGAATGATGTCAGACTAAATAAAATATTTTCCTATAATCGATGAAAATACCACTTCATTGATATATTCCGATAATACAGGAATTTTAATGTAAAATTATGCAACCACCCAAAATAAATTTATATAATTAAATAATGATATAATTATAATTAAATTGTAAAAGACATCATAGATTTAGGATTTGAGGTCCCCCCCAAAGTTATAGTAGAAGGGTAACTTACTGAAATTTTACATGCTATGTGGAATGAATTGGAATTATTTTAAAACTACATGGAAATATATGTAAATACTATCTAATAATGATATGTTTTTGAATAAAATTATGACGGCTTGAGAAGATACATGTGATACAAAAGTTACTATAAAAAATCCTTCCAAGAAAAAATAGCATGTCATACATATTTTTAATGTTTGTATTACAATATATCAAGAGGCACATAAAATAGAATATGAGTTAGAGGAAAGGGAAATAAGAGTGAAATTTACTTATTATTAGATGATTTAAATAAACCCCCTCTAAAAGTGAAAAGTACAATTGAAAAGATGATGACAATGATTCCCAGAAAGAGAAGAGCTTGAATGAATTATGGTGATAATATATAAAAAATTGATGTTATAGTAAAGGGATTTCCAATGTTAAAAATGAGTTCGCATTCCCATCTCTCTAATAAAATAAAATGGGAATTCCACATTATATAGAATCACATTATGATTATTTTATTTATTTGGGGATTTGAATTTGCTATAATATATGGGATAACATAAAAAAAGGAAGAGCGAGTTGAACCCTCTAGGAGGAGTAAAGTTGTTGTTCGTGCATTCAATGAATGTATATGTGGAATATTGATGATATAAATTCCATAAATCCAAATTTTAGAGAAAATAAGTATAAAAAATCCAATGGAATAATGAACTGAGGAAACACGAGGTAGATCCTCTAGATGATAGTGATCATCATGACTATAATGGTATGTAGAATTCAATTAATATCTTCTATAGTATACTTTTGAACTGTTTTCTATACATTGTGAAAAATATTTTTTGAAGATAATATGGAGAACATGATAATTCATTCTCAATGTAAATATAAATATATAATGTGGGAGTGACCTAATATTTAGTTGGAATATTATTGAAATGTTTGGCGAAATTTTTAAATGAAACTATTTTCCTAAAAATTATATGATTATGCACTAGAATAATTTTCATGTGTTGTTATGAATTGGTTAATATTTCAAATTAAATGTTAATGATTGATTCAATAATCATTGTTTTCTACATAAATATTTACTCATATAAATATAGGGTTAGTATATTCATTTATTATAACATTAAGGAATATGAGTCCATCCTTTTCAGAAGGAATAAAATAATTTTCATTGTATGAAAACTATATAATGGTTGAATAATATAAATTTTGATGTTTTTCTTCACTTATAGTTATCATAAGAAGGATATACAAAAAAAAAGTTATCTTATTATTAAAAATGGTGATAAATATAAATAATGAATGTCACATATGGGTATTACTGAAAAATACAAGGTGATATTTATGATCCTATAAAATAGTATTTTTTAAGAATTATATTTTTTTGTTTTCTAGATTATGATAATGTTAATGAGTAAGATGATGGTAAAGTTTTATAAATAAAAAATTCATAAACAAACATTATATACTAATGTTTCACATAGATTTCAACTAAATAAAATACATGTATCTATTTGTCTAGTTTCATAAAAACATAACATACATAAATACATCTTATAAAATTAAAAAACATCATATTTATTTTAGACACCACAATGTTCTTCAGACTCCCATAAATCATCAAACATATAATCTAATAAAATTAAGAAAATACATAAAGAAATTGTTGATGTTAAATTCCATTTATAAAAATAAACATGTAAGTAATGTATAACTTGATTATCATAAGGTATAATGTTATATCATAAACAATATGATCACATGAACTGAAACATGGAATGGGTTAATGGAATCATAAAATCATTGAATCATGGAATATATAGAATCCAAAAAATTACATGAAATCATAAAAAAAGTCTAATTTCTCTTTTAAGAGAATCATCATGATACAGGAAAGGTCCCATGGAGGATTAGTTTCCCTCACTATTCCCATAAACAAAGGTTGACAAGTACTATGTGGGATTAGTTTAACTCCATAATCCCTTATATAACATATAATTAGATATAAAGATATTCCCAATGAATTATAGGGATATTTAATTATGGCCCCACTTATCACATAAAATTAAATCACATACATTCATGTCAAAGGTGAATAATAATCCATATATAAATCATAATCTTGATCAATCTCCCATGATTTTTATTCAATTAATTACATTGGGATAAATCACAAATATTCACCCGATATGAAAGAGTTCAATCATTTTGAAGAATCACATTTTCTAAAGGGATATAGTTATTATACAATGAATTATACTATTGAAAATTTATGAATACTATCTAGGAGAAAAAGGGATTGAAAATGAACCACCTTGATCATGCTTTGTGAAATAAGTAAATGATATTTTTATACAGACGAAAAGAGACTATTTTTCTCAATAAAAATAATATATAAATGGTAATGTTATCTATAAAATAATTATGTATGTTAATATATTCATCTTTTAAAAACATTTTGTGGGTGATTCTTTACACGAGGAAATAAATAGCGATGTTCCCCTAAATTGGGATTTATTAAAAATGGGAATTTCAATGGGAAAAAATAATAATTCTAGAAATAAAAATGATATTTAACTAAATATATATATTTATGGTCTTATATAAAAATATAATAAGTTCATGAGTGTAATTTTTCATAAAAATGTAGAAAAATAAATGTTCCTTATAAGCCAAATGTAATGGGGGTGGTATGGAGGATCACTTGCATCATGTATGAATATTATATTCAATTGGGATAAAATTCCTAATTAACTAAACTATAATTACTAAATAATTTATCAGGTAACTTATTTTACTATATTAAATATTTATATATCACATATATATATATATGATCTGTTATTTAATTATAATATATCTTTCTTCCCTATGGTAGTTACATGAGGTTGTTCTGTCAATTTTTTAGTAACTCTATATATTTTGTTCATCTTAAGAAGAATTGTAAAAAAATAAAAAGTATAAATAATATTAATATATTTTAATGGAAAAAATATTTATATATTAAATATATTATAAAATTAATCAATGATGGGTTGTGTTAAAAAAGAAATTCATTTCTCGTGGATGTGGTTGTCTTCTCGATGGCACAATTAATGTTTCCATTTCTCAAAGAATGAGTGGGAATGAGGGTAATTGAAAATTTTTACATTTCAAAGTCATAATTATATTATATATATCAGTACCTTACATAGTTTATTTCTATCCATGAATGAAGTTGATGAAATATGAATGATTCATCTTCATGGAGGCAATAGTTCGTGCAATGCACTAATGTCACTTTTAATTTTCTTAGTGGATGGAGGGGAATAAATAATGGTTATTCCATAAATATAATATCATAATATTATAATAATTTTAATGATTTAATTATAATATTAACTATATAATATATTTTTAAGTGGATGGTTAAGGAGAAATATTTATAAATAAGGCCATGTATATGTTATAGACTTGATATTATATTTGAGATATACTTTGAGGTGAAGGAATTAAGCTAACATCTAGATGTCTAGAGATTATAAATGAAACAATTTATTATTTTAGAGGTTCATTTAGTATATGTTAAAAGTTAAATTCTAATTTTAATAAAACCATAGAAGGCAGTAAATGGTACCCTTTAATAAGTGAAGTAAAGGATAATTATTCAAATACCCTAAGCACTTCCAAAAAATTATTACACTATCCCTATTTTAATTAATCAAACACTTAATAATAATACAGTATGAGGTGGGACTAGGTTTATAAATCCCTATGTAATTCGTTTTTAGGATGTTTCAAACAAGATTAAATTAATCATATTAGGTTTTCATAATAAACTATTTGATTTTCTTACCATGGAATCATGATTTTAACAAATTAATTTTTTATTTTATAATATAAAATAACGACTATCACAAAATTTTTATATTATTAAACTAAATTTATTCACTATTTTTTATAATTCGTTTTATAAATAAGTGAAAATAAACTTTTAAATTAAAAACTATAAAATATAAAATAAATATTTTCATTAGTGAAATTAATTTTACTCATTATGTTTTCGTAATCATATATAGTATTGATTAAAAGTATAAAGACCCATCCTTAAACATTACATTATATTGAATTAAATGAGTAATTCACATTGAGGATCTTTTCAGGTTTATAGTTTTAGAGAGATAAGACATAACTATTACATATCAAAATATTTACAAAGTAGAAACTTCTACCGAGTATCCATTTTTTTACAAAACATTAACTCTTGAAAAAAAAGACTCATGTCTGCATCCATGTTTAAGATTGCATGAATTTTACTTGATCCCATCCTTGATCGTATTCCACATTATGTCACGTGAAAAACATTTCAAAAACATGGGATGAGCATAAAAAGCTCAGTAAGGGATACACAATGAAGTAGAACTGTTAATTTTTACAAAAAAAATTAAACTATAAATACTTTAACATAAGTAATACTTTTCACCTTTATGAAGTAGTAAATACTCTTCACTGAATAAAATATCATTAATTACACTTTTGTAACCCAAATATTACCATAAAACCCATATAAAGAACACATAACTTATAAAGGTAACTTGGGACATAATCATATTTAAATGGAATAACCATACAGTCGACTTCCACACATATCACTAACTGGAATAGCCATACGTCCGACTTCTGTAACCAATGCATGTAGGTTATAACATAACCATCCTTCCTGGTATTCACGACACCACCATTCATTTGGTTTATCACGTAACCACCCATCAAATGTCTAAGTTTCATTATAAAATTATAACACCTAAAACAATTATAAAGCAAAGAAAACATTTCCACATTTCAATCACAATATATCACTTAAACATATTTACATTACAAATACATTTTCAAAACCATTTTAAATACCATAATACATAAAAGAGTATATGGTATTTATTTCCTTTTAAAAACATTACGGCTTGTTGAGGAAGCTAAAGAAAAAATAATACTCACAGTGGCAGAAAGGTCATTGTCACCTCTTACGTTAAAAGAAACACTCCTTTTTTTTGTTTAGTAAAATGATTCTTATAAAAAGATTCCACTTGAAATTTCAATGGTGTTTATATAGCGTATAAAAAAGTTGTGTATTAAAACAATATATGCCTCAATGAAAAGATATTGAGACGAAGTCCCTTACCTCATGTCCAACTTGACACCATCGTTCATTAATATCCCGAATAATAAACTAATGTTCATTTATAAATTTTTAAGAACCTTTTTCATGTTTATTATTCCTTTTATATCACTTATTACCACGTTATAAACATTATGTAATCATTTAAGTTAATAACTTTTGATCGGTCGATATCTGGCACTTGAGTCAAAAATGAACACCTTATATTTACAAGTTGCCCATGTGGTCAATATTCCATTATATCCAGAATTATATTAATGATTTAGATATCATATATATCATATATATCCAGTATATACATGTATTTATAATAGTACATAACATTTAGAGGTAAGAAATGAAATGCACCATTCATAGAGACGGCAAGCCGTACGTACGCATGAACACTGCTTCCATTTATATTTCTTATTTTAATGAAATTAAAACATAATGATATGTAGTTATATTATAATTCTGGTATATTATCATATATAATATCATTAACTCTATCCTTTATACATCCCACATAAGGCACTGACGAGTCACATCATTTTAAGGGTGTGGTAGTCCGCACTTCCTCAAATGAGATTATCGTATTTACCTACTATGGAAACTATAAAGTCTTGATATAATAGCGAATTAAAAAAGAATAAAGAAACCATAAACATAATATATGTCATATATAAATACAGTTCCATAATAATGGCCACCATGAGAGGCGGAAAGATGTAAATGAACAATCATCGTTTCATGAGGCGTTAGTTTTCCATCCACCGAAACATTTTGTTTTTCATCCATTAGATTGAGTTGTGTGTAAGTGTAGTTCAAATAGTTTTCATAATAAAATAATACTATATTTAGGATACTGGATTTTTTTCAAAATGAAGGAAATAAAAAGAGTTTAGTGTTTGGAGATGTAAAATATAAGAAAACAATTTAAGAGAAATTGTTACCTTTAATTTGGGTAACTCCCTTTGGTTTGAACAAAAAGACTTATTGAAGTGCCTTATGCCAAACGTAAGGATTTTAGGAGGAGTAAAGGGATGTAAGGAGTGTAATTGGGCAGAGTTTGGATTAGACAAATGGCTTGAGAGGTGTGGGTAATTTGTTAGAAGTTGTCTTCTTTTATAAGGGAGGGGAGGGGCTCTTTAGGAAAGTGTTTAAATATTATTTTACAATATAATGATATTCAGTTTCTAATGGTCATAAAATCAGTAATGTAGAAGCAATGATGACTCATATTCGACATAAAATCATCCAATAAAAATTATACATGTTTTGGATATTAATTTAATAATTATAATCGTATTTATTTAAATAATTTATTAATGAGGTAAATATTGTATCCTTATTTGTTATAAAAAATTTACTTTATTTTATGTCTAAAAATTATTAAAAAAATACAATTATGCTGGAAATATTTTCAGAATACCAAATAATATTTTTAGGCCAAAATAGGACATATATAACTCCATATAAAAATTATTTACTAAAAGAATTTTGTTGTTGTCCATTTTGTCTTCACATTAAATTAATTTATCTAAATTGTCATTTACACTCACATATTGCTCAATGGGGTCCCAAAATCTACCCAAAGATGCCAATTGTAGTTAATGACTAAACCAATAAGGTTTCGACAACTGTTACTGTAATTTTAAATTATTATAATATTCTTTTTACCTTGAATTACCCTATTTGCCTTTAACCACGGTAAATAAAAGTCCAAAGATACTATTCACAGAAAAAATATTTTCATCTTATTGAACAACATTTTACTTCTTGATAAGAACCATGTATGCTATATTTTTGAAATTCAATTCACATAATTGGTAAAATTTCATTTAAATGAAAAAGTTAGTTTTTTAACTACCACAAAGTGGTTTCACTATGCATAAAAAATTGATGTTTTTCAGAAAAATACAAAAAATTCAGCTAATGCTGTATTTGATATTCCGAATTCAAAAATGATATCTATTTTTTCAAGTTCAAAACATATAAGTGGCATTAATTAATTTCAAAATTAAATCCCGTTATCAAAACAAATACCGTGTTTTTAAGAAACAATAACTATCAAAAGATTTACACTTGTTTATGTCCAATTTTAAAGTGAAATTAATTCCAATGACAAAAATTGGATTAAATGGTAAAAATATTTTTTAATTTCAATTTAAAACCAATTAAATTGAGAATATAAATATAAAAATAAATTTAATTAAAAGGCACTATTTAATTAAAATACAATATTTTTCACTATTCATTAAAAATGATCTTTATCGGAAAAATTCCAAAAAAATTACACAAAGTAAATTTTGATGTCCCCATTATAAATAAGTATTTAATTAGGTCACATAGAATGTGTTGAAGTGACCAAAACTAGATTTAAAAAGGGTTCTCCTTTAAAAGGCGATAAATTGGCCTTTAAATGTAAATTATGCTTAAAATTAGATTCATTCACATTTTAAGCCTCTAAATTTTTATTGGATAAATGTAAATAAATTTAACAAATATGTATAATAATATTTTAGTTAGTTTATTTCATTCCTTCCAATACAACGGCTAGGAGATAACTACCATTTGAAATAATAATATTATATTATTAGTGTGAAACGTAAGATTTCAAAGAACCCCATTATTGCATATCGGGTATGCTATCGAACATAGAAAACCCTTTAAAGAAAAATTAATATTTAATTAACATATATTAATAAATATGAAAATATCTTATTCTTCATTTACATGGGATGTTACATCCCTCCCCCCTTTTGGAAATTATGTCCTCGCAATTTTTATTCACTTATCAAAATAAGTGGGGGTATTTATCCCTCATAGAACATTTAGATTACCATGTTGTCTCTTCAACCATATAGTTTTGCCACAAAAACTTTACCTGGTGAATTAACTTATTCTGTAACACTTTCTCTCCATGGATAAGAATTTGGACGGGTTGTTCTTCATTAGAGATATTCTCTTCCAAATGAACTACCTCTGGGATCAAAACATGATATGAATATAGCTTATACTTTCTCAACATTGAAACATGAAAAACATTGTGTACCTGGGATAAACATGGAGTAAAATCCAATCTATACGCAACTGATCCAACTTTCTCTAGAATTTCATAAGGTCCAATGAACCTCTGACTCAACATTCCCTTCTTACCAAAATGCATCACACATTCCCATGGAGAAAATTTGAGAATGACATGATAACATACCTCAAAAGAAAGATCCTTCCTCTGGTTATCTGCATAAGTTTTCTATCTACTCTGAGCTGATCTCATGTGCTTTTGAGTCAACTGAAATTTATCTTCCATTTCTTTTACAAATTTTGGTCCCGTCAGCTTCCTTTCAACTACTTCATCCCAAAAAGGTGGAGTTCGAAAACGCTTTCCATATAACGCATCAAATGGAGCCATCTGTATACTGGAATAAAAATTGTTATTATATGAAAATCCAACCAAAGAAAGATGTTGGTCCCAATTTCCCTTATAATCCATCGAGAAATAACGTAACATATCCTCTAATGTCTGAATTGTTTGTTCAGATTTCCCATCTGATCGTGGGTGAAATGTTGTACTAAAATTTAATTCAGTACACAATGACTTATGAAGGCCATTTCAAAATATAGAAGTAAACTTGGGATCACGATTAGATACAATGGAGTGGAGAACACCATGCAACCTGACTATCTCTTTAACATACAACCTAGAATGTTGATCTGAAGACAAAGTATCTCAAATAGGAAGGAAATTAATAGATTTAGTCAATCGATCAACTATAACCCAGATTGCATTATTACCTCGAGATGTCTTTTGTAATACCACAACTAAGTCCATGGATATATTTTACCATTTCCGTTCTGGCACTAGCAAATGCTGAAACATTCCTTTCAGTAACGGTCACTCTGCATTAACCTAGTGACAAGTCAAACACTTCACAGTAAAATCAGCAATATCTTTTTTCATTGCATCCCACCAGTAATACTCCCTAAGATCTCTGTAAATCATAGTAAATCTAGGATGAACTGAAAATGGAGAACTATGAGCTTCACATAACAAATCATTCTTCAATTTTGAATCAAAAGGAACACATAATCTATTTCCAAACCTCAAAACACAATCATTATCAATGATAAATTCATGCAACTTACCCTTTTGAACCAACTCTACCTTTTTCTGCAACTCACTATCTTCCTTCTGCGCTTTCATTATTCGGTCTGATAGAGATCATCTCACTGAAACCTGAATGAAAACAGAATAATTTCGTACACCAACAACATCTATGCCAAAATCATCAAATTAAAATCCAAAGTATCTTATTCCAAATGTTGCATTGCTAATGAGGCATTACTTTTTCAACTCAAATCATTGTCCACTTTATTTTCTTTTCCCAGATGGTAATGGATTGTTAAATCATAATCCTTGATTAATTATATCCATATACTCTATCTCATGTTCAATTATTTTTGAGCGAATATATACTTTAACCTTTTTTGATCAGTATATATTTCAAATTTTACTCCATACAAATGATGCCTCCAAATTTTTAAAGAAAAAACAAACGTAGCTAATTTCTAATCACGTGTAGGGTAATTTAACTCATGATGTTTCAACTGACGTGAAGAATAAGTAATTACCTGATCATTCTGCATTAGGACACAACCCAGTCCTTTCAACGAAGCATCACTATAGATAAAAAACTCAGAATTTCTAGAAGGTAGTTCCAAAACCGGAGCATTCACCAATATTCTTTTCAATTCCTGAAAACAATCATCACACTATTTTATCCAAATGAACATAACTCTTTTTCGACTTGACTTAGTCATTGTATGGGATAACCATGAAAAAGTTTCAACAAAACATCAGTAATAACCTTCCAATCCATGAAAACTATGAATCTCAGTTATAGTTTTCTTTCTTGGCCATTCTTCAACAAACTTTGTTTTAGTAGGATCAATAGTTATGCCAATTTTTGAAATAATGTGACCAAGGAATGAAATTTGTTGTAACCAAAACTCACACATGCTGAATTTACCATAATGTTTCTTTTCTTTTAATGTTTTAAAGACTTCTCTTAAATGAGTTTCATGTTCCTCCTTACTTTTGGAATAAACCAAAATATAATCAATAAACACAACCACACACTTATCCAAGAACTCATGGAAAATTCTATTCATAAGATCCATGAATATAGTAGGTTCATTGGTTACCCCAAAAGGCATAACTACAAATTCATAATGGCCATATGTAGTAAAAAAAGCAGTCTTCGGAACGTTAGCTTCTTTTACTTTCAACAGATTTTACCCCAACCAAAAGTCAATCTTCGAAAAATACTGAGCTCCCTAGAGATGATCAAACAAATCCTCGATATGTGGAAAAGGATACTTATTCTTAATAGTGATGTAATTCAATGCTCTATAATAAATGAAAAGCCTCATTTAACCATCTTTCTTTTTAACAAACAATACAGGATCACCACATGGTGATGTGCTAGGTCGAATAAATCATTTATCTAATAACTCCTACAATTTATTCTTTAACTCTAAAAGTTCTATTTGAGCAATTCGATAAGGGGGTATTGAAATTGGCTTATCATATGGAACTAATTCAATAGTAAATTGAACTTCCCGGTTAGGTATAATTCCAGGAAACTCATCAGGAAAACCATCAAGGTACTCATTTACCAGTGTCACATCATTAATCTAAATAGTTCCTTTAATTTCAACAATATGTGCAAGGTAACATTCATTTCCATTTTTTACTAGTTTCTCAGCTTCCTGATATGTTAAAAAAATGGTTCATTCTTGTACAAAAAATGAGAATCTTTCTGAAAAGAATCCTCTTTAGCTCTGTAGTCAATCTTAGCATGACAAACAGAAAGCCAATCCATGCCCAAAATAACATCAAACTATACTAGATGAAAAACAATAAGGTTTGCAGGTAGATTCATTCTACACACAATGACATGAATGTTCTTATATTTTCTTTTTGTCTCAACATTTCCTCCATGTGTTTTTACCATAACTTATGTATTCATATCATGAGATGTAACTCCCAATTTAGTAGAAAACTTCTCAGAAATGAAAGAGTGTGTAGAACCTGAATCAAACAACATATTGGCATAATCTGAACAAACAAATAGTGTACCTGATACTACTTAATTTGATGGCCCCACATCTGCAGATGTAGTTGCGAAATATTTTCCGACCCCTTCTTGCTTGTAGTCCAACTGCTTTCCCTCAGTTGAGTTCTTCGCTGGACACTCATTTTCATAAAGACACATTTCGTTACACTTAAATCATCTTACCGATGGCTTTTCATTGCCTTCTTGTTCATCTTCCTTACAGTTACGAGCAATATGACCAGACTTACCATACCAGAATCACTTTCCAGTCTTTGATAAACATTCTCCGGGATTCTTTTTACCACACTTCTCACAAGTTGGATATTTAGTTTTCTTACCTCCAGGATTCTTTTATGAATTTTCCCCTTTTCCAGCCAACTGGACCTCTTATTCTGTTGGTTTTCAAAGAAAACATGATCATTGGAAAACTACATTTCCACCTTCTCTGCACAACAAACAAGTTATTCATAAATTTTTAACTCACAATAGTCTAACGCTCTTCAATATCATGGATTCATTCCTGAGTAAAATCGATTTATATTACTATCAAGATCTCGAATGAAATTTGGTGCATGACTTTCTAGTCGAGTGAACTTTGCTTCATAAGTAGCCACTGAGTCATCCTTCTTCATTAATTCTAGGAATTGTTTTTCAATCTTAAGATGAACCACCTTAGGAAAATATTTTTCAAAAAACATACCTTTGAATTCATCCCAATAAAGAACATCAATCTCCTCACAATCCCTGATATTTTTCACCATCGACCACCACAGATCAACATCACCTTCAAAATAGTAAACAGTGAGACTAACATTTTGATGTTCTGAACAACCCATTACATCATAAATCTTCTCTAGTGCTTTAATCCACCCTTCAGCTAGCATAGGGTCAGATGATCCTCTGAATGATGGGGGATGTTGCCTAATGAAATGTTCCACTACTGACATGTTCCTCTATGGTTGATCTGGCAGATCTCGTGCATGGATACCACCACCATTTTTGGCCTCAGTCAATTGTGCCATAACTACAACAAACTGTTCAGTTCTGAATCAGACCATCTCAGGTTGCTGATTTGGAAGGTTGTCTTCCTCCTGATGTCATCGCAAAAAATATTCCCTATTTCCTATGTGGAAAACCATTCTGAACATAGAAATATATTAGGCGAGGCAACATTTTAATATGTAAATGCTATATGATTTCAATATTAAATTAAATTAATTTATGGATATTAATTTCACAATACCCTAACCCCTAAAGTTATCTAAACTGACCTCTGATACCAACTATAAGGACCCAGCCTTAAACATTACATTACATTGAATTAAATGAATAATTCAAATTGAGGATCTTTCCAGTTTTAGAGTTTTAGAGACTTAGGGAATAACTATTACATCTCAAAATATTTACAAAGTAGACACTTCTACCTAGTATCCATTTTATTTACAAAACATGAACTCTTGAAAAAAAATAGTAATTTCTAGTTCCATGTTTAAGACATCATTAATTTTCTTTGATCCCATCCATGACCCTCTTCCAAATTATGTCTTGTGAAAATCATTTCAAAAACATGTGATGAGCATATAAAGCTTAGTAAGGGATACACAAAGATGTAAAATAGTTAGTTATTCGAAACAACAAGTAAATTATTAATACTTTAAAATAATTAATAATTTTAACCTTAATGAAGAATTAAATACTCTTCACTAAATAAAGTATCATTAATTACCCTTTTGTAACCAACAGTTTACCATAAAACCCATATAAATAACACATAACTTATAAAGTTATCTTGGGAAATAAACATACTTAAATGGAATAACCATATGGTCGGCTTCCACACATATCACTAAATGGAATATCCATATAACTGACTTCCATACCAAATGCATTGGAGGTTATAAAACAACCACCCATCCTTGTATTCACAGCACCACCCGTCATTTGGTTTATAACGTAACCACCCATGAAATTTTCAAGTTCCATTATAAAATCATAACACATAAAACAATTATAATGGAAAGAAAACATTTCACCATTTCAATCACAATATATAACATAAATATATTTACATAACATATCAATTTTCAATACCATTTTCAATACCAAAATACATAAAATATTATATGGTATTTATTTCCTTTTAAAACATTACAGGTTGTTGAGGATGCTAAAGATCAAATAATACTTGTGGTGGCGGAAAGGTCATTGGCACCGCTTACATTAAAAGAAATACTAATTTTTGTCATTTAGTAAAATGCTTAGTAGAAAATTACTCCCTTTAAAAATCCATGTGTGTTTATACAACGTATAAAAGAAAGTCATGTATTAAAACAATATATTCCTCAATGAAAGGAGATTCAGGTGAAGTCTGTTACCTCGTGTCTGGCCTGACTAGATCATTCATTAGTATCCTAAATAATAAACTAAAGTTAATTTCTACATTCTTAAGAACATTTTTCAAGTTTATTATTCCTTTTATATCACTTATTACTAAGTTATAAACATTATGTAATCATTTAAGTTAATAACTTTCATTTTGTCGATATTTTTCACTTGAGACAAAAATGAATACCTAATATTTATAATTTGTCCATGTGGTCAATATTCCATTATATCCAGAATGATATTAATGATTTAGAAATCATATATATCATATATATCCATCATATACATGTATTTATAATAGTACATAACATTTATAGGTAAGAAATGAAATGCATTGTTCATGGAGACGGTAAGTCGTACGTACGCATGAACGCTACTTCCATTTCTATTTCTTATTTTTAATGGAATTAAAACATAATGATATGTAGGAATATTATAATTCTAGTATATTATCATATATAATATCATTAACTCTATCCTTTATACATCCCACATATGGAATTAACGAGTCACATCACTTTAAGGGGGTGGTAGTCCGTACTTCCTCAAATGAGATTATCATATTTACCCAATATGGAAAACATAAAGGCTTCATATAATTGGGAATTACAGAAGTATAAGGAAATAATAAACATAATATATATCATATATAAATACAGTTCCATCATAATGGACACCATGAGAGGCGGTAAGATGTAATTGAAAAATCATCATTTCGTGAGGACTTTGTTTTCCATCCACAGAAACATTATGCTCTTCATCCATTAGATGGAGTTGTGTGTAGGTGTAGTGAGAATATTTCTCTTAATGAAATACTAGTATATTTTGGATAATTGTGTTGTTACAAAATAACGGAAATAAAAAGAGTTTAGGGGTTGGAGAAGTAAAATAACAAAAAACAATTTAAGAGAAACTATTATCTTTAATTTGGGTAACTCCCCTTGGATTGAATCAAAGAACTTCTTGAAGAGCCTTCATCCTAAGATAAGGATTTTAGGAGGAGTATAGGGATGTAGTTAGTATAATTGGGAAAAGTTTGGACGAATCCAAATTTATTTAGAGGTGTGAGGAATTGGTTAGAAGTGGTCTACTTTTATAAGGGAGAGGAGGGGCTCTTTAGGAAAGTTTGAAAATATTATTTTATAATATAATGATATTCGGTTTCTAATGGTCAAAAAATCATTAAGGTCGAATTTAAGATGACTCATATTAGAAATAAAATCATCCAATCAATATTGGACATGTTTTGGATAATAATTTATTCATTATAATCTTATTTATTTAAATCATTTATAAATGAGGTAAATACTGCATAATTATTGTGTCATAAATAATTTAATTTATATGATGTATAAAATTTATAAAACAAAAACGATGATATATGAAATATTTTTAGCTTTCGAAATAATTTTATTAGTAAACAATTCGGACTTATATAACACCATATAAAAATTAATTACTAAATTATTTTTGTGAATGTCAATTTTTTCTTCACATAAAATTAATTAATCTAAATGGTCATTTTCACTCCCATTGTAACGACCCAAAGATTCATTAATGGAAAATCCCTCTTGATCCAGTTAAATGTCTGTTTATAAAAAATGTTTTTATAAGATGTCAACTTCATTGGTTTTATGATAAGAGTTGTGACCATTACTTTTATATCTGTTGAACAGTGATCACATGATTAGTATAAATATAAGGCTTTAACGAACCCAATTTTACTCAGACAAAGAAAGCGATGGCCTCATCCAGTAGAATTTCCCCATAAAAAGCCCAATTGTCGGTACTCGAAAAAGAGGCGGCATCCTTGGGCTTCGCCCTTGACCAAGCCCAAGCTGAGCTTCACCATGTCAAACTCGAACGGGACCATCTACGGGAAAAGTGGAAGTTGATAGAGATTACCACTCGAGCGATGTTATCTGAGCCAACCCAAGAGTCTTTCACCATCGCTCACCTTACCCTTAGGTATTATGCATCTGTTTCAAGGGGTTATGTAACAAAAATTAGTGCTATGTTCATGTACATTATTTTTTTGTATATAATAATGAATATAATTTCTAGTCATTTTTGATACATTGTAAATAGTTTTTAAAGTACAAATGGTGTTTTAGTTATTATTTAATTAAAAATTAAATTTTATTAAATTAAGGGATTTTTGATATAATAATATTTTAATAAAATATTATTATCAATATTAAATTAATTTTTATTAAATATAAATGATATTATAAATTGATGAATGCAATTAAATTTTTTATTAAGGTTTGAAAGCCATTCCTGTCAAAACCCGTGAATTTTCGATAAATGTTGGTTTTTATTTTAAAAGTGAAAATTAACATATTTAGAAATTTTTTTTGACGAAATAAATGTCATTTCTGGAATCAGGATGTCGAAATTATCCAATGGTGAATTTTTCATATTTTTCTGAGACAGTCAAATGTTTGGGTAAAAATTAAATACCGTTTAAATATATAATGTGTTTTATGACATCATAATGACCCAATGGTGATGTAATAAAATATAATAATCCTTAATCTCGGCCAATATATGTTTTATCATTAAAATAATGAGGTTTTGGGTGTGTTTGACTTACTTTTCAAAGCATTAATGAACCCCTCAAGACATATTCAACACTTTCCCCTTTTAAATTAATTTCCATGGGAGTGTGACTCACCTCAACATAAGCAACCCTAATATTTTAATAATATCGGACACGGGCCTTATAAAATATAGTTTTCCTCTTTCCTTTTATAGAATACATGGGCAAAAACCATGGTATGGATTGTGGTTTGGATTAGTTTAATATAAGGGTTCCCAATCCTAAATAATAAAGAATTCTCTCACCTTTCCTATATAAACCCACCCAAGATCCCACTTCCTCCTCACTAAAATCCTTTTTAGTTCGTCCAACCTCTGCCCTACTCTCTATATAATCCTCCCAAGGTGCCCCAAGATCCCAAGAAGCCTCTCACAAGCCTCTCTCTAGCCTTTGGAAGCACAATTCCATGTAAGGGTTTTTTCTTCCTTTCTCATTTTTGTCTATTTTCTTTAAGTTGTATTGCCATTTTAATTTCAATAATGAATGTTGGGGTATGGTTTCGAATCTCCCTCATACATCCCTCTTATTGTTTGAATAATGGGAGACCCATTTCTCTCCCATTAAATTCCTCCCATGTACACCCGTTACTATGCCAAAATTCTGAAAGGAACTTCTCTCACTTCTTTTACATTCAAGCAAAACTTTTGTATCAAGTATCTAAATTCTTTTTCAATTGTTGGGACATGTATCTATATGACCTCCTTACTGTCCATTATATGTAAATATTATGAGTAACCCCTTTCTCTCTCATTAAATTTCTCCCATGTACACCCGTTACTATGCTGAAATTCCGAAAGAAACTTCTCTCTCTTCTTTTACATTCAAGAAATACTATTGTATCATGAATCTAAATTTCTTTTCAATTGTTGGTACATGTATCTATATGACCTCCTTACTGTCCATTACATGTAAATATGATGAGGAACCCCTTTCTCTCTCATCAACCATTATTTATGAATTCTTATGTTACGCCGTTACGCTGCCGAAATCGCACAGATTTTTTTAAGCCAATGTCATTGTGTATTGAATACCATGCCCATTTCTCCATCAAGGGTATTCACATTTATGCACATTTACTTATTGATTTTAAAGATTCATGTATGAATTCCACATTCCTTTATCGTGGAATAAATTATTATGTTTTATGAATCCATGTTTTATGATCCATGTGGCACACTTATGCATGAAATGAAATGTTTAAGAAGGGTGCGCCCTTATAGCGCTCCAATGCATTGGGTAAATTATAGTATCATGATACGTCTTGTGGAATGAGAGTTGACTCATGCTAATTAAAGTGAAACAAGGGTTTACTTGTGCTTCATGTGCAATGAGGGTTTACTCATGCTCCATGTGCAATGAGCCTTGGCTCATGTTAATTCAATGTTAAGTGTTTTTGCCACATTTCCATGTTATGATTATCATGATTTATCATGCCTTTATGTTCATGTTTCTTTTATTCTCTATTGATATGCCTATTTTCTAAAATGTATTGTACTCCTCATGTTATTCCATGTGTACTCCCTTACTGGGCTTTATAGATCACCCTTTTCATATGCATGTCCTCAGGTTATCTCATGTAATGCTAAGTACGAGGGAATGTAGTGGTCATGAAAAGGAAGTTTTCAATAAAGATGTTTTATTTTGTGTTTTAAGTTTGTATGTAATGATCCTAAGCCCAAAAGACAGTAAACCTCTCGATCTTCTTTTTTGTATCAAGTGAAGATTTATGTAATAATTCAGGTTTAAGTTGTAATAAAAAGCAGGGTTGTCATAGTTGGTGTCAGATGATAGGTTTAGTTGTTTTTGGGATTAGGAAACCCTAGTAAAGCCTTAGATACAAGACTAAGTATAATAAAAACATCCATAAGTTTTTTTAAGTGCTGAGTAAGTGTTTTATCAAACAAATACATCCCTGTCTGGATACATGCAGGTAGAGGCGGCTCTGGCACAGATGTATCCTAGGGGTAAAACCCGAAAACACCGCTTTGAGCTAGACTCGAACGGGAACTGGTGCATGTAAACGGGCCTTAATTAACTCTTGGTTACGACACTCCTGGGGGATATGTTTTGATAAATTCACAATCTTGGTATGAACCCTTATTAAGGGAATAATGCCCCTAAGAATATATGTTTGAATGTAGATCATGAAAAGCCTATATTGAAGCCTATAGTCTCATGAGTTAAGGAAACAAAAGTTTATTGTTGAGTCATCAACGATTGTCTTTGGATTACCCTTTATGTGTTACCCCTAACTTTCCTTTTATTCCAGCAAATTGCCAGTAATAGGAGGACTCGGGCTAACAACCGTTGTGAAGATCAGTGTGATGATTGTACTAATGAGATTCCCAATCCAATGGGAGCGGGGATCGCGAACATTCTCACACTTCTCTCACAGCTAACTCATGTTTTGAATAGAAACACTGGTAAGGAGGAACGTCCAAACCCCCTTAAGTAGGAACAAGTCACTATCGATAGCTTCATGAGGCAAAGGCCTCCTAATTTTAGTTGATCATACGATCCCACGATCGTTGAACAATGGATCAAATCCATTGAAAATATCTTCTCCATCCTTCAATGTTCTGAACAAGAGAAGGTTATCCTGGCTGCTTATCATATGGAGGGTGAAGCTGATCAATACTGGACGTTGAACAAAAATTCGAAGCCAGAGGAGGAGATCGAGGCTTTGGAATGGAATGAATTCCGGAAGATGTTTTTCGATAAATATTTTCCTCGCACCCTTCGGCATAAGATGGAAAGGGACTTCCTTTCCCTCAAGAAAAAAGATGATGAATCTATAGGAGTGTACGAGACAAACTTCACAAGGCTTGCATGCTATGCTTCCAGCTTTGTCGTTACCCCCGAATGTAAGGTTGACCGCTTCTTTGGTGGGCTGAAGCCTAGCTTGCGGAAATCATTAGCGATCCATGACTTCGACAGCTATGAGGAAATTGTCCGATGTCCCCTCAAGGTTGAAATGGAGATCGGGGAATCACAGGGGTATCATGGGGACAAGAAGCATAAGGTGGACTTCAATGCTGGTGGGTCGATGGATAAATCCAACGGTGCTAAGAAGTTCCAGCAGCCCACATGCCAAATGTGTGGGAGAAGCACCATGGAAATTGACTTAAGGGGACGAGAGAATGCTTTAGGTGTGGAAGAGAAGGGCACCTATCTATTAACTATCGGCAAGAAGGACCCACGGCTGCGATATAGGAGAGGAACGCTTTTTTCGAACCTCAACGCGTTGTTCAATGCTATAAATGCAAAGAACCGGGTCATTTTGCAAATCAGTGCCCTAATCCAAGGGTTATCGGAGGCAACCAACAACCTCCAAGACAGCAAGGAAGATCTTTTTCCATCACTTCTACCGAAGTGAACCCCGACAATGAAGTGTTGATAGGTACGCTAGTTATTCATTCAAGAATAGCGAACGTACTTTCTGATTCAGGTTCTACGCATTCTTTTATATATTGAAAGTTTAGTAGAACAATCCCATCACCACCACAAATCATTGAAGTAAAGATTTCGGTGAGTACGACAAATGGGGAAATCATTGCATCCCATGAATATAAGTCCTCCCTTATTATAATCTGTGGATTGAATTTCCCGGAAAACCTCATCATACTCCCTCTGGTGGAATTTGATGCAATTCTTGGCATGGATTGGCTTTCCTTATATATAGCCAACATAAATTGTCAGGAGAGGGAAATCACACTCCATATGAAGAATCGACCCCCGATTCATTACAAGTGTTAGGAGGAAGATGAATCTCATTTAGCTCCATTATCTCAAGCATGGATATTACTACCATATGAGCACGGATATCTGGCTCATATGATTGAGTACAAGGAAGAAACCAACCTTCAAGAAATTCCTATTGTGAGGGAATTCGCGGAAGTGTTTCCCGAGGAGCTGCCTCGTCTTCCTCCTAGAAGAGATGTTGAGTTCTCAATTGAACTTATACATGGGGAATTACCAATATCCAAGACTCCATGTAGAATGGTTGTTGTTGAGCTGGAAGAGCTGAAGAAACAACTACAGGAGAATATGGACAAAGGGTTTATACGCCCAAGTGCTTCACCATGGGGTGCACCAGTCCTCTTCATCAAGAAGAAGGATGGGTCAATGCATCTTTGCATCAATTATCGTGAACATAACAAAATCACCATAAAGATCAAGTATCCTCTCCCAAGAATCGCTGACTTTTTTTATCAGCTGCGTGGAGCACAATACTTGTCCAAGGGGGATTTGCGGTCAGGATATTATCAAGTAAGGGTGAATAATGAAGATGTCCCAAACACCGCTTTTCGTACAACGTATGGGCACTATGAATTCATAGTAATGCCTTTCAGACTCACCAATGCTCCATAAATATTCATGGACTTGATGAATAGAGTCTTTAAGGATTACTTGACAAATTTGTGTTACTCTTTATAGATTATATTCTAATATACTCCAAAACCAAGGAGGATCATGAGGAGCATTTAAGAACTGTACTAGAGACATTGCGCAAGGAGAATCTCTATGAAAAGTATAGCAAGTGTGAGTTCTGGTTGAAGGAGGTCTCATTTTGGGCCATATCATCACAAGCAATGGGATATCTATGGATCCCTCCAAAATAGATGCAATTGAGGGATGGTCGAGGCCAACATTCGTAACCGATATCTGTAGCTTCTTGGGGTTAGCTGGATATTATCGATGATTTGTGAAGAATTTATCACGATTGTCCAGCCCTCTTACCAAACTAACTCGAAAGGGATTAAAGTTTTCTTGGAGTGATGAATGAAAAGAAAGCTTTAAAGAGTTGAAAAGGAGGCTTATCATTGCACTCATGCTCACTTTACCCACAAGTGGGGAGATTTTTGTGGTATTCTGTGATGCTTCGAAAAAGGGCTTAGGATGTGTGCTGATGCAGAATGATATAGTGATATCCTATGCCTCAAGGTAGTTGAAAATCCATGAGCAAAACTATCCAACGCATGATCTAGAGTTGGGAGCTATGATCTTTTCCTTGAAAATCTGGCGGCATTATCTCTATGGAGAGAAATGTGAGATATATACTGACCACAAGAGTCTTAAATATATATTCACACAAAAAGATCTTAATATGTGCCAGAGAAGATGGATAGAGCTCATAAAGGATTATGACTGTTCAATACATTATCACCCTAGGAAAGCGATCAAGGAGGAAGATGCCCTAAGTAGAAAGGATCCAGCGATTCTATCAATGATGAGAATTGAGAAGGATCCAATATTCGTAGACTTGATGAAGATGGACGTGGGAATCATAAAGAAGGGAACATCATCAATCATTTCACAAATGATTACCCAACCATCTATTTTGGAAAGGCTAAAGGATGCTCAAAAAAATGATGTGGGAATTCAAGGAAAAGTGGAAGCTATCACAAAGGGAAAATCCTCGGAGTTTAATGTTAGTGAGGAAGGAATTGTGCGGTTGGAGAAAAGACTATGTGTTCCAACAAGTCCGGAGCTGAAGAAAGAACTTTTGGATGATGCACATAGTTCAAATTTCTCTATTCAACCATGGAGCACAAAGATGTATCGAGATATCCGAGAAAACTTTTGGTGGGATAATATGAAGAAGGAGATCGTCGAATATACATCAAAGTGCCTGGTGTGTCAGCAAGTGAAGGCATAGAGGAAGAAGTCTAAGGGGATGATGCAACCATTGCCCATACCAGAATGGAAATGGGAAAACATCACCATGTACTTTTTCACTGTACTTCTAAGGACATCCAAAGGCAACAATGCAATCTAGGTTGTTGTGGATCATCTTACAAAGACTGCACAGTTCATTGCTATTCGGGAGGATTTCTCTTTGGATCAACTGGATTAGATATATATCAGGGAAGTGGTAAGGTTTCATGGAGTACCACTATCTATTATGTCCGACCATGATCCAAGATTCACGTTTATGTTTTGGAAGAGTCTTAATCATTCTATTAATACTGAACTAAACTTTAGTACGGCCTATCATCATCAAACTGACGGCCAATCAGAGAGGACTATCCTAACACTTGACGATATGTTGATAGCATGCTCAATGGACTTTAAAGGAGGATGGGATCAACATCTTCCACTAGTTGAGTTCTCTTATAATAACAGTTTCCACTCGAGCATCCAAATGGCACCATATGAATCCCTTTATGGGAAAAGGTGTAGAACACCAGCATGATGGGATGAGGTCGGTGAACGTAAGCTACTTGGACCAGAAATGGTCGAAGAAATGGTGGATAAGGTGAAAACCATTCAGCACCATATCAAGGCAGCCCAGAGTCGACAGAATTGTTATGCAGATAATCGTCGACGAGACCTTGAGTTTAAAGTTGGAGACATGGTGTTTTTACGCATTTCTCCATGGAATAAGGTCATGATGTTTGAAAAAAAGGGAAGTTGAGTCTAAGGTACATCGGCCCATTCGATATTCTTGATCGTGTTGGGGTTGTGTCCTATCGACTAACACTTCCACCAACTATGTCCAAGGAGCATGATGTCTTTCTTGTATCCCTCTTAAGTGAGTACATACCAGACCCCTCACATGTACTCTCTTCCAAGGTGGTACAATTGGAAGATGATCTTTCTTGTGAGGAGAAACCAGTGAAGATCTTATATCGTAAAGAAAAAGTTCTATGAAATAAGACAATTCCCCTCTTCAAGGTGTTGTGGAGAAACCACATGTTTGAAGAAGCAACATGGGAATCAGATGATATGATGAAGCTGATTTACCCACATCTGTTATAGTGTGGGAAAAGGAAAATTTCAAGGGCGAAATTTCTTAAGGGGGAATATTGTAATGACCCAAAGTTTCATTAATGGAAAATCCATCTTGATCCAGATAATGTCGCTTTATAAAAAATGTTTTTATAAGATGTCAACTTCTTTGGTTTAATGATAATAGTTGTGACCGTTACATTTATATCCGTTGAACAGTGATCACATGATTAGTATAAATATAAGGCTTTAACGAACCAAATTTTACTCAGACAAAGGAAGCGATGGCCTTATCCAGTATAATTGCCCCATATGAAGCCCATTTGTTGGAGCTCGGAAAAGAGGTGGCATCCATGGGCTTCTCCCTTGACCAAGCCCAAGCTAAGATTCACTATGTCAAGCTCGAACGGGACCGTCTACGGGAAAGGTGGAAGTTGATAGAGATTACCACTCGAGCGATGCTATCCGAGCCACCCCAAGAGTCTGTCACCATCGCTCACCTTACCCTTAGGTCTTATACGGTTGTTTTAAGGGGTCATGTAAAAAACAAGTAGTACTATGTTCATGTACATTATTTTTCATTATATAATAATGAATATAATTTCTAGTCATTTTTGATACATTGTAAATATTTTTTAAAGTACAAATGGTGTTTTTAGTTATTATTTAATTAAGAATTCAATTTTATTACAATAAGGGATTTTTGAATTAAATAATATTTTAATAAAATATTATTATTAATATCAAATTAATTTTTATTAAATATAATGGATCTTATAAATTTATGAATACAATTAAAATTTTTCTTAAGGTTTGAAAGCCATTTCTGTCAAAACCCGTGAATTTTCGATAAATGTTGGTTTTTATTTTAAAAGTGAAAATTAAAATATTTAGAAATTTATTGATGAAATAAATGTCATAACTGGAATTAGGACGTCGAAATTATCCAACGGTGAATTTTTCATAATTTTCTGAGATAGTCCAATTTTTTGGTAAAAATTAAATACTGTTTAAATATATAATGTGTTTTATGACATCATAATGACCCAATGGTGATGTAATAAAATACCATAATCCTTAATAACAAACAATATATGTTTTATCATTAAAATAATGAGGTTTTGGGTTTGTTTGACTTACTTTTCAAAGCATTAATGAACCCCTCAAGACATATTCAACACTTTGCCTTTTTAAATTAATTTCCATGGGAGTGTGACTCACCTCCACATAAGCAACCCTAATAATTTAATAATTTAGGAATTGGGCCTTATAAAATATTGTTTTACTCTTTCCTTTTCCAGAAACCATGGGCAAAAACCATGGGATGGTTTGTGGTTTGGATTAGTTTAATATAAGGGTTCCCAAACCCAATTAATAATGAATTCTCTCACCTTTCCTATATAAACCCACCCAATCTCCCACTTCCTCCTCACTAAAATCCTTTGGAGTTCGTCCCACCTCTTCCCTACTCTCTCTAGAATCATCCCAATGTGTCCCAAGCTCCCAATATTCCTCTCACAAGCCCCTCTCTAGCCTTTGGAAGCACACTTCCAAGTAAGGGTTTTTTCTTTCTTTCTCATTTTGTCTATTTTCATTGAGTTGTATTGCCCTTTTAATTTCAATTATGAATGTTGGGGTATGGTTTCGCACCTCCCCCATACTTCCCTCTTACTTTTTGAATGATGGGAGACCCCTTTCTCTCTCATTAAATGCCTCCCATGTACTCCTGTTACTATGCCGAAATTCCAAAAGGAACTTCTCTCTCTTCTTTTACATTCAGGCAATACTTTTGTATCATGAATCTAAATTCCTTTTCAACTGTTGGGAAATGTATCTATATGATCTAATTACTGTCCATTGCATGTAAATATGATTAGGAACCCCATTATCTCTCATTAAATGCCTCCCATGTACACCCATTTATATGCCGAAATTTCGAAAGGAACTTCTCTCTCTTCTTTTACATTGAAGCAATACTTTTGTATCATGAATCTAAATTCCATTTCAATTGTTGGGACATGTATCTATATGACCTCCTTAATTTCCATTACATTTAAATATGATGAGGAACCCCTTCCTCTCTCATCAACTATTTTTTATGAATTCTTATGTCATGCAGTTACGCTGCTGAAATCACACTGATTTTATAAGCCAATGCCATTGTGTAGTGAATACCATGCCCATTTCTCCATCAAGGGTATTCACCTTTATGCGCATTTAAATATTTATTGTAAAGATTCATGTATGAATTAAACATTCAATTATCGTGGAATAAATGATTATGTTTTATGAATCCATGTTTTATGATCCATGTGGCACACTTATGCATGAAATGAAATGTTTAAGAAGGGTGCACCCTTATAGCGCTCCAATGCATTGGGTAAAGTATAGTATCATGATACATCATGTGCAATGATTTTTGACTCATTCTAATTCAGGTGAAACGAGGGTTTACTCGTACTTCATATGCAATGAGGGTTTACTCATGCTCCATGTGCAATGAGCCTTGGCTCATGCTAATTCAATGTTAAGTGTTGTTGCCACATTTCCATGTTATTATTATCATGCTTTATTACGCCTTTATGTTCATGTTTCTTTTATGCTCTATTGATATGCCTATTGTCTAACATGTATTGTACTCTTAATGTTATTCCATGTGTACTCCCTTACTGGGCTTTATAGCTCACCCTTTTCTTATGCATGTCCTCAGGTTATCCTATGCAATGCTATGTACGAGGGAAGATAGTGGTATTGTAAAGGAAGTTTACAATAAAGATGTTGTATTTCATGTTTTAAGTTTTTATGTAATTATCCAAAGACCCAAAGACTCTAAACCTCTCGATATTCTTTGTTGTATCAAGTGAAGCTTTATATAATGAATCATGTTTAAGTTGTAATAAAAAGTAGGGTTGTCATACCCATGTGGCTCAATGGGGTCCCAAAATAGACCCAAAGATTCCCATGGTCATTAATGAATCAACCTATGAGGTTTGGACAAGTGTTAAGGTAATTTTGAATTATTATAATATTCGTTTTACCTTAAATTACCCTATTTACCTTTAACCGCGGTAAATAGTATTCAAAAGTTACTATTCACCAAAAATTATTTTCATCTTATTGAATCACATTTAACTTCTTGATAGCAACCATGTATATCGGATTTTAAAAATTCAATTCACAGAAGTGGTAAAATTTCATTTAAATGAAAAAGTTGGTTTTTTACTACCACTAAGTGGTTTCACTATTGATCAAAAAACGAAGTTTTTCAGAAAAATACCAAAAAATTAGCCTAAGATATATTTGATATTACGAATTCAAAAATGATGTCTATTTTTAAAAATTCAAAACATAGAAGTGGAATTAATTAATTTAAAAATTAATTCCCATTATCAAAACAAATAGCTTGTTTTTAAGAAACAATAACTATCAAAAGATTGATACTCGTTTATGTCCAATTTTAATGTGAAATTAACTCCAATGACCAAAATAGGATTAAATGGTAAAAATATATTTTTATAGTACTTTAAAACAAATTAAAAATATAACCTAACCACATAAATAAATTCGATTAAAAGGAACGTTTGAATTAAAATAAATATATTTCACTATTCATTAAAAACGAACTTTATCAGAAAAATACAAAAAATTCACAAAAATAAAATTTTGATGCCCCCATTCATAAGAAGTATTTTATTTGGTGATATAGAATGTATTAAAGTTACCAAAATTAGATTTAAAAATGTTTCTCTATTAAAAGGTGATAAATCAGCCTTTTAATGTAAATTATGCTTTAAATTAGATTCATTCACATTTTAAGCCTCTATAGTTTTATTGGATAAATGTAAGTACATTTAATAAACATGTATAATCATATTGTAGTTAGTTTCGTTCATTCCTTCCAATACAACGGCTGGGAGTTGACTACCATTTAAAATAATAATATTATATTATTAGTGTACAACGTAAGATTCCAAACAACCCCGTTGTTGCGTATCAGGTATGAAATAAAACATAATAACCCCTTTAAAGAAAAATTAATATTTAATTCACAAATATTAATAAATATGAAAATATATTATTCTTCATTTACTTGGAATGTACCAATAATTCGAATGAGTGTTAATATATTTATATATATGTTTAAAGATAATATTAGATTCTTCACATATGAAGATGTTCTAGGATCTGGATTGAGCTAGTCTTAAAATTTATTAATAAAAGGTAAAGAAACAATGTTTGAAGTTATTAGGGATTTTAAAAATATGGGAGTGAACCATCCCAATTCATATCCTCATAGACCAATTAATAACAATATTTCGAATATCTATAAGACCAAATCTTTCATTGTTCCATGATCACCCTATTAGACCAATCATCTACAACCTAGTTGGCTTCTCTATATGCATGTGGAACAATAATTGTGAGTTATTTGACTATTTTAATAAAAATGAAAAACTAATTTTTTAAAATATTAAAATTATGAACATAAATATTGAACTAATTTTATGATATTTAATTTCTATAATTAATAATAATTAATTTTTATTATATCTACATAAAGAGGATTTAAATGTCAATTATTAATTATGTTTCAAAAATGTAAATAAAATTATTAATTCTACATAGAATTTTTAAATGAATTGTAATAATTATTAATAATAAATTTTTTATACAAAAATGTTTTCCTATTCCTTTTAATAATTATTGTATTATAAAAGTTATTATTTATAGAAAAATGGTAATATTTACTATTTTCCAATAAATAATTTATCATATATGAATCCCATAATTTCATCTTAAAATAATTTTTATGTGTTGTATTAAAAAATTAACGTTCATTTTATTGATTTAAACTTAATAATGTGATATAAATAGATTTTTTTATATGAGAAAAATATGAAATAAATACTATTTATTCTTGCTAGTATAATTTTTATAACCTTCATCTTTATTTAATTTATTTTATTAATGTTTCATGGTTTTTTATTCAACTGTTGGAGTCAACATAAGATACCAAAATAAATATTTATTACGGTATAATTATACACAATATCTCATATCAATAAATTATTCCCCAATATGATATCATGCATTCAATATTTATTTTCATACACTATGTTGAAAAAATGTGGGTAATTTTTTTTTCATTTTCATTTTAGGTACCCATGTTTCCACATGATGTATATAGTTTTTATAATGTACATTGAAAGAGTGGATATAATTATTTGATACATAATTTTCATTATAGATAAGATATTCACTGGATTCTATTTGTACGATTATTCAATCCCCAACTCTTCCACATCAAAATATTATACATCATAGGGATTTGTTATATATATTCTCAAGAGGGATATGAGGAACACATTGTTTTCCTTGGATATGATTAGTGGGATATCTAGTTGATATTACAGAACCCTTATGTGATCAATAATTATATGGGGCCAAAAAATAATGGAATTATCTTCCAATTTATCCCATGTCTCATGTAACTCTTTCAAATATATATACAGGGGAACAATTTATCACCAACATCAATGTTTTATGCCTCATTGATGATTATTATCATAACTACTTTTGTCAACTCTACTATGCTTTTATGTACTTAAAAATTTTCATTAAATTTTCTTCCATTCCATCAACCACCACATGTCTTGTAAACATTCCATAACCTACTTCATCCCCACACGTATGTGGTCTAAATCGTTTCTAATAGATATATTCATATGAACCCAAATGGATTATTGAGTTGAAAACATTTTTTATAAGAGAAATACTTGAATGAAAGCGTTGTTTCCAACTATCATGGAAGTATGTAGATAAAAGTATTAATATATTCTCATGTTTATATATTGTACATTTATATTGGCCATCAGTTAGGGGTAAAATTTGATAAAAATGTTCAAATGTTTATTTATAGAATTTTGAAGGCTCTTCAAAATTTTAGAGGTAAACATAGAATCATTAAATGATACAATTAATAATGGATTTCTATATAGTATCACCATATATCTAATAAATATCACTTAATGTAGATCAAGTGATAATTCCACTTTACGAGAAATGAATTGAGCATGACTTATAATATATCACCCCATAATCAATACAACATTGTTAGATTTTGATATCTTTACATGACCAGTGGAAAAATCCACAATGATTGTTTCTCATTTCAATTGTTGTATGAGAAATGACTTCATTATCCCATTAATGTTTTTAACACTCAACCTCTACCTAATGACACACTATGAATATTGATGAATATTTCACAATATACCTTGTTATATTATTCTTCAAATAGTCTTATGAGAGACCTATATACATTTTAATATTTACTTTATGGATGGAAAATGTCGGGATGTATGCATCACTCATCAACACCTTAATTATATCTAGATAATACATATTCAAATTTAATTTCACAAATATTAATCCTAAATATTGAAATACGATTACATTCCTGTTCTGACTGCATCATCATTCATCTACATCTTAACCTCATCTCTTTATGTTTCCCTAATTCTTTCATGAAGCGATGTTCAGGAAATGAATTGAGAAAGGTAGGGTTGTGTTTGGTTATTTATGAATTTCTTTTATATCCTTTTTATGTCCATGAAAATTTTATCCTTCTCAATACTCATCTTGGATAAATATGTTATATATATTTTAACTCAACATATTTTCCTTTTTCTTTTTATCCCAAAGATAGTAGTGGATTGGGTAGTCATAATACATGAATAGTTAGACACAATATTAACACGTTTATATTGGGCTCAATCTATGTCAATATATATTTTAGTCTCTTAGGGATGGTATGTATATCAATTTTATCTTATTTATATAACTACTCTATATGATTAATGAAAATATTACCACAATCAAATCTATATCAAATGTCATATAATATATCTCATTCCCATTCAAATTTATAAATAAAATGTTATAAATTTATCATTTTTATTTTTATATAAAAAAACAATTCTATAAGAATTAAATATGAATTAAGAAACCTCCACCGCATGTTGGTAGTTTAGTACATGTTATGTGGCTAGCCTTTATTTAAGATCCAAGAATCATTACACAAATTCACATATATATATATATACAAACATCACGCCCTTCTGATTTGGTTTGGTTAGTATGTTTTAAAATCATGAGATTTAAACTATAAAATTTTAAAAAATGTTAATATAGGCCATTAGTACACCACTTAAATCATATAATTGTGCATAGATATCCACTTACATGTTATAATTGGCCCCAATAATGATACTTACTCCATCGATAACTCACATTTACCCGATTTTCATATTACTCCTCATTTATCAAATTCGATAAAAAACATTAAAATTATTCTGACGTTTTTTCTTGATTTTGGAGTATGGGATAGCATTTCCAATAAATAATACTAAACATTTGTCAATAAATTTTATAGTACATAATAAATTATGTTCATAAATATATGTAGATAATTTATGTGTGTCTATGTAATGAATATGAATGCATACTTGACATTCATTTTACAAAATATGAACTTGAGAATATCCTCCTTCATCAACATAAACTGATTATATCCCATCAAAAGTTTCAAATTACAGAAGGGTTGAACTCCATTTTACTGATCAAATAAGTCATCAATCAATGGTAGAGGATAATTACTAATGTCATATTAATTCTAATTGAATTTAGATTACAACGAGTCATTCCATGAACTTAGGTTACATTCCCCAGATGTCAAAGGCAATAAATAAATGCCTATGTGTTTCAAATACAAGTGAATGTTGATTTAACATTTAATAATAATACAATTAATGATACATATCACAATATGATTCATGAAAAAATGAAATACAACATGACAAAATAATATATCTCAAAACCACATTAAATTGTTTAATAGTATAAGGCAAAAAAATTATAAAATAAAATAGTGAATTAAAAAAATAAATAATCCTCAAAGACCAAAAGACTCCATGATTCACAAGTCTGAAGCTCCACATCCACCAAACAACACAAGTATCATGAGGTGGTTCTAGAAACATTTGATATGTTACATTTACCTAGTATTGGAAGATAACATCTTTAAAATAACCAAATTTAAAAATTAGGGGTTATTATAAAACATATTAGTTTATTATAAATGACATATCTACTCATGAAACTAGAATAGAAGAGTTATCCACAATTGTTTAAAATAGTTTTTATAATATGATTTCTCAAATAAGTTTATAAATATATATAAAAAATAGTCCAAAAAAATTTATAACAAATCAATATAAGTGAAAATGATTAATATTTTCTTCTAGATATATATTTTTCAAGAAATATAACTATAAAAAGCATTAAAAACATTTCTAAATATTCATTTTGTATTCCAAATCCATTCAAAACCTCCACATGATGTACCATGCGTGGTACGTGATGGCAATTGCATACTCATTAGAATTTTATAATCGATATACAAAGTAATAAAAATATAATTATACCTCATGTTATTTTTTAACTTTGGAACTGGGTAAATTGTAATATTTCAACCATGGACTATAAATACAACCTGGAAACATACACCAAATATTCCCAATGATGATTCCAAAAACACCCTTTAAATAAAAATACATTTTTATTAAGAACGATTTCCATTTAAACAATTTCAATGCCAAACCATTTGAATAATATGACATTTTTATTGATAAAAACATTTTAATATCATTTTTTAATCAATTTCAATAAATAAATAATTTAAAACCACAATTTTAAATTCATGAAACTAAATCACTTTTCACAAGAATTTAGCAAGACTACAAAATTTCCTGAAAACCACAAATCATTACTAAATAAGAATTATCTGATGATTTTCACATTAAGTTAAATTATGATAAACCAATTTAAATCTAAGATAGTCAATTATTGCATGAGGAGTTGAGAGAGATGACACCTGCCTAAAGGTTTTTTACGATACTCGACAAAAGACAGAGAATGCATAAGAAAATGAGTTGATTCTCTGAAAAATCTTATTTGTTCTATTCTCTTACCATGATAATGACCAAATATCAATGTATTTAGTGTCCAAAATATTAAATTTACAAATAATTCGAACAGATAATAGACACCATGAAGATAGGAGATGTAGATATGTGTATATCTTTAAAACCAATAATGAACAATGAAGAATGACCACATACCACAAGAATCTGGATTTGAATCACCATGGGGAGTATTATGATCTCTTCCAGATCGATGGGAGAACCGTGTATGGTAATAGGTGAAGTAAACCCCCATTTTAGAGATGGTTTGGGAAAAAATGAGTTGATTAATGGCTAGGTTGATTGAGATCCAATTTTTGGTATCCTGTTTTAACCCCTCGCATGGTTAGATCGAACAGTTAGACAAACTGTGTGCTAACTGTGCTTTAGCTACTACCTTAAAAAATCCCTCGCATGTTCTCTTTTCATAGTCTCCCTAACCATTATCAACCAAATCCAATGATACAACCTCAAAATTTGAAATGCACATGGTTTCCCATATGATGTCTACGCATTTTAGACAAATCGTGTGCAACCCATGCGCACCTACATAAGACCCCAAAACATATTTAAATTTCTAAAAACTATCCCCTAAGTCACCCTCACACATTATAACCATTAAATTATTCACATAAGTGTTACGTACCAGAAATTGACGGTACTACATTATCCCCACTGTTGGTTTTTTCCTCAGAAAGTGGAAAACCATCGCCATCCTGATAGTGTTCTGGCCATTTCTCTTTCATTTCCTTCTCACATTCTCACGTCTCTTCTTGAATCTATCAATATTTCCATAATCCTATATTTGACCAATTATTTTTCACTAAAATAATTTTTCTTGACGATCCATAATCCACAGTGTGATACGTACCAATGATTCAACTAGCTCTAGATTAATGTCATCCCATCAAAGCACATGGCAAGGAACATGATGTTACTTTTCAATTGAGATATATTGAATCCATTTTGCATTGAACTATAGCATAGTAGAAGTTCCAACTAATATTTCACCTCTCCATACCATTATGGTATCTCTAAAAGTCCAATGTATCAAAGAGATAACTATAACACCCAAAGATTTCATAGGATTTTATTTCTTCAAAATAATTCAATAACTTGCACTACAGACAACACCGAGTTCTAACACACCATAACTAATCAAACTAGCCGTTATTTATAGTAATACCTAATTTTTGAAATTATATATATTTTATATTTCAAAATGGACTTCATTTTTGGTTTCGGAATATCGAATTTAGCCTAAGGTGAAATTTTGGTACTTTTCGGATAACTTTAATATTTTGATAAATAGTGAAAATTACAAAATTTTAATTAAAAATAACTTTTTTAATCGAAATAATTTATATTGATAAATTATGAATTTGAGTGGTTTTAAAGTATATTTAGAATATATTTTTACCATTTAATACAATGTTTTTCATTGGACATAATTTCACAATTAAACCGAACATAAAGAAGTATCAATATTTTGATAGTTTGTATATCTTAAAAACATGCTTTTTGTTTTGACAGTGAGACTTGATTTTAAATTAATTTCTACCACTTCTGAGTTTTGAATTTGGAAAAATGGATTTCATATTTGGATTCAGGATTTTAAAATTGTGTAAATAGGTAACTTTTATTTTTAGACATTTTGAATAATTACTTCGGTAAATATTTTATTTACCATGGTTAAAGGGTAAATTCGGTAAATAAGGGTTAAAAAATAATATTATAATAATAAAAAATTATCCTAAAACGTGTCCTAACCTTATTGGTTGATAAATGTTCGACCATGGGCATCTTTGGGTCGATTTTGGGACCCCATGGTGCCACTTGTAAGTGATAGGGACACTTTATTTTAATTAAGTTAAAATGAATACAAAAATGACACTAGCATATATCTTTAAGAAAAACAATTTTTACATAGAGTTATATATGTTGTATTTTTTACTATAAAAATTCATTAAAAAGATAAAAAGATTTTATACATAATGATATTTTATTTATAATTTTTAGACATTAAATAATATAATGTATTTATGACACAATGATGCTGCAGTAATTACCATAATAGTGAAAATTTAAAATAATTGATATTATAAATACCCAAATAAATATAAGTTGAGGATTTTAATGATTTATACTAATTTTATAGGATACTATGACATATTTTTATTGTTTTAATGGACTTTTTTCAAAGTAATAATTCTGTTATATGTTTCACAAAAATCCACTATTGAATAGTGTCAAAATTGACAGAAAAGCGTTTTTAAAAAACATATTATATTATTAATTGATATTAAATTCCTAAAAATAAATTATTCGGCCAAGAGACTTATATAATGATAGTTGTATCATTAATTACCACTTGGGGGTCTCTTGGATGTATATAGTAAGTTTATTAACTATATAATATAAAAATACAAAGTGACATGGTAAATGTCAAACTAATTAACTAAGAGTTAAAACTAAAAGATAAGGTTAATATAGTAACCCAAACCTATCTAAATTATATTTGTTTGTTTTCGACCTATCCCCACCTTAACCTTTTAATAATAAACTTTGGAGACGTTAGAAACCGAATATTAATTTATTATAAAATAATTTTTCTAGCTTTTCCAAAGGTGCCCACACCCCTCTTATAAAAGGGAACTCTTCCTTATCATTTATTCACACGTTCAAAGCCTTTTGGTTCGGCCAAAATCTGACCAAATACTCTCTCAACTTTCCTCAATATATCCTAGAGGGCTTATTTTGATCAGAAATCCAATCAAAGTAGCACTTATGATCAAATCAAAAGGAAGAACCCGAAGAAGAGGTAATGTTTTCACCACCCTTTTTCAAATTCATTTCTTCTTCCACTTATTCTTTATTTGTTATTACCATTCTAAAATAGTAACTCCATTTTCTTATATATAATTTGATGTTATTTTAAATATGGTACAACCATATTCAGTATTATATCCACCCTTTGAATAACATGTCACCATACGTGTGTACGTACGGCTTACCGTCTCCACATCGTGGTGTAATTGTTATTCAATATATTATTATTTGGATGGGTATAATAATGATGTATAACTCATGTAAATAATAAATATAACATGATAATGATTATGTATATATGATATACTGTCCAATTATATATTATTTTAATATCAAAAGAATGACATTGTCGCTCGTGCGTATGTACGGACTACAGTCTCCATGAACGCGATGGGATTCATTCTCCATCGTATCCATTCAAGTATAATTATCAATTGATGATTTAAAAATAATGTTTAAGGACTTGATATCATTCTGGATATGAATAAGATACATCCTATCCATGACAAACATGGCTTACGTAACAAAACATTTAAAAGAAAACGAGTATGTTAACACCCGAAACGACGATAATACTAAGATATTATTAACAAATCAATTTTAAAAGATCATATATGATATCATATTAATAAATATGATTCTTGAATAATTTAATAAAAATTATTTCACCATTATACAAGAGTTTAACCTACCCTCAACCAAGGAAAAGTACAAGGTAAGAGTTTATTTCACAATCTCTTAATTATCTGAGGTTATTTATACATAATTATCTACTGGGATCTTTTTATCATCCAAATCCATGTTCCTTAAAATGTATTTAAAAACATTTTTACTATTTACTAGAAAATGGGTTAAATTCATTTATACCCTTATGTGATTTTAAAGTAATCTTTCCGTCGTTTCCAAAACAAGTCACTTTTAACCTTTTCGACAAATTTAAGGTAAGAATGTTTTTTTAACTTATACGGCGGGTGCGACTATTTACCGCCGTTATAAATTTTTCAAAGATTCACTTACAAGATTATATGATTATTTTCAAATTAAATGTTTTATTTTATAATTATTTGAAATTTAAATGATTTCAAATTGAATATTTTAATAATTTTTAAAAGGTACTCTTTTTCAAGATCATAATTTTAAATGTTTTAAAGATTTATCTTTCTAAATATTTTAATTAATGTCCATGTTTTCAAAATGATTTTAAGGATTTATTTATATGGACATGACTGTTTTGAAATGATATTTCTTTTAAAAAGTTTCAAAGTGGTATGGGAATCTTTGATTCAAAAATCTCTTTTAAATTACTTCCTTTATAAATGTGTGACTTTTCAATGATTTCGAGAAAAGAGGTATTTCTCTCAAATAGTTTTGATTTCATCTATTTAAACATCCTTTGATGGATTTTAAGCATATTTGAAGTTGATTTATAATGATATAAAACTTTTGTATTGTATTGAAGGTTTTGTGATATGTTTTACTGTGGATGTGTTATTTTTTTACCATTCATGGTTTATGGAGAAAGTATTGACATTTCGTATGCTAGTTTTAATACGAATGTTTATGTTATGTTTAAACCTTTTCATATGGGAATGCATTGGACTTAGTATGTGACGGGTGGAGCCCTCTTTAGCTCCTCGATGCATCGGTAGATCTCATGAGACAAACTAGTGTCATGGCACAAGGCCTTGGCAAAATCTTATTTGTAGTCTTGGCACGAGGCCTTGGCTATGTGGTTATGATAGTCTGGCATTATGCATTCCATCATTATGAAAGTGGTAACTGATATTTCATGTGATTATTCGATTAGTAGAATATCCATGTGAATAAGTAAATGGCATTACATCATTTTATTTTTTCCATACTATGTTGATTTTCAAGTTTAAAATAATTTTTTTAAGTTATACATTGCCTTAAATGTTTATTCTTATTTATGTAAGATTCCGCTATATTGTTATCCTTACTGGGAATTTGAGCTCACCGCTTTTCTATGTTTTATTTTTTCCCAGGATGTGAAGAAGTAATTTATGAATGACCTGCAAGGATAGTATGTGGGGATATGAGTGTGGCATATGGGGACTATGTTGTTGTATTAGTTTTTCACTTGATGATGTAATGTAAAACTTTATGAATATATCTAGTGTTTCCTAGGCTACTAAACCAATCGGTCTTTCGAGATTTGATCTTTCTTGTGATCATGACAATGTTATGTAATAATGCACTGACTCTAGGTAGCTGGGGTCGGGGCGTTACAGTTGGTATCAGAGGAAGTTTAGTACAAAACTTGGAAGCTAGATTTAGATAAACTCTGATTAGAGAACATAGATTTAAGATAGACTTTGAGGATTAGTATAGAAGAACTTTCTAGAATTTTTGTATTGTAGAGATTTTGTGAGTTTTCCGAGCAATACATCCCTATCTGGATACGAGCAGGTAGAGGCGGATCTAGCACAGATGTGCCTCAGGGTAAAACCTGAAAACACCGCTTTGATCTAGACTCGAACGGGAACTGGTGCACGACAACAGGCCTTGCTGCACTCTTGGTTACGACACTCCTGGGGGATATGCTTAGGATAACTCTAATTTTATTTACAAATCATATGAAGGGTTTATGAGTATATATTTTCTCAAAGGAGAAATTTTTATGATTATGGATTATATCCATAAACTATTTAATTCATGTTATGTGTCTTACAAGTTCGGGATTAGGTATTGTTATTCATAAACTAATATAGTGTATGCCATTGTTTAGAAATGGTGCCCAGTAGAAGGAATGAGAACTCCAGCAATGCACATGATCCAAAGAGAAAGAAGGATAATATCTTTAATGGTATTAATCCAGAATTTATAAGAGAAATAGTCTCCCATGTATTACCATCATATGAAGAAATAAGATCATGTGTTGATAAGATAAGTAAAGATTTTACTGATTTCTATGGCTTTGAAGGTAAGCAATATAAGAAAAGGATGGAAGAGATAAAGATGGATAAAGGGAAGAGGGAAAAGAATAATTTTCCAATATGTGATAACTGTGGGAAGAAACACCCTGGAACTTTCCTGAAACGAATGAGAGTTTGTTATAAGTGTGGAGGAAAAGGGCACAAAGTACGTGACTGCAAGGGTAAGAAAATGGTTTCAAATGTACAATGCTTCATTTTCAAGGAGTTTGGACACTACGCGAACCTATGTCCCAGTCATCAGACTATGCCTCAAATGATGCTATTGGATAATAATCAAGTTATGATACTACCACAGATGAAGAGGAATTATTAGAGTTCTTGTGCTGATTATATCATTTGAGAGTTGTATCAGCAATTTACTTGTTATAATAATGATGGAGTATATACGGATTTTACTGCAGTACTATTTCATTAAGGACTTCAGATTGTGTGGAACAATGAAGAGTGACTCAATAGCAGGATAAATTTTTCGAAAATATATGGTTGAGAGATTGATAAACCATAATATAGTTATGATACTGAGGTGGTGATTTTTGGAATAATACATGATTGATTTGGATAAATTATATTGTATATTCTTGACTACCTTGAAACTGATTAATGATTTGTATATTCCATCATTTTTGGGGTTTAAAACATTTATGGATTGAAGGAGTATATCTATTATTCTTTAAGGAATGAGGGATCATGAATGTAATCAATAATGTTTTACGGTAATTTAGGATTTTGCAGTTTCTTAAAAGAATACATGATGAAGATGTTCACATGTTATTACACGGAAAAAAGGATCTTTACTGTGTTTACCTTCCTTATAAATTTTGGGCTGAAGTATTTTGGATAGTTCTAGTTTGGATTATTTTGGATTTCCATAAAAGTACAACCTGGAGGTTGGGCGGCAACCCGTCGCGTCCGACAAGGCCTCGAGACTTAAACCCACATCCGAAGGGCGACAAGGGTGTATCACCTACCACTAACCCACGTGATGTCTGGGATTAAATAATGCACTTTTTTTTAAATGATTTGGTAGATGAATTATAAATCCATTTTTAACCCTATACAAATAGGATAAATAGAATATATTTTTTACGATTCTATTATCTTTTAGAGTGAAAGTTGAGTTTGTGGTACAAATTAGTTAAAGGATGGAACTCTACTTGTCAAGAATATATTTTTCTTCTTCTCTTATTCTATGAAGAAATTAATTCTTATACATTATTTAAGGAATCCTAAAACCAAAAATGTGTTATCGTAATACCCTTTGTTTTGTTGAACCGATGGTATTTCAAATCATCATAGATTGATGAATTTAAGGACCTCAATTTTACACGTGTTTGTGATTGATGACCTCAATCACTACCTATAAATATTTATGTTTTTCCTCCAATTACATGTCTCTAATTTCCACCAATGTTCTCCTAATCGTGATCATAATTTGGTGGTGACCCTTTCATTTCTCTTTTCCTCATATTAAGACTAAATTTTAGTAACCCAATTTCTGATATGGGTTTTCCCACAAAGATATTTTCTATTTTCAACCTTTTATTTTCGAATAATAATTTCAAATTTCAAGGACGTAATTTATTGAAGGAGGGGAGAATGTGACACCCCAAGATTTTATAGGGTGTTATTTCTTCAAAATAATTCAATAACTTGCACTACACGCAACACCGAGTTCTAACACACCATAACTAATCAAACTAGCCGTTATGAAAAGTAATACCTACTTTTTGAAATTATATATATTTTATATTTCAAAATGGAATTCATTTTTGGATTCGGAATATTGAATTTAGCCTAAGGTGAAGTTTTGGCACTTTTCGGATAACTTTAATATTTTGATGAATAGTGAAAATTACTAAATTTTAATTAAAAACAACTTTTTTAATCGAAATAATTTATATAGATAAATTATGAATTTGAGTGGTTTTAAAGTATATTTAGAATATATTTTTACCATTTAATACAATGTTGGTCATTGGACATAATTTCTCAATTAAACCAAACATAAACAAGTATCAATCTTTTGATAGTTATTATATCTTAAAAACACGCTTTTTGTTTTGACAGCGGGAATTAATTTTAAATTAATTTCTTCAACATCTGTGTTTTGAATTTGGAAAAATGGATTCCATATTTGGAATCAGGATGTTAAAATTTTGTAAATAGGTAACTTTTATTTTTAGAAATTTTGAATATTTATTTCGGTAATTATTTTATTTACCATGGTTAAAGGGTAAATCCGGTAAATAAGGGTTAAAAAATAATATTATAATTATATTAAATTACCCTAAAACGTGTCCTAACATTATTTTTTGATACATGTTCGACCATGGGCATCTTTGGGTCGATTTTGGTACCCCATGGTGCCACTTGTAAGTGATAGAGACACTTTATTTTAATTAAGTTAAAATGAATAAAAAAATGACACAAGCATATATCTTTTAGAAACACAATTTGTACAAAGGGTTATATATGTTGTATTTTAGACTATAAATATTCATTAGAAAGATAAAAATATTTCTTAAATAATTATATTTTAATTTTAATTTTTAGACATTAAATAATTTAATTAATTTATGACACAATAATAGTGCAGTAATTACCATAATAGTAAAAAATTAAAATAATTAATATTATAAATACCCAAATAAATATATTTTGAGACTTTTAATGAATTGAAATAATTTTCTAGGATACTATGACTTATTAGAATTGATTTAATTGACTTTTTTAGAAGTAATCATTATGTTATAAGTTTCAAAAAAATAAACTATTGAATAGTGTCAAAATTGACATAAAAGAGTTTTTAAAAAACATATTATATTATTAATTTATATAAATTTCATAAAAATATAAGGTTCGGCCAAGATACTTATATCATGATAGGTGTATCATTAATGGACAACTTGGGGGTTTCTTGGATGTATATAGTATGTTTATTAACTATATAATATAAAAATACAAAGTGACATGGTAAATGTCAAACTAATTAACTAAAAGGTAAAACTAAACGATAAGGTTAATATAGTAACCCAAACCTGTCTAAATTCTATTGGTTGAATGGTTTTAGACCTATCCCCACCTTAACCTTTTAATAATAAATTTTGGAGCCATTAGAAACCGAATTTGAATTTATTATAAAATAATATTTCTAGCTTTTCCAAAGGTTCCCCTCACCCCTCTTATAAAAAAGAACTCTTCCTTCTCATTTCTTCAGACCTTCAAAGCATTTTGGTTCGGCCAAACTCAGCCCAAATACTCTATAAACTTCCCTCACTAAAACCGAGAGGCCTTATTTTGATCATAAAGCCAACCTAAGGAGCCCTTATGATCAAATCAAAAGGAAGAACCCGAAGAAGAGGTAATGATTTCACCACCCTTTTTCAATTTCATTTCTTATTCCACTTATTCTTTCTTTGTTATTACCATAATAAAATAATAAATCCAGTATCTTATATATACTGTGATGTTATTATAAATATGGTACAACCATATTCAGAAATATATCCACCCTTTAAATAACATGTCACCGTAGGTGCGTACGTACGGCTTACCGTCTCCACGTCGTGGTGTAATTGTTATTCAATATATTATTATTTGGATGGGTATAATAATGATGTGTAACTCATTTAATAATAAATATAACATGATAATGATTATGTATATATGATATAAAATACAATTATATATTATTTTAATATCAAAAGAATGATATTAATGCTCGTGCGTACGTACGGACTACCGTCTCCACGTACACGATGAGATTCATTCTCCATCGTATCCATTAAAGTATAATTATCAATTGATGATTTAAAAATAATTTTTAAGGACTTGATATAATCATGGATATGAATAATATACAACCTATCCATTACAAACTTGTCTTACATAACAAAACATATAAAAGAAAACGAGTATGTTAACAAGCGAATCAACGATAATACTAAGATATTATTAACAATGAAATATTAAAAGATCATATATGATATCATATTAATAAATATGATTCTTGTATAATTTAATAACAATTATTTCACCATTATAAAGGAGTTTAACCTACCCTAAACCAAGGAAAAGTACAAGGTAAGGGTCTATTTCACAATCTCCTCATTATCTGAGGTTGTTTATACGTAATTATCTACTGGGATCTCTTTATCATCCACATCCATGTTCCTTAAAAATGTATTTAATTTTTTTTACAATTTACTAGACAATGGGTTAAAATAATTTATACCCTTATGTGATTTGAAAGGAATTTTCCATCGTTTTCCAAACAAGGCACTTTTATCCTTTCCTACAAATTTAAGGTAAGAATGTTTTTTAACTTATACGGCGGGTGCGGCTATTTACCACTGTTATAAACTTGTCAAAGCCTCCCTTACAATATTATAAGATAATTTTCAAATTAAATGTTTTATTTTATAATTATGTGACTTTTAAATGATTTCAAAATGAATATTTTAAGAATTTTAAAAGGTACTCTTTTCATGATCGTAATTTTAAATGTTTTAAAGATTTATCTTTCTAAATATATTAATTAATGTCCATGTTTTCAAAATTATTTTAAGGATTTATTTATATGGACATGAATGTTTTGAAATGATATTTATTTTCAAAAGTTTCAAAGTGTTATGGGACACTTTGATTCAAAAATCACTTTTAAATTACATCATTTATAAATGTGTGACTTTTCAATGATTTTGAGAAAAGAGGTATTTATCTCAAATAGTTTTGATTTCATCTATGTCAACATCCTTTGATGGATTTTAAGCTTATTTGAAGTTGATTTATTATGATATAAAAATTTTGTATTGTATTTAAGGTTTTGTGATATGTTTTACTGTGGATGTGTTATTTTTATACCATTCATGGTTTATGGAAAAAGTATTGACATTTCGTATGATAGTTTTAATACGAATGTTTATGTTATGTTTTAACCTTTTCATATGGGAATGCATTGGACTTAGTAAGTGACGGGTGGAGCCCGCTATAGCTCCTCGATGCATCGGTAGGTCTCATGAGACAAACCTGTGTCTTGGCACAAGGCCTTGGAAAAATCTTATTTGTAGTCTTGGGACGAGGCCTTGGATATGTGGTTATGATAGTCTGGCATTATGCATTTCATCATTATGATAGTGGTAATTGATATTGCATGTGATTATTCAATTAGTAGAATATCCATGTGAATAGGTAAATGGAATTATTTCATTTTATTTTTGCCATACTATGTTGAAGTTCATGTTTAAAAGGCTTTTGTTTTAAGTTATACATTTCCTTAAATGTTTATTCTTATTTATGAAAGTTTCCGCTATATTGTTATCCTTACTGGGCATTTGAGCTCACCCCTTTTCTATGTTTTATTTTTTCCCAGGATGTGAAGAAGTAATTTATGAATGACCTGCAAGGATTGTATGTGGGGATATGAGTGTGGGATATAGGGACTATGTTGTTGTAGTAGTTTTTCACTTTATGATGTAATGTAAAACTTTATGAATATATCTATTGTTTCCAAGGATACTAAACCAATCGGTCTTTCGAGATTTGATCTTTCTTGTGATCATGCCAATGTTATGTAATAATGCACCGACTCTAGGTAACTGGGGTCGGGGTGTTACAATAACATTCACATCTTCTTGAAAAGATGAGGCCATGTTTTGGAGAGATCCTTTTGAACACATCATCCCTCATAAAGAATGACAATGGCCTTCGATGATGATCCACATAAGATTTATTACATGTCTGAGCCATCTCCATCCTCGTTCAAATCAACTAAATCTATTCCATCATTTCACAGACAAGACCTGGCCAATCTTTTGATGTCTCACCAATTTCCACCCAACATAGTGGACAATGGAATGGAAGCCCATACAATACTTCAAAAAGAGCCATATGTTTCGAGGCCTTATAGCTATTATTATTTTAGAACAAAACTAAGGGTACACGCTCTTCCCATGAACCACAAAAATCCATTGCAAAACACCTCAACATATCTTCTGACATAAGTATCCTTCTTTGAATTGGTTTTATATTTAATGATGATAATATTCAATTGAGTTACAAGGGAAATATATAATAAATTCTACACACAATATGTGAATATCAGAACTCTATTTGACATGATCGATACTAGTTTTCCATGAATTGTGACGACTTCATTTATATAGATTATGGATAGATCCTCCATTGTATGAATTTTAAAAATCAATATGAAATTGGTCCACTAGGTTAGACATCCATTATCACCCATATGGAATATTTTTTCCAAACTTTTCTTGGGAGACATATAACCAAATCCATCCTTATCAGCTCCATTGTCCACATTGGGATAGGTATATACTAGAACATACCCACTGGTCACTGATGACCATCCTTAACTTCCTGACATGTTAAGAAATGTGAGATAAAATCGGCCACCTTCCATTTTCATGATGCTCCACCAAAATTGTGCCTTTAACTCCGTCTACATCATTTTTGTACCTAGATGTTTAGCCAATTGATAATGGTGGTAATATTTTGGATGTTTTTATTTTCATGTGATAGTTACAACCATCTAATTTCTGAATAAAAAAAATGAAGTCCCGTCATGTTTCAAGCCCTCAATGGTCTACCCACCATTGAGTTTGGGACACATAATAAAGCATCCCGTATGGAATTTATGTGCATATTTAACCATTTTTACAAAATCAGGAACAACAATAACTGAAATTAAAACAACAACATCACCTTGTTTTGTGCATTACATGAGCATTCGGTTATGATTGACATCAACTGCCACTCCTCTGAAGATTCCATTCCATGACGAGCATGTTACTTCCTTCTTAAAACATCATCCACATAATTTCCTTTTCCCAGTCCATACATAATTTCAAAGTAGAACATATAAAGATATTCCATCCATATCATTTTCCTTAGATTCATATCACTTTTTGAGAAAATGTGTTCCAAGCTCTTATGATTAGTGAACACATTGAATTTATCACAAAAGATATCATGGAACCAATTATTTTTCACATAAACGACAACATTTAACTCCAAATCATGAGTTGGGTAATTCTTGTGCTGCAATCTCAACTTTATTGAACAATAAGAAACCACAGTTTTTCACGATATGAGAACACATACCAAACCAAATCACTAAGCTCACAGTACACCACATATCCCTTTCTTGATTCTTGAAAAATCAAGAGCAATGCTGATGTGAGATGAACTTTTAAATCTTGGAAATACTTATTACATTCATCTATACTCTTTAATGGATCATTATAATCATTCAATGTTTTAATTGGTTATTATATTCATGATATGTCATTCACAATGCATCGGTAATAACTGCCGGACCATTAAAATGTTTTATCACAATGACATTCTTCAAAGGCTGTCATAACTTCACATCTTCTATCATTTGAAGATCTACTGATAAACCTTTTTCAGAAATCACATGGTCCATAATGCATACCTATTCTATCAAAATTTAACACTTTAATAATTTGGAATACAAACTTATATCTTTCATGATTTGTATCACTATCGCTAGGTGTTTCGCATGCTCAATACTTGTCCATGAATACACTAGTTTGTCACCCACAAGTACCACAACTAAATAATTAAGATATATTTTAAATATATAATTCATTGAATCTATAAAAACCGTTGGTGCATTCATAAAAATATTATGTATGACTACATATTCATAGTGGGAAAATTTTATTCTAAAATTTATCTTCAGAATATCTTCCTTCTGAACTCTCAATTTATGATATCCTGATCTATTTCTAATTTTAAATAACCACCATTCTCCCCTCTATTGACCAAAAAATTCAAAAATGATTGAAAGTGGATACCAATTCATTATTATAAATTGGTTGAGATTACAATAACCCATAAACATCCTTAGATTTCCATCTTCTATAATCACAAGTATGTTTGGTACTTTCCATATAGACATACATGGTCGAATTAAACCCTTTTTTCCAGCTCCTCTAACTATACATTTATTTCCCACAACTATATTGGTTCTATCCTATTATACAGAAGGGTAATAGGACAAGTCCCAGGGAGGAGATGAATCATAAAATCCACTTCCTTTAGAGGTGGTAACCCTAGGAATTTCATGGGAAGGAAATCATTAAATTGATACATGTCATCTAGAATTTTTTTATCATCGATATCTTCCATCGATACAAAAGTTTATGCTGCCAACTATTAAGAGATCATCCCCAAAACTAGTTCCATCATTCCCCTTTCACCTTTCATTACATCCCACTCCCCTTTTAAGAGATTCTCGATTACATCATTAATCACAGAAATCACTCTTCTTCTATAATAGTTGATGTGAACCTTAAATGCTATCAACTAATCCATAAAATAAAATAAATCATAGACAACCATACTAAAGACCAAGAAGTATCAATTCATATTATCACCATCAACAGTTTTAGAAAAATCTCTACACATGAAGGATCGACAGTCTCTTTCACCGGGAGGAGTTTGAGGTGTTATCATAGAAGGCATTATCTCATGTTTTACGAATAACATCCCAACAACATGAGAATCAATGAAGAAATGAAATGCACTAGTAAAAAAATCATACATAATGGTTGAATTCAAAATAATTGTACATCTAATCATAGATTGTCTATATTGATGATCTACAATCATATTCTCAGCTCTATACAATTGAATTGCTGCTGAAATATTCTGTTTGTTTCCTGGTCATGATTTATATTACAGAGGAGTCATGGTATTCCAAGAGTCTCCATGGCTCGATTCGAAATACCTAGGAGACTAATACTATTTTCCTCATCCTACAGAATCATACAATGCTTGCAATAACTGAGAAGTGTATCAATCACCTAACCTCATAGCAATGTAAAAAAGATCTTATGTTGTCCCATATTATTGTATATATGTTATACATTTGGTGATGCTCAAAATTCTAGATACATGTGGTCAATGGAGCTACATTGGTAGCATCCCAGTTGGCACATTGGTCTTGGAAGGAGATTTACTAATCTAGGTGTCTGATTTTGAGTCCCACTACCACCTTGGAAATATTTTTCCCTCTTGCTCTTGCTCCCAGAATTCATGTTCCCACCATTTACCATTGGTATCATCATACCTCCTCCTACCATTGATCCTGAGATATCATGTTCTGCCACTATAACTCAATACACCATATATTTATAGTCTTTAATATACAACACCAATATCTTCGATCGAAGTTCCTATTATTTCCCTGATTCAAATATGTGTTCCATTAGGGTAATAATTTCCATAATATCTAGTGAAATTCATTTTAAATAAATGAATTTATCTGCATATTCCATGATAGATGGATTCTTCTACTTCATTCTAATGAAGTTTTGTCATCCCCAAGATCATGAGCCTTTTAGGATAGAATTGTTTGTTAAAAAATTCATCAAAATCCGCTCAACTAAGACAGCGATACAACATATAATACACTAAAAAGTCCCCCCAAAAGATCCTAGAACTTATAATTCATAATCTTAACTATCATTTATGATGGGGTACCGATGAAATCTATGATATGATCCCAAATATTCAGTCACTCCTCCGCTTTTTCTGGTTTAGAATAAACCAATAAAGGGGTGGATTCTTCTTCATGGACTAGATTGAATGATCCAAATGCCTTGTTTCATTCCTCCCGTATCTCATATCCACTGCTTGAAATACCTAAATGATACATTGAATTAGCTCTTGGATCACATGTGGTTTAGGTCAAACCATGTCTTTCACAGCTTCTTTCAGTTTTTTTCTACGATGCCTACTGGGTTCCATTTTATAATCAAACAACAAACTCGGTATGTCTCATTCTCTAGAAATTGGTGGCATAAAATTTCAAATTATATCACATAAACAATAACAACATATTTATAAAATAATCCTTTTAATGTACAATAATTTCTAGAAAAATACATACATTTTGTTGAAAATTCTACCATTTTCCAAATACAACAACTATCCTCTTTTCAAAACAGTTAATATGAAAAAAAATAATGAACTTCTCAAAAATTTACATCTTTTTAAAATATAATAAAGCATTAATCAAAATGAATTATGGAATCCTAGTGGGAATCCATTCCTTAATTTCGTGAAATGCTTTTCAGATTGGCTAAACCCATGACAATGTGATTTTTGTATTCTATAAGTGTCTCCAAATCCCCAATGTTCCCAACACTTTAGTAACATGATGTTCAGAAAAAATGGTTAAACTATGTCCTTTTATGCTATACATTTTAGGCCCAAACAATCCTACTCCTTTCTATGAACACCATGGAAGGAATATATAAAGATGAATGAACACCAAGACAATGACAGTGTAAAATACTTTTATGGAAAGGATCTACCAAGATGATACCATTTGTAATGACCTGTTAATACTCATTATATTTTGAGTACAATTAGTCATTATAGGGCCTCAAGTGACATAAAAAATATTCCAAAGTCTCTAAATAAATGAAGAAGTGTTTCAAATACAAGTGAGGGATGATTTACCCATAAAAAATAAAACCATTAACCCACTGTTGTTTCACCCTTCCACGTCCCATTGCAAAAAAATTAGCATGTCATCTGTGCTTCCATGCAGTATCTTATTTTCAAGAGTCGTCCAATTCATCATAGATAGTAATAGGGTGTTGAGACTACCCCTAAGGAGTGAACTGTTATGACTGCTGTTTCATAGGTTGGAATATTAGTTAGGTCTTTTTTCCTTGGTGCACCACTATATGCATCTTTGGAGCGTCATCAATACCCATTTCCTATTTTGGATGTATCGTCGGATTCCATTGATCCTTTACATCTCCAAACATTTTAGGATTCAGACACATACATTGAAACTCTAATCCAACAAGCGTGAGATTTGGAAGCTCTAAACTATAGAGGTTGGGTATACATTTGTGGTCACAGAATATATTGGGGGGCCTTGCGGGATAAAAAAAAGGATCACTGAGAATATTTGTATAAATCTTCGGACCTCATGATGGAGGTATTGATCTACTATTCTAACTGCCATTTTTATCATTGTTGTTACATGCACATTATATTTTTCAATATAAGGGGATTTCCGCCCACCATTAAAAAAATATAACTATTGTAAAAAAAATTATAACAAAAAAATATATGTGAAATTGAAACCAAATTTATAATAAAAAGTTATTATTCTAGAAAAAGTACAGAAAATCATTAAAACCATTTATCAATATTCTTTTGGCATTCCCAATCCATTGCACACCTCCACATAATGTACCATGTGTTGTACGTGATGATAGTTTCATACTCATGTGTGGTTTTTCAATGATATACCATGTATTTGTAAGATAATTTTTCCCCATGTTCCATTTCACCATTAGAATGGAGCACAATGTCATATTTCAACCATGAACCAGAAATACAACATGATCAAACACACAAAATATGCACACATATCATTTAAAAAACTCCCTTTCAATAAAAACTACTTTTTATAGAAAACCATATCTATTAATACTAGTTCAATGCCAAAAAAATTTAATAAAATAATGTTTTTATTGAAAACTCGATTTTCCTTCAAACCATTTTACAATTCCATCAAAACCATAATTTGATGTCAACATTTTATATTCATTAAACTAAAACCCTTTTCATAAAAATTCAACATGATTACACAATTTCACCGAAACCATGAATCATAACTAAAAAATATTTATCCCATACTTTTCACAATCAATACCTTTCAACTAAACTAGTTTTATACTATTACAACCAATTATCGAAAGTGGAGTCAAGAGAGATGCCACCAAAATCAATGGTTTTAATGAAACTAGACAATAGAAGAATAACACACAAGTAAAAATTCCGATTATCCAAAAAACTGTCATTTATCTCTTCTCCAATAATGATATGTACCAAATATCCACATATTTTGAATCCATTATCTTATATCTATCGATAATAGGATAGATAAATGAAAATAAAATGAAGAGATTTATATCAAAGTAGATTTAAGAAATTGATCAAGAAAGATCACATACCTCTAGAATCCAGCATCAAATCACCCACAGAATCATTAGGATTTCCTAATAATAAATGGGTGAAACTTACTTGGCCTTAGGATAATAACAAAAATGAGTTAGATTTGGTGTTTATAAAAATGAGTATATTAAGGGAAAGGCCAAGCATGATCCAATTTTTCAGATATTAATTTAACCCTTCACACGGTTTGACAACTCTTGCGCTAATCGTGTGTTAGGCATGTCCATATGGAAACCCTCATATGACCTATTCACATGGTCTACCTATCTGTACTAAAAGGATATCGAAGATACATCCTCAAAACTACAACTATACAAGGGTTATCCTGTGATATCTAATGGTTTAGACAAATCGTGCACATCCAGTGCACACCTAGTATTTCACAAAATCTTATTTATACATCACCCAAATCTCTCATCCTTCACCCTTACAGATTATAACATTGAAAACTATCATGTAAGGGTTATATACTAGACACCAAGGTTACAAAAATAAATTCTATTTTTCATTATCTTATTAATTCAATGATAATAAATATATAGATGCATAATATAGTCTTTCTTCTGATAAAATATGACCATTGTAGTCCATATTGAAGCAATAAAGAATATGAAACATGTATCATGATGTTTTGATAATTTATTTAGTCTTTATTTTTGTTCTATGTGGATATTTATATTTGGAGTCCTAGATATAAGAAAAGTATATTTATAATTTAAAAAAACAATCCTATCAATCAGGAGGAAGACTAGATAATTTTCCAATGAATACATTTGTATAATCGTAGGGAACATCATCAATATTGGTCATCGTTATTGATTCAATAATTTTAACAGGATATTATTTACAAAAGTTTAACAACATCAATGCTTCAGATTAATATTCCAAAGGATATTCATCATCCTCTTTACACTTGTAGTAGTCGGTAATATGCCCCCGTTTGGGCCTTCAAGCCACTGATTTGGTCCCTGAATCCTTTAAGGCCCTCGGGCCACCCAGGCCTTCAGGTCAGTAAGGCATTCAATCCACCTCAAGGCCTTTGGGCCACCTTAAGTGCATATAAAAACCAGATGACCTATGAGGAACAAGCTCTACAAGGAGAATGAGTAAGTAGCTTTCACCATAGCAGAAGCTAAATGGATTTCAAGAATGAGAGGGTATGACACCTGCCATCGGGACATGAATGTGCATGCATGGGAATGCCTTGCCGAACAGCCATGCATAGGTGGAGATCTGATTTCACGATGATGATGCTAGGGAGGAGCAGTTCCAAGTAGATAGTTTTGGTTGTATGTATGTTTGAATCCTACGAGCAAATGAATTTCTCTAAGGACTATGGGCCATGTAATACTTATCCCTGCGGGCCCTGTATATGTTCCAACTCACCCCTTGAAAGGAGTATTATCAAAATCAATAAAAAATGAAGGCCTTCGGGCAATTATAAGAGGAAGAGTAAGGATAAAATTACTTCCATGTTTTGAAGTGTCATTTTAATAAATCTATTAAACATCTGTGATATGAAACATTCATCAAATTAGAGTAAAATATTTTTTCACTATACATGAGTGATTAACTACTATAATTATCACCATATAATTTTCTTGATCCACCACTATAATTGTAATAACATAAGTCTTCCATTTCTCGCTTATCCATGTGTGTTATTGTCCTTGGATATCTTGAAAAGTCTTTTTCCTTATGCATTGGATTTTATAGTGTCTACATTACATGTAATTTAATTATTGGAAAAGCAGTTGAGGATTTATCTAGAATGTTTTCTCATTGATCTCATATGTGGGATTATTAATCTCCATTTAGAAAATTTGTTTTAATGTACATCTTTTCAACAAATTATTTATTTCCTTCCATCTTGAGATAGTTTCTAGGATGCATCATTCCATTGTATTGAGATGAGTGATTTTTAGTTTTTTTTAATTCATTGAGTTTTATCTAATTATCCCTCTATTTTAAACTTAATTTTACTTTTATTATCTTCAATCCCAGGATATCCATTAGAATCACCCATTTTCGTATCAATTTTGAGGGTATATCAATCGAAATTAATATAGGTGAAAAAATTACTAATATCCAAATATTTTTATATACTCAAATTTCTCACACTAAAGTATTCTATTTTTTATTAGTGATAATGTTAAAACCATATTTATATCATAAAAATTCAATAATTTTTTCCTCATATGATTTGGTATATTAATATTCTTTTTTCAAAAGTAAAATAATCCTACCACTATTTTAAAAAAGAGAGTGTGAGTGAAATATTTTTAATAAATTAACTCTTGAATTCATCTGAACACAAATATTCTATGTCTTCCATTGTAGTTTTATTATTGATTAGTTTATAAAACTGATCTTTATATTGTTTAATATTGTATAATTACAGTATTACATTCTCTAACTCGAATCATTTAAGGACATATAATACCTTATCAAGGGATCTAATACACTATTAAGTGATTATTATATTAGAATATCCACTAAATTTTTGATATCTGTAAATTATAATGGACTCTAATTAAAATCAATCTCTTAGTGTGTAATCCACCTGATTCATGATATTATCAATAACTGATGTTAATTGTGCGAGAACCACATGAGGTTTTATGATATTACTAACATTATGATAGGTATTTCATTAATGGCATCATCAAATTTCCCATTTCATGCGTCATTTACATGATTCATCATATATAAACCCTTATTTGAAAATAAAAGATAGTTAATAATTATAATATATTGATTAAATTATTTATAAAATGTAAAACGTAAAAATTTATGACTTAAATCATAATTGATATTAGAAAGTAACATATGGATATATATGTTTCAATAAATGTTATCCATTTTTATCATTACTTTAGGTTCATTAACATAATTACGTTCCATAAAAAAATAAATTCAAATCATTTAAAATTGATTTAATGAGAATTTAAATTAATAAAATCACTCATTTGTGTGTCTAATAGTTTTATATTTTTTGGACCACTCATTGTCCACTAGGTGAAGATTGAGTTGGTTCCCAATATGCCACTTTTAGTTTAATTATACCTCAATTCATGTGTTCCAAAACCCCATTTACATTCCATAATGTATAAATGGATGTAATTATAATTAAAACATCACATTATATAATTTACCAAAAATATAAAATGTTCTCATATATTTATTCTTATCCATTATACTCATCCATATGTTTATTTAAAAATACTATCTTATCCAAATCTCAAAAAATAACTAGAACATTCTATGAAACCAAAAATAGAGACCCGACAATTAAAAAAAACTTTTTTTATAATTTTTCACATTAACTTGAAACAAATAAAATAAAAATATTGGTAGGTCTTGTGTCTTTAGAAGAATAGCAACATAAATACATAATTTTAGATAAATAAATATCAACATTATTTTAAAATAAACATTGTATTTATTTCTAGAAAAGATGATCTAAAAAAATTATAGCCTATAAAAAAATACATAACAAAAAGGGGGAGCTAGAAAACCTAGTATGGGTGTAAACATTAACATATATAATAACATGAGAGTTAGAGGAATAAAATGATATCATAAAAAAGATGATAATAATCACAGAAAAATGGAATATGTTAATCATAATATCATTGAATCATTTAATATGTGGAATAACTATAATATATGACTTCATAAACATAAATAAAGGGCCTCTTTGAATACCATCATCATTATGGGGACAAATTCCCATGGTTTAGTTTCTTGACTGCACATTCAAATAAATATAGTGGATAAAGTCCCATATTTTATTATTTTTACTCTAAATTACATTATATAAAAAATCATGTTATATAAAGGGTTTTCCAAATTCAATAGAGGGATATATAATATTATGACCACATTGAACATAATTTATAATCACATATAAGTTATCCACATGATGAAAATGAACATTAAGAAAATCATAAACATGATTAAACAATGGATAAGGGATAGGATTAATAATTTTGATCCAAGGAATAACCAATGGAAAAATAATTAGTATTCTAATGAGATAGATAAATAAAAACATTTTGAACATATAAATAGGGAGATATTTCATAATCATAGATTTCAGACGTACAATAATCATGATATGGATTTACATGAAGGTAAAATAAAAAAAAACCACTTCAGTGGTGCATTGTGAAATAAGTAAAGAATATTTTTACAGTAAGGAAAGATAATATTAAATACAATAAAACAAGAATTTCATCATGTGTATTATACAAATAAAAGTGAATATTTTTTAATGTATTAAAGGTATGAATTTTTTTAGGTGGGCAATTATTGACCTGAGAAATGAAATATGAATGTTCACTTAAACATGGATAACATAAAAGTGTGAATTTTAATGGGAACTAAATACATTCATAATTCCATATTTGAAAATAATATATAACTAGTTATATATGCAATGAATATGTATTAAAAATATAATATATTCAAGAGAATAATATTTCATAAATAGGAGAAAAAGAAATACAATATGAAACTAAAGGTAACGAGGGTGGTATGGAAGATCCATTACCTTTTGCTATAATCTAATATTTCTTGGAACTAAACATCATTAATAATAATAAAAATTTATATAAATAATTATTTAAGAACCTTACTTAAATATATTTAATATTTCATTTTCCTATAATTATCATAGGTTATTTATTTATAATATATTTTTCTTTGTTACATGGTTTTCCTAAGGGTTTTTAGAATTTTTTTTGCTTAACACCATTTATATTATTACAAGGGTTGAAATTGTTTTTAAAATAGTTTTATAATATCTTTAATATTAATAGATATACAGAGATAATAATTTGAAATTTAATATATTTCTAAATCTATCACAGATGGGTTTTAGTGACATAAGAAATCCATTACTTGTATAGGTGGTAGTCTGCAAGTTAGCATATTTAATGTTTCTATTTCCTAATAAATGAGATGGAATGTGGGTAAATGATAATTTTGAAATTTAATAATCATTATTATATAATTTTTATCTTATTTATTCATATTTCACATTCATTTTCCTATCCTTTAATGACACTAGTTATAATGAGATTGCATCTCTTTGAGGAGGCAGTAGTCTGCACAACCCAATATTGACACTTATTTTTCTTAGATGGTGGAGTAGAATAAATTATGGTTATTCCATTAATGTAACAACATATAAGAATTATAATTATTCTAATTTCATTATATTTATATATATATAAAATACATTTAAGTGACGCATATTGATAAAATATTATAAAGATGGCGATACTTATGATGGGACTTGATCTTCATTAAGATATCTTTTTACAGGTGATAGATTTAAGACAAAATCAAGAAATTATAGATTTTATAATGGTATAATTATTTCTATTAGAGTAATTTGGGTTACAGTTTTAATATCAAATATACTGGTTATTGTAACCACTGAGGGGAGGAAGTGATCCCCTTTATTAATTGAATAAAATGGAACCTTTTGGAATACCCTTTACACTTCTCTAAAATTAATACAACATTACATAGTCAATGACTAAAAAACGTCATAATAATGTAATGTGATGTGGTATTGGGTAAATATATCATCATAAAATAATTTCCACACATGTATTAAACATGTTTTATATCATCTACCATAGGTTATTAGAATATAAAATTTTGATTTTTTTGGGGTTTTAGTTTTTAAATAAGTATTCTATATTTTATTTCAAAATTTATGGTCAAAACAATTATAAGATATTCTTATTTTGAACTAAATTTGTTTTCATTTAAGTCAAATTCAATTTTAAATATTAGACAGCGAAATTTTGTAGTTAAATATATATTATAAAAAATTGGAAAAATTAATTTTAACAGTAATATGTTCTTAGATATATTCAGTATTGATTTCTAATAGAATGGGTGTAAATATACTTATATATAGGTTTAAAATTGATATTATACAAATACTTTAACATATATAAATTTTATTTTTTGGATAAAAATGATATGATATTAATATAAATATTCATTAAAAAACTATTTTACAATTCTCATAGTAGTTAAATATAATAATAATAATATTATTATTTTTCCTAAAATGAAATTTGTTTTTTAAAAAATAATGAAATTTTAATCTCTAATAATATATCATTTTTTAATATTCCCCATTTAAATTTTATAATTTATAATTATTATTTTATTGGCCTAAAATTATTTTTAGTGTGAAATAGTACATGATTTCCCGAAATGTAAAATATGTGTTTTATAAATTTATCCTTGAATTTTAATATGATTAATATTAATTATTTAATTTATAAATTTTATTTAATATTTTAATCATATAATTCATTATTTAATCAAAAAGTGATATTTTCTTTTACCGAAATCGATATTTTTTATATTCACATAAAAATAAATTAATTAAGAAAAACCCCAAAAATATCATCTTAAGATAACTTTAATACATTGAATTAAAAATGGATTTCATTTCATGAAATGTAAAATATAAATGTTATTGATAATAATTTTGAGATCGGAATGAAAAAATCATTTAATATTATTTATTCCCGCTATTTTAGTAGTTATAACTATTAAATGAAATTATTTAATATTATTAACGATTCATTGTTTTGGATATGTTTTATTTTTAATATAACATAAGATACTGAAAAAATAGTAAGTAATTTTTAATAATTAAAAATATCATTGGTCGACACATGTTTATTGTTTATGGGCTCGATGTAACTACTTCAGAAGTTCATAATCATTATGCTGGAACCATCAGAAACATGATAACTATGAATGAATGTTCAATCACTTGTATAATACTTTGAAGATGATAATTATTTAATATTAACTCATTTCATTATAATTAATGATGTGAAGATGAATATGTTTCCCAAATTGGGAGATGAAAGTGATAGAATACATTTGATGATTTATGAACCATTTTTCATGTGAAAGACATGGTGTTCAAGACTGAATGGTAATTATCGACAAATAGAAAATTGAAATGAAATATAATGGGAGATTGAAGATCACCAATTTAATGGTGAAGATGAAAAATAAGTAAAGTTAAAACCTAATTATACATATATTGTTTTTTGACTTAAATATTACTGACAATACACTAACTAAATTTATATACTTTTCTTCTAGATAATTAAGAGTAATCAGAATGTTTTGAATCCAAAATATGGAAAGATGATATAACTATTAATCACTCAGTGATGTATAATAATCCTCAATGAAAATGATGATAAATTAAATTGAATAATATAAAAAAATTTATATTAATATTTGGTGGATATAACATGACTTTAACTTTACAAATGGAGTTATTATAAATGTGTTTGTATAAGAATTGTAGGGTTGTTTTGTCTAATAGAAACCGATAAAATTAGTATAAACACATGAATTATATTATATTTTGTATGAAGATCATAGGAAAGAAAAACTAACAAGCGATTTGAGATTTTTAGATGTCATAATTTTTTATGACATGTTAATAGATGTATGAAATTTTTATTAAATGGAATAAACATAACATTGGAAGAAGAAAAAAATTGATCCATGCCATGTCGATAAAATTATTAAGTAATTCAAATGAAAGAAGTAGAATGTTTAATTCTAAAGGATCCCAAGGGAAAAAATAAATTATAAAATTTGTGATATCACAAATATAATATGACATTTAAGGTATCCTTAATGTACTATAATTTATAGATGAATGAGTATTTTAAATGGAATGATCATATTTATTTAATTGACTTCAACATATTATTGTTGAGCAGAATATTCTAAGTGACCATTTATTTATAATGTTTCACAAACAACATGATAATTTTGAGTTTTAAATTTAAATATAAAATATCCCTAATGGAAATATCAATATTTAATTGAGGATATGCAGAAGTGTTAAAGTGCGTTGATACTAATTTGTATAGCGAATTTGATGAAGTAAATATATAATATCAAATTATGTAATTTTAAACTTTTAACTAATGACATGGATTGGGTGAAAACATAAAACTTATGAAGCTTTGTTCAACTTATTTTTTTGAATATTTATAAATATATAATGTGGTAACATCATTCATGTGATGTTGAAGATGTGAATATTTTGAGAAAGTTTATAATATTATTGACAAGCATAAAAGAGGGGGACAAAACCAATCAGGAACATTTCAACAGATCATAATGGTAGAGTAAATGATAATTATAGAACATAATATTTCAAATATGATGAGTAAGGTCACTAGATTCTGATGATCATTTTTTGAAATCTGATGTATCATTAAACACCAACATAAAAAAGTTTGTGACATTGAAGATCACAATAGCGTGTTCACTATATTTATTTTTTAAGAAGAAGAGGATATGTCAACATTCATGATATTATATAAAAAAATTAGTAATTAAAAGAAGTTTCATACTAGAGTATTTTGATGATCAACCCTCATAGACTATTTGTTCCACTATAAATAATGCCACCTTTTCAATAAATAGAGAGAATGAAATTTTCTAGAGATATGTCAACCACATGTTTAATATTGTTGTTTAGAGTTTAGGTGTATCCATTGTCTTCGGCATTGGATAATAACATACCTTATTATAAATCTAGCAAAAATAGTTAAAATTTATGGATTTATATAATAACAAAATGTAGAATGGAGTAGGTTTACCAAAGTAGTTCCAAACCATATAAAAATTCATGGTTATTTTTTCCTTTATATAATGTTCATTGTATGAGAGAGTGAGTGTTGCAGTCTCACATCAATGTTTCAAATTCATAATTGATCAAATGTGTTCCATAAATATAATGAATTATGATTCTTATGTTGATGTTAACTACTAATGGGGTTTCAGCCTTAATTCACCCCACTATGTGACGATAATGTGTAATGGGACCTACATGCTTCACCTCACCCATTAAAATTAATTGTTTTTCCATTACTTTATAATAAATCATTTAATGTTCCATAGACCGAAATACCCTGGACTATTTATAAAAAAATACCTTATAATATATATATATTATTTCTCAATGAGGAATACCAATCTAATCATACTATTATTTTACATCATTCCTATAATATAATCATTAAAACTCACAAAATAATCATACTCCTGAGATCTAATGATCTAGCATCCTTTATGACCATATACATAAGAATATTATTTTAAAACACTTGTGAAAATTTCTCTATAATTGAACTATAATATATTTCTCTCTAATAACATCATAACTTATACTCATCCTCATAAAATGGGGAATCAAAAAATAAAAAATGGTTGACCAAAAATTATTAGTGTAAAAATAATGATAAATTATTCAAAAATTTTATAACATAATAATTTTTTAAAAAATGATACAGTAATAATATATTATTTATATATCATGGGATTAAAATAGGTAATCACATAAGTTTTTTAATCATTATTAATCATGATATAGAATAATAATTCCACTGGAAGGTCATCGTTGAAGTATAAAAATTATAAAATGTCATAGAAGAATATGATAATTAACCTTAATCATAGGAGAATGTCATTATATAGTATAATATCTAATACATTTTTGACAAACATAAACATAGGTAATAATTATATTATTGGAAGACCCATGATTCCCATGATTATTTCATTAGAAAATTTTTTTGTTTATGCTTTATGTTTCCTGAAAACCCATTATACCCATGCATTAAGTTATAAATAAACTATTCATATCAATAAATTATTATAACATGAGATATAAAACATAACTAATTCATTGGAGGGTGTTATAGGACCCCAACCATCAATATCTATACATATGTCTCCCATACGATATAAATTATACATCATGTTATGTAACCCCACATAATGAAATTGGGTTTCATTTCATTTATTAATGGTATCCCATAACATGATATTAAAATTTGATTGATATATACAAAAATTAAATAAACCTAATGATTTATTTTTTAAATAAAATTAAAAGGTGATTTATAAATCATAAATATAGAAGAGTAATATCATTTGGTGTCAAAGAAAAAAATTCATGTGAAATGTACATGTCTTTAAAAATATTTTCATAAATCAATAATGAAAGTATAATTTAGTGAGTCAATTTTGAATTTTTTTTTTCAAGGAATCATAATGAAGGAAATTTCAAGAAATATTTAGAATATAATTTCAATAATCTATCTTATAAATCTTATATTTTTTATCGATAAAAAATATAAATTGAAAGATAATGTGTATGATTGATAAAAGATAAAACACATGTACAATAAAAAACATTTTATTGAACAAAACATAATAAGAAGATAGATAAATATTAAATTTGAATATAGGTGAAGAGAAATTTATAAACAGTAAAAATAATAAATATATTTATTTCAAAATAATATTGGAAAACATTAGTGGGATGAGTGATTTTTTTCATTGTTTATCCCCGAAATTATTTTCACCCTTGGGGGTAGATATGCATTTGGCTATTAATTTTTTTACTCTTTCAATGGGTTTTTATGGGAATAGTAGAAATAGTTATTCATATATTCCTCGTAACAATAATATAGTAAAAATATAAGAAACATGTAGTTTTTCTCAGTTCACCCAAACATTATAATCTAAGGAGAAAGAAAAGAAACCTACTTATACACCAGAGACACTAAATAATGCTACATTGAATGTTAGAAGATTTGGAGTGGTTGAACTATCGATACTAGTTTATTCGAATTAACACATGAAATCTCAATTCCCTCACAATCCTATGAGTAATGAAAAAATCAACATAACATATTTTCTCAACCAAGTCCAACATCATAGTATTTTTCTATATTAAAGGATTGATAGAAAATTCACCAGGATAAAGTTTCACCTCAACATATAATATCTAAAATTATTGTGAAATCACATTAAAAAATAGTCATGTCATTATAATCGACAAATTATCCCTAATTCATGAATGACCCCTCATTTATCATTTCCAGTTATTATGGAATGAATTGTAAAACTAAGCCTCTTCATTTTCAACAACAGACTAGTTGTTTCCACATAGAATTTTTTATTACAATTTTTGATTCCATAATAAAAACTCTCTTTTTATTAATTGATAAAAAACTATAATTTTTTTTCAATACAAATTTTAGTAATCTCACCATTTATCATTATCAAAAAAGATTATATTTTTCTATACAAGACAAATCCTGCAATGAAAACACCATAATTTCATACCCTTTTAGTTACAACCCATTCCAACAAAATAGTAGGCATCAATTACATTATAATATCATCACATATTGATCATTATAAGTACATTATTCACAACAAAATATAATTTTTCACATAATTTTTTTTAAATTTTCATGGAATGTTTCATTATCAAAAAAGATCATAAAATTACACAAAATCAGGTAATAAAACAAGAGAAAATTTCAGAATAATCATCCCATGAATCTCAATATGAGTTAATTAAGGTTTTTAACCCATATTTTGTGATAAATAAAATATATTGGAAATTTTATAGGATAATATGTCAAAATATATCACAAAGGGATGCTCCTATAATACTTTTCTTTCGTCATTATAATGACCGTGTTTATGTTGATGGTGGTTACACAACATGATATTTTACTAACCTATATCATGTCTATGATGATTATGGTTACATAATGAAGAATTATAGTTATCAAGAACATAGATGATAGTTATGTAAGAAAATATCATGGTTACATATATTATATATAATTTTTAAAATAGAGTGGAATCATGATTATATAGGATCATAATTTGGCACTTAAAAATTAAAGACTAAATAATATTTTAATGACCATATTATCATCCAAATTTATAAGAAATTCATCAATCCATAACAAATTTGATCCAAAACCCTTCCAATATTCAAGAAAGGGTTTCTATAATACTACATTGGTTTCAATGAGGACTCCTTAATGTTCATTGTAAACTAACACAACCAAAAAAAGTCCAAGGAGATTATTACCAAAAATCCCACTTTATGGGTTTACTAAAAATTCCAAAACCATTCAGAATTATTATTTATTATATTTAGTGAACTATATATCATCTAATATTATATTTCAAAAGAACTTGAACAATTGATATTCCGAAATTGTGGCTAACAAGGTTTACTAATCCCAAAATCTAAACCCACTTAATCCATTGTTGATGTGATAAACAAGAGTTTGATGAAAATACACACAAAAAAATAAAACATTATTATTCAAGAACTGAATAATAAATTCCAATGATTTATCCCCAATTTGATCTAATAATATTACTTATACAATTAAACAACACACAATAACTTTTCACTATTTATCAATGATCTCAAAGACAACTTCTCTAAATATCTACCAGAGGTACTAAGATGTTAACATATAAAACAATTGGGACAATCCATTTATTTCTGGAAAAATAAATCACCATTGGGGGGTGAAGGTCCATCCTCCATATCAGTTAGTTTAAGGGATCTGTATGGACTCTATGCTCAAATTGAGGATATTTTCTATCCACCTTTGGTAGTGCCATGGTTATTATATGCACCAATCAATCATGAGTCGAAATATATTACAACAAAATAATATGTTTCTTCATATTATCAATGATAAAAAGTATTTTTATATTAGTGCGATTCTTCCCTGAATTATGAATTATTTTTTAAGAGATCTATAACACTCATGTTTTAGTATTTTATATGAATAATTTAGGCTACATGTAACACAATTTATAAATTTTATTTCTTCATCTAACATAACTGCGTGCTGTCTTGAGTTGATACTATATACTCCACCACCGTTGTTCTTTAACATATTAAATCATGCTTCATAAATATCCAAGATATACAAGAACCGGTAATGTATAATTCACATATATAATAAGGGTTTCACTAGTCCATTTAACTCATGCAATCATTATAATCTTATCTCAATAAATATGTAGTGAACTTCTATAATAAAAAAAACCGAAACACCACTTTGTGATTGAAATAATGTGGTATTCTCTTACTAACGTAAATTTCAATTTATTTAGGAAATCATTGATTATAGAATCCCAATATATAATAACCTAAGTTTATTTCTAATTTATTACATTATTAAAATTTATAAAGGACCTCAGCCAGAAAGACCAATCATTTCATTAGTATTTATGAATGAGATACATACATTATTTCTATATTACAAATGAAATATAAAATACAAAGAATAAAAAAAATCTTTAATCTGTTATTTTATTTATTATATATTTTTTCATATCTTGTTGAAATGAAATAAATAATGGGAGATATTATATTCTCATTAATAGTTACGTACAAGAAAATCTATCATGATTAAATAAGTTATAATCATTATGGAAAGTTTAATAATTGAAAATACATTCAATTTAATCAGTAACATAATAATTAAAGGAATTTATGGTGTATATTAATGTAATAATATCATGGATAATACTAAATAAATTCTAGGGGATGTACATGTTTAATATTGGATATCTTGATCTCTGACATCATGATGTTTTAAATATCAAATCTTTATAGTTATACAATTTAATTGATGTGGTGGTATTTACCAAAAACTTATTCAAATAAGGGAATCTAATTGATTTTTCCCATGATACTTGTCAAATAATTTGGTGTTTATCAATAATTATACACACCCTTCACTTTTTTGTACAATTCATTACTCAAATATAGAATGATCAATTTAATTCATAAAAAATATTCCTTACCAATAAATATCTATACTGAGTAATGAATACATATTTTATATATTTTCAATTTAAATCAAATTACTTTAAATGTAAAATAATATATGTAAAAATGGTATATGGTTTAGGAAATAATCATAACCATGATAAAAAAACATGCAAATTTAATATAAATGTGACATTTGATTAATAATTATCATGATGAAAAATTATTCAAGACACAATGAAGTACCATAAAATATATAATTGAAGAAATATATCCATCATTCCATAAAAACATATGTTTTATAATAAAATAATTTACTTTTTAAAATAATGTAAAATAGAAGAAAAAAATTAACATAATAATTCAATGTAGACTTTTATTTTTATAAACACATTTATCATATAAAACAAGCTAAATTGGATAAAATTGTAATGGATATGGTAATATCATCTAACACTGTATACATTATGAAATTATTCATTATGAATTTTTGGAATGAACTTAAAAAATTACCCTTTAAGAAAAAATTAAATGTTTCTTTTAAAACCTATTAAAATTCTAAGATAACATAAAATATTTTTAATAAATTATGAATGAAAATAAAATGAATTCAATAAAAAAATCTAAAAAATATGGACGTGTATGAATAATATAAATTGTTAACAAAATAAATAATATCAAATTTTAATTAAACAAAAATTTACATTATTTAAGTAATAAATAGGAGAAATGTTGGAATAAAAAATAAAAACTATTTATTTATTTATTGAGTATGAAAATATATTTAGTTTATGAAGTATGTTTGGTAATATTTTTTTAATCAAAAAAGGATAAATCATGGAAAATCATATTATAAAATAAATCCTCACCTCTTTGATAAAACTAAAAATTTTACCCAATAAAATTATAAAATTTAATTGAAATATTTATCAAAATTCATAAATATATTTTCATATTAAATAAAATTATAGGAAATTATATACCTCACATAAAAATAAATAGTTTTAAAATATCAAATATTTATTTATGGCGGTGAAATTGATAGAAAATCCCTCACCACAAATTCTAGATTACTTAACTTGATTTAAAAAAATGTATAATAAATTTATATTTATAATTATTATGAAATAATATATTCACATATCTATTGTATCATATATTATATATTTATAACATTATATTACCTATTTTTAAGAAGACATTATTATTATCATTGTTTTGGTAGTTAATTACTATATTTTTTAATTATGTTTTGTTTCGGCAGTTCTAAGCCTTATTCGTTGATTATGGATACATAATATCTAGAATTATAATCATGATGTAAATATAATATATATTCATTTTATTAATACATCTATATTAATCCATAAAAAAGATAATAAAAAATGAATTTCACTGTTCATGGAGACAGTATGCCATTTGTAAATTTGAAAAAAAAAATCAATTCTCAATTAATGTAAAACAATAATTGTAAATAATTACGCATCTATCCAAAATAAATAATATATCATATAATTAATATATATTTATTTAATAATTCATTATTTTCACCCAATTAAAATGATAATGAAAAAAATAAATTTTTTTTAGAGGTGGTAGTCCACACGTACAGACGAGCGACATTATCATTTTTCAACAAAATAGAAGGTAAGAAGTTATATATGATTTTTAAATTATATAATATTTATTATGTAATATTTTTTATATATACTCAATATTTCTATTATTATGATATCGATGTGAGGTGATAATTGAATACAATTTACATCACTTCATGAGGGGGTAGCCCATCGTACCAATGACAATTGTTCTGTTTCCCATATGATGGATGATGACATGTGTAAATATTATCAAATTTACATAGTAAGATATTATAAAAGGGTATATATTATTTTTATTATATGGTAAATTTTATTTTGAGGGGGTATCCCACCATACCCATGACCATTTTTCTCTTTATTGTATAGAATTTTCCATTGGTTGTATCTCATTATAAAAAAGTTACTATAGTGTCATAAAATCCATGATTATTAAATATCAAGAATTTTTTACATCATTTTATGTGTATATAGATAGAACACATCATGGACGTGAGAAATATTAGTTAGAAAAATCATGTTATAATCTATTTTCCAAATATCAAAAATAATATCAATGGTGTAGATATAGCTATGACTAAACATTCCATTACCTACGAATCTCATAACATTACTCAAAGGATATGATAATAAGAATACCTTTTAAAATATTTTTATCTCTACCTCTCACCAAATATTATTTAAAACATATTTTATAAATTTTTATCTTCCATTATGTTCTATGGAATAGATAAAAACATATATTCCATTTCCTCAAATATTTCAGGTATTAAAAGATTTATTTCGCTATAATTTCCCCAAATATTTTGTGTTCTTCAATTCCTTACATATAGGTATTCATAAAGATTCCTCAAAATCCTCCAGTCAAATACATTGTTGAATGGATATTCCACAAATGTATGTTGTTGATCAAAACCACCATTAAAATTCTTATAGAAATCATTAAAAATGTCTTACTAAGTATGAATGGTCTTATAATATAGACCATATGTTTGAGGATTATTAGTAGAACTAAATATCCCATATGTATCTAGATCCCATTGACGGATTCTCTAAAATATACAGGAAACCCTTGGATCACAATTAAATATCATTGTGATTGGTACTCCATGAAAATTTGTAAATTACTTAATTTATAACTAAGGAAGTTGGTCAAGAGAGAAATATTTTCTAATATATATAAAAAATGATTTAATTTCATAAGATGATTAGACATATCCCATATAGAAATTATCCCTTAATATGTTTTGTTGAGTTCGTCCACAAATGTAATGGAATTCTATTCAATGGTTAAGGGTTATAACATACCTTTGGAACTATACTCATAGTCTTAACATTTTGACGCACAAAATATTGATCTTCATACTTGGAAATATTACTTTTCATCTCATCCCAAGAGTAATATTCTTCTATATCTATTTAATTTTTATTATTTTTATAATGAATACAGAATGATGAATAATAAGATTCATCCATCAAATCCTTCTTCTAGCCTAGTATTTATTGGACATGTACTGGATTCAAGAACATTAGCATTCCATCTGGATCATGTTTGACATAGAAATATTATTCTCGTACTTCTATATTTGATTCTCTTCCTACTATTCTGTATTATTCCTCTAATGGATAGATGGTTGAAATTTTTTATAATAAAGATATGATATATCATGATTCATTAAAATTTTGGGATCTAAATTCATCAAAAAAACAATTATATCTAATTCCCTCCCCATCATGGAAAAACATACATGATCATTCTGTCTATGAGAATCATCCACATTATTATCCATCGCATTTTAGTAATGCATTGACTATCCATAATCCTTGATTATCTCCAACCATCTTATCCGATCCATATTAATTTGTTTTGTATATATGTACTTCAATTTTTTTTCAATATATTTATAAACAATAACTATTATAATAATTACTCCTTATCATAAATTTAAAAATTACCACTTCCAGCTCCAAAGCATGTGTTTGGTAGTTATTCATATTAAATTTCAATTGATATGTGAAATATTATTTCTCCATATCATTATACCATATGAGAACCCCATGTCCTTTCTTTGACTAACCAATATAGAGCAGAATCCCATCTCAACGTGATGGAAGTGTAGGAAAATACATGTGGTCATACCACATCTTTTTTTCTAGGAATATTCCTCAAATAATCCTTTTTATAATAATAGAACCGCCTTCAATTTCAATATGGTGAGTGGATTATATCATTGTGAGAAATCTCTCACAAGTGTTTAGAATATCTAAACAAGCCATAAAAAATATAAATATCAGTCACAGTGGTTATCTCATCCATTGATCAATAAAATTAATCTTAGATGGATCCATAAATATACCCTCACTTGAAATTATATGATCTAATAAAGAGACTATTTTTTTACAAAATTAACACAAGGTAAATTTGGAATATACCTTGTCCATCGTAAATATCTTCACAATATTTCAAAAAATTTCTCCATGCTCTTCCTTTCTCTATGAATAAATAAACATATCTTCTATAATGACTAAACAAATGATAAATTTAATCTACAATTATTATATTGATGAAAAACATAAATATATTATGGGAATTAGTAAGTCTAAATGGAATTACTACAAATTAATAGTGACTGTACCTCATATAGAAGATTCTGTTTGGTATGTCCACCTTCTTGACCCATAAATGAAAATATCTAGAACATAGATCAATATTAGAAAAAAAATTGTGCTCCTTTTAATTGATGAAACATATAATCGATATAAGGATTAGGATACTTGTTCTTAATAGTTATTTTTTAAATTTCCTAATATTCAATGAAACGAATTTTTGACCCAACTTTATTCATAATAGATAGAACATGTTAACTCCATAGCAATATACAAGGCTACAATAATCCATTATAATGATTTTTCTAGTGTTTCTTGATTAATTACTATATATCAATTGGGGCCCTTCAATATGGATTCCTAGAAATAAATTTAACTCTAGGTATGACTTATATTGAAAACTCAATTTATGACTTTTGGGTTGACCTGAAAACTCCTTGGAAATACATCAATATAAACCAATATATTAGGAATATAATGAATGTTCATTTTCTCCACATCCATATGTTATAAATATGACTAATTAATATGTATTAAAACTTATATAATAGAAATAACAACTATTATGAGTTAATGATCATCATTTCATAGAAATGCTATCATAGGTTTATTTAGAATATCGTATGTAAATTTCCTTACTTGATATTTGATATATAAACTATATTTATATTTAAAATTCATTTCCATGAATAAAAAAACTAAAACTAAAATAAGTATATAAATAATTCTTGGAATCTTATTCCAATAAATTCTCATTAGAGAGAAGCTATAGACCTGATATTAAACCATTTTACCATCGAGTGCATTCATTCCCATCTCTGAATTTATTCATTGAGGTGGTGATGTGATACACATAAATAATTATTCTGATATAAAAGAGTGTGTAGAACCTATTTGAAATAAAAAAAATAACTACTAGTTTTGATGATAAATTCAATTTTCACTACATAGCTAGGAAGATCCACTCCAGAAATTATATTCCACATTATGGACTTTCTCTAAGGGATTCCTAAATGTTTAGAGCCATTGACACTTGTGGAACTTGTTTTAATAATTCCACAAATAATTACTATTAATCCACTATATATTAGAGTATTATTTAATTTTCATACTATCATTAACAATATTAACATTATCCTCCCACCTTTATCAAAATTCAATGACCTAATGAAATTTATTGGATTTTTAATTCAATTATTTTTGTTGGATATAAATATCTTAATACCCTCCTTTGTGATGTTTCATTTTACTCAGTTCTCGAGCATCCAATTATATTCATTACATCAATTCAACATATGAAATCATGAAAAATTTTTCTCTATATTAAATATAATTGTTAATATTTCACCACATAATAGAATAATTTTCTAATTTGGTGTCTTTTAATGACCCTATTTAATCCAATTAATTAAATAATCAGTTATACCTTCTCAACTACATATGTATTACAATGAATTCCTAGACAATTATAAAATCTTTAAACCTGCACTCCCAGATCTAATATTAAAATCATAAACATTACATTTCAAACATTAGAATCAATGAAGGTGACCCATGGTTCTCCATTTAAGACATACAACATAAAAAGAAAATATTGGATCACTTACATACCAATTTACTTTTAGAATTAGTGTTTATGAGAATTTGGAAAAACACTTACATAGACAATTCAAATGATATCAAGAGACTATCTTTCCCAAGATACCTGGAATTTATTATTTTGCTATGGGTCATCATTATTGTCCATATGAAACAAATAAAAATATAAATAATTCTATATAATTTGAGATTATCTAGGGGTGATGAAACATGAGAAGTGTGAGATAAAATATTCTATAAAGGTAAACATTATAGTTATAAATTTATTATCATTATTGAGTGTAATAATCATATGATCATTTGATGAAATAGTCAATGTTAATGAGAATAACATAATAATACTTATAGTCTAAAATACATTGATAATTAATCATGAAAAGTAGAATAAATATTTATCAAAGGAAAGAGTCAAAATAAAATCTAGTCATGAGCCATGTGATTTAAATCTTAATCTAAGGAACCATTTAAATCAAATTTAAATGGAAAGAAAATATGTTTGTATCCTAAGAACATTATCATCATAAACAAATTTTAACTCCATATCATAAATAAGTAAATACTCGTTCAATCCCAATGTGAAACCCACCAACAACTATCTTTTTAATTCCGATCAAGGTAAGAAACCTTACCAATTGCATTGGAAAAAAATATAGGTGTAGCCATCATAAAAGATATATTGTTATCCCAAAATTCTTTATGGATGTACACATCATTTAATTTCTACTAGGCTTAACATTTTTCATCAATAATTTTCATGTTACATTCATGAATTAAACATTTATAATTTTTCATATTTCTACAAAATAACAGTCATTGTTCTTTCATTACATGAATCTCATTTGGAAAATAAATTGTTTCCATACCAATAACATAATTAATCTAGAGAAATAATAATGTGTGTTCCAATACAACATATTCCTAGTGAATTGTATACAAAATAAATTTTTTGTTCATTATTTTTAATTCCATTAATAAGTAATTAAAAATATTATTTTGGAAAATAATCATTTCATTTTGAAAATAACTTTTCAAAATATGAAATTCCTAAAATATTGTGAAAAAATCATTTCATTAAAAACAGTATTAAAACTTTTTAAATAATATAGATTTTAAATAATGTTCATGACAGTTAGAAAATCCATTCATGGTTTAATTATTAAAATAGTCTTTTTAAAACATTTCGTAAATAGTGTCAAAAGATACCCAGTTGAAAAAAAATTATGAAATTTTATATTTAAAATCATATTAAAATAAGATCAATTTGTAGGTAATGTTCCATATTTTTGTATACTTTTTCATATATATTGATGATCATAAAAAATATTTTCCCCCAAATATCAATCATTTTTTTGATCAGGTTATTTATATTTGTAATTTTGATGAATTTCAGGCGTGTTCCATCCAAAGTCACATATCCAGAAAGAAAACTACATAAATTAAAAAATACATGGAATGTACTTAATACTCGTGTTGTGTACTATTGCCACAACATGGATTGGAAGGACAAGATACATGCAGATGTTGTCGTCCAAATATTATAAGATGTGTGATTATGATACACATGTCATGTCATCCCATTTAGAAGCATTTGGTGGCTGATGATTGATATTACACACCATTTAGGTTAGAACTACATGTTGTGTACCTCCACCTACATGGTGGCACCATGTTTCAGGTCAAGAACAGGCTGATAACTCACACACTAGTAGAGAAAATAGGTCCAAAATAGGTTGAACAATGTACATGCCTCATAGGATCTAGTACACATTTTGTATTCCCAAATACTATAAATAAGAAGGGAGGCCCACCAAGTTGAGGAATGACTTCATCCAGGACAGTCCAAGGGGGAAAATTCCATAGATTCCAAAGAATATAGAGAGAGATATATAAAGAAAGAAGAGATGAGAGAAAGTGATTACATTCTTCCATCCCTAAGACCTTCACTCTGAAGAATTCTTAGGGTTATTTCATGTTTCATATGTAGTTTAGTTACTAGCCACACCATGAGTACCTAAATCACCTATGTGTTGGGTTATGGACTGTTATGGGTTTTATTTTGTCGATTGTTATATTGTACTCATGTTATTCATTAATCTCTCCTAATTCTTTATTAAAAATTTCTAAATATAACTATATATCCCCTATTAGACCATGAAAAATATTTCTAGTGATCCTTTGAGAAATTACGATTAAGACATCCATGATCATTGGTTGTGTTTATCATCCCAAAAGTGCTCAATTAAGAAAATTAAACAATATAAAATTTCAGACCAAGGAATTTGATTCAATCGATTTAAATAAAATTCACATGACCAAGGTGGTTCTATTAAATTAATAACCCTGATATTTGAGTTATTCTCACCAACGCAACATAATAAGAAATATTATTTAATAAAAACCTTAAAAATCTGTAACCTCGATGCATTATTCTAATTTTTCATCAATAATCTAATTTTTTGTGTTTTTAATTATCTTATAATGTAATTTATCATGAAATTGAATGATTAATTTCTAATTTATTGATATAGAAAAACATATAATCTAAATTTCTGAAGAATTTACATAATTAATTAAAATATTGAAAACATAATACCAAAACTTAGTCACCCTGTAGATCGATCACGCACATGAACTATACTATAATTAAGATGGGGTAATTCAAATTGGACTTTCTAAAGTAACACTTTGGTAGAAACGATGAATATTTTTTGCAATGTTTTCAGGGACATGAATGTTAATGGTTTTTTGGTTAATTGGTTATTATTAATTAAAGTTAAAATATGCATAATAAATTCTAAAAAAATATCTTAATCTCATTCTATTTTTTATTTTTTCCTCTTTTATGCTTGGTTTTTTGTTTCTTTTTGTGTAGGATAAAAAGTGAATGAGTTGCCTAATCATGGGTTCCATGATCGTCCAATCATCAGACATCCCTCTACATTATCTGGAGATCAAACGAACAATCATGCAGTGATGAAAAGAACTTATAAAAGACCAAAACCAGAACACCAAATGGCAATCATATAAGAGGGATATCCAGTTGCATTCTAAGGAGTTGGACAACCGTTCATCCCATATGACTACCAAAACCATCAAATAGCTATAGAGAATTGGAAGACCTAGCTTCCACCAAAAAGCATAATGAATTTCATCTAACAGAACCAATAAATTCAACCAGCTTCATTTTTTTAAGCGTATGGCCCGAAGCCACCCCAGTAGTTCCCACCACAGTAGTTTTCATACATTTATCCTGGTCATGGGCCTTATTTTTCTCTAGTAATTTGTGCCACGTCCTCCTTTAGATAATTTTCCCCCATGCAGGTCCATTATAGAGTATGGTATTCCATCCATCTAAGGGGAGAATGTGAGAATTTTCAGACCATCCGTACAAGACCAAAATTTCTAGATCATTCCCGTAATCATGAAACTCATAAAAAACATGGTTCTATTTGTTGTGATACCTAATGAAGACCCAGGCGCTCATCTCTATTTTTTTTGGATATTTGTCATACCTTTTGCTACAATGGGGTGTCAGAGGATTCCATTCACATTCATTTATTCCATTTTTTATTATGCAATAATGATAAAGACCATATCAAAGGACTAAATCAACACTCAATCCCAGCATAGGAGGCATTGGACCAAGCATTCTTATCAAAATATTTTCCTCCCTCCATGACAGTGACATTGCTGATAAAAATTCACAATTTCTAGCAGTATTATTCTAAATCCTTGTATGAATCTTGGGTATATTTAATGGAAATTATCTGGAAGTTCCCTCATCATGGAATTCAATTGTGGTTTCATGTCAAAACGTTCTATGTAAGTCTTATGTAGAACACAAAAATCTATTGTGGATGAAGCTGTAGGATGAACGGTGATGCGGAAATCCCCACCGGAACTCTTCGACTAACTCAAAGATATGTCTGAAAATAACATTCAATGGTATTCATAGCGGGATACTCAAAAGAGGGGCATAAATTACATTTATGACACTATGATGCTTAATTCCCAACTTGATGTGGTGTCCAATAAGATAAATAAATTGAATTTGAAAAATGAATCTCATGTTCAAGAGGCGAATCACCTGACATTCAGTGAATGTAGAGACAACCACACCATGGGTGACAGTCCATGGACAGGTTTCAGTCCTTCAACGAGCGACGTGAGCTATGTATATCATAATATAGAGACAAACATGTACCCTCAATGCCAAAACCCTTAATGTATTGATAAATCAAATATGGGCTGGGGGAAACAAAAAAAATTCAACCCCACCCCTAAAGACTGGTAAGCTATGGACAAAAGCAATACCAAAATCTATATCCCAAACAACAGTAGCAGGGATATTTACAACAACAATGGTATGAAATCCCTCTTCTGACTCATCAAATAAGAAATCAGAAACCACAACTAGATACACAACAACCTCATCATGAACCCACTATCAATGTTAGAGGAGATGATGTCAAAATTCAAAAAAACTACTGAGACACTATTTTTGAATTAGGAGACCTCTATTCGGGGCCTTGAGAATCAGATTGGGAAACATTCCAATAATCTATATTCAGGGTAACCTAGTACATTACCAGGTAATACTAAGAAGAACCCGTAAGATGAGGCCAATGTTATCTCCTTATAAATAATAAAAGAGCTAAGATAGAAAATAAATACAAAACAATGTTAAAATTCATCTCCACATTCTCTAATGTTGAATAATGAATCTGAAATCGGGGAGTATCCATAAATACATAGTTTATCTAAAGAGAAAGAGGACATAAATGATATGGGAAAAGAGGTGGTCAAGCCTTATGAAACCACCTTACCTTTTCCCTCACAAATTAAGTACATGAAGCTGTATTAGCAATATTCAAAATTCATTGAGGTATTCTAGACACATCACATCAACATTCGATTCATAGAGGCATTAATTAAACTACATACATATACGAATTTTATAAACTAAATCCTCTTCAATAAGAGGATTATTGGGGATTTGGGAACAATTCCACACCCTAAGGAGTTTTCAGGTATGCTCCAACATTGTCTTCCCTAAATGCTCCATGATCCAGGTAGTTTCATAATCCATTTCACAATTGGATCATGTGAGTTTAGGAAATCCCTTTATGAATTAGGTGGAAATTATTAACCTTAGGACATATGGTGTCTTCAAAAAGGTGGGGCTAAATGATATTAAACCAACACGATTATCCCTTCAGCTATCAGATCAATCTATAAAATATCCTAAAGGTCTACTTGAGGATATTCTCATGAAAGTTGAACATATTATTCTTCCTACTAACATCATCATACATGACATGGAGGAAGAACAAGAGGAACCTCTTATCATGGGAAGACCTTTCGTGGCTACATGGAAGGTTTAGATCTATGTTCAACAAGGTGGGTAAATCTTCAATGTGGGTGATGAAAAAGTATACTATAATGTCCTAAATACAGAAAAGAAAGTATCACTATTGGAGAATGAGGATTGTTTTTCCATAATGGTCAGGAAAGATCCATTGGGTTACATGGATGATGACATAGAATCTTATTTTACCACCACTACACTTTTTGTCAATGAGATCCACTCTTTATATGAACCAGATGAGTTTCAATTTTTCATCGGGCTGGGCTATCAATAATTGAAACATGCGTTCAATCTAGAAATCATAGTGAGCGAAAAGGTAGAACAAATGGATCTGTCAGTTCTAAAGGTCCATCAAACTTAACTCAAACCTCACCCATCATCCTTAAAATATGGCTACCTAGGTGATAATAAAACTCTTCTAGTAATTCTCAATGCTTCACTCACAAAAGATAAAATGGATGCACACCTACAATTTCCGAGGATTAGAAAACATGCCATTGGGTTGACAGTGTCTGATCATAAAGGGATAGACCCAACCATTTTCACCCACAAGCTTCTATTTGGAGAAGGATCCAAGACCATTTTGCAAGCATAACGACAGTTAAATCCTCCCATTATGGAGGTAGTGTAGAATAAGGTAATCAATCTCCTAGATGTGGTATCCAAAAAGGGGGATATCACTGTAATCACAAATGATAAAAATAAACTTATTCCAAATAGAAAAATCATGGTAAAGAGAGTATGTGTGGAATAACAAAAACAAAATTATTCCACATTAAAAGACCACTTCACACTTTTTTCATGGATCAAATAATTAAACGATTAGTAGAACACAAATTTCATTGCGTTAGTGATGGTTATTCTAGTTATAACAAAATATCTATTTCCCCAGAAGACCAAGAAAATGGAACCATTACATGAATATAATGAACTTGTGAATATCTGATGTTGTATTTTGGAATGTATAATACTCCATCCACCTTCCATCATTGCATGTTGGAAATCCTTGATGACATGGTAGAGTAAACTATAGAAGACTTCCGAGATGATTTTTTTGTATATGGGAAATCATTCAACACATACCTAAGAAATATGGAATTTTTCTAGAATGGTGCGAATCGACCCACCAGATATTAGACTAGTAGATGTTCCACTTCATGGTACAACATAACATTGTATTAGGCCAACAAATTTCTAAAATGTGAATTTATGTTTACCTAGACAAGATTGAAATAATCTCACAATTGAATTTTCCCACTTCTTTCTGGGAAATTTGAAGTTTTCCTGGGCATGCAGGTTTCTAAAAGAGATTTTATACTGATTTTTAATGATTTATCTACCATTAAATAGTATTATTAAAACTTATTCCATCTTTGAATTTGAAAAACAATTCCCCATATCATTATAACATTGGGAGAAAAAGTAATTAGAAACTCCTAATGTGATGTCCCCAATTTGGGAGGAGCAGTTTGAGGTCATGTGTGATGCAAGTGACTATTTAGTGGATCCAGATCTTGGGAAGGTACTCAATTTAATCTTATGACAAATATATTTTTCTACCAGAGCCTTAAATGAATCATAGATCAACTACACTACTACTGGGAAGGAAATTCTCTCTTTGGTTTTTTCCTTTGACAGATCCTGTTTTTATTTAGTGTTATCCAATGTAATTGTCTACACTAACCACGAAACACATAAATACATGCTAAACAAGAGGGATGAAAAACCACGGCTCGTTTATTAGGTTCATCTCCTCCATGAATTTGACTTCTAGGTCCATGAAAAGAAGGAAGTGAAAATGTTGTTTCGGATCATCACTCCATGTTAGAATTGCCTCACCTAAAAGGGAATATGATAGGGAAATCAAATAATACTTCCCAGATAAGAATATTTTCTCTTTTGTAGCATCACCTCATTCATGCTACAATATCATATCTAATTACTTGGATATGCATGTTAATCACCATGATTTTACATTAAAACAAATGAAACAATTTCTTTCTGAATTGAAAATATAGTTTTGGGAAGACCCTAAGCTATTCCGCATAAGTGTGGATGGGGTGATCCGGCATTGCATCCTAGAAGAATAAATTCAGGAATTATGGAATTCGTTCATTCTTCCCTATTTGGGGAAAATTATGGACTAGACAGAACAATTTATACAATTATCCAATCTTGGTTCTTCTCTCCCACCATGCACAAGGATGCCAAATATTTTATGAAAAAATATGATCGATTACAGCATATAGGTAAAGTTGGGTGTAGTGATGTAATTCTTAAACACCCCATTCATGATGTCAATATCTTTGATGTAGGTGATATTGACTTCATGAGACCTTCTCCTCCATCATTTAGAAACTCTTACACAATTTTTTATGTGGAATATGCATCAAAATGGGTGGAATCTGCATAGACAACACACAAAATAGAAAAGGTCAATGTGGATTTCTTGAAGAAGAACATTTTCAGTAGGTTTGGTGTTCCACAGGTTCTATTCAGTGATAGAGGAATGAATTTTGAAAATGTGTTGATGTGAAATGTACTTATGAAATATGATGTGAGGTATACCCACGTGACACCTTACCATACCCAGTCTAGTGGCCAAGTGCAGGTCTCAAACTGGGAATTAAATATGATCCTGAAGAATATAGTGGAATCTTTAAAGAAGGACTGGTTCAAGAAACTTGATGGTTCCATGTGGGTATACATGTCCTCCTTCAAGATAGCTCTGGAGAATTTTCATTTCCGATTTATTTATAGAATGTTATTCTATTCACCAGTGGAACTAGAGTATATATCATATTTGGTTGTGAAGGACATTAACTACAATAAAAAAGATACATAAGAAATGTGCAAGTTTCAACTTAAGGAACATGATTAGAATCGGTTGGAGAAATATGAGAATGGTATCCTATATAAATAGAATATACAGGTGATCCATTACCGCCTGATCACTTATAAATCATTCTAGCCCAGTAATGAGGTACTATTATTTAACTCATGTTTGATATTGTTTCCAGGTAAATTAATGTGTCGTTGTTCGGGACAATTTAAGCTGATCTTGGTTTTCCACCATGATGCGGTGGAAATTTCTAGAGCTGACGGTCAAACATTCAAGGTAAATGTGTTGTACTTGAATCTGTATATTCACATGGAAGAAATGTTGGGTAGTATTACCACCATACAATTCAGGTAGCAATATGTTTCATTAAGGTCAACCAAAATACAAAAAACAAAGGCGTTACCAGGGAGGCAACCCATAGGTCACACATCGTGCACCACCTATATAAAAGGCGTGTACACACCTTTTAATGTATATTCTAATATTATAAATATATGTTATATAAATTAATAAATAGTGATGATTTTGGTTCTAATGGTATGGTCAGGGGAATATATCTATGTCGTCTCTAGTTTGAATCCATCCATACCTACCATCAGTTTGAGGTTCATCCTTTTAAACCCATGATTAATTAAACGACATGTGTGGAATTTTTCAGAAAAAATATAATTTATCCAAATAAAAAATAAAACCCATAATGGGGATGGACTGGCTTTCCAGGTTGGTAAACCATATCCAAAAGACCTAGGTTCCAATCCTTACAACTGGCACTTTCCCATAATTTTCAAATTATAATAACCATGTGATGGTAATTTCAATTAACATTTTGTGTCCCATGTTTTCAATGATAATTTAAATACGTAATCAAATAAGAAAATACATTCAAGTGATGTTGGTATATTGGTAGAGTCTTAGACCCAGATTCCAAAGACCAGGGTTCGAACTCAGGTAATCCCCATTCTTCATCCATTTTATTCAAATTAAAAGCACACTCTATGTGTTTTCTTCATCTTATTTAAAATTTTTCCTCTACTTTTAATATTATAATTAACTAAAAATGGGAACCACTACAACCTTTTCTCTAATAGTGGTTGGTTCTCATGCAGAACAGCCATTAGACTCTTCGTGCCGCGCCCCATGTACATTAATCCCTCCCCAAACCCAATACACCAATATTTGGTGTCTTTTCTCATTTCATACCCATATTGATCATCACTCTAGGTATGTCATTATACCACCTCAATTTCATGTTTTTATATGTGTTTAGGGTGTTTTAGATTTGGCCGACCATTCAGGTCTCCGTGCAGTACATGGAGTGAGCCAAGAGTACACGCCATGTACATCTTGTAAATAGAAACACAAGAAATGTTTTATATATTTGACATTAAAATGGAGTGTATCTTCGGAACCAATTCTGTACCATGCCTCTGCTTGCCTTCTGGACCAGACCGTGTCCTCTGGGACACAACCACTTCCCATGTGACTCCACACAGCGTGTATGTTTGGTACACACCCTTTCCTCCATCTCATTGGAGAACTCCATGTAGATGGTGTACACTCATTACACACCATGTTGATCCACACTGTGTCTTCCACTTACACATGACATGTATGTTTTATTAACCCCAGCCCAAGTAGAGCCTTGTCTGGACCATTACACGGGCACCACTCCATGTTGTACTACAGGGAGTGTACACATTGTTATAAGACATATATATTTTTATTCAAAACCACATGTCCTCATAGTGTTTAGATATTAGAAACAAAATCCCTTCAATGGATCATTCTACATTCTATGTCCCGTGAATCTACATTCCAGGTTCACCTTAATTTTCTGTTTTCTCGCATTTTCTTCTTTTTCTTAATTTTATTATTTTATTTTTTTCAATTAATTTTGTTATGTTATGGCTGGTGATGATCTCTGGACTGGTAAGTGACCCATTTACACTATTTTGGATGAGTGGAACCCTTGTTGTTAGTTTTTTCATCAACATTCCATATGGTCAGCTTGGGATTTCACAGTTTGATGTCCCCAAGCATTAGCTGCTCTACATCCTATTCTGATGGTGCCTCCCTCTATGGCATCTATCAGTTCAGTTTCTTTTTTGGAACCCCTCTTATACCCCACTTCTTATACACCATCTATAGTGGATGTGAGAATTAGAGGCATCATTCCATCTACTTGCATGTCCTCCATGATTACTCTAGTATCCCATGCTCCACCAACTATCAGTACAACTGTCCCATCAACATTGACACCAGTAGATACACCTCAGCTCATACCACCGCCTCAACACCCTCATTTTCATCAATGCCTAATCATTATTTAGGTTCATCTTAATGTAGATATATTTTGGTTATTCTCATTCCTAACAATCTAGTTGAGAGGTTGTTTCCATGACTTTAGTGTGTTGGAAGATCTGGGAATTTAGGAGGAGACTGAGGAGCTGCATAGATAAGTGCATCTCTTTATGACACTACAAGTTATCACTCCTACATAAAAGGATTCATTTTTGGAGTTCATTACAACCTTTTAGTTATATGGGCCCACATCCCATTAGATTCCCACTGATACAACCGTCCTGGTTCGCTTTCAGGTGGGGTAAAACCTTTTTCCCTTACCAAGGAAGATTTTGGTCGAGGGTGTAGCTTCTACCTCCATCATTCCACCCCACCTCTTGTTTCCACCCTTACCTTCCCCGAGTGCCCTAACCACATTTCCAGGTGGCGGGATCTAGCTGGGCATGACCACAGGTACACCCCCATATCGCAGAAGAGAACGTTCATCATTTCTCCTCCCATTAGATTCATCCATATGTGATTTAGCACAATTCTTTCCCCTCTCCATGTGTATTTGGGTGTTGTGTCCTGCCAGGACATAGAGATCCTTACATGTATTTTCTAGAACGACTACCCTGACCTCCCTTGCCTTGCCAAAACATACATCCATTCTATGATTCATGGCTATCAGGGAAACGTGAATGGCGGATTCTATGCCACCCACCTAGCCCACCGTTTGGGACTATTTCAAATCCATCTCCCCCATAAACCCTTAGGCTCTCCCATACACCTTGACATTATAATTCTTATTCACATGATGAGGGTCGAGTGTCTTTAGGATGTCTACGAGATGGTGCTGGACCCCCATGCTTATGTAGGGGTGAGAGATGACCTATCTGCTCCGGCTGGTATTTCTACCCAAGTCCCACCCAATCTACCCATGGATATTATAACGACCCATACTTTACATACATTTTTATTAAATCAGAATTGAAGCATACTTATTACAACATATAACAAAACCACTAAAGGACCGTATAAGTATAGTGTTTTTAGAAACTGCGAAACATAAACAACTGGTTCATAAAGCATCTACATTGTCTCCCATTTATTTCATCATATCTATAGTCCCTTTTGGAATATCTTACTTAATAACCTTATTCCTGACCTGGGAGAAAGAAAACATACAAAAGGGTGAGCTCAAATGCTCAGTAAGGGTAAACAAAACAAAAATCAATCACATCATATTCATAAGAACATAACATTTTGGAAATCTTAACCAGCAAAAGAAATCATAATTTCATAACATGGGATAAATCATGGCAGTGAAATGTAATCACAATAATCATAACATAAAACATGAATCTTTGTGGCATACACACATAATCATATAGAATCATTTATTATTAGTCAGGACTCATTGCCAAGACTATATTAGTGGACAAAGTCTATTTCTGAACCAAGTTGACTCCTCATTTCAGTCCTGTTTCACTGAACCAGTATAACCTGCCGTTCTATCCATGTCTATCTCATGAGATATAAAATCTTTACCCAATGCATTGGAGGGAGATATAGGTCACACCCATTTCATAATTATACCATTCTTATGTGTGCCACAAAATCATAAATCATACATCATTGCATAACCCATGTAATAAAAATGGGAATATAAAACATCGTGACATCATCAAACAATTCATATAAGATAAAGGAATTCATAAAAATAATTCCATCACAACATAATAAAATCAATGTAATAATAGGGATAAAAACAGAACCCTATATTATCTTAGATGGAAAATAATTTTGATAAAACACTTGAACTCCATTCTTGAGGAAAATATCCTTTCTACTTCAAAAACATTTTCCTTTTTAACATGTGATACAATTTTAAACTAAAAGAAATTGTTTAAAAATAAACTTGAAAACTTTTAAAGGAAGCTTCTTGGAAATAATTTTTTAAAAGTCCATTCATGACGTATAAGTTAAAAAACATTCTTCTCGTACTTTTGTCGGAAAAGTCAAAAAGTACCTCGTACGAAAAACGACAAAAGATACCTTTCATATCTTTTACTAAAAACTCACCGAAGGGTAAAATTGGATTTAAAAAGTTGTAGGTTGATGGAAACAATATTACATATTGAGGAAACATGGATGTGGATGATAAAATACACCCAAGTAAATACCAAAGTATAAGAAATCTCGGATAAAAATGAGATTGTGATATTTTCCCTTACCTTAGGTCCAATTTGCTTCGTATGTGTCTGAACCTCCTGTATAATGATTTAAATAATGTTATTGACTTATTACAGAATCATACTTATTGTTATGATATTATATATGGTCATATTCTTAGCTTCTTATTAGTAATATTTCATTACTACTTGTTATTCGGGTGTTTATTACTTTTTGTTCTTATGCGTGTCTTGTCGAATAAATTCATATTATTCTCTTTAGGTTATAGATACCGCATTTACAGAATGGTATTAGTGTAATATATATCATATTAATTCATTCAATTCATTTATATAATCATTATGAAATGAAGATCATGTAGAACGAGTCGCATCACATCGTGGAGATGGTATTCCGTACGTACGCACGAGTGATGATATCGTTCCTATGATCGTGGAATTGTATTGGAGTGTATGTATACTATTTCATAATCAACATAAATTTATAATAGTCATATATAGTCATTATTTACACCATTATACCCATATAAGTATGGTGGTGGTGGAAAATAGATTACACCACGGTGTGGAGACGGTATTCCGTACATACGCACCCGCGGTGATTTCTTTTTTCCATAGGATGGATAGATGGTGAAATAGGGTTGTTTCATACTTATAATAACATATCAGTATGTGAGTGATAATGATGTTGTTACTTCATAATGAAACAACTAAAGAAGAAGAAGTGGAAGAAGAAATAAAGATGAAAGAATCGGTAACAGACATTACCACTTCTTTGAAGTGCTTCTTTGAGACCGCCTTTTAATGCACTAACAATGGAACATTGATGAAGACCAGAACCTCTAGGATGTTTCTAGGGAAGTGGAGAGAAGAAATTGGCAGGGGTTTTCCGAGCTTTAAGGCTCAAAGTGGTGTGAGGAAGAGGGGGAGGAGGTGCCCATTTATAAGGGAGGAGAGGGGAACCTTTGGAAAAACTAAAAATATTATTTTATTATAAAGTCAAATTCGGTTTTTAATAGCTCCAAATTGATATTTTTAGAAGATAAGGTGGGTAGGGGTCTAAATCATCTCATCCAATAGAATTTAGACAGGTTTAGGTATCAATTTTAACCTTATCATTTAGATTTAACTTTAAGTTAGATAATTGAACTTTTACCGTGTCTTCTTGTTTTCTTACACTATAAGGATAATAAACTTACCATATCAAGCCAAACTAACCCCAAGTTGTTTATTATTAATATATATAACCTTATCTAAGTCATTTTTTCAAACATTAGATTTTTTGGAATAAAATAACAATTAGTAATATAATATTTGTTTTAAAAACTATTTTATGTCAATTTTGACACTATTTAGTAATTGATTTTTGTGAAACTCATAAAAGAATGATTAGTTCGAACCAAGTTACTTAAATCAATAATAACATGTAATATTAACCTATAAAATTAGTTTAATTCATTAAAAGTCTCAAATTAAATTTATTTGGGTATTTATAACATCAATTATGTCATTATTTTATTAATAAGTTAATTAATGCATCATCATTGTGTCATAAATAAATTAAATTATTTAATGTCTAAAAATTACAAATAAAATACCATTATGTAGGAAATATTTTTATATTTCTAATTAATATTTATAGTCTAATTTATATTATGTATACCCCCATATTAAAAATGATTTACATATTAAAATTTGATTTTAACTATTTTAACCCTTCTTCAAATAAATTAATAATAAATGTCCTAATCTAATCCAAGTGGGACTAAATGGTCATATTTTATTCCTAAGATTGTTTTTGGTCGAATTCCACTTGTCAAATAGAATTATTACATGTGTTAGGGTAATAATAATATCATTTTTACCCTTAATTAACCCATTTACTTTTAACCGTGGTAAAAAAAGTAAAAAGTTACCATTCACCAAAAAAAAATTTCATCTCATTGAACCACATTTTACTTACTGACATCAACCGTGTCTCTCAGATTTTTTAAATTCCACTCACAGAAGTGGTAAAATTAACTTTTATGCAAAATTTAGTTTTTTTAACTACCACTTAGTGGTTTCACTATTCATCAAAAATTGAATGTTTTCAGAAAAATACCAAAATTTCACCCTAGGATAATTTCGATATTCCGAATCCAAAAATGAAGTCCATTTTGAACAATAAAATTTATAAAATTTCAAAAAGTGGTTATTACTATTCATAACAGCTAGTTTTAATAATATTTTAATATCATATCATTTTTTAGTGAAACTCGGTATTGCGTACGACGCAAGATATCGAGGAAAGCTGCGGTTGCATTTAAAGCAAGCCAAGCCAGTGTTAGTGAAAGATTCCCTTGATGACTTATATAACATAAAAAAAATATTTCACATAAAAGTCTCGGGTGTTACATTCTACCCCCCTTAAAATGAATTTCTCCCTCGAAATTCGCCACATTGTAACAAACAGATGAGGATACCTCTCTCTCATCATATCCTCAAGCTCCCATGTAGCTTCTTCTAATTGGTGGTTCCTCTATAAAACTTTCACTAATCAAGTGGTCTTGTTTCGTAGGAATTTTTCTCTACGATCCAGAATCTCTATCGACTGTTCTTCATAAGAAAGATCTTGCTCCAGCGGTACAACTTCTGAGCTAAGTACATGTGAAGGATCAGGTATGTACTTTCTCAGGAGAAATACATGGAACACATCGTGAACTTGAGAGAGATTCGGTGGAAGCGACAATCGATAAGCTACCTTCCCAACACGATCCAGTATTTAAAAAGGGCCGATATATCTACGGCTCAACTTCCCCTTCTTTCCAAATCTCATGACCCTCTTCCAGGGAGATATTCGTAAGAACACTTTATCACCCACTTCAAACTCTAGGTATTTTCTTCGGTTGTCGGCATAACTTTTCTGTCGACTCTGAGATGCTCTTATGTGTTGTTGAATAGATCTGACCTTTTCTGCCATTTCATCAATGAGATCAGGTCGTAATAGCTTTCTTTCCCCAACTTCATCCCAGCAAGTTGGAGTCCTGCATTTCTTTCTATAGAGACCTTCATAAGGAGCCATCTGAATACTGGAGTGAAAGCTATTATTATAAGAAAATTCCACCAAAGGTAGGCGTTGATCCCAACCACCTTTGAAATCCATAGAGCAATCTCTCAACATATCTTCTAGGGTTTGAATTGTTCTCTTAGACTGACCGTCTGTCTGAGGATGATAAGCAGTGCTAAAACTCAACTCTGTATCCAGAGTATGTTGAAGACTTCACCAGAACTTCGAGGTAAATCTCGGATCCCGATCATATATAATAGAAAGTGATACTCCATGAAATCTTACCACTTCCTTCACATATATCCTGGAAAGATGATCCAGAGAGAAATCCTCTCTAATAGCAATTAAGTGTGCAGACTTTATAAGACGATCAAATATGACCCAGATAACATTATTGCCTTTGGATGTTTTAGGAAGTCCTTTGACAAAGTCTATAGTGATGTTTTCCCATTTCTATTCGGGTATGGGTAATGGTTGTAGCATCCCCTTAGACTTCTATCTCTCAGCTTTAACATGCTGACAAACCAAGCATCGAGAGACATATTCAGCAACATCTCTTTTCATGCCATCCCACCAGAAGTACTCTTTCAGGTCCCTATACATGTTTTTGCTTCCAGGATTAATAGAGAATGAAGAACTATGAGCCTCATCCAGCATCTCCTTCTTTAATTCGGGGATAGGAGGAACACAAACCTGATTCCTAAAATTTATTATCCCATCACAGTCAAGGTTGAATTCAGGAACATTTCTCACCTACTTTTGTAACTTGACATCTTCTTTCTGTTCCTCTTTAATCTTCACATGTATAGATGGTTGAACATTCATTTGAGAAAGATAAGAATTTTCCCCTTCCATTATAATTCCAAGATCCATCCTTTGTATATCCATAAATATTGGATCTTTTGTGATCCTCATCATGGATAAACTGGCATGGTCTTGTCGACTTAATGCATCTTCCACCTTGTTTGATTTCCCAGGGTGGTAATGGATTGAGCAGTCGTAATCCTTAATCATCTCCAACCATCTTCTTTGACGCATATTAAGCTCCTTTTGTGTGAAAATATGTTTTAATCTTTTATGATCAGTATAAATGTCACACCTTTCTCCATAAAGATAATGCCTCCAAATATTTAATGCAAAGATTACCGCAGCTAACATCAAATCATGTGTTGGGTAATTTTGCTCATGGATTTTCAACTATCGTGTGGCATAATCTATCACCATATCATTTTTCATAAGAAAACACCCCAATCCCTTCTTGGATGCATCACTATAGATCAAAAACCATTCTCCACTACAAGGAAGTGTGAGGACAGGTGCACTGGATAACCTTCTTTTAAACTCCTTGAAATTATCTTCACATTCCTCTGTCCAAACAAACTTAACTCTTTTCTGAGTCAACCTAGTGATTGGATTAGATAATCGTGAAAAATATTTCACAAAACGTTGATAATATCCCGCCAAACCAAGAATACTTTAGATCTCAGTTACTGTTGTTGGTCTTGACCATCATTCGATAACCTCTGTTTTTGTTGAATCCACATATATCCCCTCTTTTGAGATTATGTGACCAAAAAATGCAACTTTTTGAAGCCAAAATTCACACATGGTAAATTTGGCATAAAGCTTCTCCTTTCTTAGGGTCTTCAAAATAATTCTCAAGTGATCTTCATGTTCTTCCTTGCTCATTGAATAGACAAGAATATCGTCTAGAAAGACTACCACAAATTGATCATGGTAGTCTCTAAAGACTCTATTCATCAGATCTATGAAGATAGCAGGGGCATTAGTAAGACCAAATGGCATCACTATAAATTCATATTGTCCATACGTTGTACGGAAATCCATCTTTGGTATATCCTCCCTTTTGACCCTTAATTGATGATACCCTGAACAAAGATCAATCTTGGAAAAGTACCGAGCTCCGCGTAGTTGGTCAAATAAGTCATCAATGCATGGGAGAGGATATTTTTTCTTGATAGTGATCTTGTTAAGTACTCGATAATCAATGCAGAGTCTCATTGATCCATCTTTCTTCTTAACAAATATAACAGGTGCTCCCCAAGGTGACGCACTAGGGCGTATGAATCCCTTATCAAGATTCTCTTGGAGTTTCTTCTTCAATTCCTGCAACTCAATTGGGGCCATTCTATAAGGTGTCTTTGAAATAGGAAAATCACCCGGTATGAGTTCTATTGAAAACTCAACTTCACGATTTGGTGGAAGACCCGAAACTTCCTCCGGAAAGACATCATCAAACTCCCGTACAATGGGAATATTCTTAATTGTGAGTTTATCAGCAACCATTTGAGATAAATAACCCTAATTTAGTGGAATCAAGACACATAAGATGGAAGAAATTTCCACTAGAAGGTTATGTTCGTCCTTGCATCGATAGACGATCATAGATTGATCTGGAATATGAAATGTGACTTCCCTTCTTTGGCAATTGATATGATCTCCATATAAAGAAAGCCAATCCATGACAAGAATCAAATAAAATTCCACTATTGGAAGGATCACAAGAATTTTAGGATGCACATTCCCGCAAACATCAATCGAGGAAGATTTATAAACTTTTGATGCGATTGTTGTGCCATTAGGTGTTGTCACAGCTAACTCAATATCTAATTATTGAGGTAATACAGTGATACCCTTAGAAACATCTTCAGAAATAAAAGAGTGGGTAGATCCAGAATCAAATAAATCATTTCCTACATTAGAGTGGATGGTAAGTGTACCTTTCACCACATCATTATCATACTCCACATCACTGATAGAAATTTCATGTGACTTTCCTTTGTCTTTAGCCTTATGATTTTGTTGATGTCGATCATCATCAACAACCCTTGGATTAGGGAATTTATTGGCATAATGCCCCATCTCCTTGCACTTGAAACATTGAAGTGTAGTAGGTTCATTCCGTGTGTCCCTTCCTTTGTTTGCATCATTAGACATCTTCTTCCCATCATTGTGGCATTCAAATGCCCGATGACATTCCTTTACACATTAGAAACATTTACTTGTCCCTTTAAGACAACTCCCTCCATGTTTCTTTACACACTTTGAGCATAAGGGAAAGCTCAACTTCTTTTCAGTGTGCTCTTTATATTTTCCTTTGAATTTCATTTTCCTCTTCTTATCAAACCCATATGACTGATGGGTTACTCTAATATCCATCTCGACTTTGAGAGCACATCGAACGATTTCCTCATAGCTATTGAAGTCCCTTATGGATAACTCCCTTCGAGGACTTGGTTTTAAGCCACTAAAGAATCGATCGATCTTACTCTCAGGTTGGATAACAATACCAGAAGCGTACCTTGCATGTCTTGTAAAATTTGCTTCATAGGTACCAACAGATTCATCATCCTTTTGCTTCAGTTCAAGAAATTCTTTCTCCATCTTTGTTCGGAGAATATGAGGGAAGTACTTATTGAAAAATAAGATCTTGAACTCGTCCCATTCCATAGACTCAATTTCATCCCTTTGCCTTGAATTCTTAATAAGATTCCACCATTGATCAGCATCTCCTTCCAAACGATACACTGCTAGGATGAGTTTATCATGTTCAGAACATTTGAGAACTGAAAATATCATTTTAGTAGTACTAATCCATTGTTCACCAACTAATGGATCACTAGACCCGCTGAAAGAAGGTGGACGCTGCCTCATGAAGGACTCAACAGAATGTTGCTCCTTCCTTTGATCATTTGGAAGTCCTGCATGATTAATAGCTTGAGAAAGTTGTGTGAGCATGGCTACAAGATTTTGTATTCCATCTCCCATAACGTTTGGTTGCTCAGGGGTACAATCATGGCATTTCCCGTCGCATTCCGCATTAACACGGTTCCTTCGGGTTCCAGCCATTGACTAAAACCAAGATGAATAGTGTGAGCAACACTAGTTATAATAGGAAAACCACACGATCAAGAATAAAATTTCACACTTAAGGTCTTATCCTAGGTTATTCATGGTCATTTCTAAAACACTAATATTGTGTTCTATGCTTAGACATATCCTTATGATTCTTACTAAGGCTTTCAAATCCTAGTTTCTAAAGGTTGACTATACCTTTCCTCTAATACCAACTATAACAACCCATACTTTACATACATTGTTATTACATCAGAATTGAAGCATACTTATTACAACATATAATAAAACCATGAAAGGACCGAATAAGTATAGTGTCTTTAGAAACTGGGAAACATAAACAACTGGTTCATAAAGCATCTACATTGTCTCCCTTTTATTTCATCATATCTATGGTCCCTTTTGGCATATCTTACATAATAACCTTCTTCCTGACCTGGGGGAAAGAAAACATACAAAAGGGTGAGCTCAAATGATCAATAAGGGTAAACAAACCAAAAATCAATAACATCATATTCATAAGAACATAACATTTTGGAAATCTAAACCTACAAAAGAAATCATAATTTCATAACATGGGATAAATCATGGCAGTGAAATGTAATCACAATAATCATAACTTAAAACATGAAACTTTGTGTCATAAACAAATAATCATAGTGAATCATTTCTTATTAGTCAAGACTCATTTACAAGACTATCTTACTGGACAAAGTCCATTTCTAAACCGAGTTCACTCCTCGTTTCAGTCCTGTTTCACTGAACCGGTATAACCTACCGTTCCATACATGTCTATCTCATGAGATATAAAATCTTTACCCAATGCATTGGAGGGAGATATAGGTCCCACCAATCTCATAATGAGACCATTCTTATGTGTGCCACAAAATCATAAATCATACATCATTTCATAACCCATGTAATAAAAATGGGAATCTTAAACATCGTGACATCATCAAACAATTCATATAAGATAAAGGAATTCATAAAAATAATTCCATCACAACATAATCAAATCAATGTAATAATAGGGATAAAAACAGAACCCTGAATTATCTTATAAGGAAAATAATTTTGATAAAACACTTGAACTCCATTCTTGAGGAAAACATCCTTTCTACTTCAAAAACATTTTCATTTTTTAACATGTCATAAAATTTTAAACTAAAAGAAGTTGTTTAAAAATAAAATTGAAAACTTGTAAAGGAAGATTCTTGGAAATAATTTTTTAAAAATCCATTCATTCCGTATAAGTTAAAAAAAACATTCTTCTTGTACTTTTGTCAGAAAAGTCAAAAAGTACATCTTATGAAAAACGACGAAAGATTCCTTTCATATCTTTTACTAAAAACTCACCGAAGGGTAAAATTGGATTTAAACAGATGTAGTCGGATGGAAACAATATTACATATTGAGGAAACATGGATTTGGATGATAAAATACACCCCATTAAATACCAAAGTATAAACAATCTCGGATAAAAATGAGATTGTGATATGTTCCCTTACCTTAGGTCTGATTTGCTTCGTAAGTGTCCGAACCTCCGGTATAATGATTTAAATAATGTTATTAACTTATTAAGGAATCATATGTATTGTTATGATATCATATATGGTCATATTCTTAGAATCTTATTAGTAATATTTCATTATACTTGTTATTCGGGTGTTTATTACTTTTTGTTTTTATGCGTGTTTTGTCGAATAAATTCTTATTCTTCTATTTAGGATATAGATAACTCATTTCCAAAATGGTATTACTGTGATATATATCGTATTAATTAATTCAATTCATTTATATAATCATTATGAAATGAAGATCATGTAGAACGATTCACATAACATCGTGGAGACGGTATTCTGTACGTACACACGAGTGATGATATCGTTCCTATGATCGTGGAATTGTATTGAAGTTTATTTATACTATTTAAGAATCAAAATCACTTTATAATAGTCATATATAGTCATTATTTACACCATTATACCCATCTAAGTAAGGTGGTGGTGGAAAATAGATTACACCATGGCGTGGAGATGGTATTCCGTACATACGCACACACGGTGATTTCTTTTTCCGTAGGACGGATAGATGGTGAAATAGTGTTGTTTCATAATTATAATATCATATCAATATGTGATTGATACTGATGTTATTACTTTATAATGAAACAACTAATGAAGAAGAAGTGGAAGACGAAATAAAGATGAAAGAATCGGTAACGGACATTACCTCTTCTTTGAAGTGCTTCTTTGAGACCTCCTATTAAGGCACTAAAAATGGAACTTTGAAGAAGACCAGAACCTATAGCATGTTTCTAGGGAAGTCGAGAGAAGAAATTTCCAGGGTTTGGCCGAGCATGAAGGCTCAAAGTGGTGTGAGGAATAGGGGGAGGAGGTGCCCTTTTATAAGGGAGGAGAGGGGCACCTTTGGAATAACTAAAAATATTATTTTATTATAGTGTCAAATTCGTTTTTTAATAGCTCCAAATTGATATATATCGAAGATAAGGTGGGTAGGGGTATAAATACACTAATCCAATATAATTTAGACAAATTTAGGTATCAATTTTAACCTTATCATTTAGATTTAACTTTACGTTAGATAAATTAATTTTTACCATGTCTTCTTGTTTTCTTACACTATAAGTTTAATAGACTTACCATATCAACCCAAAAGAACCCCAAGTTGTTTATTATTAATATATAAAACCTTATATATGTCATTTGGGAGAGACTAAGATTTTTAGGAATAAAATAACAATTAGTAATATAATATTTGTTTTAAAAACTATTTTATGAAAATTTTGACACTATTTAGTAATTGATTTTTGAGAATATCATAACAGAATTATTAGTTCTAACCAAGTTAATTAAATCAATAATAACATGTCATATTAACCTATAAAAGTTTTTTAATTCATAAAAAGTCTCAAATAACATTTATTTGGGTATTTATAACATCAATTATGTCAATATTTTATTAATAAGATAATTACTTCATCATCATTGTGTCATATATAAATTAAATTATTAAATGTCTAAAAATTACAAATAAAATACCATTATGTAGGAAATCTTTTTATATTTCTAATTAATATTTATAGTCGAATTTATATTATGTATAACTTAATATTAAAAATGATTTACTTATTAAACTTTGATTTTAACTATTTTAACCCTTCTTTAAATAAATTAATAATAAATGTCCTAATCTAATCCAAGTGGGCCTAAATAGTTATATTTTATTCCTAAGGTTGTTTTTGGTCAAATTACACTTTTCCAATAGAATTACGACATGTGGTAGGGTAATAATAATATCATTTTTACCCTTAATTACCCTATTTACTTTTAACCGTGGTAAAAAAAGTAAAAAGTTACTATTCACCAATAAATTATTTTCATCTCATTGAACCACATTTTACTTACTGACATTAACCGTGTCTCTCAGATTTTCGAAATTCCACTCACAGAAGAGGTAAAATTAACTTTTATGAAAAATTCAGTTTTTTAACTACCACTTAGTGGTTTCACTATTCATCAAAAATTGAAAGTTTTCAGAAAAATACCAAAATTTTCCTTAGGCTAATTTCGATATTCCTAATCAAAAAATGAAGTCCATTTTGAAAAATAAAATTTTAAAAATTTAAAAAAGTGGTTACTACTATTCATTACGGCTAGTTTTAATAATATTTTAATAGCATATCAATGTTTAGTGATACTCGGTATTGCGTACGACACAAGCTATCGAGGAAGGCCGCAGTTGCTTGTAAAGCAAGACGAGCTAGTGTTAGTGAAAGATTCCTTTGATGATTTATATAACATAAAAACAAAATATTTCACATAAAAGTCTCAGGTGTTACAGATATACCTTCACCACCCCACCCCACTTTATCCGGTCTTCCATAAACTTCCACCATTCATTCTTACACTTCTCTTACTCCACCCCACCTTCACATTCAACCTCAACTGATTTCACCCCACCCTATGCCTAGTCGATATCGTGCAACATCTGGACCTTGTTCAACACCACCAAGATTCCCTCACTTAGACTCATACATGGATTGAGGGTATGTAGCTTCTTATCCTCTATCACATGGGCCTTTCGTTACTAGCAACATCCCCTATACTGGTACATCCATTCGCTCCTCAGCCTTCTACCTCTTAGCCATTTCTGAAAACTCTGGCCACATATTCTGTTTTTCTCTCTACTACGGGCCCCTATGCTACCTCCAATGTTGAGCCTATATTTCTTACTATACCTATTAATTAGATTTTCTATATCATGCCTCCGGTTTCTGTTGAGGGAGCTTCTACTTTTGTAGATTCCACTATTGCAAATGACGCCTTTTCTGAGGCGACCTAGTGACTAGTTTTTGGAACAATTATTTCCATTATATATATATATATATATATATATATATATTATTCATGGGATGTGATGATGTATGTATATGCATATTTCTTTTTCCATTTCATCGACAGTCACAGGATATCTAGAGATCCTTGACTATCTATTTATAAAAACAATGGTATTTGTTCATTCACTATGAGGGGAATAATTTTTAGTGTTTCTTTTACCATTCTCCATTGAATTTACTTATTTCCCTAATTCCCATGCCTATATCCCTCTTTTTTCCCACATTCTAGCCTCTTACATTGTATTACAATTTGGTGACCATGTGTTTCATTAAATGTGGTGGGTGGTCTCGAACAACACTAGTCTTTTCCTAGAACTGATCCAAGAGACATCAGTAATAGTTGACATATTTTAAACTATGGAATATATTTGATTAAGTATAATTATAAATAACAAGGTCATAAAAGATAAATATTTATGTTACAAGATTATTTAAATTTTAAATGTTATTTTTAAACGATTACTGATATAGTTTGATTCTGGATTAAAAATATTAGCCATGTACATTTTTTAGACAGATCATTTGTTCTCATGTCATGACCTGATTGAAATTTTATTTTTACTCATTTTCAGGGAGGTATTCTATACCATTTTGACATATTCATTCATACACCCTCTTTCTTGAGATATTAGTGGGATATGCATAACTACCTGAACATTCTATGTTTTCTCTTCAAATAAGGAATATTTTTTAATCACATTAAAATTACTATGGCATTTGACTGTTGTTTATCCCTTTATTCCTAAGACCTAACCTTAATATGATCATTATAAACCCCTTTTAAATCGTGAACTTCCTTGAAAAATAGCCACATTACAAGCCTATTTCCCTTCCCATATTAATTACATTATAATTTTGCATGATTATTCATTTGAGATTTAGAGAGGGATTTTTGGACATACATGGTATATTTTTGTTAAACCATTCTAGTATGTGTGGGGGATAATGCCACATTTTTATTTGTGTATAAAGGTTCCAAAACCACTCTTAAATATTTCTATAGTGGTCCATACGTATAAAAATGGATAGAAAAATATGAAAAAGATGGACCAGATTAATTCATGGTTTATGAGTCTATATTGGTAATGTAATATAATGGTGATGATATCCTTTGAGATATCCTGATTGGGGTTTCATTTTAATTCTGATTTATTTTGAATATCATTCATTATTGTTGAAGAATTCATCCTAATTTTCAAGAAATTGTGATTAATTTTCATAATTACCTTCTAACCATCACCCTTAGTAACATTTGAACCATATTATTAGCCCTCATTATTATTTTTTTAATTAACATGAAATTTTGATAACTAGACCACTTTAAAGCCTATGGATAGTGTTAATATACTTAATATTGGTAATAACTCTGATTAAATAATCTAGAGTGATGAGTGTGGTACATTTTGGTGTGGTAAATCATCAACTAAAATATTTATTTATGTAAGGTTAAATAATTTGGATGAAAATGGATGCACATTTTTAGTTAAATTATATATGAGGCATAATTAGAATATCATTGTAATTGAAATATTTTTTCTTCCTTTTATATTCATATTCAATGTCTATAGTATTTACAATTATAATATGTTGAATTCTTCCCTTTTTAGAGTATGTATTCGTATGATTTAATGTTGAGATTTTTCATGAGGACAAGAAAATGACTATGTTTTTTGGAGGTTGGTATGCCCGATTTGAGTATACCTTTTCATATATATTAATGATCATAAAAACTTGTTTTCACCAAATATAAAAGTTATTTTAGATATAAATTTTTTTATTGGTTATTATGATTATTTTCATGTGTTTTATATCCAATGTCATAGATCAGGAAAGGACAAAATAAAAATTCAATTATACACAGTTTTTACTTAATTAGTACTATATGTACTATTTCCATGACACTGATCAGAAGGACTGATTACACGCCCATGTTGTGGGACAAAGCATACATGCCATTTGATTCCCATATATACATAATTTCATCCCTTCATGATGTGGTTGGTGGTTGAGGATTGATATTACATTCCATGTAGGGTTGCACTAAACACAGTGTACCTCCACCTAATGGGCGACACTATGTTCTATGTTAAAAATGATGCGGTTTCACACCCACAAGTAGAGAAATGATGGAAAAAATGGGTTGACCATGGTATATTCTGTGTACATTCTTGCATATGTAATGTATTTTTAAATAATAAAAATATTAGGGTAGGCCCTCCAAGTCGAGGACTGAATGATTCCATGATAGACCAAGGGGAAATATTCCAGATACTCCCATGAAGAATCCAATTGAGAGAAATATAAAGATAGTAGAGAGGTTATAAGGTGTTTTTATGCTACAAACCTGATGACCATCACTCCGATGATTTTTTTGGGTCAATTCAGGTATCAAAAGTAGTTCAGTTACAAGATACTCTATGAGAGCATAAATCCCTTATATGTTGGGGATGTCGACAATTATGGGTTGTATTTTTTCAAATGTTATATTTTACTCGTGTTATTTATGCTTCTCTAATAATTCCTTAATAATACATTCTAAATATCGCTATAAATCTCATATCGGACCAAGAACTATATTTTTCTAGGGATCTTTTGGGGATTTATGATTATGAACGTACATAATCATTGGATTTTCTTATCGTCTCAAAAGGGGAGTAATAAATAAAATTAAAAGAAATTAAATTACAGATTAAGGCATTGGTTTCTATTGATTTTAAAAATCTCAATAGACCAAGGTGGTATTATTACATTCATAACCCAGATAGTTGAGTAATTATGTACAACACAACATAATTATCAAATTTAGTTAATAAAAATTTTAATAATCCACATCCCCGATTTATTCATTCCATTTACCATAAAAAATATTTTTTTGTGATTTTCATTGTCTTCAAAATTAATTTATCATGAAATTAAATGTTTAATTAATCTTTTATAGAATCATCATACCATTTACTCTAGATTTCAGCATACTTCACCTAATTAATTAATAATAAGGGAAAAATTATTGTAACTTCATCTCCCTATGGATCGATCCCATACTTTCAATATAATAGTATATGTTTTGGGTAATTCAATTTAGATTTTAGAATGTAACAAATCGTTAGAAATCGTATCTTTAGGAAATATAAATTTAGGAAATATTTTTTGTTTTGAACATATATTTTTAATTTTTTAAAATCATTGACCTAGAGTAGAATGATTTTCTGTGTAAAAGAAGATATAAAATATGTATCACTTACAACCAACATTTTAAGGATTCATTAATCAATTATGAAGGAAATATAAATAAAAAATGTAAATTAGACTAATAAATGGAGTATAAGATATATATCTTTTAAATGGAAATATTAGAATATTATTTCTACTAAATATATTGAATATAGAAAATCCCAAAATAATAGAGATTATAACGTAAAGCATTTTAAACTTTGAAAACTCAGCAGTCGTAATCCCCACGAATGAATATCATTAAATGATTCTCCAAGTATCATGAAAATATGGAGTTTCATGGGATAAAATGTCTAATGGGACGTAGGTATACCTTCTAATATAATGTTGGTGAAGAACATAACATATGTCCCAAAGAAGAAAATTTTAGATGAACCACCCTTAAAATGATCATAACATTGATGTGAGAATTACTAAATAACTAAATAAAGTGTTTTAAATGAAAATACTCATTAAAAATTTGGAAATTATAAATTAATATTATCAAAACTTATTACATGTATAATCTTAGAATATCAAAGGCATTAATAAACTAATACAACATATTGAAAAGAAATGGAGTTATGAATATTTTTAAATCTTCAGAACATTCAATTCAAATCAACATGGATGAAATAATTCGTATTTAAACATAGATTTCCATTATTAAAGAGGGATTAATGTTATTATAACTAAATGTGTATATATATACACAATATAATAGTAAATTTGTTAATAAAATTGTAATATTCCTTAGTGAAGGGATATTTTGATGACGTCCATTACCTTGATTTCATACATTCCTTGTATGTGATTTAACTACAATATAATATTCTTATATAAATTATCATATTAAATAATAATAATTTATCGTTTTAACCCCTTATTCTAAAATTATTTATTTTATTTGTTTAAATGACATATTATATTACATAATCAGTTAAGTATATGACTGATAATTTGAGGGTGTTAAGTTCATTAATTTTAAATGAAATTGGTTTTTTGGCCATCATAAAATTGTTCATTATTTCAAAATATCTAGAAAACTAATAATGTCATACTTACAAAAATTTAATAGTGTTAAAATCATGGATATGGTAGGTCGTACTACATAGTAGTAACATTTCCATTTTTCCAACGATATCTATATAAAAAAAGAAATTTCATATTTATTTCAAAAAAGAATAAAAAAATTATATTATAAAAACCATATAATTTAATTATATATATATTTATATATGTCATCATTTTGATATGGTGATGAAAAAATAATCACAATGCTTTTTGAAGGTGGTGATCCACACGAACTCATGAACAACATTATCAATTTTTGTTGAGTACATAAGTAAGAATGAAAATGATATATTATACTTTAAGAATGATAAAAATTTCATGAATATTATTATTATGTAATATATATCCAATATATTCATTAAATGTATCCATTTTTACCTTCATGAAACTATTAGTGAAAAACTAATCATATTACTTCCTGGGGATGTAGTTTGTCGTACACATGAGTGGTGTTATCATATTTCTTACATAATGAAAATTTATATGGTGTATGATATATAATGATTCCTAGAGTATAATTATTCTTAATATATCATATATATATATATATATTATTCCTTAGTTATTACATGTTTTGAGAGATGATGTTGAAAATAGAATTATATCGGTTCCTGGGAAAATTGGCCACCGTACAATTGATTGATGGTTTCATTTCCCATTATATTGTTTAGATAATGGTATTAGGATATTCTATTAACATTTTAAACAAATAATATGTTTTATATAATGGGGATATTAAGTCATGATTTTTTGAAAATATAGGAATGAATTTGAATATATTTAAAATAAAAAAGCATAAGTAAGCACGATAACTCATCTTTGGACAACATCTTTGTATTAGAAGGAAAATAATTCATATGTATAAATTATGATAGAAAAATGATTCATAGTTTTTTTAGTTAATTAATAAATATATTTTGTTAGGGGTGGTCTAACAAATGGATTTAAGGTGTGAATATGAGAGGCAAGGAGTGACCATTTTGCACATGAGCCTCAGCCCATATGGGGAGGACTCTTTAAGTGAATCCAAGAGTCCCGGGATCAAATCCAAGAAGTGGCTAATTTATTGGGAAATGTAGTATTACTGTAGAAGGTACAATACAAGGGATTGTGCATAACTGTAGCAGGTACTGTAGCGGGAACTGTAGCAGGCACTTTTTGGCAATGTAGCAGCCATGAATAATCCCCCGTTTGGACCTTCGGGCCACCGATTTGGTCCTTGAGTCCTTTAAGGTCTTCGGGCCACCCATGAATTCAGGTAAGTTTGGCCTTAGGGACACCTCAAGGATATAGGGTCACCTTAAGTGTAGATGAAAACCAAACAACCTTCAAAGGAACAAACTTCAGAAGGAAGAAGAGTTAGGAGCTTCCACCATAGTAGATGCGAAACAGATTGAAAGAAAGAGAGGATATGTCACCTGCCACTGGGATAGGCATGTGAATGCATGAGAAAGCCTAGCCAAACATACATGTGATGGTGGAGAGATAATTTCATGCTGAAGATGTTGGGGAGGAGAATTTTCAAGTAGTTAGTCTGGGTTGTATGTAATGTTTGAAGCCTACGAGCAATGAATTCATCTAAGGCCTACAGGTCATGTAATAATTACGCCTACCGGGCCTTGAAAGGGTTCCACATCACCCCTTGAAATTTGGATAATCAAAATCATGAAACAAATTAAGGCCTTCGAGCCATTGGAGGAGTGGCCATTTAGATGCGAGGGGAGTCAGACACCGGTAATTTTTTAAAATAAGAAGTGATAACAATGTTTTTATCATTCAAAATGTATCCAAAATGGACAATTATAAATATTTACACATTATAAAATATAATAATTTCCATAAAATAGGTTTTTAAATGTATTTTATATCATTTTAAATTGTATAGGTTTTGATTAACCCCCACTAAATCTTTTTTTATGTAAACTGCAGTAAAATATTTTTACAATTTTCACTATTTATTATATAAAAAATTAATGAAAACCATATTATAAAATATATATTATATTGATTAATATATTTTATTTATTTTATAAAATAAAATACATGTAATTATTGTATTTAATTTTAAAACTAAACCCACTAATGTGAGTAAAAATGTTTTTTCATGAAGTTTTTTAACAAAAAGTTGAATTTTCATTAAGTTTATAACCAGTAATAATAATTTTGTAAATTTAAATTAATATTTATAGATATTTAATATATACATTACATACAAATAATTCCTTAGATTTTTCATTAATTAATTAAAATGTAGAGAGTATTTGAACATTAAATTAGTTTTTAGAATAATCTCGTTTTGAAACCTATCAATAATAATTTAATAAAATCCAATATAAAGATGAATAAAAAGTAGTTAAATAAAAATACCAATATTAATTTAACTCAAATAAATAATAAATTTTTTCTTTTAAATTAATTAATTCATTGAAATTAAATTAATTTCTTAAAATTTCGTTTTTTCATTATTTCGTAAAAGATAAATATTGTCAAAAAGATCCCAAAATATCATAAAATGTGAATTAATTAGAAAATGAAATTAATTTTTTAAAAAATAATTTTCATAAAATTATTAAATTTTAATTTTAAATTATATGTGAAAATATTGATGAAACTACATTTTAAAAAATAGAAATGTTTCATAAAAAATTTATTTTTCTTCGAGATGATTCTGTTTTTATCCTTTTATAAATATATAACCATTGAATTTATTTTATACATGTATAATGATTATTAATTTAAAAATTTATTTATTGATATTCATACACACCAATTTAATTTATATGTTATAATAGTATATTATATTACTGTTCATTTATACTCATGGTTGTGCGTACCAAATTCTATTTATTGAAATATATTTTTTAGGTCCTTTAAACTTGTTGTTGTGTGTTGAATATGTTGTATAAATAAGATTCCTTTTTAAAAAATGGGTTATCACATTCTCTACAATTTAAAAAGATACATCGAAAAAATTTTATCATGATCTTGATAATTAATTTTTTGAAATTTTAAAATGCATCTTTCAAAATCCCACAAAAAAACAGGTTTTTAAAACACCCACTTCATAAGGAATAAAGGGAAGTTTCAATTTCATCAATAATAATACATCACTATGTTCCAAATTTGTAAAAAAATTGGTCGGTGTTAATGATATGGACATTGAAGAAATAGTTAATTCCCCAATAATAATGGAGAGTGAGAAATACCGTTGATTTCGATAATGTGAATCATTATTCGAATGTCAACAACCACCTAACTGTAAAAAAAGATGGGTTGAAAATAACCATTTAAGACATAATAAATGATGATTATTTAAAAATAGATATTTTTAGTATTTTTTTCATAGAGTTGAGGAATTCCATTATAATATGGACTATGAACATAAAGAAATATACTTACTTTATGAGTAAAATTTACTAATTAAATAAACATAAACAATGATTTTAAATTTTTTCTCAAAAATATGACAATTGAAATTGATTCTGATTTCATGTATGAATCAATAAAATAATATTTTAAAGGACGACATACCAATAAAGGGATAAAAATCTAGTCCTCGTGTCTTTATAAATTAACCCAAACAAAATTTATTTTCATAAGGAAACGACATTCAAAAAATTAATAAACATAAGTATTATGAAATAATGAAACAATATCCTAAATTAAATAGTACTACATAATTTCAAAACTAAAACATTGAAAAAATAAATAACTATATTTCCTAAATTACCTCAATCACCAAATCATTAGTGAGTGTTTTATCCTAAATGATTATCTCATTAATTTTATCTTAAAAGTTAATTTTTTTTTCAACTTCTTATGAAATATCAATAAATACATTGTCATTAAATCACTTTTGAATATTAGGGTAATCAATATGAAGGAAAATATTCCCCCTTAATTACCTCAAAATACTAGATCATATAAATCCTAAGGGTTATTAATACTATAAAACATAATTCCAAAAATGGTAAAGTCTTATTTCATGTAAATACAAATATTTACATATAATTATTCAGAATAAAACATCTCCTAAAATGTTATTAATCACATTAAGATCTCAATACTTAAAACCTCAGAAGGGTTTTATATGACATCGAACTTATGGAAAACCTTAATATAATATAAAAATTATAGTTTCCATAAATATTAAGAATATTTTATGAGAAATCATCATGTTATCTAATACTATCTAATTCTTTCCTTAATTCTAACTATAACAACACTAAATTTTCACTACCAAATCCATTTCTAAATTAATAAACATACTATAATAGATTTCATAGTGATGAAGGTGGACCAATTTTTTCCATTCAAAACATAAAACATAAATAGGAAATATTGAATCAATTATATACCCAAATACCATTTAAGTAATTGTTTATATAATTTGGACAAACTCTAAGATAAATAATGCCAATATCATAAAGAGAGTAACATTCCAACTATACCAACCATTAATTATTTAAAAAATAATTATTCATCAGCATCCCTATAATAACCTTATAGACATATTTTGTTCATCATCATTATTTATATACTGTGTAAGTGGAAATATAATATGGGTGGGATCAAATTCCCAGTAAGTATAAACATAATAATTAACATGTTTATATCATTATATGGAATAATAATACCACTAGGTTATAATAAAATAATAATTATGTATGATAATAACACAATAATATTAATTAAAATAAACACATGGATCATCAATCATGAAAAATGCAACAAAGACTTATCAATGATAATATTTATAAGAATCAACACTCATGAGCTATGTTATTTTGATCTTCATTAAATGTGTCATTCATAAATACATAGTCAGAATAATGAGAATGTGTTGGTATCTCAGAATCATTATCTTAATTATCAATTATAAAAAACTATTCATAAATAACTATATCCTTGAAAAATACAGATTATAAACGTGTTTGGAAGACATTCCTTTTTTCTACTAAAAAATATGGAACATTTACCAATGTATTCAGTTGTTTTTTCTGCACACCAAGTGTTTAATCTATATCGGGATCACACATTACTATCTGGGATCACCCATTGTATATTCTATATTAGTCTCAACATGTGTTATCTAGTTTCACCCATCATATAAGATATATTGTGTACAATAATTGTTATAAATAATGTATAAATTTCATTCATGAATAAAATAGTTAGAATCTTACATTTTTCGAAATAATAATAATCATTTCTCTTTTTATTTCTTGACTCACCCGTGTTAAATAAATAAGGACCAATAAAATATAACTATCAGTAAAAATAGGGAAAAAGGATGTATTGAATACCAAATATCCCTAGTGGTTTTTATGTGACCTTAATGGTTGGCATCGACAATGAAAAGAACCAAAATAAAATGTCATTAAGAACAGTATTTAGGAAAATAATATTTTCATTTTTAAATCACTTTTATCTACAATAAACACACCAAATATTTTAAAATTACATTTCTATGAAAATAAATTTTGATCTATTAAAGGCCGATTTATGTAAATAGTGGTAATGATATTGTAAATATCTAGCCATGTCGTAATTTTTGAAATTAATCATTATTTTCAAATCATATTTTAAAGGGATTCAAAAGTGAATCATTTACAAGATGATAAGAAAAATATTTTTTCAAAACCTTTCAAAATAATGTCTAGTATTATATAAAATTAATTTATGAAATAATTATATTTTATAAAATAACATTATTTAAATAAACATAGAAATATTTTATATAGAAGTGAACTATTAATAATCTAAAAGAAGATATAAGTTTTGTATCACTTATAAAAAACATTGTTGATGTTTATTTAATCAATAATTATGGAAACATAATAAACTCATTTAACCACATTCAAAACAATTTAATTACAATTAAATATTGTTAGATAAAATAGGATCATATAATTTCATCTAAAGTAACCTATAACATAAAAAATAACGAATAAAGGGAGATTTTAACACAAAGGCTTTTCCATTATGGTAACTCATTAATCACAAGCCCCGTGAATTAATATCATAAAATGATAAATTAAATATCAGTATCATATGAATTTTTGTGATATATGATGTCAAATTGGTAGTATTTTCACATCATTAAATAATATAAGATTATAATAAATCCTTTTTCCCAAATATGACAATTTGAGATGAGGAAACCATAGACTGATTATAAAGTTGAAGTGGAAATTAATGAATTAATTGATTATGTGAACCATATATAAATACACATAATATTTTTAAAAACAAAATATAATCAAAATTAATTTCAATCATATTCTTATTATATCAAAGACAATGAAGGGTAAATACAACCTAATGAAATGAAATTGAGTTATGTAATACCTTATATTCTTAAAACATCCATGTCAAATCCCGAGTGATGAAATAATTTAAATTGAAACAAAAAATAAAATGATCCATTATTTGTTCAAGTAATTTTATGTAAAATTGGTCTTATAAACACAATTAAAAAAATTTAATAAGATTACAATATGCATCAATGAAGTGAAATTGAGACGAAGTCCCTTAAGTAGGGTCAAGAATTTCCATATATGAATTTTTAACTAATTTATAATAATATAATTTCAATTATTTTATTAAATAATAAATTTTTGGTTGTTTTTATATATTATAGTTAAAAAATTTATTTCATTTATCTTAATATCATATTTAAATAACAAACCGGTTAAGTCCACATGGTTTTTTTAGAGTGGTCGTTTCATCATTTCAAAATAGCTATGGTGTGCTAACCAATAGAGAAAATAAAATTATTTAAACATATATAGAACAATAATAATGAATTATTAATAATATTTATTCATTAATTATACTATGGAAACCAATCCAAAATATTTTTATGAAAAATGAATTATGTTACAATCATGGAGATATTAGGTCGAACATATGCATGTGTAACATTTCCGTTTTTCAGTGATCATTATCGAAAGAATGTACTTCATATTTTTTTGTTCTATATATACAAAAATATCCTAATTACAGTATTATTTCATTAATTATTATTATATATATCATCCATGTTATATGGTGATTAAAAAATTGTCACATTTGTTCATGAAGGTGGTTTTACACTTATATGCATAAATAATGTTATCATTTTTTAGTGAGTGGAAAGATAATACCAAATGATATATTATATTTTTATAATGAAAATTGTTTCCTGAATATAATAATTTTTATATGTATATAACATATATTCACTATGTACATCATTTAATTCATTTACTGAAATAGTTAGTGAGAAACGAATCACATCGCTTCGCAAGGCGATAGTCCGCCATGCACGCAAGAAATGTTATCATATCACCCATTTATTAGACAATTAGAAGGTATATGTGAAAAAATAATTACACTAGATTAATTATGTTTCAAATTTAATATATATAATTTAAATCCATCATTTTAACAATCCATGATAGATGGTGTTGAAAGAAAAATTTTATAAATTCATGAGGCAGTAGATTTCCCCAGACATGAATGATGTTTTTTCCTATTTTATAGAAGGGAATTTGTATTTAGATTATGATATTGATATAATAACATAAAATAATATTTATGAAACAATTTTTGTTATATCTTAGTTATTGAATATGATTTGAAGGAGGGGTAAATGAAATAATATAAAAACACTCGGTTAAGGATGATACATCTTCTTCAGACATCATTCTTAGGTAATAAAAAACACACTCATAGGATAGATTTGTGATAAAAAATGATTATAAATATTTTTAGGGAAGTAATTCAGGTATTTTGGGAGTTCTTTTTAGATCCAAAATGGTTTTATGGTGTGAATAAGAGTCGATACTTTCTACACTTTTATAAGTGATGTAACTTTCACACATGTAATTTTTGAAAATGAAAATGGATACCAATGTTTTTCACATTCTACAAGGCTCCCAAATATACCCATATCGATAATATGAAATATTAATATCATAATATGTCCATAAAATACGTTTTAGTTAAATTTTTATTTCATTTATAACATATCATTTTAGTTTAACACACAATAACTTTTTTTTTATATTAACCATGGTAAAATATTTATTTGGTTTTCACTATTCAGTATGTCCAAAAATCTAGGTGAACATATTAGTTTATATAATTTATTATGTTTAAAATAATGGAAATAATTTCAAAAATTTAAATTCAAATAAATTTAATTGCGTAATTAAAAATAAAACCCATTGACATGATGAAAAACATGTTTTAATAAGTGTAATTTTTAACAAAATGACTATGTTATATTAAATCTATGAATAGTATAAATCATTATATTAATCTTAAATTATATATATCAGTATATTATCTATAAATTTCATATAACTATTTCCCCATTTTGTTATTTTTTAATTAATTAATATTTGGAAGAAATATGTACCTTAAAAGTGTTTTAAGAAAAATATCATTTTTATAAAAAAATAAACATATAATACAATAAAATATAGAGTTTAATAAAAAAATATTAGTATTATATAATAATAATTAATTTTACTTTTAATTTAATTAATATTCAATATATAAATGTTCTTTGTTAATGGATAATGTATTGAAAAGAAATAACAGATTTACAAAAAATATATATTTCTCACTAAGGCACTAGTATTTCAAAACAGAACAGAATATATTTGAAGCATGGCATGAAGAGGGTATCTCTACCCATTATTTATCATGGGGTGCCTCTGTTTTGGGGAAGAATAAAGCATTGCTATCTTGAAAATTTTGCTCTGAAAAATGTCAATCAATTAGTGAACTGGAAAGGTATGAATATGTCTCAGTCTAGAAGAATCTGCTTGGTTACCTCAGTGATCACCTCAATGTTTGTCTATTCGTTATATCATTATATATGGACAATGGAACTTTTTAAAGATCTGACTGGTAAGATTAGAAATTTTATCTGGACTGGATCAATTGATGAGAGAAAGTTAATCACAGTGGCCTAGAAAGATTTTATTAAACCGATTCAAATGGGGAGAATGGGTGTGAAAGATCCAATGTTATTTAATGACACATTGATCAAGAAATTTTTGTGGAATCTTCTCTCTATATTTGATACTTCTGAAGAGTTACTCTATTTATGGTTTGTGAATAAGCTTCAACATTGTTATGGTTATTACATGACTTCCTCAGTATAGCCTGCCATCAAGCGGGCCTATGTTGGCCTCATAGAGAACTCAAAATTGGTGGTTTGTGATCAATCACAACTGAATTGCTGGACAACCCCTTGGTTATCCCGTCCCATTTGTAAAGACGTTTTTTCCTTCATATCTTCTGAGCAGTGCTATTGCTGATATTCGTGGTCACGTGGCTATTAATGATTTACTTCCTGCTCATATTTTACTGAAAATATCCTGGTATATATTCATTGATTATGATACTCTGATCTGGATGCCCAGCATTAATGGGATTTTTTCTACTAATGAGTGTTACCATCTTCTTTGTGGACATTCACTGAATACACCCTCATGGCTTAAGGGTGTCCAGAATGGCATTATTCCTCCTGCCTCATCCATTCTTCTATGGAAAATTTGAAGCCGTACCTCCCTCTTCAAAATCTACTACAGCGCGCTGGATAATAGTTGTCCCCTTCTTTCCCCCTTTTCCTGGAATCAGATGACAGTCATCAGCACTTTATATTTCATGTAAATTTTCATGCAGGCTGTGGCATTATCTGCAGAACCTGTTTGTTTGCTGCTTCAATATGTAGACCGTGGATGAGCTACCTCATTCCATTTTTCTAAAAGACCTAAGTGAACAAATTTTATTCCTTCAATTGGATGCTTCTGTGAGTGTCTATTCCTTTATTTGGAAGACATTAAATGACCTGCTCTTCAACAATATAAATCCCTCCTTCTGTAATGGTGTTCTGTTTTTACACCGCACCATTCAGACTTCCTATCTTTTACAAAAAAGTTATATGGATAATAATGTTGATGACCTTGTTCTTTTGAGATATCTTGGTGTAAATGGAAGGTTCATGAAGCCACTTGTGGTGATGTATGTCCGCTGAATACCACCCATATCTGGAGGGCTCAATGTCAATGTTGACAGAGTAGCCTCGGGTGCTCCAGGTCTTGCTGGTTGTGGTGGTGTTTTTCGAACCATCTGAGGGTTTGTTAATTGTTTATTCTTTCATTTTATTGGAAATGGGCATGCAATTGAATCTGATCTTTGTGATAAGATTGAAGCAATCAAATTTTCTATGCATTTTTATTGGCATCAATTATGGTTGGAATCCGACTCATCTATTGTTGTTCAAATCCTTATGGAACGCTCCGGAAATGTACCAGGGAGGATTCTACCAGCTTGGATTCAATGTCTTAGGATGGTGGAGTTTATTTCCCTTGACGTCAAAAATGTTTATCGTGAAGCTAATCAGGTTGTTGATGCTCCTTCTAAGAGAGAAATTTTGGAGGTCAGTTCCAGTTGGTCATGTGTCCTGCTTGACTTTTGTAGTGCTTATGTTCAGGTTGATCTTAGTAGTGAGGTCTATTCTCACTTTTGTTGAAATGTTCTATGACTCTGTCTTGTTTTATTTTTTGATTTACTTTAATATATTCTCATAGGAGCAGTTTTTTCTTGTCTCCTAACTTTTTGGGTATATTTCTCACTATTTACTGAAAAATCAATATTTTCCCAAAAATCTCAAAATTTCACACTATTATAATTTAAATGTGTTGAAATTAAAATATAATTTCATTACCTAAAATATATATTCTCAAATTGTTATGTTTTAAATTAATTTATGTGTCTAAAGAATGATGAAACCACCTTTTTGAATAAAAGATGTTTTCAGAAAACATTTATTTTTATTTTAAATTATTCTTATAATTTTTTAATCAATATATAACCTATTAATTGTTTATTTAAATGAAAAAATAAATAATTCAATTAATTTATTTATTCCTATTAACATCCTCCTATTTAATAGTAATGTTATAATGGTATACTATATTACAATTTATTTTTACTTGGTGTTGCTTGTACCACATAATATTTAAAGAAATATATTTCATAAGATGATTAATCCCGATGTTACCATTATAAAACACAATAAAAATAGATTCCATTTTTTAAATATTATTGAGTTACATAATTCTTTTGATGTTATCTTTGAATTCCCAACATTTTCTTTATCATTATTCTATAATGTGAGGAAATTCTTCTCAATTTCAACATACCATTCACGGGGGATGTGTTTTTGGAATAATATCAACATAAAATATATTAATTCTTGGATTTATATTTATACATTATATTTATTGTTACTAATAAAATTTTTCAATTAATAAGGAGCTCCTTTCAAAAGATACACTATAATAAAATCCTTTTTATTTTCATTACATCTGAAAACCAGGAATAATCTTTGATAGGCATACTCCATTGTTCATCAAAATAAGAATTATTATATCCATTAAAAATTAGAGGATAATATTTCATGATGTAAAATACATAATTAAATAACATTTTGTAAAAGGTGGTTTATTTAATAATGCAAGGTTAATCACTATAACCTGAGTTGGATTCATTAATTTAGCCATAATATACTCAGTTCCGACAACATCTGTATTGTATTTCCCAATAGGGAAATAACTGTATTGTTTGTGGGTGTTTATTCTTATTATTCCATAGGAATCATCACCAAATAATTTCATAAATGATGTTATCTCATTATCCAAATGAATATTTACCCTTAAAATAAAAATATATTTATTGGTAAAACTTTTAAAATACTATATGTAATTATTGAAATTCGTAAATTTTATATGTTCACAAAAAATCTTGTTCTCTATGTTTCTATTAATATTTCTCTGATTCCAACAATAAAAATCTCAACTCCAATAACCCAGATCCAATGAAGAATCATCTATACTTGTATAAGATACAATGTATCTCATCCTGATGGACCTATCTGTTTAGCAGTTTTGATAAACCAGATACAAAATTTGAATATATATTACATATAAAATATAAAATATATTTCATAAAAACATTATTTGGTCCTTGATATTATTAAGAATATCATTCTTTATATCCAGGGAAAATAAAAACTACTGATGGAATTTCATTAATTTGTCGTAAGAGTTATGTATGACAGAAGATATCATATATAAGTAATTCATAATTAATATGGATGGTTTAATAAAATAAAAATATTCTATATAATAAAAATATTTTACATGAAATACATCCTTGTTTAATATAAATGATGTAATATCAAGGATAATAATAATTAAATGATCTATGAATGAATTCATTAGTGCATATGTCATTCTCTGAGATACTGTGATATATTTTTCACTAATTCCTTATTCTATGATTGTTTAATTGATGGGTTGGTATATGCCAAAAAATATAATTATTTATGGAAATCAAACTATTTTATCTCATCATACTCAACAATTCATTGAGGGTATCTATAACAAAGGCTCACCCATTACTGCATCTCTAATAAATTCCCCTTCTATTGAATTTCCTCTTTAATTCATAAACCATATGACTTATCACTATGTTTTCAAATTAATTAAATAATATAGAATATAAACAATTCTCTAGGTGACCAAAAACATTAAAATAAAAAATAGTACGTAATAAGTTTATATGGGATAGAAAATAACCATATCCATGATACAATTAATATAGATTTTTAAGAGAAATGTATTCTCAAATTAAAAATGATCCCAAAAAAGAGTGTGTTTTATGATAAAGTAAATATGAACAAAATTAATAAGAGATGATAGAGGACTGTCAATAAATAAAAGATATAGGTTTGTTGATATGATTATTTCCGTTGGAGAATAAATTAAAATTGATATAAAAAATAAATGTAAAAACTAAAATGTTTTCCCATTATAATACCATTTAAATATTATTGAGGAAGCTAAATTGTGTAAAATTTTTATGGTGGAAGGATCATTTATTAGCACCATCTATTTAAAAATCATTCGTTTTGAATGTATAAAAAAATCTAAAATAACAAATTTAGAGAAAATAGATAATTATTCCATTTAAAAAATTTAAAATGAAATGAAAATTTAAAATTCTTATAATAAATTATTTGATTAAATTAAATGTTATCTTTTAAAATTATTTTTAAATAATTAATTATTAAATAAAAATTCTCCTCATCAATTTTCAAAATATGATATGCTCTTCTCTAACAATTTATTCTCCTGACTCACGTTGCAACTAATGGATTTTTTGGATGAAAATATATACACAGTCTAAATATTTATATAATAATAATATATATATTTTTTATGAATGATAAATTATAATATTTTACCAATGAAATTAATAGAAATCCCAAAAATTGATATTGAAATATTAATTCATACCAATTTCATAGAATTAAAATTAAATTCCCATATAAAGAATAAAAATGAAAAGATTCATTTATCATCATTAATAATTAAATATTTATGTTAAATACATAAATAGGGAATTATATAAGACACATAAAATTAAATAAGTTCATAACACTATGTATGCCTTAATTGAGTTGAGATTGTGAAAAAATCCCTTACTTTAAGGTTAACAATAATTCTAAGTTACTTTTACATATAGTATAATATATTTATATTTATTATAAGTAAATAAAAAAATAATATAAATATTTATATTTTTACATATTATCTATTTATAACATTTTATCACCCATTTTTAACGACCTTTTATTATTATCAATATTTTGGCCATCACCCACATTATTTTTCGTGTACATTTTGATTTGGTATTTTTGACCCTTGATCATAGATTATAGTTAGATAATATCAAAAATTTAAAAATTTATATAATTATAATATATGTAATGTTATAAATATAATTATATTCATCCATTTGTGGTAGATAATTTAAATTTAATTACACCATTCATGGAGATGGAAGGTCATGCATATAGATGAACATTGTTTTACATTTTTGATATGTGGAATAAATAAATTCTAATTAATAAATTACCATTAAATAATAATTAGTGTATCGTATATATAATATTTATATTTAATATTATAACGATATTACCATCAATGTAATTTGGGAAAGAACAATAAATTATATCGCTTCGTAGATATGGTAGTCCGCAAATAAGCATGAGAAACTTTATCGTTTTCCATTAGATTAAAAGTTAATGAAGGTATATATGATATTAAAATTCAAAATCATAATTATTTCAGAAATATTAAATATTTTTAATAGTAAAGTTTTTACAAAATATCATGTGAAGCGATAACGGAAAACGAATTACATTAGTTTATGAGGCTATAGTCTAATGTACACAGAAGTAATAATTTCGTTTCACATTTAACGGAGAAATATGTGGATAAATTTTATAAAATAAAAATAATAACATATCAGTATATTTTGGATAATAATTATTTATATTTTAATGGTTATGATATAATATATTGGTTCTATGTTAATATGGAAAATTAATTTTCTCATTGAAGATAATTGCATCATCTTTGAAGGAGCTACTTTAGAAATATTCTTTTGGAAAATTGGGTTGGTTTATTGAGAATAACATAATGTTGGAAAAATCAAATGGATTTTTAGAAGAGTAATATTTAATGGGATTTCAACATATATTCATAAATGTGGTGTATTGAAAATATTGAAGTGTTTTCCTATTATAAGTGATGGGAGAGACACATTTGGAAATATCTGAAATATTACAATATATGTTGTTGTGAGCACATTTAATATTTTTCCAAAATGGAATATATTCTATGAATAGTATTATATTATCTATATAAAAACATCTAATAATATTTTAATGGATCTATATTTCATTTTAATCCTTATCATTTGGATTAACCCCACATTTACCAATATTAAACTTAGATATTATAATTGATTTTTAATATAATAAATTGTTGTAATATTACTAGTATAGAAAACATTTATTAAAAAATGTTATTGTGATGTTTTTAGACAAAATATAATCCTCGTGTACTCTTTTATAATTTTTACTAAATTCAAATAATCAAATTTATTTTATTTTTCATAAAATAAAATTAATTCTATTTTGACACTATTCATTTAATTTGAATTTAATGTATAAAATTCAATGATAGAATTTAAATCTAATCCATCATAATATATAAAATATTTCATATGTATCAATACATTTTTTTGAGAGAAAAAACCTCAAAATTGTGTTACTTTTAATATTTTTAAATTCATTTATTTTAATTTTCTATTTATTGAATACGTATTCTGTTAACATTACATAAGAATTTAATGTGATTGTTAGATAACTAGAAATTAAAATTAAATTTCCATAATGACGAAACTTATCATAATATGAATACTTAAAACCAAAAAGAATATTTTTTAGTCGTTATGGAAAAATATTATATATAATAAAGTTGAGAGTGAGATTTTTTGTTCTAATTCCATTCATCAAAAATTATAAAGGATATTTTCATATAGAAAATCCACCAAGTTAACATATTATAATAAATGGATTATAATTGTACAAAATACCTCATATAATATGATAAATTCATGTGTTTTATGAATTTTATGCATAATCACATTATTTTTTTTCTTTAATTACCTGATTTACCATTTTCTAAGGTGATAAATTTCACAATTTTTAAAATACAATATTTCCAAACATAAAAGGGGCCTAATTAAAAAATTTAAAAAAAATAGAAATACTAAATATATTTTTTATAATCATATTCATAGACATGGATGAAATTAATTTAATGTATAATTTTAAACCAGAAAGAATGCTTTTTTTGAAAAATGAGTTTTTCTTTAGAAAGATGAACATATACTAAAATAAAGTATACTGATAATTAAAATGTAATTAATTGGATTATATATAACTAATTTAGTATTATATTAATTTAAATCAATGAATTATGTGTTATACTAGTTAAAAGTAATTACATTTTTATAATAGTTATTATTTTAAAATATTCAATAAAAATAAATCATTTACAAAATCAATGAAAATCAACCTAAGAAAATATATAATTGATGAGTTAAAAAATTATATAATTTCATTATGGTAATATTTTAAAATGTATTGCAGTCAATTAAACTCAGTTTTTCATCCAAATTATGCTATCAAATTATTCTTCTTTAAAAGTGACATATATCATAAAATATCAGGTAGAACAATGATGGTGGGATGCTTGGAAAGTAGGAATCATGATCTTTGATTAGGTTCCTATAAAATATATCAAAATAAAAATAATATTTGTATAATGTTTCACATAAATCTACATCCCATATTTATACTTTGATAATTTCATTTGGGTCTCTGTAAGAGCTTTCATTGGGCTTGAATATTCCATGTCAGTCATTTTGGGATCTTTTGTAGAATATTCTATTGGATAAATGATGTTCCATTTTTCTATGAACCACCTATAAACTAATATAAATGTATATGTAAATAATATACTTCAAAGTCTACAGTCATTAATGGGAATTGGATATCCAATTGATATAATGTAAAGCCTCTATCACTTCCATTGTGTGAGATAATATTAAATTTTTTAATAGGATCATTATTTAACATGTTTTATTTACATCAATTTGTTTTATTTTATTTTATCCATTGCATATCTATTATAATTTTTCCCATTCACATATCCATCCTCATTAATCTAGTTTCTGAAACCTCATTTTGATTATATCACATTCGTATTATTTTTCATTAAATTATCCTACCATGTATTAATATTTTATATTATCTAAATTTATTCATTTAATTTATTGACCCAACTATCAACATAAATGGATTATTTAAAAAAAATTATGTTCTAATTGAGAATAAAATTTATTGTGGTCTTTCATTGGCCCAGTTTGAATTAGGATTTTCCTATAAAAATTATATAGATTCCAATAACTTCTACATGGTTGGTTATCTAGTTTAAAGATATCATTTTATCTAAATTCTCTTCAACATAACTACTCTCAAATATTTCTTCTACATTCCCATTAACTCCCATTAATCCACTAAATTCACCCACAATTTTTTTCATTTACATCTTCACTATTCATTATGAAATGATTCATTCAAAATTTTAATTTATTCAAATTTAATACAACATTGACATTCTGTATTTTAACAAATTTCCCAAGATGATTTATATAGAATGGTTACGTTCCTATTTTAAATGAGTTATCAATGAGATATATTTTATCGCCATGATCTTCAAAATTATGATACATAATCCACTTAATAATAATGACATTTATTTTGAACACTCATAAATAATTTAGCATTGGATTGTTTATGTAACATCACAAGTAAGTAATGAATAATAGATATTTTTATCTATGTTTATTAATGATTAATATAGTGTTTTAGAGGTTTAAAATGAAAATAAATACAATCTTATGCATGAAATACACTAATATTCTTAAAAGATTGTTTTACTGCCTTTTGATGGAAAAACCTTTTTAAATCTATCTTTTGACAATTTTATAATCTATGTTTGACAAAATAAACTTATTATTTGTGATTGGGACATCAAAATTTACTTTGTGAGAATTTTTGGTATTTTTTCGATAAAGTTCATTTTTTAATGAATAGTGAAAAATGATGTATTTTAATTCAAAACCAATTTTTAATCTAATTTGTTTATATGATTAGATTATATATTTAAATGGTTTTTAAGTTGAAATTAGAATATATTTTTTTCATTTTATCCAATGGTGGTCATTGGAATCAATTTCACTTTGAAATTGGACTTGAACTAGTGTCAATCTTTTGATACTTATTGTTTCATAAAAACACGCTATTTGTCATGACAACGAGAATTAGTTATTAAATTAATTAATGCAACTTACATGTTTTGAATTTTGTAAAATAGACATCATTTTTGAATTCGGAATATCAAATATAGTTTAGGGAGAAGTTTTGGTATCTTTCTGAAAAACTTCAATTTTTGATTAATAGTGAAACCACTAAGTGGTAGTTAAAGAAACTGATTTTTCGTTTAAATGAAACTTTTCCACTTCTGTGATTTGATTTTTAAAAATCCGACATACATGGTTTTCATTAAGAAGTAAAATGTGGTTCAATGAGATTAAAACAATTTTTGGTGAATAGTAACTTTTAAGTTCTTAATCGCGATTAGTGGTAATTAGTGTAGTTTAAGGTAAAAATAATGTTTTAATAATATGAGATGTGATTGAAGCATGTCATACCCTCATTGGATGTGTCATGGCCGACCAAGACAATATATGGGTAAACTTGGGGACCCCATGGAGCAACTTTGGTTGGGAAATGACATAAATAACATTTTATTTAATGTTAAAGTAAAAATGACACACACATGAGATGTTTTACTAAAACAATTTTACATGGGGTAATACAAGTCAGATTTTTGACGATAAATATTTATTATAACGATAAAAATATTTCCTACATCATATTAATTTTTTTATAATTTTCAGACATTAAATAAATTAAATTATTTATGACATCTTGATGATGTAGCGATGACGTCATTATTTAACGATTTATATAAAATGGAACGATAATGTAAAGTTTAGAGATACACTTCGTAAAAACCTATTGGATGGGTGGATTTATAACCCTTATCACCTTATCCATGAAACAAATCAATGTCGGACCTCTTAAATCTGAATACCATTTTAAAATAAAGTGACTTTTCTTTACCTTCCAAGAGTGCCCCTCCTCTCCTCTTATAAAAGGCCCCCACCTCTACCTCCTTACCCACACTCCCAAAGCCTTTGGCTCGGCCAAACCCTGACCATTTTGTCTCTCCACATCCCTCTCTTACTCCTTGAAGCCTCACTTTGGGCAGAAGTCTTCCCAAGGAATCCTTTGAGCTCAAACCAAAGGGAGTTACCCGATTTTAAGGTAATGTCTTCACTTGAGTCCTTTTGTTTTATTTTGCTTATCCAACCCCCTAAACTCTTTTTATTCATTTATTTTGTAACAACTCCAGTATCTACAATATAATAGGATGTTTTTATAATAATTATTTGAGCTACACGTACACACACCTACATCTAATGGTTAAAGAACATATTGTTTCCGTGGATGGTGAATTTATGCCTCCAGAAACGATGATTGTTCAACATTCTTTTATCACCTTCAAAGGTGGACATTAATATGTCACTATATTTATATATGATATATAATATGTTTATGTTTTCCGTAAGATTCTGTGTTTTTCATTTTGGGAATACCTTTATGGTTTCCATTATTGGTAAACGCGATATCTTCATTTAAGGAAGTGCGGACTACCGCCCCCTCAAAGTGGTTTGATTCATTAAATAACATATGTGGGACATATAAAGGATGGAACTATGATATTATATATGATATTATAATGGAATTATAATATACCTTTATATAATTATGATTCCATTCTATAAAATACAAAATATAAATGAAAGTAGCGTTCATGCGTACATATGGCTTACCGTCTCCATGAACGGTGCATTTCATTTCTTACATCTAAATGATTATGTTATATTATAAATGCATGAATATACTGGATATATATGACATATATGATATCTACATCATTAATACCATTCTGGATATAATTGATACACGAACAACATGTAATTATAAAGGGCTTATTTTTGACTCAAGTACCAATGATCGTTAAAACGACCGTTATTAACTTAAATAATTACATAGTGTTCATGACATGGAAGTAAGTTATATAAAAGGAATAATGAACTTGACAAAGGTTCTTAAACAAATATAAATTAACTCATGTTTATTATTCATGAGATTAATGAAAGACCGAGTGAAGTCGTACCCGAGGTATGGGACTTCGTCTCAATCTCCTTTCATTGAGGCATATTTTGTTTTATACACAAAATTCATTTATACGGTGTATAAACCCCTTTGACTTTTACTTTTATCCAAATGGAATCTTTTTTATACGTAGCGTTTTACTAAACAAAAAAAATGGAATGTTTTTGTCGTACGTATGCGACGAAAACGACTTCTCCGCCGCTGTGACCATTATTTGAGTTTCGACTTCCTCTACAAGCCATATCTTTTTTTTAAAAGAAAAATAAATACCATGGTTTACTTTTCTTTTATTTTGGTGTTGAAAATTGTTTTCATAATGTTTTTATATCAATGTGTTGTATTGATATCTTGTGATTGAAAGGTGAAATGTTATGTTTCCTTTATTCATGTTTTATGTGATACGATTATGTTGAGGTTCTTGGGCATTATTATGAAGACGGGTGGTTCTGTGATAGAAAAAGGGCGGGTGAGCCCGATATAGCTCTCCAATGCATTGGGTAACGCGAAGGAGTGAAACATTAAGGTTTCTCCGAAGAGATTTAGGGAATATACTGTGATGGGTATTCCAAACGTAACCAAGAGGGTTACTCCCTACGTAAGAAAGTTATGAATGCCTCAAGTTACCTTTATGTCTTATGATTTCTATGATTTATTCATGATTTGATGAGATATGTTAATGTGCTTATGATTTATGGGTAAAGTATGATTTCATTCTTATGTATATATGTACCCATGTTTCCTTTACATATTTTTATATCCTTTACTGATCTTTTTATGCTCATCCCAAGTTTTTTTGAAATGTTTTTCATAGGTCAAGGGAAAGGTACATGATATGAGGATAGTTCCAAGGAAGTGTCATGAAAGAATCCGTGTTTTATTTTAAATATGTTTCCATTGATGGGAAAGAAGAATACTATCTTTATGTAACCGACTTGTTTATATGTGGAATGTAATGCAAGTTTTATGATCTAATTCTCTAAAACTCTAAACCTGAAAAGATCCTCAATGTGTAATCTTGTAATAACTCATGATTAAGTAAGGTTTAAGGCTGGGGCCTTATAGTTGGTATCAATGGTCGGTTTAAATAACTTTAGGAGTTATAATTCTATTAAATGATTATCCAAAAATATTTTTTTTATTGTCAAATTTAAGTGATATAGCATTTGAAGATTACCATTTTGCTTCATCTAAGACATTTTTGTTCTGAATGGTTTTCCTCAGAGGAAATAGGGAAGCAGTGCTAGGAAAGCATACAGAAGGAAATAACCTTCCGAATCAGCATCTTGAGATGGTAGGAATTGGAACCGAACAGTTTGTTTCGGTAATGGTGCATTTGACTCAAGCGATAAATGGTGGTGGTATGAATGCATGAGATCAGCCAGATCAACCGCAGAGGAACATGTCAGTGGTGGAACATTTCATGAGGAAACATCCCCCATCATTCAGAGGATCATCTGACCATGTTCTAGCTGAAGGGTGGATTAAGGCACTGTTGAATATTTTCGATGTCATGGGGTGTTCAGTCAATCAAAAGGTTAGTCTTGTTATTTACCATTTGGAGGGTGAAGCAGATCAGTGGTGGTCGATGATTAAAAATATCAGGGACACTGATGAGATTGATGCTCTCGACTGGGATGAATTCAAAGGTATGTTTCTTGAAAAGTATTTTCCTAAGGATGTTCAACTTAGGATGGAAAAGAAATTCTTAGAATTGAGGCAAGAGGAAGACTCAGTGGCTACATATGAAGAAAGGTTCACTCGATTGGAAAGGTATGCTCCAAATTTTATCCGAGACATTGATAGTAAAATCAATCGTTTTTACTCAGGATTAAATCCAAAATATCAAAGGGAATTAGCTTCTCGTGAGTTTAAAAGTTATGAAAAGGTTGTTTGATGTGCTGATAAGGTGGAAATGGAGTTTACCGATGATAAAGTGTTCTATAACAACCAACAGAAGAAAAGACCGCGGTGGCAGGAGAAAGGGAATAATTCTTTAAAAAATTCTGATGGTAAGAAATATAAGTTTGTAGTTTGTGATAAATGTGGTAAAAGGAATGATGGGGAATGTCTTCTGAATTCTGGAAAGTGCTTCCAATGTGGTAAGATGGGACATAAGGCTCGTGATTGCACTGAAAAAGATTAAGGTGAAGGTATGACCAAATTTGATTTATAGTTAGTTAAATGTTTTAAGTGCAATGAGATGGGTCACTATGAAAACGAGTGTCCGACAAAGAGCTTGGGTGATGGGAAGTAGTTAGACTACAAGAAGAAAGGGGTGGTGAAATCCTTTGCAACCACTTCAGCAGATGTTGGGCCATCAAATGAAGTTGTATCAGGTACTTTGTTTGTTTTTTCAGATTATTCCAGTGTGTTGTTTGATTCGGGGTCTACACATTCTTTTATCTCCGAAACCTTTTCTAGTAAAATGGGAATACCATCATAAGAAATGACTCCTAAAATTTTGGTAAAAACACCTGGGGGAAATGTTGAGGAAAAAGGAATTTATAAGAATCTTCCTATCCTAATCTGTGGAAAGAACCTACTTGCAATCCTTATTGTTCTACCTCTAGTAGAGTTTGATGTTATCTTGGGTATGGATTGGCTCTCTATTTACCATGTTAAGATTGACTGTAGAGCTAAAGAAGTTTCTTTTTAGAAAGACATTCAGTTTGTGTACAAGAATGAACCCTTGCTGTTGATAACTTATCAAGATGCCGAGAAACATGTAAAATATGGAAATGAATGTTACCTTGCACACATCATTGAAAATAAAGGAACTGTTCAGATTAATGATGTGCCAGTGGTAAATGAGTATCCTGATGTTTTTCCTGATGAGTTTCCTGGAATAATACCTGATCACGAAGTTGAGTTTACTGTTGACTTAGTTCCTGATTCTAAGCCAATTTGAAATCCCCCTTATCGAATGGCTCAAATTGAACTTTTAGAGTTGAAGGAGAAATAGCAAGATTTATTAGAGAAAGGTTTCATTCAACCTAGCACATCACCATGGGGTGCTCCTGTTTTATTTGTTAAAAAGAAAGATGGTTCAATGAGACTTTTCATTGATTATAGAACCTTGAATAACATCACTGTTATGAAAAAATATCCTTTGCCTCATATCGATGATTTGTTTGATCAGCACCAGGGAGCTCAGTATTTTTCAAAGATTGACTTGAGATCGGGGTACCATCAGCTGAAGGTAAAGGAAGAAGACGTTCCGAAGACTGTGTTTCATACAAGATATTCCCATTATGAATTTGTAGTAATGCCTTTTGGGCTAACCAATGCACCTGCTGTATTCATGGACTTAATGAATAGGATTTTCCATGAGTTCATGGATAAGTTTGTGGTGGTTTTCATTGATGATATTTTGGTGTTTTCTAAAAGTAAAGAGTAGCATGAAAGACATTTAAGGGTTATCCTGCAAACCATAAAAAAATAAATTGTATGGGAAATTCAGCAAGTGTTACTTTTGGTTGCAACAAATTTCTTTCCTTGGTCACATTGTTTCTAAAGATGGGATAACTGTCGATCCTGCAAAAACAAAAGTTGTGGAAGACTGGCCAAGACCCACAAATGTAACTGAGATTCGTAGCTTCCGTGGTTTGGCAGGCTATTACCGAAAGTTTTATAGAAAATATTCATGGTTATCTAGTCCAATGACTATGCTAACTTGGAAGGGTGTTATGTTTATCTAGACAAAGGAATGTGATTATTGATTTCAGGAATTGAAAAGAATATTGGTGAAATATCCAGTTTTGGCACTACCTTCAAGGAATGGTGAGTTTGTTATATACAATGATGCTTTGTTGAAGGGACTTGGTTATTTCCTTATACAGAATGATCAGGTAATTGCTTATGCTTCACGTCAGTTGAAAACTCATGAGGTAAATTACATGTGCTTTTGGGAAAATTAATTTGACATAAACATGAAATTTTTATTTAACAATTTTATTTTATATTTAAGATATCTGGATCCAAATTATTAGATTTTTTTATTTTATTCTTATTGGACAGATTACAATTTTTCAATAACATAGTAATCTTGGAGAAAACTATAATATAAAAATAAATTAATCTTAGATGATAAGAGAATATTAGTATTAAACAATGTTTATTTTTATGTGTTGGAGTTTATGATCAACCTTAACTTCCATCCACTTCATTATTTATCAAATTTTGAGGCACTCTTCGTGAGATTGACTTGAAACTTTTGAATAGTTTTGGGTAACTAAAAACACCCCCCTCATCAAATATTATAAAAGAGAACCATCTAACCCAAATTATTAACACATATAATGTCATTTTTATCAAAAAAACTAAAAAATACATAACCTATATCATTTGACCCATTTTATATCTACTAGAATTCTAAAAATACTATCATAGAGACCTTAAGAGGACATCTGAAAGAGGTTTCTATAGTAGAATGTATTTTTATTAATGAAAAAAAATCTATTTTATTATTTTCTCCACTTTATATTATGTATTAAATAATTCAATATTATAAGAAAATATATTTAAAAAAGATATATTTTACTTTTTTTATTTATTAATATATATCCTTCTTATTTTCCATCAAATGGGAAACAAATATGTCACCCATGTTTACGGCGGACTATATCCCCATGAACTAATTTAATTTTTTTCCATCACCGAATCACATGGATATTGATAATGACAGAAATATTTAATATGTATAATAATTATTTCATGATATTTGTTACAAAAATATTAATATATAATGTAACATACCAAGTAAATGAAGAATACGATATTTTCATATTTATTAATATTTGTGAATTAAATATTAATTTTTCTTTAAAGGGGTTTCTATGTTCGATAGCGTACCCGATACACAACAACGAGGTTCTTTGGAGTCTTACGTTGCATACTAATAATATAATATTATTTTTTAAATGGTAATTTACTCCTTTCCATTGTATTGGCTGGAATGAACGAAACTAACTGAAATATGATTATACATGTTTTTCAAATGTATTCACATTTATCCAATAAAAAGTTCGTGGCTTAAAATGGGAATGAATCAAATTTTAAGCATAATTTACATTTAAAGGCTGATTTATCACATTTTAATGGAGAATCCTTTTTAAATATAGTTTTGGTCACATTAATATATTCTAAATGACCAAATAATATACTTCTTTATAATGGGGACACCAAAATGAAATTTTTGTAAATTTTTTGAATTTTTCTGATAAAGTTCATTTTTAATGAATAGGGAAAATATTGTATTTTAATTCAAAAGTTCCTTTTAAAATAATTAATTTATATGGTTAGATTATCCTTTTAATTTGTTTTAAAGTGAAATTAAAATATATATTTACCATTTAATCCATTTTTGGTCATTGGAATTAATTTCACTTTGAAATTGGGCATAAACAAGTATCAATCCTTTGATAGTTATTGTTTCTTAAAAACACGCTATTTGTTTTGATAACGGGAATTAATTTTTAAATTAATTAATTCCAATTATATTTTTTGAATTTGGGAAATTATACATCATTTTTTAATTTGGAATATCAAATATATCTTAGGCTGAATTTTTGTTATTTTTCTGAAAAAACATCAATTTTTGATGAATAGTGAAACCACTTAGGGGTAGTTAAAAAACTGATATTTTCCTTTAAATGAAAATTTTCCACTTCTATGAATTGAATTTCAAAAATATTAAATTCATGGTTATTATCAATAAGTAAAATTTGGTTCAATAAGATGAAAATAATTTTTGGTTAATAGTATATTTTGACATTTATTTACCGCGGTTAAAGGTAATTAGGGAAATTCAAGGTAAATAGAATATTATAACAATTAAAAATTACCATAACAGTTGTCCAAAATTTATTGGTTTAGTAATTAACAACCATGGGAATCCTTGGGTCGATATTGGGAGTCCATTGAGCCACTTGGACGTGAAAATGACAATTTAGATTAATTAATTTATCGAGAATACAAAATTGAAATTAACAAAAATCTTTTAGTAATAAATTTTTATATGGTGTAGTATAAGTCCTATTATCGACTAAAACATTCTTTTGAAAGATAATAACATTTAATACATCATGGAATTTGTTTTATAATTTTTTTACATCAAATAAATTAAATTATTTAAGAAACAATAATGATGCATTATTTACCTCATTAATAAATTATTTAATTAAATAAGATTTTAAAGATTAAACTATTATCCAAAACATGACCAATTATGATTGGATGATTTTATTTCGAATATGAGTCATCTTATATTTATCCTTAATTATTTTTGGACTATTATAAACCGAATATCATTATATTATAAAATAATATTTTCACACTTTCCTAAAGAGCCCTCCTCTCCATTATAAAAGGAGACCCCTTCTAACCTATTCATCACACCTCTCAAGACATTTGGCTCGTCCAAACTCTTCCCCATTACACTCCCTACATACCTATCCAACTTCTAAGAGCCATACCTTTAGAAGAAGGCACTTCAAGAAGTCCTTTGGTTCAAACCAAAGGGATTTACCCAAATTAAACGTAAGCGTTTCACTAAAATTGTTTTCTTTTATTCTACTTATCCAACCCCTAAAATCTTTTTATTTCCTTTCTTTTGTAATAAAACCAGTACCCTAAATATATTAGGATGTGTTTATGATATATATTTGAACTATACTTACACACAACTCCATCTAATGGATGAAGAAAATAATGTTTTAGTGGATGACAAACTAATGCCTCACGAAACGATGATTGTTCAATTACATCTTACCACCTCTCATGGTGTCCATTATGATAGAAAGGTATTAATATATGATATATATTATTTTTATGATTTCATTATTCTTTTTTACATCCCAATTATAAAAATCTATTATGGTTTCCATAGTGGGTAAATAAGATAATTTCATTTGAGGATGTGCGGACTACCACCCCCTTAAAGTTATGTGACTTGTTAATGCCTTGTGAGGGATGTATAAAGGATAGAGTTAATGATATTATATATTATAATATACTAGAATTATAATATACCTAGTTATCATTATGTTTTAATTCCATTAAAATAATAAATAGAAATGGAAGAAGTGTTCATGCGTACGTACGGCTTACCGTCTCCACGAACGGTGAATTTCATTTCTTACCTCTAAATGTTATGTACTATTATAAATACATGTATATACTGGATATATATGATATATATTATATCTAAATTATGAATATCAATCTGGATATAATGGACTATTGACAGCTTGGACAACTTGTAAATATAAGGTGTTCATTTTTGACTCAAGTTCCAAATATCGACAATACGAAAGTTATTAACATAAATGATTACATAATGTTTATAACATGGTAAAAAGTGATATAAAAGGAATAATAAACTTGAAAAAGGTCCATAATCAAGTATAAATTAACATTAGTTTATTATTCAGGATATTAAAGAATGATCGAGTCAAGTCGGACACGATGTAAGGGACTTCGTCTCAATATCCTTTCATTGAGGCATATATTGTTTTAATACACGAAATTCTTTTACATGTTGTATAAACGCCATTGAATTTTCAAAGGGAATATTTTTCTACAAAGTGTTTTACTAAATGAAAAAAAAGTAATTTTTCTTTTAATTTAAGCGGTGACAACGACCTTTCTGCCGCTGCGAGTATTAATTGAACTTCATCTTCCTCAACAAGCCGTAATGTTTTTAAAATGAATTAAATACCATATACTCTTTTATGTATTTTTTTTAATGAAAATGGATTTGAAAATCGATTTTTATGTAAATTTATTGACGTGATATATTGGTATTGAAATGTAGAAATGTTTTCTTTCCGTGATAATTGATTTATAAGTTATGATTTTATAATGGAACTTGGACATTTGACAGGTGGTTACGTGAAAAACCAAATGAAGGGTGGTATCATGAATACCCGGACAGGTGGTTACATTATAAACTCCAATGAATTGGGTAAGGAAGTTAGTTTTATGGATATTCTATTTATTTATAAGTGTGAAAGTCGACTGTATGGTTATTCAATTTAAGTATGTTTATGTCCCAAGTTACCTTTATAAGATATCTGTTCTTTATATGGGTTTTATGGAAATATTTATGTTAAAAAAGGGTAAGTAATGATCTTTTATTCAGTGAAGAATATTTAATACTTCATAAAGGTGAAAATTATTACTTAGGTTAATGTATTCATAGTTTACTTGTTGTTTTAAAAAACTAACAATTTTACTTCTTTGAGTATCCCTTACTGGGTTTTTTATGCTCTTCCCAAGTTTTTGAAATTTTTTTCAAAGGACATAATGTGTAATAGGGTCAAGGATGGGATCAAGGAAAATCATGTTGTCTTAAACATGGAACTAGACATGAATCTTTTTTTTCAATAGTTCATGGTTTGTAAAAAAATGGATACTGGGTAGAAGTTTCTACATTGTAAATATTTTGAGATGTAATAGTTATGTCCTAACTCTCTAAAACTCTAAACCTAAAAGATCATCAATGTGAATTATTCATTTAATTCAATATAATGCAATGTTTATGGCCGGGTCATTATAGTTGGTATCAGAGGCCGGTTTAGATAACTTTAAGAGTAAGGGTGTTTTTAAATTTATGTCCATAATGTAATTTATGTTAATATTGAAATCATATAGCATTTACAGATTACCATGTTTCTTCACCTAAGATATTTATATGATCAGAATGGTTTTCTGTAGAGGAAATATGGATGCAATGTTGGTACGACATTAGGAGGAAGATAACCTTCCAAATCAGAAACCTGAGATGGTCGGAATCGGAACTGAATAGTTTGTTGTGGTGATTGAACAGTTGAGTCAAGCGATAAATGGTTGTGGTATCCAAGCACGAGATTAGCCATATCATCCACAGAGGAACATTTCAGTAGTGGAACATTTCAGGATGTAACATCCCCCATCATTCACAGGATCATATGATCTGGTGCTAGCTGAAGGGTAGTTAAAAGCACTTGTGAATATTTTTGATGTCATGGGTTGTTCAGAACATCAAAAGGTAAGTTTCTCTATTTATCATTTTTAAGGTGTATCTAATCTGAGGTGGTCGGTGGTGAAAAATAAAAGGGATAGTGAGGAGATTGATTATATTGATTGGGATGAATTCAATGGTATGTGTAATGACCCAGAAATTTCAAGGAAATTTTTTACTTAATTTCTTTGGGATTTTACAAGAACGTTGTTTCTGACAGCGCCTGATTCCGAGGCTCGGTGTGCCCAGAATCAATTTCCGAATTTTAGATCGGGTACGTTTAGTGAATGAATGAGCGGGTTTTTCTAATTTTTAAACCGGTGCTCAGAATTGAAATCTGAGGGCACCGATGAACTCGCAGCGCCGATAATTGCTTAAGAAGACCTTCTCCGAAGTTGTGTTTTCTCGGGGGAGTTGTTTAAAATTTGAGGTGTAAGTGAAGAATAAATAAAATTTGTAATCCAATTTTATTTTTCTTCTATGTAGTTTTTTCCTTTGTCTGTATGTTGGGTTGGTAACTACCCTTGAGAGAATAAATGAGATGTGGGACCCACATGAGCCCCCACCTTTTCACATTCCCCATAACCCCTTGAAACTCCCCTTTATTGTGAGACCACTCACCTCCCCCTCTCTCCACATTATTCATGCCAAATCACTTTATTAATTTAAGTGTTTTGAGTTTTGAATTTTTGAGTCTTTGTTGTGTGAATAAAAAAAATAGCATGGGCTATTATTTTATTTTTGGGAGGTTTTGGAGTGTTGGGAAAAACTTTGGAGGAGATAGAGTTCATCTTCTTCGTTGGAGAACGCAAAAAACGCCGACGTCTACCCCTACATCCTCTCTTCCGACGATTGAAGAAGCTTTCCCTTTCTATGATGCACGCCAACGCCGTCATCAAAACCACCTCGTGATGCAGCTTTCCGCGACGCTCTTCGATCGTCAACTCGTTATTGAGGTAGGGGGATTATTTTGAGAATTTTATTATTCCCTTGGTTGTTCCTTCTAAAACAAAGAACCCGGATAAACTCATCATTAAGTTGATCCGAGAAAGTTTTATTTTTCTTGCGGGTTGGAAATATTGGTATGATTCTTTTTGTTTAAGAGGTTGTAGGGGAATCTCTTTGTTACTCTCTTTATCTTTGAGAAAAGAACGATGAGTGCGAACCAACCATATCCAGGTTGATCCTCGGATTGTTCATTTGTGCGGGTTGATGTTGGGGTTAATTGTTTTCATTTCCGTACATCGAATTCTATTTGTTGGTCGCTGGCTATCATTATAACGGGAGGAGGTCGGACTAGACAAACACGACCGACCCTCCTCCCCCTTGTTTTTGAATATGTTGCGGCTCAAACGAAGGTGGTACGATGCAACGACACCGCACAGAAACATGTAGAAATACGGCAAGGATGCGGGGCGCAGTAGCGCCATGCCGTTGAAGCCGAACGAAAACGCCGCCGGTGTCAGGGCCGTAGAGGCAATTCGAAGACTCTTCTGGTTGATCGTTGTGCACGGATTGACAGGTGATGAAAAACGGATCCCCAAAGTCATTTTGAAGCCTCCGCAGTGAAGGTCGAGTCTTGGGAGGACCGTTGGCGATGAAGGAAAGCAAAACGGACCATCGGAGCGCGTCCGGTGGTCCGCGGAAGTGGCGGCGGCGCGGCGGTAGGGATTGAACCGGAACGGTTTCCCATTCCGAAATAAAGGGGGCACGACATTTAAGATGCGCCGGTTCACCGTCATCCGTGGGGCAATACCCCTCCACTCTTCATTGGTCGTGCGGGTGTCATGCCAGTGCCAGGCCAGGCCGAGCCATGCCGCCTGGTCCGGGCACCACCCACCGGGTCGGGCCGCGCCCTGTTGGGGCGGACCTGGACCCAGGTCAGGTCAACTCGGTTCGGGCCGGGTCGGACCGGGCCCGAACCCACGATTTTCATGTAGTTTCCGTTCAAACGCCCATATCATGGGAAATGGACCTCCGATCGACGCACAGTTTATTGCGTAGTGATCCTTGGATCGAGGTGGTCATTTCGGGATATTACACTGAAGGTTTTGGAGAACATTGAGTACGGCTGGGTTGGTTCAGATACGAAACCAACCTGGCCCTCGGAGCAGAAATGCTTATATCTTGTGCTCCGGATGTCCAATTTTGTGCCATCGACTTTGTTGGATTCCTCTTGATGAGACAGAACTTTTTGCAAACTTCTCCTGAGTTTTGGTTGTAGTTGGATAGTGGCCGGGTTGGATTGTACCTCAAATCCAACTGCACCCCTCGAACGTAAAAGCTAATAACTTTAAGACTGGACGTCCGTTTGACAAACCGTCAGTGGCGTTGGTGATCAAATTGAAAAAACGGTCCCTATGAGCATACCCTATGAGTGTTCGGGGTATAATAGAGATACGTCTGGGTTGGTTCGCACACGAAACCAACTGGGCCATTGGGACGAAAAGGCTAATAACTCACATACTGGGTGTCCGATTGACGCGCTGTCTGTTGTGTTGAGACCCCTATGACAAGGCGTTCCTTTAAGATACTTCTTTATGGGACTTTGATATACTTGGATTATCGACCTATAGCTCGTGGAGCGGACCCTCTCGGAGATGAGCGTATGGGGTATGGAGACCGTGTAGCCGGCTGAGACCAGACTACTGCTTGACTGAATCGGCTTGGAGTGAGTTGACTAGCCCAGTGGACGGAGCACTACATTGTTTGGGTGCACACCCATGGCGAAGAGAGCACTATTGTGTAACAGTGCAGACCCGCGGTACTCGTCCAGAGTGAACCTCTGCAGACTATTAGGGGGTGTGCACTACTGTGTTTGGGTGGCATACCCCGGCGGGAAGCACTACTATATTTGGGTGGCTGACTCGTGGTACTCGACAGGAGGAGTAACTCAGCAGTCTTAGGTTAGTGAGCAGTACCTCGGAGTCATGACTGGACCACTGTACACTCCATAGATGGGGATCTTCAGCAGTTATGGTTTCGATATTGAAAATCCTGGTTTGAGCTGAGTCTATGATCTTCATGTTTACCTCATGATTGAGATTGGTCACTTGATAACTTAGGTATATGTATGGTCATATACTTGGGTAGTGGTTATACGTTGATTTCATAATCTTTGTGTTTCCTCCTGATTGAGACGGGTTACATGATAACTTGGGTATATGTATGGGCATATACCTAAGTAGAGGTTATCTGTTGATATCTTCTTTGTGGATAGCCTTGTTGGATTTAGTGAGACCTTTAGGGTCTCGGGGTCCCTACTGAGTATCGTTATACTCACCCCTGCACGGGCAATGCCCAAACCTCATTGTGTTGGTTACAGACAACGGGCAGCGCAGACATAGGCCATGTGTTTGAGGACTAGACGGTACCTGGAGGTGGACCTCACGACGAGACAGTATCTGGTGGTGGACTTCACGACGAGGTGACACTCAGAGGAGGTTGACGGGTGAGAGCGTTGTAGAGGATATTTGTAACTAACGTTCTGGTTGGATCCGTGGTGGACAATCCAGGAGTTGTGCAATCTGTACCTACCCTTCAGGTAGGATCCGTGGTGGACGATCCCGGAGATGCTCTATCTGTACCTACCCTTCAGGTAGGATCCCTGGTGGATGATCCAGGAGCTACGCTATCTGTACCTACCCTTCAGGTAGGATCCGAGGAGGATGACCAGGAGCTACTTCCTTTCTTCCAGTTGTTTGTCTTTTTTGTTGTACTTTTGATCAGTTTTAGTTATACTTTCGATTGGGTTTGTATTCTGGCCCATTTACTTTTTAGCACTTCCTTTTGTACTTATTGTTTTACTTCCGCTTGTACTCTGTAGTGTTTTTTTACTTTAATAAAGGTAATGCCTTCCCAGTTATCGGGATTTACGCCTTTGGTGCTAGTCGCCAGCCCCTGGACTATGGAAGGTGGGCTTGGGGTAGTCACGACACGGGCCCTGAGGACGGGTCGTGACAAATTGGTATCAGAGGTGTTCGGTTCTACCAGAGAACTTAGGACTATGATATTTTCATTTAGTGAAGGAATAGTGTTTTAGGTACCGAGTGTGGTCTTCAGTTCAGAGAGTCCAGTGTTGGTGTGTTGGCCGACGTATCCGTACACCAGGACCCTGACTACTGATTTCCGAATTTGTACAAGAAAACACTGATTGCATGTGTGTTTCCAAATTTTTAATTCAGCTCAAACAAGGTCATCTCCCTAGGTATAAATCGTTGACCGTGTCACATCTGTTCAGGATGTCTCCACGCAGACAGTCAGTTGGAGTTCCGAGAGAGTGCTCGATGACGGCCCACCGAGCGGCGAGGCTCTGGTGCGGGGCTATTTTTACTATGTCGGCACCCTCGGGTGGTGTACCAGAAGCACCACCACCTATTGGGAAGCAGATTCCACCAGCCTTACTAGCGAACTGTGCACGCTGGTAGAGCGTGTTGCACGAGTTCCAGTAGCAGCGGTCTCCGAGGTTACGAGGCGAGGTAGATTACCAGACAGCAGAGCATTGGCTGGAGGTGATTGCTAGAGTTTTCCGCCTAGCTGAGACATCTATGGAGTGGATAGTGGACTTGGATTCTAGTGGTTTATAGTGAATGACCATGAGGATGGTCGGCATTGTGATGAGGCTTCGGTACATTGTCAGATGCCTGAGATAGTGCCTTCAGGTAGTGTGTCAGCTATACATCACTACCTGTTGGTCAACAGTTACAACAGGCGGTACCAGTAGGTGACACATGTAGGCTTACTGCCTTATATGTGTTCCAACATTAGATACCCTCAAGTTCCAAGGTGAGCCCGATAGACAGGAAGCTGAGAAATGGATTGAGGGGGTGGCTGAGAGTTTTTTTAGATCATATACATCTTCGGCAGGACGATGTCTCAGTAGCTGAGTAATCATCGAGGCGTACCGATCATTCTTGGTACTCGATGAATACGATTCAATCCGTTATATAGAGATCAGACCTCAAAGAGAGGTGTGTTTAAATGATATCCGAGTACGCACACTTTCATCTATGTATTCCTACTTATGTTAGGGTGCTAGAGAGAAACTTTGTGGTTGAATGTTCTTTGGATGATCAGTTTTAGCTAGTGAATGTTAACAGCGGGAAGATGCAAACATGCGTCAGTATCAGAGACTTGGACGTGTAAAATGTTTCAAGAAGATGAAGTGTCAAGGAAAGATGAATCTTCAGAGCATCAGATGTAGAAGCAGATCTAAGAGAGCAGCATGTGGTGGTGTACTTCTTGACATGTTACAATCACCCGCCACTGTAGTCCCCACTAGGCTTAAGGAGCTGGATGGTAGGGTAAGAGAATAACTGCATGTGGTCAAGGAGAGTGACCTAATGGCTCTAAGAATGATTTGAGGGACAATCTGTGTCCACTACAAGCTTCCATAATAACATATGTTGATACGAATCATTCCTTCATTCCATGAATCTTGTCCCAGACCTAGAGTTTCTAGCAAGCCGTAGACTTGACCCTCACGTCTGGAGATACCTTGGAAGGAGACTCGATAATCACACTTAGGCCGACACTGTGATATGACCAACGAGGTGAGAGTTTCGGTTGGAATCTCTTGGGGGCAGCATCGAGGCCTTACGATGTTGGTCTGAGTATGGATTGGATCCACAGTTCATACACAGATTGACTGTATTAGGCAAAAAGGTTGTGGTTTATATATAATGATGGGATGGGGTTTTTCTTGTTTGACGAAAAGGACAACTCAGGCAGTATAGTATGTAATCATGCATAAGAGGGTGCATTCGATCACTCAGAAGATGTCCAAACTTACTTTTGTGCCAAAATTCTCCAGAGTTGCTGCACCACTTCCGGCAGAGCTTTCAAGAGCTGGGTTGATCAGTGCGCCCAGCTTGTGGGCATTGGTTACATAGTTCACTGCGATGCATTAGGGACCAGACTCGGGTGTGTCCTGATGTAGGAGTGGTCAGTGATCGCCTATGGATCATGTCAGATGAGACTGAAAAGAGCTGACAGGAAGCCTCTAGAGTTCAAAGATGATGACCACGTCCTTATACGGGTCTCAACTCGATGAGGTTTATGGTGATGTGGCCAAGGTGGTAAGTAATCTCCGAGGTTCAGAGGACCTTTCCAGGTCCCCAGCTAGGTAGGCGAGGTGTTTTACCACTTGACCCATCCACCTTTGTTGCACTGGGTGCACGATGACTTCCACGTATCTCAACTGCGGAGATATGTGCATGACTCGACGCATGTCATCGGCCATGGGGAGATGGACGTTGGCGATGGGGTGACATTTGTGGGGTTCTAGAAGTGGTTGAGGATCGACAGGAGTGGTTCCTACGATGATGGTTGATTCTCATTGTGTGTTTTCGTTGGCAGTGTGGGAACCTCTAGGGGAGCACTTGGGGGGCGGAAGGCTCAGATGCGTGCTCAGTACCAGTTTTATATCCATAGTTTTTGTTAAAGCTTTATGGGGACGTAAATCCCTGAGGTGGGAGTAATGTAAAGACCCGTAAATTTCAAGGAAATTTTTTTCTTAATTTCTTTGGGATTTTACAAGAACACAGTTTTTGACGGCACATGATTCCGAGGCCCGGTGTGCCCGGAATCAATTTCCGAACTTTAGCTCGGGTACGTTCAGTGAACGAACGAGTGGGTTTTTCTAACTTTTAATCCGGTGCTCGGAATTAAAATCTGAGGGCACCAATGAACTCTCAGCGCTGGTAATTTCTTAAGAAAACCTTTTTCAAATGTGCATTTTCTCGGGGGAATTGTTTAAAATATGAGGTGTAAGTGAAGAATAAATAAAATTTCTAATCCAATTTTATTTTTCTTCTATGTAGTTTTATCCTTTGTGTGTATGTTGGGTTGGTAACTACCCGTGGGACAATAAATGAGAGGTGGGGCCCACATGATCCCCCACCTTTTCACATTCCCCATAACCCCTTGAAACTCCCCTTTAATGTGAGACCACCCACCTCCGCCTCTCTCCTCATTATTCATGCCAACTCACTTTATTAATTTAAGTGGTTTGAGTTTTGAATTTTTGAGTCTTTGTTGTGTGAATAAAAATAATAGCATGGGCTATTATTTTATTTTTGGGAGCTTTTGGAGTGTTGGGAAAAAATTTGGATGAGATAGAGTTCATCTTCTTCGTTGGATAACGTGAAGAACACCGACGTCTACCCCAGCTTCCTCTCTTCCGACGATTGACGAAGCTTTCCCTTTCTTTGATGCATGCCAACACCGTCATCGAAACCACCCCTCGATGCCGCTTTGCGTGACGCTCATCGATTGTCAACTCCTTATTGAGGTAGGGGGATTATTTTGAGAATGGTATTATTCCCTTGGTTGTTCCTTCTAAAACAAAGAACCCGGATCAACTCATCATTAAGTTGATCCGTGAATGTTTTTTTTGCGGGATGTAAATATTGGTTTGATTATTTTTATTTAAGAGGTTGTAGGGGAATATCTTTGGTATTTTCTTTATCTTTGAGAAAAGAATGACGAGCACGAACCAAATATTTCTAGGTTGATCCGCAGATCATTAGTTCATGCGGGTTGATGTTGGGGTTAATTGCTTTCTTTGTCGTACGTCGACTTCTATTTTTTGGCCACTTGCTATCATTATAACGGGAGGAGGCCGGACCGCACAATCACGACCGACCCTCCTCCCCCTTGTTGTTGATTATGTTGTGGCTCGAACGAAGGTGGCGCGGTGCAACAACACCGCGCGGAAACATGGAGAAATATGACAAGGATGTGCAGTGTCGTTGCACCGCGCCGTTGATGCTGAACGAAACCGCGGCTAGAGTCGGGGCCGCGGAGGCAATTCGAAGACTAACCTAGTCGATTGTTGTGCGTGAATTGTTGGGAGATGACAAACGGGGACGCAAAGTCATTTTGAAGCATCCGCAGTGATGGTCGTGTCCCGGAAGGACTGTTGGAAAAGGCGGCAAGCAAAACGGACCACCAGAGCGCATCTGGTGGTCCGCAAAATGTGGTGGCGGCGCGCCCCACCGGCGCTGCGGCCCCAGCGACCGGCAGCGGTGTCGCGCCGCCAAAAAAGGTCGCCGTGACAGGTCTTTAACAGGAACAGTTTCCTGTTCCAAAATAAAGGCGGTGCGACATTTATGCCGCGCCGGTTCACCGTCATCCGGGTGGCAGCGCCCCTCCGCTCTTCGCTGGCCGCGCGGGCACCGCGCCAGCGCTAGCTGGGCCACCCAAGCTGGGCCAGGCTGCACACAGGCCAGGCCGGGCCGCTCCGCCTGGGCCGAGCCGCGCCCACCGGGCCGGGCCACACCCTATTGGGCCGGACCCGAACCCGGGTCGTGTCGACCCAGTTTGGGCTGCCCTAGGGGGGGTCTCGGGCCGGGTCAGATCGGACCCGAACCCCCTATTTTCGTGCAGTTTCCGTTCAAACGTCCATATCATGGGCTACAGACATCTGATCGATGCACCGTAAGTTGTGTAGCGATTCTTGGATCGCCGAAGTCGTTTTGGGATATTACACTCAAGGATTCAGAAAACTTTGAGTACGACCGGGTTGGTTCGGATACGAAACCCACCGGGCCCTCGGAGTGGAAACACATATATCATGAGCTCTAGACGTCCGATTGATGTGCCATCGACATTGATGGATTACTCTTGATGCAATGGAACATTTTTCATACTTCGCCTTAGTTTTGGTTGCAGTTGGATAGTGGTCGGGTTGGATTGTACCCGAAATCCAACCGGACCCCTAGAACGGAAAATCTGATAACTGTCAGACTGGACGTCCGTTTGACGAACTGTCAGCGGCGTTGGTGATCACGTTGAGAAACGATCCCTATGATCATACCCTATGAGAGTTCAGGGTATAGTCGAGATACGACCAGGTTGGTTCGCACACGAAACCAACCAGGCCCCTGGGACGAAAAGGCTAATAACTCACAAACAGGGCATCTGATTGACGCGCCGTCTGTTGCATTGAGACCCCTATGACAAGGAAGTACTTTGATATACTTCTTCATGGTACTTTGAGATACTTGGAGTATCGACCTGTAGCTCATGGTGCGGACCCTCTTGGAGATGAGCGTATGGAGTACGGAGATCGTGTAGCCGGCTGAGACCTGTCGACTGCTTGACCGACTCAACTTGGAGTGAGTCGACTAGCCCAGTGGATGGAGCACTACTTTGTTTGGGTGCAGACCCATGGCAGCCGGAGCACTACTTTGTGACAGTGTAGTCCTGTGGTACTCGTCCGGAGAGTACCTCTGCAGGCTATTAGGGGATGTGCAATACTGTGTTTGGGTGGCATACCCTAGTGAGAAGCACTACTGTGTTTGGGTGGCTGAACCATGGTACTCGACAGGAGGAGTACCTCAGCAGTCTTAGGTTAGTGAGCAGTACCTCAGTGTCGTGACAGGACCACTGTACACTCTAGATACGGGGCTCTTCAGAAGTTACGGTTTCGATATTGAAAATCCTGGTTTGAGATGAGTCTATTATCTTTGTGTTTACCTAATGATTGATATGGGTCACTTGATATCTTAGGTATATGTATGGGAATATACCTTGGTAGTGGTTATCCGTTGATTTCATAATCTTTCTGTTTCCTCATGATTGAGATGGGTTACTTGATAACTTGGGTATATGTATAGGCATATACCTAAGTAGAGGTTATCTGTTGAGATTTTATTGTGGTTAACCTAGTTGGATTTAGTGAGAACTTGAGGGTCTCGGGGTCCCTACTGAGTATCGTTATACTCACCCCTGCACGGGCTATGCCCGAACCTCGTTGTGTTGGTTTCAGACGACGGGCAGTGCATACATGGGCTGAGTGTTCGAGGACTAGACGGTACCCAGAGGTGGACCTCACGACGAGACAGTATCCAGTGGTGGACTTCACGATGAGGTGACACTCGGAGGAGGTTGATGGGAGAGAGCGTTGTAGAGGCTATCTGTACCTACCCTTCGGGTAGGATTCGTGGTGGACGAACCAGGAGCTGCGCTATTTGTACCTACCCTTCAGGTAGGATCCGTGGTGGACGATCCATGAGCTGCGCTATCTGTACCTACACTTTAGGTAGGATACGTGGTGGACGATCCAGGAGCTGCGCTATCTGTACCTACCCTTCAGGTAGGATCCGAGGAGGTTGACCCAATAGCTGCTTTCTTTCTTCAAGCTGTTTGTCTTTTCTGTTGTACTTTTGTTCAGTTGAAGCTGTACATTCGATTGGGTTTGTATTCTGGCCCATTTACATTTCATCACTTCCTTTTATTACTTACTTTTTACTTCCTCTTTTACTCTGTGGTGTTTTTTTTACATTTATAAAGGAAATGCCATCCCAGTTATCGAGATTTACGCCTTTGTTGCTATTCGCCTGCCCCTATCCTATGGAAGGCGGGCTTGGGGTAGTCACGACATGGGCCCCGAGGATGGGTCGTGACAGTATGTTTCTTGAAAAATATTTTCCTAAGGTGGTTCGTCAAAGGATGGAAAAAAATTACAAGAATTAAGGCAGGATGATGGCTCAGTGGATTCTTATGAAGCAATGTTCACTCGACTGGCAAGGTATGCACCAAATTTCATCCGAGTTCTTGACAGTATGATAAATCAATTTTACTCAGGACTGAATCTACGATATTGAAGAGCGTACCCTCTCGTGAGAACAAATTTATGAAAACCTATTTTATTTGAGGAGAAGGTGGAAATGGAGTTTTAGGATGATCAAGTGTTCATTGAAAAACAACAGAATAAGTGGTCCAGCTGGAAGGCAAAGGGGAATAATTCATCAAAGAATCCTGGAGGTCAGAAAACTATGTATTCATCTTCTGACAAGTGTGGTAAAAAGAATCCTAGAGAATGTTTATCAACGACTGGAAGGTGCTTCTGTGTGGTAATTCTGGTCATATTCCTCGTAACTGTAAGGAAGATGAACACGTAGGTAATGAAAACCCATCGGTAAGATGTTTTAAGTGTAACGAAATGGGTCATTATGAAAATGAGTGTCCATAGAAGAACTCAAATGAGGGAAAGTAGTTGGACTTCATGCAGAAAGGGGAGGTGAAATCCTTCGGAACTACTTAAGCAGATGTTGGGCCATCAAATGAAGTAGTTTCAGGTATATTGATTGTTTTTTAGATTATGCCAATGTGTTTTATTATTCAGGGTTTACACAATCATTCATTTCTAAGAAGTTTACTAGTAAATTGGGAATTCCATCTCATTACATGAGCACAAAACTTACGGTAAAAACTCATGGAGGAAATTTTGAGACAAAAAGAAAATATAAGAACATTCTTATCCTTGTGTGCGGAAAGAATCTACCTGCAAACCTTATTTTTTTCCTCTAGTGGAGTTTGATGTTATTTTGGTCATGGATTGGCTTTCGGTTTATCATTTTATGATTGATTGCAGAGTTAAAGAGGTTTATTTTCAGAATGATTTTCTGTTTGTGTACAAGAATGATCCCTTTTTTTATAACATATCTAGAAGCTGCGAAACTAGTAAAAAATGGAAATGAATGTTACCTTGCACATATTTTTTAAAATAAAGGAACTATTCAGATTAATGATGTGCTAGTGGTAAATGAATACCTTGTTGTTTTTCTTGATGAGTTTCCTTGAATTATTCTTAATCGGGAAGTTGAATTTTCTGTTGACTTAGTTCCTGATGCTAAAAAAATTTCGAATCCCCCTTATCGAATGGCTCAAATTAAACTTTTAGAGTTAAAGAAGCAATTGAAGGAGTTATTAGATAAAGGTTTTATTCGACCTAGAACATCACTATGGGGTGCTCCTGTATAGTTTGTTAAAAAGAAATATTGTTCCATGAGGCTTTGCATTTATTATAGAGCATTGAATAACATCACTGTTAAGAATAAGTATCCATTGCCTCATATCAAATATTTATTTTACCAGCTCTAGGGAGCTCAGTATTTTTTGAAGATTGACTTGAGGTCGGGGTACCATCAGTTGAAAGTAAAAGAAGTAGATTTTCCGAAGACGGTGTTTCATATTAGATATGGCCATTATGAATTTGTAGTTATGAAGTTTGGGTTAACCAATGATCCTGCTATATTCATGGATCTTATTAATATAATTTTCCATGAGTTCTTGGATATGTTTGTGGTTGTGTTTATTGATGATATTTTGGTTTATTCCAAAATTATGGAGGAACATGAAATTAATTTAATGTTTGTCTGGAAAACATTAAATAAAAAGAAACATTATGGGAAATTAATCATGTGCGAGTTTTGGTTACAACAAATGTCATTCATTGGTCAAATTATTTCAAAAAAGGGAATAACTGTTGATCCTGCTTAAACAAAGGATGTTGAAGAGTGGCCAAGACAAACAAATATAACTGAGATTCATAGTTTTCTTGGTTGGCAGCTTATTACCATAGGTTTCGTGAATATTTTTCATTGTTATCTAGTCCAATGACTAAGTTAACTCGAAAAGGTGTTATGTTCATATGGAAAAAAGGGTGTGATGATTTTTTTCAGAAATAAAAAAGAAGATTGGTGAATGCTCCAGTTTTGGAACTGCCTTCCTGAAATGGTGAGTTTTTTATCTACAGTGTTGTTTATTTGAAAGGACTTGGATGTGTCTTAATAGAGAATGATCAGGTAATTCCTTATGCATCACGTCAGTTGAATCCTCTTGAGTTAAATTGCCCTACACATGATTATAAATTAGCTACTGTTGTTTTTTGCTTTAAAAATTTCGAGGCATCATTTTTGTGGAGTAAAATGTAAAATATATACTGATCAGAAAAGTTTAAAGTATATATTCAATAAAAAATAATTGAACATGAGACATAGGAGATGGCTAAAATTAGTCAAGGATTATGATTTCATGATCCATTACCATCCGGGAAATGAAAATAAAGTGGCTGATGATGTGAGTCGAAAAAGTAATGTCTCATTAGACATGCTATGTTTAGAACAATATCCTTTGGTTTTTGATTTGATGAAATTTGGAATATAATTTTTTGGTGTAAGAAATTATTCTATTTTGTTTCAGGTGTCACTGAGATCGTCTTTATTAGACAGAAGAATGCAAGCACAGAAAGAATACAGTGAGTTGCAGAAAAAGGTAGAGTTGGTTCATAAGGGTATGTTTCCTGATTTTAATCGTGATAATGATTGTGTTTTGAGGCTTGGAAAGAGATTATGTGTTCCCTGTGATTCATATATGAAGAATGAGTTGTTATGTGGAGATCAAAGTTCTCCATTTTCAATTCTTCCTGGTAGTACTATGATGAATATAGATCATTAGGATTATTACTGGTGGGATGGAATGAAATGAGATATTGCTGATTTTAGTGTGAAGTGTTTGACTTGTTAGCAGGTTAAAGCAGAGCGATAGTTACTGAAAGGATTGCATAAACCTTTACCATTTCCATAATGGAAATGGGAAAATATTTCCATGGACTTAATTGTGGGATTACCAAAGACATCTCGAGGTAATAATGCAATCTGGGTTATAGTTGATCGATTGACTAAATTTGCTCATTTCCTTCCTATTAGAGATACATTGTCTCTAGATCAACTTTCTCGGTTGTATGTTAAAGAGATAGTCAGGCTGCATAGTGTTCCCCTCTCCATTGTATCTGATCGTGATCCTAGGTTTACTTATAACTTTTGGATGGGCATTCAGAATCCGTTGTGTACTGAATTAAATTTTAGTACAACTTTTCACCCTTAATCATATGGGAAACCAGAATGAACAATTCAGAAATTGGAGGATATGTTACTTGATTTCTCGATGGATTATTAGGGAAGTTGGGACTAACATCTTTCTTTGGATGAATTTTCATATAATAACAGTTTTCATTCTAGTATACAGATGTCTTCATTTGAGACATTATATGGAAATCGTTGTTGAACTCCAACTTTGTGGGATGAATTATGTGAAAGGAAGTTGATGGGACCAGAATTGGTAGAATAGATGGAAGATAAAGTTCAGTTGATTCATAAGCATGTGAGAATATCTCAGAGCAGACATAAAAGTTATCTGGATAACCAGAGGAAGGATCATTCTTTTGAGGTAGGTGATCATGTCTTTCTCAAAGTTTCTCCCTAGAAAAGTGTGATGCATTTTGGTAAGAAGGGAAAGATGAGTCTGAGGTTCATTTGATCTTATGAAATTCTGGAGAAAGTTGGAATAGTTTCATATAGAGTGGCTTTACCTCCACGTTTATCCCAGGTACAAAATGCTATTCATGTTTTGATGTTGAAGAAAGTATATACCAGATCCATCTCATGTTTTGAGCCTATAGGTAGTTCTGTTGGAAATGAATCTCTCATATGAAGAACAACCAGTCCAAATTCTTGACCAAGAGAGAAAGTGTTGTGGAATAAGGTAATTCACCAGGTAAAGGTTTTGTGTAAAACCCATATGGTTAATAACGCAACGTGGGAATCTGAAAATTCTATGAGGGATAAATACCCCCACTTATTTTGACAAGTGAATAAAAATCGCGAGTTTGTAATTTCCAAATGGTGGGAAGAATGGAACAACCCAAGTAAATGAAGAATAATATATTTTCATATTTATTAATATTTGTGAATTAACTATTAATTTTGCATTTAAAGGGGTTGATATGTTCGATAACGTACCCGATACACAACAATGGGGTTCTTTGGAATCTTACGTTGCACACTAATAATAAAATATTATTATTTTAAATGGTAGTTAACTCCTAGCCATTGTATTGGCGAGAATTAATGAAAGTAACTACAATATGATTTTACATGTTTGTTAAATGTATTTTCATTTATCCAATAAAAATATAGAGGCTTAAAATGTTAATGAATCCAATTTGAAGCATAATATACATTTAAAGGCCGATTTATCACCTTTTAATGGAGAAACATTTTAAATATAGTTTTACTCAATTTATTAAATTATATATTACCAAATAAAATCCTTCTTTAGAATGCGGACATCAAAGTTTACATTGTGTAATTTTTTTGAATGTTTCCGATAAAGATCAGTTTTTTAATGAATAGTTAAAAATATTGAATTTTAATTCAAAAGTTCCTTTTATTTGAATGTATTCATATGGTTAGATTATCATTTTAATTGGTTTTAAACTAAAATTAAAATGAATTTTTACCATTTAATCCAATTTTTTTCATTTCAATTAATTTCACTTTGAAATTGGACATAAACAAGTATCAATCTTTTGATAGTTATTGTTTCTTAAAAACACGCTATTTATTTTGATAATGGGAATTAAATTTAAAATTAATTAATTCCACTTCTATGTTTTTAATTTCAAAAAAATAGACTTCATTTTTTAATTTGTAATATAAAATATATCTTAGGCTGAATTTTTGGTATTATTCTGAAAAACATCATTTTTTGATGAATAGTGAAACCACTTAGTGGTAGTTAAAACACTGACATTTTCATTTAAATGAAATTTTACCACTTCTCTGAATTGAATTTATAAAATACTACATGCATTTTTGTTATCAAGAATTAAAATTTGGTTCAATAAGATGAACATAATTTTTGGTGAATAGTAACTTTTGACTTTTATTTACCACGATTAAAGGTAAATAGGGCAATTCAAGGTAAAATGAATATTATAATAATTCAAAATTACCCTAAAAATTGTCCAAACCATATTTTTTGAGTCATTAATGACCATGGTAATCTTTGGGGCGTTTTTGGGACCCCATTGAGCCACTTGGGAGTGAAAATGACAATTTAAATTAATTAATTAAATGTTAAGACAAAATTGACATCAACAAAACATCTTTTAGAACATAATTTTTATTTGGTGTTATATAAGTCCAATTTTTGACTAAAAATATGATATGGAAATATAATAAGATTTACTACATCATGGTATTTTTTTATAATTTTTAGACATCAAATAAATTAAATTATTTATGACACAATAATGATGCAGTATTTACCTCATTAATAAATGATTTAAATAAATAAGATTATAATGATTAAATTATTATCAAAAACATGTCCAATAATTTTTGGATGATTTTATTTAGAATATGAGTCATCTTATCTTCGACCTGAATTATTTTTTACCATTTTAAACCGAATATCATTATATTATAAAATAATATTTTCACACTATCCTAAAGAGTCCCTCTTCTCCCTTATAGAAGGAGACCACTTCTAACCAATTCCTCACACCACTAAAGACATTTATCTCGTCCAAAAACTACCCAATTAAACTACCCACATCACTATCCTCCTCCTAAAAGCCTTACCTTAGGCAAAAGTCACTTCAATAAGTATTTTGGTTCAATCCAAAGGGAGTTACCCAATTTAAAGGTAACAGTTTTTCTTAAATTGTTTTCATTTATTTTACTTCTCCAAACCAAAAATCTTTTTTTTAGCTTATTTTGTAACAAAAAACAGTATCCTAAATATACTAGGATGTTGTTATGATAAATATTAGAACTACACTTACACATAACTCCATCTAATGGATGAAGAACATAATGTTTTTGTGGATGGCCAACTAACACCTCACGAAACGATGATTGTTCAATTACATATTACCGTAGCTCATGGTGGACATTATGGTGGCACTATATTAATATATGATAAATATTATGTTTATTATTTCCTTATTATTCTGTACTTCCCAATTATATCAAGCCTTTATGATTATTATAGTGGGTAAATACAATAATCTCAATTGAGGATGTGCGGACTACCGCCCCCTTAAAGTGATGTGACTCGTTAATGCATTATGTGGGATGTATAAAGGATATATATAATGATATTATATATATTATTATAATGGAATTATAATATATCTACTTATAATTGTGTTTTAATTCCATTAAAATAAGAAATAAAAAAGGAAGCAGCGTTCATGCGTACGTACGGCTTACTGTGTCCATGAACGGTGCATTTCATTTCTTGCCTCTAAATGTTATGTACTATTATAAATACATGTATTTATCATATATATATATGATATATATGATATATTAATCATTAATATCATTCTGGATATAATGGACTATTGACCACATGGACAACATGTAAATATAAGGTGTTCATTTTTGACTCAAGTGCCAAATATCGACAAACGAAATTTATTAACATAAATGATAACATAATGATTATAACATGGTAATAAGGGCTATAAAGGGAATAATAAACATGAAAAATGTTCTTCATCAAGTATAAATTAACTTTAGTTTATTATTCAAGATATTAAAGAACGATCGAGTCAAGTCGGACACGAGGAAAGGGACTCCGTCTCAATCTCCTTTCATTGAGGCATATTTTGTTTCAATACACGACTTTCTTTTATACACTATATAAACACCCTTGAATTTTAAAAGGTAATAATTTTCTACAAAGCGTTTTACTAAATGAAAAAAGGAATGTTTCTTTTAACGTAAGAGATGACAACAACCTTTCCGCCATCGTGAGTATTATTTCATTTCGGCATCATCAATAAGATGTAATGTTTTTAAAAGGAAATAAATACCATATACACTTTTATGTATTTAGGAATTGAAAGTGGTTTTGAAAATGGATTTGTTATGTAAATATATTTAACTGATATATATTGATTGAAATGTGGAAATGTTTTCTTTTTGTAATAATTGTTTTATGTGTTATGATTTTATAATTGAACTTGTACATTTGACGAGTGGTTACGTGATAATCCAAATGACAGGTGGTGCCGTGAATACCTGGATAGGTGGTTACATTATAACCTCCAATTAATTTGGTATGGAAGATGGCCGTATGGCTATTCCATTTAGTGATATGTGTGGATGTCAACCATATGGTTATTCCATTTAAGTATCTTTATGTTCCAAGTTACCTTAATAAGTTATGTGTTCTTTATATGGGTTTTATGATAATGTTATGGTTACAAAAGGGTATGTAATGATCTTTTATTTAGTGAAGAGTATTTACTACTTCATAATGGTGAAAAGTATTACTTATGTTAATGTATTCATAGTTTAATTGTTGTTTTAAAAAACTAACAGTTTTACTTATTTGTGTATCCCTTACCTAGCTTTTTATGCTCATCCTAGGTTTTTGAAATGTTTTTCACGGGACATAATGTGGAATAGGTTCAAGTATAGGATCATGGAAAATTCATGTTGCCCTCAATATGGAACAAGACATGTCTCTTTTTTTCAAGAGTTAATGTTTTGTAAATAAAATGGATACTTGGTAGAAATGTCTACTTTGTAAATCTTTTGAGATTTAATAGTTATGTCCTAACTATCTAAAAATCTAAACCTGAAAAGATCCTCAATGTGAATTATTCATTTAATTCAATATAATGTAATGTTTAAGGGAGTTTCCTTATATATAATCCTTTTAATTTCTATTTCACCCGCTAAGGGGATGATATCACTACTCCTGGTATATACAACCTATTGTCTCCACGAATAGATGATATTAATTTTCCATTCAAACCATTAAATAATGGTTATAAAATTTTATTTATGAGTAAATATTATATTTATAACATTAATATAAATTTGGATTTTTTTGGAAATAATATACTATATTAAAGACCTAGAAATTTCTTGAAATAAAATGCATGAGAAAATAAGGGAATTAACACCCAAAACAAGAATAACTATAAAATAATATTAACGAACAGGTTGAAATACATTATAATTGGATCATATATAATATTATAAACATTAATATTGTTCAATTAAAAATTAATAACATGGTTAAACCCATTATAAATGTGATTAATATATTTTAAAAAAAAGAGGAAGCGTGAGGTAATGGATTTTGTCTCAATATCTTATTATTGAGGTGTATTGTATCTTTATGCACCTAATTACTATAATATAGTTTATGTTGGGTTGGAGAGTGATGGCAAGAGGGGGGGTTAATTGCCTTTGTAAAATAATTAGCAACTTAAAAACAATTTATAAATGCAGCGGAAATAAAAAGGGGCAAGACACAATTTGATAACGGAGTTCGGCTTAAACCAAAACCTACGTCTCCGCTCCCAACTCAACCGTTGAGAGATTTATACATCAGCTTGCTTTTTAATGGTTGTAGCAAGAAACCCACTAGCCGTTTTAATGTAGGCTAGATCACCTTCGTACAGCTTGATTTTTTATTATGGTTGTAGCAAGAAACCCAAAATGAAAGTGAGGAAGTAAAGGATGGTTTGTTTTAATACAACCCCAATGAAGAACTAAACAATTGAAATAAATAAATTATAACAAACTAGAGGAAGCATTGAGCGCCAAGAGTGTGAGAGTAGTTGATGTAGAGGTAGCCCAAGCTTCAAGGATGGAAATGGATCACAAGTAGCCTTAGAGATTTGTCGTTAGAGATTCAAGGAATCAAAATATCATTCCAATGTTTCGGGGGTGTGTTCCCAGCATCCATCCTCGTCTATTTATAGGAGAAATATCCCCAAATACCTCAATATGGTCGTTGGAGGGCTTTCGGAGCCGTTGGGGGTCAAGTGGGCAAGTCTGGTCAAAGCCCAACAGCTAGTTTGACTAGGCTTACCGGCTGACCGGTGCGTGGCCACCGGCGGCCCGGTGCTCCAGACATAAGGCAGAGCTTTCTGTCTGGATTCCACCGGCGGGCCGGTGTTGGGACACCGGCTGGCCGGTGATTCAGACACCGGCCGGCCGGTGGCACCTGGCAGTGGGCAAGGCCTACTGTCTGGTTCCACCGGCGGGCTGGTGGTCAGGCACCGGCTGACCAGTGGAACCTGGCAGAGAGCATTGATTCTGCCAGAGACCACCGGCTGGCCGGTGGTAATCCACCCGTTGGCCAGTGGACTCAGAGATTCCTTTTCCAGTCTTCTTCGGCCAACTCTTTGGCAACCTTTTTCCTATCATCAAAAAAACTTGAAAACAAGTTAGAACACGATGAGAGTGATTGTGATCATTAAAATCCAAGAGAGAGGGGTACAACAATCTCCCCCTATTTTGATGATCACAATCACAAATGAGAAAGCTTTTAAAAAGGATATTCCAAGTAAAAAAGAAATAAGAAACTTGGACATGGAAAATTTTAGAGATCATACAAGAATTTCATAGATGTATCATGTATTGAAAATGATATTAATCTTGAAAGGATTGAAATAAAGAGAATGGTTCATTTTGAAATTGTAACCATAGGTCATTTAAAAGAAACAACTGAAATCAATAACATAAAAAGAGAACTTAAAAAGAGCACTTAATTAAATGAAATAAGTAACAATGTAATAGAGAGTTTTTCTCCCCCTTTGGGATTATCAAAATAGGAGGAAAAGTATGAAAGAAAATAAGAAAAACAATAATAAAGAAGTAAGCAATGACAAAAAGGATTGATAGATAAGACAACTTGAATTTTATAAAAGATGAAAAGTTACATAGAAAGTTCAAAATACAAATACAAAGACAAGTCAAAAAAACAGGAAAGGCTCTATTCACTCCTAGAGGGCCGAGAGTGACGACGACGCCTGAAGGTCGGAGGAGCTGGAGGAGCCTGGACCGCCTCAAAGCGAAGATCAAGAGAATCGATCCGAGAGTGGAGCTGATCAAACTGAGAGCTGAAGTAAGAAAACTGCAAGTTGAGTCGGGTCTCAATTTGATCCTGGAAGCGAAGGAATTGATCAGCCGTCACCGACAAGCCACCAGTATTAGCGGGAGGGGGCACAGCCTCAGCTGGCTCCGGTGCATCATCACCCGCTCTGTCTTCCTCATCAGCAGCAGCAGCAGCCTCACCTTCGCTGTCACCACTCCCTTCCTCTTCATCAGCACCACTGTCCTCACTCTCTGAAAGAGGATAGGCAGCGGCAATAGCAGGAGGCATGGCATGGGAAGGAGGGTGTGAATGTGTCTGAGGGGAGTAAGCCTTGAGAAGGCCATCCTTGTCAGTAATCCACTCCTGACGCCAAGTATGCCAACGAATGTTCATCCGTTGCACCATCATAAAATTGATGATGCTATCCTTGTTTGGCTGCTCGAAGGAGATAGCACGGAGAGGGACATCATGAAAGGTAAAGATTTTGGTTAAAAAGAGCCCGTGAGGTAGAGTTTTGGACCGGCGCGGGTGCTCAACCACATAAGACATGGCCCGGAACAGGAACCGGACCAAATTGAAATGAATGCCTCTGGTGATATAAGAGAGAAGATAAATATCAATAAATTTCACCGTATCGTGATCACTGATACGGGGTGCAAGGGTGGTCTGAATGAGGTGCTCAATGATGCGATGGTTAGGGGTGAGCTGGGAGAGCTTGACAATTGGATCGTTGGGACGCCCTGTGAGATGCTCAAGAGTGACAGCAAGATCAAAATCAGGGTCCCGATGAAACTCCCCCTGAGCAAATGCATGAGGTCCAACATGAGTAACTCCTAGCATCCTGGCAATCTCCAAAGAAGTGAAAGTGATGGGTTTCCCAAGAGCGGTGGTGGAAATGGTATCGACGTCGTCAGAAACCGACCACGTCAGGTGAGAATAAAATTCTTTGACAAGAAGGGGATAAATAACATCCTTCATAGGAGGTTCAAAAAAAGAATGCCAGTGTTGATATAAAATAATGGAGAAAAGCTCGAGACGAGCAGAAGAAAGCCATGATTAGTCAATCACTCTACCAGGCAGAATGACTTTGTCATGCCAAATGTCCGGAAGATGAGGGATTAAAGGAGGAGGAGGTGCTTCTTGAGCGATACCATTTCCTTTGAATGAAGAGCGAGGACCCATGATGGAAAAAGGAAAAAAAATTGAGAGAGATTGAGAGAAGAATAGAGTTTGAGAGGGCAAGGAGGAAGAAGGGAGGCTAGGGCAAGGAGGAGCCACGGGTTTGGAGGAGGCGCATGAGAGAGAGAGAGTGGAATGGGAGGGGAAGGGTTTGGGTTTAATTTTAACCCTTCCTCCGGGCGGCCCAAAAAAGAAAAGCCCGACACCACCGGTTAACCGGTGGTGTACCACCGGTTGCCGGTGGTATTAAAATTCATAAAAAAAATAATAAAAAAGAGTTTAAAAAAAACTTAAAAAGAAATATAAGCAAGCCAAAAAGAGTCAAATATTTAATAGTGCACATTGACGAATCATTCCTAACTCCCCCTTAATAAAATCAAAACGTTCAACCGGGAGCGGTTTGGTAAAAATATCAGCTAATTGGAAATCAGTAGAAATGAAGTCCAAAGTGATATCCCCGTTTTGAAAATGGTCACGAAGGAAATGATGCCTTATGTCTATATTCTTTGTTCTAGAGTGTTGTATTGGATTCATAGAAATACTAATGGCACTAGTGTTGTCACACCGTATAGGGACATGATCGTAGGAAAGACCATAATCCAAGAGAGTGTGCTGCATCCAAATAATTTGGGCACAACAATTACCAGCTGCGACGTACTCGGCCTCGGCAGTAGAAAGAGCAACACAGTTTTGCTTTTTGCTACTCCATGAAACAAGGGACTTGCATAGCAGATGACAGGTTCCACTAGTACTCTTACGATCTAATTGACATCCGCCAAAATCAGCATCCGAATATGAAGAAAGTTCGAAAGAAGTATTCGAGGGATAAAACAAACCAATGCTTTTGGATCATTTTAAATACTTAAAAATTCTTTTTACCGATTTAAAATGAGATTCTTTGGGATTGGATTGAAAACGAGCACAAAGGCAAACACTGAACATGATGTCAGGACGGGTCGCAGTTAGGTAAAGTAGACTCCCGATCATACTCCTATAAATCTTGTTATCCACCGGTTTCCCGGCTTCATCTAACGTAAGTTTACAAGAAGTACTCATGGGGGTACTAATTTCCTTTACTTGATCCATACCAAAACGACTTAAAAGTTCGTTTGTGTATTTTCCTTGGCTTAGAAAAATACCATTTGAATTTTGAAAGATTTGAAAACCAAGAAAAAATTTTAATTCCCCCATAGAGCTCATTTCAAATTCTTTTATCATTAAATCTGAAAAATCAGTACAAAGTTATTCTTTGGTTGAACCAAAGATAACGTCATCAACGTAAATTTGGACAATTAAAAGATCTTTGGAAGTGTGTTTTAAAAGTAGGGTACAATCAGATTGACCCATTTTAAAATCATTTTCTAAAAGAAATTTTTTTAACCGCTCATACCAAGCATGAGGGGCTTGTTTTATGCCATATAAAGCCTTGGTTAACTTAAAAACATGATTTGGAAATTTTGGATCTTCAAAACCGGGGGGTTGTTCAACAATGATTTTTTTCTGAAATAAAACCATTTAAAAAAGCACTTTTAGCATCCATTTGAAAAAGTTTGAAATTTAAGTGAGCGGCGAATGCCAACAAGATCCTAATGGATTCCAATCTAGAAACGGGCGCAAAGGTTTCACCATAATCAATTCCTTCTTCTTGATTATAGCCCTTAGCTACTAGGAGAGCCTTGTTCCAGGTTATATTTCCTTGATCATCAAGTTTGTTCCTAAAAACCCATTTAGTGCCAATAATTGGATGATCATTGGGTCTTTCAACAAGAGTCAAAACATCATTTCTAGAGAATTGATTTAGTTCCTCTTGCATTGCAAGAACCCAATTCTCATCATTAATGGAATCATTAAAGGTTTGAGGCGAGGCTCTAGTTGAGAAAGAAAGTCTTGATGTTCAACCTCGTTGAGGATTGATCTTCTAGTTTGAGTACCGGCTTGAAGACCACCTATAAAATTTTCTAATGGATGGTCTCTAGAAGGTTTCCAAACCTTAGGCAAGGTGGAAGGCGAAGAAGGTGAAGAAGGTTCATGATCATCATCCTCCTTGAGAGGAGAAGAGAAATCATTTAATTCAAGTTTATCAAGCTTATCTTCAACGTCTTCAATGACCAGATGGGGTTTTGGAATATTTTCATCAAACTTGACATGAGATGATTCTTCGATGGTTTTTGAACGTTTGTTGAAGACACGATAGGCTTTGCTTGAGATGGAGTACCCAAGAAAAATACCTTCATCAGATTTGACATCAAATTTCCCTAGGTTATATTTTGTGTTAAGGATAAAGAATTTACAACCAAACACTTTAAAATAACCAACATTGGGAAATTTGCCTTTCCAAAGTTCATAGGGGGTTTTCTTAAGAAGGGGTCTTACAAGGACACTATTGATAGTATAACAAGCAGTGTTTACCGCCTCGGCCCAGAAATATTGAGGGAGGTTGAATTCACTAAGGAGGGTTCGAGCTATTTCTTAGAGAGTTCGGTTTCTCCTTTCAACCACTCCATTTTGTTGAGGAGTCCTAGGGGCAGAGAAGTTGTGATTGTATCCTTGAGAGGAACACAATTCATCAAATTCTTTGTTCTCAAATCCACCTCCATGGTCACTACGGAGCGATATAATTTTATATCCTTTTTCGTTTTCTACATTCCTAGAGAATTTCAAAAAGGTTCTACAAGCATCATTTTTATGAGCTAAAAAGAAAAACCAAGTGAAACGAGAAAAGTCATCTACTAGGACAAAGGTATAGGATTTTCCACCTAGACTTGCTACAGGGGTAGGACCAAAAAGATCAAGATGTAGGAGCTCAAGAGATTTTGAAGTGGACACTTCCTTCTTAGATTTGAAAGAAGACTTGTGTTGCTTGCCATGATGGCATGGCTCACAAATCAAATCATTCATAAACTTAAGTTTATGAAGGTCACAGATGAGCTTGTTCTTATGAAGCTTTAGAAGTGAATGAGAGCTACAATGCCCCAACCTTCTATGCCAAAGCCAAGACTCTTTTTCAAGAGCACTTAAACATTTAACATTTTGGCTAGCTAAAGTCTTTAAATCAATAATGTATTCATTTTGAAAACGGGAAGCAGAAAATATCAATTTTTTTTGAAAATCAAACACAATGCATAAATCATTGTGAAAATTCACCCAAAAACCACTATCACAAAGTTGACTAATGCTAATTAAATTATGTTTTAAACCTTTAACAAATAAAACATCTTCAATTAAGGAGGTGCTACCAAAACCAATGGTACCTATTCCGACGATCTTGCTTTTTGAATTGTCACCGAAGGTGACGTATCCTCCATCGAATTCTTCAAGGGAGTTGAAATCGGAGGGATCGCCACACATGTGCCTCGAGCATCCGCTGTCGAGATACCACGAGCCATTCGAAGTCCTACTTCTTTGGTGTTTATCCTACAAAATCAAGAGATAATAGATTTTGGTACCCATATAAGTTTGGGTCCGGAAAGATTAGCTAAAAGAGACTTTTGAACACATACTTGTCTAGAGGGATACATCCTAAGATATTCATCCGAGTAGGTAATGATTTTGGGGCGGCCATATCTATCATTTTTACAATTTCATTCATAAATCATATGTCCGGTTTTTCTACAATAATTACAAAATTTATTTTGAGAGCTCCCCCTTACAAAAGTAGTGGGTGCTCTAGAAGAAGTGGCTTTCTTGTTAAAGCCAAGTCCATGTGTGGTTCTAGCCGAACGTTGAGAACCTAGAAATTTGGTCAAATTTTGTTCACCTTGGGTGAACATTGCAAGAGATTCCATTAAATCTTTAATAGTTGAATTCAAAGAATCAACATTTGGAATATCTTGGACCTTAAGGGCAAGTTCCTCATTCTTTTTGAGAAGTTGATATTTTTCAGAAATTTAAATTTTGTGTTTCTTTTTTAAGGCCAAAAATTTAGAGGTATGTTCGTGAAAACCTTCCTCTAATTGATCTCTCACATTTTGAAGATCTTCATAAGACATGTCATTATTAAAACAAGAAGATGAGGAAGAGGAGTCGGAAGAAGATACCTCATCAAATGCCATTAGGCATTTTCCACCTTCATCGCTTGAGTCGCTTGAAGACATAGAGTCATCGCTTGCACTCCATGTTGACGCTTTGAAAGCCTTCTTGTTTTTCTTTTCCTTTAACCTTTTCTTGAAAAGAGAGCACTCCGGTTTGATGTGGCCTTTCTTTCCACATTCAAAGCATGTAACTTCTTTTTCTGCTTTTGGCTCTTCCTTTCGTGCCCTTTGAAAATTCTTCTTTTTCTTCATGAAATTGCTCATTTTTCATGCATGTTGAGCAATCTTGGATTCACTATCATCGGAGGATATTTCTTGATTTGCTTTGAATTCTATGTTCTTTTTCTCCTTGAATATTTTACCTTCTTTATCGGCTTGCATATTCATGGTAATCTCATAGGTCATAAGTGATCCAATGAGTTCTTCAACCGGCATTTTCTTGGCATCTTTCACTTCTTGGATTGTCGTCACCTTTGGAGCCCATGAGCTTGGTAGGACCCAAAGAATCTTCTTGACCATCGACTCTGCAGAAACATCATCTCCAAGAGACTTTCTCCCATTACACACATCAGTAAAGCGAGTAAACATTTCCGTAATAGATTCGTGTGGGTGCATGCTGAAACTTTCAAAGTCTTGACGATACATATCTAATCTAGTGTCTTTTACTTTGTTAGTTCCCTCATGGGTCACATCCAAAAGCTTCCAAATTTCATGAGAAGTGGTGAAAGTAGAAATACGATTAAATTCATTACGGTATAACCCACAATGAAGAGCATTCATGGATTTACCATCAAGCTCAAAATAAGCAATGTCTTCGGTGGTCCATTTAGACTCATCTTTGCTAGAGAGAGTGTATCCTTGAATAACAATTCTATATATAGGATAGCCAATACTTCTAAGAAATGTAATCATGCGAGTTTTCCAATAAGTGTAGTCGGTTCTATCAAAGAATGGAGCCCGAGTCATGGAATACCCTTCGGGTGCTTGTGAGGAAGAATCCATCACTATGGATTTTAGGTTTGTAACCGGTTAAGGTATTACACAAACTTCCCTTTGATACCAAATGTTGGGTCGGAGAGTGATGGCAAGAGGGGGAGTGAATTGCCTTTGTAAAATAATTAGCAACCTAAAAACAATTTATAAATGCAGTGGAAGGAAAAAGGGGCAAGACACAATTTGATAATAGTGTTCGGCTTAAACCAAAGCCTACGTCTCTGCTCCCAACTCAACCGTTGAGAGATTTATACTTTAGATTGCTTTTTAATGGTTGTAGCAAGAAACCCACTAGCCATTTTTAGGTAGGCTAGATCACCTTCGTACTGCTTGCTTTTTTATTATGGTTGTAGCAAGAAACCCAAAATGAAAGTGAGGAAGTAAAGGATGGTTTGTTTTAATACAATACCAATGAACAACTAAACAATTGAAATAAATAAATTATAACAAACTAGAGGAAGCCTTGAGCGCCAAGAGTGTGAGAGTAGTTGATGTAGAGGCAGCCCAATCTTCAAGGATGGAAATGGATCACAAGTAGCCTTAGAGATTTGTCGTTAGAGCTTCAAGGGATCAAAATATCATTCCAATGTATCAGGGGTGTTTTCCTGGAATCCATCCTCGTCTATTTATAGGAGAAATATCCCCAAATACCTCAATATGGCCGTTGGAGGGCTTTCAGAGCCGTTGGGGGTCAAGTGGGCAAGGCTGGTCAAAGCCCAACGGCTAGTTTGACTGGGCTTACCGGCTGACCGGTGCTTGTCCACCGACGGGCCGGTGCTCCAGACAGAAGGCAGAGCTTTCTGTCTGGGTTCCACCGGCGGGCCGGTGCTGGTTCCACCGGCTGACCGGTGATTCAGACACCGGTTGGCCGGTGGCACCTGGCAGTGGGCAAGGCCTACTGTCTGGTTCCACCGGCTGGCTGGTGGTCAGGCACCGGCTGACCGGTGGAACCTAGCAGAGAGCATTGCTTCTGCCAGAGACCACCAGCTGGCCATTGGTAATCCACCGGTTGGCCGGTGGACTCAGAGAGTCCTTTTCCAGTCTTCTTGGGCCAACTCTTTGGCAACCTTTTTCCTATCATCAAAAAAACTTGAAAACAAGTTAGAACACGATGAGAGTTATTGTGATAATTAAAATCCAAGAGAGAGGGGTACAACAGTTTATATACAACCCATTTTACATGTAATTTCATTAAATAATGATAAATAATTGTATTTTAAGGTACAATTTGAATTATTTCATCAAAGTGGATTTCACATTAATGATATCATGTAAAAAATAATTTAATATATCAATTTACTTGTATTGGGTTATGTTATGTTAATGATTCTTTGTATTTGATATTATAAATTATATTTCTAATTGTGTTTTATAACCTTATGATTTATTTGAAATTATTTTATGTGTTATTAAATTTGATTCAGATAATCAATTTACTTATTAATGTCACTTCAACAGTTTGATATTTGTAAAGGATTTTATGTGAATTTCCTCTCAATTGTGACATATTCTTTTATACTTTTATTTATTTATTTATTGTTTATATACATAAAATTTGATTTTATATGTCAAAAATATCTTAGTATTAATGGTTTCTAAATTATTCATTTGATTTTATTATTTCTTGGGTCTTAATATTCAATAGTTACGAATGTGGTAATGGGTTGTTTCACAATATCATGTGATTAATTTAAAATTTTTATGCATGATTTTATTTTTACAAAATAATATTAAAAGAAATATTACTATAATTTTAGAAATAGTGCACATTCTGGATTTTCATACAATAATATTAATAGAATATTTGTTTTAACATATTCGGAATGAATGTGAAATTCATTACCCTCATGAAAACTCATTACATTGAATCACCCATTACATGTAAAAATGTTATTTTTAAATAATTATTTCCCTAATGCTTATAAAATTATTAGTTATTAAAAATTGAGTTTCAAATTAAAATTTTTTACATCTCAAGGGAATTTGATTAATATTCTCTTCATGACATTACTATTAAAAAAAATTCCATAATTTTAAATATAATCCACTAGGGATATTTTGTAATTATTTGAACCTTAATCACTATTAAGATGGTTAATGGTAATATTAACCAACGAAGTTGTCACTATTCACATTCATTATTAATTTTTATTCAATAACATTCCCTTTAAACCATTAAGATTCTTTAAATAATTATAAATTATATTTATCAAAATTTAAAAAATTATTTATCATTATGATTGTTATTTATTAAATTGTATAACATTTATACTTATAGTGTTGTAATTTGAATGTAATTTAATTTACTATGAAAATATAGGTAAATATGTAGTATTTACTCGATAAAGTTATTTATTGATGAAGAATATTTTCCATGAGTTAAATAAATTATTCGATATATGAGAAATAGATTAGACTTACAATTAATGGGTGGAGCTTATAATTTTATAGCCACTCGATGCATTGATAATCTCATGAGGTGTATAAGTAAGCTAGCATTAAATAGGGTGCACACAAAGTTTTAAACCATCTTATCGATGCCCTTAATTGTATAAATATCATGATTTCCTAGATTATGATAACCAATATTAATAATTTACTTTACAAATAATTTCACTTTTATTGTCCGTGATATTATTTTATTTATATTATCTATGAATTCATTTTGAATTCAAGTTACTGAACAAATGGAATGTTTCTTCAGTTATTTATCTTTCCATATTGGTTATTAATTATCTAATCAAGACTATTAATTTATTGATTAAATTGAAATTATATTCAGATATTTACATTTCCATATTGTTTATGCCTTATTTATTGTGATTCATTTTTTCATGATAAATTATTCTTTAGATAAATTTTATTAAGATGTTAATCTCACACTTTTTTTCTTTTCTCAAGAATGTGAATATAGAATCATTTAATGAGTTTAAGGAATTAGATTCTTTTTTATTAATGTTTTTTGCTTCCTATTTTAAAATGTAATTTAAAATTCATGTATGTAAGTTGTTTACTAACAAAATTACACTGTTTGGACCTTCAAGATAATATAACTTATTTCATATGATGATGTAATAAATTAACCTTCTACTCATGTCTACTAGGTTTGGGGTCCATACAATTGGTATTAGAGAAATTGTTATAGAAAACATTAGAATTAAGGAAAAAATAGAGTAGGTAATGAAACCCTATGTAAGAATTTGAGGATATCAATATAATAACATTCTATAGTTTTGATAAATAGGATATTATTTGATATTTTATAGAAATATATCATTTTATGGATTCTATATGTTGACTTGGTTATCGAAGAGTCATACATTGTTGAAATAAACTAGAAAAAATGAATTGGGATTTAACTCAATCATCATCTAGTTCATGACAAATGGCCTTACCGAGAACCTAGTTTTACACTTTTGGGGGATATTCTGTTGATAAATTTTATTTTATTTTCAAAACATTGTGATAGATTTAAATATATGTTGACCATGAATGACCTTGGTTATAACTAATGATTTTTATGTTTAACTATAAATGTTTTAAAATTTTTATATATAAAATTCCATGTTTTGGGTTTTATTTCATTTGGGATTAGGTAATTTTGTTGGAATCATTTTTGGGAATAAAAAAATTGGATTTCGTATATGTTTTTGTGATATGGTTATTTGAGGAATAACACTTTTATATTTTTTATAAATAATTTTATTCTTATATAATTACATTAGGGTTAATATGATCATTGGTGTTAAGGTAAAAATATTCAGTTATGATTTTATTATTTTATAATGAAAAAATAAGTACTGAAATCATTAGTTTTCAAAAGCGATTCAATGATTGAATTTATTTTTTATGATTTTCATAATATTTTTGAAAGGTATAGTAATTATATTAATTTAAATTTATTAAAAAATACAAACTGTATGCTGGGAGATGTTCTATAACATTTGGAATAACCATGGTGCTTGGACACACAACCAAGGGGTAACATGGGAACGATAGAAAAGATTAGCCTATGCGATTTCCTATTTAATATAACAATTTCTTACATAAAAATATTGATTGTAAAAAAATTTATGGAACATTATGTGTTTTTTTCATGGTTTATAAATTAATATGTTATATTATCATTCACTAACCATATTAATTTTGGTAAATATTTATAAATAATTGATTATTTTTACACTTAAATAGATCTATTGATATGTTAAAAGAAATATTTAGTGATTGGGGAATAAAAAACATTTTGAATTTCATTTCACAGGATAAGAGATAAAGGGGAAAATGATTGAAGCTAAACCAGAGGATGAAATTATTCTTATGAAATGTAAAGTTATCTAGTATGTATATTTCATTTCAATATTTGATAGAAAAATAATTTATCAAATTTAAAAAAGGATTTTGAAAAAAAAAATTACCTTATTACCTTCATATCGGATGAATAAATATTCGTTTAACCCATTAAATATTTATGGTTTTGTGCTTCCCAAATTTCTCTTGTTCATTCACTTTCTTATGATCAATGACCTCTATCACTTCCTATAATTATTTAATCTTTTCTTCCATGACCATATTTTATCATTTAACAAATTCCACCCTACATGGAAATCATATTTTTCAATTGCTGAGGAACCTCATATTTTTCAATCCCTTATTTGAGATAAATTTTTATAATCCCTTTTTACTGTGTGGGAATCCAACAAAAGAGTTTTCAAATATCAAACTGTTGATTTCCAAATGGATGTTCAAATAGTGAGGATATAATTTATTGAAAGTCAATTGAATTTAACAACCCAATATTTTAACATATATTTATTTTAAATAAATTTAATCTCATAGATTTACTGTGGTTAACACATACCATATATTTTTAACAGTTATCTTTAGGTTTTATAGCGTTTACAATGTGAAAAATAGTGAGCTTAAATGAATCAATAAATATATTATTTAAATATGAACACTATATCCATGAATATGAATTTTGGACAATAAATAAGATTAAATGAATTATGATTTCATATAATGTCAAAAATAAATAAAAATTTATTTATAATATTCACTAATGTTTTTTGGAAAATTAAGGTAATATTTAAAAATTATGTTTTCAAAAAAATTATTTTTACAACACTTTGGGAGAAACAAATAATTTTTGGTTTTTCAAAATATCAGAAAATATATATTTTCAATTGAAATACATATTTAAATTTACAATATCAATATTTTATTGATGAAAAATTATGTTATTTCTAAAGTGAGTGATTATTGAGTGAATAGTGACATGTAACAGTTTTGTAAAACTTTCATTTCATTAAATTATGTAATTTAAAACACCCATTATGATTTGAATTAGATTTAATGTTATATAATTTTTATTTAGTTGTTTTCAAAATAATTATAAACATTTTAATCATTATTATATCCATTATATGAATAAAATTATTTTATTCCTAAAAACAGATTTTAAAAAAATATATAAATGCATAGTGATCCTCTATTTTAAATAACTAAAATAATCACTATTAAAAAATAATTTATATTAAATTTATAAATTTTATATGTTACTATATAAAATTTAACACACATATGTATTATCATTATTATTATTATACTTAATTTAATATCATCTAATTCTTAAAAAAATGCATTTCAATAAAAACATGTTTCCAACATGATTTCTAGGTTTATATAAAATTGTATTAATTAAAATTTTGGGCATTGAATTTGGTAAAATTTATTCTATTTTTATAATAATAATAATTATTATTATATAATATCAACAACATAAATTTTTTAATGATTAGTAATTATTTTGAAAATTAATTAACTCAGTTTTGTTTAAAATGAGGTTTTGCACATTACATGAATTTCTGTTAAAGTTTTTTTTGTGCATAAATGTAATATTTTTTAATAAAATGGATTTGATATTTAGAATTTTTTTTCATGAATTATATAATATTTATATATTTATAGTTTTGCTTAATGGATTAATATACTAGGTTAAAGAAAATAGTAAGTTTCCTGAAAACTATATTGGAAAAAATAAGTAAATAGAGATGATAAGAGAATAAAATGACTAAAAAATTTTAATTTTATGGAAGTGTATATTCATATATAATCTTAAAATACTCAAATATATTATATATAAATATTTTTGGAACATTAGGTGATAATGGATTCTCATTATTGAATAGGTTTTATTTATAAAAATGATACTCCTCCACAATTATAATAGCATACTCCATAACCTTATATACACTACTGAAGCCATTTGGGTAGAAAAAAACCGTCCAAAAGCCCTCCCATAAATACATATCTAAATTATATAAAATCTACTATTCCAAAAAATGTTCCCTATAGTTCTTTGTGGGATAGTTAAATGAGGTTTCTCTAAGGGAATATAATCATCTTAACGAATATGTTTCATTTTAACGATTATTTATCAACATTAAAATATATATTAAAAAATGAAAAATAAAAACATTATTATCTAACATATAAATATAAATTATTATATCAATTTAATAATATTTTTATATCTCCATTTACTTCAAATGGGTAAAAATCCATCATTGTTATGTACGAAGAACAACAGCCTCAGAAACTGATGTCATTTATTTTTCATCACCGACTCACATGGGTATTCAAAATGTTGGAAATAACTTATATATATATATATATATTATAAATAATGGTAATTCATTTAATTTTATTGATTCATTTTTATTAAGTTAAATAACGTTAAAAAAAATTCATGGTTTATTTAACAATCATTTTAATTGAGATTGCTTCTGCTTTAATTTCTTTTGAATGAATATATTTTACATTATAAAGTAAACCTATATAATTCTATCCCCCCTTGTTTATGAAAGATGTATTCATGTTATAATAACATTTTCTCTATTTGGTAGAAACATTATTAAGAAAATGTTTTTAGAAAATCATACTTTATTTCTCTCATCGATCAAAAATCATTTTATTCAAACATAATGTTTTGTAAAATTGTCTTCAAGAGTGATTTAGTATTATAATATTATTGATTAAATTTATATATTTACCAATTAATTTATTTTTCAGTTATATAAAATTAATCTTATTTTATTTATCATTCAATATATTATTTTACTTTTCATTCGAAAATGATAATCGAATATTTTTTTATGTACATGGAATGAACATAAAGTTTGTACAACTATTCCCAGTCAATAAATTTATGATTAATTTAAAATATTACAGATTTCATTTCAGATTTTTTTTCAATTACTCATTAAACTTTTAGTTTTAAATATTAGATTTCGAATGTAAAAAAGGGAATTTTCCTTCAAATGATTTTTAATAATATTTTCATGTAATTTATATTCATCCTTGAAAACAACATATCATTTTACATTCATTCCACTATGTATAAATTGTATTAATACCATACATATTATTTTTCTTCTTGTTTTAAAATCATATACAAAATTAAATGTATTCACATTCACGTTCTTGAATAATTTTTTAATCCTTAACATTCCATTGAAACACTCACTTTAAAGAGGCTATTATATATTTCATTTCTATTAAAAATCCACATTATTTTTTAACATGTTTTTTTCATACACCATTTCCCATTTATATGAATGGTGTTTTAATTTTGAATCTGTTTGAGTGACTAGTTATATATTTATAAATCAATATTCAATACCCAATATGAATATTTTTTAATAATATATATTATTTATATACTAAATAGATCATTTGATATGTTAAATAATGTATTAGATATGAATGTAATGAGTGGGGTATTTAATTATATATCCTCTCAATGCATCAATAGTCTTGAGTGTCAAATCAGCAATCATTCTTTAATGGGGTTTTATTTATATTTGTAAACTGCCTATAGAAAGGTATTCATGGTTTATATATCATCATGTGTGAGATAGTGACATACAATATTAATAATTTAATTCATAAAAAATTAAGTTATTAATATCCCTGATATTATTTCATGTATATTAACCATGGATTCATTTTTTTCTCATGTTATTTATTATATGTTATGTGTTATTATTTATATATCATTTTATATTAATTATTATTTTCTAATTATTATTTTCTTGTAATTTATTAAATGGAATGTGTGTTCTCATTTTTACCATTAAATATTTCTTATTTTTTATTGTATTTTCATAATTTATTCATGATAACTTATACATTATTTAACCCATAATAAAAATATTATATCACACTTATTTTTATTCATTTAAATATAATTGGAAGAATTAATCTTTGAATGAGTTCCATGTTGTGGAATATTTACATTCACGTTATCTGTTTGATGTTTTAAAATGTACTGTGAAATTCAAGTATGTACCTGGTTTACTAAAACAATTTATCTATATGACCATTCTAGATTTCAACACTTGAATATTATTCTAAAGTTAAAAAGTAAAAACCAACAAAAGACTAATGGGTTTCTGTACATTACAATTGTATCAGATTATGTTTTGTGGAAACAATGGGAACTATATTAAAACCCCAATATCAGGAAACATAAACATATAACAGACTTCAAGGATAATTATAGATGATCATATTAATTTTTTGATATAGAATATCTATTTTTGGAATTTCCAATAAAAAAATCCCTATATGGATACTGAAAGGTGACATGGTAATGGAATATTTATACATGGGGTAAAAAACATAGAAATGGTGAATTGGGTGTTTAGATGATCATTTCCTTGTGTATGAGAAGGGTCCTTAATAGGCACCTATTTTTTCATCCCGAGTGATATGATCTGGATAATTTTCATATTCATTAATAAAATTTGATAGATATTAGTAAATGAAAACCATGAATAACATCGCTTAAGACTAATGATTCATAGTTTGATAGTTTTACTCTTTTTCATGAGTTTAATGGAATAAATTTCCATTTTTTACATTTATGTTATTGTAGTTTAAGATTATTAAGTATATTTTGGGAAACATAAATTGGAATACAGCTATTGATTTAGTATATTCTTTAGTTAAAAAGTTTTTTGAGGAATAACTAATTTATATTTTCTAGAAATAAAATTGTGGTTAATGATAACATTTAGAGTCAAAAGGATTATTGATTTAAAATAATAATTTTCAATGAATATTATTATATTATGGGATAAAATTAATTTGTAAAAATTTATTTATTGGTAAAAATTGTTTTAATTATTAATTCTAATTTTATTTATTTTGTAAAAAATATTAATGTCATTGGAGTTATAAGATTATATTTTCTCTAAAATGATAACTTTAATATCGGGTGATGACCTATCACGTTTGGAATAGTCATAGGCCATGAACCAACAAATAATACGTGAAAAGTATTTAATGCCTAAAATTAACCAACATTATATCATAATTAATGTGATATTATGATTACATGGAAAAAATTATGGATAAATAATAATTTATACCTTGGGTGTTATAATTGATTATTTTATATTAATGTATACATTAACTTTTGATAAGAATTTTTTATGGGTAAATATCAAAAAAATTATGAAAATTCTAGTCACAATTTGATTGATATTATGATCCATAATAAGAAAAAAAATTAGTTTGAGGAATAAAAATTCATTTTTTATATTCATTTCATGGGTATTCAATGAAGTGGATATAGATTAAAGCACAACAGGAGGATGAAATTGATCTTTTAAAATAGAATGATATAAAGTAATTATATTTCTTTATATTCTAATATAGTAAAATAATTCACCATCATTACTAAAATGAACTTTTAAAAAACATTTTATCCTATTATTTTATATATATTCAATAAATTTACATGAAAATAATCACAAATTTATGGTTTTTGATTCATTAACGTTTTATTGGTTATTTAGTTTCTTGAGATAAATGATCCATACCACTCTCCATAATTATTTTTTTATTTTACTCAATTTCCACATTCTCTCATCCCACTAATTTTATCCTTCTTGGAAACCTAATCATGTCTTATTATAGATGAAATTCATATTTCTTGTTCCACCATTTAAGATTTTTCTTTATTATCCATTTTATAATTTGGGTTTTCAAAAAATGAATTTTCAAACATCAAACCCTCAATTTCCAAGTGTAAGTTCATATTGTGGGGATGAAAAATATTGATGGAGGTGGTGATTTAATACCTAGTTAATTTAATGTATATTTTTTATATATTAATTTAATATATTAGATTTATTTAGGTATAATAATTCCATATATTTTGAATGAATATTATGTTTGATAATGTATACAACACATAATAAGTAACATTAACATCCCACAAAATAGATTATTTAAATATGACCTTTATAATCTAGCCGATTAATTTGTGGGTATGAATAAGATTAAATAAATTTTTATAATTATATAAATTTCTTAATCATTAATTTTTTTAAAAATCACTCACAATTTATTAATATCAACTTATTCTAAAAAAATAAATGTTCTTCGTAAATTATTTTTAGTACTATTTGTGAGAAAATAATATATTAATTTTTTCAACTTTATTAAAATATATTTTTAAAATAAATTCCAAATTTTAATTCATCGAACCATATTTTGGTTTGGGATAATTTTTGGTTATTTTCCAATGTGAGTGATGTATCATTGAAAAATTAAAGATAATTTCTTTGTGAAACTGCCACTTCAATAAATTATGTAATTTTAAAGTCACATTATAATTTCAATTTGAATATAAGGTAAAAAATCCTATTTTAATTTTTTTTTAATTAATTAAATTTAAATCATTTTTATACCCAATATTTTTTATGCTTAAAAACATATTTTTATGGAATATTTTTAAAAAAAAACATAACGTTCATCCATTTGAATTAATTAAATTAAAAAATATTTTCAAAATATATAAATAACGTTTTTATATTATATTTATAAATATATGAATTTAAATCCGTAAAAATATGATCTCTAGAAATATTGTTAATGTTAAATCATCATATGAATTAAAAATGAATTTATTGAAAACCTGTTTTTTCGACACGATTTGCCGGTATATTTGAAATAATATTTTTAAACTTCTAATATTTGAATTATTTAAATGAATTCTATCATATAAATAGTAATAATAATTAATATTATATAATATTTTAAAGATAATTTTTTGGTTAAATAAAATTGTAATGGTGGTAAAAACTAATTACCCTAGATGAGGATAAAATAAGGGTTTGTGTGTTGCATGTGCTTATGTTTTTTTATTAATGGTATAAAAAACTATAATTTTTTTTTATTATGGATATAATTTTTAGGATAATTTGGTATATATTATCAAATATTTATAAATTTATTTTAGGCATAATGGAAAAATCACATATGTCAAAAAAACTATTTACAGTAGTAATTACTAAAATGTAATAATTATGTGAACTTACAATAAAAGGTAAAAATATTTAAAAACCTACTTCGTATTATGTTTTGGATGAATTTATTGACGTTAAATTCCAAAAAATCATTATATATCAATTTTGGAGTCACTTTGGTTGAGAAAGACTTCCCATTCTTGAATATTTTTGGGTATTAAAAAATTTCCATCACACATGAAGTTTAAATGTGAACTCCCTACCCTAACATATTGATGCATATAATTCCATTTGGACAAAAAAAATTCTGAAACAATACCTCTGCTAATTTAGTATCCACAATCTATATCTCTTGGTCATCCAAAAAGTCCAACCCCACTGTCCTTAATAAGAGATCAAAATGTAGTGTCTCTAAGAGATCATAATCGTCTTAAGGAACCACTTTTCGCTTTCATAGTTTTACACCAAAAATTATTTTTAATTGATTATTAAATAATATAAATAGTATATCACATATACATTAATGTAGTTATTTTTAGGTAATAATATTGATCCTTCTCCAAATGAATCACATGGGAATGAAATAGAACATTCATTTTAATGACAGACCACTACCTCATAAAAAAAATAATTCCATTTGAAATCACCAATTAAATTGTATAATCATAATAATTGAAATAATAACTTAATAAATTTATTTTAAATCATTTTTTTAAAATAAATATATCATTCATTTTGTTACCCTTTAACCCTGTAAGTGTATGATATCGTTTCTCATGCTTATATATGGCTTACTGTCTCAATGATGCGATGAAATTCATTTTTCATGTCCATATTTCAAGGAAATTTCCAAAACAAGTATCTAATGAGTTAATTTTATATTTATAAATGTAATATAAATCATTATTCTTTGAATATTTAACTTATACAAATGAACTGAAATGCTTGTAACATAAGATGCATGAGAAATAAAAGAAACTAAGACCAAAATAATAATAATATTAAAATATTAATAATGAAAAGGTGGTAATATTTTATAATAGGACCATATATTATATTATTAAAATTAATAGGATTAGTTTGAAAATTCATAAGTTTTAAAAACCCATTATATTGATGTATATATAATTCTCAATGAAAATGACATGTGAGGTAAAGAATTTTGTCTCAATTTCTTATTATTGAGTCATATTTTAAGGTTATGCACATAGTTTCTATTATATGGTTTTTATAATTCCCCCTTTTACTAAAAATATGATAAATCAATCTTACACCATTGTATTTTATGTTTCAATCTGATTAATTTCATTCAATGGTATTTCACATGAATCTTACCCAGTGATAAAAAATTTCATAACATAATTTCATTTCATTGGCATATATTACCACTTCATTGAGTTTGAAATTATAAAATTATGAGTGTAATTATTTATGATGGATTAGTTGTTTAATTTCAATTATAAAATTTATTTGTAAATGCTATACACATAATTTATTTTTTGATTAAATTCCAATTCAATATTACGATAATTATAACTAATTGTGTCCCTATTTTCACATAATTGAGTCATATTTTGAATTGTTAAGTCAAAAGTCTTCTTTTGACTTCTATATCATGTTTTGGAAATCAAAAATGTATTCTATCATATGTTTGGAAATTACATTTTTCTTCTATCATGTTTATCGTATCGTACAATACTGATCGTACTGACTCTGTCAATCGTATCGTACTGACTCTGTCAATCGTATCGTACTGACTCTGTCAATCGTATCGTACTGACTCTGTCAATCGTACCATACTGACTCTGTCAATCGTATCGTACTGACTCTGCTATTCAAAAGTTCAGTATTTGTTTTGGTACTTAGTCAAAAATACTCATCGCATATGAATCATACTCATGTTTTACTTTTCGATATATCTCTTGTCTTAACAAAACGATGTCGTTGAGTTAGTTACAAACTAATCAAAAAGATGTCGTGCTTTCTGTTTCAATATGACCGTTGGAGGCAATATGACCATTGGAACCCGAGGCCTATAAATAGGAGGTCATTTGAAGCTGAGAGAACAACGATGAACAAAGAGAACGAATGAAGAGACTCTGTGAACTACCAAGATTCTAGAGAGAGACACTGTGACTTCTCTCATCTGCCTTGTGCGTCCGATCATCATATCGAGGGCTTTTAAGTAATTGAACGACAGAGGTGCCGATTACCTACAAAATCGAGGGCTGCCGGGGATAGGCAGACAGACGTGCCGATCATCGTATCGAGGGCTCACCAAGGTGTTGGTGAGACATACCTTTTATCCTAGGTGAAAGGATAACCCTCCTCTTTGGGTTATAAGAATTGTAATACTTTTACATTTCCGATGTTACTTGTATTAGAAAGGGATTTGAATTGTTTCCTTTCTTCTTCACATATTCAATTGTAATTGTTTCAATTACAATCATTCTATTACATTTTGTATTGATTGATTTTATACGCTTTAAGGTAGAATCATTCATCTTTATATTACTCTGATCATTGTGTTCACCTTGAATACAATTGTTTTACATTACATTAGTATTACAATATTTCATACCTTTTATATTCAATACAATTGTGGATGTTTGTATTTGTATTATTTTAAGATCATTTAAACTAATCCCTTTGTTGCTAAAACTCAAAGGTTTTTAAATCTACAATTCACCCCCCTATTGTATAATTCCTTCTAATAGACATATATATCTACTATTCGGTCCAACAATTGGTATCAGAGGAGGTTTTCCACTGATTTGTATTACTAGAATTATTTCTTATTACTATCTTGAATACTTACTACACTAACTTGTGAAGTGGAAAAGTTGTTTTTGTTGTATTAGATGGCAGGAATGAATATCGGGTCAATAGATAATCTGAATCCTTCTAGACCACCGATCATTGATGGGAATGATTATGAGTATTGGAGAGATCGTATGAAGACTTTCGTTTTCAATACTGGTGTAGACAATTTTATTATGCTTACTGGGGGTTACAAAATTCCTGACAAAGAAGTTAGCACTTTCACCAACCAAGAAAAGCAAGAATATCAACTGAATTACAAGGTACACAATACTTTGTTATGCTCTATGACTAGGAATATATATAGTCAGATATCTTCATGTGAAGCAACCAACTGTATTTGGAAGAAACTATAAGTTACTCATTTTTGTACATCCATGGTTATAGAAACAAGGAGAGCAATGCTCCGAGCAGAGTATCATGGATTTGTTTTTCCTTATGGAGAGCCAGTATGTAAAGTTCAACAAAGGTTTATGACGATTGTAAACAGCTTAAAATCTATGGGAGAAAAAGGTCTTGATGATGAAGCTCTTGTTGATAAGATTATAGATATTATGCCAAATGAATGGGAGTCAAAAAGGATAGCTATTGATGACAATAGAAAAGTTTATGATATTACTCTTGATGAACTCTTTTGAACTCTTCTATAGCATGAGACAAGAATGAAGAGAGATGTTGATTTCAATAAGAAGAAGAATGTGAATGGAAGTGTAGCTTTTGCATCTAAAGCTAAAACACCTGAAAGGCTTACAAGGTCTAAATCCAAGAAAGTTGTTATATCTGATTCAAGTGATTGTAATCTTTCGGATAATGAGTTAGCCAGTCTTGCTCGAAGAATGAACAAGATTGTGGGAAAGAAAGATTTCCAATATGGATTCAAAAAGAAAGATAGGAAAGATAGGAAAGATTCAGAGGTAACTTGTTATGAATGCAAGAAAGAAGGATATATAAGGCCTGATTGTCCTTTACTGAAGAGGAAAGATGGAAAAGAGAAGCACTCTGAAGGAAACAAGAAAATGTTTTATAAGACAAAGAAAGTTTTCAAAGAAAATGATACGTGGAGTGCAAGTGTTAGTGATTCCTCATATGATTCTTCAGAATATGAGACATCAGGACAAAGAAATATTGGACTTCTAGCCAGATTACCAATTGAAGATCATTGTCTCATGGCCAAGGTACATAATGCTGAAGCTATTACAAATGTCTCTTTAAATGAAAATTGTATTGATAATAGATATTATGAATCTTCAAATGAAGAATCCTCATCATCAGAGGATGATACATTACCTTCTTTTGAAGAGGTCTCTAGATTTGCTAAATTACTTGAAAATGAAAATTCTAAACTCAAAAAGAGATTTGAAAAAGCAAATTCTAGAATTTCAAACTTGACTAAAGAAGTATTAGATCTTTCTAAAGATCTTGATGTGAAAACTTCTGATTTTGAAAGTATTTTAAAAACCCTTGAGAAAGTTAAATCTGATAAGGATAAACTTTCCAAGGATCTTGAAACTGTAATTTCAAAGAAAAATATTTGAGAGTTTAACTCTAGTTCAAATTCAAATGTTTTAGAAAACAAGAATTTGGTTTTAAAACTAAAGTCAGAGATTTTATCTTTGAAAAAATGTTTGTCAAACTTTACTCATGGAAAAGAAAACTTTGACAGGATGTATTCTCAAATTAGACCTTTGAGACATCGTTCTGGTCTTGGTTATACTTATTCCAAACCTATTTTTAGCAATAACTATTTTTTTCCTCCAGAAATCATTTTTTGTTCTAAGTGTCAATGTGGTGGACACTGGATAAGAGATTGTTCTCTTAACAAAACTCAATCTTTAGGATTTCATAAAGCTCATTTTGAAAAACAAATGTGGATTCCTAAAATTCTTTTATCTAACCCTTCTGGATCCAAACAAGTTTGGATTCCGAAAATCTAATTGCTTCTTTTTCAGGAAAACGAGAAGTGTACCAATAAGAACATTTGGTACATGGATAGTGGTTTTTCTCAACACATGACTGGAAACAAAAATCTTTTTCAAAAGGTTATCAAAACAAAAGGTGGAAAAGTTACCTTCGGAGATAATGCTCAAGGAAAGATTGTTGGTATAGGTAATATTGTTTTTCTTGGAAAAGTTCTTATTTCAAATGTTTTGTTTGTTAAAGGTCTTAGGCACAATCTCATCATCATATGTCAATTATGTGATGAAGGTTACCTTGTGAATTTTAGAAATGATAAGTGTCTAGTTCACAATTCCAAGGATGAGTTCATTCTATCTGCCCATAGGCAAGAGAATGTTTACACTATTAACATAGAAGACCTTAGGAACCAAAACTTACCTTGTTTAAGTGTAATAGAAGACCAATAGTGGCTATGGCATAGGAGACTAGGACACTGTAATATGAGAAACATAAGAAAACTCTCAAAGAAAGGACTTGTAAAAGGGTTACCAGACCTTAGATATGATTCTTCAAAAGTATGTGATCCTTGTCAATTTGGCAAGCAACATAAAACTAGATTTAAACCAATTAATGAAGTTTCATCTTCTAATGCATTACAGCTTGTGCATATGGATCTGTTTGGTCCTTCACAATCTGGAAGCATTGGAGGCAAATACTATGTATTTGTTTTAGTTGATGACTTTACTAGATTTACATGGGTCTATTTTCTCACAAAGAAATCTGAATCCTTTTCCTATTTCAAAACATTTAAAGCCCAAGATAAAAATGAGAAAAACCTACCATTGATAACTATTCATAGTGATCATGGTGGTGATTTCCAAAACACAGATTTTGAAACTTGTTGTAGTAAGAAAGGTATTACTCACAATTTCTCAACTCCAAGAACTCCTCAGCAAAATGGTGTTGTTGAAAGAAGAAACCGTATTCTTCAGGAAATGACTCGAACCATGTTGAGTGAATACTCAATTGCTAAGCACTTTTGGGCTGAAGCTGTTAGTACTGCTTGTTATACTATAAATCGTGTTTTAACTAGACCATTTCTTAGTAAATCCCCTTATGAGTTATGGACTGGCCGAAAACCTAAAATTTCTAACTTCAACGTTTTTGGATGCAAAGTATTCATTCTGAATACAAAAGATAATCTCCACAAATTTGCACCAAAATCTAATGAAGGAATCTTTCTAGGCTATTCTACAACCTCTAAGGCTTATAGTGTTTTCAATAAAAACACTTGTACTGTTGAGGAAACAGTACATGTAAAATTCGATGAAACTGATCCTTTTGTTTTCAACCAACCCAATCCTATATCCTCGGATGTGTTTTCTAAAAATGTTTATCAACCATTATTAGAAGAGCATTCTGATATGGAAAATGTTCAAGAAAGTATTCCTGAGACATTTACCACAGAAGATTTTCTACCATATGTAGATGAACAGGTTTTACAAAACCCAAATCAATTGTTTCTTAGGAATCATCCCAGTGATAACATCATTGGTAATATAAATCAACCTGTAAGGACCAGAAATTCCTTATGAAATGAAATAGAACATCTTTCTTTTCTTTCCCAATTTGAACCTAAAAGTCCAAGTGAATCCTTAGGTGATGATGATTGGAAGAAAGCAATGCATGATGAACTAAATGAATTTGAAAGGAATCAAGTCTGGACTTTAGTTGAAAGACCTAAAGAAACAACTGTGATTACTGTAAAATGGGTTTTCAGAAACAAGTGTGAAGAAAATGGAATCATTGTAAGAAATAAAGCAAGACTTGTTGCTAAAGGCGATAATCATCAAGAGGGAATAGACTATGAAGAAACATATGCTCCTGTAGCTAGACTTGAATCTATTCATATTCTATTAGCCTTCGCAGCATATTTCAATTTCAAACTATTTCAAATGGATGTCAAATGTGCTTTTCTAAATGGTTTTGTTCAAGAAGAAGTTTTTGTAGAACAACCTCCTGGTTTTCAAGACCCAAAACATCCTGATCATGTTTTTAAACTTACCAAGGCTCTATATGGTCTTAAACAAGCCCCTAGAGCATGGTATGATAGACTTACAGGATTTCTTTTACAAAACAATTATACAAAAGGTATAGCAGATCCAACTCTTATTATCATAATGGAAAACAAAAATGTTTTGATTGTCCACATCTATGTTGATGACATCATATTTGGATCAACTCAGAAATCTTTAACTGATTCTTTTTCAAAATTAATGAAATCAGAGTTTGAAATGAGTATGATGGGTGAGTTAAAATTCTTTCTAGGTTTTCAAATTTCTCAAAAACCAGAAGGAACTTATATATCTCAACATAAGTATATTAAAGAATTACTCAAAAAGTATGGATTTGACAAAACTAAAAGTATTAGCACCCCAATTGGTACCTCAAATACTCTTGATCTTGATGAAACTAGGAAACCAGTAGATCAAACAAATTTTAGAGGTATGATAGGGAGTTTACTATACTTCATAGCTAGTCGACCCGACTTGATGTTTTCTGTATACTTATGTGTAAGATATCAATATAATCCAAAAGAGTCTCACTTAAAAGCCGTAAAGAGATTCTTTCGGTATTTAAAAGACACTATGGATTTAGGTCTTTTCTACTCTTCTGGAAATGATTTTGTTTTAAAAAGTTTTTCCGATGCTGACTTTGGTGGATGTAGAATGGATAGAAAAAGTACATCTGGAACATGTCATTTCTTAGGAGATTATTTGGTTTCTTGGTCCTGCAAGAAACAACACTCAGTAGCACTCTCCACTGCTGAAGCAAAATATGTAGATGCTAGAAGTTGTTGTGCTCAAGTATTGTGGATGCAGCACACACTCACTGACTATGGTTTGAGTTTCTCCAAAAGTCAAATTCTTTGTGATAATTCAAGTGCCATATCTCTTAGTAAAATCCATCACATCACTCACGTGCAAAACACATAGATGTTTGGCATCACTTTCTTAGAGATCACACACAAAAAGGAGATATTGTTTTACAATTCATCGGAACGCAAGAACAACTTGATGGCATTTTTACAAAACGTTTACCTTCTGATAAATTTGAATATATAAAACAGAAGCTAGGAATGATTACGTTAAAATAACCATTCATATCTACTTCCTGTTTTACATCTCTCCTAATAGTAAGAAACTCCTCGTAGAAAGGTGGGGGGGGGACATTTATTTCTATGTCTTTATGTTTTCTCTTATCTTATGATCTTTAACTATTTACTCTCTCAATATGTGTATCTTTTTCTGTTTATCGTATTGACAGTTTTATTGTTTCATTCATTTTTTCCATTCTGTTTATCGTATTGACAGTTTCATAGTATCATTTACTATCGAACCGATGATGGTAATAAAATTCTTTTCCATCGTATCGACCGATGATGGTAATAAAATTCTTTTCCATCGTATCAATCAATCAATAGTATTGAATCGACCGATGATGGTATTGAATTTCTTTTCCATCGTATCAATAGTTTTGTATCGACCGATGATGGTAATGATTTTCTTTTCTATCGAATCGACCGATGATGGTATTGAATTTCTTTTCCATCGTATCAATAGTTTTGTATCGACCGATGATGGTAATGATTTTCTTTTCTATCGAATCGACTGATGATGGTATTGAAATTATTTTCCATCGTATCAATAAATCTTGGTACTGAATCAACCGATGATGGTATTGAGATTGTTTTCCATCGTACTGTCAGTTCATGGTAACAAGATTGTTTTCTTTCGTACGGTCAGTTCATAGTAATGACATTGTTTTCCATCGGCATGATGATTTTTTTTCTTACGATTGTATTTTCTTTTTATTTCTATCAAAACCAACAATTACCTTATGTTCTCCGATAGGTGTTTTTTTCCATTTTTTTTAATTTTTTTTCTCTTTGTTTTAATCCTAACAAATGATCTGGTTTTCTCTAATCTTGACTGTAGAAGATCAATGGTCACCGTTTTTCGACCGTAGAAGATCAACAGTCACCTCTTTATCACCAATAAATACCCCTCTCCCCTCCCCAAACCCACATTGGATTTTCAGGATTTTAGGCGAAGCTCTGCTCCACCAGCTATAAATCTTCGTACGAGCTTCTCACCGGCAGAACCTTTATATCTCAATCCTCTTCTAATACTCCCGCCGAAATGTCTTCAATGACTTTTACAGAGAAATACTTTAACAGAGAAAGGTTAGTATCTCGAGATTTTTTCGATACGTACGATTCTACAATCAGGAGGATCATTTTGTTTCAAGGATGGTAACATCTGTGTGTTGAAAAGCCTGATTCTCAAGATCCGGTTCTTTTTGATGATGTTTATTAGTTTTAGAAAACCATTTCTTTCGACAAAGACATGACTATAAACTTTGCTGTGTATGATAGAAAATTGTCTATGTCTGTGAAACAAGTGGCACATTTTCTCAATGTTTCTATAGAAGGGGATTCTTTCTGTCCATCGCACAAACTACTAGAGGAAGTTGGTACGTTTAATAGAGAAATGCTGAAATGACTTTGATTGTTGTTAATGAAGAAAAGAGAAAAGTGTCTCATCTTTCTCCGGACAATCGTTTTGTAACTTTATGGATGCAAGGTTTTCTTTTCCCAAGGAAAGGGGATAGAGAAACTCTGAATGTTTCTGATATCTTTATGCTTGACTATATTGTGAATATGGGAAATGTAAATCTCATGGGATATGTTTTTGAAACAATTAAGAATGTCAAGACAGGAGGGATTATGTCCCAGATGATTATGTATCCAGCTATCCTTACAAAATTAATTCTTGAGAGTATGAAGTTTTGTAACATTCCTTTGAAAGGAAAACCCATGGATTTGAGGCCATCATGGATTAGTAAGAGTACGATGAAAAAGATGATTGTTTGTTTTGATCCGAATTCAAAACTTTTTGTCAGAGATGTAGAAGCTGAATTGGCTCAGAATCAATCGGCACCTATGCCATCCAAAGACATTCAATCCACCGGTGTTACTCAAAAGTCTTATCCGAAAACCAGTTCAAAGCTAAAGAAGAAGCCAAGGTATAGTAAGGAGGTTGTAGAAAAATGGAGAAAGGATAAGGAACAGAGAAAGGAAGGTGATCCGAAGTTTGGTCTTGACCCTGCTGAGGCTTTTGCAGAAAGAGTAAGGGTAGAAGAAACCCTTCAGGCTGAAAAGAAGAAGAAGCTTATTTTAAAAAGAACGGCTCAGGACTTTGATGTCTCTAAAATCTTGAATGCGGTTGAGGATGCCAGTGCCCAACTAACAGAAGAAGTGCGTCAAGAGCCCATCGTACAGAGTCTCCCTGAGGAAGGAAAAAAAACAAGTGATGGAAGAGATAGAAGAATTGGAAGAAGAAGAAGGAGACTTTCTTTTATAATTTCTTTAGAGTTCAAAGAAGAGTAGAGAGGAATCGGTTCAAAAGATGAGTGAAGGTGTTCAACAAACTCCTCATGCCGATCATGAACGATATCCGGAAAGAATGTCATCTCAAGAAAAGCAAGGTGCTCAATCTTCTCATTCTGATAAAGTTGTTGTCATTAGTGACAAAGTGGAAGAAGAAAGAAAGAAGAAAGAAAAAGCAAAAGGGAAACATCCAGTAGTTGATTCAAGCAGATCGTATGAACTAGCATCGTACGATGAAGATACAGATTCATAGCATACAATCTCTCTCAAGAAAAGTGATTATATTGTTCATGTTTTGTGAAGGGTTGAGAAGACCATTCCTTATTTCCCGAGGCTGGAAGGGAAGATTTATTTTATCACTGAAAATCAAAAGAAGAAGTTTGGATCTGTGAAATAATTGAGGAAGAAAGTTTTTTCAGTAGAAGCTGATTTGAAAGTTCTTTCAGGAAGCTCAGTTGCTCATAAGAAGGCTTGCAATAAGATGACCAAGTGGTCGTACAAACCAAGGAGCTCAATCAATGATCATGAGATAGATATTGAAGATATAATAAGGTTATCAAATGAGCTTGCAATTGCTTTCAACAATCTTTTCAAAGAAACTGTTGAAAGGTTGAACCTTTTGTCTTCTCAAAGAGCCGATGTTCCTTTAGTGAAAGATTTTCAAGAGAGAATGAATGTTTTTCAATCAGAATTCTCGAAGGGTTCATCCTTCAAAGATGAAATGGTTTTGCTGAAGAATCAAAATTATGTGTTATCCAAAGATAGCAAGAATTTGTAAAACAGAATTGATACCCTTGAAGAAGTAATCAGAGTCCAGGAGGAGACTATCAGAAATCAAGATTAGATTTTTGCGGACCAACAAGAGATTCTCAAAACTCAGGGAGAATCAATTTCTGAAGACAAGAAGGAGATCAAGAAGATGAAAGCTGTTCTACATGAGCTTATAAAGAAGGAGAAGGAAAGATAAAACAAATGATTGTTGTATTTGTTTTCTTTTAGAATTTGTCTTTGTTTTGTAATGACTCTTATGATCCTTTTCTTTTATCCATTGTCTTGTATTTCTTTACTAACTCTTTCAGACAATTGAAGATTTCTCCTTTCTTTTTGTAAATCAAAAAGGGGGAGAATATTTACAAAGGGGAGAATGTTTTATAAAGGGGGAGAATGCTTTACAATGCTCTTAAGGAAAAACTACGAATTCAATACTTAGGAAAGTCCATACCTAAGGGGGAGTTAGTTGTATTCAATTTCTTTTTCAGAAGAGTATTCAATAACTCAGGGGGAGATAAGTATTTCTTGTTACATTTACTTTGTGTGTTGTGCTTTCCAAAAAGGGGGAGATTGTTAAGTCAAAAGTCTTATTTTGACTTCTATATCATGTTTTGGAAATCACAAATGTATTCTATCATATGTTTGGAAATTACATTTGTCTTCTATCATGTTTATCGTATCGTACAATACTGATCGTACTGACTCTGTCAATCGTATCGTACTGACTCTGTCAATCGTATCGTGCTGACTCTGTCAATCGTATCGTACTGACTCTGTCAATCATACCATACTGACTCTGTCAATCGTATCGTACTGACTCTTCTATTCAGATGTTCATTATTTGATTTGGTACTTAGTCAAAAATACTCATTGCATATGAATCATACTCATGTTTTACTTTTCTATATATCTCTTGTCTTAACAAAACGATGTCGTTGAGTTAGTTACAAACTAACCAAAACGATGTCGTGCTTTCTATTTCAATATGAACGATGGAGGCAATATGACTGTTGGAACCCGAGGCCTATAAATAGGAGGTCATTTGAAGCTGAGAGAACAACGATGAACAAAGAGAACAAATGAAGAGACTCTGTGAACTACCAAGATTCTAGAGAGAGACACTGTGACTTCTCTCATCTGGCTTGTGCATCCGATCATCGTATCGAGGGCTTTCAAGTAATTGGAAGACAGAGGTTCCGATTAACTACAAAATCGAGGGCTGCCGGGGATAGGCAGACAGACGTCCCGATCATCGTATCGAGGGCTGCCAGGGATAGGCAGACAGACGTGCCGATCATCGTATCGAGGGCTGCCAGGGATAGGCAGACAGACGTGCCGATCATCGTATCGAGGGCTCACCAAGGTGTTGGTGAGACAGACCTTTTATCCTAGGTGAAAGGATAACCCTTCTCTTTGGGTTAAAAGAATTGTAATAATTTTACATTTCAGCTGTTACTTGTATTAGAAAGGGATTTGAATTGTTTCCTTTCTTCTTCACATATTCAATTGTAATTGTTTCAATTACAATCATTCTATTACATTTTGTATTGATTGATTCTATACTCTTTAAGGTAGAATCATTCATCTTTATATTACTCTGATCATTGTGTTCACCTTGAATACAATTGTTTTACATTACATTAGTATTACAATACTTCATACATTTTATATTTAATACAATTGTGGATGTTTGTATTTGTATTATTTTAAGATCATTTAAACTAATCCCTTTGTTGCTAAAACTCAAAGGTTTTTAACTCTACAATTCACCCCCCCCCCCTCTTGTATTGTTCCTTCTAATAGACATATATATCTACTATTTGATCCAACATGAATTATATAGTAATTTATTTTTATGAGGTGTATCTACTTCCATTTTATGTTTTATATATTATTTTTATTAATATTAATGTAGTTTAATTTTTTATATTATGATTCTATTTAATGGTGATTAGTATTCTACTGTTATTAATGTGGAAATGGTTTCTCCCACAATCTCATTTTAATAGAGATTATTTATGCATGAATATCCAATGAAATAAATTAAATGATCGTTTTTTTAAATAAAAATTCATTTTCATCTAGTATACTTATTCATGATTTTTTCAAGTGATATTAATATTTTCCTCATTTTTTATTAATGTGAGTAAGATAATATCTTTAAGAAAATATGATTAGATTTGTCTCTTCGGTTGAAAATCCATTTTAATAAAATGCACTTTTTTCTAAAAAAGTTTTCAATAAAGTTTTGAATATTATCCTATGACTATTTAAATTCATTTTATTACCCATTACTGGATTTTTATAATAAAAAGTTAAAATTAATTTTCCAATCATTTTGCAAACAAAACTCTTTTTCAATTTTCAAACAAAAACTGTTAAAGGAATTTTTTTTAAGACACCCAGTAAGAATGAAACATTCTCACTATCATGACCACTAAATAATTTTAATAATTATCACTAATTTTAATGATTACTTTTCATATATTGTTTCCCCTACCATTATATATTTTATTAGTTTTAAAAATTTTATTTTAAACGTATAAATGATATTTTTCTCAAGGATTTTTTTAATGATCTTTTTATGGTATTTCTACTCATCAATGCAAATAACCCATTATTAAACTTATACTCCATATGTGATATATTTTATTGATATGATATTTAATTATTCAATGAATGTTTTATGAATTTTTTGATCAATGTAACTATTGACATTGACATTCAATATATATTTTTTAGACACTAACATCCCCTTGAAACATTAAGATTCATGTAATCATTGAGAATTAAATTTACATTAAATATATGTATTATTTATCGTTGATATTTTTATTTCCTAAACCACATTCCATTTATAAATAAAAAAAATTAATTTTGAAGTCATTTTATTAACTATGGAAATATTTTAAAATTCATATTCATTAATCAATATTGATATATTTTTCTGAAGAATGTTATTCTTGAATTAAATTGGTCATTATATAAATGGGGAATGAATTTGAAATGAAACTGATTGGTGTCACATAGAATTATACTTCTCCTCAATGCATTGATAGCCTCATGAGGTGAATTATAGTGAAAGAATAAAATGGTGTTTTCCCTATACTATTAGACCATCTTTTTAATGGTTTTGAAGGAATAGATAAAATGATATATGAGATCATGAAACGTAATATTTAGAATTACCTTAAAAAAATTTATTTTTTATTTTTGTATATGAGATTATTGAATTCATATTTTGATAGATGAAATTTGTGACCATGTAATTTATTTAATGGAAGTAATGTTCACTTATTTACCATGCTCAATTTTTATTCCACATCTAATCCTGATAATAATGTTATTGAATAAATGGAATGTGATTTCAAATATTTAATAGGGCTTATTTTTTTTACGAATTTATAATGATTCATTAATTCATGATACCTTTCAATTTTTTTAACTATAAGTATGAATTAATTCTCTACATTAGTATTTTTCCATTCCAACGAATGTGAATTAGGAATATTTGAATGATTTCATGGTTGTAGAATTTTTCACATTCAAAATATTTTATTTCATGTATGTATGTGGTTTAACAAAACTACAAAACTATTTAGTTCATCTGGATATGATCAAATGTATCTTATAAGAATGTAATAATGTAAGCATAGACTCGAGTCTACTATGGTCTTGTTTATTAAATTATCTCAATAGGCAGAATACGCACATTATAAAATGATGTAAGTGTATAAAACAAAACATTTCTTACGGAAACAATATTGATATGAATATTCCTCACTGTGATAATATCATTGAAATTAAAATATATCAACGAATTGATTATGTGTAATACGTTTTAATGAAAAAATAAAAAATTCATTAAAATATAACTTAATAATAAGTAATTTCATACATAATCAAGGAATAACACAGTTTATGAATTATATGTATTACTAAATGAATGGAGAATGAGTGGAGAACACCATTACCTAGGTTCTACACATTCTATGTTTTTTCATTAACTCTTTATAATAAAATTGTATTAAATATTAAATTGGTTAAAGCAAAATTTAAACAATTATTAATTTCTCATTTAACTTTTTGTATCATTTTTAATGAATTATTTAATTATATATTCCATTAAATTCTCAATGGGTGTTTTGAGAAATTTTGGTTCCTGATGGAATAATTATTTGTATAGGATGATTATGGTCAATGGGGGGATGATTCCCTCATTTCAAAAATAATACCCATGACATAAATATCAATTTTATAAAAAAATTAATGTTTTATAACCATCCATGAATGTTGTAAATGAAAAATGAATCTCATCACTTCATGTTGGTGGTATCCTGCACGTAAGGGAAAACAGCATTACCATTTTACATTGGATGTAAGATTAATTAAAATGATGATATATTATAATTATTTAGTGGTATTTGTTTCATTAATACCATATATATACAGTTATTTCATTTTTATAAGCATTAATGAAAGGTGGTGATAGAAAACGAAACACATCCCTCTGTGGAGGTGGTGATCCACCCGTACGAACAGATAATGTTTTTATTCCCAATAGGATTGAAAAGTGATAAATATATATATTTTATAGTAAAAATAAAAATTCAGAATATTTTATATAATTAATTGATTATATAAACATGTTTTAAAAATAATTTATTGAGTGAAAAAATAAAAATAAAATGAAAACACATTGTTAATATGACTACCTCCTCTATGAAGAACCTCATATGGATCTCTCCATTGGGATCCTATGTATAGTATTTCATGGATACACTATGGACTATAAATTGTTTAATTATTCACAAAAAATTTATTGTAATTTTTCATTCTATACCTGTGGGTCATGTGATTGAGAATAATTTGGGAGAGGTGGTGTTACATTTCATGTGTGGTGATGTGCATATTTCGAATTACATAACATATTAAATTAATATAAATTAATTTTCATGTTAATGTTTAAAAAATTATATAATATGTATATATTATTAGTTTTAATTTACATGTTCTAATAAAAATAAAATTTACACAAGTTTATTTTAACTTTTTACCCATAAATGGTCGTTTTAACCCCTGTTAACCCTTTTAAAAAATATCATGATTACAATATTTTTTACTCTTATGGGATAAATAAATTAAATATATAAGGAAATTTATGTCATGAATATACGATAAATGATTTTATATACTATATTCCATTCAAATAGAAAAGTATAATACTTTTATGAAATTTTAAATCATTTAATTAAATATTATTAAACAAAAAATTACATTAATGTCATTTTATGAAATATTTTTATAAATGGAATTCAAAAAAACAATCAATATAATTTTTTTATCAAATATAAATTTTTAAAACATCACTATTTCATTATCTTTAATGTTATGGAAAACATGAAACTTAAATTCCTTATTTATTCATTGAGTAAAAGAATATAGAGAAATTTATCAAGGAATAATAGCACCCAAATGAATCTTTAAGGAATATTTGTTGGGGATGCTTGAATAGAACTAATAAAATTGAAAATTTATATGTGTTATATATTATAATAATTCATTATAATTTTATTTTAAAATTAAATTATCTTATGAAACCTTACTTAGGTTGAAAATATATTCCATAGTTACTATAAATAACAACAAAAAATGAATATGAAAGATTTTAGAAAAGTAGAATTATGATTAAAAACATGGATATAATATTATATAAAATTGAATCCCTATATGTGGTATTAATTAAATTTAAAATAATCCCAATAAGCATAATGAAAACCTACATCCCATAAAATATCATTTATAAGAATAAAAATGAATGTATGCCAAATTAATCTTAATATACATTACAATAAAATTAATAAGTTTATTAATAATTATTATTAAATAATTACATTTTAAATAAATTACATATATTAATTTATAAATACATTAATAAAAATGAGTTTTTTTAATAAAATTTTATTATTTCACCATTCAATAGAAATTTAATCAATTTAAAAAATACATATATTTCAACATTAGAATAAATTGATATAGTAATTAAATTAATGATATATTTTTTATCAAATAATATTTCATAATTGATTAAAAAATTAATTGTAATATTCACACATAAAAAACAATAAATACCATTTTTGAATAAAAAAATTCAAGCATTAAATGAATTTTATCAAAATTGATTATTCATTTACTAATAATTAATAAATATTTTTTTATTGATCAAAATATGTATATATATGTTTCAAAATGTGGTTTCTCTTATTCAAAACCAGAAATTTAATTGATAGGTCATAACAACCATATTTGAAAGATAAAATTTCATATTACTTAAATAGTAGTGTTATTGGTCGTTTATTGTATCTAACATAGTCTTCAATTAAAATCTTGTGGTGTTATATATTATTCCACAATTTATTTTCCTCCACTTTGGAAAACATGAAACTATATTATTTATAAATGTGTTAAATATTTCCCTTGTAGTATCTTCATTTTTTATAGTTAATCAATTCATTCCTTTGAATATGCATTTCTTATTTTTTGGAATTCCACTATAGTTCTTGAATCAAACAAAACTGTTACATAATGTAAATTTTGGCTACGTCCTACAACCATAGAAATCCATCATGTCAAAATTAATTCCAAATAATATTATCTTCTATATAGCCAATGATCTTTTCTCCTTAAAGATATTCAATGTCGAGAACTCCATCCTTGATGTATACAGTGTCGGTGATGTGGTCTTTATTTTTTTCATATAGGAGGCCCTACCCCTTTCTAAAATTCACATTCTATGCCTTTTCACATATCTTAAGTGTATTTTTGAAATTTTTACATTCTCATTTGCATCCTTCTAGATCTATGTCCACTACTATTACTTATATGATGAAGATTAATGTTGATCAACATTTTGTTTCTCATTATCATCTCATATTTAAAAATATAAAATTTTTTTTGGGTTTTCCAATTTTATGATAATCCTTTGAGTTATTTTATCTTCATATTCTAGAATATGTGCACATGTTTATCCGTTATTTTGATGATGAACTAATTACTTTTTACCTAAATACTTCACTATAATAATTGTAAACATTGAAATAATACAACGATTATGAAAACATATTCATAGGATGTTATTTTAGGAATTATGAAGTATCATTTATTAATGTGTAAAACCTAACGGACATGTCCCAACTACCCTAAATTATAATAATTGAAATTTATTATGCTATTTTCATCCATTGTAAAATATATTATAGATATATGAGTATCATGAAACTTTCTTTTTTTGTACATTCTTTACATATTTAAATCACTTCCACTACCATTTTTTGTATTCTTCACCATCACTAAAAACCCCTTTTAAATAAATAACTACAATCCTGGAATATAAATTATTTATTTAGTGCACACTACTTAACAATAATTTTTTCCATATGAACTTCTTCTACACACTTCCATACTAGGAGAGAGGATAGATTATTGATCTTTACATTTCCATCATCATGACTTGAAATCATATTAATTTTATAGAACACTTTTGAAAATATATTTTATAGAACTATTTATCCAATAAATGATTCATTTTTCATATCTAACATTACTCCCTTAATCAATTTTTTCCCCTGCTAGATGATCATTCATATTTATATTTTTCATTTAAAAATATTAGTTTTGAATTCTTTTAATTTGTTCCTAAATAGAAATCCTTGAGTTATGTATAATACCATTATATTTAATTCATTTATCATTCAATATTTATATTTTTTAAAGTACTAATTCATGTTTGTTTTCAAGATCAACAAGAACCTAAATTATAACAATTTATATATAATTATCTTACACATGGTGATTGGATACAACAAAAACATGGAATTCATCAACTAGGTCTCTATAGTATCAATACTCACCCACATATATTTCCCCAAATTCCTCTTCTTATTAAGAAATAATATAATTTATTCTGAAGTTATTCACTGATTTCCACTTACTACTCTCACTTTTTAATGTATAATATTTTGGATATTCTTTTACTTCATCATCACATAATTTCATACGATGCATATAAGTAAGATTCCCATATTTTATAAATCGAAAACTAGTAAATGGTATCTTTAATATGAACTTATTTTTTCCCTTTTTATTTGAGGGGTCAAATAAATAATATCCTAAAATTATTGATCCTAAATAACTTACTTGATTGGTTTTTTATATATCCTTTAATTACATCTCATCAGTCTATTCATTTTAATTTGTTTCTTATCAATGTTCAAACTTTTATAGGTATTGACATTTATATATAAGTTGTCCAAAGATACCAACATTGGGTGTTTATTTTTAATCAATATAACACATTGGGTAAATATGTAGAGTATTATATTAATAATGTTCACTTCATTACTAGATTCCCTAGGAGTAAACCTGTCTTTATGATGAATATTCCACTACTCATTAAATTCATCAATTATCTCATTTGGATTCATTATTAAATCATAATATTCATCCTCAAGACATCAATATTTTCATTCAAACATTTAAACAACAATCATAAATATTTATAATCTTCTCTCATAATGCATGAGATATATTACATAGAAAACCCATTTTTTAGATAGGGTTCATGAAATATCCCCATGAAGAATATATTACATTGGAATCACCATATATCTCTTTGTGATCCATATTAATAAATGATCCTAAATATATTCTTCTATTTATTACATGAGTTTTATCAATATCTAGAGACATTCCAATTGACTGAAAATAATATTTTATTAGATTTTTAATAGATATAAGATTATTAATTAAAAAATAAGTATTAATTTATTATTAAACATGACATACATACAACAAGAGATTAAGAGAACTCAACAGAAACCATTTTGTTTTGATACTTATTGTTGGTCATCGAGAAATTATACACCATATGAGTGAGGGACAATTTGTTGTGACTATTAAAAATATTAACTTCCCAATGATTTCATTTTATGATAAGAAATTAAAAAACTCTATCTATTCCTAAAAACTATAATATATTAGAGGTATAAGTTAAATGAATTTTTTTACATATTTCACCAAAAATTGATAGTCCATAGAGTATAAATGACAATATTATTATTTAGTGGATAATGTAAGGTTTTTTATTTTCATGGTTATATGATTTTTTGTTCCTATATTGGCCCTCTTGTTTTAAACCCATAAATATTTATAGGATGACTAACATTAGAAATCATTTTTGGAACTCTTTACTCGTCTTCATAGAATGGTGCTCACTACTTCTGTAGCGGTAATATTATATTCCATTAAATGATGTTACGAAAATACATCAAGGTGGGGTATTACATAAATATAGTATATCAATTCTTTTTGTGAGATCATAGTAGTAAACTACTCTTTTCATTATCATTAATATCTCAACCTAAAGACCTATAACTCCCCATGTGATTCATTTATAGTACTGAAGGTCCCAAATATCCAAATCAATTTCATACATTTAACAATAGAATATGATTTTAGAGAGACATATATTGTTTCCATTTTTTATTACAATTAATACAACATCCAAAACACTATGAGAAACCTCAACCTTTTCCAACATCTCTTTGTAATATTATTTAATTTTCCATATTGAAATTTTATCGATAAAAAAATAGGAAACATCCTCTAAGTTCAACACTATTATTTAATTCAATTTATACATTCCTCCCATGTTGTCAAAAAAATTTATGATTAATTATCCTTAAATCCTCAATGCATCCAATATATTAAATGTGCATTCTTCAACAAAAAATATATAAATTCTAGCACTCAATATCAACCTTTCATGTCTTTTTGTGTGGACCCAATAGATCCAAAAATGTAAATATAAAAGTTATAAAAATATTGTGAATATTTTTTTATCAATATCACCTTGAGTATCATCTAGAGATTCTCCATGTAAAACAATTAAACCTGAAAATAAATCCAAATGAATTGAAAATTTATAAGTTTAAATTTTAGAAAATGTTTCAATGGGATATTTCTTAATTAGATCTTCCATTATGGTTATATAATCTAGTTTTAACTTGTGTTACAATTATCTTTCTCTAGAGGTTTCTAATTTATACCATGACTGTGAAGATAATTGTTAAACGTGATAGACACATGGTTTTATATAGGGGAGACAATGGTAAATTAGGATAAGATCATGGTTATAAATATCAAAAAACATGGTTACATAGGATGTGATGTTGTTTTCATGGGATTTGTATATATTTATTATAGATTGTGGATGTATATAATTTTTAAAACCATATTCTAAAAAATATTTCCAATAGTTTCTTAAACCCACACCAGAGCCAATGAAAACCGCTTATTGGAATCAAAAAATAATCCCCTACGTGTTAGAATAGGTCATATTAAAGATTATTTATACATCATTACAAAAAATAACAACCCATTATTCACTTATAGTGGATTTTTTTAACAGTATTAATTCATGAAAAATACATATTTGTAGTGAATGGGAATATTTCGTAAGATCATAAAATTTAAAAGGAATAAATTCTATAATATAAAATTTATTTCAAATTAAAATGTAATTAACAAAAATAGAATGAGAAATAGAAATAAATAATCATCATATGATAAAATAGAATAATCTTATTAAAATGCTATCAAAGTAGAATAATTTTGACTATATAATAATAGTTGATTCGTGAAATCATTTTAACATTTACTCCCAACATCCACTAAAGATGTTTAAATTCCTATATAATAACCATAACCATATATAGAAAATATGAAGGGGATGAAAAACACCTTCATTGTAAGACTATCCATGATATAGTATGAAAATAGACCTCTTTTGATTTACCCTCAACACAAAAGAATTTTTATACTAGTAAAATCAAAATCTAGAGTTGATAAATCTGAATAGGGTGATCAAAATAATTTGTATAACGATATGAAATCCAATTTTCACTTAAAATATAACACAAATTCAAACTCAATGGGATGAATCAAAACCTAAACCCAATGAAAATTGAAATCAAATATCCCAAATCTACATCAGTATCTAGAAAAATGAATCACCATCGCAATGAGTGATTCGATGAAAGATGTTTCCATGATAAAATAGTGCTTGGATCCGTCACGGGTTTCCATTGTGAGTTACAGGATGACTGACCACTGGTGGGGGTGTGTTGTCGTCCTCTGAATGCAAACATCCTATGTCATCGGATCTACAATAGGTATTCGATCCAAAGAAAATGATGCTTGAGGGCCTCTAGTGGTATTAAGGTGTCATGAATGCGGGTCACATCGGGAGCTAGAGGTCAACCTACACCATTAAGAGGTTCAAGATGAATATGGTGGGGATCGTTTTGATCGGTTTAAAATTAATCTCAAAACAGGAGTTTCCTATTTTTATTAATCCAACACTTTATAATAATAATTTTGATAACATAATTTTATTATTATAAAAACTAATTATTAATAATAATTTACCGTATTATCATTATTATATATACTTATATCTATCATATTTTATTACCAATATTATTTATTTTTGTGTTTATTTTAATTATTATTTCAAAATAATATTTTAAAAAATTTAATGTAATGGTTCATTTAAATACATATTTACGCATTTACCTTGTTCATTAGTACTTTATAACAAATAAAGCACACACATATCAAAATAAATAATGTTATAGTAAAAAGAATGTTTTATATAAACTTTTTGATATTGTATTCTTGATAGAAAGCGAATTTTTTTTAACTATATGAGATAATAGGTTTTTTTAATGCTATAAAATCACAATTAATGAAACTATATTTCATTTAAAATATATATTTTTTTTAAAAAATTAAATCTCTAGAATAAAAATTTAAATAGATATGAAATACTATTAGTACATAAATACACCCTTTTTAATATTACTTAATCCCTATAGAGTGAGAAAAAAACAAAATAAATATATACATACATATATTTATATATGTGTGTGTGTAATAGTAATTTTTGGTTTCATTTGTAATTATTTTATTTTAAAATTGCTTCAATGAATATATGGAATGGTTAGTTTGTATATAAATATGTATCCTTAAAAACTGTTAATTTTAACCCAGATCATAAAATTTGTAGATCCTATTCCCGTAGAGATGAATCCTATTTTTAAATTCTTCTAGCCCCTTACCCTTATTCTCATTATTAGGGTTATACTTATGAATGACCCCAAAAGCATGATCTACAATATCTTTATTATGATGTTTGTAATAAGTTGTCCAGATTTTTGGTTGATGGTATTTATAGGTCTAATATTACCATATTATTGGTTTGAGGAAATGTTTGTTTTACCATTCTCAATGAATTTGTTAAAGAATGAGTTCTTTATGTTTAAGATTTATTTATTTAATTTTAAAAAGAGACGTATTATTATGAGATACTATGGTGTTACATTATACCCCCTTAAAAATTTTCATCTCAATTTTATGACATACAAAAAGAACATTGATATTTCAACATGACTTTAGGGTGTCTAACCTTCCATTATTAAGCATCCCCTAATTCTCATTATCACATCGATGATGGAGAGAGAGTGTTTGTATAGTGAAATAATACCTCAATACATATTCATAGTTTTCCACATCATTAGTGCAAATGTAGTCTATGCATATTGGATTGTAATGATGAATGATTTAAAGCATGTTTTGAAAATAATTGTTCTTAAGATATAGTTTCAATCATCAACATGTACCTGGTTTTTCTGAAATTGTCTGACAGAGTCATCTTCGAAATTTTAAAAATATGTTTTTTTAATATATTTCATATGATTCCAAAAATACCAGAAGTGTGTAATATATATATATATATATAAATATATATATGATTATTGGAGGTCTAAAACATTGATTGTTATTTAAAAAACAAATAGTGCATGATACTCTCTAGACTAGGCGAAATATTTGAAAATACCACGATAGTACCTCCCTTGTCGAGAAAGGTGGGAGAGCTGGGAGTTTATGATTTGATCATAGGTGAGCCATGATCCCAGATTATTCTACAGTATAGAGGAGGTGTTTTATATGTCTCATATAATTTTTGAGTAAAGTAGAACATTGGATATTGTTTTGATTCTACGAGATTATGACTTCACATTAATTATTCCAAGTATGTACTTAGGAATAGACAAGACTTCCATGCGTGGTTCTTCCCCTTACATCATGAAAAAATATTTCACCCTACTTACGAAACATGCCAAATTTAATATTACCATCTATAAATGATAAAATTGTGATATTAAATGGATTAAATTATCACATTTTACTACTCCTCACTGAAAATGATCTATGAAAATATATTAAGGTATCCAAATGGTTTGACGGTATCATGACCTCTAAAGGTATCTTTACCTCAATTATAATACCAACTATGAGTACATAGAGAACATAGTAAATTATTTTTAAATAATTTATTTATTTATTTAACACATCCTGAAATCTCAAAGCTATAAAGTTTTAGAGAGTAAGGATATATTGGGGATCCTTAATAAACAACCTATAAAAGAAAATACTTGTACAGTTTTTACAAGGGTTAAACACCTAAGCAGATCCTCGACCACTATCCGACTTCCATGAATACTTATTCCCTATTGAAATAGATTTTTAACTCATATGGTGAGTGATAAATAGCATAATAAGGGGGTTTAAAAACAAAAATTAATCCTAGAAGAGTATTTTTATTCTCAATAAAAACTAAAACACCTTATAAAGATTTATAATGATATATTTGAGAAAACATGTATAGTTTCCAAGAATAAACATTTTAGTTAAAATAGATTTAAATTTATATATACAATATATTGAAAATACAACTTGATCACTCATAAGGTCATAGTAATTTCACTTGAAAATATTTTAATCACTCATAATTAATTCTCAACAGAAACTTGAATCGTGACATGTATTATCAGTTCACTCCAGAGACATTGAAGATAGAATAAGCATGGGTTAAGGATCATTTCAAATGGAGGATCATGAGTCATGGATCAGTGCACATGTATTAGCATATGTAGACCCTCATTTCACATTCTTTAAAGCAAGAAAACTCTCATTTCATAGGAATTTGCATGAGTAAAACCTCATGAAACCTGAATTAGCATGAGTAAACCCTCATTGCACATGAATTAGCATGAGTAAACCCTTATTTCAGAAGACGTGTCATGGTATATCATTTAAACCATGAGTTATGAAAACTATTTCATGTAAAGAACATTCTTGATCATATGTGTCATGAAAAAAGTGGTTACTTGAAAACAATTCAGGATTATAAAATCATTTGTATGTATGTAATAGTTTTATATAAAGGATATTAAATTGTTCATGTTGATAAAACATGATAGAATACCTATAATAATGAGTAATACATGTACATTTGTATATTTACATCAATATTAATGTATATATATACACTTACAATAAATAAATACATTTCACATGAAATGATATATATTTATATATGTGTATATGTATATGTATGTTTGTGTATACATATAAACATAATTCTACATTTACAGGTTTTGAAGACCAAACATTAATTTGAGGGCACGACCACCTTTCTTGTACTCTTGAAGACATTATTAAAAACATATAAGCGTAAAAGTAAATTTTATATTAAGTTGAAATATGTTGGCTGAAAGAGTTTAAAAAATGTACTGTTATGTACATATACATTTATGTATAATTATATATTCATACAAATCTATAACCAAATTATTACCCCTTTTTTATGATCTACAAACATCACTGAGGTATATTAATTAATTAATTTATTATTGTTTTTTCTCAAAATAATTTTATGAAAACTGTGTCTTATAAATGATATAAATTATTATGTAAAATTTTTAAATTTAAAAAAACATGTATCATTTTAGAAGATCCATTTTATTCAACTAAAATTAAAACCACTTTCCATAGAATAAAAATTAAACTTCTATTAAAATATATTTTTGAACTAAAAAACATTGTTTATAAAAGTCATTATATCATCAAGTACAATTATTAAATATTTAAACAAAATTATTCTAATTATCTTAATATTTTTATTAAAAATTAAAACGATCATAAAGTAAATATTATTAATCGATACAATTACATTATTTAAAAATAAATATTAAATAGTGGGAATCATTTTAGGAGATCATTCCTAAAAATATATAGTATTGAAAAAGATAAAAAAAATATATAAAGTAATTAGTTATTACATATAAGGATAATATATCTCAAAATTTATTTGGACAATCCAAAAAAATGATAATATTTGACAAAGATAAATTGATGAAGAACACTTGGAACACATATGCATGTTGAAAAAAAGTTGTTCTCCTTACACATAAATTTTCTAGAAATAAATTATAAAATAGAAAATCATTTAAAATAAATAAATTTAAAATTTTATTAACCAATGGAGGATTAAATACTATAGAAAAATTAGAACATGCAAGAAAAATTTGATTGGACTGAACATGTTTCATGAAAAAAATCACCTTACCACAATAATAATAAAAATTACTTGAACAAGAATGTAGTAAATACTAAATATCTAACTGATATCATATTACATAAAATACCTAAGATGAAAATAAATTTTAAAAAATAAAATCTCTTACATTATAGGTGATTCCATCACTGACTCGCAAGGAGAAATAAATACAACTAATTGGTTTGAAACGATGACAATGCAGAAATAATTTTGAATCATTCCGACATATTTTTCAACAATGAAACTATGTTACCATGATTAATACTTAAGGATGATCAACATAATATAACACTAAGTGGTTGAAATGTTGTTTCATTCAAGAATAATAATTAAAGAAACTATTTTAAACACATAAGATATTTTTAATAAAATATTCCATACAGTAAGAATATAAGTAGTAGGTAGTTCCTCGCTCTAGTATTACAACTAAGAAGGTGATAAAAAACAACTTCAAAGTTAAATGGGCCAACATGTAGTAGGAAGACTCCCCCCAGAGAGATTTCCCCTAAAAACAACACTGTTTTTAAACCTGAACATTAAAAAAATAGAGTTTACAATACATAGCATTGTGAACATACTGATTATCATATTAACAACAAAGCATAATTTTACATAGTATATAACCCTAATTTTAACATTGTAGCATTTTTGGGAACCTAATATAATGGAAAATTAAAATAAATACTCTAGCACTTCGTCTATTTTTTGAAATCTGACTCACCATCAGAATGAGGAATTCGATGGATGATGTTTCCATGAGACACACGACACTGAGAGTCATCACGGGTTGACAGTGCGAGTTACAGGCTGATCGATTTCTAGTGGTGGTGTGTAACCTTCATCCTAACATGACCATCTTTAGTCATGGGACCCACAATGGGGAGATGATCCAAGAAATATTGATGCATGAGGACCTTCATTATGATTGAAGTTTCGTGAGTGTGGGGAATATCAGGAGTTTTAGGTCTACCAACACATTTGATAGTATGAAGATAAAGATGTGGGGAGGGTTTCATTCGGCCTAAACATATTCCCTAAATGGGACTCCCCCTTTTTTATCCAACAAATTATAATAATAATTATTATAAAATAATTTTATTATTACAAAAACTAATTAAAAATAATATTTTAACTTATTACCATTATTATATAAACTTATATCAAACATATTTTATTACCACTGTTGTTTATTACTATCTTTATTATTATTATTATTGTTAAATAATATCCAAAAAACAATAATGAAGTGAGTCATTAAAATACAAGATATGTATTTACCGTGTTCTTAAGTTGTTTATAAATAATGACACCCACATATTTCAAAATAAATATTATTATTGTAAAAAATTATGAATTATAAAAACTTTTGAATATTGTTTTATTTATTGATAGAAAAGGAAAAACATTTTTTATATGGTATAATAATTTTTTTAAATGTTTCTAAATTACATTAAATGAATATCTATTTTAATAAAAATATTATTTTATTTTTTTAATTCATTTGATTAAATATTCATTTAGATTTCTAATATTTTTTGTACTCAAATAAACTACTTTTAATTGTATTTAATCACTACCTAAACACGCACGCAGAAAAATACACACATAAAAAAACACACACACACACACATATATATATATATATTTGTGTAATAGTAATTTTTGGTTTCATTTATTATTATTTTATTTTAAAATTACATAAACGGTTGTATGTGATGGTATGTTCATAAATAATATGCAACCTTAACAAACATACTATTTTATCCAAGCTCAACAAAGTTTAAGATCTTATTCTCTTAACGATGATGCCCAATTTTACATTCCTCTATGTTGTTACACTTTTTCTCCTTTTGGGGTTTCGACATAAGGATGATCGCTAATGCATGGGATACGATATCATCAATATCAAGTTTGTTATAAGGTAACATTTTTTTTATGTGGATGTTATTTATCGGTTTAAAATTACCCTCTTCTTAGTTTGACGAAATTTTTCTTGTATATTTTTTAATGTGTAACTTAATGATGGAGTTCTTTCTTTAAGATTTATTTATTGCATGTTAATAAGAGTCAAATTTATAGGGGTTACTTGTGAATTTTACCGATGTAATTACTTTCCTATTTCTATATAGATTTATAATTTTTTCATTTATTTGTACATATTAATATAAAAATGATACTATAAATTAAAATTTTAAATATTTTATTTAAATTATAATTGTATATTTAGTTCATTGTTGTATATGAAACAATCTATTCCGAGTATATTTTATTTGAAGGGAAATTAATACAAAAATTTATCGGTTTTAAATTATCCCTCGCATTGATAAAATGTGTTATATTATTTTGAATTAAAAATTAATTATAACAAAAACAATTGTAATTAAATGAGTGATATTATACAAGATAAAATATCTAGAGAGATTTTAACCCAAAAACCCGAGGAAACATATCTTTTTCCTTAGAATAGTTTGATCACTGTTATAGATTTTAACATTAGTAATTTGAGAGAAATGATAAATCATAATCTAATTTCATATTTCATATAATATAATATACATTTTAGAGGGTTTATGGTTATACATAATTTTATATATGGCTATAAATTATTTTTATATAATTAATCAAATTCCCCTATTTAGGTAATTAATATGATGCATATGTGACGGTTGGAAATCCATTACAAAAATCACATAAAATTCATCTAAATGAAGGATTAATATTATTTAAATGAATACAATTCCAATAAATTTCTTCATAAGGAAAAATAATCATTAAACTATAAAAATTAATTCAAATTGTTCTTGACTTGTTTATTACACACTCTTAGAAAATGTTCCATATATTTTATAGTTCCTATAATCAAAATCTATCAAGACTTCCAAAACGTTGGAATGGAGGATAGTTTTTATTTAGTTATCATGATCTACTTTAATAATTTTCAAAGTAAATTCCATTACATGTTACCTAGGTCTAGAAGTTTTCAAATATTAACCATCCTTGATTGCAATTGGACTAAGGAAATAATAATATAATGACAAAATTAATTTTATAGGAATAATTATTGTGTGGTTAGTGAATTAATTGGGATAATGATATCCTCTATTACATTTTAGGACCACTATATGTCTCTTTGAAAATCAGGATCTTGATGGCCAATCCTTCAACACATGAAATATTTTTTTATTCCATTGAAACATTTTCATGGGTTATTGTTCCTATATTTTTTGCAAATATGAAGTTGAATGATATTTCCACTATGGTATTTTTCACTATTGATTCCACAAAAATTCATCCTTCACTAGTTTCTTGATCCTTGGATTTTATTATTTTTTATATTATTAATAGTAAATCATTGTATTTCGTAAAGAAAACCAATAAAATATTTATGATCTGATTCAATCACTTTTGGTCGCTCATTGGAACATTCATCACATTTTACACCACAACCATTTTTAACATAGTTCCCTTGTGATTTACTCTTTAAAATAATTAATATAATGTTACACATGAGAATATAATATATAAAAAGTATAAAAATTTAAAACTATTAACATAATAAGATTAAATCATAAATGACATGTGAACACTAAATTTTGAATTTATAGGTATCAATATTAGCTATCCATGGTAACATTCCTAGTAGGTTATATAACATAACCAGTTATATATAATATCCTTAAATTCAATTTAAATCATTTATAATAGATATTTGAGAATATGTGAATTAACAAGAACAATATCCCCCATGATAGTCAATCTTGTTGTGCAGTTCGTCATCTTTATCATAGATTAAGTGGATATTTAGTTAATATCCAACCATTATTTATTTAATTTATTACCCCGAGGTAAATTTATTCTAGATCTACCATCCAATTTTTTGAATCCAAATAGGGAATTCATTACTATGAAATAATATAATCACTAAATTAGAAAAAACAAAAGGAATTTATCAATCACATAATCTTACCCATTTGATTTTTATTGAATAATTTTCCACATAATCCCTAAAAATATATAATATAATACAAAAATAAACAAAACCTTCATCTAGAACCAATTTTTGTTCCTTAAAATCTCATTAAATGAAGTTTTTACAACAAAAAAACATTATATAATAGATTTGATAACAACCAATGTGGTTGGTGCTAAAAATAAATTCACTTTACCTTATTTCAATAGTATAAACACAAGAACTCACAAATAATATCCTAATTCAAATAACCAAATGTTGTGTTTTTTTCATCAACTATAGATGAAATATATTTTATAATACATTTAAATATTTCGACATTACAGTACCACATTAGACGCTATTCCACCACACCCATTTTTTATACTCATTTTCATAACCAGTGGAATGAAAAGAATAATAAAGTCGTGATGTTATATTATAGGTAAATAAAAATTTATCAATGAATAATTATAGTTAGCTAAATAATGGGAGAAATAATATATTTTCTTGAAAAATACAATTTAAAGATCATGTGATCATAAAAATAAATCACAGAACATGATATATCATTAAGGATATTTATATATGAACATGTGTCCACTGGAAGATCAGTAAGGATACATAAAAACTATGATAATTCGTAGAGGAATGTAACCATATACATGAATTGGGGGTGATAACATAATAAAATTGATTAACAATGAAATGTAAAATAAAATAAGAATATGTAATCATGAATTTTTAAGATAACATATGATTCTACAACATTCTGTTGTGATAAAACCCATGATTCTTGTGCATTTAGTAATTTTTAAATCCAGGATTCACACACTGTATGTTGTAAATAATCCCATTATGTCAATTATTTATTGTCCCATTTGATATCATACATATATAATTGGTTAGATGATGATATAGGATCCCACTCTTCAATAACCATATATATGATTACAATAAGATGTCAATCATTCATCATATCATTAAAACAAATGAAAACATAATATTTTTTATATTAGTTCCAAATAGAATCTAATAACATTTTATAAAAAGTAAATTTTTTTATAAAAAAAATATATCATTCAAAATTATTTTTTCATAAATGAATTTATAAGGTGATTCATAAAACATATCTCTATCTGACATAGTTATTTTTATGTTAAATATGAAAATGGAAGTGAAATGTAAAGGATTCTTTAAAAAAAATTAAAAACTTATTCATATAAGAAATAAACCTAGATTCACATTTTAAAAAATTATTTTGATGAATTAAAAGTGATGAATGTTTTAAAAATTATATATAAAAGAAATTATATAATGCATCCTTGACTATTCCTAAATATTATCCTTAATATATGTAGACTGGAAAAAAATTTATATGACCCATAATGGAATAACCTTTTCTATTTTTTTAAAACATACATTTTTTTAAAACCACATCATGAAAAAGAGTAATAAATCATCCATTTGTAAATAAGTAACGATAAATTTTAATATCTCTAGAAATAATATATTTTATAAAATTATGAAATTATAACATTTGTGAGAAGAGTAAATATGGTAATGGAAAAGAAGAAAACTCGTTCTGGGAGGATTGGAATTATTCATATCACTATCAAACTATATGAATAAATAATTCCATCAAAGATGATGTATTTAATTTGAAAATTTATTTCCTTATAATTATGGGGGGAAATGTAATATAATATAATTATTTTTAAAAAAAATATTTTAATATGATTGTTATTTGGAATATATATGACTCAATATATGATGTTGTGTAAAGAAAACCTTTTACCTTTTACACCTAAAATCCTTAAAAATATCTTCGAATTCATATATAAAAATTATAAAAACCATAATAAATTATTTTATAACCTTATTCGCATCTATTAGATTATATAATCATTAATTATATCAATTTTTTATATATTTATTAGTATTCTCTATTCTCTATTCATATCGGATATTATAGATATTAATTGTTTCTCGCATGCATTAAAATGATGGTGACGATCCACAATATTTGATACTAAGATCACCATTCAAATATTATATATTCTATCAGAATATATTTTTTATAATAATTTATTATTATACATTATTTCATTCAATTATTTATTTCATGATTTGTGAATTTCAAATCCCAGAATATTTTACTTTATTAATATAAATGGAATCAGTGATGTTATATTAAAAATGTGTTAAATATTAATATAAAATATCTAGAAAATTATTCATTTTTTAAACATAATTTCATGGTCTTGGTAAAACCTAGATAAGTAACCTCACCTATATGCTTTGTAAAATGTGAATTATTAGGATAGATTCTACAACATAATGAAAATTTATTCCTTTTTTCTACATATATTTTATAATATGGTTAAATTTTTTATAACCTCAAATTTATTGAATATATTATAGTAAATAAATAGATCATTTTAATGTATCATAGTTTCATTTAATTACAATTTCATATATGAAATGATAAATCCAATTAATTATTAATTTAAAAGCATGATAATACTAAAATATTAGTGTATTTATCAAACTATATCCTTGTTCCCCTGAGATAATTTATAGGATTCATCTTCCCAATCTTATGAAAAGTAGTGATTTAGATGTCCAACCCTTTATGAGATGAATCCATTAATCCACAAAAATTAAAATATATTCTATTTTTTAATCTCTAGACCCTGAGACCATTGGGACTCATTAATCATCATCTTGATATTAGTGGGACATCAAAATATTTTATCATAGTTATAAATATAAAATATATATAGATATATTAATATTCAACATTATTCTATTAATGAATTGCCCCAACATTACATTTTGGTTGATGAAAAATCTATATACATACTATAAAATCCTTATGATGTTTACCTCATATGAATTATTCATTCACCATCATTTTTATTGAGTCCAAGACACTCCCTCTATATTTTAAGAAATCTATTGTGAAGAAAAAATTGGTTAATTTTTTCTTTAATACTTCAAACATTACAGATTTATTTTCTTCCATCATCTTTAAATTCATAATTATTGTCTTCTACTAACGTAATTTTAAACTTATGTGATAAATATATAGTATAATTTTATCTTCTTGAGTGCTTTAAAGGTTTAAGAATATAATATAAATGTAATTTATCCATTTTACAAAGATTAGGGGATCAATATATAAGCTAATTTTTATATGATCTTTCATATAAAGGACTCAACAACAACTTGTTCTTTCTTGGGATAAATAGGGTTCACCATGTGAATCATGTTATTGTTCAAAACATGAGTCATTGTAGAATGTATAAACATGGTTTTCTTGACTCCCACTACAATAATATAAGGTATTTCATTTTAGTATAGATTTCATTTCCCATTATATAGGTTACTTGATAAATTCCTCTTATTTTCATCTATTTACTAAAATATAGAAATATTAGGGATAATAATACTCAAATTAATAAGAATATATTTGAAAAACAATAAACAATGAATAAATTACTGATAAATTACATGGATAAACTTACTCATGAATTTATTGATTTTAATATAGGTTATACATAATCATTTTCCTATTTATTTATACAAAATAACTAGAAATATATTATATCATTAAATAATTAAAGACCATAATAATATATATTCCAATAATTCACAATGGTTTGTTAAGGTAATTTGAATCAACCAATGAATATTATTATAGAGTGTTAAACAAGGTGTCTATTTATTCCCACTTCTTATGCACCAACTGAATATCAAGTTAATACCCAACGAATAATTTTATGTGTTATTTCCACAATTTTAATCTTTTAGATATCCCAAATCTACTTGTTTATATACATACATGGATTTCATTTCATGGAAAACACATATACTATTTATTATTATTTTTAATACATTTTCTAAAACATTAAACTTATCCCTTGGGATTTCACTAATTTATTATCATCCCAATCCCCTATAAAATATAACTTTATATTATATAAACTATAAAATATTAATTCTCAAACATAAATTGTTACATGAATTTTAAAATTAAAATATGAAAACTCATCACATAAATCTACAAGCCTAGTGTCTTTGGAAGATTACATACATAAAACATCAAATTAAACTTAACCTGAACATATTTATTTATTTATATATAATTTACTACTCTATAAAATTAATCATTAATTAAATAATTAGATTCCATGGGTATATACATAAGGGAAAAAGTTTAGTCATAAATCCAAGTAATAGAATTATAAGAGTAAATGTTGACTGTGATGTAATACACATGATTGAAGAGACATTTATGATATCAAAATGAGACAAATCAAAAGCATGGGATCAAGGGATATTGGGTGTGATATCATAAGATCAAGTTATTATAAATATAATGAAATATCATAAAACATGACATCAAAGGTATAGTTCAAGACTCACTGCTAAGACAACATATCATTGTGTTCTCATATTACGTCTATATTTCCTTACATGAAATATAAGGGGATAAAAACATTGCCCCATTTATTTGGTGATTTATAAAATCAATCCCACTCAACTCATTCCTAACTAGTACATTCATATTTTTTCTACATATGGACGGAATTAATAAAGCATAATCTTATGAAAAACCCACGACCAGAAGAATAGTTTCATGATATTTTCTTAAAGAATATTCAAATGAAGTATCATAAATATTCCCTATAAAATAAAGGGGTTGAATACTTTTTTGATTTTAATAACCTATTAATGAATCATAGGTCATGATAGTTGTGTTTTGTTGTATAGTCGTCAAAAAAATTATCGGAGAGGTGTGTTTTTGACTTAAGAGATGATTTTAAAAGAAATATTTACATATATATAATGGTTAGTGGATATTGTTTTTCAATTTTCCTTTTTGAACTCAAATAATATATATAATATTCTTCAATATTACTTAAGGTAATATTTATAAACATTTGGCAGAAAAAAAATTTGTAATAAATAGTATGTTTCAATTTAATTCAGTTCTATTTAAAGAGAAAACTGATGAGGAAACCTAAAACAAACCCATTTAACTATAGAAAATAAATTAGAAATATATATATATATATATATGATATATATATATATAATTTTATTTTCAGATGGATAATTAAGATATAATTATTGTTAGAGGGATAATCACATATAAATGAATGTATATTTGTTTGGATAGATACAATATCATGGTTCTTGAATCAGTTGTTATAAGCCCATACTATCCAAAATAATAAAAGTTAACATTGTGTCGTAAAATTTTAATCATAAATTGTATGTATAACAATGGTTATATTATGTTTATTTATATTAATTTTATTGATATATCATGTTTGTTTTCAATATCCCAAGGATGTTTCTTTCACGGTTCTATGGTCACAACTTCTTAAAAATAATTACATATCTTATTATGAAATCATTACATATCTTCATATGTGTACTAGTATTTAAATAACAAGCTTATAAAAGTTTAAATGGTTATATTGTTCATAAATAATCATTATTATTATAATAAAAGTGTTATTTTTATATGGTTATTTCATTAAGTTTTTTTTCATACCATGATAAAAAAATTTTGCTTCAATTTACATTCAGTACTACATATCTCTTCCACGTTTTAAAATAATATAAAATATTATAATTGATAAAATTTATACCAATATTATGTTTTTCTTATATTTTTTTCTGAACGCAATGTTGAAAAATAGAATACATCATCAACCAAGGGGGTAAAAAAATAAAATATTGTAAATTATATAATTTTTATAATGATTGTATGTTAATTAATTGATATGACACAAAAAATTATGGAATTTTTTAATATTTAGAGTAAAAAATTTATTATGTTGTTGTTTAACGAACATATTTTGTAGAGGTAGAAGAAGAAAATAATTTGAAAGGTCTTAGTGGAGAAAACTACATCCCATGTTGGATGACCTCTCTTGGACTACACATTAAGGCTCTTATAGTGGAATTTTTTGGAGAAACAATTCTTTAGACCATGGAGAAAATTATGGAGAGATATTTTTATAAATTAAAGGAAAATAGTTTTTGAATATAAATAGAAATGGGAAGAGAAGGATGTCAATTATAATGGGAAGAGAGGGTTATCTATAATATATTAATTAGAATATTATTTTTTTATCATAAAAAACAATATTAATGATTCTTACACCAATATACTATAATTGGTTCTCATGATTCCAATAAAATAGATTTTATATAATCGTAGATTATATTAATCATTTATATAACTTATAATGTCAATTATATTATTATTTTTCTTATTTCACCATTCACCAAAATTTTATCTTTTTAAGAAAAATTTAAAACAATGTCCAAAACAACAATATACAATTTGGTTCCCCAAATTAAGTCCATTATATCAAAATAAATATACTTATATATATGAAATAATTTTTACATTCATATTCTATTAAATTATAAAATACTAGTTTTTACAACACAAAAAAAAATTTATGAACCTTATAAAAATAACATAGAATATATGAAAATATTATTAATATTTATGTAAAAATAAATAGCGTTTTAAAATATAATTATCTATTTTATTTAAATATATTTCAATGAAAAATAGATTTTTATATTATCACAAACCTTGTAGGGGTACCATCTAACCAGACTCCCAACCCGACCCACTATAAGATCAAAAGTGCGTTCCCAAACCCCACAAGATTTAAACTAGTATCTAAGCATCAAATATCACATTTTGTGAACCACATTTTTCATAACATTCAAAAAAAAATTCACAAGAATCAAGAATCAAATAATGAAAAATAACCATATCTAATGAGATAAAACTATGCAAATATTAATAGTTTTATATTTTAAAACAAAAACCCAAAATTCCAAAATTGGGAGTGGACTAACAAGACATCAACCAAAAACCTTCATGAAGCAAGAGTTCCATCACCCTCATGCCACCTCCACTAACACCTGCATGAAGTGGAACAGTAGCAACCATATCCACCATCAGTACCATGAGACATCATTTTTTACCTAGGTAAAATATAACAAGGTCTAAATACACATGAGGGTTTATATTGAGTGTTTGACACTATAGTGTAAGATACCGGCCAAAGGGATTATTTACAATAAAATTATATAAAAAATCAATATATTATTTTTTATTGAAAATAATGGAATTTTTTATGTAATTTTTTTTAATATGAATATAACATTAAAATAAAATGAAATTTAATGTCCACTCTACAATTATGGTAATGATAACATCACAAGAAATCCCTAAGGCTATAGTATTTGTAGGACCATATGAACATTTTATCTCAGGGAAATGGTTTGGAAACAGTAACTCCCAACATCCTGGTACATGTACCACTAAATGGGAACACATCACATGGTATTGTGGTATCCAATGAATTAGAATGTGTTTAGTAAGATTTGTAGCGTCAATTATATGAACCTGGATCTTCATTTCAGGTATTTTTTTCCTTTTCTTGTCTTATATGAGAAAAATAGGAAAATCTGGAAATTTTTGAAGTACATATTGTGTACTTCATAAGTACATGCCGTGTACTTTGATGCAGTTCCAGACCGTGTGTTGGCCGTGTCCGGGCCACACACACGGTGTGTAGGGGCGATGTCATGGCCAGATTAAGTGGAGTACGGAAAGGCCAAGTACATGTCGTGTACCCCAGAAGTACACTACAAGTAATTTTTTTTTCATTAAATGGACCTGGGTCGCACCTAATCGATGAAAACATCTTCTTCTCTAGGTTCCTGGACTGAGAGAAACATGTACGGCTGCGGAACTTCTCTGAGCCCCCGTGCCTCCGTCCGTTCTCCGAATCGACCATCATCGATTGCTTTGGGACTGCAGTGGTAGGTTATCCCTTCTCCTAGAGCTTTGTTTTTCAATTCCTCTTCTTTCTCAAGGTTTTGTGTATTTTCGTAGATCTACGCCGTTATAAGTAAAATCCAGCCTCTTGGTCCATTAATATTGATCCCCTTGCATCCATGTTGGTGTTTTTTGCCTTACCTATAGAATACATTGTGTTTTATGTGAAAATTCCACCAATACCCATGAATGGGGCATTGGGTGTTTAACCTTTTGCCTTGTGTTTTTCCTACCATGCTTGTATGCATGTTTAGAGGTATTTTGATCTTGGTTGTGGGTAGTTGTTGTGCTTGGATGTTTCTCTCATGCCTTGTTCTTATTACAACCTTTGGGTATTGTTAGGCTTTGGCCGTTATACCTATTTTCCATTCCTTGTGACTGTAAGATGGATTTTTTTTTTAGGATATGCTTGTTATGATATAGACTGGTTCTCCAAGTAGTTCTGTAGGTGTACTTTGGCCTTATAGAATTATTATGCACTGACTGGAATAAGACCGTGGGGACCTGGTGTTATAGACTATAAGTGATTGACTTTGTGAGCTTCCCAGAGAGTCTTGGATATTATAGACCACAGGATGGTAGACCGTGTGAGCTTCCTCATAGAGTGTTGAACATTATAGACTACAGGGGATAGACCAAGTGATATTCACATAGATTCTTGGATATTATAGACTACAAGAGGGTATATCGAGTGATCTTCCTTAGTGAGTATTTACTTTGTTTGAATTTCATTAAAACCATTCCATGCTAGAGAAGGAATAGACTGAGAGAGAATCTTTAGAGGGTCTGTGATTGACACGAGATTATAGGAGGAATTGACCGAGCGAGCTTCCATAGAGAGTTTCTACACCTTGGGGCTATAAGAGGGTTAGATCACGTGATCTTCCTCAGAGATTCCATGACTACCCTAGACTATAAGGGGAATTGACCAAGTGAGCATCCCTAGAGAGTCTTATAATCTCATATGAATAAACAAGAGGGGTTAGGATGAGTGCACTGCCCAGATGGTTGTTGGTACATCTTGGATAGGACCAGAGGTGTTGGGTGCGAGTACTTCTCAGAGGGATTCCTATTGTGGTTTTTTGTTTGCTTCACTGCTTCTTGTTGTTCTTTGGATTGATTACTGTTGTATATCATCCTGTTACTGATTAATGTTTACTGCTTGATGTTTACTATAACCTTTTACTGCCTGTTGTTTACTATTACAGTTTGCTACTTACTGTACTATTACCTTCCATATCCTCACTGATTGTAAGGCAGATATATTCGTGTGGTTGACTACTGATATTAGTCTCACACCCAGTTTGGGTAATGATTTTGGGCCCAAACAGACTATGTTGTTGCAGGTATAGACAAGGGAAAGTGCGCTTCGACTTCTAGTACATGATTTCTTGGAGCAGGAGAGCATGGGACCAAGCCAAGGCTTGAGATTCTTAGGAGTTGCTTATTTGTTTTTCTTTTGTACTTGGATTAGTATTGTATTCAGCATTGTGACTTGTTTGTCCGCTTTCCTAGACATATGTATCGTGCATCATTTCATATATATGTGTGTACTCTAGTTGTTTACTGTTTTAGTCTTCCAATGTTTATTGATGTTGGATATTTACTGCTTCCGATATTTTCTACGTTGTTTACTTCCACTGTGTACTCTTCCAATGAGGGAATAGTTTCCCCACTATCACACCCAAAGACCTCGCTGCTATTCGGAAACCTCTAGCGTTTGGGGAAATGTGCCAGAGTCCATGTGACCAACCAGGTACTGGGTGCCTCTGGGAGGCTTCCGAAACTAGGATGTTACAAAGTGGTATCAGAGGGCATCTTTTCTATTGATTTATTATTTGGATCCTTTAGCTAGGGATAGGACGGATTCGGAACGTGGTAATAATTTGTGCCCAAGAGTAGCTAACCCGTGTATAGGGAAAATCCAATCTACCTCGTTTATTGTAGTTTTCTAGTATTGAGATTTTACGGTTGATATGATTTCACCTAGATTGATTCACATGCCATGTGTTGTTATTTTTGTTGTTATTTCGTTTCTATTTTTGTCGTAACCCGATGAGATGAGGGTATTCCATCTCATGCATCATAAAAGAACTTGTTAGAAATCACATTCCATGCATTCTCGTAATGCCATCGAGGGCGCATTAGTGACTTCATGGTGTTTTGATATACGTTGTGTAGATTATGTATTCTTTTGTGATAGATGCTATGATAGAATACCTGCAGTGTGTTAGAGAAATTATTTGTATTTTACCTTTACATAAATGAATGATAAATTATGATTCCTTAGGTGTTATGGGCCCTCATGAATTGTAGTTTGGTGGATCATTTACATGTTTCCCTTTTATATGATATGTGGGAGATTCCAAGCTTTGATTTGTTGGGAGTGTGGGCCCTCACGGATTGGAATTTAGCACCTTCATGTTTTTTTAGTGTTTTCTGGGCTTCGGTGCATTTTCTGAGCTACTAGATGGAAAAACCCAGAATACACAGTGTGTACTTGACTACACACAATGTAATTTTAAACCGTGTCACTGACTGTGTGAGCAGAAACATAGGGTGGTGAAAAGGTTTTCAAAAATACGCCATGTACTGTAGTTGCACGCCGTGTAATAGTGGGCTGTGTACCCGACCGTGTATCTAACAACATGTGTCTAGGATGCTCGCGTAGTACATTCTGTGTTGGGTATGAACACACCGTGTAGCCTCGCTCTAGATACCCGACCGTTTCACGAACAACACGGTCTGGTGATATCTTCTCCTATACACGCCGTGTAAGGGTTATCTGTATAGCCAAACGTTTAACTAACAACATAGGTCGCGGATACCTTGTTTGGTACATGCCTTATCTATATTGAACATGTCGTGTAGTCAAGGGTTAAGAGGTCGGTGTGGGAAAGCCGTGTTAGGAGAAGCAGGCAAGGGAATGGAGATTCAGTACACGCTGTGTGTGGGGAATACATGTCATGTATTCTGGGGTGTTACCTGACCAACTATCGCTGAATTACATGCCCATGTGTCTGGATTATTGTGGGACGCCGTGTAGTACCATAATGACATGTAGTCATGTTTTTTAGAACTTTTTTTGTCCTGTCCCCGTTTTGTGCTCTTGTTTTCTCAGTCTTTTTTGATCCTGATCAAAGTTGTGATTTTGATCGTTCAGAGATATGCCTCCGAGATGTCCTCCGTTCATGCGTCAGCTTCCAGACAGTGATCAGACATTGGATATGGCTAATCAGGGATCTCCTGTATATCCTCATGTTGTGACAGTCTTGGAACCAGCAGTTATACCCATTGTCGGCACCGATTCTCAGTTCAGGGAGGACTTCCTGAGGATGATGCATACCTTTTAGGGAGCATCGCCTCTGACCCCGTCGATGGTTGAGATGATGCGGGTTTTCCAGCTGCATCATCCTCTTACTTTCTCAGGGGATGGAGGACCCAGGCTGTAGATTAGTGGCTGGAGGCCACGCTGACGATTTTCGAGCACTTAAAGATTTCTCTGGAGAAAATGGTAAAGCTTTCCACATATATGCTCTGAGACACATCCAAGAGGTTGTTGGGGGTTATCTTACAGTCCATCCCCAACAGAGAATGACTTGGGATGAGTTTCGGCACATCTTCTATGATTACATCTATCTGGAGAGCTTGAGGGTTGACCGAGATCGAGAGTTTATGAGTCTCAAGAAGGGTAATCATTCTATTATGGAGTAATCGTCTCATTTTACCGAGCTGCAATGCTTCACGCCGATTCTAGCAGGTAATGAGTTGTTCCTTTCTAGGAAGTTCAAGTATGGTATCAAGCAGGTGATCTGTTCCCAGGTGAACATCTTCAGGTTGACTTCGATATCCTTTACTGTCAACCAGGCGCTGATCACTGAGAATAATCTGAGGGATTCTAGAGCCATGAGGTAGGGTGGTTTGACATCCAGAGTCAGTGTCCCACCTATAGATAGCATGAAGCGCCACAGGGAGTCTTCTGGAAGAGATCAGGGTAGGCGGAATGCATCTTCTAGAAGCCAGGTAGTATGCTACTAGTGTGGTAGGAGTGGGAATACTAGGCCTCAGTGCTAGAGAGACCCTATAGAGTTAAGTTCGTGTGGAAAGATGGTCCATCTTCTGCATTTTTGTCATATCTTCTCTCCTACAGCTAGTGGTAGGGGTTCTTCTATGACCTTGAGTTCAGGAGATATATCGCCAGTTTCTCACCAGCCTGGAAACTAGAGTCCTACCGGCTGTTCGGGCCGAGGTGGAGGTTGTGTCCATGGTGTTCAGTCACCAGGTTACCAGTGAGAAGGTAATGGATTTTCTCAAAGTGGTCAGCTAGGGGCGCAGGGTCGTGGTAAAGGCCAGACTTTCGTCGTGGTGCAGACCCATTGGGAGTAGGATCTCGACCCTTTTACAGTTCAAGGTATGATCTTCATAGCATCATTATTATCTTCATCTCTTTTCAATACTAGTGCTTTGCATAATTTTATCTCTTTTACTGTTGTGGAGAGACTTGGGCTCTATATATTTTCATCTACCGACATGTTGACAATTGATACACTGTTGGGAATGATGACATCTAACGTACGTCAGTGCAGAGAGTTCCCTCTTGAGGATGCATGGTTTCATGTCTTATGTGACCTCTATGTCCTAGAGATTACAGGGAATAATGTCATTCTCGGTATGGACTAGTTTCTTCTCTTCCAGGAATTTGTTAATTGCTATCACCGCAGGGTGAGTTTCTTATCACCAGAGGGTAGATCTTTTCGTCATATAGGGGAGTGGGATGTCCAGGTGGGTAGAGATGGACTAGATAATCATGGTCTAGGTAGAGTTACAACCCAGATTTCCAGTCTTTATCTGTATGACCAGGGAACTTCACTATTATACTTTCCTCCAGTGGTGGATCTTTTCAAGGATTTGTTTCCAGAGGACTTTTCCAGTTTGCCTCCGAAGTTTGAGGTGGACTTCTCAATTGATCTCTATCCAAGAGCGGCACCTATGTCCATTCCTCCTTATAGGATGGATACACCTGAGTTGCAGAAGCTCAAGAAGTAGTTAGTGGAGTTGCATGAAAAGGGTTTCACCCGACCTAGTACTTCTCTTTGGGGTTCACCTGTCCTATTTGCGAACAAGTAAGATGGAACCCTTAGGCTTTGCGAGGGTTATTGGAAGATGAACCCGTTTTTTGTCAAACACTGATATCCCTTGTCGTGGATCGATGACCTCTTTGATCATCTTCAAGGAGCCCGGGTGTTCTCAAAGATCGATTTGAGGTCCAGTTATCATTAGTTGCATGTTAGACCATCAGATATACCGCTTACAGCCTTCAAGAGTAGGTATAGTCTATACGAGTATATAGTCATTCCAATCGGTCTCAAGAATGCGCCAGTAGTATTATGGTACTGATGAACTGAGTGTTCCGTCCATACTTGGACTCTTTCGTGGTGGTCTTCGTGATTGATATCTTGGTGTACTCTCACACTCGACACGACCATTCTACCCATCTTGAGATCATTATAAGTACACTGAGAGAGCATTAGTTATATGTTATGCTCTTGAAATTCCAGTTTTGGATGGATCATATTCACTTCTTGGGTCACATTATCTCATAGACAAGAGTATCAGTAAACCCAGAGAAAGTGAGAGCTGTAGTTACCTGGGACCAGCCGCAGAATGTGTTTGAGGTGCATAGATTTATAGGCCTGGCTAGATACTACATGCATTTCATACAGGACTTTTCATGCCTTGTAGCACCACTGATAGGTCTAACAAGAAAGGGGAGAAGTTCTTATGATCAGATTCTTGTGAGTCAGCCTATCAAGAGATGAAAGGTAGGTTGACGTCAACACCGATACTAGTCATTACAGAACCATGAAAGATATATACAGTCTATTGTGAGGCTTCAGGTGTTAGATTGGGAGTTGTGCCTATGCAGGGTGATGGAGTCGTTGCGTACGAGTCTTGGCAGTTGAGGCCACATGAGAGTAACTACCCAACACATGATCTGGAGTTTGGAAGATACTGTTCACTCCTTACGCTGTTGGAGACATTACCATCATGAAGATTAATTTTTGGTTATCACCGAGCACAAGAGTCACAAGTATATCTTCCCTCAGCGTGATCTGAATATGAGACAGCGCATGTTGGTCGAGTGTCTTCAGTCCTTCGAATTTGAGTATGCCTATACGCCGGGAAAGGGGAAATGTATTGGGTGATGCGTTGAGTAGGAAAACTCAGATTCAGAAAGTTCAAGAGGCCATCAGTGAGTTCAAGCTTATGGATCTGTTCTTTGAGATTCATTTGGAGTTGCCTGATAAACATGGGATGACATTTCTTTCTTTTGTAGCTGTTACCTCAACTCTTCTTGATCTGTTACAGATGAGGCAGCTATCAGACTCAGAATGCCTAGTCCTGCGGGAGAGTGTGTCAGGAGAGGATGAGATATTGTGTTTCTAGGGATGTGTATGGGTGCCAGTAGACATACGTGAGGAGCTCATGTGGGATTTTCATTCTTCAGTTTGGTCAGTTCATCCTAGCGTCACCCAAATTTATTGTGATCTACACCTCCAATACCAGTGGCCAGGTATGAAGTGAGATGTTGCTTGGTTCATCATGACATGTTTTACATTTCAGCAGGTGATGGGGGAGCATCAGCAACTAGCAGGGATTTTATAGCAGTTATCCATTCTCAAGTGGAAGTGGAATGATGTTGTGATGGACTTCGTGACCAGGTTACTGAGGTCACCTCGAGGAAGTGATACTATTTTGGGTTGATGTCGAAAGGGTTAATAAGGTTTCTCACTTATTTCCAATCTAGGATACCAACATCATTGATGAGCTGGGACGGTTGTACATCCGAGAGATTGTACGTCAGCATGGAGTTCCACACTACATTGTTTTATACAAGGATATGTGTTTTAATTCTCGATTCTAGTAGGGGATTCAGAAGGCTTTGGGTACACATTTACTTTTAATTAATTCATATCATCCCTAGACAGATGGCCAGTCTGAGCGTACAATTCAGGTGCTTGACGATATTCTTCATGCTTTCATTCTAGACTTTGATAATTCTTGGGAGAAGCATATTCCTCTTGTAGAGTTTTCCTATATTAATAGTTTTCAAGCGACTATTCAGATGGAACCTTATGAGGCTCTGTACTGTAGGCCATTCCGATCAAATTTATGCTGGATGGAGGCAGGAGAGGAAGCTTTGTTGGGACATCGCCTTGTTCAGGAGAACGTTGAGTAGATATAGATGATTCAGAATAGGATGGCTGCAGCACAGTCTCGACAGATGTCTTATGCTGATCAGCAGAGATGACCTATGGTGTTCGAGTTCGGTGATTAGTTTTTACTGTGTGTCACACCGAGGTTGGGACACAAGAGGATTCAAGGATAGGGTAAGCCTTCACCGCAGTACTTCGGGCCGTTTGAGGTGTTGGAGAGAGTTGGGTCGGTTGCCTGTCGGTTGCAGTTACCACAGAGGTACCGGGCTATGCACGATTTCTTCCAAATTTCTCAGCTCCGACATTACTTTTCAGACTCGTCTCATGTATTTCAACCCAAGGAGGTTTAGCTGGAAGAGGATGCATTGTTTTAGTAGAATCATATCCGGATTGTAGATCGCAGTATGACGGTTCTCCATGGCTAGTCTGTACCTCTGGTACGGGTGCTAAGGAAGCATGGGTGAGTACAGGACGAAACCTGGGAGAGGGATTCCGATGTTCGATCGCAGTGGATATATCTTTTCGGGGATTCTTCATCTACGACTCTCTAGGGAAATTCAGGGATATATTTCATTAACGGGGGTGTTTGTAAGAACCCGGATCTTCATTTCCAGTATGTTTTTCATTTTCTGGTCATTTTTGAGAAAAAATGAAAATATGGAAAATTATAAAGTATACACTGTGTACTTTATAAGTACATGGCATGTACATTGATGCAGCACTAGGCCATGTGATGGCCCTGTTCGGGCCACACCCATGGTGTGTAGGGGCGATGTGGAGGCTGCTTTAATTAGAGTACAGAAAGGAAAAGTACATGTCATCTACCCTTTAAGTACACACTGTGTACTTTCGTTTTTCATTAAATGAAACGGGGTCACGCCTAACTGGTGAAAACATGTTATTCTCCAGGTTCCTCGACCAAGAGCGACTCGTACTGCCGCATAAATTCTCTAAGCCCTCGTGACTCCGTCCATTCTCAGAATCGACCACCGTCGATTGCATTGGGACGGAAGCGGCAGGCTATCCCATCACATAGAGCTTTGTTTTCCAATTCCTATTCTTTCTCATGTTATTGTGCGTTGGTGGTTTTGTGCGTTTTCATAGATCTACTTCGTTCTAAGGAAAATCAAGCCTCGTGGTCAATGTATATTGATCTCCTAGCATCCAGGTAGGTGGTTTCTTGCCTTTCCTGTAGAATTATTTGAGTTTTATGTGAAAATTCCTCCAATGCCGATGAACGGGGTAGTGCGTGTTTACCTTTGTGCCCTGTTGTTTTCCCACCATGCTTTGATTCTCGTGTAGATGTATTTTGATCATGTTTTTGGATAATGGTTGTGCTTGGATGTTTCACCCATGCCTTTTTCTTATTACAACCATTGGGATTTGTTAGAATTTGGATTTTATACCTGTTTTCCATGTCTAGTGACCATAGGATGGAATGTTTTTCCGTACATGCTTGTTATAATCTATACTAGTTAGCAATGTAGCTCTATAGGTGTACTTTGGCCTTATAGCATTATTATGCACTGACTGGAATGTGACTGTGAGAACATGGTGTTATAGACTATACGAGATAGACCGAGTGAGCTTCCTAATGATTCTTGGATATTATAGACTACATGAGGGTAGACCGAGTGAGCTTCCTCAGAGAGTCTTAGAGATTATAGACTACTCGGGATAGACCGAGTGAGCTTCCTAGAGAGTCATGTATATTATATACTACAAGAGGGTAGACTGAGTGATCTTCCTCAGAGAGTATTTACTTTGATTTAATTTCTTTAAAACATTTCCAGTCTAGAGAAGGAATTGACTAAACGAGATTCCTTAGAGACTCTGTGATAGACCTGAGACTATAGGAGGAATTTACTGAGAGAGCGTCCATTGAGAGTTTCTAGACCTTGGGGCTACAAATGGGTTAGACCGCATGATCTTCTTTAGAGATTCCCTGACTACCATTGACAATAAGTGGAATTGACCAAGTGAGCTTCCCCCGAGAGTCATATAATTTCATCTGACCAAACCAGAGGGGTTAGGCTGAGTTCACTTCCCAGAGGGTTGTTGGTACTTCTTGGATAGGACTGGAGGGTTTGGCTGTGAGTACATCCCAGAGGGATTCCTGTTGTGGTATGTTTTTTGCTTCACTACTGCTTGTTGTACTGTGGATTGATTACTGTTTTATATCATCATGTTACTGCTTACAGTTTACTACCTACAATTAACTGTTACTGTTTAATGCATGTTGTTTATTGTTACTATTTGCTTCTTACTGTACTATTGCATTCCATATCCTCACTGACTGTAAGGAACAGATCATCAGGTGGTTGCCTGCTGGGATTAGACTCACACCCTATTTGGGTCATGCTTTTGGGCCCAAACAGACTATGTTGTTGTAGTTATAGACAAGGGAATCGCCCTTCGGCTTCTGGTACATGATTTCTTGGAGCAGGAGAGCATGGGATCAAGCTGAGGCTTGCGATGCTGATGAGTTTCTTATTTGATTTTATTTTGTACTTGGATTAGTATTGTATTCAGTATTGTGATGTGTTTGGCCGCTTTACTAGACATATGTATCGTGCATCATTTCATATATACATCCATTCTCCAGTTGATTATTGTTTTAGTCTTCTGATGTTTATTGATGTTGGATATTTAATGCTTTCGCTATTGTCTGCTTTGTTTACTTCCACTGTGTACTCTTCCAATGAGGGCATAGTTTCCCTAGTATCACACACAACTTTTTCACTGCTAGTCGGCAGCCTCTGGCATTTGGGTAAATGATCTTGAGGCCATGTGACCAACCGGGTATGGGTCTCCTCTAGGTGGGTTCTAGAACCGAGATGTTACATCAATCCTTCATGAGGGAACTGGGACATGGCCCCAACGATCTGACTAGCATAGTAGTCCTTTTCTTCTCATTTAGTCAGCTAGGATTCCATTTGTGCTCAATTCCATTTACTATTTTAATAGAACCACAACATTTCAAATAACTTGTCAAATATTTGAAACACATAATCCAAATTGACATACTAAATTGGCCACATCTTTCATACACACACACCAAGAAACATGAACACACCAAAAAAAACATTATTTCCCAAATCCAAATCCCCTTTCAAACTCAAAGGCACACCAAATCCATTGAAAAAATTGTTTTCCCCACCAACATAATTTAGGGTACACATTATGAAATCATTAAAAGAACAATAAATTCAGTTTATAATTTTAATTCATGGAATCACCTACCTAATTCATGTAATCTACAAGAAATGGGTGTAAAACAAAACTACATTACAAGGAGAACGTATAAAGGTCAGTATATACAAAAAATTATGGACTAAACTTATAGAAAAATGTATAATACCATATTAGGAAAACTAATCCACTGGAGAAGCAAGAACCGTGGAGGGATGGACATAGAAACAATGAAGAATGAATAAATTGAAGGAGGAGAGCATTAAATGATGAGATTTTGAAGATTCCATATAATTCCCCAGCCTTAAACCTTACTTGAGCTTGAGTTATTACAATATTACACATTGAGGATCTTTTCAGGTTTAGAGTTTTAGAGAATTAGATCATGAAACTTGCATTACATTCCACATTTAAACAAAGTGGTTACATTAAAAACCGTATTAATTCTTCCCATCAACAGAAACATATTTAAAATAAAACATGGATTCTTTATTGACACATCCTTGACACTATCATCACATCAGGTACCTTTCCCTTGACCTGTGAAAAACATTTCAAAAACATGGGATGAGCATAAAAAGATTAGTAAGGGTTATAAAAATATGGAAAGGAAACATGAGTTCATATATACATAAGAATGAAATCATACATTACCCATAAAACATAGGCACTTTAACATACCTCATCAAACAATGAATAAATCATAGAAATCATAAGACATAAAGGTACCATGAGGCATTCATATCATTTTTACGTAGGGAATAACCCTCTTGGTTACGTTTGGAATACCCATCACAATATATTCCCTAAATCTATTCGGCGAAACCTTAATGTTTCACTCCTTCGCGTTAACAAATGCATTGGAGAGATATATCGGGCTTACCTGCCCCTTAGTTTATCACGGAACCACTGGTCTTCATAACAATGACTAAGAACCATAACATAATCTTATCACATAAAACATGCATAAAGGAAAAATAAAATTTCCACCTTTCAATAATAAGATATCAATACAACACATTGATATAAATACATTATAAAAACCATTTTCAATACCAAAATAAAAGAAAAGAAAAACATGGTATTTATTTTTATTTTAAAAAGATGGTATGGCTTGTAGAGGAAGCCGAAAGTCAAATAATGGCCACGGCGGCGGAGAAGTCGTTGTCGCCGCATACGTACGACAAAAACATTCCCTTTTGTCGTTTAATAAACACCTCGTATAAAAAATATTCCTTTTGAATAAACGTAAAATTCAAAGGGGTTTATACACCATATAAAAGAAGGTTGTGTATAAAACAGAATATGCCTCAATGAATGGAGATTGAGACGAATTCCCTTACAAAGACGGTATCCTTGGTTTAAGGATAAATCAATTACATAATTATGTGTGACAAAAGAATACACCAAATATAAGTGGATATTATGTTTAAAATAATCAAATGTCATTCACACATATTCAAAGGATGACATATTCAATAACTACATGTTGAACCCAAAGAAATCGAAATTGTGTTAAGAAGTTCCCTTGACAGCCTAACGTCGTCACAAAAAAGGGTATCTCATCACTTGGACATAAAATTTACATCAATAAGGATATATGAGAACATATCCTAACATAAAAATATGTAAATTAAAAGATCCAACAAAAGAAGTCTTTTAAAAAGAGGAGGGTGAAAGGTTCCCTTACCGACATGGGTATCTTTCGAAACATACGCCCCGTGAAAGAAGGACAATACAACATTGATGTAAATACTCATAAAAGAAAGTATATTACACAGTGATTAAAATAATGGGTAGTACATACACCACTCAAATTAAATTGTGGAAAATGTAGCATAAATCTCATGGGTATATAAGTGAGATGAAAAATCCCTTACAATAACTCGGCAGCCTAATGGCGCCACATAAAACATCGAGAAATGGATTGATGAGATCAATTAGGGTATCTCATCACATTACACTAAAATTTACCGAAAGATTAATATAAAATAACATCCCCCATCATAACAAATAGGATCTTAAAAGAAGTGACATAAATGGGAGTACTTAATTAGACAGAGATAGGTTAGATCTCTTACGAAAATTTGGCAGCCTAACGGCACCACTCAAAACTTCCAAAATGGATTGATGGGAGAGAATAGGGTATCTCATCATATGAACATAAACATTACTGTAATAGTAACAAAAAAGAACTTCCCAATAACAATAAAGATGATCTTAGAAATAATTACATAAAAGAGTGTACTTAAAAAGAAAGAGAGGAGTAGGATCCCTTACCTCAAGTCCAACTTGTCTTGTTCGTTTCTTTATATTTCTGAATAATAAACATTGGTCAATTAATAATTGCCTAAGTACCTCCTTTAGAGGTTATTATTCAGTTCATATCACATATTATAATGTTATAATAATTGTTTAATAATATTAGTTCATATCAGATGTTTTTGCCGATGTTTGGTACATGAGTCAAAAATGAACTTGTTTGAAAAAAGATTTCCCATGTAGTTATAAGTAAATAATTTCCAGAATATTATTAATGATTAAAATATCATATATATCCAGTAAATATTCATTTCATACTATTCCATATCATTTGGAGATAAAAAACGAACAGCACCATTCATGGAGACGGTAGGCCGTATGTACGCATGAATGCTACTTTCATTTTTTGTCCTATTAATAGAATTAAAACAAAATGAGAGATATATATATATATATGTTATAATTCCAGAATGATATCCATAATTTTGATGTAATATATTTCATATATATCCATTATATATATGTACTTATAATATTAACTAACATTTTGAGATACGAAATGAAATGTATCGTTCATGGAGACGGTAAGTTGTACGTACGCATGAATGCTACTTACATTCCTATTTCATATTTAATGGAATTAAAACATAATGATACATAATAGTATTTTAATTCCAGCATGGTATCATATATAATATCATTAAATTTATCTTTTATACATACCACATATGGTATTAACGAATCAAATCACTTTGAGGGGGCGGTAGTCCGCACTTCCTTAAATAAAGATATCGCGTTTACCCATAATGGAAAACATAAAGGTATGGCCAAAATGAAAAATACAGAATCTTAAGGAAAACATAAACATATTATATATCATATATAAATATAGTGTCATCTTAATGGACACCTTTGAAGGTGTTAGAATAATGTTGAACAATCATCGTTTCGGGAGGCAGAAATTCGCCATCCACAGAAACAATATGTTCTTTAACCATTAGATGTAGGTGTGTGAAAGTGTAGCTCGAATACTTCTTATAACAACATTCTAGTATATTTAAGATACTGGAGTTGTTACAAAAGAAATTAATAAAAAGATTTTAGGGGGTTGGAGAAGAAAAATAAAACAAAAGGACTCAAATGAAGACATTACCTTAAAATCGGGTAACTCCCTTTGGTTTGAGCTCAAAGGCTTCCTTGGGAAGACTTCTGCCCAAAGTGAGGATTCAATGAGTAATAGAGGGAAGTGGAGAGACAAAATGGGCATAGTTTGGCCGATCCAACGGATTTGGGAGTGTGGGTAAGGAGGTAGAGGTGGGGGCCTTTTATAAGAGGAGAGGAGGGGCACTCTTGTAAAGTTACAAAATGTAACATTATTTTCAAAAGAGTTTCGGATTTTAAAGGTCCCACATTGATGTATTTCTAGGATAAGGTGATATGGGTTCTAAATACACTCATCCTATAGGTTTTTGACATGTTTATGTCTTAGATATGACATTATCTTTCCATTTTATTTAAATCGTTAAATAATGAGGTCATCGCTGCATCATCATGATGTCATAAATAATTTAATTTATTTAATGTCTAAAAATTATAAAAAAATACTATAATGTAGTAAATATTTTCAGATTTACAATTAATATTTATAGTCAAAAATATGATTTGTATAACCCCATGTAAAAATTGTTTTAGTAAAACATTTCATGTTTGTCTCATTTTTAACTTTAACTTTAAATAAAAAGATATTAATGTCATTTTCCCACCAAAGTGGCTTCATGGGGTCCCCAAGTATACCCATGGGTTTTTTTGGTCGGCCATTACACATCCAATGAGGTTAGTACATGTGTCATGTTCATTTCATATTATTAAAACATTATTTTTACCTTAAACTACACTAATTACCTCTAATCGTGATTAAAAACTTAATAAGTTACTATTCACCAAAAACATTTATCCCATTGAACCACATTTTACATATTAATGGCAAACATGTATGTAGGATTTTTGAAATACAAAACACAAAGATGGAAAAATGTCATTTAAATGGAAAATCAGTTTTTATAAGTACCACTTAGTGGTTTCACTATTCATCAAAAATTGAAGTTTTTTAGAAAAATCCCAAAAATTCACCCTAAGCTATATTTGATATTCCTAATTCAAAAATAAAGTCTATTTTAAAAAATTAAAAACATATTAGTCACATTAATTAATTTAATAATTAATTCCCGCTGTCAGAGTAAATAGCGTGTTTTTATGAAACAATAAGTATCAAAAGATTGACACTAGTTTAAGTCTGTTTTCAAAGTGAAATTAATTCCAACGACCACAATTAGATTTAATGGTAAAAATATATTCTAATTTCACTTTAAACCCAATTCAAAAGATAATCTAATTATATAAATAAACTAGATTAAAAAGATCTTTTGAATTAAAATACAACATTTTACACTATTCATTAAAAAATGAACTTTATCAGAAAGATACCAAAAATTTACACAAAGTAAATTTTGATGTCCCAATTCGTAAGAAGAGTTTTATTTTGTCCAAAAGGATGTAAAAGAGTGAACAAAACTATATTTAATGATGGTTCTCCATCAAAAGGCGATAAGTGAACCTTTAGTGAAAACTAGGGCATATACGCCTAAAATTGAATTATTTCCGTCTTTTATTGGATAAATGTAAAAACACTTAAAAACATATATAATCATATTTTAGCTATTTATATCCATTCCTGCCAATACAATGGCTACATGTTAACTACTATTTAAAACAATATTATTTTATCATTAGAGTGCAACATAAGATTCCCAAGAAACTCGTTGTTGCATGTTTGGTACGCCATCGAGCATAGCATCCCCTTTAAAGTCATATTAATATTTTATTCAAAAATATGGAAAAATATGAAAATTTAATATTCTCACCCCTCCCCCCTTTTGGGAATTGCGACCTCGCAATTTTTAAAATTGAGCATGGAAACATCCTTGAAAGTCCCACATCGGAACAAGAGTTGGTAAAACAATCACATTAAAATAATGAAAGATAAGTACAAAGGTCACCTGAGTTAACCAATACTAGGATTAAAAGTATGAAAATATGGAAATGGAAGAAAAAGAAAAGGGTCATGTTCTTGAGGGAGAGTGATAGTAAACATGTCTAGGAGAAAGTTAACCATAAGAAAATCACAAATTTGTGATGGGTTAAACGGTATTCAATTCCCCAGTAGGAAAAGTTAATAGAAAACATTTTTGTTTTAAGTAACTTTTTATTGAGGAATTTATTCATAAGGAAACACAATCACTCATCATGTTGACTTTCAACTTTTACTATATTCCTTAATCAAACTCATATTTTTTTCCAAAAGACGAGTATTTAGGGAGACTTGTTCGCATTAAGAGTATTATAATCAACTTCTAGAGAATCACCTAATCCACCAAATAGAACTCTATACATCCCATGTCGTTAGGCTTTAACCAAAACCAAAACCAAAAAGGTTAGTACAAGTTCTGATAATCCAGAAAAAGATAACCCATTAAAAAGAAAATATATGCTTAATCTCCAAAATTTGTCCAACAAATCCCAAAGTTCAACGGGGACCATTCGATAATCAATTTGTCCATAAAATTCTTCAAAGTAAACCAAAATAAGATTGAAACCCAAATATTTGAAGGATTTAGTCACATAGTCTTCAATGTTAAATCGTAACATTTATCTCCAAACAACATCAGTTGCTCCTAAAGTCTCGTATTGAAATGTAATTAACCTAATCACATATCTCCATGATAGGTTAATAATTTTCATAAATAACCCAAAATCAACATACTCTTAATTAATAAAATCATATAACTAAAAATAATTAGTCAAACTGACCAGGGAATTCACGTAGTCCAGTGGCAGGCGATAAATACCAGTAGCACTTTGGTTGTGGGTTCGATTCCCGCAGCTTTGTCCGACGCGACGGGTTGTCACACGGTCTACGTGTTGTCCTTTTTCCAAAACTATATAATTCTCAAAACATTTCCCTAAACGAGATTAAATCTTCAAAAATTAATATAACTTATTTTAACCTTATGTTTATCTCATGCCTTTCACTTTCCATCATATCATATAATAACCCATAATTTCCTCAAAAGTAAGGATCATATAAACTCTAATGGTTACCTTTATAATTATTACCTGAACTTCCACATCGATTGGTCATCTCGTACATGATGCATTACAGATCATACCAAGGTTCAAGTGGTTGATCATGACTCTTTGATAGTTTGTTTAGAACAACCACCAATTTCCTCATTGAATCCCCCATTTTATCTAGTATCTTAATCAGAGAACCACCACATTTTCCTTCAAACCTATTGTCACTTTGGTGCCTACTAGATCCATCCATTCACTAAAAATAGAAATGTTAGTGTGAGTATATCAACAAAACCATCATGTACTAATGAGGAAGATAAACACTAAGATATACTTACTCATTCACTTTATCTAAAACTAGGACTCTTTCTGAAATCCTATCCATTATGGTAATGCCACTTACGCTTAAAGAATAACCTAACCTCTAAATTTATCTAAACCAACCTATGATACCAACTATAAGGCCCCAGCCTTAAACCTTACTTAATCTTGAGTTATTACAAGATTACACATTGAGGATCTTTTCAGGTTTAATGTTTTAGAGAATTAGATCATGAAACTTGCATTACATTCCACATTTAAACAAAGTGGTTACATAAAAGACAGTATTCATTCTTCCCATCAACGGAAACATATTTAAAATAAAACATGGATTCTTTCTTGACACATCCTTGACACTATCATCACATCATGTACCTTTCCCTTGACCTGTGAAAAACATTTCAAAAACATGGGATGAGCATAAAAAGCTCAGTAAGGGTTATAAAAATATGGAAAGGAAACATGAGTTCATATATACATAAGAATGAAATCATACTTTACCCATAAAATATAGGTACTTTAACATACCTCATCAAACCATGAATAAATCATAGAAATCATAAGACATAAAGGTAACTTGAGGCATTCATAACATTCTTACGTAGGGATTAACCCTCTTGGTTACGTTTGGAATACCCATCACAGTATATTCCCTAAATCTCTTCGTAGAAACCTTAACGTTTCACTCCTTCGCGTTAACCAATGCATTAGAGAGCTATATCGGGCTCACCCACCACTTAGTTTATCACGAAACCACCCGTCTTCATAACAATGCCCAAGAACCATAACATAATCTTGTCACATAAAACATGCATAAAGGAAAAATAACATTTCCACCTTTCAATAATAAGATATAAATACAACACATTTATATAAATACATTATGAAAACCATTTTCAAAACCAAAATAAAAGAAAAGTAAAACATGGTATTTATTTTTCTTTTAAAAAGATGGTATGGCATGTAGAGGAAGCCGAAACTCAAATAATGGTCATGGCGGCGGAGAAGTCGTTGTCGCCGCATATGTATGACAAAAACATTCCCTTTTGTCGTTTAATAAACACTTCGTATAAAAAATATTCCTTTTGAATAAACATAAAATCCAATGGGGTTTATACGCCATATAAAATAAGGTTGTGTATAAAACAGAGTATGCCTCAATGAAAGGAGATTGAGACGAAGTCCCTTACAAAGACGGTATCCTTGGTTTAAGGATAAATCAATTACATAATTATGTGTGAAAAACGAATACACCAAATATAAGTGGATATTAAGTGTAAAATAATCAAAGGTCATTAACACATATTCAAAGGATGTCATATTCAATAACTGCATGTTGAACCCAAAGAAATCAAAATTGGGTTAAGAAGTTCCCTTGACAGCCTAACGACGTCACAAAAAAAGGGTATCTCATCACTTGGACATAAAATTTACATCAATATGGATATATGAGTACATATCCCAACATAAAAATATGTAAATTAAAATAACCAGAAAAAGAAGTCTTTTGAAAAGAGGATGGTGAAAGGTTCCCTTACCGACATGGGTATCTTTCGAAACATATGCCCCATGAAAGAAGGACAATACAACATTGATGAAAATACTCATAAAAGAAAGTATATTACACAATGAGTAAAATAATGGGCAGTAAATACACCACTCAAAGCAAATTGTGGCAAATTCAGCATAAATCTCATGGGTATAAAAGTGAGATGAAAAATCCCTTACGAAAACTCGGCAGCCTAACGACGCCACTTAAAACTTCCAGAAATGGATTGATGAGATCAAATAGGGTATCTCATCAAATTATAATAAAATTTACATCAAGAGGAATATAAAATAACATCCCCCATAATAACAAATAGGATCTTAAAATAAGTGACATAAAGGGGCGTACTTAAAAATAAAGAGAGAGGTTAGATCTCTTACGAAAATTCGGCAGCCTAACATCGCCACTCAAAACATCCAAAATGGATTGATGAGAAAGATTAGGGTCTCTCATCATATGAACATAAAAATTACAGTAAGAGTAATATAAAATAACATCCCAATAACAAGAAAGATGATCTTAGAAGGAATGACATAAAAGAGTGTACATAAAAAGAAAGAGAGGAGTAGGATCCCTTACCTCAAGTCGAACTTGTCTTGTTCGTTTCTTTATATTCCTGAATAATAAACATTGGTCAATTAAGAATTTCCTAAGTACCTACTTTATATTATTATTCATTTCATATCACATATTATAATGTTATAATAATTGTTTAATAATGTTAGTTTATATCAGACGTTTTTGCCGATGTTTGGTACATGAGTCAAAAATGAACTTGTTTGAAAAAAGATTTCCCATGTAGTAATAAGTAAATAATTTCCAGAATAGTATTAATGATTAAAATATCATATATATCAAGTAAATATTCATTTCATACTATTCCATATCATTTGGAGATAAAAAATGAAAAGCACCGTTCATGGAGACGGTAGGTCGTACGTACGCATGAACGCTACTTTCATTTTTTGTCCTATTAATAGAATTAAAACAAAATGAGAGAGATATATATATATGTTATAATTCCAGAATGATATCCATAATTTTGATGTAATATATTACATATATATCCATTATATATATGTACTTATAATATTACCTAACATTTTGAGATACGAAATGAAATGTACCGTTCATGGAGACGGTAAGCCGTACGTACGCATGAACGCTACTTACATTTCTATTTCATATTTAATGGAATTAAAACATAATGATACATAATATTATTTTAATTCCAGTATGGTATCATATATAATATCATTAAATATATCCTTTATACGTACCACATATGGTATTATCGAATCAAATCACTTTGAGGGGGCGGTAGTCCGCATTTCCTTAAATGAAGATATCACGTTTACCCATAATGGAAACCATAAAGGTATGCCCAAAATGAAAAATACAGAATCTTAAGGAAAACATAAACATATTATATATCATATATAAATATAGTGTCATCTTAATTGCCACCTTTGAATGTGTTAGAATAACGTTGAACAATCATCGTTTTGGGAGGCAGAAATTCGCCATCCACAGAAATAGTATGTTCTTTAACCATTAGATGTAGGTGTGTGAAAGTGTAGCTCGAATCCTTCGTATAAAAACATCCTAGTATATTGAAGATACTGGATTTGTTACAAAATAAATTAATAAAAAGTGTTTAGTGGGTTGGAGAAGCAAAATAAAACAAAAGGACTCAAGTGAAGACATTACCTTAAAATCGGGTAACTCCCTTTGGTTTGAGCTCAAAGGCTTCCTTGGGAAGACTTATACCCAATGTGAGGCTTCAAGGAGTAAGAGAGAGAAGTGGAGAGACAAAATGAGAAGAGGTTGGCCGAGCCAAAGGCTTTGGGAGTGTGGGTAAGGAGGTAGAGGTGGGGGCCTTTTATAAGAGGAGAGGAGGGGCACTCTTGTAAAGTTACAAAATGTTACATTATTTTCAAAAAGAGTTTCGGATTTTAAAGGTCCCACATTGATGTATTTCGAGGATAAGGTTATAAGGGTTAGAAATACACTCATACAATAGGTTTTGGACATTTTTAGGTCTTAGATATTATATTATCTTTCCATTTTATTTAAATCGTTAAATAATGAGGCCATCGCTGCATCATCATGATGTCATAAATAATTTAATTTATTTAATGTATAAAAATTATAAAAAAATACTATAATGTAGTAAATCCTTTTATATTTCCATTTAATATTTATAGTCTAAAATATGATTTGTATAACCCCATGTAAAAATTGTTTTAGTAAAACATTTCATGTTTGTCTCATTTTTACTTTAACTTTAAATAAAAAGATATTAATGTCACTTTCCATCCAAAGTGGAATCATGGGGTCCCCAAGATGACCCATGGGTTGTCTTGGTCGGCCATGACACATCAAATTAGGTTAGGACATGTATCAAGTTCATTTCATATTATTAAAACATTATTTTTACCTTAAACTACACTAATTACCTCTAATCGCGATTAAAAACTTAATAAGTTACTATTCACCAAAAAATTATTTTTATCCCATTGAAAAACATTTTACTTCTTAATGACAACCATTTATGTAGGATTTTTGAAATTAAAAACACAAAGATGGAAAAATTTCATTTAAACGGAAAAATCAGTTTTTATAAGTACCACTTAGTGGTTTCACTATTCATCAAAAATTGATGTTTTTCAGAAAAATCCCTAAAATTCACCCTAAGCTATATTTGATATTACTAATTCAAAAATGAAGTCTATTTTAAAAAATTCAAAACATATTAGTCACATTAATTAATTTAATAATTAATTCCCGCTGTCAGAGCAAATAGCGTGTTTTTATGGAACAATAAGTATCAAAAGATTGACACTAGTTTAAGTCTGTTTTGAAAGTGAAATTAATTCCAACGACCACTATTGGATTTAATGGTAAAAATATATTCTAATTTCACTTTATACCCAATTAAAAAGATAATATGATTATATAAATAAATTATATTAAAAAAAGGTTTTGAATTAAAATACAACATTTTACACTATTCATTAAAAAATGAACTTTATCAAAAAGATACCAAAAATTTACACAATGTAAATTTTGATATCCCAATTCTTAAGAAGAGTTTTATTTGGTCCAAAAGGATGTATATGAGTGAACAAAACTATATTTAATGACAGTTCTCCATCAAAAGGCGATAAGTGAACCTTTAGTGAAAACTAGGGCATATACGCCTAAAATTGAATTATTTCCGTCTTTTATTGGATAAATGTAAAAACATTTAAAAACATATATAATCATATTTTAGTTATTTCTATCCATTCCCACCAATACAATGGCTACATGTTAACTACCATTTAAAATAATATTATTTTATTATTAGAGTGCAACGTAAGATTCCCAAGAAACTCGTTGTTGCGTGTTGGGTACGCCATCGAGCGTAGCATCACCTTTAAAGTCATATTAATATTTTATCCACAAATATGGATAAATATGAAAATGTAATATTCTTTATTTACCTGGGGTGTTACATTCCACACCAAATACACCAAAGGAATGAGGTATAAGGGATATAAGAGTGATATGGAGAGGTTTAAATGGTTGTGAATCTTTAAGGGGGATTCAAAGAGGATTTGGTGTTAAATTCAATGAGGGTACATGGTAAATTCTACCTATTTAATGATCTATCTAGGAGACACTGTTTGGAAGCACAATTTTCCAAATAATGAGGCAACTGTGACTCCTCCAAGATCCAAAGAGAGATGAGGCTGCATGGTTTTTGAGGAAGGGGTGCATGCCAATGTGAATGGTCATGGGGCCTGGATAATGCCAATGTACATTGAACATGATCTATTCGGGACATGCAGATATTTTTTACCTACCATTTGGAAAATGTGCGCCACCAAAGGAAAAATTCCAAATATTCCATTATTTTCCCAAAAACTCATGAAAAAAAATTATAAGTAAAATGATGAACATAAAATAAAACAATACCCAAGAGAAACCACATATGGGGCACTTCTCCCATCCTTGAAAAATTTCCACCCTAAAAAATCCATTCCAAAGATTTATCATATAATTAGAATGGATACTACTCCTTAACCCAAAATATCCACTCCGACATCTCATACTCATCATTATCGTACTACCAATGAACATGAAATTATGGTTTTTATTTTCAATTAAGAACATTCTATTTGGAATTCACAATCTGTATCGGCCAATCAAACATAGAAAAATCAGGTTCCAACTCCAAATCTTCCCAATTCAGAATATGAGACGGATCCATATATTAAGTTTTCATCTAAGAGACATAGAACATGTCATTAATTGGTGTCCACGATGATGGAAAAGCTACTCTACATTTTACATTACTGACACTTTTGAATATATTAAATGATATGTTATACCTCACATCATCATTCATTTATTACCATGAAAATGGTTACCCAACAGTGAGATCACATTCACAAAAATGGAATACCAAGTCTTCGAAATGCAGATCAACATAATACATAGAGAGGCTATATGCTATCAACAACTGCTTCTGGATCAACCAATATTTTTTACATGTCTCATGCAGAAGCTTCAATCCCAATAGAGAGGTCTCACTAACATCAACCTAGTATACATAATAATAACATGACTAACCATATAGATCATCAAAGGGATCCATTCTTATTTATTACTCTTAACTATTTCTATACACACACTCGACCAAGCGCAAATGGATAACCGACGAGCCTCTGAAATCCAACCCAGATTACTGGAGAATCTCCTCTAAAATATAATTATCATTCAATATATGACCATCTGTTTGATGATGGTATATTTTTCACAAATGTGACCACATCACATTCTGAAGGACTTCAAAAAATTGGGAGGTAATGTAGGAAAACTGAACATTGTTTCCCAGTGGCAGTGTTCGTTTTATTACAATGGATTAGATTCTATAAATATCATCAACAAATATAGATTAGTTTAGTATTAATAATGAAATATCTACATACATGTTTTCAATTGTTACATAAGTAATTAAACATAAAATTTAAAAAGTAAAATAAACTAATTCTTTAATATATATTCAAATATTACATCTTCACAACTTTAGAATGAAAAAAATACATATGTGATCTGAAATTCTCATAATGTTTATATAAAACAAATTGAAGTAAATTAAAAAAGGTATTGGCTTTATATGAATGTAAATAATCTAAAAACACGCAACATCAATAGACAACTAACCATCATCCAACCACTGGTTTTTTTCATAATTAAAATATCATGTAATCTATTTTCTGAATACTCATTAAATAAGATTCTTCTTTGTTGGACATCAAGTATCTCGAACATGAACCATTATAAAAATAAGATGATATATATATATATATGTGAGTAAGAACACTTTAAATTTTTCATTGAAACACGCATGAAGGTTTTTTTACCAATTTTTTGTATCACAAAACTTGTTGATGCATAGAGGGGATATCTATAACCATTCCCCACCAGTCACTGCATGACCAAAATATTCATTATACACACATTCAATTCAATATCATTATTCATAGAAAAAAAACCCAGTATAAAAAATGGTATATGGATATGACAATAATTTTATCCCTTATATACGATATATTATTATTTAATGAAATATTCAATGAATGGTGATCATAAATTAAAGGGTTTTATACATACATCACACATAAGGAATAAGTTTCAAATAAGTAATAACCAAAATGAATATCAAAATGGTGGCCATAAAAGTTAGTACGTAAATCATACATGGATAGTCATAATGAAAAAATATTCCTATATCATGATAAATTATGTCCAACTAAAGATAAAACATTAAAAATACGGTGTTTAAGAAACATAAGAAATGAGAAACTCTTAGTGCAGTTTAAGGGAAAATATTAACGAGTATTAAAAATGAACAAAGGAATAATTGTTTTGTAAAAATAAAAATTAACAAAAAAAAAATTCATTTTGAAAATATTTATTTTATAAAAATATTGGTGGATTAAAATTGATTGTAGAGTTTACTTGAAAATCAATAAGAAATTATGAATTTAACTTTAATGGAGTTTTCTTATGATGATGAATTGAAATGGAAACCTTATAAAAATATGCATATCCCATAAAATAAGGATTAATCATTATGGATACATATTTCTAGAGAATATTCACAAAATTTATAATATGTGTATTGAAATAATGAACAATTTTCGAGGGTTAATGAGGAAGAAAAACTGAACTCAAAATAAATAAGGGGGGGTTCAAAGAGAAACCCTTAAAACATTGTAATCAACTGAATTATATACGCCATAAAATTAATAACTTAAAAATGAAGAATTAATTACCTTGATGTTGAATGCATTAATGATATAATGCTTCATTCAGAATTATATGCGCCAAATAAAAATTATTAGGTGCACAATACCATGTAAATCTCAATGAAATAGAGATTGATTTGATATCCCTTAATTTATGTTTGAAATAGTTTTTCACATGTACATAATGTCTTGGATAATGAAATTAGATTCCATAATAATTAAATTAAGAACCTATTAAAAACTTATATTATATATTATAATCTTATTATGTTCATTAATGTCATTTTTGATGTGTTATAAGATCCAATTTCATTGTTCAGGGGTGTTTGTTTCTTTGGTTTTCATTATTTGTTCACTTGTACGAATGTATTGAATATTCTGTAAAATGGGATTAGATATAAAGAATTAATATTATGTGTTATTAATTAACATAAAAAAGATTATTTTTTCTTATATATCAGTTTCTCAGAAATTGGGATGATTAATTTGATAAATCATTAATGATTACTGTTTATATTAATTTCATGTTTTTTTCGGATCAACACGAACATGTTTTGTTTTATTAATTATTTTTATGTTCATATACTAGTTATATTCCATTATAAAATATATAATATGTATAATAAAATTTTATTCATCCATAATTATGGTTTTATGACCATACTTGAAAGTCTTAATGAAAAAATAAAATGTATTGTCCATGATGGTCATATATCGACACATCACAGACAATGTTTTCACCGTTAGAATAAATGGGAAAAGAGAAGGGGTTTGAAGACTAGTATTCTATTTACATAATAAAATTTAAAATTATATATGAAACATGATTTATCATGTATTTATGGATATAGGAGATAAGGATAAGATAATAAATAAAATGAAATAAAATGAAATTATAAGAAAAAGAAACAGAATTTTACCACTTGAATTATTTTTCTTGAGAACCTCCTAAGAGAAATTGGATTTTCTCTTTTATTGAGTTAAAAAAACTTGTATGTGGGTGATATAATTGGGAAGATTATTGCATAGAAATTGGTAAATAGGGATGGATTATATGGTGTGTAAATAATGGGTGGTGAGGTGTGGTTTTAATATTGGAGGAGAGGGGTATTTTTATAATTTTATTCATTTGTTTATAATTTGGGATCAAGAATATGAATAGTTTTGATTCATGTGAATAATTAATGTAAATATAGAATAATATGTTGCGATAAGTGTGCTTACATAATCCACACATCATATATGACTGAATAATTAGTGTATTTAGCTAATCATGTATATTATCGTATTTCACTATTCACAAAAAAAAATCAACTGTTTAGAAAAATTCCAAAAATTCAACCTGACCATTTTAGTTATGTATAATTCAAAAACAGAATCCATTTTTTTGAAATTAGTTTTATAATTATTAGGATTTTAATTTTTTAATTAATCTCATCATTTATTAAAAAAATATTAGTTTTAAAACAATAATTGATTTTATGACACTTTGAAAAATAAATTAAGGCCTCAAAAAATTATCTAACTATCATAAAATAAAAAAATATTAATATATGAATATATTATGAGAAAAAAAATATTTTAAATAATTTTATTTATTATAATATGTTAAATAATCATTTTTGTTTCACAATAATACCAATTCCTAATGTTTCATTTAAAAACATTTATTTACTTTTTCCATGATATAAATATATTATATTTTCATTCACAAGACACCTAAATTTATTTTATTCATTCATAGTTATAGATGCTAATATATATTATAGATTACTACTCTTAAGTTTAATATTACTTTTCAAATGATCTATTTACTATTTAGTTGTATATGAGGGATTATTCATGTAATGTAAACTATCAAAGGAATTGAATTTATTTAACAATAAACATACTTTAAAATCATGGGCTGTTATATTCATCCCTCTATTATAAATTATTAATAGATTTTTTATCAATATTTCCTTCTAAATATATGTGGCTTTTTCTTCTAAATATCATCCTCATGTTACCATGTTGCTTCTTCAATTTTATGGTTTCTCTAATGATCTATTACCAGTTGACTCATTCTATTTCTCAATACATTCTCTCTTGTGTCATGAATCCGGATAGGATTTTTCCCAGTAAGATAAATCAGGTTTGAGATCTATTTTTAAAAGTTGAATATATGGATTGGGTCTAACTTGTATTTCTATAACAATGATATTTGGAACACATCATCAATGCTATAGGTAAATGGTGGAATTAATAATATGTAAGATATAACTCCTATTATTTTTAAAATTTCAAATTGTCCAATGTAGCTGGGGATTGGTTTTCCATTCATACTAATATTTATAACACCATTCCATGGAGATAATTGTAGAAATAAATGGTCTCATATTTAAAATTCAAAATCATTTCTCTAGTTGAAAACATATGTATTTTTTCTACATTGGTCTACTTTAATAATAGTCTAAATAATATTTACCTTTAAGGATGTATCTTCAATATATTTTGTTCCTACAATTTTAATATCACCAAATGTCATCCCAAAATGTTGGTGTATGAAATATCTTATACATATAATTTTTCATATAGAAACATTTGAATACAATAATGGAAAATATTATTGTTCGGAAATTCCAAAAAATGTAAATACAGATAGCACATACCAAGAAATTCATGTAATCAAGATGTCAACATGTATTCTAATGTTTGAATACTCCTTTGAAAATATCTTTTCATTTGTGGGTTATAATAAGTAATCAAATGAAGTTTAGTATCCTAAACCATTTAATGAATCTTCAATAATTTTGATGTAAAATGAGGATCTCGACTAGAAAAAATCTATATAGTTTCACCATGATGTCTTACAACTTAATCAATATATAGTCTTTATAGGTGCTCATGAGGTAATTTTTTCTAATAAAATGAAAATGTGATGAATGTTTAAGATAATCCAAAAAAAAAAGAATAGCGTATCATTATTTCTTGGAGTATTTGGTAATCATGAGAATAAATACATATTAATTTCTTTAACTTCTAGATATCAATATCTCGATCCTTCATGACACATATAGGATGTTATCTCTCGTCCATTACTTTTTGAATAACTATAAATCATGACCCAAAGTCCACAATTTTCACCTCTACATTATCCTACTAAAAATGTTCTTTTAAATATCTGAATATCACCATACAACTAGGGTGTCTAGAAAAATAAATTTTGTAAGCATCATTTTATAGTTACATTTTTATATTAGATATTGATTGAACACATAAACTATTTACAAATTTTTTGAATTCCATCCTCATACACAAAGTATGACAATATTACATATTTAACATAGTTAATTTTCTTTTGAAAAATCTTATCATCAGATTGAGATATTTTTATCTTCTATTGTAAAGTCAGTTTATAATCAATAAGAAAAATTAGTGGTGTTTTCCATTACATAAAAATTTCTATATACATTATTACTAAATCCATTGACAAAAGATCTTTCTCAATCTTCATTTGGGTCAAAATTCCATGATCATTCTATATTAATGAATTTGATAAGTTATTTTTTTATCCCGTGTGGTATTGTATTGAGTAATAATAATAAATGAGTAACACAATCCATCATCTTTGTCTCATAGTGAGATCTATCTATGAAAAATATGTATTCAATACTCTTGTGATCTGTATATATCCTAGATATTTTATCAAAGAGAAAGAATCCATATATCTATAGTGAAATGATTAAGGATAAAAAATCAAGATCAGGTTTTTTATAAAAAATTTTAATGATACATCAACAACCGTGATACATATTCAATATCATTATAATTTTTTATAAGGACTCAACCTAGTACTTTCTTCGATACATAACTGTATATTACAAAACCCTCATTTATTGATGTTGGAATAAAAATCATGGCATTGAATAGTCTTCTCTTGAATTCATCAAAATATTATTTACAATAATTTATCTATTTGAATAGATCCCCTTTAAATGTGTGATTCATTAATTTATTGGATACTCAAGAGAAATTATGAATGAAATGTAAATTGTATCCTTTAAAAAAACTATTTACCAAGGTTATGTTTGTGGGTGTAGGAAAATCATGGATTTCCATTGACTTCATCGGATCGTCTATGATTCCATCCATAGAAAAAATATGGATAAGAAAATAAATTTTCTCAAGCCATAATTCAGACATTATAAATTTAACATATTATTATTTCCTTATGATAGTCTTATAAATAATACTCAAGTGATTCTCATGGTTTTCATAAGTTCTATAATATACAATAATATCTTCAATGAATACTAAAAAAAATCATCAATATATTCCTTGAATATTATATTAATCATATCCATAAAAATATTTTTTGAATTAGTTAATCCAAATGGAATTATTATAAACATGTAATGTCAATACGCCAACCAAAAATAGTTTTCAGAATATTTAACGTAATTACTTATAATTGATGATCCAAAAAAAAAACAGGTCAATCTTCAAGAAATATTGAGATTTGTGAAGTCGATCAAATAAATCATAAATAAAAGGTAGAGGATACTTGTTACTAAAGTCAACAGAATTTATTTATTTTTGGCCGATGAAAAACCTCAAGGATCTGTCTTTTATAATAACACGGTGAATAGTGGATCCCCATGTAAAAACAATATTGTGAAAAAATCGCTTATTACTGAACCCCTCTAGTTGTTTCATCATTACCAGTAATTAAATAATGGCCATTTTATAAGGATTCATTGATATTGTCGTTACGTAATGTATTAAATCAATGGTAAACTCAACTTCACTCTATAGAGGGGTGTCTAGGTTATTCCTCAAGAAATACATCAATGTATTAATGTAGAATTAGTACTTCCTTAGTTTGAATATGTATTTCCTCACCCATTTATTTTGTTTTCTCTTCCTCCCTAATAAGTTCATCTAGTAGGGAAATTGTGTTTGGATCTAAATAATAATTAGTTTAAAATGAATCTTCTAAAAAGACACTAGATTCTTTATATTCCATAAAAAATCCTCATTTTCTTCTTTAAATAAATTCTCAAATCATATTTTTAAATTCCTTCCATAATGAGGAATACATCAAATTCGACCATAGGTATGATGATATGATAAGAAAATAATTATTTTTATGTGTCATAACCTTATTAATTTGTCCTAATATTGTTATGATCTTCTCACCTCTAACACTAACATTATTTGAATTCTCACTAGGGAAATCCCTACATTGTCCATGGGAATTGATTCCTTTTTGCTAATAGGATATATCACTAAATAGTGTTACACAATGTTTTACCTCATAATCATCATTATTATTGAGATAAAACATCAATACAATGAATTATTTTAACTTTCATGTTTATATAACATCTAGTTCCCAATATTCCAACTAAACATGTTCTAATACCAACTATACCTGCCCAAGAAACAGTACCTAGAGTCGGTGGTCATTTAATTTAAATGGATTAGGTACAAGAGATCACATCACCAAGGTTTAATAATTTTAGTAGTTTTTAAGAACAAGATATATAAATGGTTCCCTCATTGCACTGGTAGTTAAATGTAATACATTACAAAAGAAAATAAATTTCATCATTCAAACTTATTCAATTATTATATCTTCATAATATAGAGAAGGAAAATAAATAAAGGGTGATCTCAAGGTCTCGGTATGGTTTATATAAAATAATGATAATTTTCAATAATTTAATTGGGAATTTACATTATTTGAAGGTAAATAAGATGAAAACCACATTCTATAAAAGCATTGAGAACAAAATTAAGACCACATATTTTTTTCATAGTGAAAATGTCATGGAAATTAATAACTGAATACTGATGGAAGAGAATTATTTTTATTGGACATCATGTATATAAAACATGAACCATTATAACATGAATAATATTTAATTCTATTGGTAAAGACCCATCTGATTCTACATTGAAACCAACATGTAGTGTTTTCTTCAAAAAAAAATTGTCTCATGAAACCAATTAATGCATATTGGGGAAAACTATAACTGGGTGCTACCAATCCCTACAAGTCCAAGGAATTATTTAGACATTTTTTAAATTGAGTAAGACTATTAAAATAAAACACAATATGTAAATAATTAATACGACCAAGATAATAATTTTTTCAATGATACACGAAATATGGATATTTAATGAAAAAATCATTGAATTGAGATCATAAAAAAATCAATGTATACTCTCATCCCAAAAAAATGAATATGTGGTGAGCAAGGCATAAAAAATGGAATATCATAATAAATTAAATAATGAATGGATTTAAAAAATACTTAGGCATTCATAACGTAAAATAGTCATATATCATGAAAAATTAAGTTCAAATAAATCCAAAACATGTATAAAATAGTGTTTAAGAATCTGTAGAATAGATCCACTATAGTGAAAGTTTAGGGAAAACATTAATGTGTATTTAAAATGAACAAGAGAATAATTTTTTTTATAAAAATAAATATTAAAAAAACATTTTTCAATTATAAAATGTTTTAGTTTTAAAAAATAATACCATCATAGACCTAATTATTGAGGGTAAATTAAAATGGGTCACAAATTTTGAAGTTCCCTTTAATCGGGCGTTCTTAATGTGAGGAATTGAAAAAGAAACCATAAAATTATTGTATATCCTCATAAATTAAGGATGAATTAATCTAGATACATATTTTTAAAATATGTTCATAGAATGTTTAATATGTATATGAATATAATTATGAATTTTATTGCAGTCAGTAGAGAGAAAATGAAGCCTGAATGAAAAATGTGGGTTCAGAGATAAACCCTTACAACATTATAATCATTTTAATCATATGCCTAAAATTAATAATTATACTATGAATTATTGAATTCCAAGAAGATAAATATATTCATGATATTATAAAACAAATGGATGTATACATACAATATAAAAATGACTATGTTCACAATAATAAGTAAGTCTGAATGAACTGGAGATTGAGACTAAGTCCCTTACCTTATGCCTAAAATTGTTATTCACTTGCACTTGATGTCCAGGTAAATGAATTCAGATTACTTAATAATAAAATTATGATCTTATTCAACATGTATATTATTTATTAATATTTTATTATATTTTAATGGTTTTTTTGATGAGTTATATGATTCAATTTTGTCATTAGGGAGGGTTTGTTTCCTTTGTTTTCATGATTGGTTGACTTCTATACATGTATGATTGATCATGTAAAATGGGAATATTTTTCTAGAATTTAAATATTTTTTTATTAGTAAACACAAATAAGATAATTTGTTCTTATATAAATAATTTCACAATCATATATGATGATGATTCATTAGATAAAATTTTAATGATATCCATTCAATTAATTTTGGCATTTTATCGATCATCAAGTACTTGTTTTGTTTTATTAATTAATATTAGGTATATATAGGGGTTCTAGACCATCATATAGAATATAATACGAATAATCAAAGATTATTTATCCGAAATATTGATTTTTTGACCATCTTTTAAGTCAATACCGAATAATGAAAACACATTGTCCACAATGGCGGTAAATCGACACATCACATATATTTTTTTCATTTATATAATAAAAGGGAGAGGATAATGGACTCGATGATGGATATTCCATTGATATAATTAAATTCTAGAATGTATTATATTCTATAGTTATCATGAATGTTTTGAAATATGATATTAGTAGAGTATAAGAAAATAAAAGCAATTACAAGAAATTAAAAGAGAATAAAAGAGGATTTAACTCTTTATTTCTTTTTCTTCAGAAAACCACATTAGGGAAATTGGGTTTGGTATATATTTTGAGACTACATTATCTTTAATGTTGGTTAAATACTTAGGAAATGTATTTTACTGAGGTTTGAAATATTTCAATGAATAGAATTTGTGAAGATATGTTGTGGTCAGGTGTGGTATTTATAGAGGAAGATATGGATATTTTTTTATTTTTTTATTCATTAGTTCTTTATTTTGGATCGAGACTATGAATTCTTTTTATTATGAATAGTAATTAGAGTTAATAAATAAAGATATTTTGAGATAATGTTTCTTACAACATCTATATTTCAACAATGATTAAATAATATATGTATTTAGCTAATACTATAAATTCTACTATTTCACTCCTCAGAAAAATATTATTTTTAACTAAAATCCAAAAAATACCCTCTAACAATTTTTCAATTTTTATAATTAAAAATGGTCTCAATTTTTTGAAATAAATTTTCTAAATAAGATGAATTTAATTTTTAATTACATTCATCATTAATATAAAAAATATTGATTTTAAAATTTTAACTCATTTTATGAAACATTAAGAAATTAATTAATATTTTATAATATTATAATATAATCATAAAAATATAAAATATAAAATTATGAATATATTTTGGGAAATAATCTTTCGTTTAAATCATTATATTAATTATAATATTGTAAATAAATATTTACATTCCAAAAAAATACACATAATTAATTTATCAGTTTTAAATCATTTCTTTACTTATTCCATGATTTAAATATATTATAATTTCATTCATAATAATCATAATTTCTATTTATTCATGTATGGGTAAGTTTACTATTTTATTTGATGAATAACTATTCCTAATAGTAACATTGCTATTCCAAGGTTGAAATAACTATTTAATTTGTATATAAAGGTTTTTAGGGAAATGTAAACTATCGAATTAAAATAAATTATTATGGAATATATACACTATAATATCATTGAGTGTTATAAGTAAAATATGAGTGTCTTTCTAACATAATCATCAGCATAACACCATAATGTTTCACTATTATCTAAATATATAACCAACTAACTCATCCACATTGGATAAATCCTTAATCAGACTGAGAGGGGTTGATTTGGTTAGACGGTAAATCAATTTCCAAATCATATTACTACCTTTGGGTGTATGAGTTATGAAAATACATATATCAAGGGATACTTCATCCCATATCCAAATAGGAATTCTTAGGTGATGAAGCAAACATTATGGAATTGGTTCTCTGCTTTAACCTAATAGATGGTGTAACACCGATATATTAAATCATTTATATACTATATCACATCCATCCACCAAAATTGACAAATAACATCACATAAAATATTCATTGTCCCGTGATGAATGACCAATTGGGAATAGTGGATATCCAGCATCACTACCCTCTTTTGTGACAATAGTACCACAAAATGGACATTGAAGAAGTGATATCCCATTTTAGACAATGTCCACTTTCTAGGGACACCCCTACTATTTGGGAAAAGAATATACTACTACAATATCTAATCGAAAATGTACTCTAGACAAATCAACTCTAGAATGGAGGGGGTCAGCTTAAAACTGGTCAAGAATATACCACCACTACATTTCTTATCATCCAAGTTCATCTCACTTAAAATCACCATAAATTACCCTCATCTCTATAATCTAAAAAATCATACACTGACACTTTCCCACAAAATTAATCTTCTACAACATTAAATTTTCCCATGATGTACATGATCTCAATATAGAACACCTGAAGTTACTCAACCCAATGACGTGTCCTTAGATTCAGATCCTTCTGGGAGAAAATTCAATCTATGTTCATATTGACTGAGTTGATGAAAAAAGTTTCCCCAAAAGGTAATCAAGTCTCATATTCAAGCCAAGAATCACTACCACTAATAACAGGTCGTGTCAAAAAAATTTGGGTGTGGTCAATGATCGAGAGAATCATACACCACTACAAGCACGCCCTTTATAAAAACACACCCACGACACATAACTAAAGCATCAGAGTATACCACATATCTCTTTACATATTCTAGAAAGATCAAAATAGAGGCTATATTCAACCACCAAAAAATGCTACTCAAAGGACTCCAGAAATTTGGGATACATTCAAGCATTACCATATTCGAATGAAGAATGGCCATGGGTAAAGAGAACCAATAAAAATCCATGAAAAACTACATGTAGTAACCTTCCATGACCAAAGTGCTTCTGATCATGAAAAAAATATTTATTTAATCACATGACATCACTGTATCAAACATTTTTGGGTCCATCAAAACCCCATGTTCTGAGATTATGTGACCCAAAAACATCACCTCCCTAATACCTGAGTTTCACATTGAAAGATACACATATATATCATAACCCATAAGATCTCCCAACATGACCATTTAATGTAATTCATTATCTTTCAAGGTCTTGTTGTATACATGCATGGAATCCAAAAATACCACAATACTGGAATAGAAAGTCCTATGGAAATCCTCTTTCATATGTTCCATGAGGATTACTATATGAATTCTCATCTCAAAAAGCAACATCAAATACTCAAATTGGTCGTACCTAAATTAGAATTATTTTTTGGGACATTCACATCTCTGACTCTGACATGGTGATAATTTGAATGCAATTTCAACATGAAAACCCATAAAAGCCAATTGAGATGATCAAAATGGTCATCAATGACTAAAAAATTTATTTATTCAATATAATTACCTTCTTCATCATTCTGTAATTGATGCACAACTAAAGAGATCCATCATCATTCATTGAAAACAATACTAGGGAGGCCCAAGGTGATATGCTCAGTTGAATGAATCCTTTGTATTCCAAATCATTCTACTGTATATCTAATTAACTCAACTATTTTAGGGAATAATGTTTTACGGAATAGTTATTATCTATTTCCTTAGAACTAAATCATTGGTGAACTCCACATACTATTCCAGGGGAATCCTTGATGATTAATTTTTAAATTCCTCTGGGAACTCATCTACTACATGAGGTACTCAATCATTAGGATCACTATCACCATCTTCTAATATGAAAGATAAGTTGTATAGAAATAAATTTCAAAATTTGTTAATTTGGGTTCTAGAATTTCTATCTCAATGACCCCATTATAATTTAAAAGTAGGGTACTCCCATCATGTTCCTCAAAACTGAACCATCGATGATTGGAATTGATGTGCAACAGATAACTGACCATCAAATCTATAACGAGGAACATTTAATAGGGACCCATTTCCCAAACTCGGGAATCTAATTCAATCTTGACCCCTGATGTAGTGAGTGCACATTCCAGACACCTTAAACCATTCTAATTCTTATTTACTAGTTGGGTTACAAACTCCATCACTTATAGAATGTATTTAATTGGAAATTTCAATATTTAAAATAAATAGAAAGAAATAAAATAAGTAGAGGTAGTAGTTTCGAATGGAATATTAACCATGGAAGGGAAATGTGAACCATACCCTGATTTTTGGGAGGTCCAGCATCAAATTCATATATTTATTTATACATATCTTCAAAATGCCTCATCTCTACTAGAGTATCTTAAAGAATTAGAACATGGGGATATACCTTATGCATAGAATTGGATCCATATCTACCACCATAGATATTAAAACAAGTTCCCACTATCCACGATGTTTCTTGACTAGCCTCACATTCCCCTGGAGGATGAAAAACCAGGACCATAATGATTTGGGCATGATACATTGAAATAAGGTTGAAATTACCACATATATCAATACTTATTTAAATGTATATGTTTTGATGAACACATTTTATTCATATTCCCCACCTCCCTCAACCAATGGCATAAGACTGAATCATCATCTAAAGCTGCAGACTAAAATTGTCAGGAAGGATGGCCCGAATAACCACCTCCCCTCATTTCATGCCCTTATTACTTCATGTTCATATCAGATGAATACCCATAACCCTATACTACAATTCATACTACTCAAAAAAACATAATCTCCAAAGAGACCAATCTACACTGTTAATGAATGATCAACCACCCCATCATAGAACCTCAATTTGAACCATAAGACTAGGAATGAAATCTTAGAAAGAACACCCATTTCAAAAATATGATACATCAGTTTTCCATTCGAAACTACATCGAGATTGAATTGAACCGACTCATCAAAAAGGTTGGCATACACCAAAATGATCTATTCATCTTGTTGGTGATATAAATACTCCTTGTTTTTTGAAACGTAAAAGTTATAAAGGTAATACTACTCGTTAAGGAAAACCTTTTTGTCATTCCATCCCATATACTCATGATTCTAGTCCTAAAACACTTAGGCCCACTACCTCTGACTTAGACCTTCCAGGAAGAACGAATCACAGTTCATATTAACTGTCATAGTTGTATCAAGGAAACCAAAAATATTTTTTATTTTCATGATCAGATATTTAGATTCCTATGGATCTGTGCTACCCTTGAGTGATGATGAAATATTGTTAAGAAACTCATATGATTTGTCCTTTTCAAGACCCAGATCTTCTTCCCTGAGTTGAGCAAGACCTGGTCCCTCTACCTGACAAAATTCTTGGACATCCAAAGTTTTGTTTTCTACTAATCTCTGATCAACATGTGAGGGATAACTCTCTATGTTATCTACAGATGGTTTCTAATGAATTTTATGGGGAGGAATCATACAACAACAATCAACATACCCATGGAAAACCATAAAAACACAAATTATGAAATGTTTATGATGAAAAATCAAATTACAAATTCATCCTTAAATAAAATCACACACAAATTAAAAATAATAACAAAATAACCAAAATCACTTTATTCTAGTGTTTATGCACAGTCTATAGCCTCTATGTCTCACATGCGAGAGAATTCAAACAAAATTCTAATTTACTGTGGTGATCTAAGTAATTTTATGGGATTTGTTTTATAAATACCCCACTAAAAATATAAAACTCAATCCCTGAGAGTCATATAAAATTTCTATTTAGACTCTCCCAAAAAACATGGCCTAAGCAAATTGAGAAAATAACCATTGAGAACATTTTTCCATGGACCATACTAGGGTTCCATGCAACCCATCTCCCATCATAGCCCATGAAAATGCCCAAAATGAATTCTTGATCCCCACAAGATAGAAAATAAGGTATTCGAATCAAACATAACAATTTTGGAATAATTTCTCTTATAATAGGATACCATAAAAATTCATATGAATCGAGAATCAAATATAAAATTTACTATATTTATTGATATAAATCTATCTAAAGTTAGAATGTTTTATATTTTTAAACAAAAACATAAAATAACAAAAATGGAAAGAGAACCAACAAGACATCAACCAAAAAAATCAATTCCACAAGAGGTTCATCACCCTCGATCCACCTCCACCAAAATCTAAAAAATGAGTAACACTAGAAACCATATCCACCCTCACCACCATAGAACATAATTCCTTTCCATGGTTCAGACATAAAAAGTTATACATCCACCAAATAGGATGACACCAAAAGGTATTCCATGATGTACATTATAAGAAAAATTTATATTCATTTTTGTTTGAAAAAAAGAAATATTTTTATGGAAAATGTTTTATGGGAAACATGTTTAAAATTTAATATAAAATGTAAACAATATCATATAATGATAATAAACATAACAGAACCTCAACACTAAGAGAAAATGTAACATCCCTGATAAATAAAGAATAAATCATTTTCATATTTATAAATATTTACTAATTAAATATTAATTTTACATTAAAGGGGTTTCTATGTTCAATAGCGTACCCGATACGCAACAAAGAGTTTCTTTGAAATCTTACGTTGCACACTAGTAATATAATAATATTATTTTAAATGGTAGTTAACACGTAGTCTTTGTATTGGTAGAAATGAATAGAAATAAATATAATATTATTATATAAGTTTTTAAATGTTTTTATATTTATCCAAATAAAGATAAAGGCATAAAATAAGAGAATAATTCAATTTTAGGCATATATACTCTAATTTTCACTAAAAGGTCGAACTATCGCATTTTGATGGAGAAACCACGTTAAATATAGTTTTGGTAACTCTTATACATTCTATTGGACCAAATAAAACATTTCTATGGAATCGGGACATCAAAATTTACTTTGTGTAATTTTTTTGTATTTTTCCGATAAAGATCATTTTTTAATGAATAATGAAAAATGTTGTATTTTAATTCAAAGCCTCCTTTTAATATAATTTATTTATATGAGTATATTATCTTTAGATTTGGTTTTAAAGTGAAATTAGAATATATTTTTACTATTTAATCCAACGGTGGTTATTGGAATTGATTTCACTTTGAAATTGGACTTAAACTAGTGTCAATATTTTGATAGATATTGTTTCATAAAAACACACTATTTGTTTTGACAATGGTAATTAATTATTAAATTAACTAATTCCAATTATATGTTTTTAATTTTGTAAAATAGCCATAATTTTTGAATTCGGAATATCAAATATTGACTAGGGTGAAGTTTTGGTATTTTTCTGAAAAACCTTAATTTTTGATGAATAGTGAAACCACACAGTGGTCGTTACAAAAACTGATTTTTCATTTAAATGGAACTTTTCCACTTCGGTGATTTGAATTTCAAAAATCTAATATAAATTATTTTCATTAATAAGTAAAATGTGGATCAATGGGATAAAAATATTTTTTTGGTGAATAGTAACTTTTATGTTTTTAATCGCGATTAGAGGAAATTAGTGTAATTTCAGGTAAAAATAATGTTTTAAAAATATGAAATGACCTTGAAACATGTCCTAAGCTTATTGGATGTGTCATGGACGACCAATATAACCCATGGGTCGATTTGTGGGACCCCATTGAGCCACTTGGGTAAGATAATGACATTAATGCCTTTTATTTAATGTAAAAGTAAAAATGACACAAACATGAGTTTTTTTACTAAAACAATTTTTAAATGGGGTTATACGAGTCATAATTTTGAATATAAATATTCATTATAAATATAAATAGATTTCCTACATCATGATAGTGTTTTGTAATTTCTAGAAATTAAATAAATTGAATTATTTATGACACCATAATGATGCAGTGGTTACCTCATTATTTTACGATTTAAATAAAATGAGACGATAATGTAAAATCTAAGACCTAAACATGTAAAAAACATATTGGATGGGTGGATTTATAACCCTTATAACATTATACTCCAAATATATAATTGTGGGACATTTAAAAACCGAAACACATTTTATAATAAAGTATCTTTTCTAAACATTCCAAGAGTGCCCCTCCTCTTCTCTTATAAAAGGCCCCCACCTCTACGTCCTTACCCACACCTCTCAAGCCTTTGGTTAGGCCAAGCTCTAATAATTTTGTCTCTCCACATCCCTCTCCTCATCCTAGAATCCTTTCCTTAGGAAGGAAGATCATCAAGAAACCATTTTGGTTCAAACCAGAGGGAGTTACCCGATTTTAAGGTAACGTCTTCACTTGTGCTCTTTTGTTTTATTTTTCTCCTCCAACCCCCTAAACTATATTTATTCATTTATTTTGTAACAACACCAGTATCATAAATATACTAGGATGTTTTTATAATAATTAATTGAGCTACACTTACACACACCAATACTTAATGGTTAAAGAACATATTGTTTCCGTGGATGGTGCATTTCTGCCTCATGAAACAATTATTGTTCAACACTCATATAACACCTTCAAAGGTGGCCATTAAGATGTCACTATATTTATATATGATATATAATATGTTTATTTTTTCCTTAAGATTATGTATTTTTCTTCTTTGTCACACCTTTATGGTTTCCATTATGGTTAAACGTGATATCTTCATTTTAGGAAGTGCGGACTACCGCCCCCTCAAAGTGATTTGATTCGTTAATACCATATGTGGTAGGTATAAAGGATTGATTTAATGATATTATATATGATACAATACTGGATTTATAATACTATTATGTATCATTATGTTTTAATTGTATTAAAAATGATATAGAAATGGAAGTAGCGTTCATGCATACATACGGCTTACCGTCTCCATGAACGGTGCATTTCATTTCTTACCTCTAACAGTTATGTAATATTATAAATACATGTGTATACTGGATATATATGACATATATGATATTTACATATTGAATATAATTCTGGATATAATAGATATTTTACCTCATGAACAACTTGTAATTATAAAGAGTTTACTTTTGACTCAAGTACTATTTATCGAAAAAACGACCATTATTAACTTAAAAAAAATTCATAGTTTTCATAACATGGTAATAAGTGATATAAAAGGTATAATGAACTTTAAAAAGGTTCTTAAGAAAGTATAAATTAACTCAAGTTTATTATTCAGAACGTTAAAGATCGATTAAGTCAATTCAGACCCGAGGTAAGAGACATCGTCTCAGTCTCCTTTCATTGAGGCATATTTTGTTTTATGCACAAATTTCTTTTGTACGGTGTATAAACCCCTTTGAATTTTAATTTTATACAAAAGGAATATTTTTCTACGATGCATTTTACTAAATGACAAAAAGGAATGTTTCTTTTAACGTATATGGTGACAACGACCTTTTCCACCGCCACGAGTATTATTTGGTCTTTGGCATCCTCAACATGCCGTAATGTTTTTTAAAATGAAATAATTACCATATACTCTTTTGTGTATTTTTGTATTGAAAATGGTTTTTATAATGGTTTTGTTTTGTCAATATTTTTTAGTGATATATTGTGATCGAAATGTGGAAATGTTTTCTTTCCATTATATTTGTTTTATGTCTTATGATTTTATAATTGTACTTTGACATTTGATGGGTGGTTACGTGATAAACCATATGATGGGTGGTGTCGTGAATACCAAGATGAGTGGTTACGTTATAACCTCTAATTAATTGGATATGGAAGTCAGCCGTATGGCTATTCCATTAACTGATATGTGTGGATGTCGACGGTATAGTTATTCCATTTAAGTATGTTTATGTCTCAAGTAACCTTTATATGTTATGTTTACTTTGTATGGGTTTTATGGTAATGGTTTGGTTAAAAAGGGTAATTATTGATCTTTTATTCAGTAAAGGGTTTTTACTACTTCATAATGGTGAAAATAATCACTTTGATAAAGTATACATGGTTTACTTGTTCTTTTGAAAAACTAACAGTTTTCATTCTTTGTGTTTCCCTTACTGAGATTTTTATGCTCACGCCATGTTTTTTTGAAATGTTTTTCACAGGGCTTAATTTGGAATAGTTTCAAGGATGGGATCAATGGAAAGTCGTGCTATATAAAACATGGAACTAGACATGTTTCTTTTTAAGATTTCTTATTTTTTTGAAAACATAGTATAAGTGTCTACTTTTTAATATTTTGAGATGTAATAGTTTAGATCTAATTATTTAAAACTCTAAACCTGAAAATATCCTCAAGGGGAATTATTCATTTAATTCAGTGTTAATTAATGTTTAAGGCTGGGGCCTTATAGTTGGTATCAAAGGGCTGTTTAGACAAGATTAGGAGTTATAAAATTGTTAAATTATAAATTAATTTAGGATATGAATGAAATGATATACTATTTAAAGATTACCATGTTGCTTCGCCTAAGACATTTCTATGTTCAGAATGGTTTTCTGCAGAGGAAACAAGGAAGCTATATTTGGACAACATCAGGATGAAGACAACCTTCCAAATCAGCAACATGAGATGGTCGAAATTGGAACTGAACAGTTTGTTGCAGTGATGGAACAGTTGACTCAGGCTATAAATGGTAGTGGTATCCATCCATGAGATTAACCAGATCAACCATAGAGGAACATGTCAGTGGTGGAACATTTCATGAGGCAACATCCCCCATCGTTTAGAGGATCATATGACCCCATGCTAGCTGAAGGGTGGATTAAAGCACTAGAGGAGATTTTTGATGTAATGGGGTGTTTAGAACATAAATAGGTTAGTCTTTATGTTTACCGTTTTGAAGGTGAAGTAGATTATTGGTGGTCGATGATGAATAATATCAAGGATAGTGATGAGATTGATGAGATTCACTGGGAATAATTAAGAGGTATGTTTCTTGAGAAATATTTTCCTAAGGTGGTTCGTCTTAGGATGGAAAAACAATTCCTAGAATTGAGGTAGGAGGATGATTTAGTGGCTTCTTATGAAGAAAAGTTCACTCGACTGGTAAGGTATGCTCCAATATTCATACGAGATCTTGATTGTAAAATCAATTGTTTTTACTCAGGGTTAAAGCCAAGGTATCAAAGGGATTTATCTTTTCGTGTGTTCAAAAGTTATAAAAAACTTGTTCTATGTGCGGAGAAGGTGGAAATAGAGATTGTCGATGATCATGTGATCTTTGAAAAACAACAGAATAAGAGATCCAGTTGGCAGGAAGAGGGGAAGAATTCATTAAAGAAACAAGTAGGTAAGAAAACCACATATCCATCCTACGAGAAGTGTGGTAAAATGCATCCTGGAGAAAGTTTATCAATGTCTAGAAAGTGCTTTCGGTGTGGTAAGACTGGTCATATTTCTCGTAACTGTAATGAAGATGAACTAGCATGCAATGAAAAGCCAGCGGTAAGATGTTTTAAGTGTAATGAAATGGTTCATTATGCTAATGAGTGTCTAATGAAGAACTCAACTAGGGGAAAGCGGCCAGACTACAAGCAGAAAGGGGTGGTGAAATCCTTTTCAACAACTTCAGCAGATGTTGGGAAATCGAATGAAGTAGTATCAGGTACACTGTTTGTTTGTTCAGATTATGCCAATGTGTTGTTTGATTCAGGGTCTACACATTCTTTCATTTCTGAGATGTTTTCTAGAAAATTGGAAATTCCAGCTCCAGATATGAATCCTGAACATATGGTAAAAACACCAGGAGGGAACGTTGAGACAAAAAATAAATTATAAGAACCTTCCTATCCTTGTGTGCAGAAAGAATGTATCAGCAAACCTTATTGTTTTGCCTCTAGTAGAGTTTGATGTTATTTTGGGCAGGGATTGGCTTTCTGTTTATCATGCTAAGATTGACTGCAGAGCGAAAAATGGTTTCTTTTCAGAAATATTTTCGGTTTCTGTACATGAATGAACCCTTTATTTTGATAACATATCAGGAAGTTGAGAAAATAGTAAATGATGGAAATGAATGTTACCTTGAACATGTTGTTGAAAATAAAGGAACTATTCAGATTAATGATGTGCCAGTGTTAAATGAGTATATTGATGTTTTTCTTGATGATTTTCCTAGATTTATTCATGATCAGGAAGTTGAATTTACTGTTGACTTAGTTCCTGATTCTAAGCCAATTTCAAAACCCTCTTATCGAATGGATCAAGTTGAACTTTTAGAGTTAAAGAAACAATTGCAGGAGTTATTAGATAAAGGTTTCATTAAACCTAGCACATCACCATGGGGTGATCCTATCTTTTTTGTTAAAAAGAATGATGGTTCAATGAGACTTTTCATTGATTATAGAGCCTTGAATAACATTACTATTAAGAACAAGTATCCTTTTCCTCATATCGATGATTTGTTTGATCTGCTCCAGGGAGCTCAGTATTTTTTGAAAATTGACTTTAGGTCGGGGTACCATCAGATGAAAGTAAAAGAAGCAGACATTCCGAAGACTGTGTTCTGTACTAGATATTGCCATTATGAATTTGTAGTTATGATTTTTGGGTTAACAAATTCACCTTCTATATTCGTGGACCTTATGAATTTAATTTTACATGAGTTCTTGGATAAGTTTGTGGTTGTTTTCATTAATGATATTTTGGTGTTTTCAAAAAGTAAAGAGGAGAATGAATGTCATTTAAGGATTATTTTTCAAGCATTAAAAGAAAAAAAATTGTATGGGAAAATTAGCAAGTGTGAGTTTTGGTTGCAACAAATTTCTTTCCTTGGTCATATTGTTTCTAAAGATGGGATAACTATTGATCCTTCAAAAACAAAGGTTGTTGAAGAATGGCCAAGACCCACAAATGTAACCGAGATCCATTGTTTCTTGGTTTGGAAGGTTACTATATAAGGTATGATGAAAATTTTTCATGGTTATCTAGTCCAATGACTAAGCTAACTCAGAAAGGTGTTAAGTTTATCTAGAAAAAAGAATGTGATGATTGATTTCAGGAGTTGAGAAGAATATTGGTGAATGCTCCAGTTTCGGAACTTCCGTCTAGGAATGGTGAGTTTGTTATATACAACGATGCTTCGTTTAAGGGACTTGGGTTTTTACTTATGCATAATGATCAGGTAATTGCATATGCTTCATGACAGTTGAAAACTCATGAGGTAAATTACCATACACATGAATTGGAATTAGCTGATGTTGTTTTTTCTCTAAAAATTTGGAGGCATCATTTGTATGGAGTAAAGTGTGAAATATATTATGATCACAAAAGTTTAAAGTATATATTCACTCAAAAAAATTGAACATGAGACAGAGGAGATGGTTGGATTTAATCAAGGATTATGATTTTACATTTCATTACCATCTTGGAAAAGCAAATAAAGTGGCCGATGCTTTGAGTTAAAAAAAGTAATTCTTCATTAACCACGCTATGTTTGGAACGAGATCCTTTGGTTTTTTTCTGATGAACTTTTTCATAGAAGTTTTTAGTGTAGGATTTCCTTCTATTTTGTTTTAGGTATCAGTGAAATATTCTCTATCAGACAAAATTAAGAAAGCACAGAATAAAGACAGCGAGTTGCAGAAAAAGGCAGAGCTGGTTAAGAAGGGTAAGTTTCCTGAATTGAACATTGATAATGATTGTGTTTTCAGATTTGGGAAGAGATTATGTGTGCCTAGTGATTCAAAATTGAAGAATGAGTTGTTATTTGAGGCTCATAGTTCCCCGTTTTCAGTTCATCCTAGCAGTACTACGATATACAGAGATCTGTGGGTGTATTACCGGTGGGAAGGAATGAAAAGTGATATTTCTGATTTTACTGTGAAGTGTTTGACTTGCTAGCAGTTTAAAGAAGAGCGGCAGTTACGGAAAGGGATTCTTCACCATTTACCAGTGCTAGAGTGTAAATGGGAAAATATATACATGGACATTGTTTTGGGTTTACCGAAGACATCTAAGGTAATAATACAATCTGGGTTATTGTTGATCAATTGACTAAATCTACTCATTTACTTCCTATTCGAGATAATTTCACTCTAGATCAACTTTCTCGATTGTATCATAAAGAGATAGTCTGGTTGCATGGCGTTACTCTATCCATTGTATCTGATCTTGATCCCATGTTTACTTCTAACTTATGGAAGGGCCTTCAGAAGTCATTGGGTACTGAATTAAATTTTAGTACATATTTTCATCTTCAGTCAGATGGGCAGTCAGAACGAAAAATTCAGACATTGGAGGATATGCTACGTGCTTGTTCGATGGATTATCAAGGAGGTTGGGACCAACATCTTTCATTGGTTGAATTTTTATATAATAACAGTTTTCATCCCAGTATACTGATGTCTCCATTTGAGGCATTATATGGTAAATGGGGATGAACTCCAGCTTTTTGGGATGAAGTGGGTGAAAGGAAGCTGATGGGACTAGAATTGGTAGAGGAGATGGCAGAAAAAGTTTAGTTGATTCAGAAGAACGTGAGAACAACTCAGAGTAGGCAGAAGAGTTATGCAAATAACCGGAGGAAGGATCTATCTTTCGAGGTAGGTGATCATGTTTTTCTCAAAGTTTCACCATGGAAACGTGTGATGAGATTTGGTAAGAAAGGAAAGGTGAGTCCAAGGTTCATTGGACCATATGAAATTCTAGAGAAAGTTAGATCAGTTTCTTACTGAGTGGCTTTACCACCGAGTTTATCTCAGGTACACAATGGTTTTGATGTTTTGATGTTGAGAATGTATATGCCAGATCGATCTCATGTTATGAGCCCAGAGGTAGTTCAGTTGGAAGAGAATCTCTCTTATGAAGAACAACCAGTCCAGTTTCTTGACTGTAGAGAGAAAGTGTTGTTGAATAAGGTAATTAACTAGGTAAAGGTTTTGTGGAAAAACCATATGGTTGAAGAGGCAACCTGGGAATCAGAAAATTCTATGAGGGATAAATACCCCCACTTATTCTGATAAGTGAATAAAATTGTGTGGACGCAATTCCCAAAAGGGGGGAAGGATGTAACATTATAGGTAAATAATGAATAAATCATTTTCATATTTATTAATATATACGAATTAAATATTAATTATACTTTAAATGGGTTGCGATGTTTGATAGCGTACCTGATACACAACAAAGAGTTTCTTTGAAGTCTTACGTTACACACTAGTAATATAATATTATTATTTTAAAAGGTAGTTAACACGTAGCCGTTGTATTTGTGGGAATGAATAGAAATAACTAGAATATGATTATATATGTTTTTTTAATGTTTTTATACTTATCCAATTAAAGATAAAGGCTTAAAATAATAAAATAATTCAATTTTAGGCATATATACTCTAATTTTCACTAAAAGATCGAACTATCACCTTTTGATGGCGAACCCTCTTTAAATATATATTTGGTTATTCATATACAATCTATTGGACCAAATAAAACTCTTCTTTGGAATCAGGACATAAAAATTTACTTTTTGTAAATTTTTGGTATTTTTCCAATAAAGATCATTTTTAATGAATAATGAAAAATGTTGTATTTTAATTCAAAACCTCTTTTTAATCTAATTTATTTATATGATTAGATTATCTTCTGAATTGGTTATAAAGTAAAATTAGAATATATTTTTACCATTTAATCCAATGGTGGTCATTGGAATTGATTTTACTTTGAAATTGGACTTAAACTCGTGTAAATCTTTTGATACATATTGTTTCATAAAAACAAGCTATTTGTTTTGACAGCGGGAATTAATTTTTAAATTAATTAGTGCAACTTATATTTTTTGAATTTTGTAAAATAGGCAATATTTTTGAATTCAGAATATCAAATATATCTTAGGGTGATGTTTTGGTATTTTTCTGAAAATCCTTAATTTTTTATGAATAGTGAAACCACAAAGTGGTAGTTACAAAAATTGATTTTTCATTTAAATGGAACCTTACCACTTATGTGACTTGAGTTTCAAAAATCCAATATAAATTAATTTCATTAAGGAGTAAAATTTGGTTCAATGGGATTAAAATAGTTTTTAGGTGAATAGTAACTTTTATGTTTTTAATCGCGATTAGAGGTAATTAGTGTAATTTAAGGTAAAAATAATGTTTTAAAAATATTAAATGACCTTGACACATTTCCTACCCTTATTTGATGTGTCATGGCTGACCTAGAAAACCCATGGGTTGATTTGTGGGAACCATGGAGCCACATGGGTAAGATAATGACATTAATGCCTTTTATTTAATGTAAAAGTAAAAATGACACAAACATGAGTTGTTTTACTAAAAAAAATTAAATTGGTTTATACAAGTCATAATTTTGACTATAAATATTAATTAGAAAGCTACAAAGATTTCCTACAATATGATATTTTTTACTCTTTTTAGACATTAAATAAATTTAATTATTTCTGACACCATGATGATGCAGCGGTAACGTCATTATTTAACGATTTAAATAAAATGAGACGATAATGTAAAATATAACACCTAAACTTGTCAAAAACAAATTGGATGGGTGGATTTCGAACCCTTATCACCTAATCCTCGAAATATTTAATTTTGGGACCTTTAAAAACTGAAACTCATTTTATAATAATGTATCTTTTCTTAACATTCCAATAGTGCCTCTCCTCTCCTCTTAAAAAAGGACCCCACCTCTACCTCCTTACCCACACCTCTCAAGCCATTGGTTCAGCCAAGATATGATCATCTTGTCTCTCCACATACATCTCCTCATCCTATAATCCATACCTTATGCAAGAATATCTTCATGAAACCCTTTTTGTTCAAACCAAAGGGAGTTACCCGATTTTAAGGTAACGTCTTCACTTGTGCTCTTTTATTTTATTTTTCTTCTCCAACCCCCAAAACTCTTTTTATTAATTTCATTTGTAACAACACCAGTATCCTAAATATACTAGTATGTTGTTCTAATAAGTATTTGAGCTACACTTACACACGCCTACATCTAATGGTTAAAGAACATACTGTTTCCGTGGATGGCGAATTTCTGCCTCACAAAACGATGATTGTTCAACAATCATGTAACACCTTAAAAGGTGGCCATTAATATTACACTATATTTATATATGATATATAATATGTTTATGTTTTCCTTAAGCTTCTGTATTTTTCTTTTACGTCATACCTTTATGGTTTCCATTATGCGTAAACGCGATATCTTCATTTTAGGAAGTGCGGACTATGCCCCCTCAAAGTGATTTGATTCATTAATACCATATGTGGTACATATAAAGGATAGATTTAATGATATTATATATGATAGAATACTGGAATTATAATACTATTATGTATCATTATGTTTTAATTCCATTAAATATGAAATAGAAATGGATGTAGCGTTCATGTGTACGTGTGGCTTACCGTCTCCATGAACGGTGCATTTCATCTCTTAACTCTAAATGTTATGGAATATTATAAATGCATGTTTATAATGGATATATATTACATATATGATATCTAAATCTTGAATATAATTCTAGATATAATGGATATTTTACCCCATGAACAACTTGTAATTATAAAGAGTTTACTTTTGACTCAAGTACCATTGATCGACAAAACGAACATTATTAACTTAAAAAATTAACTAGTGGTCATAACATGGTAATAAGTGATATAAAAGGAATAACGAACTTGAAATAGGTTCTTAATCAAGTAGAAATCTAATCAAGTTTATTATTCAGGACGTTAAATAATGATCAAGTCAAGTCAGACCCAAGGTAAGGGACTTTGTCCCAATCTCCATTCATTGAGGCATATTTTGTTTTATACTCAACATTATTTTATACGGTGTATAAACCCCCTTGAATTTTAATTTTATACAAAAGGAATCTTTTTCTACGAAGCGTTTTACTAAACGACAAAAAAGAATGTTTCTTTTAACCAACATGGGGACAACGACCTTTTCCGCCGCCGCGGGTATTATTTTTGTCTTTGGATTTTCAACAATATGTAATTTTTTTTAAAATGAAATAAATACCATATACTATTTAATGTTTTTTGGTATTGAAAATTAATTTTATAATTGTTTTGTTATGTCAATATATTTTAGTGATGTATTGTGATCGAAATGTGGAAATGTTTTCTTTCCATTATATTTGTTTTATGTCTTATGATTTTATAATGGTACTTGGACATTTGACAGGTGGTTACGTGATAAACCATATGACAGGTGGTGCCGTGAATACTAGGATGGGTGGTTACATTATAACCTCCAATGCATTGGGTATGGAAGTCGGCCGTATGGCTATTCCATTAAGTGATATGGGTAGAAGTCGACCGTATAGTTATTCCATTTAAGTATGTTTATGTCCTAAGTTACCATTATATGTTATGTGTTATTTGTATGGGTTTTATGGTAATCTTTTTATTAAAAAGGTAAGTATTGATCTTTTATTCAGTGATGGGTTTTTAATACTTCATAAAGGTGAAAATTATTACTTTGATATTGTATACATTGTTTACTTGTTGTATTGAAAAAATAACTCTTTTCATTCATTGTGTTTTCCTTACTGAGCTTTTTATGCTCACCCCATGGTTTTTTGAAATGTTTTTCACAGGGCTTAATGTGGAATAGTGTCAAGGATGGGATCAAGGGAATGTCATGCTATAAAAACATGTAACTAGACATGTTTCTTTTTTAGAGTTTTTATTTTTTTGAAAACATAGTAGAGGTTTCTACTTTGTAATCTTTTAGGATGTAATAGTTAAGATCTAATTCTCTAAAACTCTAAACCTGAACAGATCCTCAATGGGAATTATTCATTTAATTCAATGTTAAGTAATGTTTAAGGATGGGGCCTTATAGAAAACCCTAAGGAACATGTATTAGTGCGATTTTGGGTACCTGCTATCCGGGATAAAAATTATAGAAACAACAACCCACAAATTCCTCATGAAGGATCCAAAAGAGTTGAACACACCAAAATGTCCATTGGACTCTAATCATCATTATATTATTAGTTATTATTGTATAATCAATATTTTTAGTGGGAACTCATCCGTATCTCTATAGATATGACTACAGTACTAGTCTTTGTCTCCCACTTTAGTCACCTTGGATTATTTTTGTTGTCAATTCCTTTTGTAATCTCCGATGAACCACCATATTCGCAAACAAACATTCAACATTGAATAACCTCAATGAAAAAAACCATTATCAATTATCCAATGTATCCATACACACACACACACACACATAATACAATGGACAAAATACATGAAGGCCCACAAAAATCTATGGTAAAATCATCTTTCAGTTTAAAAATCACACAGAAACCATGGAAAACACAGTTCTCACCACCAAAAAAAATTTTAAAACCCATTTTAAAAGAATATAAATCATACTAAAATCTTATAATAATGTTAAATCACAAAATTATCTTAATGAATCTTGGAATATTTAGTAATATGATGTAAAAACAAAACCATCTCCCAAGGAGACCCTATAAATTCATGATATTTCCATAAACATCATGATTAAATTAAATGATCCAATGTTCAACCCACATTAGGGAAACTAACTACTGGAGAAAGAATTAATCTTGATGGAATGATGGAGAAACAATGAATAATTTATAAATGATTGGATGATAGGATTAAATGAATAGATATTGAATAATACACACCATATCCTCCAAAAGAATTATGTAAAAGGTATACAAGAGGGGGACCTAGGGCTTTGAATCTTGAAAGGGGAGAGAATGGTGGAATTTATGGTTACAATATGAGAGGGGAAAAGGTAAATTCCACATTTATAATTATATAGGCATGCTACAATATTATCAAATCCATTTATAATTAGTGTGTTCCCCTCTATCAAAAGAGGTAGTATGCCTCACAGTTTATGTGGAAGGGTGCACTACCAAGTGGAATGTTGTGCATACTAGATAGTTCTATTTTCTCGGGTGCATTGTCACTTAACATTTGGCTCATGGTTTCTACAAATCATGCGCTAGAAGTGTGACACCTTTTGTAAGGTCAAAACACCCAATTATCATAGAAAACTCCTAGGAAGGCCAAGGGATAAATATGTGGAAAAAAATAAAAATAACATACCTCTAATGAAAGCCCAGATGTGAACACTTATATAAAACATAGACTAAAAGGACTAAATGTTACTGCCTATGATAAAAAGGGGACCATTATTTTTAGGATCCCACTATATTAGAACTCCATAGTTAAGAATTATGTTCTTGGAGTAGTGATCATGATTTGTGAGCTTCTAGGATGTTTGACATGGTTAGTGTGATTGAAGAAAAGCACACTGATAGAACAATTTCTAGTATGTGTGGACATTCATTAGATTGAAAAGATACCCCAGTGAATAATAAAATGTTGTAAGCTAGGAATGAATAAAACGTATTATAGGATAACAATAGGGTTAGATAAAGAGGATCAAGTCCCTAGGTAGGATAGGGTGTGACAAATGGTTTAAGATCCAATATAAATATATAAGTGTAGGGGAACTTCATGCATTTTATCCTAGGGGACAATAATGAAGTCGGTGTGCCTTAAATTGGTGGATAATGTAACACACATAGAAATGTGATACATAAATGGATAAATGGTACTACCCATGTCAGCAAGGTTTAACGATATCTTTGATATCCTAACTAATTAGATCACTACAATAAAGAATTCCTGTCCTGAAGTAGTGATTTGGATGGGTGTCATTCTGGAAAGTTTCTAAGTGTTTGTGTCAATGAGGAAAAATCATAATAAAAGAACATGTTTTCTATAGTGAGGAAGAGAATTATTATTATATGATACCACTGTGAGTAATTGAATTTATAGTGCTAGAAAGGTACCCAAGGTATTATTGGTGAGCTAATGGTTCATATGACAAGGTTCATTCCATGAGGATGGTTGGGTCCTAAAATTTTTTATTATGAAAATATAATTAAGGTTTCATTGTATCTCATTTCATTTTTATCACATTTATTATTATTTACATTATGGTATTATGTTATAAACATCATGTATTTTTATTTGATAATATCCCTAATATGATGTTTTACAATTCCATCTTTCAAGTTACTATTATAGAAAACATGTCACTATTCTTAATGGTTATATTATTATTCCAACATTCATATGGGTTTTCTACCCATTATTTATACCACATATTGTTATCATTAATTTCTCACTTTAATTTTCCTCAATGTTATAGTATACATTTTCCCAAAAAGATTATTGTTTAATTAAATTTTTATATCATTTTTCTTGTGTTGCATGTTATTGTGATAATTCTAGGCCACCAAAGTGATCAATATTTATATATTATAGTTATTTTATTTTTTTCATGTTTACTAGATAGTTGTATGATTATCAATATTATTTGATTTGATTACTCTATAAATGTATTTTTCTCCAATTAATGCAAAATAATGTTAAATTTTTTTTGTATGATAACATTATATTTTAAAATAATCCTAAAAGTTGAGACATATGTTTTTATTAAAATTACAATTTTCATTAGTAAATTATTTATCGTATATATTTATGGCAATTTATGTTTAATAAATTTTAAATGCGGAATTTTTTATGACCACAAATACAACTGATAGGAAAATTATAATTAAAATTTTATATTTTGCGGAAGAGGTTGATGTAAAAAATTGTATATAATGGTGATTTAATTTATTAAAAATGTACATAAAAGAGATAAAATTAAAAGGGTGTTATTAAGAAAATAATCATTTTAATATTAAAAAATTAAATTTTTATTCAAATTGAATGATCAATATATGGGAGTTGTTCCATTGTTAATCATAGATGTAATAATATGCTTATTTTTTATAGATAGTATATTTTGTAAGATGGTTTTTGTGGTGTTGTATCATTATTTTCTATTTATAAGATAAAGGATAATTTTATTCTAATAGAGTTATAATTGTGTTATAAGGTATTTATTAATAATATAACATGTAGTTTATGTTGTTTTTCTCTATATAGGACATTTAAGTAGTCTAAAAATTATTTTTGTGGATTGGAGAAGTAAACACCATTTAATTTGTATCTGATGATGATTATTAATGAGATTCACATACTACTTATCTAAATCAACCATCAACATCTAAAAATCAAATCAATTGTGATATGAGTTCTTAAAATGATATAATGGATAAATTTATGATGGTTTTGAATAAGAATATATGGAAAAATAGCTAAAAGTTATGTTTTGAGTTTCAACTTCAAATTTAAATGAATAAATGGAGTTGCAAGTATTATTAATAGTTATAATTGATTTATGTATGATGGATTCAGTAAAATAGTATAAATAATGATGAATGGAATGTATTTGAATAAATGATATTGAATAAAAAAAGTGCAAGAAAATTACACACAAGTATATGTGTATGAAATGGAATAACTAGTGATGTAGTGTGTGAGTACTTCAAATTGATTAGAGGAAATAGAAATAGAATGAAAGGGGGATCCTTTGAAAATTAGAAAAAACATGAAAAAACTAAATAAATTGATTGGTGAAATATTTTCAATTTTAATTCCTTTGGCACCTTAATTTATTATTCTCATATTTTATGTTCATAAATAATATCTATATTATATGTTCCATATAGATATGATAGTGAATTTCTTTATCATTTTTTTGGATCATATATGTATGTAACCTTTCATTTTAAGTTATAAATATTGTATATAATGTTTCCTTTTGGTGATTTCATTTTTTAGTATATATGATCTACATTTAGATGATCAATCACAATAACCGTAAATTTTATTTGATTTAAAAATAATAAACGGAAAATTATATAGATAATAATTAATTACCCTATACAAATTTAATTCAAATTTTGATTGGGATACACTATTTATTTCAAATAATCTACTATAATTTAATCTGATAGTGCCGCATTTAGATTCAAACACCCACCATTCATATTTTATTTCACATTCTTATATAAAATCTATTATATTTATATGAAATTTTCGTAAATGGAACAGATCTTGGTTTTGAACAGTCATGTCCCAATTCCATTCCATAGTGTAAAATAGTAATTTTACCTTATGTAATGAAATAAAAAACTATGAGATTTTTATTTTTACTGTAGAGTGAATTTCTCACATAAGAAAAGATATGGATTAGAATTGATATCATTGTGGATCCTTGATAAAAAATATATGAATTTTAGAATAATAATTTTATATCTCACAGATAAATTTTGATTAAATTCTTATTTCTCCTAAATGAAGAAAAATATAGAGACCTTTATTCCATTATATAATATAGGAATAGGTATTTTAAGTATGAACCTATATTTGGTGTTCAATGTTGGTCCATATGTTTGGGAAATCATGGTTGAATGAATAGATAACGTAATTTATATTTGGTTAATTAATTTTTATATATATATATATATATCAAGAGTAGATAACCCTTTTATAACCCTATGATAAAATTTGTTGGAAGTTATTCATTCATTATAGGAAAAACCCCTAGAGGGAGGGGAGGGTGAAGCGATAAGATTTTGGGTGGGAATAAATTTGGTCAAATGAATATGATCTAATATATGATGAAATTTATGAACAAATCTCAAGATGATGATAAACAGTTCTACAAATATAATGATAGATTGTAGTGATAGATATTTATCATTGTGGAAGGGAATTTTATTTAATTCCTTTCCCCAATCATTATGATTTATATATCAAATTAACTTATATGAATTATGTTCATCATTCTTGAATTCTTTTTTATTTTCCTTAATGATTACACATTCATTATTCTCAATCATTATTGATTTGAGGCAATTGATTTTATAGTGGAGAAATGATGTTTCCTTCATGACTATTCTCTAAAATGATCTTCTTAATTTCATTATAATTTTTGATTTATTGTGTTTTATTTTTGGAAGTTTCATTTAATAATGATGACCAAAACAGTCGTCTCTTATTTTTTAGTTATTCTCTTTCAAACCACTCCAAACCTAACCCTTTCTCATATCTAGATAATGGACATAAACAGTAGTGTTTTCTTGAATTTGTGATGGGTGGAATAGGTGAAATTAGATCATTTTATATGTGGGTAGTGAAATAATAATTATGGTGAGGCTAAGATAATGGAAGTTATAATGAAAACTAATGGTGTGGATAAGGACTACCGGTGAAGGATAGTGAGAGGGAGACAGAGGAAGTCAGCTTATTGGTATCCATTATTAGTTTTGAGGGAGAATACATGGATCTCATTAATGTTTGGTTCACTTGTTGTATGAGGAGGTTTTATGAGAGTACTAATAACGAGCACCACATGAGTGGAATATTCATGTAAAATGTCATGTGAGTGGATTTCATGTGATTGGATGGTATATGGGAGGTTCTGTATAAGGGTTTTCCTCCTAGGAGGTTCTCCATGGGGTATGCACATGAATTCCCATTCCCAGTCCTTTATTATATTTTTTATTTTTAATAATAATAATAAGATTTTTATTTTCATTATTACAAAAAATGTTTTTAATGTATATTCATCGTATTTTGTTAGATTTATCATTCCTCTTTGATATACTTATATAGAAAATGGGATGAACTATGTGTGTGTTTTATTTTGTACCTAAAACTATCTTATGGAATGATCTCTAAGATCCTTTTTGTTGTGTCTCACATGTTTGATATGATAAAATACACACTTTTCATTTGTATCCATTTTATAAAAAATAAATATCCCATCCTAATTATTTTTATTTATAAAGCATAATGGGGTAGTTCGTTCAGTCATATGAGTTGTTTGTTCAAAAGGACATGGAAAAATCGTATATGGATTTGTAGGTCTACTAAAAGGGTCCATCTATGAAAAATAATTAATATTTATAGTTTTTTGTTTCCTCCACTTCTTTTATTTTTATTAATTTAATTCATTATCCCTAAATAATAAAAATAGAGTCATATTTTCTCACATATGTTGACATTTTTCCACTCCCATATGTTTTTTGTGAAATTGGGCATGGGGATTCTACTAGGGTTGGTTATTCCCTCAACAGATACCCTTCCTTTGTTAATATTTTTTTTAAAAATCAGGTAAAAGTTACCCCTTCACTCATTCATGTGGCTTCATGAGTGATATTATTGATCCCTTATGTTGTTATTGTACCATTTTTTTAGGATGTGAATCAGTGGTAAATATTTCAATTTAAATAAATTTTTGTAATAAATTTACCCATAGGCCTTATTATTGTTGGGATTCACTATATTTTTTGGTTTCAACACTTATAAACATATGGTATATAATTATAACAGAACACATGTAATATTATCAATGGTTTGTCTATTTGTGAGAGTCTACTCCTTGCCAAGTACATATTTTTTTAGATCAAGGATTTTCCTATCACTAGTCAATTATTGTGATTTAAAACATTTGAAATTAGTTTACAAGGATCAATAATTAATTATCCTATTTTATGATAGGATTTTGTTTACTTTAAGAACACTAATTCTTAAATTCATTTTACTTTTGTCGAGGAAATATTAGATCATTAATGTATGATTTTATTATTCACCATCAAATATAAAATCATATTCAGAAAGGTCCTCAAATTCCAATACAATTGTGGGAGACATCAATATATCTTCCTTGATCTCACCATATCGGAATGAAAACCTAATGTAAAAGAGAATACACAAATGATATGATCTCATTTATCTATATATATTGTGTACATATTGAATAAAAGAATATCTATAGAACCATAATAATTAAAAATAATCATTCATCTTCAAATCCTTCAATTATATATATATATATATATATATTCCCATAATTATCATGAAAAATATTTCCATACTAAATTATGAAATCTAATTGATATTTGGAAACATTATTATCTACTTTTAAATAGAAATTATAAATAATTTTAATTTTCATTGAAAACACTTCTTGCAATTTTCAATTAAAGCACCTTTATGAAGTCATGAATTAATTAACATTTGATATTTAAATTATCATGTATCACAAGCATTATTATCTATGGTTTAAAATATACATTTCCTAATAAAAAAATACCCAATAAACATTTTAAATTTAAATCATTAAATGAGATGTATAAATTGTCAATAACTTAGATCATTTTACATCCATGTATGAATAATATTACATGCTATAATTTTGAACTTAACTTCTTCATTATTTTTTATTTGATTTTATTCAGAATTAAATTATTACTTTGTATCGGTAGAAACTTCATAAATATCTTCAAATCATGGAAGGTAGTTTCAGTAAATCTCTTTGAAAGTCATATGTACACGGATTAGATACTATAGATTAATTACGTATAAAAATGAACATTTCTATGTTAATACCCTGTATATTTATATGATGATAGTATATATCCATACTTCATTACCTTGATGAATAACATTTCATATGAAAATTTAATAATTTTAATGTGAAAATATAAAATTTGTTTCCATTTAATTATTCACATGTACACATTACATGGATCCCTAGTTATACATTCACATAATCCTCAAGGTCATAATCAATGTAGAATTAAATTCCTCATATAATTTATTGTCTTTTAATCGTAAAATAAAGGCCAATCATGGTCAATAATCCAATTGGTGATCACTCATTTTACTGTATATAGGTTCGTGGTTGTTCAATTTTCCATAGAGTATTTCCATCATATATTTTTGGTCAATATATTTTCCATGTTGATTCTTGATTATGGTCAACCAAAAATGGTGACCTTTTATGGTCAGTTCATATATCGAATTGTCTCATGGTGTATAAATGGTTTATGGTTGGTTGTGCCTTTAATCAAGCGGTCAGTTGAAAATCACGATATAGATTTGAAAACACTCATGGTATTTCTTTCTATATCATGTGGTCAATGAATCTCATAGTAGAAGGCTTCATTTTCATGTATTCAATCATGTCATTTTCATGAGGCAATTTTGATCATGGACATTACATGTTGTAAACAAATCACGTATAAGAACCCTAAATTCTATAGGATAATTACAAAAACATGCAATTAATCAAACAATGTAATTTAATCAGGTCAGATAAAACATCATTCATTTAGATTAATTAAAATTAAATGATTAGTGTTCTACATCAACATTACAAGATTAACCCACATGTTAGACATTTCATGCCTAATAACCCTCAATCCCAAATTAACCACATTCCCATGGAACCACAGTGAGATCATAGATACACACTCACACTCGTTAAACTGGTGCTCAATTAATCTTTTCTATAAAAATCCTTTATATTAACAACATTATCACCCCATGTGTTAACTAAGCATCATATCATTTCCTAAAACAATTCATGCCTTGTACTTTTCTATTATTTCCATCATATTTGTAAACTTTTTTGTAGGATTTTTTGTGACTATATTTGAAGAATGAATAATTTTTTTTAGTAATCATCTATCTAAAAATACATTTCAAATACCATGTTTAATATTTACATTAGGAACTATCCCATAAATATTCAATTAATACATTTTTTATTATTCACCACAATAATTCTAATGAAATAATAATTAAAAATGAATATATATTTTTTTATTCATCCCAAAAACTCCATTAATAAATTCTCAATATATTTTTCATGATGTACACAATTTTCATTCTCTAAATTATATAAGCACAGGTCATTAGAATTTAAGAAGAATAATCCAATTGTATGATGTAAAATCTCAATCTATTATCAAATTGATTAGAATAATGTTAAACCCATGAATAATTCCCTTGGGAACTTCAATATCCCTTTATGGATATTTTTTTTCCTCAATCCACAATCAAATTTATAAAAAATATTCTCATTCAAGAGACACCAAATCCCAACCTATCTCAAATGATGTATCTCTTGACAACACAACATAGGATAATGATTTTTTTAAGAGAATACCATCCCTTGGGAATAATAAAAGATTTTAAATGTGATCAATATTATTCCCCACTTATGTTAACCACTCTATTTTCATAGATATACATATTTTTCTGTTAGAACAACCACATGAAAAAATATATAAGGTGAATTTGAACTGAAATAATTTTAATAAAGTGTTTACCTTTTATCCTCATTTGAATAAAAATTCCATGGATATCTGGGGGGTCATCCGAATATCAATTAAGAGAGAATGATTCAACATTCATGTATTTTTACTATGTTTCAAATCTATCCTAAGGTCGTTAAATTCTCAAATAATAAATAATTTGTCCTTATGTATGACATATTCATTGCTGGATGTCTCTTATAAACATTATCTTTGAGAAGTGAAACCTGATATTAGTATTAATAGAACATAATGTCTGGGAGGATTTAAATAGAGGTCTATAACACTTTTACTATCAATTTGAATTATGATTTTTCCCCTTCACAGTATAATCATCCTTACGGTCATTCATCTAAATCATTTGTTTCTAGGAACATGTGGTATAAATATATTTCTCTTAGTTATTATTTATGTGACTGTGATATGGTTTTATCAGTTCCAACTCTCACAACTCTCTCTAAATAGAAAAAATATACTACATATGATCCACATAGCATCACAAAATACTACCATATAATCATCTATGTAACAACACATTTTCATATTTTATCGTATCCTATAAAAATACATAAGGATCATATACACAAGAATATTTTATACATTTATTTTTCAATCAATGTGATATGATTAAATTTATTGAGTTTAATATCATAATGATAGAATTACAACATATAGAATATTTGGTATGGAAGCTAAAAGATATTTTTTAAATATAATTCTTCTGAAGGCTATTATATTAACTCATTAACCATCATTAGATTTTGGTAATTTCAACCCCACATGAATATGATATGATTCTATCCTTAAATCCTTCATCTTAATAATCATTAGAAAATAATTATAAAACTTATCGTTATATAATAAATTAATATAACCTCCCTAAATATCTAGTAATACCAAGTTATATCTCATCTTATATAGAATTGACAACTCAAATTTTTTCTTTATTTGATTGGAATGTTCTTCATGTTAATTTTCCTTATCATATTAAAAATGATATTATTAGCATAAATAATTATAATAATTGTACATGTCTTCATTTCATTAATATAAATGGTTATCTCCAATTTATCATTCTAGAATATTAATTTTTTCATATATTTTTCCTTACTCAAAAACCAAGAATGTGGTGCATCTTTTATATCATATAAAGAATTATCTAATTAAAACACTCATGTGATATAATTATCATGAAAGAAACCATTGATATTTTAAATCATAACTTCTTCCAAAATATTTCCATTTAAAAATGTTTATTTTGAATCAATGTGATCAATTCATTATTATCCATAAGATTTCATAGTATGGAATATCCATATTTTAATGGCCCAATCGATTCCATGATCATGATATTGTCCACTTTAGTCCTAGTTCAAAAGGTTTTTCAATCTATAATCTCCTGCCATTGGGAATCCCATAGAAAAAGGACTATAAATGGGAGAGGTATCCTCACCCCTTATAAAGTGGTGTTTCTGAATCCACTTTATTCGAAGTGGTATTTTCATAGTCAGACACCCATAAAGGTTCTAGCATCCATGCTGGAACATTTAATGGAAACTGGATCTGATACTATTTGTAATGGACCACTCCAGCCCTGTATCCTGATATTGTTTGCTTTATTCCTTTCCCACATGGATTTTCTTTCCATAGGATATGTCCCTCAGGAATCACTTAGGAAAAGACCACATGAATATAGAGGATTCCATAACACCTTGTTAAGGGATGTTTATTGATCCTCCTCCTTCAATGTAGGATTCTCATAAAATTATAATGAATCGACCCAAGTTACCCTCAAACTGGAACTTAGCATATTCTATCACTTTCCTAAAGCAGATTCATGATCCCAATGTACTTGAAACAAGAACATGTGAATCAATCAACAAACAAGAGGGAACTATTTCTCCAAACATGAAAAAAACATGGAATATATAAACATATAGAAAGAAGGAATTGTAGAAAACTAATAAATAAATTCCATATATTTAAGAAAAAAGTGGAAACTAAAACAACCGAAAAATAATCCAACACTCCAAAGGACAAGCCCAACTACAAATGGACAAAACCAAATATCTAATCATTTGATAGTTTTGACGAACTCACACCATATCAACACCATCTACCTAACTCAGTGGACATGAAACATCTTTACCTCACTATGGAGCCTTGACATTGCATGCATTGGAAGTCAAAAATAGTTCTATACACCACCATGGAGGTGAGAAATGTGTGAGATAATATGATCAATATGATCCCACATTGGTTTTTCATAACATATATCCATATTAAAAATTTTTAATTCTCATTTGAAATAAAACCTGGAATCATATGTAGAAAAATTATTGTATAGAATATATTGTAAAAATTTCCATTTTGTCACAGTTCCAAAACAAAAAGAAGGAATAAAAGTTTCAAATCAGATTTTTCATTTTATATTTTCACATTCATCAACATAAATATCAAGTTTAAAACAATAAATTCATGAAAAACATAATAGATTCATATGTATCATCACCAATGATCACTACAGGTCAAACTAGAAGACTACTCCAACCATAATCAATCAATTGAATAATATTACTCCTAGAACACCAGAAAATGAATAATAAGAATACACCAAGAGTAAACCCCTATAATGTATTCAATATCATTCCCCTCGGAGAAGTGGCCCTAGGAAATCCAAAAATCCCCATGAGAAAACATCTCGATAATCACAAACAACATACGATGGCCCCCTGCTGAACATTCCATTATAGTTCTCATGGTAACCCCTATGGTAATTTTTCACAATTCATTATAATTATTTGAAAACTATTTCAAACCAATTTCATAACCCATTTCAATTATTTGAAAATACCATGTTTCATTCCATCTATCAAAAACTAGGAAAGCCCATTTTTCATTGAAAACACATTTTAACACACAAAAATCCTGAAATTTTCAATTATATATCATTTTATAAAACAAGAACATTTTGGTTCATCATCATAGGCTATAGATGGAACCACTATGATTAAAACAAGGGTCTCACATGCAAACAATAGAATCAATTAATGAAAAAACATATCAATGAAAAAACATAGACTACAATCTAATACACTCATCTTGAGATTTATCCAATCGAGAAAGAGGGTCAGAAAAGAAGAGGAAAAACCACATACCTCATGAAAGTATTCACTTATCACCTTGACTAACAATGTAAAAACCTCTGAAATGATATCTCACAACATATATTAAAATAATAAAATAAGAATAACCAATTTAGACTAACTTATCATATAACAGAAACCATTGGAACTACCACGAACAATGGAAATGATGAAGTGGAATGATCACATACCAAGGGAGATGCACCACAATTGTAATAGATATTGAATGATGAATTTATCAATCTAGATGGATCAGAGTCTCCCAAAATTGCTCCGGAATTTTCATGGGTTGAGGAGAATGATTTTTGGAGAATAAACTGAAAGAAATCATGCTGCACTCATATTTTTAAATCTAGATGTGGAGAATTACATTACATGTATCCTGGTTACATGGTTTGTAATTTCCAAAGACTCATAAACACTGGAAAAACTATCACCTCAAATTAAAACATAAAATTTTATTAACTCACAATGTGTATGATATCATCATGATGTGTAATATATCATAGTCTGAATCCTTTCATGAATTTCATCCCACAAATCTTACATATTGTGAAACCTTGATTAAAAACATGAAATCCTTATCTAGATTACACAAAAAAGCCAGTTTAAACTATGAGTCCAAAAAAATGTGACTTCACTATTATAGTTTTTCTCAAAATTGATTAGTGTCCCAATATTGAAAATGAAAAATGTAAACAATGTTGATGTTAAAGACATTCATGAAATATTAGTAACATGATGTTTCAATCCCGCCTCAATAGATATTTTCCATCCCAATGAAGTCATATAGAAGATGTAATCCATAGAAAAGGTGAGGCCACTAATCCTTCAGTAATGAATCACATTCAAAAGTCTCATAAAGATCCAATATATGTTTCTATAGTACACTGGAAAATTAAATTGACATCTTATGTAATACTTTCACTTGAGATTAAACGAGCTCAACTGATTTCTCCCAAATAAAAACATCTACCTCCAAATCAATATATTCCCAACTCAGAACATGAGTGGGATATGGATGGTACCTCAAGATCTGTGAAATTTGGTAAACATCATTAATTCATATCAACTGATGTAGAAATTCTAACTAATAAGAAACATGATCGTTTCGCTCAATTACCTTAAATGGACTAATATTTCTAGTATCTAACTTTCACTATTTTTCATGCCAATAATGATCCAACATAGGAGAAAAATTAACGAAAACCATGTCACAAATAGAGATATCTTGAGTATGATGCTCACAATTAACATACGATTTCTACCTGCTTTGGAATCTAACTAGATGTCGATGTGCATCTTGAATATTTCATTATGTCTCATGGACAAAACTTTTTCCAACTGATGATAAATTGCATACCTCTACCCATCAAAGTGGTTATTTTCATGGGTGACCATACAATTCATCCATGGCTCTATTCTTACCAATGAGTGATAAATATTGTGAAAAAAACTCAACTAGTCCCAGATCTCTATCCCATGGTCCACCAAAATTAAAGACGCGAGCTAGAACAAAATCCTCAAGGATCTGAATTATTTGTTTTATCTAACGGTTTGTATGTGGATGGTTAGTAGTGCTTAACTTGACATAATTTCCAATTTCATATTGAAGACTCATCAATAACCTCATGGAAAACCTAGGAAACCTATCCTAAATATCGGCATAAGTTATACCATGTGACATCAAAATATTCTATACATACACCTTACCTATATATTCAACTATAGTGGTATCCTTGATTGGAATGAAATGAACTGACTTTTTCAACTGACCAACAACTATCTAGATATCATTCGACCCTTGTGGGTTATATGGTAATAAATCAAAAATAATACATGGATACATCCCATTTTTATCCTGTCATGGAAGATGACGAAGTAAAAAAAATTATTTCAAGTTGAATTTCTCTATCAATTAGCAGTTGTTATTGTGGGACACATAATCTTCAATGTCATGCTTCATACCGACCGACTAGAATCGTCGTCTCATGTTGTAATACATACTTATAGTTCCTAGATTAATAGAACATATATATCTATGACAAAGAAACAATAATAAATTCATCAATGATGACATGATGAAAAACCACTTTCCAATGTGAAGCATACCATATGAAGAAAGAGACCATCCAAAAAATGGTATTCCCATCATAATGGTTATCTTGGATTTGACAAAACTCATCATATTATTGATTAATCTGCAAAATTGACACCATGAGATATTAGGCTAACTGAACACCAGTATTAACCATACCTAAAACATCATCTTCATCATCCTACTGAAACTGAGAGAAAGTCCCCATTAGGTCCCACTCCTCCATTGATTTTATAACATCTGGTGACTGTACATTCATTCTAAGAGTGTATGAAAATAGATGTCACACCCTAGGGGTGTAGGAGATATATAAGATAAGTTTATGAATGTATTTAAAGCATAATCTCTATTTGAGGTTTAATTACATCTATGAGATGATATAACTTCAACTCTTATAACCATAGAAGACCGTGTTTGTCACGACCTGCCTCCATGGGCCTTGAACCTTGTAATCGGACCCCATGGGTCTCCTCTAATACGTTGGTTTCCTTCCCTTCACAGCAAAGGTTATTACTCACTAGGGTCTCTTATCAGACAAATGATTGTCCCTATAGTCTAACACATGTTTTTTTAATGAGATTTTTCCTCACTCACACACACCCTGGGAAACTTTCCAGATGGTCACCTATCCTGATTACTACTCCAGGCCAAGCATGCGTGATTGTGGAGTTCTAATCAAGTAGGCTCCCAAAAAAAGGTGCACCTTGTTGACATGGGTAGTAACATTTAGCCTTTTAAGTATCACTTTTCCAGGGTTGTTACATTATCCGCCCATTTAAAGCACAACACACTCATTGTGGACCCCATGCCTCAAACCCAGGTAGTGTGTAAGCACTTCCGGCTATGTATTGGCTCTAATACCATTTGTCATGACCCGCCTACACGAGCCCTAAACCTTGTCATCTGACCCCATGGGTCTCCTGTAATACATTGGTTGCCTTCCCATCACACTAAAGGCTACTAGTCACTAGGGTCGTGTATTAGACTAAAGACAGCCCCCACATGCCAACACATGTTTTTTTCAGTGTGCTTTGTCCTCACTCACACACACCTTGGGAAACCTCCTAGAAGGTCACCCATCCTAATTACTACTCCAGGCCAAGCATGCTTAACTGTGGAGTTCTAATCAGGCAGGCTCACGAAAAGAAAGACACACTTTGTTGACATGCGTAGTAACATTTATCCTTTTATGTCTCACTCTTCCAAGGGTGTTACATTATCCACCCCTTTAAAGCACAATGCCCTCATTGTGGACACATTCTTCAAACCCAGGCAGTGCCTAAGCACTTCCAGATGGGCAATGGCTCTCATACCATTTGTCCTGTCCCACCTCCACGGGCCATGAACCTTTTAATCTGACCCCATGGGTCTCCTTGAATACCTCGGTTCCCTTCCCATCTCACCAAAGGCTATTACTCACTAGGGTCTCTTATCGGACTAATGACTGTCCCCACAGGCGAACACATGTTTTTTCAGTGTGCTTTGTCATCACTCACACGCACCATGGGAAACATCCCAGAAGGTCACCCATCCTAATTACTACTCCAGGCCAAGCATTCTGAATTGTGGAGCTCTAATCAGGCAGTATCCCGAAAAGAAAGGTGCACCATGTTGACATGTGTAGTAACATTTATCCATCTAATTCTCACTTTTCTAGGGGTATTACATAAATGTCACACCCGAAAATTTTAATTTATTTATATTTTTTTTTTGGCCCGGGTTCACTCGCCAGGGTCCGAGCTGGATCCCAGATTATATTTTTTGAAGTTTAAGGTTTTTACTAGGTTTCGGACCCGTGAGCACCCACCGTGCGATTGGTAGTAGCCTCGCAACCGGCCCTAGTGCTGTGAAATTTCTCAACATTATTAATATTATGATTATGATTATTATTATTATTATTATTATTATTATTATTGTTGTTGTTGTTGTTGTTGTTGTTGTTTTCAATATTATTATTGTCCTTCTTATTGTTTTTATAATTATTATTGTTTTTTTTATTGTTAATAAATTTCATTAATTTTATCCTTATTATTGTTAATTGTATTATAATTATTCTGCTATTTTGCTGTCATTATTATTAATATTGATATTATTAATATTATTATTATATACATAATAAATTGAAAAAAAAGAAAAACCAGAATTGCTACCCTATCACATCCCTCCTATTTAGCCCCTACGCAGCGACGCCTCCCAGCGGGAGCCGCCCCTCCCTGCAATCTACCCCATGTCCTCACCACATCCCCCGTCCAGTGCCTCCTCCTCCCGGTGGCGCCCCGCCCGGCCTTCCTTTCTACCCAAGCGCACCCGACCTACACCCTCCTGCTTTGCAGTGCCTCCCCAGCCTCGTGTCTCTTCGGATCAGTGCTCCGCCCACCAGGCGACCTCCCCCCTCCGACAGCAACGACCCGCACCCCCTTCCTTGCCTCTGTGGTTACTCTAGGACCTCAACCTCGCCTCACATCTATTTTTGGTCTCTCCCATCCTATCCAGCATCCCGCCGACCAGCCTTGTGCCACCTCACCCCTGCACGAACCCACTGACCATCCAACCACCCAGCCAACAACGCACACGAATTGGCGCGTGACCCCATGGTGGTCTCCCTTTCCCCTCACCGGTAGCACCTTCCAACTGCGAACCTCCTCTCCAGTTCATTATTGTATCAATATCTAGGGGTTCTCTTCTTTTTTAAGAACCTAATGCTTGAAGATGTGTTATGTGTTTTTTTTTCTTATCTTGGTTGTGCATAATATCCTTTGAGGCGTATTCTTCCTTCCGTCAAGGTTCATTCACATTCACACTTGAATTTTGAAAGCATCTTTATTCTTGAGGTTGGATTCCATTTCTTATGCCTCTTTAAATTAATTTTACCTTGTTTGATTCATGTTCACAAATCATAGGTTGCTGGTTATGTTTTTTTGTTAAATTAATTATATTATGTTGAAATTGTTAGTTCTCTATTGTTTGGATAATTGTTTCACCTATTTAATGCAGTTGACGAGTTTTTTGTTGACTAGGTTGGTGCAGATGTATTTTTTTTTTAATATTTTAGTTTTTTAACTAGTTTGGTGCATCTTTAGTTTTTAAAAATATAATTGAGGTTGTATTTGATATTGTGTATCATGTATATGAGAAATAGGGAGTGTTTTGCGGGAAACCCAGTTTTTGTGATGTTTAAGATCTTTTCAGGGGAATGTGTATTTAGTTTTTGTCTATGCATGCCATGTGTTATCCATTTTCGTATGTTGGGGTGTGAATTTGATAAAACAATGTGTTCGTTGGATGAGTTTTGGGTGTGGGTTGTGGGTTACTCTTTGGGAAGCATTTCATAAAATTTAAATTGTTTTAGGAAATGATGTAAACGGTGCGACGTATGTTTTGAAAACATGTCAAGGAGGTTTTCACACCATTTGTTCATTTGGACTATCTTAAGTCAGTGGTTTTGGGTTTTTAGTTGTTGTGCATTTTTAGCAGTGTGTGTTGTCGATGAAAACCCGCAATATCGCGCTCCTCAATAGGTTACACATACCAGTGCACGAGTGTGAGATGTGACACAACATCGTCATAACCGAGATGTGAGTCGAGATAGGACCCCCAATGCACTCACCTTTAAATATAGAATTTGTTAATTGCTTCATGTATTATTAATTTTAATAAATGAGAAACAATATAAGGTAATTAATTTTTAAATGATTATTTCATGTGAAAAGAGCCATTCAATTTATACAAGACACATGAAACATTTTCATGACGAGCGGACACCCAGTATTGAAAGAATACATGTTTGGACTTTAAGTTGTTGGGGTTTGACTTAGTGGTAAGCACCCCTTAAATCTACATGAAAAATGGGGGTTCAAAACCCATTGGGCGCAGGTTACTGTAGCAGTACTGTAGCGTACTGTAGCAGCGGCTTACTGTAGCAACGGCGAGCACTGTAGCGGCGGCAGGGCACTGTAGCGACGGCAGAGTACTGTAGCGGTGGCGGGTACTGTGCAGTACTGTAGGAGTGCAGGTACTATAGCAGTACTATTCACAGAATGGGCTTCGGGCCAATAAAATGGGTCTACGGGCTATGTAATGGGCTAAATGCCCACTGGGCCTTCGGGCTATGTAATTGGTCTCCTTCTACATAGTAAAAAGTGGTCTATGCTTTCCTTTAATAATAAATGAGGCTTCAGCCCCAACCTTTAAAAAAAATGTTTGGACTTTAAAAATAATTCACGGAATTTCAAATGTAGTTCCAGTTTTAAATATAACTGATTTCTTTTTAACAATTGTTTTTGGTTTTTTTGAGAAATGAGGGTTTTCATTAAAATTGGTGAAGTCCCGGTTAGCACATTAATAAAATAAATTATTTTGGAAACCCCAATCAGGGGTGATCTTTGGAGTGTATTGATTGTGTGAGCCATATGTGATGTTTTTTCATTCGTGACTAACTGATTTACATTTTGAACGCACCCCTTTTTTATTTCTTGTGTTGACATGGGAACCTTGAATAGTGAGTGAATCTTCAGAAACGATTGCCACACTAGTTTAGATTACGCCCTAGCTAGTGGACCAATTGTATTAGAATACTACGTTATTGCTGCTATTGGGATTGGGCCACTCAGTTAGGCCATGTAGGGATATACAGAGTGTTAGGGCGTTATGACATCATCGCGTTATAGCATGCTTTCAGGATGAGCCACATGTATGGCATGTTCTAGATTATTCATGATCTCCTAGGTTCGACCCATGTTTTATTTAGTGTTTATTTTTATGTGGAGGACATTTGAGAGGTCTAGTTTGGTTGCTGGCCCCCTGTGTCCCACTTCTTCTACATTTACCTTAGTGTGTGTAGTGTGTTGTGTGTGGTTTTCCATTTGACTAGCAACTGAAATTAAAATTTCTAAATTGTTCGAAGAAATGTTTTAAAATTTAATACACATGTTCCATTCAAACATTAATTTTTTTCTTAAATAAAAAAGGGAAATGGATTTTTACATGTTTTAGAAATGAGTGTTTATGTGGAAACTAATATTTTATATAATTTAGTTAAAACCTGGAATTAGTAAGTTCTATATTTAAAGTTAGTGTATTGGGAATAGTTTTTTGGGAATGCCTACTGAGTTTTAACACTCACTCCAATAGTCTTTTCTTGTTTTTAGTTTTGTTGCAGGATCCATCTTTAGATGTTTTCCTTGAGCGACGATGGTTTTAGTATTGGATGTGTGACCCACAGGGTCACATGGATATTTGGTCATGGACATGTTAGAAGTATTGTTGGTTATTCTTTATTTATTTGCTTTTGTTCTATTTATTTCTGCTGCTTAGTTTATTTTCTCTTGGGAAAAATCATTCACACCTGTTTAATTTTGATGCCCGGCACTAGTTTCCAGCCCATGGGGATTAGGAACGCCTCTCGGGCCATGTCACGGGCCAGCTCGGGTGACCGGTTCAAGGTCGACCAGGGTTGGTTTGTGACAAAATTGTATCAGAGGAGGCCCTTCTTATTTGGGATCTCTGGTAGATGGAGATTAGGTGTATTGGGACTCGAGAGGTAGTTACGGGAAGGATGTCATGAACCCTCGCCTGTTCCAAACCTCGAGTCGCCAGGGGTAGTCCAGGAAGTGAGTCATTGTCTCGTTCTGGTTTGTTTTGGATTGAGGGATGACAATAGAGGTAAACCGATGTTACATAGTGATCTTACATGGAGTAGTGACCCATGTGGAGTCAAGGTACACGGTTTGAATTCCTCCTATTTGTTGACGCTTACTTGGGGCATGGCCCACTACCATGTCGCCAGGTTAAGTGTGACATGTAGTCCCTCACTCTGGTAGTTTGATGCAAGTTTATTGTCGTTTTCGTTCTGGTTGGTCTATCTGTGTTTTTGGAAATGAAAAATGGGTTTTGAAAATGGGACTGATTTCTTTTAAATGACTTTAAATTTATGAAATGGGTTTTAAAACTGAAAGAATTTATTTGGGAAAACTGGTGTTTTCTTGGAAATTGGTTGTGAATGGTTTGGGGTGAAACCTCAGGTACTCCTTATGAATGTTTGCACATGTGATAGAATTCATGGAAAGTTCATGTTGGAGCATCTGAATGAAATTGGATGAAGACATGTGCAATATTTCATGGGATTACTTAGGTGTGTTTGAAATTAAAGTCTTGACCTTGTTTTCTAAATTGGATTTTATAGAAGAAAATGGTTTTGGGTAGTGTTTTTTTGGTTTGAAAATGGGTTTTGGTATTTGGAAAGTTGTCTTGAAAGAAACCAATTTTAAGATAAAAAAATGTTTCTTTGGAATCTAAAATGGAACCGGAATTTTGAACAAGGAATTTTGGGTTCTGTTTTTGGTTTTTGGTTTTTTTGAGCTAGTTGTTTTTGTATGAGGGTGCTTTATCGATGTTTCTTCAATTGATATCAGTTTCGGAATGGTGTTATATTTTTTGTTTAGAAATTCCGCTTAAAAAGGTCCCCAGAGTTTTGAGGATTCATGCCTAGTTTTTGGTCTTTCTCGGACGTTTTCTGTCCTTCATGGCGATTTGGGTCTATTAGAGATAGTGGAGTGGCATGAAGAGGTCAAGCACGTCTTCAGGGTATTGGAAATGCCCGAAGAGGTTAGAGTGCAGGTTGTTTTGGGCCGGTTGAAGGTCCAACTCTGGACGAGTAGGAGTTGTTTTCACTACTATTACTGCATGTTGGGATGATGTCGTATTTCTTTAAAGCCATCTTTGTTCAAAGGTTTTTACTTGTGGAGGTTAAGACGAATAAAATGGAAGAGTTCTTGAATGTTCAAAATGGCATGGAGATGGTGAATGTGTATGTTGACCATTTCAAGGAACTTGAGTCTCTTCTTCTAGGGGTATTGTTATAGGACTAGATGATGACTTCTCCCTTCATCATGGGTCTTCGTCCAGAGATCAAGGAGCGAGTCCTCCTTTTTTTTGGGAGCGTCACTTTTGAGAAGTTGGCGCATGAGGTGTCCTTAGCTGAGTTGGTCTCCGGAGCGCAAATGGTTGGCAATCCACCATATCCAGTTTCTCATGATGGTCCCCCATCTGGAGAGTAGAGTGTGTCAGATGAATTTGTTTCTAAATAGTTCTCTTCCGAGGCTCGGACTTCATGTTCATCAGCCCATCTAATGGTGTACCATCAGTATGGAAGTTTTTGGAATAGAAGTTGTCAGGTCACACCCCTCCGAAGACGTGTCATCTTTGCGGCTATCTGGGTCACGTGGATAAGTTTTTCAGGAAGCGTCACCTGAAGAAGATGTTGTGATTAGAGTAATTCCATTGCCTGACTGTGATGTAGGAGATTCTTTAGCCATCATAGCCCCATCCACAGGTCTTGGGGTGAAGCCCACGCGTAGTCAGGAGTTTCTAGGGGTACGAAGCCTTGGTTCGGGTTTTATGTTCTATATTGGAAGATGAACATTTAAAGACTTTTCATTCTTGTTTTTATGTTGTTAATGTTATGAAATTATTGTAGGTCCATTGTTTCACCGTGAAGTTGGTATGGACGTGTTTGTTTGTAATCCAAACAGTCTGGTTTGTCTAAATTTTGATTCTTTGAATCATACATTTTTCTTTAAAAAGTGTGTTTGAACCTACTATGGGTTAATATCAGTTTGGTGGTGTTCGTTTGGATATGTGAGTGCCTGTGGAGGAGTCCAGGCTTGTAGTTATGGTCGGGTTATTGGTAGGGTTACGTTCATCTTGGAGGTTTTTCTCTAGTGTTTGGGGTTTCATTGGACTAAGTTTAATGTTCCAAGTTTCAAAAAAGGTGTTGTTTCACTCATGTTATAGATGTTTGTCTGGATCGTTTGGGAGTTCTCGCATTGCATGCCATTTTCTCAAGATACTATGGTTCGGTGTTATATTTCTGCATTAGTTGAGCTTTATTGGTGGGGAGAACCCTCTCGAGTTCTCCTCTTTTCTCAAATTGTGGTTTCCCTTGGTTTCAGTCGGGCATGGATCATTGTTTTCTCTATTGATCAGCTGGGTGACTTTCTTGGGGCAGAAAGTGTCTGTTGTGTGGAGAATTTTCACACCCATACTTTTAAATTAATTTATATTTTATTGTTTCTTGGCCCTAGGTTCTCTCTCCAGGGTCCGAGCTGGGTCCCGGATTAAATTTGTTGAAGTTTAATGTTTTTACTAGGTTTCAGACTCGTGTGCTGTTACAGAGAGGTTAGCAGTAGCCGCACAACCGACCATAGTTCTGTGAAACTGCTCAACATTTTATTATTATTATTATTATTATTATTTTTGTTGTTGTTGTTGTTGTTGTTGTTTTGTTTTTTTTGTTGTTGTTGTTGTTTTCAATATTATTATTGTTCTTCTTATTGTTTTTATAATTATTAATGTATTTAATTGATAATAAATTTCATGACTATTATCCTTATTATTGTTAATTCTATTATAATTATTTTGGTATTTTTCTATCATTGCTATTAATATTGATATTATTATTATTATTATTGATATAATAAATTGAAAAAAAACCGTAATTGCTGCCCTATCTCGTCGCCCCCCGGTTGACCCCCTGCGCAGCGGTGCCTCCCAGCACGAGCCGCCCCCTTCAGGCGATATGCCACCTGTCCGGGCCACCTCCCCGTCCGGTACCTCCTCCACCCAGCGGCACCCCATCCGGCCTTCCTCTATACTTGAGCGCACCTAACCTACACCCACATGCATCACTCTACCACCTCATCCCCGCGTATCTTTGGTTCGGTGCTCCACCCACCAGGCGACCTCCCCCCTCCAGCAACGACGACCCCCACCCCCTTCCCTTCCTCCACTGTTGCTCCCGGCCCTGAGCCTTGCCTCACTTCTATTTTTGGTCTCTCCCGTCCAAGCCAGCTTCCCGCCGTCCAGCATTGTGCCACCTCACCCCTACATGAACCCGCTACATAGCCAGCCGGCCGGCTCGCAGCGCACCTGAATTGGCGTGTGACCCCTGGTGGTCTCCCTTTTGCCTCACCGGTAGCCCCATCCAACCGCGGAACTCCTCGTTGTTGAATTCTTATATCAATGTCAATGGGTTCTCTTCTTTTTCCAGAACCTAATGCATGAAGATGTGCTATGTGTTTTTTTGTTTACATGTCTATGTTGTGGATAATATCCTTTGAGGAATATTCTTCCATCTCCGAGGTTCAGTCCCATTTGTACTTGAATTTTGAATGCATATTTATTCTTGAGGTTGGATTCCATTTCTTATGATTCTTTAACTTAAGTTTAGCTTGTTTAATTGATGTTTACATCTCTTAGGTTGCTGGTTATGCGTTTTGTTGTTAAATTCATAATATTATGTTGAAATTGTTAGTTCTCCATTATTTGGATAATTGTTTCACCCCTTTAATGCAGTTGACGTGTTTGGTGGTTGATTTGCATGGTGTCGATTTAGTTTTTTTAATAATTTAGTTTGTTTAACTAGTTTGGTGCGTCTTTAGATTATAAAAAAATAATTGAGGTTGTATTTGATATTGTATATCATATATAAGCGAAATAGGGTGTGTTATGATGGAAAACCAGTTTTTTTGAAGTTTAATATCTTTTCATGGGAATGGGTATTTTGTTTTTGTCTATGCATGTCATTCGTTTTCCATTGTAGTGTGTTGGGGTGTGAGTTTGTTAAAAAATGTGTTCTTTGGATGAGTTTTGGGTCTGTTGGTTGTGGGTTACTCTTTGGGAAGTTTTTTATAAATTTTAAAGCGTTTTAGGAAATGATGTAAACGGTGTAACATAAGTTTTGAAAACATGTCGAGGTGGGTTTCACACCATCTGTTCATTTGGATTTTCTTAATTCAGTTGTTATGGGTTTTTAGTTGTTTTGCGTTTGTTGCAGCGCATGGTGGCGAGGAAAACCCGCAATATTTTGGTCTTCAATAGGTTCCATGTACTTGTGCGTGAGTGTGAGACATGCAGCATCATCGTCGTAACCAAGCTGTGAGTCGAGGTAGGTCCCCCACTACACTCGCCTTTAAATTTAGAATCTATTTATTGCTTGATGTTTTATTAATTTTAATAAATGACAAATAATATAATATAATTAATTTTAAATGATTATTTGGTGTGAAAATAGCCATTTATTTTAAACATGAAACATGAAACATTTTCTTGATAAGCAGACACCCAGTATTGAAAGAATTCCCCATTGGACTTTAAACATAATTCATGGAATTTCAAATGTAGTTCTAGTTTTAATGATAAATGATTTATTTTGAACAATTGATTTGGTTTTTCTTGAGACATGAGGTTTTTCTTTAAAATTTGTGATGGCCTGGTTGGCACTTTAATAAAATAAATTATTTTGGAAAACCCCTCAGGGGTGATCTTTTTTGTTTTTTGATTGAGTGAGATGTAAGTAATGATTGTGCATTTGTGACTGATTGATTTACATTGTGGAGGCACCACTTTTTTGCTTCTGTTGAAATGGGAACCTGACATAGTGAGTGAATCTTCTGAGAACGATTTCCATACTAGTTTATATTACGCACTGGATAGTGGCCCCATAGAAGGGGAATACTGAGTTAATTCTGATATGGGAAATGGGCCCCTCGGTTAAGCCATGTAGGGATATACCGAGCATTAGGTAGTTATATCATCATTGAGTTAGAGTATGCTTTTAGTATGATTCACTTGTATAGTATGTTCTGGATTGTTCACAATATCCTAGGTTCGACCCATGTTTTCTTTAGTGTTTATTTTTATGTGGGAGATGATTGAGAGGTCTTGTTCAGTTTCTGGCCCCCGTGTGTGCCACATCTTCTCCATTTCATTTTGTGTGTGTTGTGTGTTGTGTGTGGTTTTCCATTTAACTAGCAACTGAAATTGAAATTTCTAAATTGTTCACAGATATGTTTTAAAATGAAATCCACATGTTCCTTTCAAACAATAAATGTGTTTTTAAATTAAAAAGTTCAATGGATTATTACTTTTTTTAGAAATGAATGTGTGTGTGGAAACTAATATTTTATATAATTTTGTTGAAACCTGGAATTATTAAGTTCTTTATTTAAAGGTAGTGCATTAGGAATAGTTTGTTGGGCAGGCCTACTGTGTTTTAATACTCACGCCTATATTGTTTTCTTGTTTTTAGTTCTGTTGCAGGTTCCAGCTTCAGTTTTTCACCTTGAGTGATGATGGTTGTAGTATTGGAAGAGTGACCCATGGGGTCATGTGGAGTTTTGGTCGTGGTCAGGTTAGTTGCATTGTTGGTTGTTCTTTATTTATTTTCTTTTGTTCTATTCATTTCTGCTGCTTATTTTATTTTCTCTTGGGCAAAATAATTCCCACCTAATTAATTTTGATACCCGACACTAGTTTCCAGCCCTTGGGGATCGAGAACGCCCCATAGGCCATGTCGCTGGCTGGCTCGAGTGACCGGTTCAGGGTTGAACCGGGTTGGTTTGTGACAGTGATCCTCTCCCAAAATGATTGAGCTTCCAATATCTAAGTGAATGAACAATTACACCATCCTCTAAATCATGAGTAGGTTAATTAATCTTCTGAGACTAAAGATGCGGAGAGCTATAAGCTACCACATGGTCATCATTCAAAATAATAAATTTTAATCCACCACCAAAAGGATCACAAAACTCCACATATCCTTTACCAGGCTGAGGTAAGATTAGAAAATGAGTTAATGTCAAATGTTGTTTTATTTCATCGAATGAAGACTAACACTTCACATCCCATGTGAATTTCACCACTTTCTAGGTAATAGTAATCAATAGTGATGTTAGCTTAGATAAATCCTTTACAAATAGTCATTAGTATCTAGAATGTCCATGCAAGCTTCGTATCTCAAATATATTTAGTGGTTCATTCCATGAATGGACAACCTTCACCTTCTCCAGATCAACTGATAATACATGTTCGGAAATATTGATCCCTAAGAACAACAATTTTTTATTCTATAGACATCATTTTTAAATCCTTTCATTCAAATTTTGACAACAAAAAATTTCCTATACTAAACTCAAATGGTTTTTTGTGGTCATGCTCAAATTTCAAATAAAAAATAAGAATATCATCCATGAACACTACCAAATAATATTTATGATATTGAAGTATGTTTTGATTAATAAATTCCGTAAAAATTATAGGATCATTGGTTAGACCCAAAGGCTTCACTTGATATTTATAATATCCATACCCACAACTGAAATCTATCTTTTGGTATACCAGACTCCTGAACATGGTGATGATGATAAAATGACCGAAGATCAAAATTTCAAACCACCATTCCCACTTCAATTGATTATAAAAATATTCCACATGAGTAAAAGGATATTTTTTCTTAATAGTTACCTAGTTCAAATTTCAATAATCCACTGATAATATAATTTAACCATATGCCTTCTTGGAAAATAGAATAGGGGTTTCCCAAGTAGAAACACTAGGGAGAACACAATCTTTTTCCAATAGTTCATCCAACCGGGTCTTGAGTTCTTTCAACTCCTCTGATGTGGTAAGATAAGATGGTACTGATATCAGCTGCATACCTAGCACCAATTCAACTATTGATAATACCAATGTCTCTGGAGAATGACTATATATTTTTTCTAGGAAAACATTCGGAAAGGTCAGAAAAACTATAAAAAATATCCACACTTGAAGAACAATAATTGGGATTAATTGCTACAACAGACACCAAACTCATCAACCATGGGTAGGAATGTATTGTGTATCTGTACATCATATTCCTCTCCCCAAAAAAACACATAATAGATTCCATCGGCAGAAAGAAACAAAACACTCCCACGATAAAAATCAAACATAGATCGATGATCAATGAGATAATATACACCGATAATAACATCTAGTAGATCCAGATCAATTACAACAATATTACATACCAACTCTATATTTTCTACCATTAATGAACAAGAAAGTCATTGAAACCCCAATAATTTACACTTACCAATAAGTGTTTATAACTCTATTACAAAGGGAATAAGTTTCATTGGATGTTTAAGAATTTAAACAAGTATTTTATACATAAAAAAGTGCAAGAAACCTGTATCATATAAAGAAATTTCTAAAAATGATGCAATAAGGATAGAACCACTCAATATTGTCAAAAATTCATTGACTTTAATTAGACACTCATATACTATGTGAATGTGATTCACTGTTGAGGCATATGGATGGAGACCTCTAGTCTTTGAATATTATGAATTCACTATAGTATCCTTTGGAGTTGATGAACCCAAACCATAACGAGTTTTTTCATATCCTAACAGAAGTGTTGTAAGTTACCAATGCATCGGTAGCAGGTTCACATCAGTGCATGCATAAGACAAGAACAACTATTGTGTCTGACCTTTCATCACTAATAGAAATTCAACGTCACACTTCTAGATGTTTTATATTGTTCTATAGAGGATCTCTACAGAAACCCACCTCCACCATTTTTTTATACTAGTTCCACTTTTTTCCCATGCATGCCACTGAAACTACAACTAGATGAAAGAGAAATGGTGGGAAAACCAAACATTACGACCATATCCATATCTCATATCATAGATATTTATACCATTTACAATAGGAAAAATATTTAACAAAAACACATGCGACCTGATAACCAGTCACAAACCATTTAGGTACTTATGAGCCTTTAGTTGGTCATCATTTACCACGTCTAGAGAAACACATACATGATCAAAAAAGTTGTTGGTGTATTCTGAAACTAAACATTCTACCTAATATAAATAGAAGAACCCTAGAGTGTTATAAAACATTAGGGAATCTTGGAAAAGTTAAAAGAAGAACATGGTTTTGAAACCCATCCAACTCATCCCCATGTGACTTTTTACTTGGCCCATGGAATCCCACCATCACATATCGAAACCCTTGAACCTGTATGGTGAAAACCTCACCCTGATATTCATATGTTTCTCTAGGAAGATTATTTTTGGATTGTTAATATACATGTAATCCCCTATATATTGAGTTTTATTCACTCTATTAAAGTACGTTGGATTCTTGTGAAATAATTCATGAGATTGATCTCTCTCTCTCCTCTAACTCTTGGCTGTACCTCAACAATTGTTTCATAAATATATGGAACACCATGATTGACAACACGAATTACACAAATGATAGTCACAATGATATATTTGTAGATTCTATTGAGGAGAATCGTCCACACCCTCCTAAGGGACTCATTGAAGACATCTCAGATACATACTACTAAACATCGAAACATAATAACATTCAGATAAAATAAAAAATCTCACATTAAACTAGAAAAAACAATAGCAAAAACTAGTAATTAAATCAAATACCACCATTAGGGACACATATCCCAATATCCCAAGGGAACTTGAGTCTCATCACAATATGATTTTCCCATGAACATATTGCAACATACATTTCATTCTCTGACAATGCTATCTCAAATCTAATAAACATCCCAAGAAAAATAATCATACGGACATACATCATTCTATACCAAATTATTTTGAACCAACCAGTGATATGATCAAACATAAAACTGGACCCGTTCTTCCATTAAACTGAATGGTATTTCTGATCCCCAAGGGTCAGCAACAATCACCCCAAAATCGAACAAAAAACTAGAGCAAATGATTTATAACAACCTAAATAAACATATGGAATATGTATACACAGTGCAATAATAAATAATAGGAAACTAATAAATGCATTCCATAACTATAGTATAATAGTTGAATCCAAAACAACTTAAAATGTATTGACAACTCTGAAGGAAAATTACAACAATAAAAGGAACAAAACCAAACGTCTACTTTATGTGCTAGTGTGGATAAATTCCCATGATCTACCCAACTCACCTGACACAAAACCACATCATCACACTGGGGAGCCATTCCTTTCCCTATATTCGAAAACATGAATTGGTCTACAAACCACTAAATATTATTCTAGGGTATGACCTAACCGGATCAATAGGATCCCACTTGGGTGTTCTATTACAAGTTATTTTATATCAATTATGGAATTATCATTTGAATTAAATCATGGATTATTAAGAAGAAAATTAGAATTATAGAAGACATGGTAAATATTTCCCTTTTACCACTGTTATAAAAAACAATCTAGTATTTCAATCTCAAGTAACATTTTCTGCATAATTTTTCCACAACCATAAACATGCATATCAATGCTTAAGAAAAAAATCCATGAATAACAAAATATAAGAAACTTTTATTAGAACCAAGGATCACTACAGGTCATACTATCCTACTAATCATACCATAATCATTCAAGTAAACAATTTGGCTCCTAGAAAAAGTTCCTAGGATGTAGAGGAATATCCCTTTAACAATCCCAAAATCAAATTTAATATCATTATCATAGAACAACGAGACTAGGAAATAGAGGAATTCCCTAGGAATAAGCCTCCCAATAATTACTATCAATGGATGATGGAATCATGATAAACATTCCACATAAGTTCCCAATATATTCCATGTTATTGTTTTTCACAATTAGTTACAATGATTTGAAAACCCTTCCATAACCATTTCATAATGAATTTAAATTCATTGAAAAACGACTTTTGTTTCTATATATAAACACAAAGGGAAAACCATTTTTAAAAAAAACATTTCAACACAAAAAATTCATTCTAAATACTTTTATAAATCAATTTATTAAACTAGAAGAAGAAGGTACATAAACATAGACTAGATATGAATCCACCTTCCTCAAAACATGGGTCTCACACACCTGCAATAGAGTCCTCCACTGAAAAACCTCAATAATGGCAACGAAGACCCTAAAATCCAATCCACACATCTTAGGATTTATGCTATTGTGAAATAGGGTTGTAAGAGGAGTCTAAATACAACATACTATAAGAAATAAAACCACTTATTGACCATGACTAATAAAAAAATGGCCTCCAGAATAAGACCAAAAAATAGATACTAGAAGAATACAAGAAGAAATGAAAATTTAGATGAATGTATCCAATAATTCAACCTAAGGGTGATAATATAATCATTTTCATTGAAGAATAGTAATGGTCACTTACCTGGAGATATGTAACACAACTGAAAGTGAGATCAAACACTGAATGAATCAATCTAGAAATAGAGGAGTCTCCCAAATTAACCTAGGAATATCCCTTGGTCTAGGAAAATGATATATAGAGAAGGAACCTAAATAAAAAATAGCTTCATAAATGTTATAAAAATGGTAAGATGGTTTTTACATGACATGTAACCACAAAAGACTCTGATATAGTTGAAAAATCATCTCATAAGATTTAAATACAACCTTTTATTAAATCATGATATGTAACATATATTCATTTAATGCACACTTTCACAACTTGAAGCCTTTCATGACTTATATTCAGCAACTCCTACATGATGTGTAACGTAGTTACATGGAATGAAATCCTCCTATAGTCTATAGAAAAAACTTGTTAAATATGAGAGTCCAATAAATTGGTGACTCAACTATTATAGGTATCAACCCAATTCCTTATGTTCCCTATACAACCAATTAAAAAGGGAACATGTGATGAGGATAACGACATACATGATAGATCGGTAATGGGATGTTACATTGATAACATAAAACCATACAACTAGGGATAATTGAAAATCTAATTTAATTCCATTGAATTGGGAATTAAAATTTAAAATAATCATATATGTTTTTTCCTTTTAACCTCTTTTTTTCTTTAATTTGGTTAAGAACACCAACTTCTCCAAAATGACATTTGTGTAAATAGTTATTGGATCATGGTCACCAGTTGCATTCCCCTGAATCTGATGTAATTCCTCATCCATAACCTAAATCTACTAATTATACCAATAAAATACTATCATATATATTGGTTTCAACTTTGAGATTTTTATGTTATGGTTCTCCAAACTCAATATTTTTTCATTATTATTATACATTAGGCTCATCGTGTCTCATGTACATTAATGATTAAACATGAACTATTTGATCTCTAATAATAATTTATTCTTCTATATACATTTTCATCTTTTGGTAAATCACTTTTATAATAAAAACTAACTTCCCCCCCCCCCCAGACTTTTTTTTCATAATCGTCATATCCTACACTGAACACAATTTCAAAATTCTTTTCACTATTATGTCTATATAAAGACTTATGGTTTTTTTATTTTCATCAACAATATAAATCCTTGGAACATACTATATGTTATTATTTCATAAAACTATTTCTTTAGTAAAATAAAACACCATATGGATCCTTTTTTACTATCACTTATAGTCTTTTCCATTTGATTGTAACAGAAGAGAGATAACTTCCTCAACCCTCTCATCAAACCATAAAAAATTTGAATATTTAATTATGATGACTCAAGAACTGAAATATACTCTTAAGTATATCAATATTGGATTTATATAATAAAACATATTCTATGAGGGTGGATTTTAATTTCATCTAAAAAATAATTTGATTTGAATATGCACAATAGTGCACACAACTTCACACCAAAAAAAGGTTGGCATCTCATATTCAACCAAAATTATTCTCATTATCTCTACAATAGTCAATTTTATCATTTATGTAACATGATTTTATTTATATGTTTGTGTAGTAATTAATTAATATTTAATTACATAGTAAAAAAATATTTGTTTCAAATTTGATTCCTTTATTCTCATTCAAATTATAAATTGTCAATTTCTTGTAAAAAAATGTTTGACCTCCATTAAATTATAACTAATTAATATTGAACGTTTATAATAACTATGAAATATCCTCAATAAATTTATGTTTTCAAATCAATATATAATAATTAATAAATGTAATAAAATACCACTCAAAACCTCTAGATTTGTGCCTCATGGGACCTCATAAATATGAGTTGACTAATTCAAGGGGTCTTATTGATTACATCTCCAATCCCTTGTTCTAACCTCTAACCAGAATTATGCTTATCAAGGTTGTGATAACCAGATATATGTCTTATCATTATTGTGGTATATCATTTTCATCATTTTACCATTATATTTTACAAAAATTCTTTTTCAAAATGAACCATAGGACTTCTATTACAAATATTATTTTCCCGAACACTGAGATTTGATAAATCATTAGATTCCAGAATTTGAAACAAAAAACCTAGTTATTTATATAAATGTGATAATTTTCTCATATATCAATATGTTTTCGTGGCTTATGATTTTCAATATGATATCCTTATAGACTTCATCACATAGATGACTAATACTAAATTTCTTTAGTTTGATCCCATCATGAAATAAAACCCAAAGTATGCTTATCTTCATGGGATCAATCACACTAAGAAAACTCTCATTATACTTACTGATATTTCATTTTAGAAATAATTTAACCACCATCACATTAGAAAATAAATTTTAAAAGATTTTATATCCTCAAATGTGTGATGGAAAACTACTATTAAGGATACAAGGCCTACTCCTCTTACTATAATTCAGATCTAAATCTACATTCAGTGTTTTATAGTATTACCTTCACTTTTCATTCAACATCCTTGGGAAACATATTATTGTTTCTCTTTAAGTATAGTCATACACTCTTCTACACAATGACCTGGTTGGTTACGCATTTTTAAAGTTAGTTCAAGATACTCAAATCAATTCTGAATAATTATTCATATTGATATTCCATATTGATACAAAATATAATTATTATTTCTACATTTAAATTATATCCACCACAATTTATGACATATATGACTAAAAGGTATTGAAATGTTTTAATATTAAACAAAGGTTTATTTTTTAGGTTCCATAACTCAATAAGTATCATTTACAGTTAAAACATACATAAGATTTTACTATTGTCCAATAAAAATCTACCTAGAGTTTTTGAAATGATGAAGCCTCTTTTATATTGATTTTGAGATAAATTTACTCTTCTAGTTGGTAATGAATAAATCTTTTATAAATGAAAATCTCTTTACAATAAATTAGTTTCTTTATATTGTTATTTAGATATATGAAAATATTTACTACTTTGGGTTTTTTGAAAATTATAAAATATAGATGGTAATATTTAAAATAACCATAACCATATTAATCATTGATAATATTTTCATTGTACACTGACCATTATTATTAGTTTGTATAAAGTGATATGATAAGATATATTTTTCATATAAATAAATAGATGGCCTTAGAGAGTATTAATATACCCTATGAATCCCATTAAATATATCTTATGGGGGAGATGGAATCTCTAGTCATTACCCTTGGCCATTCCCAAACTGAAATCCTTTAAATAAATCATTGTGAAATAAATTTATAGGAGATGTTCAATCATATTTAGATCATAACCATAACAATGTTCACCAAACCAACCCAATAAATAACCACAATCAAATTATATACTCTTGTGTAATAAACCACTTTGATAATGGGTTTCGTATCTAGATAGTAGTAATATGAATTTATATATTTTCATTATTAGTGAAATTGTGATTATATTTATCCCTTTTCATTATAACAATTTAAATTATTATATAATGAATTTTATAATAATTATATTTTTATGCAATAAAATCAAATTTTTATTTTTCTAACATATATACACTCTTGATAATTTCAATCTTTTGTAATGTAAGGTATTATAAAAATATATTATTATTAAATAATATTTATTTCAATATAAAATATAATTTAATTGAATAAAGTCTAATGTTATTTCTATAAAGTGTAGAAAGTTATAGTATCATAATAAATTGTTTTTTCAGTAAAAGGATTATTATTTTAAAAAATTAAATTATCATTTTATGAAATTAATTTTTAAAATAAATAATATTTTTGTAATCATAATGTCGATGTTTATCAATGGTGATTTTTTTATAGTTTTCTTCAACAATAAAATTCTGGGGTAAAAATAGGATATGATATAAATATACTATATGTATCATGACATCATAATATATTAAAAGTTATTTAATATATAATATAAAGGGAATGAAAAATAGAAAAATAGTTATTCCCTTTAATATACATTTTTATGAAGTTATTTGACTAATTTTTTGAACCCTTAATGATTCTTCCAAAACCTATATTAAATTTCTATGGATTTAAAAAAATTAATAAATGAAATCTACTTACACAACACCAAAGAGGGTATTTTAATTATTTATATTCATATCATTTTTAAATACTAAAAACTACTCTTATTTGAAAAACACCATGGGAAAAAACATATATATGTTTTTTTTATTTTACAATTTAGATTAAAAAACCTATGTTCAGAAATTGATGAAGAATTAGGCATTATATTGGAATAAATAACCAGAAATGCCCCAACTCATATTCACACAAAAACCATTGAAAAATAATTTACTCTCTATATCATCCTTTGAATCCCCAAAGGTGTTCCCTACCTCTTAATAAAATCCCCACATGATTTCTGAAATACCTCTGATGGTATAAGACTCCATCCTTCCTTTTTTATTTATAGTACATTCTTTACTCTTAGCCCGTTTTATTTCTAATTACCCTATTGTAATGTATTTTTAAAAATACATTTACCATCATTCTTATGCCCATATAATGATATAAAATTGTTCAATCATATTAACTCAATCCATAAATATTTATGTAAACTCGTTATGCTTATGAAATATCATATAATTTTCCATGAGAAATAGGTCTATATTAAAAACCCATCCTAATTTCCACTCAAGGGTTTTCACCAAGTTTTATTTAACATTCATTTATTGGGGTCATCCATTTATGAAACCCGGAATCCATAATTATAGGATTAATAGTTATTAACTAATTTCGTATGTTGTATGATCTATGTTTCACACATATACATGTTCATGATATGAATATGAGTGGGGCGCGCAGAATTATATATCCCTCTAATTAGTGCTATAAGGTTTTTATCTAAAGAGATTCCTTGTATTATTGATTAGAGGTTATCTTAGGGACACTATGTAATTATTTCATGGTGGTTAGAATTGACTTATGCATATGATTCCATGTGTTATGTTGTTTTCACATTTCTATGATTTCTTAATGTTATAATCTTATATATTCATTAAAATCATGATTATTCTTCTCACAAATTTTATATCACCTATATATATTTTACTATTGATAAGATTTAATAAATTTATCTTGATATTATTTGATTGTTACATTAATATGATAAGAAACTTACCACTATGTTATGTATGTCCCCAAGTTATCGAATTTAGTATGAGAAGATTTTTGGAATATAATGGAATGTTTTTTATTTTTAATATACTGTTTTTGTACTCATGTTTAAATTTAATATTCTATGTATCTAATTTCATAGATATATTTCTATCAAGATCTTATTGGATTTTATCATGTGTTTCTTTATGTAATATTTCATGAATTGTGGTGGATTAATGATATGGGTTTCCATGTGATTGATCTCAATTCCCATTGATATATAAGTTTCAATTTTAATGTTTTTATCACCCTATGATCTCTTGATTTAATATTTAAGACATGTATTTTTAGTTGATTTAGGTTTAATATTTTCATAAGATATATATATTATTTAGTTGATCTGATAAAAATGATTTATTAATATTCCATGATAATTCATCCGTGACTATAACATTGTTTTCATCACCATGTTTCATTTTCAAGTGTTATTTCATTCAATAGGCATATTAATTTTCAATTCCTAAGTTATTCTTCATATGTATCCTTATTTTTATGTAATTAGTTTATTATTATTTTTTATTCAAATACATTCTCCCTGATTCATTTTGACTCCTCTGTGTACAAAATTTATTATATGTGAAGAATACATTAAATTTTATTGATTCTATAATCCTAATTTTTTGTAAATATTAACATCCCTCTTTAGTATTGTGTTTCATTCAAGATATAGTTTATGATCATCATTCAATATTTGAATCATAAAGATTAATTATATTCATCTTATCCATTATTTTAGGTGACTATTTCTCATTCAAACAATTCAATGATGATAGTGTCCTTTCAAGAACAATATTACTTTGACACATTTCTAAAGGAAGATCCATATTTTTTATATTTTCTCTACATACTTCACTTTTTAGTTCTAAATTAATTTCTATTTTTTATAAAATTTACAAAAGCTTATTATCGGTTTTCCTTTTTCACTTATATTTGATTTTTCTCTATTTTTTTTGTCATTATATCATTTAACGCCATTCCACTTCTTAGAGAAATCTATAGGAAAATGTTTCATTCCCCCATGATTTAAACATTTTAATAAAATTCGTCTTTTATATTTACCTTTTTAATTTTGATATTTTTTAGATAATAAAGCCACAATTTTATTAAGATTTTAGTATCTCTCCTCATCACTATATATGTCACATGAGGAATCATCCATCATTTACATTATCATTAATTTATTTCAATATTTATTATACATCTCCTCCTTGTATTTCTTTATGAACATTTTTTTGTTTTCTAATATCATAATTTAGAAGGGAATTACACAGTTTATTAAGGTATAGATCATGAATTTATTCAATTGTTGATATCATCTAATAAAATATATCTATAAAATAACTCCTTTTAACCATAGTTTAATCATCCAGATTTTCCAAAAATCCTATCATATAAGTAAATATTTGTTCACTATAGTGAAACGGTAATCAAAATTATTATCGGCAGACATTTTGATATCAACATTAACATTCCATATTTTTTTCACATTTTGTTCAATTAACATATTGTTCTCCTCATACATATTTTCTTAATTATCCCACATTTTATTACATTACTATTCCCTATAACTTTGTTGTACGCTTTTTCTAATAAAGATGATAATATAATTTTTTCTTTTATTCATATACTTGTAAATATTTCTCTTGTTTACAAATGTAATTACACTATCCATTGAAATTAGTTGGTATCCCATTGTGATAACATTACTCACTTAATTCCCTTGTGATAATTGAAATGGAATAATTATATTCTTTCACTGATGAATGTTTTTTCATCAAAAAATAGTCTCCAATGCAATTAATATAATCCCGATTCTCTATGAACAAAAGTTTGTAGAATCTAAGTGGAGCTATATTTTCTTAGATACTTCTTTTTATACTGAATCATATTTTTTATTCGTAATAATATTTTTTTACTCATGAAATCCTCTTTCGATTGAATCATCTTTGTAAAACCTCAGATTGATGATTAATCTACAATATCTTGATCACTACAAGAACATGAATAGTCCATGATTAGTATTTTGTTTGAAATTTTAATTTTCCATGAGCCTTATGTCTACTAATTATACCTCTCACGTGATGGATAAGTTCATGTTTACATTTTTCATTTATTACACATTTATTATAAATTAATTAACCATACCTTATATTATTCTTTATAGATCACAATGACATGGTCCCTTTATTAATGCATGTATATTTTCTTGGGTTGACCATTAAAATGCATATTGTTTTATAGAAATTATGATGGGGTTTAGTCATGATGATAAAGGTGTTTTTAATGTCAAAATATTTTCCCTTTCCTTTTATGTAATTTATGGAATGAAATGGTCATAATAATAATAATGGAGTAATATTCTATACCGTCCATCGGTAGTGAGATACCCCAATCAGTTGTGTTTTTTTCTAATAATTTTTCTAGGTTTATATATTCCCATGACTAATACCCATCCTTAAAAGACACACATTATATAACATGGGTGGAATTCCCTGTAACATGCTATAGAGGCTATGTTGAAAAAAATATGGGTAGATCTAATACATTATGGAAATTGATTTATCATGCATGGAATTATTTTCTATGATATTATATATAAAAATGGGTAATCTAATACAGACTATATGGGTTATTTACTATACATTTAGCATCCCCAATCTCTTTTGATATTCATACCAACATGGGTTGGAGTTGTGATTTTTGGGAAAACATTTTTTCCATAGAAATTAAGTTATAATGTTGATATTTTGTTTAATATAATATTTCCTTCTAGATATACTAAATCATTTTGGAGGATTAAGCTATCTTATTAGTGTGTTTACTTAAATGTTTAAGGGTGTCCTTATAGATATTTTTATACTCACCATAGAAATATATTTGTCCACAAACAGGTTTATCCTATGAAGATGATCAATAGGTTCATAAAATGTCATTTTTGAGATGGATTTGATAAGGATTGTATAGTTACGATTACTTATAATTCATGATGGATCTTGGGGGTTCTTGTTGATAAAGGTATCCAATGAAACTAGATTATTTTCCAGGACTATTTGTAGTGTGGAAAAGCGTTGTGGAGGTTGGATTCATTTGGATTAAATACATTTATTGGCGTTGTTACATTATATTTCCTATGTGCTATATATATATATATATATCTATATACATAAATGTGTTTTATATATTGTTATTTTATCTATAAATCACATGTTTTAATTATTAGTTGTTCTTATACTCTATATATTTTCTTTTTTAATAGGTCATAGAGGATAAAAACTCTTTTATTGTGATATATGAAAACTCCATAAGGTTTACCATATCTAATATAATTGGGGATGGAATGGGGTGGAACAGTCATTTTGCAATTATCTTGGGTAGATCCTCTGTTGACCAGGTCTGGTCATATACATTATCTATTAATTTGATAAACCCACTTTTCCACTATATTATGGGTTCTGTGGGGTGTTGGTTTCATTTAATGCATTATTACATTCAATAAATCCATATAACAGTGGCTATTTAATGGATTCAATCATAATGATGATTATTAATGGAATTAAAAATCATTTATTATTTTTTTTAAACATTCATCCTGAAACGATTTTGGTTCATTTATGCTTCCTTATCATTGACCAATTTAGAAAATTATTCCATGTGTAGAAGTATATATATATTTGTAAAGGACTTCATAAATGGTAATGATAATTTTATTCAATATATATAAAACTTTTATAACTCTAGTGTTAGGTGTTGATGAATTTATAGGTTATTGGAGCACATCATACATTCATAATATATAGAATTACATGACTATTCCTTATATATAACAAAAAAAGGAAACATAAATTCCATATAATTTGTGTATTTGGAGAATAAATAAATATTCTACCTATTTTATAACTATTATAAAAAAAATTCAGTAAATATTTTTCACACATGATTCCTTTTGATACATATCATATGTTATACTATTCTACATTAAATGTGGAAAAACTAAAACAAAAAGGTGATCAGAAATTTCTAGTAATTTATAGACTTGAGAAATGTAAATACAAGATCATATATTAGAATAATATGATTATATGGGTGTGAAAACACAGCAATGTTGTATGGACATGACATAAGAAATTAATACCCAAAAAAATGAGGTAAAACATGCATCACTAAAGAATTGTTTTGAAATAAAATAAGATGCAATCCATATGTGTAGGGAATCATGTGTCAATAGCCATGAACCACTAAAAAATATAGTTTCATTTCATAATAAAATTATATGAAACTGGCATATGAATAAAAATAATCGTTTATATCAAGGTTAAACACACGGAAATTCATATCATAATACACTAGAAAATCCACTTTCACATTACATTGTTTGCTTGTTTGACAATCCACTGTAAATAATATTAGAATTATGTAACACTCTATAAACACACCCTATTAGAATTGTGAAAACCATCGATGTAAAAAAATAACTCATGTGATAGAAAGTATAAGAAAAATAAATTTAGGGATAAATGGGACACCACCATCTAACAAATGATAAATTATATAAACATGAGCCATGTGATAGTGAAAATAACCACAATACCATCCTAAAAAATTAACATGTGTGAGAGAAATGAGTTCCTTGAATGATTCAGTAAAATATTGTAATAAAATATATTTAGAATTTATGTATATTGTTTCATTAATAAATATTTCAAATGTTACATAAGAATCATTAAAAGATATTGAAATAGAAAAATATTAATTCAAATGCATTTCATAAAATTTAATTGAAAAATAATAAGAAATATACATTATTTTATATAATTTTCTTTTTAAAAAATTATTTTATTAAATAAAGAGGATATTATGACTTTTTGAATAATATGAATTCTTAGACAGGATGATTCTTAATGAAAATATGATATAATGGTGGCAAAAATTATTTAACGTGGGAAGAGATAAACTGGAACAATTTTTTTCCAACATTATAAAGAAACTAGAATAAATGGAAAATGAATTGTGAAAAAAATGTTAAAAACATCCTTACCAAATAATGTAACGAAATTCGTTGATAGTAAAGAATGACTATGATAAATTATTCATGTGTATATAATAATTTTTCAAAACTAAAATAATCATTCTGTATGTGGAGAAAAATTGTACCTAACTAAAAATAAGATATATGGTAAATCTATATTACAAGAAACCTTTCTATGGAATTTTATACTAAACATAGATGATATTTTTAGAGGGAAATAATAATATTTTAAACTATTGTTTTGGCATATTATATACACCACATTAATAGATAATGTGATAAATATATAACATATCTCAATGAATGATAATTATGATGATAGACCCATTCATTTTAAATAATCTAATTTTAGAAAGAAAATTAGTTATAACATAATAAGAATGAAAATTACACTGGAACACCATTAATAGTTTTCTCAGAGGCCACATATATGAAACCAATATGGATAATAGAGAATTAAAATCCCACAGAGGTTGTTAAAAATTGTTGTCAATAAATGTTAAAAAAAGGAGATAACAAAACCCCCTTACCATAATAATAAAGAGCTATTAACCTAGAGAGGATAATTACTTTATTACTATAGTAAAACATACAAAGGATCCTTTTAAATATGATTATTGAGTTGCATTGTATTTATAAACTAGATATATAAAAAACTCTATTTTACATTAGGAAAACTATGACACAGAATTACAATCTTCTTCAACACATTATTATTCCTTCTATAACATCATTAAATTTATTAAAATATAAATTCATGGTAACTTTTTGAATAGATCCACAATAAATATGAGAGATAAAATAATTAATAAGGGGTAGGGAATAGTGGGTGATATCATTGATTCAAATAAAATAAAAATTATAGATGAGTGAATAATAAATAAACATGATTTATAATAAATAACATGAGAATTAAATACAATCACAGAAAACATGGATATGAAAATAAAAACATGTATAAAAAATATGAATTCATGGGAATGGAATGAATATTAATAGACATCCTAAACTTACTATCTATGAAATTTTATATGAAATCATACAATAATTCATTGACTCATCCAAATCATCATTCATTATATAATTTTCATATTCAACAAATGATTCATTATATCAATACCAATACCGAGATACCATTCATAATTGGTTAGGAATAAACCAAATAATAAAACATGTTTTTTATGAGACCATCCAATGCATCAAGGTGATATATAATGTCAGTCCCCAACTATCAAAATATTAAGTTAAATGCTTTCTATATTAGAAATATATGAATAATAATGCAATTAATAATCCCCATTCTTTAGTTATCAATAAACATTATTATAGAAATAAAAATATATAGGATTGAAATACATTCCATAATCAATTAACAAGAAATAATTATTATAGTTCATCTAGAGAAAGTAGGTGAATGTTATTATTAATGCATATGTAGTGCAACTTAATGAAAATTCAAAAATATAAATAGAGATGAAAAATAAATTGTTTACATTTTATTAGATAAAAAACATAAAATCCCCGAAGAAATATTATTTTATTGAAATTATTTTTGAACACTTTATTAATTATTTCATTAAGATGAAAAACATTGAAATTCACAAAAGCATTTATATAAGTTGTTATTTAAAACATAAGAAGAGATTCCCTAAGATAAGTTTTATAAAAAATATAATTTTCAAAATATATCTATAGAGATATAGAAACATTGAAGACATATTTCTTAAAATGAGATACCTATAACATAAATTTTGATTTCATAAATTTCCTATTAGAATAAATAATTTACATTTCATAAAAATGATAATTTTTTTTCAAAAATCATTTATAATTACAATAATCTGGTAAAAGAATTAAATTATTGAAATGATCCTTCTAAAATATGTGTACCCATAATGATGAACAAATGTATTCATAAGGAAAAAATTATAAGGGTAAACTTTGAAAAAAATGAGATGTCTAGAAAATTTTAAATAATTCATTAATTTTCTAATAGAATGAAAAAGTGAAGAAAAATCATTTCACAAGACTCTTTGAATAATAAATTTCAAGAATATTGGTATAATGGAAGAAAAACCAAAAATATATTTCAGACAATGTTATTTTTATTGTTACAAATGGTGAAGTTATTCACTAAATTCAAATTTCAATTTTCAAAAATATTAAATGAAATTTTATGAAATCTTTTTATTTTGAAAATTATGTTACATAATAAATACATGAAAAGGAAATAATTTTTACTGAAGGAAATGTTTACTCTAATATTACATATATATTAATGTTATTAAATCCAGTTAAATAATTGTCTAAATACCTTTTATTGTAATTCCAAATGTAAAAATGATGGTATAGTCTTCTTTTGATAAGGGGGGAGAAGAAATTAAAAAATCACATGAGATAATAAATATTTGGGATTTAAAATTTGAAAGGAATATATTTATTTATGGAAATAAGTAATACTGTTATAGAATATGATAATTAAATTAATGGGATTAGGATTATTTATAGGAATTTTATATTTTTATTAATAAACAAATTAGTTAAATTAAAATAACTAATTCAAGAAGAACATAAAAATTATTTCATGAGAAATAATAAAAAAATTCCTATAAATTAAATTCGAATTAAAATATAATATAATAATAAGTTATAATTTACCCAAAATATAAAAATAATGTTCATGAATAAAGATTATAAATAAACTAATGAAAATCATGTTACTAAAACCCTAAAAGCATTAGTGAAACATGAATCAAAATCCCAAAAATTGATAAATTTTATTGGATGTGTAAATATATTATGTATTATTAAATTTATTGAAAAGTTATCCATAAGTTAGTATATACTCTAAAAACTTAAAAATAGATGGTGATTATGAAAAATGTTTCATATAATGAATGTTGACACAAGAAACTATTACCGTTTATTCATGAAAATCTCAAAATATAATTAACATCATCAATAATTAATATATCAATATTAAAAAAAATTTATAAACTTATCCATGTATATATATATATTATATTACATTATTAAAGTCATTTATTATACTTATATTTGTTAGTTTATAATTTTATATATCATCATTTGTTAGTATTTCCATAACTTCAATAATGTTTTTTAATATAATTATTGATCCCCATTCATTAAATCTAAGTACATAATTTAATGATTTTAAAATATATTTTAAAAATTATGTTTAATTATTTATATTTCCCCTTTTTCATTTTATTGAAATTATGGGCATTTTATTGAGGAAAAGATTATTTATGAACATGTTTGAGGTGACTTACGTACACAAACATATTAATTTATAATGATCCCTAATTTTTGTGTTATCCTTTAAGAACAATATTCCTAAAAAATACTACTCTCTAAAATCATAAATATTAATTAAATATTTTTTATAACCACCCATTTCTGTTGGTGATGAAAGATATTACATGTTTCTCTAAAGAGTATCTACTCGACAAATACAGATAGATATTGTTTTCATTTTACCAAGAACAAAAAGAAAGTAGAAATTGGTTTTTTATTTAATAACATTATGCGTGTTATAAGTATAATACATTTTTATCAAATAAACCTTTTTAACCATTAATATAAGGTTGTAATGAAAAAATTGAATCACACCGATCATGGAGGCAGTAGTCTATATGAATGCATGGATAATATATTTCCTTTTCTAAGGAATGATGAAAAGTAATAAAATGATTATTAAATTATCATAAGAAGTTATATTGTATGAATAATAAAAATTTCATTATAATAAAATTGATAATATAGTATTATAAGAGAATATATGTGATAAATAATAATGAAAAATACTAGTGGGTTGATAAACCCTTCAATGAAAATCTTAGTATTCTCTCTAATGAAATTAGGAAATTTAAGGAATTTAGGAAAATTAATTTAACAAATGTATTTAAAAATAGATAATTATTGTAGCTAGTTAAAATGGGAAAATGTTCTAGGTAATTTCAATATATTAGTATTACATAATGTGTGTATAATTGTCCTCCTTTTATTGGTGAAAATATGGTATTTTCATTGGATTTGAATGGTAGGTATTTGGTCAGAATGAGATTTAGTGATATTTTGGTGATTTAGGTCAGTAATTATTATTGAAAAATGGTTGAATTATTTTCAAATAAATAAGGACTTCAAGATGGTCTATATATCTCGTAAACGTAAACAATTTCTACCAACATACATTACCCATTTTATACCCCTATTAACCATAATTATAATTATCCATGGTATTAATTCTATAAAGAAATATATATATTGACACCTCCAACATAATTTCAACGAAGTGAATCCAAGATTGAGATCCATTTAATATATTTCAAATTTTATATATAATAAATGTTAATTAGGAAATAAATAATAACATGTTAAAAAAAATCATATTGTAGAAAAATGCCTTTTTAATATTTAAGCATTCGTAGTGTAATTTTTTTAAATTAATAAATAATTATTTTTAATATATTATTTATATAAATGATATTATTCATCAGAATTTAATCATTATATTTAATATCTATTAAAATTAAAATTTCATATCCCCTTAGAGAAATATATTGGAAAATAAATTTACAAGCGTAAATTGATCTTTTTAGTTATTCACGTAAACTAATTTAATTTTATAAATGAATAAATATAAAAAATGATAACAATTTTTTAATATACATATATTTTAAAATTTACTTACATATATTTATACACTAAAATGTAACGAATAAATTATAATAGTCTCCTTTAATATGTAAAATATAATCTCAGTAAATATTATTCATATTATATTTTAGTTTGATGTTTCAGGTGAATCGTGATATTTAACATAATATTTATTTAATGGATAATTAAATATATAAAACATAGTGTTTTACATTCTCCATACTTTTAATAAATTAAAAACAAAAAAATAATTTATTAAATTCTATTGAAAATAATGATGTTATTTATAATAGATACATGACTCATGATATAATTTCTTCATAGATATCAACCTCACTAACTGGTGTATTACCTAGAATTCCATTTATTCCATTATAATATAAATTTATCATATATTGAGTTTCATTATTACCATTTCATCTAAAATCATATCCTTTTTTACTATTAAGACCCACGTTATAGAAATTTCGTCTAGTGGGAGTTTATAATCATCCTTGAATTGATATAAAATCATTTTTTGATCCCAAATTTGTTTTCCTTAATCAATTTTTTTTATAGAGGTAGATATTTCTAATTCCTTTATAATAGAATATTAAATTTATCTAAATGAATAATATTATTATTTTCAAAACACAATTTCTCATAAAAATTAAATTTGGATGTTATAATCATAATTTAGATGTTTTCTCTAGCAATTGAATACCAAATTTTTAATGTTGTGGTTTAATGATATTTGAAAAAATAATACACATACTAGATTACCTAGTATAAAATTACAATATTAAATACCAAAATCTAGATTTGGGAATATGTTTACCATAATATTTATAAATTTCATTTGAAACATTCATAGTCCAGGTCATTATTTATTCCATTGGTTATAGGTAATTCTAATTCCAATTATCATTTTAAAATATTGGGTTAGGTCAATGATTTTCATTACTCAAAACTTCGTGAATTTGGATCATTTATTTTTGGGTGCGGTATTAGTTATGACCATTTTAAATTTTATTTTATTAGATTTCCTTTTTATCACTATTGGAAAATCTTAATCTCATTAAAAAATCCTTACAAACATTAACCATTTTCTTATTCACCTAAAGAAACATTGTTCAAAATTATTCCAGTGATCATGAAATGTAAAAAAGTAAATATTATTTCATCCATGGTAATGATCCCAATAACATCTATAAAATTACATAATTATATTTATTGGTTTGTTTGATAGATCAATAGTGTTCATGTTTTTAATATAATTTGTGATTTTTTTAGAATATACCTAAATAGTACTCACACAACCACATACCATATTTATATTCTCATAATAAAAATCACAGAATTCTATTTTACATCAATTTTTAACTCGATTACTCTTAGATATATTCATTACCCCAATAATGAAATATTTATTGGAGTAATTAAATTAATAGATGTGAAAAAATAAATTTTTAAATTGAGAAGAAATAACTCTGAAATTATGTTCAAAACATAGCTCATGAATATCATGTCTTCAATACAGGTTATCAATGGATGAATTCTTGACTCGGTTTTCTGTCATCAATAGTTCTATATAAAATAATGAATTTCATTAAAATCGTTCATAATGGTTCATAAATAGTGTGATTCAACAAAAAAATATCCCCTAGGAGTATCAAATCAGGTGATGATCAAGTTAGTAAATAACCATCCTTTTATGAGTTATTACGCTAGGTGAATATATATTGAATCCTCCATGAACTTTTTTGTATCATGAATTGTATTTAATTTTTAATAACCCAAATAATAATCATATTACTATTATTTTAGTATTTTTTCCCAATAAATTTAATTATCCATTTATATTTTCATTGGTTTATTTTCGCTAATATATGTTTTCTGAATATAGTTCCCAAGGTTTATACTATACTCACATTATTACCAATTGAAATAACATGAATCTAGTAATATAAAGTTGTAGGTAAAGTCAATACATGAGAACGAGATATAATATTTCACATTACAAGGATCTCATAATTTTACATTTCTTGGAGATTAGAGACATATATGTTTTGGATATTTAATTAAAAAAATATTATAATAATTTATTATAATCATGTTGATAGTTTTTATATTTCTTTTAAGATATCATTTATATAATTAAAATATACATTTGAGGTATCATACATAATATAAAAACATGAAAGGGGTTATTTAAAACACATAGTACGTGTAGAATACGCCAAATTATATCAATGATACTAATGGTAGATAGATTGTGGTATAGTGAATAATAATTAAATGTAAAACAAAATCAATAAATTGAGAATTTAATATTTCCATGTACAACATTGAATTGAAAATAATATCATCAATATAAATAACATAATTATGGTTTATAGATATCAAATTACAGGTTATCTTGATCTTATTATCATGACCCTTTGACAATACATCATACATCCTACCATTTTCATAGACACAACATCATTCATTCTGTCATGGAAAAATCCAATACATTATTGTTTTTTTTGAAGGGACAAAATTAATATATCGTTATTTAATTGGGTAGGAATACTCCAATTACCCAAAAAAATTTACTGATTATATAAATTTAGGCTTTTTCATAATATATAATGTCAGGTGCCAACATCCACTTCATAATTTCTAATGCATTTAAAATACAAAATGTATGAATAAAAAAATGATAATTATTTTTATTTAATAAAAAATAAGCAGACATATTTAAATACAAATATACATGGTTTAATAACTTCTTAATAATGTATTAAAAACATGATCATAATCAATCCAGAGAAAGATGGTGGAAGAATTATAAATGAAAATCCAAAAAAAAATATTTTAAACATCAATGGATATTGAGATTAATAAAAATAACCTTTTAAAATAATTAGATAAATAATTATGATGAAAATAAGAAGTATTATCCCGTTTTTTGAATCACTAGGACTCTTTAAAAAATTCCTAAAAAATATAATACATTATTCTTTATTAATTTTTTTAATAAAATATATTCTATAAACCCCAAAAAATGATTTAGAAAATAAAATTTATTAAATAAAGTTTCATTCACAAAAATTATCTATAGAGACCCAAAAATATTAAATAATTGTCTATTAAATGTAAATTCCACTAATATAATTTATAATTCATGAAAAAAAATATTTCAAATCATTGAATTAGTTTAAAAAATAATGGTATTTCTTTTTCATAATAAATTCATTAATAATTAAAATCATCTCCAAAAAGATTTTATAACATTGAAAAAGTTAATATCATAAAAGAATAATTCAAATCATGGTAAAGGAATGTGTTCGTATACAATTCATTATATGTGTATGAATTTTTCAAAAGAACAGATATTGAAAATCCAAAACAATTATTTTCATGTTTTTGTATGGAGAGTAAAAGGGAATAATAACTGAATTAATAAGATACATTTTAAAATTCTTTCCACGAAGATGTTAAAATAAATGGGAAATCATAAATTAGTTTTGAAAATATATACTTTACCATAGTAATAAAAGATGAAATTAAAGGCCAAATTTAGGATCCATCTTCTAGATAGGTGAAGTTAAATACAATGCATCAAGGTGATATATAATATCAGTCCCCACCTATCACAACATTATTTTAAATGCATTCAAAATGAGAATTATATGAATAATAATTCAATTAATAATCAACATTCCTTAGTAATAAATAAACACTAGTATATAAATAAAAACATATAGGAAGGGAATACATTCCCTAATCAATATACAAGAAATCATGATTATTATTCATATAGGGAAAGTTGGTGAATGTTATTATTAATGTAAATTTAGTGTAACATGACGAAAATCCTCAAATATAAATAGATTTGAAAAATAAACATTTTAAATTTCATTAATTCCATATTAGAATAAATCATTTACATTTTATACAAATGACAAATATTTATTTTTTTAATTTCAAAAATATTTTAGAATTACAATCATTTGGTAAAAAAATTTATATTATGGAAATGATCCTTCATAAATAAGCATACCCATAATGATAAACAAATGTATTCATAAGGAAAAAAATAAAATGGTATACTTTGGATAAAATGAGATGTCTATAATTTTTTAAAACATTCATTGTTTTTTTAAAGAATGAAAACGTGAATAAAAATGAATTCACAAGACTCTTTGAAGAATCAATTTCAAGAATATTGGTATAATGGAAGAAACACCATATTGGATATTTTAGACAATGATATTATTATAGTTACAAATATTGATGTTATTCACGAAATTCAAATTTCATTTTTCAAAAAAATAAAAGGAGATTTTATGAAAATTTTTTATCATCAAAATTATATTAAAAAATAATTGCATGAAATGGAAATAATTTTTATTGAAGGAAATGTTGACTGTAATTTTAAATATATATTAATGTTATTAAATCCAGTTAAATAATATTTTAAATACCTTTTATTGAAACTCAAAATGTAAAAAGGATAGTGCAATGTTCTTTCGATAAGGGGTGGGGAGAAATTTAAAAATCACATGAGATCATAAATATTTGGGATTTAAAATATGAAATGAATAATTTTATATATAGAAACAAGTAATATTGTTATAGAAGATGATAATTTATTAAATATGTTTGGGATTATCCTTAGTAATTTTTTATTTTTATTAATAAACAAATTAGTCAAATGATAATAATTAATTCAAGAATAACATAAAAATGAATTCATGAAAAATAATAAGAAAATTCCTATAAATTAATTTGGAATTAAAATATAATATAATAATAATTTATAATTTACCCAATGTATAATAAAATTTTTCATGAAAAATGATTATAAAAAAACTAATTAAAATCATGTTACTAAAACCCTTAAAGCATTAGTGAAACATGAATCAAATTCTAAAAAATTAATAAATTTTATTTTATGTGTAAATATATTATATATTATTACATTTATTGTAAAAATAATCCAAATGTTAGTATATACTCCAAAAAAAATTAAAATAGGTGGTGAATATGAAAAATGTCTCATATAAAGAATGATGACACAAGAAACCCATACCCTTTATTCATGACATTCTCAAAATATAATTAACATCATCAATAATTTATTTCTCTATATTAATAATTTTTTGTAAACTTATCCATATAAATATATTATAATACATTATTATACTCATTTATTATACTTATATGAGATAGTTTATTGTTTTATACATCATCATTTATTAGTATTTTCAATAGTTTCAATAAAGATGTTTAATAGAATTATTGAACCCCATTCATTGACTCCACACACATAATTTAATAGTTTTAAAATATATTTTAATAATTATGTTTATTTATTTATATTTACCATTTTCATTTTATTGAAATTATGTTCAATTTTTTATAACAAGATTCTTTATGAACATGTTTGAGGTAACTTACCGACACAAACATATTAATTTATAATGATCCCTAATTTTTATGATATCCTTTAAGAACAATATTCCTAAAAAATATTACTCTCTAAAATCATAAATATTAATTAAATATTTTTTATAACCACCCATATATGTTGGTGATGAAAAATATAACATGTATATCTAAAATGGACTCACTCAAAAAATACAGAGAGATAATGTTTTCATTTTACCAAGAACAAAAAGATAGTTGAAATTGGTTTTTTATATAATAATATTAAACAAGTTATAAATATAATTCATTTTTATCAAATAAACCTTTTTAACCATCAATATATTTTTTTCCTGATAAAACTGAATCACACAGACCATAGAGACAATAGTCCATATAAATGCATGGATAATATTTTTCCTTCTCTAAGGAATAAGGAAAAGTAATAAAATGATTATTAAATTATCATAAAAAGTTGTGTCGTATGAATAATAAAATTTTTTTTATAATAAAATCGGTAATATAGTCTTATAAGGGAATCTATGTGATAGATAAACAAGAAAATACTAGTGGTTTGATAAAACCATCATTGAAAGTTTTTGTATTCACTCTAAAAAATTATGAAATTGGAGAAATTTAGGAAAATTATTTCAATAGAGGATCTTAAAAATTAAATAGTTATTGTAGCTAGTTAAAATCTGAATATGTTTAAGGGAATTTCCAAAATATTAGTTTTCCTTGAAGTGTGTGTATGTTTCCTACTTTTATTAGTGAAAATATGGGATTTTCAATGGAATTGAATGGTAGGTTTTAGGTCAGAATGTGATTTAGTGATAATTGGGTGATTTAGTTGAGTAATTATTAGTGACAAATGGCTATAAGATTTTCAAATAAAAAAAGACTTCTAGATGGTCTATATATCAGGTAAACATAATTTTTTTTACCAACAATCATTACCAATTTTATACCTGTATTAACCATTATTAAAATTATCCATGGTATTAATTCTACAAAGAAATATATATATTGACACCTCCTACTTAATTTCATTGAAGTGAATCCAAGATAGGGATCCTTTTAATATATTTAAAATTTTAAATATAATAAATTTTAATTAACAAATAAATAATAACATGATGAAAAAAATCATATTGTTGAAAAATCCCTTTTTATATATAAGTGTTCTTAATGTAATTTTTTAAATTAATAAATATTTATTTTTAATATATTATTTATATAAATGATATTATTCATCATAATTTTTACATATCATTTACTATCTCTAAAAATGAAAATTTCAAATCCCCAATGATGAAATATATTGTAAAATAAATTTAAAAGAAGAAATTGATCTTTTTAGTTATTCACCTAAATTAATTAAATTTTATTAATTAATAAATATAAAAAATGACAACTATTTTTAATATACATAGATTTTAAAATGTGCATACATATATTTGAACACTAAAATGTAATGAGTAAATTATAATAGTATCCTTTAATAAGTAATATATAATCTCAGTAAATAATATGCAAATTATATTTTAGTTCGATGTTTCATGTGAATCGTGATATTTAACATAATATTTATTTAATGGATAATTACATATTTAAAACTTGGTGTTTTAGATTCTCTATGACATTAAAAAATTAAAAACAAAAAAAATCATATATTAAATTCTAATGAAAATAATGATGGTATTTATAATAAATACATGACTCATGATGTAATTTCTTCATAGATATCTACCTCACTAACGTATGTATTAAATGGAATCCCATTTATTCAATTATAATATGATTTTATCATATATTGAGTTTCATTATAACAATTTCAACTGAAATCATATCTTTTTTTCTATGAAGACCCACGTTATAGAAATTTATTCTAATGGGAGTTTATAATCATCCTTGCATTACTATACAATCATTTTTTGATCCCAAATTTGATTTCCTAAATTCAAAAATTAATTTTTTATACATGTAGAGATTTATAATTCCTTTCTAATAGAATATTAAATTTGTCGACTGGAATAATAATATTATTTTCAAAAATTAAATTCTCAAAAGCATTATCTTTGGATGATATAATAATAAATTAGATGTTTTCTCTAGAAATTAAATACCAAATTGTAAAGGTTGTGGTTTAATTATATATGAAAAAATAATACACATACTAGAAATCCTAGAATCAAATTCCTACATTAAATACAAAACACTAGAGTTAGGGATATGCGTACCATAATTTTTATAAGGTTCATCTGAAACATTCATAATCCAGGTAATTATTTATTCCCTTGGTTATAAATGATTCTAATTCCAATAATCCTTATCAAATATTGGGTTAGGTCAATGACTTTCATAACTCAAAATTACGTGAATTTGATTCATTTATTTCTGGGTGTGTTATTAGTTAAGACCATCGTAAGTTTTATTTTATTAAATGTTCTTTTTATCTCTATTGGAAAATCATGATCTCAATGTAAAATCCTTACAAACATTAACCATTTTCTTATCCACCTTAATAAATTTCGTGTAAACTTATTCCAGTTCTTATGACACGTAAAAAATTAAATATTATTTCATCCATGGTAATGATCCCAATAACTTATATAAAATTAGATAATTATCTTCATTTGATTGTTTGAGAGTTCAACAATGTTCATGTTTTTAATCATAATTTGTGAATTTTTTTAGGATTAAACAAAATATTACCCACATAAACACATACAATATTTATATTCTCATAATAAAAATCACAGAATGGACTATCACATCAATTTTAAACTTTATTACTCTTAGATATAGTCCTTAAAGCAGTAATTAAATTTTTATTAGAGTGATTAAATTAATAGATGTGAAAAAATAAATTTTTAAATTGAGAAGAAATAACTCAAAAATTATGTTCAAAACCAAGATCATGAATATCATGTCTTAAATATAGGATATCTATGGTAAAAATATGATTCAGTTTTCTGTCTTCAATAGTTATATACTAAATAAGAAACATTCATTAAAATAATTTATAATGATTCATAATGAGTGTGTGATTCATCCAAAAATTATCTCACAGTAGTATCAAATCAGGTGTTGATCATGTTAGTAAATAGCCATCCATTTATGAGTTATTATGCTAGATGAATATATATTGAATCCTCCATGAACATGTTTGTATCATGAAACGTATTTAATTGTTAAGAACCGATATAATATTCATATTACTATTATTTTATTATTTTTCCAAAAAAAATTAATTTTCCCTAGATATTTTCATTGGTTTATTATCACTAATATATTTTTTCTAAATATAGTTCCCATGGTTTACACTAAACTCACATTATTTTCAATTTAAATAACCTAAATCTAGTAATATATATTTGTGGGTAATGTCAATAAATGAAAATGATATATAATATATCAAATTACAAGTATCTCATAATTTAACATTTCTTCGAGATTAGAGACATATATGATTTAGGTATTAAATTAAAAAATATTAAAAAATCATTATAATCATCTTGAAAATTTTCATATTACTTTTAGAATATCATTTATATAATTTAAATATACATTTAAGGTATCACAATGAATATAGAAACAAGAAAGGGGTGATTCCAAACACATAGTAAGGGTATCATACATCAAATTATATCAATGATACAAATGGTAGATATATTTTGGAATAGTGAATAATAATTAAATGTAACATAGTATTAATAAATTGATAATTAAAAACTTAAATTGACAATATTGGATTTAAAATAATCTCATGAATATAAATGACATAATTAATGGTTATAGATATCATTTTACTAGATATATTGATCTTATTATCATGGCTATTTGAAAATACATCATACATCGTATCATTTTCAAAGACACAACATAATTCATTCCATAATGGAAAAATCCAATACATTATTGTTTTTTAAAGGCATAAAATTAAGAGATCATTATTTAATTGGGTAGGCATAATCCAATTAACCAAAGAATTTTACTTATGATATAAATTTATTCCTTTTCATAATATATAATGTCAATTCCTAACCTATACTTCATAAATTCCAATGAATTTAAAATACAGAATATATGAATAAAAAATTGATAATTATTTTTCATTAATAACAAATAAGCATACATATTTGAATACAAACATAATTGGTTTAATAACTTCATAATAAAATGCTACATAACATGATCATAATCGATCCAGAGAAAGATGTTGGAAGAATTATAAATGAATATCCAAAAAAATATAATAAACATTAATGGATATTAATATTAATAAAAATACTCTTTTTAAATTATTAAATAAATCATTATGATGAAAATAAGAAGTAATATCCCTCTTTATGAATCATTAGGGCTCTTTAAAAAATTTCTAAAAATTATAATACATTATTCGTTATTAATTTTTTTTAATAAAAAATATTCCATAAACCCCAAAATGAGTTTTACAAAATAAAATTTATTAAATAATGTTTCATTCACAAATATTTCCTATAGAGTCCCAAAAAAAATAAATAATTGTCTATTAAATGTAAATTCCAATAATAAAAATTTTAATTCATGATTTTGTTTTTCAAATCATTTATTTATTTTAAAAAATAAAACTACTTATTATTCATTATAAAGTCATTAAAAATTAAAACCATCGCCAAAAATATTTTATAACATTGAAAAAATATATATCATTAGAGAAGAATTCAAATCATGTAAAAGGAATGTGTTCATATAGAAATCATTATATGTGTAGGAATTTTTTAAAAGAACAAAAATAGAAAATCCAAAAAAATTACTTTCATGTTTTTATAAGGAAAATAAAATGGAATAAAAAGTGAATTCATAAGATACATTTCAAATTGCCTTCCATGATGATGGGAAAATTTATGTGAAATCATAAATTATTTTTTAAAAAATGTACTTTACCATAGTAATAAAAGATGAAATTAATGGCCAAATTCAGGATTCATCTTCCAGATTGGTGAATTTAAATAGTATAAAAAAATTAATCTGATAAATAATATTCAGTAAAAAAATTCTTCAAAAATTAATAATATTTTTTTAACGTAAATGTGTAAAATAAGAAAAAAGATATTATTGGAAAAGGAAAATCATTTTACAGTAATTTTAAAACAACTTTATTGAAAGACACATCATAAGAAATAAAGGTAAAAAACTATTGAAATAACGTAATGGGTAAGTAGAAAATAACATGGGATACCACTTACTGTGGTTTCAAAACATGAATATATTTTTTTCCAAAATAATTATTTTTTATACGGTTTAAAACATCCAATTAATAGGATATGGTTTATTATCAACAATATTATATTTTTGTAAATAATTAAATCCATCAAAGTAAAATAATTGACGAAACAAATTCATAAAAAATGAGTTCATGTGAATCAATTTTAAATTCCGATAATTTAATGTGGAATTTAAATATAATTAAATTATAATGTATAATTTTTCTATCTTTTAATAATAAAGTTTTTGAGGAATGATCATAACTCAATGAATGATATTCGAGTCGACCAAACATTATAACTTTAGTTAAACACAAATTAGAATCCTTTAATTTTTTTTACTATGATAGATTATTAAAAAAATAAATTTAACCAAATTAATAATAAAATTAATTCATAGATAAATATATACACCATAAAAAAATAATTATGGATTGTGACATATATATTAAACAACTAAAACTCAGAATAGACAGCCTTTCCTTTTACTCCAGACATTTATAAAATATCATAAACCTCCTATATAATAAATTTAATTTTCTTAGTCACCATCCTTATAACCCAATATGTATATATTTACATTTATATTAATTAATTATAATTATTAACTAATCATTTATTAATTAGTTACTTATTATTTCCATCACCACATGGTATCAATTTCAATTGTTTTAAACAGGATTCATAATAGCATCATTAATCCATGATATTTGATATCATGTATATTATTAAAAGGATAGAAATGATACTAAAATTATTTTATATAAATTATTTATATAAATTAATGATTGTATGGTTGAATCTATGGTAACAGATCAAATTAATGGGGTATATGATGCACGTGCATAGTGTAATTTTCCAATATACATTGATTGTGTTGTAATGAAAATTAATTTTTGTGTTATCTTCTAAGAACCATACTAATGAAATATATTATTTCTTAAAATCACACATATCAGAAAACTATTTTTTATAACTATCTGTACATAGAGTTGATGAAAAATTGAACACGAATCTCTATGGAGGAGGTAGTGTGCTTGTACACGCATATGTTGTTTTGATTTTCCAATGAACAAAAAGAAACTATAAAAGGTTTTCTATTTTTATAATCGTATAAATATTTTATATATAATATTTATTCATTTAACATAAAATTTTTACCATATATGTATCAAGTTTTTTGAAAACAAAACATATCTCTGATGGAGTCGGCTGTCCGCACATAAGATGATGTATTCTCTTTTCTACATGGAAATGATAGAAAAATATTATTCAGTTATCATAAAATATAAATATATTAACAATAAAAGAATTTTTTTATTATAATATATAAAATTATTTTGGAATATAATGGCTACGAATGATAAATAACAAAATACTGGGTTTGGATAATACTCATGTGGAGTATTTGATCCGTCTCCAAAAAAACTTATTTCAGTTTCCATACATGGGGAAATTTAATGCAATAGTGTGTTGTAAAACATACAATGCAATTATATTAATGTTTTAATTTGTATATTCTTTAGTGAATTTAAATATATTGGTTTCTCTTGATACCAATTTATTAATTCCTAGATTATTATTGTTATTAAATAATTTTTATTTTATTTTATAGATGAACTCCATTTTACATATAAAATTTTTTATATGTATTTTTTTGGTAATGGAATCCTTGAAAACATGTTTTTTATAAATTTCCCATTAAAAGAGTTAATTTATAATGACTATTATTTTTTATACATTTAGAACCATATTAATAACAATAATTAATCGTTAATATATTTTATTAGCAGTATTAATGTCTTATTTATCATAAATGTTTCAAATTGATTAAATATTATGACTTTATTTGTGGAGTTGCTTTAAAACAACCAAAAAATAACATGTTATAGTACTAACTAAGTATGTTTATTATGCGTTTTAAATGTAATATCATTTTATATGAATCATAATGATTTCAATAATAAATTATTATAATGGATATTATGATTTAGGAATAGTAAATATGGTATTGTAATTGAAAAAGACTATTAATTACCAGGTATATGATCTGATGAATTCTTACTTTATCAAAAACATTTCCTCCAATATGAATGATTAATGATTCCATAATGGTACATAAGGTTACAAAATGGGTAATAAGTGATTAATTGAGATAAAATGAGTAGGTATTTAAGATATGACTGAAGGTAAAAAAGAGTTTTGCAAGGTGTTTAATAGGGGTTCGTTTATATGAGCGGTTTTAGAGGAATTTTCTAACATACATATTCATTAATCAAATGGAATGGTTTTTTAGAATGGAAAGATAATCCAATGTGGGAAATAATTGATATTTCACCAAAACACACCATACAAAATATTTATAACTATATGTGTGTGTTTTTGTGATATTTTAAGTATTTAAAACATATTATAATATTTTATAACTCGTTTTACCAATATAATGTTTACTCATTTATTTCATTGGTAAATTATTTTTATGCCTAAAAATAAAATTCAAATTTTTGAAAAAAATAATATAACGATGCCAAATATTAAATACATTTAATTGGATTAAAATATAATTTTATTAGTTTTATTTAATATAAAAATTAACAAATTAGAGAAATAAATTTTAGAAAAATAAATATTTAAATATTAATTGAATTTTTTATTATATCATTCCATTCAAAAAAATTTAGATGAATAATAGTTTCTATATTTTCCTCATTTTCAATAAATATCATTAAAATAATATTTTCGTAATGATTAATTTTATTAGTGAAGAGAAAATTGAGCAGACACCTATTTTTTTCGAAAATAGGTCATTTTATCACTCAATGATTTTATTTTAATTATAAATTATAGATAATGAATTTATAATTATATATTAATTTTATAAAAAATTATAAAAAAACATTTCATTTTATTTAGTACTCTAAATATGAAAAATTTATCATGTTAAGAAAAACATATATAATAAATAATAATAAAAACATAATTTCAAAAATTAATTTTTTATTGAAAAATAATTAAATTAGTCACCTTCATAATACATAATTATTTAATGAGTGTGATTAATTTTGTTTAATAATAATTCCATTAATTATATCAATATATTTTTTTGATATCATTCTATAAATGTTTTAAATTTAACAAATAAAATTCATAAAAAATAGTTTCATTGTGTTGAATTCTATTTTATCAATGGAATTATAATCTTTAATTATATTCGAATTTTATTTATTATATTCATGAAAATTATTTTTCGGGAAAATGTGTATTTTTTACCATTAAAAAACCTATATTAACTACATTATTTAAATTCCAAACTGGTAACATGTTTTATGATATTATACCCAATGATTATATAACATTTTATAAGGGCCATATAACAACTATGCTACCCCCATTACAACCCATAAATTAAATTTTTCATATCAATTCAAAGACTACTTCTCATTCTTAAGGATGTAATTTTTGATTTTATAAATAATTTCTTCTTTTAAATTGTTTTTTATGGTATGTTTAGTTCATGTGACAGTGATTATCATGGTAGAATATGATCTAGCTGATTTCCAAGTTTCAAAATATTGTTATTTTATATTTATAATACCCTTTAATATATTCACTTTTATCAGATTTCATCATCCAATGATTGTATCATCGATCAAATACATGGTTTCTTGTATATTAGTTTTAATTATCTATTACAAGTGATTAAATTGTTTTTAAGTTTGATTCAGCTCATGAATAAATTATTTTCCACTCATATTCAATTCATTTTAAAGAATTGAAAAATAAAGTTAACAATTATATACATACTATTTAAAATAAATAATTACCAAAGACCTAGAGAGTTATATTATACTCTATAAATAAATTGTATCCTTGTAATATTATTGAACAATTACAAATAGAAATAGTTGAGGTTTTCTAAATGATATAAATGATTCAGATTATAATTTACATTGACATATCAACCTCTTGATATTGGGATGACCAGATAATCCATCCAAAAAATACCAATTTATTCATTCACAATATATATATTCTTAATAATGTGTTTTTTTCTAACCATTTGAGCGATATACAAATCATGATTAGGTATTAATTCCTATATAGAGGAAGAAATTTTCAAAGTGATTTAATATTCAACCTTGCACTAATCAATGAAAATTGAATAACAGAGGGTAAGACATTTGATTTCTCTATCCAGAAATTAAACTTAGACACTATATATATTGATCTAATACAGGTCCAAAATCACATAAACTTTACTATAGTGTGTATAATACTACTTAATGAAAATACATTACCACAATATTATTCTAATATAAGTTAAAAATATGGTATAATGTAAATACACCATGGGTAGGTTCCCTCTATAATTCAATATCTAATCACTGGGTGGAAATTTTATTCTCCCCAATGTAATTCAAGATATAAATGAGTGGATAGATCAATAATTTAATAGGACACTTGTATTTATTTAGTGAATTATTATCAGACCTTTCACACTTCGTTTTTGTGACCCACATCACCATTGATGATTATATAATAATTTCCATTATTAAATTGCTAAAGTGGTTTTTGATGTTTATTATCGTTCTATCCCCTTTGAATTTGGAATGGATTTTTATAATTCCCCAATTCCATTCATTTGATGAATTTACGTGCGTGTGGTTCATTATTATATAATTTATTATAATCCATTATATTTAATAACATATTCAAAGGAATTCTTCAATTATTTACTATATTCCTAACTATTATTTATTGAAACAAAATTATCTTTCAATTTAGATAATATCTTTGGTGATTCCGAAATCATTTTTTCATGTATGGGGGTGAATTTTATTTCCCTTATCTGATGTATCAGTCGATTTTTTTGGATACTCACATTTATATTTCATATCACCAAACAAATAAGAATAATAAGATTATATTTTTTCCATTTAGACCTTTATTTAACACTAAACATTGTAATCTATGTTGACTATATCCTTAGTTTCACATACCTTTCAAATACTTGGTTATTGGCCACTGATAAAATGGACAATTATTAATCAGTGGCAATGATAAATCTAATGTCTACCTTAAAAATATTTTTATATATTATATATTGGAAAAAAAGTATTAATCATGATTTTAATTTATCTCAAGGAATTATGACTCCATTTTATTTTAAAGCTTCATAAAAATTATTTAATTTAAAATACCTTCATAAAATTACCACATTCTATGTAGACTATTTCATCCTCATCGTCATGTTCTTTTTCACTATCCACTATTTTCTTGGTCAAAATTTTAAATGATAAAAAATGTAACATTACCTTAATAATCCATTTTATATAGAACATTAAATGTCATTTATATTATTTTGATTCAATATTCTGTAATTAGTTAATCGAATGATCAAATCAAGGTTGGTGGTTGTTGATGCATGAAAGAATAATAATTTTCTATCATTATTGTTCCATTAGTGATATCAATATGATTTGGGATATTACTTGTAACAATAGAAAATAGAGTTATCATGGGTTTCACTACACTCTCAACACAACTTGATTGATTTCATGGCAATAACAATATTGTTTTCCACACTCATTTTTTAATTCTAACTGAGGTAAACTTATCACAACATACATGCATAATAGATCATTGACATGATTATTCATTACATATAATAGAAAAACATACCCTAAAACCAGTACGATTGCTATCATTTGAGGATAGATACATAATAAACCATCTTTGAAACTATTATTCATTATATTTATTGAATATTACTGGCCCTTGATACAATTATAAATATATCAAATGAAATTGTACATTTAATAACATGGAGAAATAGAAACATATGAATGTGTTATCTTATATGCACAATAATGGGTAGACATAATATATCTAAATTCAATATCATATGTGAGAATAATATGAGTATATGGGTATGAGAATATAATCATGGTGCATGAAAATTACATAATATAATCACACCCAATTTAAATATATATGATAATACTAGTGTCATGACATTAGTATTTTGGCCCCACATGAAGCAATTGTCGTTGAAAGGTGAAATCATGTTTCAATAATCATGATCCATGAGAACATGAAAAAGGTATATTTAATCACATACCTAAATATAATAAATATAAACACATAAAAAATAACATATTTCTTGTTTAACCAAAAATAGATTCATTTCATGAAGTCCTCGGCTAACCACACAACTATAACACATTGGACAAAGGAAAACCACATGTGCCCCCAGAACATTTTAATCATTGGGTGACCACTTGTATACCACATCCTTTTGGGATTGAGCTGACCACCCTTGTACCGAAAACATATATCCTATTGCCTAATGATTTACCCAATGAATTATAGTGATTTAACATATCCACATACCCCATTATTAGAAACTGTATATATATATATATATACCACATGAATATAAAAACATTCATATTTCTATCAGACTATATTTATCATCTGTAGATGAAATGGGTTTCCTGAAAACAATCAAAAAAATTTATTTTTCTAAATATCGAGAAGGATTATGGTGTCATATTGGAATATATAAAATTGTTTATAAGATTAATTAAATGATGTTGAAATAGTTGATAATAGATATCAGGATATCTTTATAATGGTAATGAATGTATAATAACAACCATCCTTTACATTCTGATAGCATTTATTCTTAATAATTTTTTTATAAAAAAGTATCGTAATATTTTATTTTTGGAAACCATGAAATAATTTATTAGATGGGTCATAAATATTTTTATATTTATAGGAAAATTTATTCATGTGTATAAGGAAAAAAGGTATGATTTCTTTACTACTTTTATAAAAATTTTCAAATAAATAAATAAATACCACTAATCAAAATGTAAAAAATAATCCTTTCCAAAAAATCTAATAGAAATTAAAGTAACTAAAATGAATCATTGATTTTTTTTAATTATATCTATGTAAAATAATAAAACAAAAATAATGAATATCAATATATGGAGGAAACATTTAATCCACTAAAATGATGAGATAATTTTGGTTCCTCTTACATGGGAATTTTTCAGTTAAATGTCAAAAAATATATTTTTAATTGTAAAATGATAATAAAAATATGGAAATGTTCATTCATCAAGTATTATATACAAAACCAAAAGAAAAAATATTAATAATATTGAATAAAATATCAATAAAAGAAAATAAAGATAATAAAACCATAAATATTTAGTAACATTTATTTTTAAAGGAAATTATTTACATAAAAATTATAGTTTAAGTTAATTTATAACTCAAAAATAAATAGATAGGATTTCTGTAATATAAATTTTATTCATTTATAAATATTAAAATGTGATCATAACATAATAAAAAGAAGTTTAGTTTACAAACACCCCTTAAAATTTTTTAGTACATAAATCAAAAGACAATGATGGTGGTATCGAAAAATATACTAATAAATCCCATGAAATAATATGAAATATTGATAGAAAAATTAAATGTGTATGTTATTAAGCCATATTAAAGATAATTTTCTATATAATATTAAACATACCTCATGGAAGGACAATTTTTATGAAATCCTTTACCTTTACTCCCAACATCTACAAATGTGCATTAACCCCAATATGATAAATATTAACATTAATAAATTATTTCAATACCTTATTCTTATATATTAACATTTAAAATATTGAATTAAAATTAAACCTTACAAAAAATTTAAGCAGTTATTGATTATTATCATTATCATCTGTCAAAAATATTTAATTTCTTGTATATGTTTTTTAATAGTGATGTAAAAACTCATTATCTGACACATAATTCATCATTATTAGATTATATGGCATTTAAATGAATATTTATTATTTTATGTATTCTCATTCTCTTATTTATTATATGTTTGGTAAGGTTAGTTATAATGGAATCATTAAGGTTCATGTTTCGAGTTATTTAACAACTCTAAAAAGTTACATTATAAAAAGACATAATTTTTTTGTCATCAATGAAAAACCATATTCATAGATTAAACTATTCTTTTATATAATTTATTACATGAATTAATTTATTATTATTCCTACATTTTTTGAAATAATAGATAATATATAGTATCATTCATGTAGGAGGTTCAATATATCCAAACAATAACATTTTTTTCTTACAAATGAGAAAGAGTATATAGTTATATAATTTTAATACTATTTTATAAGAATCATTATTAAGTTAATATATCATCATATTAGTGGATTTTGATTTTATAAAATTTAATAAATTAAATGTTATGAGGAAATATATTGAATGACATGACACATTGATTAATTTTCCCTCTCTCGAAATGTGTTACTTATGAATGAAAGACTTTGGATTCCATATTGTGACCCGAGATTCCCAAATATGTTTTGATAATTTAGTATATGTAAATGGTATGGGATTAAATATATAAAATAATGCAAATATTTGTTTTTTATAGGGTATAGTATTGATCTTTTTGTAGGGGAGTCTTGAGTGGTAGTTTCGTAAATATAATTTTTTTAACGTGGGAGTAATGTGATAAACATAAAATGTGAATTAAAAGTGGAAAATAATATATATAGGCCTTTAATCCCCAAATACATAAAATTTAGATATATATATTATTGATAAAATATGTATCTACCACTTAGTGAAATCAATTTACCTCACTTTTTCATTACCATGGTAAACCGATTTTTACCTTAGTGAATTATTTATGGTGTAAAAAATACATTTATACTTCATAAATAGTTTAGAAATTATTATTCAAAACATTAAATCCATTTAATTATATTAAAATTTTAATTTTTTTAAATGTTATTCATAGTACAATAACTAATAATGTTGGAGAATAAATTTTTAAAAAATGCATTTTTATGCTTAAAATGATTTTTTTTAATAATTTTCAATTATAAAAAAATACCTGAATAATAATTTACTAGACTGTTATATTTTCAAAAATATTCATTATGATAATAATTTAGTATTGATTAATTAAATAAATTAATTTAAAAAAATATACAGATATAAAAAATCATTGCAAAAAATACTATTATTAGCATTGAATATTTTTTCACATTATTTATAACTAACTAATATTAAATTTATTAATTATTATTAATTTTTTTATATGTTTAGAATACAATTTTATAGAATATAATACTCTAAATATGAGTGTTTAATATTTTAAATTAAAACATATGATAAATAATAAATCATTTTTTATTTAAATAAAAACATTTTATTTATAAATAATTAAATTATTGTCCATTAATGTCTTATAATAATTAGTTATTTGTGATTAATTTATTTAATTAGTATTTCATGGAATTTTATCTATATGAGTTATTGATATAATTACTTAAAATTATTCAATTTAAGAAAAAAATTCAATTCATAAAATAGATTAATTGTAATAAATTGAATGTATATAAATGAATTTGTATATTTTAATTATATTAGACCATAATTTATTTGATTTAAAGTAATTTATTTTTAATGAATATTTATTTTTTTAATATCAAGATAAACATTATGTACATTAATTACATTCCAGTAATTCCATAATGGAAACTTGTTTCTGATATTATGCCCAACAAAACAAAAAACATTTTATAATGGTCATATAATGGATATATTACCCACATTACATCAAATAAATTATATCCATTATATTTTAACACATATAACTTCTCATACCTATAGTTCTCATTTTGGATTATTTTAAATAACTTCTCGCTTATTTTTTATTGTAATTTTATGTTTAGTTTTAATAATGTTGATTATCAAGTTTTAAGAAGATCCAGGGAAATTACATCTAATAAAAATGTAATTATAATCTATTTACTCTCAATTATTATTTATTCACTTTTAAGGGATGTAATCATCTATTGTATGCACGAATCCATTTAATACAATTTTTATTGTACTTCTATTTTAATGATCCATTTTGAGTGATTAAATTCTAGTTAGTTTAATTTTTATATTATATAATTTTTTTGAGTCATGTTTAATTATTTTTAAATAATATAAAATAATATGTATTAATTATATATTTATATTAGAAGAGTCAAAATATTTCCATAGACATGGAGTGTTATACATTTCATTTCTCTATAAAATATTATTTATTGTCAAACAATGATCAAATATTTTAATATACCCACATGTACCTATTTGGGCAGGTTCAAAAAATAATTTCATTTTTAATATCATTTTCTTCAATTGATATAGTCCATGGAGCGGTATTATAGTTAATTAACTACCAATACTAAGTATACTAATCACCTAAAATTCAGTAAAACACTATAATTTAATTTCATCTTCAAATTTAGTAAATAGAAATAGATCATCCCAATAATATTAAGATAACTAAAAAAATAATATTCTATTTTTATAATATGGAATTAGGGAAAACTTAAATTGATCACTATATAAATCTATATGTATATTAAAGATATATAGGACTGTAAATCAACATATAAATGTTTATTGTCACAACCGTAATTTTGATTATCTATCTATTAATCATCTTTAGAAACATTTAGATCCAATTTTGATTGGTGGTCTAGAACTATGTTTTAGGATCCTTAATTGTATTTTATTTCTATGAATACAAATTTTAATAAAATAATATACCTAATTAATATTTTTTTATCCTTATTTTTCAATAACTACCATAATGTCATGTTGACACCCTATAGATGAGTATTGGAAAACCTTCAAGGGAATAAATACATGAAACATGGGTATTATTTTCCCTAAATAAATGAAAATAATTTTTCCAAGATCATGTATATTGTGTAATCATCCAAAAGAGTTGTGATTGAAAGGCATTCTAAAGGACTTGTGAATGAGACATGCATTGTGTATGACATGTAAATGATCTTTTGGATCCCCTTTTGAAAATAATTATGTTTGTAATGACCCGAAATTTTGAATAAATCATGTTTCCTAATTTTGTGTTTTATTTTATTTTTTCATACTCAACAAAACGGTTTCATTTGATAACATGAGTATAATTAAAATGAGACTATTGGGTTTTGGCTACTATATGACTGTTAGTCAGTATGACCATTGAAAACGGAATGTTGTGACTTTCTTCTCTAAATACAAGTGACCTTGGTTAATTAATATAGAAAGGAGATTTGATGGCCTCATCCAGTAGTCTTGGGCCAATCGAAGCCCATCTAACAGATCTTGGGAAGGAGGTAGCACCACTGGGCTTTTCTCTGGGCCGAACCCAAGCCGAACATCATTGTGTGAAGCTATAACAGAATCACCTTCGTGAGAAGTTCAAACTGCTAGAAATTACTACTCGTGCGATGTTGTCCGAGCCTCCCTCAGATTCTCTCACCTTAGAACACCTTACATTTAGGTCCTATGCTGGTGTGATAAGGGGCTATATAAGTAGATCGTAATTGCATTGTGTAATCCTTTGTTTTAACTAAAAATTTTGATTTCTTATTTTGATGAAGTTTATGATTTTTCAAATGTACGAATAAATATAGTACGCATATTTTTGATGAATTTTAAATAAAGGATATTTTAAAAATGTTTATTTAAACCTTAAATAATTAAAAATATGTAATGATTTTCAAAAAATGGTCTTCTACAATTATTTTCAGTACGAAATTTAGAGTCGAATAAGATCAACATAATTTTTTATGAATAGTAAATTATGAATAGTGATTTTATGCTTAGGATTAGTAATATGACCAAATGGATTAGTAATCTCACTTAAAAAAGTATTAATATAATCTAGGCACCTTGATTAAGAAATGTGATTCATTAAAATGGTTAACTAACGGTTTCATAAATTATTATTCAAGTATAAGTTTTTTCAGGTTAATAGTTTTTTTAATTAAAAATTAAATTAAAAATATTTAGAAAATTATTTTTATAAAATGGAATTCATTTTTGAACTCAGAGCATCAATATTATGTTAAGGTAATTTTTAGGAATTTTTCTAAGAAAAATGAATTTTTGGTGAATAGTTTATTTATTTAAAAATTAAATTAAATATATGTAGAAAATTATTTTTATAAAATGGATTTAATTTTTGAAATGAGAGCATCGATATTTGGTTAAGGTGAAATTTTGGGATTTTTTTGAGAAAGTTGATTTTTTCGATGAATATAGAAAATACAGTTTTAGGGTTTCTGTATGTTTAATGACATCGTAACTGTGTCATTATGATGTCATGAGATATTTTAAGGGTTTTCGAGCCAATGGTGATGAATTATTGTATGGGGGGACACATGTGGCCAATACCATGGGAAAATACCATGGGCAAGCCCATGGTTTTGGTTAAACCACTAATGAGGTGTCCCTTGGCCATTAATGCCATGTCCCTCACTTTCCCTGTAAATACCAAGTCATCCTCTCCTCCATTCAACTCCCAACTCTCACCCAACGAATCGTGGGTCTCATTACCTCCCATGGAGTCCTCCCAAGGTGCCCCCAATCCCTCAAGGTCCCAACCGTTCGGTTTTAAGAGTTACGTTTTAAGGTAAGGGATCCGACCTCTCTCTTTCTTTTCATGCAATCTCTTTTATGTCATTTCTTTTATGATCTATGTTCTTGTGTTGGAGGATATTATTTTATATTCCTATTAATGCCCTTTCTATTTTCATATGATGATAGTTCCCCTCTTACTCTCATCATTTCGTTTTATGAATGTTTAGGTGGCGTCGTTAGGCTGCTGAACTTTTAATGGGATTCTTTCACCCTTCACATTTTCAAGTTCAATTTTCTTATAAAGTCTTTCAAGTTCCTTTTTATGTTGGGGTATGATCTCTATATCTATCATACTGATCTTTTTTGTTCATAATATGAGAGACCCTATTTTATCTCGTCAATTTATATTTTAGAAGTTTAAGTGACGTCGTTAGGCTGCCGAATTTTTAAGTGGTTCTTTCACCCTTCTCATTTTCAAGATCTAATTTCATTTCAAGTCTTTCGTGTTACTTTTTATGTTGGGGTATGATCTCTATATCTATCATACTGATATAATATGTTCATATAAAAAGAGACCCTATTTGATCTCTTCAATTTATTTTTTTGATGTTTAACTGACGTCGTTAGGCTGCCGAATTTTTAAGTGATTCTTTCACCCTTCTCGTTTTCAAGATCTATTTTCATGTGAAGTCTTTCAAGTTCTTTTTTTGTTATGTTTTGGTATGATCTATATATCTATCATACATATATTTTATGTTCATATGATGAGATACCCTATTTTATCTCGTCAATTCATTTTTTTATGTTTAAGTGACGTCGTTAGGCTGCCGGATATTTACGGGATTCGTTCACCCTTCTCATTTTCAAGTTCTATTTCTTGGTCAAGTATTTCAAGTTCCTTTTTATTATGATAGGGTATTATCTCTATATCTATCTTACTGATAATTTATGTTAATATTATTAGAGACTCTATTTGATATTATCAATCCTTTTTTGGAAGTTTTAAGTGACGCTGTTAGGCTGCCGAATTCTCATAAGAGAAATCTTATTTTTTTGTCTTTATTTCAGGTTCTTAGTTTCATAAGGTATATCATTCCAATTTCATTAACATGTTCTTAAATATTTTATATTATGTTCCCCTACAATTTTATTGATCATTTATGAGTAGGTGACCCATGTCCCCTCTCTTTTCAATGTTTTCTAAAACCTCGTAACATAGCCTTTATGCTGCAGAATTTCCGTCTCAAAATGTCTCTCTCTCTTTCTAAAGTTATTTTATTTTATATAGTGAATACTAAAATCTATATCTTATACAGGGTTATTCACATATATACAATGTTGTTCTATTTTAAATTCTGGTATTTACATACATGAGACCCACCTTCCTTTTCTGTGGGTTTTATAGTGACACAAAGATCTTGTCTTTAAGGCAGTTTTTAAAACGTTATAACTATGAAATAAAACCCATTTCTTTTATTCTATATATATTGTTTATGAAATTTTTTATGATGATATATGTGGATCACATGAATGTAAATAAAAATTTAAGGGTGCACCCTGATATCTCTCCAATGCATTGGGTAAAGACTTAATCTCCAGAGATGACCATTTAGACTGATACATTGGTGAATAACCTTGGTAATTTTTATTGACACCATGGGGATGGACCATGGTGAAACGGAAATGATTGCCTTTTTTAAATGTTGTAGCCACATCTTAAAGTTTTGAAATACCTTATTTTTATTATGATATGCCTCATGATTTCATTCTCATGTCTTAAAGTTCTTTTCATGACGTTATTGATGTATCTCAAGTTCATATTTTAAATGTTTCCCTTGTTTCCCTTACGAGACTTCTTCTCACATTTTCTTTTGATATATGTACCCAGGTTATGAGATGCAGTAATGAACCTAGGATGAACAAAAGGAGAATCCTTTCAAGTGTTTAAGAAGAATGTTTTTTTGTTTCATGTATTAAGTTCCTGGTTTCAAAGACACTAAACCATAAAGATCCTCAGTTTTTATAATGAAATAAACTTGTATGTGACAAAAAGGGGGGATGCTATAGTTGGTATCAAAGGATGGTTTAGTTATTTGTGGAAATTAGGATATGAAAAAATTATGAAGAACCATATAGAAAAGTTTAAATAAAGTAAATCTTCATGGTAATTTGGTGAGTATTGAGTAAGGGGTTTCCAAGCAAATAAATCCCTGTCTGGATACGAGCAGGTAGAGGTGGCTCTGGCACAGATGTACATAGGGGTAAAACCAAAAACACCACTTTGAGCTAGACTCGAATGGAAACAGGTACACGACAATGGGCATTGCTGCACTCTTGGTTATGACACTCCCGGGGGATATGAATTGGTAAATTCATAATCTTAGTATGAACCATTATTAAAAAAACAAACATAAAATAAAATAAATATTCAAATAAGAATATATGATCATGGATAACCTAGTTTGAAACCTAGGGGATCACAAGTTAGGGTATAATTTTCTTATACAAGTTATCATTATATGCTTTAAGATCCTTTTCATGATTATTGGAAAAGTATTTAAGCCCCTAATTATAATTACTTTTTCTTATTTAATGGTTGGAAATGGAAGAACATGTCCCAACAACCAATATGATTGGAAATGCGACGATTTCCGTATTAATATGACATAGAAGATTAGGGGATTAAAAGATGATAATTATTTTGGAAGACGTTCACTATTTTCGGGACCCTATATGATCGAGGTAAATAGATTACTACGGTATTTTCGTTGAGGAGTAAAGGTTGACTTATATTTTGAAGAATCGATGAATTTAAGGTGGACATATAGTAATTTAGGTTACTTATGGAAATGATTAACCAATGTTGGGTATAATACGTTTAGGTTAGCTACATTTTTTATAAAATTTTAGGAGTGTTTGATGTTGTCTAGAGATGAACAATGAAGTTTATTTTTGAAGACTATGTTATCAAATCCTTCTTATATTTGGGTTTCAAAATTAGTTTGGTTTATTTTGTGGAATTATAAGAACAGTTTTTTATGGAATGGTCTATGATGAATGTTGGGTAGTACCGTGGAACTTTTATGATTTAAATTATTTTTCCTTCCTCCAGGGTTCTTTATTTTGGATGAGTCGTTTTATCTTAACCTTTCTGTTTTTGGGATAATGTATAAAGATATAAGAAATAGATAGTTAGTCTTTGGAGGATTATATAATTCTCTATAAGATGATTCATATTCTTTGATGAGACCTAGTTGTTTTGAATGCTCATCGTTTGGAGAAAATATTAGTTTTGGTAGAAACGTTTTAAAGAATGATACTCTACTAGAAGGTAGGTATATTTCCTTATTTTTTCTATGTAGTAAATGAATTCCTCAAAATTATTAAAAGGAACGTAAAACAAAAACATTGTTGTTTTAAGATTCATACTGGGTAATCAAAGACCGTTTACACACATCATATGTTTGTGATTTTCTTGTGGTTAACTTTCTCGTAATCATGTTTTCTATCACTCTCCCTCAGAACTTTGACCCTTTTTTTCAACCATATCCATGTTTTCCTACATGGAATCCTGGTATGGGTTATCTCGTGTGGCCTTTGTACTTCTTGTTCTTTCTATTAAAGTAATAGTGTTACTGACTCTTTTTCAAATGTGGGACATTCAATTAAATTTCAAAACCCAATTTTAAAAATATAGAGGATGCAATTTCTTAAGGGAGGAAGATTGTAACGACTCAAAATTTTGAATAAATATTGTTTCCAAATTTTGTGTGTTATTTTATTTTTTCATACTCAACAAAACTGTTTCATTTGATAGCATGAGTATAATTAAAATGAGACGATTGGGTTTTGACTATTATATGATCTTTAGTCAGTATGACTGATGAAAACTGAATGTTACGACTTTTTTCTCTAAATACAAGTGACCTTGGTTAATTAATATAGAAAGGAGATTTGATGGCCTCATCCAGTAGTTTCGGGCCAATTGAATCCCATCTAACGGATCTTGGGAAGAAGGTAGCACCACTGGTCTTTTCTCTGGACCAAACCCAAGCCGAACTTCATCGTGTGAAGCTAGAACGGAATCTCCTTCATGAGAAGTTCAAACTGATAGAAATTACTACTCATGCAATGTTGGTCAAGACTCCCTCCAATTCTCTCACCTTAGCACACCTTACACTTAGATCCTATACTGGTGTGATAAGGGGCTATGTAAGGAGACCGTAACTACCTTGTGTAATCCTTTGTTTTAAAAAAAATTGATTTCTTCTTATATTGAAGTCTATGAATTTTCAAATGTCTGGATAAATATAGTATGCATATTTTTTATTAATTTTAGAGATAGGATATTTTACAAATCTTTATGTAAACTTTAAGTAATTAAAAATGTTTAATGATTTTCAAAAAATGGTTTTCTACAGATATGTTCAGTACGAAATTTAGAGTCTAATAATATCAAATTAAGTTTTGATGAATAGTAAATCATGAATAGTGATTTTATGCTTAGGATTAGTAATGTGACCAAATGGATTAGTAATCTCACTTAAAGAAATTATTAATATAATATAGGCACCTTGATTAAGTAATGTGATTCAATAAAATGGTTAAATAATGGATTCACAAATTATTATACAAGTATTAGTTTTTTCAAGTGAATAGTATTTTTTAATTAAAAAGTAAATTAAATATATTTAGAAAATTATTTTTATAAAATGGATTTCAATTTTGAACTCATAGCATCGATATTATGTTAACGTAATTTTTGGGGGTTTTTCTGAGAAAAATGACTTTTCTATGAATAGTGTATTTATATAAAAATTAAATTAAAATTATTTAGAAAATTATTTTTATAAAATGCAGTTCATTTTTGAAATCAGGGCATCGATATTTGGTTAAGGGGAAATTTTGGGATTTTTCAGAGAAAGTTGAATATTTCGATGAATAGTGAAAATACAGTTTTTGGGTTTCGGTATGTTTAATGCACTACTATAATAAAGACCTTTAGCGACCGCCTTGCGACCAATTTTGGCGGTCGCAGTTGCTTCGTCGATAAAGACCAATAGCGACCGCCAATGGCGTTCGCTAAAGCTTATATAAAATATTGCAGGTATCGCGTTCCCTGGAAATGGTATGTGGTGCGAGCCGAACGTCGGGGGACTGGGGGTATGAAGAGGATCCTTCGAAGCTCTTGGTCACCAGCCATGGAGGATTTCTGGTTGCCGGAGGGAGGGGCAGGTGCGCCATCGAGGGTATCACTTTAGGCGGTCGAACATCGGGGGGTGTCGGGTTCAGTAGTGAGTGTGGTAGAAGTGACGCAAGGCCGTGGAGGTGGCGATGGGGGCGACAGATGGTGGCTGGACACTAGCGGGGGAGATTTCACCAGTTGCAGCGGTGGTTTTCGGGGAAGACAGCGGCAGAGGCGGGAAAAATCCCGCTATTTTTTTCCCCACATTAGCGGCCGCCAATGGCGGTCACCCGTTTCCCCAGGCGCAAAATCCAATATATCTAGTAGTGATGACATCATAACTGTATCATGAGGATTTCATGAGATATTTTAAGGGTTTTCTGACCAAAGGTGATTAATTATTGTATGGGGGGACCCATGTGGCCAATACCATGGGCAAATACCATGGGCAACCCAATGGTTTTTCCAAAACCACCAATGAGGCGTCCCTTGGCAATTAATGCCTTGTCCCCTTACATTACCTATAAATACCAAGCCATCCTCTCATCCATTCGACTCTCAACTCTCCGCCAATGAAGATCTGGTCTCATTACCTCCCAATGTGTCCTCCCAAGGTGTCCCCAAGCCCTCACGGTCCCAACCTTTGAGTTTTAAGAGTTACATTTTAAGGTAAGGGATCTGACCTCTCACTTTCTTCTCAAGTAATCTCTTTTATGTCATTTCTTTTATTCTTAATGTTCATATGTTGTAGGATGTTCTTTTATATTCCTCTTACTGTCCTTTTTATGTTCATATGATGAGAGATCCCCTCTTACTCTCGTCATTTTGTTTTATGAATGTTTAGGAGGCGCCGTTAGGCTGCCGAAATTTTAAAGGGATTCTTTCACCCTTCACATTTTCAAATTTTATTTTCTTATCAAGTCTTTCAAGTTCCTTTTTATGATGGGGTATGATCTCTATCTCTATCATATTGATATTATATGTTCATATAATGATATACCCTACTTGATATCTTCAATTTATTTTTTTTAAGTTTAAGTGACGCCGTTAGGCTGCCGAAATTTTAAGTGGTTCTTTCACCCTTCTAGTTTTCAGGATCTATTTTCATGTCAAGTCATTCAAGTTCATTTTTATATTAGGGTATTATCTCTATATCCATCATACTGATCTTTTATTTTCATATGATGAGAGACCTTATTTTATCTCTTCAATTGATTTTTTTGAAGTTTAAGTGACGTCGTTAGGCTGCCGAATTTTTAAGTGGTTCTTTCACCCTTCTCTTTTTCAAGATCTATTTTTATGTCAAGCCTTTCATGTTACTTTTTATTATGTTGGGGGTATGATCTCTATATCTATAATACTGATCTTTCATGTTCATATGATTAGAGATCCTATTTTATCTCTTCAATTCATTTTTTTGAAGTTTAATTGACAACTTTAGGCTGCCAGATTTTTAAGAGATTCGTTCACCCTTCTCATTTTCATGTCCTATTTTCTGGTCAACTCTTTCAGGTTCCTTTTTATTATTTTTGGGTGTGATCACTATATATATCATACTGATCATTTATTTTCATAAGATTAGAGACCCTATTTGATCTCGTCAATCCATTTTTGGATGTTTTAAGTGACGCCGTTAGGCTGCCGAATTCTCATAAGAGAAATATTATTTTTTTGTCTTCCTTTCAAGTTCTTCGTTTCATATGGTATATCATTCCAATTTCATTACCATTTTATTAAATCCTTTATACTCTATTCCCCTACTGTTTTATGGATCATTTATGAGTGGGTTACCCATGGCCCCTCTCTTTTCAATGTTTTCTAAAAAATCGTAACATAGCCTTTATGCTGCATAATTTTGGTCTCAAAATGTCTCTCCCTTTTTATAATGTTCTTTTATTTTATTAAGTGAATACTCAAGGCTCTATCTTCTATAAGGGTATTTACATATATACCACGTTGTTCTATTTTAAATTCTGGGATTTACATACATGAGACCCACCTTCTTTTTCTGTGCGTTTTAAAGTGACACAAAGATCATGTCTTTAAAGCAGTTTTTAAAATGTTATGACTATGAAATGAAACCCATTTCTTTTATGCTATATGGGTTTTTATGAAATTTTTGAAGAAGATATATGTGTCTCAAATGATAATAAAGAAAAATTTAAGGGTGCACCCTGATAGCGTTCCAATGCTTTGTGTAAAGACATAATCTCTAGAGATGACCATTTAGACTGATACCTTGGTGAATAACCTTGGTAATTTTTATTGACACCTTGGGGGTGGACCTTGGTGAAATGGAAGAAATTTTATTTGTTAAATGTTGTAGCCAAATCTTCATTTTATAAAATACGTTATTTTTATTATGATATACCTTATGATTTCATTCTCATGCCTTAATGTTCTTTTCATGACTTTATTGATGTATCTTAAGTTCACATGTTAAATGTTTCCCTTGTTTCCCTTACTGGGATTTCGGCTCACCCTTTCTTTGATGTATGTACCCAGGTTATGAGATGCAGTAATGAACCTAGGATGAACATAAGGAGAAGACTTTCAAGTGTTTATGAAGAAGTTTTTTTTCATGTATTATGTTCCTTGTTTCTAAGACACTAAACCTTAATGATCCTCAGTTTTGTATAATGAAATGAAAGTTTATGTGACAAAAGGCGGGATGTTATAATGTTCAAGAGATGGTTTCAAATATATCTTCTGATCCATTAGTAGATTCATGATGTGTTCATATGAGTTACATGAAATTTCAGTAAGAAGGTTCACACATACGATCTGGAAAATACCATTGATATCCTAATGAAATGTCAACCTAGTTGTATAAGATACAGTTCCCAAGTCATGTTGATCATATGACGGGTATTAGAATTTCATATTTTTTTCAATTCTACATATAAGGACAAAATTATGGGTTGTCCATTGATATTATCTTTCTTCCCCATAATACCATTAATATTTCATGTGATGTGTTATGATTTGAGAGAGTTTGATATATCATGGATTGAGAGAGTGATTTCCTTCTACAATACTCATTCAAATTAAAGAGATTCCAATCCCTTCTAAAATAAACAAGGATATAAAAACATGAAATTTCAAGAGCATATTTTAGAATGGGATACATTTATATTCACGTGATGTGGGTTATAACCCAAGTGAAATCACCATAGATCTCATGAGCCCCCTCAACATGTGATTAGAATCTTATAGAATCCCTCTTGAAACGCCATCTTTGTCTTGTTCAAGACCCCAAAAATGATGCCTACAATAACATAAAATACTTTCCAATAGAATTTTTAACCCATTTAGGCCCATATAAATTTAATCATAACCTTATATAATAATCTTGTCATATCAAAAAGGTCAGGTGATATCCATTTTACTTTCATGGCTCCAATAAATGTTGAAAAGGAAGAACATTCTCGCGGTCATTAATAACCATACGATGACCCCAAATAAACCATAGTCAGATCATGTATTGTTCATTACACTAAATCATTCCATATACACCATCCCAAATATGTGATATATTCACCATGTAAGGTGGTGTATAACCAGGGTGGAAATGCATATAAATAAACCCCCCATAAAACAAAAAATTGCACCCACAATTGATTACCCACAGGAGTGAAAAATGAGACTTATCAATGATTCAAAACATGTTATTATGTGTTTATATATATGGTAAAAATATAGAGAATGATATAGGTTATCATAATTCATTTATAGTCATGTATTGTGATCATTCATTGATCTTGTGAAGGACTTATGGAATTATAATAATATTATTCGAAAGAAATACCACATATCAACTCAATCGCGTGAAACATAAATAATAATTTTACTCTAGATAAACTCGATTAAAAAAGGATATATATCCCATAAAATAGACTGAAGGATTTTAGACTTATGTGATGAATAAATATTAAAAAATCACGCTCTTTATAACTTGTCCAGATCATCATACCACACTCGGACATGTCACTCAAATAACCCACTGCTCTACCAACATACAATTTGTATCCTGATATGTCGCTTGGACCTTTCAAATAAGTTACGCGATTCCATATGGGCATTTCATCCGTGTCTTGTAGTTCCCTATGGTAATTCTAGAAAAAACGTTTCGATGTCCTCCAACAACACCTCCTATGTCTAGAGGTGACTCTAGGAATCATTGGATATGTATCTTAATGAATCTAAAAAAAATTTAACCTGAATCATGGGATGTCCTCTAGAAAAACTAGTCAGGTCATATAACATCCTCTTGAAACATTATCCTCAATCATGAGACAACCTAAGAAAAAGTCATCATAGTCATGTGGAACCCTCTGAACATGCCACCCTAGATCATGTGATGTCCTCTAGACATGTACTATTGGTATTAAAGATTCCACCATACATTTCAACCTAGATCATGTGGTGTCCTCCATAAAAGTAAGATAGATCATGTGGTATCCTCTGAACAAACCACCTAGGTTAGGAAATGTCCTCTCGACCAACCAGCCCGGTCATGTAACATCCTCCTAACACATCTTCCTGGATCATGTGATATCCTCCAGAAATGTCATCCAAGACACTTGAAAACCATAAGAAATTTCTTCCTCAATAATAAAATACACTTCATTCATGTCATTCAGTTTACAAAACATCCTCTAAACAAGTAAACTATATGTTGCAATTGTATTTGGACATATTAACTAGACAATCTTGATGTGTCCATAAATCCTAAAAAATGTATGATAGAAATCATATCAAGTCAGGAAGACAATCAGGACATTCAGATCCCATACTATAGTAAATGATAAACATACCAAGATGATATATAAGGGATACCCTGGTGTGTAATCTGAGAAAAATTATATAATACTATATTCCCCCATCTACAGGAAGCATCATATTGTAATCCATGATCAATTGTACATTGATGACTCTTATTACTGGAATATCCATGATATAGAAGATGTATTTATAAGGCCCAAGATCAAATTTGAATCCACCTTTGTGTAATCCCATCCATGTCCCTTACATAATATCCATTAGTACCCAATCACTCATATAGAAAGATTATCCTACTTCATCCATCAACAGATTGAATAGGAAACTCAAAGACGATGACTTTGATTCCATCCATGACAAGGATATGTAGGATTCATTTCAATTTATCATAACCAAATGGGAATCCAATTTGGTATAAGATCTAAAATATCTATAACAATCGATCCATCAGGACCCAATCACTAAAATGGGTAGATTATCCTACCACATCAGTTAGTATATTCAAAAACGAAACCAAAATATTATGATTTTGATTCCACAAATTACTAGGATATATAGGACATCATTTTAAGGCTTGAGATCTATATTATACATACAATGTGATTTATGAATACATAATTCTTGTATCGATAGGTAGTGAAAATAATTATATTAAATCTCGTGTTTCTCAAACCGAGCATTCCTCCTAAAGGCTTAGGGAGTTACAATGATTATATCATTCACATTATGAATCTCTACCATCCATGGATGCCCAATTGTCTAAGCCTCAATCAGTGTGATTATATGACTTACCTTATCTAAGGGAATCTTCATGGGGGTAAGTCGTAGGGGTGTCACAGAATTATGAAAAACATAATTCTTTTTATATCTACGATACATTGGAAGCCTCCATGAAGATAAAGAATGATACATGGTTCCTAAGTGCCCAAATATATTCCCTTTCAGTGTGATTTTAAATATCATAGGTTTAAAAAACTATGTTAGGGTTGATTTGTATTATAAATATTATACGTAGGACAACTCATAGAGGTTCGATTCATACTCAACATATTAATAGAATTCTAGGATGAAATAAATTTCCTATGTTCTTGGTAATACTGCTTCAACAAATAAGCAGCTACCCACTAATGTGAAATTTATGAAGAAACACACAATCATATATATATGGATTGATAAATATATCTCCCTTTTAATATAAATTTTTGTTAACAATGATCATTATTTCGGGTAACTGGTTCCGTATCGAGATTAGGAGGAGATTCACAGTTGTATATTGTAACAACCCGACCCCAGAATCTAGGAGCTGGTGAATTGTTGTAATAGATTGGAATTATTACAAGGAATCAAGTCACGAAGGACCAATCAGTTTAGTAGTCTTGTAAACAAGATACAAACATAAGTTTAACATTACAAATTGAAAAGAAAAAACACAAATTTATTACCTTAAAAAAATACAAGATTCATAGATTATGCCAACAAGTAACTAATAAATAAATTCATCATATATTGGGAAAATGAAACATAAGAAAGTGGTGTGCTCAAAATCTCATTAAGGGAAATAAATAAAGAGGATGATATCATAAAAATTAGGAAGGTGGGTAATTGAAAACACATTCCTTTACAAATAATTAACATGAACACTTTACGGAGGGAATATGAGATGAGTAAATAATGACATAAAAAAACATAGTAATGGGTATTCTAAAAGACGAATAATCACATTAAATATCAATATCTAATCTCATAATGATGGAATTCATAATTCTGGACATCATAACCACATAGTCAAGGCCTAATTCCAAGACTACAAAAATTATTTTCTCAAGGCCTTGTGCCAAGACACTACATTGTCTCATGAGACCTACCTATGCATCATGGAGCTATATCAGGCTCCACCCATCACTTACTATGTCCAATTCATTTCTCATATGAAAAGGTTGAAACATAATCTAAACATTTTTATTAAAACTAGCATGAAAAATTTCAACATTTTTTCCACAAACCATGAGTGGTATAAAAATAGCACATCCACAGTTAAACATAACTCATTCAATACAATATGTAAGATTGTATTATAATATATTATCCTCAATAGAGAATAGTTAAGGACATTGACATATATGAAAATAATCATCAAAACTATTTGAGAGAAATATCCCCCTTTTTCTTGAAAACATTTAAAAGTGTCAATATTTATCAACACGTCATTAAAAATTGATATTTGAATAAAAGTGTCCCATAACACATTGAATCTTTTAAAAGGAATTTAAATTTGAAAAACATTAATTTCTATATAAATAAATAATTAAACCCAGTTTTAGGACATTGAAATTAATGATAATGATTTAGAAGAAAAAATAATTAAAACATTTAAATGATACTTTAGTTAGTGTTCCTAACCAAAAGATAGACACTTGAATAAAAATAATTGAGGTAATAAAATAATTTTTATATCATGAGAATAAATAAATTCATGATATACTATGTCAATTTACATTATATACACCATATAAAATTGAATTGGCGTATAACAACCAATAAGTCTTAATGGAATGTAAATTGAGATGAAATACTTTATAAAGACCGTATAATTAGGTTAATAATAAATTAATGACATAATTATGTGTGAAAAATATAAATACACTAAATATGAGTTGATATTAAGTGTAATTCAATCAGAGTACATTCACACATACTCTAGTAAAAACAACACCAATGACTCGGATGTTTAACTCAATGGCTGGAAGTTGAGTTAAGATTACTCTTATCATGTTCATATCAATGACTAGAGAAATTATATATGGAGTGATTATGTGTATCAAAAGTATATACACACAAATGGGATTGGAAATTACTACATAAATAATAAATAGTGATTCCACACATTATCTAGGATTAAAATAATATATTAAGTATGCGTAAAGCCCAAAGATTAGAATTAGAAATTAGAAATTCCCTTACCGATTTGGTGACTTAAAAAACATAACACAAATCATAGAAAGATCATAAAATTAAGATGTAAATTACAATAAATTAATGTATATTACATAAGGAATACAATCATGGGCAGTACAAACACCACACAAAAGGAAATAGTGGCAATATTGCATGAATCTCACTAAAATAATAAGTGAGATGAAAAGAATGTTGTAATAAATCGAGTCGTATGACCAAAAGTTAATAAAACCAAAATTAATTATATAATACCATGAATATAATGGAAATCATGATAATATAAATAAAATGGTAGTACACAATACAACACATGAAGTAAATGAGTTGCGAACAATGGAAATCTCATGGAATTAAAAGTGACATACGAAACCGCTTAGCTCGATTAGGACATGTCTTGTATATTCCTTGTTCTTAATGAATAATAAAATTAAGTTAATTTCTATTTGATTAATAACATTTATCATGTTTATTATTTCTTTTTATATCACTTATTACCTTTCTATAAGAATTACATAATTATTTGAGTTCATATTGGATATTTAATCGATGTTCGGATCTTGAGTAAAAAATGAACTTGTTATAATTGAAATTTGTCCATGTGGTCATATTTCCATTATATCCAGAATGATATACATGATTTATATCATATAAATATTATATATATAGTATATATATTTATTTATAACATTACATAACTTTTGGAGATAAGAAATGAAATGCACCATTTATGGAGATGGTAAGCCGTACGTACGCATGAACAATAATTTCATTTATATTATGTATTTTAATAGAATTAAAACCTAATTCTACATAGTTATATTATAATTACATTATAATATCATATATAATATAATTTACTCTATCCGTTATACATCCCACATAAAGAATTATCTTGTCATATCACTTTGAGGGGGCGGAAGTCTACATTTCCTCAAATGAAATTATCACTTTTACCCATAATGGTAACCATAAAGGTATGATATAAATGGAAAATTAAAAATCATAAAGAATACATGAAATTAATATGTATCATATATAAATAAAGTCCCATCTTAATGGCCACAATGAGTGGCGGTTGAGGATAATTGAATAATCATCGTTTCTTGAGGCGTTAGTTTTCCATCCATAGAAACAATGTGTTCTTTACCCGTTAAATGGAGGTGTATGTAAGTGTATGCCAAATACATCTCATAAAAAAATATTATTACATTGAGGATACTGGTTTATTATTAAAGAAATAAATCAAAAGAGTTTAGGGGTTTGAGATGTAAAATAATAGAAAATAAGTTAAGAGAAACCATTATCTTTAATTTGGGTGACTCCCATTAGTTTGAACCAAAAGAACTTCTTGAAGTGAATTAAGCGTAAGGTAAGGCTACTAGGTTGAAAATAGGGATCTTTAGAGTTTATTTGTGTAGGGGTTGGATGAGCCAATGGGCTTGAGTTGTGTGAGTAATGGGTTAGAAGTGGTGTCCTTTTGTATGGGAGAAGAGGGGCCCTTTTTGAAAGATTGAAAATGTTATTTATTAAAAACATATCTATGATTTAAAAAGGTAAAAAACTCATTAAATAATAAGATTATATGACTAATGTTATAAATAAAATCATAAAATAAAAATTGGACTGGTTTCTAATATTTATTTAATATTTATAATCTCATTTATTTCAATCATTTATTCGTGAGGTGAACACTCAATCATTATTGTGTCAAAAATAATTTAATTTATATGATGTAAAAAAATCCAAAAATGTAGTAAATATTTTTAACTTTCCAATGAATATTTTTTGTGGAAAATATGAATTATATTAATCCATTTAAAAATTGATATGATAAAAGATATTTGTTAACGTCATTTTTTCCTTTACATTAAGTTAATTAATATAAAGTGACTTTATCACTCTTATGTGGCCCCATGGGGTCCCAAAATGGATCAAAGGATGGCCATGGTTGGACAAGACTCATACAATATGTTTAGGACTAGTTTTAAGGTAATTTTTAATTATTTTAATATTCTTTTTACCTTGTATTACCCAATTTATCTTTAACTGCGGTAAATAAAAGTCAAAAGTTACAATTCACCAAAAGTTATTTTCATGTTATTGAAAAACATTTTAAATACTAATAACAACCATGTATGTAAAATATTCAAAATTAAATTCACAGAAGCGATAACATTTTATTTAAATGAAAAGTTTGATTTTTTAACTACTATTATGTGGATTTACTATTCAACAAAAATTGAAGTTTTTCAGAAAAATTCCAAAAATTATGACTATGTTATATTTGATATTCCAAATTCCAAAATGATGTCTATTTTTTAAAATTCAAAACATATATGTTGCATTAATTAATTTAAAATTAAATCATGTTGTCAAAACAAATATCATGTTTTTAAGAAACAATAACTATCAAAATATTGACAATTGTTTATGTATAATATCAATGTGAAATTAATTCCAATGAACAACATTGGATTAAATGGTAAAATTAATATCAAATTAAACTTCCTAGACATTCAATTAAATAATTTAACCCTATAAATTATTTTTATTAAATAATTTTTATTTAATTAAAATTTTTTATTTTCACAATTCTCCATAAAATGAATGTCATTATAAAAACACCAATAATTTATTGAAACTCAATTTTTATGTCTTGATTCTAAATAAGAAGTTTATATTTTCAAATTGAATATATAAAAGTGTCAAATATTATTTTTAAAAAGGGTTCCCCATTAAAAGGCATTAAAATTTCATTTTTTAAATAACTACTTCCTTTATCTAAAAAAATAATTTGTTCTTATATTATTTCTAAGAAATGAATAATATGGATGTTAAAAGAATATGGAATATTTAAAATTCAAAATTTAGTTAATACTATTCATATCTGATTTTGAACGACTAGTTTGGTAAGTCGTCGTGCGCTCGAACTTAGTGATGCGTTAGTTGCAATCTATTGAATTACTTTAAAGAGATAACATACTATGAAACCTTGGGGTGTTAAATTATACCCTCCTTCAATAAATTTTGGCCTCACAATTTATGCTTGATATTGAAAACATTGTTTTTGACATTTCAAAATATCTTAGTTGAAATCCCAAATCGAAAATTGATTAATGAGGCCTCAATTTTAAAAGAAATAAAGGATAGTATGAAGGTTACCGAAAATAACACATACTAGGGTTCCATGTAGGAAGGAATGGATATTGAATAGAAAACTAATCATCATGTTTTGATAGATAGTGATCGAGAATATTATTAAGAGAAGTTAACAATATGAAAGCCATAAACTTGTGATGGGTTGAATGGTCTTTGATTACGTAGATGGAAAAGTTAACAAACCAAATTTTTATTTTAAGTTCCTTTTCATAATGATGATGAATTTATTCATGAGATTGACTATGAGTATAAGGAGATATACTTAAATTACAAGTATAGTTTCATACATATATCAAATATGTACCACTAACTCATCTTTTTTCCAAATGATTAGTATTAAATTTGACTTGGTTACACCCGAAGCGCTACAATCAACTTATCTCACATAATCTATAAAGGATAAACTATATATTTCCCTTGTTAGTAAACATTAACCAATACCAAAATGGTCAGTACATGATCATATGATCCCCAAAAAGGAAAATCCTTTATAGAAAGAAATAATACTCTTAATCTCCAAAAATTAATGAATCAATACCCGAAGTTCAAAAAAATACCCTTCAATGAACAATTGTACTTAAAATCATTGAATATAATCCTAATTATGATTGAAACCCAAAACCCAGAAGAATTTGATTTTGTAGTCTTCAATGTTAAATTTTATCTCCAAATAGCATCAACTACTCTTAAATTCACATACTTAAAAGTAATTAACCTAATCACATATTCTCTATGTTTGGTTAATCATTTCCATAAATAATCCAAATTGCCATAAATTCACATTCAAAACATTTAAAAATATCTACCGTTACTCCTCAATTTAAATCTCATTGTATTTATTTTCCTTAGGCATATAGTGTTCCCAATAGAGAAAACATCTTCCAAAATTACATTTATCACTTAATCACCAAATCATTTTTCTATGCTATGGATATCCATTTTATAATACATAATGTCCATAATCAAAATAACAAAATAATTTAACAAAAACACAATTAGTCACACTATCCGGGGACTTCACGTACTCCAGTGGTTGGTGATAAATCCCAATTGCACTCGGTTTGTGGGTTTAATTCCCAAAACATTGTCTAATGCGATGGGTTTTCACATGGTCTGCATGTTGTCCTTTTTCAAAAAATATATTTTATTACATTACAAAAAAGAGATAAATTACTTAAGATAAAGATAACATAATTTAAACACAAATGTTATCTCAATCCTCTCATTTTAATCCCAAAATTTCATAACTTATAATTTCCGAAAATTCAAGGATCATATAAAAACAAATGGTTAATTATATCTATACCCAGAAGAAAAAAGATAATTCTTCCTCTAATGTCATTTTAACATGAAAAAAATCAGCGTTACACATACAAGAAAAAATTCATCAAATGTAATCCCATCAACAAAGATCAAAAATACTTTTAATCATTTCCCAACCATTTATTTACACATTGATCCTTCTTTGACCAAGAGAATATCATAGAGAATAGGTCATTCACTAATGTAATGGTCCAGTCCCATACATTTACAACAAATGGATGTAATGGGATTCTTGGGACCATTATTATTTTGAACCATAGTTTTCTTAATTTTTCTTCGATAATTGTTTTCATTATGTCCTTCTTTCCCACACATAAAGCATTTATTTGTTCCATTGAAACACATTCCTGAGTTTCTCCTTCATCATTTTCTGTATGATTGAAATTTATGTTTTTTTATCCACGGTATCCACTACTGGAACTGTTATCATTCATTGTCGTTCTCTTCATTGTTGAGTCCGGGAGTTGGTCAATATATATGTTGTAGATCAAATTTTTGGAAAACTGATTCGTCCTGAACAAGATATCTTTTACACCTATCAATATTACATATTTTTTCTTATTTCCACCACTGTTACCAATTTTACATTATGCTCAAAGTTACTATGAATTACATGGAATCGAGAAATTTACTAAAACCAAAAAAGATTGTGTGAGTAACAATAGTCATAAAATCCTTTCGAGAATATCATGACACCATATTTTCAATTTTAAACACCATTGGATTAACCAAGGTCATTTATTCTCATCTTATATTAAAATTCATCAAATATGTTTGTAAAGAAAATGTAAATTATCTTAAGAATATCCCCTACGAGTGTCATAACCAATAGTGCAATACGACCCATTGACATGTACCGAGATACCCCTGGTTAAGCCTGAAACTCCTTGTCGATGTTTTCATTCCGAGGTACATTTGTGCTAGATCCACCACTACCTGCTCGTATCCAGACATGGATGTATTGCTTGGAAAATACTCAAAATATATAAATTACCAAAATTCTAGGAAGTTCTTCTATACTAATCTTTAATGTCTATTTTATGTAATGTGCTCTAATTAGAGTTAATCTAAATCTAGTTTCCACGGATTATAAAAAACTTCTTCTGATAACAACTGTAACACCCATACCTCAAAATCAAGGAGCTCGTGCATTATTTTAATACATTTTCATGATTATAAGTAATCAAGTCTCGACAGACTGATTAGTTTGGTAGTCTTGGAAAATATATAAATACATATGTTCAACATTACAACATGAAAATAAAAACAACACTACATTACTCAATTAGAAACATCATATATTCATAGATTATGGCTGAAAGTCACTCAAAAAAATCTTAATATCCATCAAAAATTAAACATAAAAAATGGGTGAGCTCAAATGCTCAATAAGACTAAGGAATATAGTTGAAGATATCATAAAAATTAGGCATGGTGAGTAATTGAAAACACATGCCTTTGCAAATAATTTATATAAAAACATTATGGTAGGAATATGAGCTCAGTAAATAATTCCATAATAAAACACAGTCATGGGTATTCTACTAGTCGAATAACCACATGAAATATCAATAGCTAATCTCATACTGATAGAATGAAAATTTTCAGACATCATAACCAAATATACAAGGCCTCATTCCAAGACAACAAATAAGTATTTGTCAAGGCCTTGTTCCTTGACACTAGTCTGCCTCATTAGACCTACTGATGCATTGAGGATCTATAGAAGGATCCACCCATCACTTACTATGTCCAATGCCTTCTTCATATGAAATGGTTGAAACATAATATAAACATTCATATTAAAACTAGCATACGAAACGTCATCATTTTAACAACAAAACCTCAATGGTATAAAAATAAAACATCCACAGTAAAACATAACTTATTCAATACAATATTTAATACTGTATTGTAGTATATTAGCCTCAATTGAGAATAATAATGGACATTGACATAGATGAAAATAATTGTCAAAACTATTTCAGAGAAATATCCCCCTTTTCGTGAAAACATTTAAAAGTCGCACTATTTATCAAAAAGTCATTTAAAATATATTTTTTAATCAAAGTGACCCATACCACTTTGAAAATTTTAAAGGTAATTTTATTTTTATAACATTAATGTCCATATAAGTAAATCCTTAAATCCATTTTTAAAACATGTACATTAATGAGAATGATTTAGAAGTATAAATCTTTAAAACATTTAAAATGATACATTAGTTAGAGTTCCAAACCAAAAGAGAGACACTAAAATAAAAATAATTGACGTAATCAAAACTATATAATATAATGTGACTAAATTGATTCAATATATACTATTTCAATGTAAATTTTATACACCATATAATAGTGAATTATCATATAACAAAAAGTAGTCTCAATGCAATGTAAATTGAGATTAAATCACTTATAAAGACCATATCATTAGGTTAAGAATAAATCAATGACATAATTATGTGTGAGAAATATAAATACACTCAATATGGTTATATATTCATTTTAAATCAATAAGAGTACATTCACACATATTCTGGTTAAAACAACACCAATGACTCAGATGTTTAAGTCCATGAATGAAAATTGAGTTAAGATTAATCTTATCAAGTTTATATCAATGACATGACAATTATAAATGGGTTTATTATGTGTATCAAAAGTATATACACACAAATTTTAGTGGAAATTACTAAATAATTAATAAATTTTCATTCTACACATAATCTTGAATTAAATTAATCAACGAAGTTTGCGTAAATCCCACAGAGTGGAAATCGAAATATGAAATTCTCTAACCGATTTAGGTATTTATGAAACATACACCCCATGAAATAAGTATCATACAATTAATTTGTAAATACCCATAAATTAATATATATTACATAATTAATACAATCATGGGACATACACACACCACACTAAAGGAAATAGTGTAAATATAGCATGAATCTCACGGAAATAATATGTGAGATGAAAATGATGTTTTAACCAATTGAGTCATATGAAAAAAAGTTAATAACCACCAAATGAATCACATAATACGATGAATATAATGAAAATAATGATATTATATATAAAATTATAGTACAAAATACACAACATGAAATAAATAAGTGTCTAACAATGGAAATATCACAGAATTAAAAGTGAGATAAGAAACCTATTACCTCAAGTCTGACATGTCTTGTATGTTCCTTGTTCATCCAGAATAATAAAAATAACATAATTTATAATTTATTAATAAATTATTTCATGTTTATTATTCCTTTTATATAACTTATTACATTGATATAACAATTTGTTAATTATTTTAACTCATATTGGATATTTTATCGATATTCAAAAATTGATTAAAAAATGAACTTGTTATAATTACAATTTGTTCATGTGGTAAAAAGTTCATTATATCAAAAATTATATACATGATTTATATATCATATATATATTATATATCATGTATATATATGTCCTTATAATATTACATAACATTTGGTGATAAGAAATGAAATGCACCGATCCTCGAGACGGTAAGTCATATGTATGCATGAACACTACTTTAATTTCTATTTTGTATTTTAATGGAATTAAAAAATAATGATACATAGGTATATTATAATTCTAGTATTATATAATAAATAATATTATTAACTACATCCTTTATATATCCAACATATGGCATTAATGAGTAATATCACTTTGAGGGGGTGGTAGTCCGCACTTCCTCAAATGAAATTATCGCGTTTACACATAATAGAATCCATAAAGGTATGATATAAATATAAAATAAAGAATCATAATGAAAACATAAATATAATATATATCATATATTAATATAGTTCTATCTGAATTTCCACAATGAGAGGCGCTAACAGATAATTGAATAATCATCGTTTCGTGAGGCGTTAGTTTTCCATCCACAGAAACAATGTGTTTTTTATCCATTAAATAGAGGTGTGTGTAAGTATAGTTATAATACATATCATAACCAAATAATAGTATATTGAGGATACTATTTATATTATAAAATAAAGTAATAAAATTATTTTAGGGGTTGGAAAAGTAAAATAAAACAAAAAAAGTTTACGAGAAACCATTCCCATTAATTTGGGTAACTTCCTTTGGTTTGAACTAAAATGACATCTTGTAGTGACTTATTCAGAAGGTAATGATTCTAGGTAGAGTAGTGGGATTTTGATAGGGTATTTGGGCAGGGGTTGGATGAGACAAGGGGCTTGAGAGGTGTGAGGAATGAGTTAGAAATGGTGCCCTTTTATATGGGAGAGGAGGGGCTCTTTTGGAAAGATTAAAAATGTTATCTTATTATAAACATATCATTTCTTTAAAAAGGTAAGAAACTCATTAATGTATAAGATATAATAAATAATGTTCGAAATAAAATCATCCTGAATTTTTTTTTCACATTATTTTTATTTATTTAATATTAATAATCATATTTATGTAAATTATTTATAACCTACATGAATGTTCCATCATTATTGTGTCGTAAATAATTTAATTTATTTGATGTCTAAATTTTATTAAATTAATACCATAATGTAGGAAATCTGTTTATCTTTCCAATGATTATTTAAAGTAGAAGATATGGCTTATATAACCCCTTGTAAAAATTTATATACTAAAAGATATTTCTTAATGTAATTTTTGTCTTGACTTTTTGTTAATTAAAAAAAGTGTCATTGTCACTCTTAAGTGGCTCCTTGGGGTCCCAAAATCATACTAAGGCTTCCCATGGTTGGCCATGAGTCATCTAAAAATGTTAGGACAAGTTTTAAGGTAATTTTATATTATTATAATTTTTTTTTACCTTGAATTGCCCTATTTACCTTTAAATACGGTAAATAAAAGTCCAATGTTACTATTCTCCATAAATTATTTTTATCTTATTTAACCAAATTTTACTTAATAATAACAAACAAGTATAAAGGATTTTTTAAATTCAATTCACAGAAGCGGTAACATTTCATTTAAATGAAAAATTCAGTTTTTAACAACTACTAAGTAGTTTTACTATTCATAGAAAATTGAATTTTTTTAGAAAGATTCCAAAAATTTAGAATAAAATATATTTGATATTTCAAATTCAAAAAAATGTATATTTTACCAAATTCAAAACATATATGTTGCATTAATTAATGTAAAATTAATTCCCATTGACAAAACAAAAAACTTTTTTTTAAGAAACAATAACTATCAAATGATTAAAACATGATTATATATAATATAAAAGTGATATTAATTCCATTGAATAACATTGAATGAAATGGTAAAAATATAATCATATTATACTTCCAAACCATTCAAATTTAAAATTGAACACATTAAGTTATTTTGATTCAAAAAGTTTTTTTCAATTGAAATTTAGTATTTTTCACAATTCACGAAAATATGAAAGTTATCAGAAAAACACCAAAAAAATATTGAAACTAAATTTTTATGTCCCAATTATAAATAAAAATATTATATTTTCAAATTGAATATATAAATGTTTCAAATATTGGATTGAGAAGGGTTCTCCATTAAAAGGTCGTAAAATTTCATTTTTTTTGAAAAATACTTCCTTTATCTGAAAAAATCAATTTGTTCTTATATTATGTTTAAGAAACACATATTGAGGATGATAAAAATATATGGAATATATAAAATTAAAAATTTAGTTAATATTGTTCATAAATTCTTTTGAAAGACTAGTTTTTTAAGTCATCGTGTGCTCAGACATGGTGTTGTGTGACATGCAAGATATTGAATTACTTTTAAAAGGCAATTTACTATGAATCCTTGGATAGTTACATATATTAAAACTATAAGAGAGTCCAGGAAGAGGAAATAACCCCCCCCCCCAATGGAGGGTTTGGACTGACCTCTCTTCCACTCGAGCAATTTTAGTTCCTAGTTGTCTTGGGGTATAAAATACCAATTGACAACCTATATTTTGAAAAAAAGTCTGTACCTATTTATGGATGTTGGAAACATGTCGAGTTTCTAATAATCGAGAAAATTAACGGCGAACCAAATCTGAATGATTCTTTAAGAATTGAACCCCCCCAACAATTATACCATCATGTAAATCCTTTTCACATGTTTCAAACCCAAAAAAATAGGAAGCTCCACATGAATCTCTAAAATAATTGATTGATCAATTTACCATCTGTCAAAAAATGTTTTTAAAATTTTTTACCAAAAAAATTGGATCCTAAAATTAATGTTGTGAATAATCCTCTATATCTATGGATCTCATGATATAAATCTATCTTTCCTTTCTTACGTCCATGAAAGAAAAATATTTAGACTTTGAATAAGAGAAGACAACATTTTTACCCATGCATATATGATGCAGCATATATCATGCCTATGAGGATTCATTGATCTGAATTCTTTCTAGATGTTATATTTTTCACTGCAGGATGTCACTCTCCAAAAAACTCCTTAACATAAAATATTGACTTTGTTTAGAGACAATTTATTCTACTTAGCTACAACTTCAACCACAAGGGCTCAAAAAATTACCACAAATTCCTGAAACCTCTAAGGTCTGTTTGGGGGTGTAGTGGCCTAGGAATACCATAACATGGTATTATCAAAAACCTTGAGACTTCCCATATGGGTTTCCAAATGCTAAAATCGATGAGTCTTCATCATCAATATAAAGCTACAGTAACAACATTGGTGCTATTTGCAACAACATAACACTTTGGATATCTACCATGGATCAGGACAATCACCACCTTTTGTATTTGAAGAAGGTTGATTAAGGAACCAACCACATCTCTGGTTATGTTTAGGAGATTTCAAGGAGGGATCCTATCAAACACCATTTCTATCACCATCCCATCGGTTCCCTTTAGTTACCTATTGAGGTTACAGCCTGACATAATTACACCTATGATACCCATGAACAAGGAATAATAAAGTCAAATTGGGCATGGAAATCTATGGATTAACATGGTTGGGATCAAATCCCTACTACTAATGATGAATTCCGCCATCATATTCCAATGGTATATAGAAAGAATGCTCAGATACATGCTCACTCGTAAAAATTATGAAGTCATATTCATATAACAATCAAGTGGGGAACATTTCCCAACCCCATACCTGAAGTTCATCAACATGTCCTTGTAGCAAAATGATAAAAATTGTGGGATCTCATTCCTACTTCAATCGAAGATACCTTCTAGCATATAGTTGAGAAATAAAATGGGAAGACTTCCATCCATGCAAAAACATTTCTAAAGTGAAATTACATTTAAAAAGTATTGATGAATTCCTCATCCATATACTGAGACATGTACATAAACAAGGATATGTGCATATTCATATCCCCACTAATAGGGAAATAAAACACCTTTATCACCATGTACAATTGGTTCTTTAGGATAAAGTGAATATTCATTCACCATTTAGTAAGGATTATTGTTATATTCCCAAAAATTATGAGGCACCAGACCGGGATGATATTTATATTCTAACTATGGATTTCCTGGTTAGGGTGGGGAATTCCTTAGGATAGGCCCATATCCAATTTTCAAAATGTCGGTGACATATTCCAAATAACTAGGATCACGCTCATATCACAATGTTGGTTGTGGCTGACAATGTTAAATATGTACATGGCTTGGCATATGATAATATTCCTATCAAAAAAGAACTATTTCGTACTCTTAAGGCACATAATCAGTATCATGTCCTCATTTTGACTTATGCACACCAAGTTATAATGACATATGATGAGGGACTATTTTATATTATAGGTAATAAATATACATATCATATTCCTATAAATTTCTCATTCCTAGATCATATTCCCGCTTCCTCCAATGAAAGAATGCATTATCATACTTCTATGGTCATATTAGATGAAGCGCATACCCATTCTACCATTCTAGATAAGCATATTTATATTTTGACAAGGGACTCACATTAAAACCAGGCACATAATGTCATTCCAAAACAGTCTCAACAAGTGAGATAAGAACTTTCCCCAGGAGATGCCTATAATCCTATCCAAAACACCTAATATACACATCAAAGGTTCGGTATCAGGCTCGTGTCCTCATCAAGACTCACGATCCCCAAGTAAGAGTGGTGTATTCCATTGGACACATTTATATTCCTATATATAATGATAAATGTAATATTAAAGTAGATTCTCATATGTTGCCACATACTCCCATATCACAAAATTTTAATCAACAGAATCTTTTATCCACCACATAGAAAACTAATTTACATGTAGAAGCCCAAATGTAATGTTAGAATATTCCAACCATAATGCATAACGATGATTATATTCTGAATATGATCAATTCTAGTGTCATTGAGGTTTTTTAGTACAAATTATAAACAAACCAAGAAACATCAGTCTCATTAAAAAGCTAGAAAAAGATCATAATTGTGATATTCGTTTTCATGGTATTAAGGAGATAGATCATAGAGACTCTACTCTGGAATTGTTTTAATGGAAAACTCCCCTAATGAAATCTAGCATGGACATGGAAATACCCCTTTTCCAAGACACCAATTAATGGGGAGTTTCTAAAAATATATATTCCTTTTTATCGAGAGGTTATTGATGCATCATTGTCGGTTATATATGGTTCCCCATTTAATTTTATTGTCACTGAACTCCTCTCCAAAAGAATCCCCGAGAAGAAACTTCTATGGTACAGCTAGATGGATGGATGTATGATTAATGATGATGAGGAAGATATTAACATATGGAGAGAGTTTTTCAGAATCAACATCCCCACCATGTTCTGGCACATTTGCACATCTGATTATGGGGTCCCAAATGATCATGTGAATGATTGAATGCCTTATCTATTCAATAACATGTGGGAAACTCATTAGTAGCTGAAGGTATGAAACATCCATGTTCCATTATATGTAGGTCACATTAAAACCATCAATATACTATATCATTTCCAATAACTATATGATAACTCCATGGATATGGAATACAAACCAGAAAAATATTGTGAAAATCTATATCACGCTTGTCACCATTGCATCACAACACTTAAGAAACTAATTATCGAATCCAAGAAATTAATCCATAATTGTTGGTGTGTAATTTATGGATTGTATCACTATTTAGTTACTCTAGAACTACATATACCCTCAGATATAGAATCTTGTAATATCATATCCTCAAGTGAAATAATATATCTCGGTAACGTAAAGGTTAGTCGGTCACTACAATAGAATTACCCCACTTCAACAGTGCCAAGACATCATGAATGGATGGAGTGGAAATTCCAGATATCTTTGAACTGGTCCCCTTGAAATAATTTGAATGCAATTAATACAAGAAATCAAAAGTTACAATTAATCAGAAAAATTATAATAAAAACTAGAATCCTTCATGGGATGTCGTTGCTCCCAAACCCTTTATGAGAACAACTGGACCACAAAAAACAGGTCTCTATAGTAACTACCATTGAATTTTTTCAAGCGTGACCCCCCTCCCCAGTCTACGAGATTATATACCACTGCCAACAACCCATTGATCATAAATTATTGATATGATTCAATACATATTTATATAAGTAGAAAAAAATTCCATCTCTTTAGGATTTTTGAATTGATATCTCAATCGTCACCACTAGGTTCATCATCCTTCAAGAGGGTCCTAGGGATATCAATGATTGTTCCAGATCATCCAAAATCCACTATGTAAGGGAATTTATATCTCAACGTCTATCTTAGGATTCATTAAATCATCAGTTGGAATCATTGAATCAGTGAATACAAAATCAACTGATGTTAATGGTGGTACCATATTCAACATATCTCACAGAACATGGAGCATTTTTATCATCATCCTCACCATATAAGAAATCAGTATTCTCCATGATGGGAGTTAAATATTGGAATTCTGCCTCCAATTTTCTACTCCAACCACAATAATAATCTCTATAATTTGGGGAATGGTCAACAATCAGGATGAAAAACTCCCAGAAGGTTACTAATCATATGCCGGGACATATGAAGAATAACACAAAGGAATTCAAACACCATTGGGGTCTCAAGTCAAAATGGATCAATATGGACAATGATATGAGAAATTTCCCTAATGTGGGAAGTGAATAATCATTCTATTGTGTTGAGGGTAATAAGATAACCACAATTTCCTAATATACCTATGTGAACATATTCAGAATCAACACAACATATATTGTGGATCATGTTGAGAATTAATAGAGCCATAATATGAAATACATAACCTAATATGATGATCTTTATGCACCCACTAAGTCTCTACGTACCAAGAACCATTTGATACAACAAAACATGACACACCCAAAAATTGATTTTCCCCTTGAATTATGTAACAATACCTAGGATAAAGGGGAAGTTTTGGATCCATCCCAATCACTTCCCAAAAGAGTAAAAATTCAATATATGGAGTAATGAATGACATAATATGATGATGATATATAAATTATCAAACAACTCAATGAGGATATTATTAGGGAAAAAATTTACACCATGTATCATCTTCATGTATAGATGAACATCCCTCCTTCCACACAACTAGATAGATCTGTTTTCCTACAAGAGAAGAATATGAGAGTCATCTCGACTCTATTTCTAGGATTTTGATCTACATAAATATAGAAGTCTAAAATAATCAAATATTCTAAAATTTATGTATATATCCTATAGATATCTAGGTTTATCACTCAGTATTTATAGGGGATGAGATTTAGTTGAATATTAAAAGGGGGACCTCATCAAACCTCATCCTCTACATGGATATGGTAGGAAAAATAGGAAGAAGTACCTCTGTAATTATTCAATTTCATAAAGTTGATGGATAGTCAAATAGAATCTATGGAATGGTGATGAGAACCTATGAAGCCAGAGAAAATTTAATATCTTGAATACATGGTTGATACTTTTTCCACACCCAATTTCACAAATATTTCTTTCCATACTTTTTATGGAATTTGAAACCCTGAAAAAAATCTCGTGCACTTCTTATTTTGATATATTATAATAGTGGGACCTCGAGATCCATTGTATATGACCTAGAAGAGGTGTTTTGTATAAACTATGATAGATCCAACCTTTGTTAGATATAGTATTATTTCAACGTGATTTCTTGGAGGATTAGAGGAACATCATCATCAATTCTTTTATTAGTTTAGATCTACATTGAGGAAGATGAAAAATATTGACAAGATGATCTGCTATCATTGAGAAAATGAGATGGTGTATGACTTTAGATCATGATGTAAATTTTTAACTTTCTCACTCAACATCCTTATCTACTTTGAATGATTTTTGTAACTCTATTCTAAAAATATCGTGGATGATCTGCAAACACCTGTGATCCAAATGAAGATTCTTGGTGGGTTCTATGAGTTTGTAGAAACATAATAAAATTTTAAGGACTCTATTCAGATATCCCAAGATAAATCATGGATCATGCCCTCATTATAGTGGAAGAGGCACAACAACAATGATAATACCCCTATTACCATAATACTATATGATTTTATTTTCCAAAATAATAATTTGGTCCTAAATTTCCCAAAAACCGCTTTTAGAGTGGCAAAAACTAAAAAATAACCCTCAACCAGATGGAAGAATAGATCAGGATCACCCATGATTTGACAGTTGGATTAGTAAATAATATTATTTTTGAAATGATCATGTTCCCAGTTATTTCGTTACATCCTTGAAAATTACCTTCTCGAGCTACCACATCCATGGAATCCAAACTAGGTCAACCACACTAATCGTCATGGTTACCCCCTTTCCATATAAGGATGGTTCACAACATCCATGATTTCTTCCTCTTTTCAAGGTATTGTCTGTTGCGGACTGGTGATTTTGGATAACACCCTAGAATAGTTGACCTGTATATCTATTTCCCAAATTGAAGAAGAAAAAGGTGATTGAAAAAATGATCAGACAGGAGTGGATAGAAGTTCCACAACTGGATGACCTAGAAGATAGTTTACTGATCTCTAGAAATCTGAGATAATAGCATTTAATACTCATAATGGTTCCACCACCAAATGAGGTGACATCAAATATTCCTCCAGATGTAGGGCGTGTCCCTCAATCATATGAAGATACATAATAGGAATTTTTGTATTCTTATCCAACGCAGGATCTGACTCATACAAATTCCCTAGTAGGAATGTATAAAACATGAAAATTGCCCCACCAAATGTAACAATAATCGGATGATGATTTCATATTTTGATCATTCATCATGTTATACTTGAAAGTACCCTTCTTTAATGATTAATAATCTATTGAGTATGATTTCCCCATACCCATCTAGGGATCATGGGGCCACAAGTGATGGAACCAAGGATACAGTAGACAATGTATTGTGTGTTCGAACCCAAAATTTCAATCACATACATTTATAGGAGCCATATGAAGCTGATACTTGTGACAAATAAATCAATCATGACCAATAGAGTCATGGAAGTGTCCTAGAAACATCTTGTGGGCATCTGTTCCCAATTGAATTAAATGAACCACTAGAGGTGTGTGATTATCTAATCATCCATACAATGAGGAAGGAAAAAATTACCTATTACACTAGAATAAGAATCCCCATCATCCTACGAATATGAAACAAGAATGTATACCTCAAAAGTACGGTTTTTCAGTTTAATCATATAGAGAAAACTCACATTGGGAAGCACTGAACATTGGAAAAAAATTATATAAATATGAAATAGATGGCAGACTCCCCAACTAAGATCCAAATTTTGGATGCACTCCACCTATTAGAAGAACTTATGAAGGAACCCATTGAAATCATGTATGCCCCAAATGTGTGTGAAAAATAATTCATTGATGTTGAATTTCATAGATTGCCGAACATATAATCATAATTCTATGTTTCCAAATCATTCATTGACCAAGATCAGTAAAATGTTCACCATGTGACACATCATACACTAAATGTTTGAAAAATACTCAATAATTCTTCCATCTAAAGAAATCTTATTGACATTGGTTTTGAGGTAATACTCAAACCCATTAAGACACATAGAAATATGGGATATATTAAAAAAGATTTATCTACCCAAAATATGACCATTCATGGGTACAATATGAATGATAAAAGAAAACCCAAGATGTTTATTCTCAAAAATAAATTTAGGGATATAACATCTAACACTAAGTTCATGGTTAACAATAAAGACACTACATAAAATGTCCTACGTGAAAGGAATTGGATTCAAATCCATGTAGATGTACCTCAAAGATTCCAGTAGTATCTATAATGTCCCCTTAATTGAGATGTATATATACTATATGGTTATGGTTCGCCCATTTAGTCTAGTGAAGCTGTGTATACTGAAGCATGAATCAACAAAAATAAAGTAAAAAAAACCAATCATTGATTAACAATAGACATGTTTCATCCACAAATGACTTGGAAACCACCACTAAAATTCCTACAATGATTTTTCCAGTGATTGTGTGCCACCCATAAATGTAGTAGTGGACATAGACCAAATCCATGATGTCCAGTCCACCTCTATATCCAACCAAAGTCTAAAATAAAATCCACAACCACAAACTATCTGAAATGACTCAACTAGTATGGAATGATAATATCTCTTCCCAAATCCTATATTGCCCCAACAGTGATGAGTATTACCTTTAGATTTCCAACTTCATCTAAAAATCCTCCACACACTCTACTGTAGAATAATAATAGGATAAATTCAAGAATACCCCTCCTATAATTGGGGAAGGTGTATAAAAAACTATTTGTGGGATTTGTAAAATAATTATTGGAATGGAAGAATACCTACAAACTATACTAATTTGTTCCACCATGCATTTCAAAGAGAAATTGATGTACATCAAAATTTTAAGGAAAACAATTATGTGCTTTATTGTATCTATACATAAATACATGTACTCAATCTAGATGTTTATACATCACATCTCAATATACCTTATGAAAATCATGGTTTAAATAAGAAGTCTGTGAGGATAAAACCATCCCATTGCACAAATTTTGAGGAATATGTTGATAAATTCTTCAAATACATGTTTCCACAAGAATTGATATAACCAATATGGCTCACCAAAATCATCCATATCAATAACATGAATGGGTATATTAGTGTCGACATTGATTTCAAAATCCTTGATACATCGCAAAAGATAATTTACCATTTCCAATCATAGAATTATTGACTAATGAAACATTTTTCTTTTAATACCTTCCTTTCATTGATGTGTACTCAAGGTTAAGTCTGGTAAAGACAACCACAGGTGATGAAGAAGTGACTACCTTCAGAGCACCACATGAAATCTTTTACAATCAAACCATGGAATAAAGTTTAAATAATGATTGGGCTACTTATCAGTACATAATACATAATTTCATTAAACACATCCTATGATTAATATTTGAATTTTATGTCAATGACCTGGTGGTAAAATATTGACCACAAGGTTATCACATCATAGATCTTCAAACAGTTACAGATATGTTTAGAAAATATTTTCTAATGATGAATCTACTAAAATTCCTTTTCGCGATAACATCTTGGAAGTCCCATGCCTTTTTGGTTCTCCACTATGGAATCACAGTTGACCATGAAAAAACTATTCTAATTCTCATAATGTCACACACTTAGGATTTCATATAACAATGGGTGATCAAAGGGATCCTTTCCTAAATTCGTAAATTTATACCTTGCATTGATATATAATTTCTCCACTTAACTATGCTAATGAAGAAGGGAGTCTCCCCTCAATGGGATGCTGACTGACAAAAATCTTTTGAATGTCCCAAAAGTACATACTAAACCCAACAATCTTAATGATGTAATTGGAAAGAAGGACAATCATTATATGTGTGGAATACATGGAATGACCACATTTAACTCTCCTCATACAAGAAAAATTATGAGGGGAATGATAAAAATACCCACTCTGATATTCTAATATCAAATAGAACATATTACCACTCATATTTTTTGGGAAATATCTATGGAATTACTTACAACACCAAAAAGTCCACCTAGTCTCTCGAATTGATCAAATCAAGTACATCCTTGTCGGTCCCATGTCGACGTGATGTTTGGCCTTATGGGTGGTCATTCTGAAACAATACGAAATTCAATTCATTTCACAAAATACATTTAATGGGGAATCCCTTTCTAATTTCCACATGTCAGACCCCACCCCAGATAGTACACATGTAGAAAACCGACAACAATATAAGGCGGTTTTTATGACCATTACACCAACCAAATATTTGGAGATGTATTTTGATGGTGCCTCTAGAATCTTTATTGGAAAGAGGATAGAAAACCTAATACTCAATCGTGTTGGATTATGGTTTATATTTTTTTATCTGCAAAATGTAATTTTTCCTTAATACATGTCACTATATAAATGTTACACAAATAAAAATTCTTAATAAAAATTCCACATCAGTATTTTGGAACAAGCCCTATTCCTAAAAAATATCATACTACAACGTAATAAAGGATTTAGATATACTGATAAAGTAGATTAATAAAAAATATGTCAGTAGTAAGAAAGAATTGGAACATCTCATTGGGAATGTCAATATACTAATGGATTAATTCCCTTTTGAACCCACACTACATCATGTTCCCCTATCATAGAAGGTCTATGTTAAAATATTGGCTAAAACAGATAGAGTCATGGTTGACCCTAATCTGGAAGATGAAATCTATTGCAACACAAAACATTGAATGGAATCAACAATAATCATCTATATCATGGTGTAAATTAATTATTTAAATACCTCTTCAGCGTGTGATGAATTTATATAACACTCTTGATGGATGGAGCTCATAATTGGTTACCACTTTAATGGGACAGTCTAAACAAGGTGAGCTAGAAGGTAATAGATTTCACATGGAACAATGATCATTACCCTGTACGATGGTCTAAATGATAAGAAATACCTCTACAAATGTGATTTTGGTAGAATTATCATCAAATTCATGGTATAAATAGAGATTCATACTTTTATGGGTGATGTTTATGTAATCTCTTATGGTGGCCATCGGTCTGAGACTAGGCTCACCCACCAAATCATAAGGCTCGGTTACTACTTGAAAAAAAATGATAAAGTACAAATTTTATTTCACTATGAAATTTCATTAATTATATATTCCAAAAAACATCATCTTTAAACAGCCAAAATTTCTATTTACAATGAAATATTCAAGGTAAATTTTACTATAGGGAGTGAATTTTGTTTGGATATATCCCTTAGCTACTGCTACATAGTTCATGTTCTTCCTTACTATTGCTAATATATTGTTTAAATAGGATTATAAAATACCCATATAGGAAATAGAGATAAATAATATAATAAACATTGTGATGTCACCTATCATCACAATGTGTGATGTCCCTCAAAATATATTAACAGACAATGACCCCAAATATAGTTCCAAGTCGTTGATGGAATTGTACATGGAGTTCAACATCGCATCCAATCACCCATACTATAATAATATGGAATAAATTTCTTAGATATAGAACATTAATATTTCTATTAAATATAATCACCAATATGTTGAATATGGATGAAAATTAATTGAAAGAAATGATCCACTCTGATTTATAAACCAACAAAACCACCAAATGTACTAATAGACAAGAATCAATGTATTCAATGGTGAATAGAATCAATAATTTTCTACCACAGAAGACTAGTTACCATCTCATCCCATAGACCAATGTAGAAAACTTATGGAAAATGAAAAATCGTAAAAGAGGATGGACGAGTAATATTGGCTCGATGAGAACTGGTTAGATACATTTCACAACCTTGATTTAAATTTTAACCAGGTCACACTTTTCTTAAATTAAAATGATTGACTCCATTTTTTCCTTCATAGAGAATCGTATTGGATTTTAAAACTCCAATTAACCCATTCATGAAATTTTAAATTTTCAAACCCAAATTGAAAGGAAATTCTATCGAACATAAGGACTATCTCAAAAGTTCTTATTCACTAGACATAGTGGATGAGGAAAGAGTTACACCCCACACAAATGCATGTTTTCACAATATATACAATCATTAGCCACTATAAATACTCATGTCCTAAATGAATGCCATTAAATTTCACAATCAAGTGGTAGGTATATGACTTTAAACTATATCAAACATGTCCATGCTTCATGATGTTAAACTACAAGATAGATTTTTTTACGGCATGAAGTTAAACTATATTGACAATTTCATTACTAAACAACATTATACTACATTGGATGTATAATATCACCAATGATTCACCTCACAGGTGATAGATTTGTGAAAAAAAAATGAAATTTCTCATTCCCTATGTGTGAGTAATATCCACTTACGTAATATCTCATTCAATAAATTTTTATGTCTTGATTCCTGCCACTATAGGATATTTAGAAACACATGAATTTCCAATCCTAAAACTATGCATAATAAATATCATCTAGTTCACAAAACATAAAATTGGGCAACAATGTTCGTGTCATTTCATCCATGTTGGGTGACTCTAATTCTTACCATAGGAGGATAAACTGCAAAATAAAAATACTTACCGGAGGATGTGATACTGTAAGAAATTTTTTCATACTATATGATGTCAAACATCACATCATATATCCTTACTACATAGTATAAAACTACTTGGATCCTTGAAATTGGTCTTCTTCAAAGTAGAGTCTCATTTATCCTCGTCAAATGAGATAAAATAGATCAACTGATGTTCTCACACGTAAAACTAAACTGCATTGGAGTTATATAAATAAATACATGTATATTATCATTACAATGAGATGTTTATTGATTCTTCACTCCAATGTCATGTTCAATCTATGTTATGATAAAAAATCTCATTTCCTATGCCTAATTTTCGCTATATCAAGAGGTTAACCTTTTCTTTTCATTGCTTCTCACACTTTTCATAGAACATGTGAGATTATGAATTAAGGTAATGGATTCCCTACATATCCATGGAATATGAGTTCATTAAATGGTTATCCTGTTATTGGATGCATGAACAAAAAATGTGAACCATAAATCCATTCCACATGATGTTAAATTTCATGGTTGATATCCCGTTCATGGAAAAATCAAGCATTCCCATTGGCCTCTCTATTGAGGAAATTTTTCACTGGTGATTGTCTCCCACCACCGATCTACTATAGAAATATGTGTTGCTTGATTTTTGACATCAATTTATTCATGGTGATCCACATACCTTTATTTTTGGGTCATGTCCCAAAATTCCATTCTCACATTATGTGACCCACATCCATGACACATGAAGTTAAGAAATGTTGTTTCTCAGGAACTATGTATGGATTGGAACCCATCATCAAATGATACATAATGTTTATTCGGTCTCCATTCTTGTTCCCATCTACCACAACCAACATGCACAATTCCCCCCTCTATGTATGGTTCAGACATTGATAGAGTGTTTATCATTCAGAAACATCGTAGGGTTGATTCGATTCATCATTAGATATGTAGTGACACCTGGATATCCAATCTTCAGCCCAACTACAAAAATAAACATGAAAATTCCCCCTCCCTACTTATGGTTCAAACCTACGTAGGTAGATTTTATACTGGTACTATATAATTATTTCTTCCTACCATCACAGGATAAATATGGACAACCAAATATTCAATCCTAGGTTCCACCACAACATATTAAATAGTTAAAATTCACCCATACCAACATCTGGGAAGGGACAATACTGAAAATTTCAATGATTCATGACATTAAAATACAAAAAATATATTTATACCATTTTTCAAGAAGGGTAGGAGTTTTACAATCTCAATTTTCATATGCATGAATCAGATCCACATATGACTAGCTTGCTTACACTATACATATAACTATAAAAGGGATCAATTACATATATAAACACCAATGAGAATATGCATAGATGATAGAAACCAATATATCTAAATATCCATGACCATTAAAAAATTTCTCCAAGGAAATCCTACATAATTTTGCACATATTTTTTCTATTGATTACCACATGATGTTAAACTGTAGAGAAACTAATACATCCTTTTTACATTATATTAAACTAAAATGAAAAATGACATCGTCACATGACATTAAAAATTCATGAAAAATACATCAAAACTACATGAAACATATATGTTTAGGTTATCACCCATTGTTATTCCTTATCGAAGGACCACACGTGCCATCCACTGATCAACCATAAAATGGGGTGATTTTGAATACTTTTATGCCAATAAAGACATAAATTACACTTATTTTCTTAAGTGCCTCAGATTTCCACCGACCATTGGGGTCCCTTGGTAAGGAAAATATATCTCTCATTTTGACGGTGATATCAATTCATAAGGCCCTTATCCTACCAAACAAATACATCATAGACCTATTTAAAGGACGTTATCATATTTTTTAGCCTAAATTAATTGTTTTGGTCCTTATCAATTAAGGATGATCTGATCCATCCCCGACATTATTTCCCCAAATCAATAACCCTGACATGAAAACCTTGAACCCTAATTTACAAAATTTTCATCTCCCGATGAGAAAGATGTTGGAATACTCTTGAACCTGGGTATTATAATTTTTATCTAGTGTAACATTCCCCTCATATTAGATCCATATATATCCTGAACTTAAAATATATTCCCTTTGTTCAATGTTTTACGTCCATATGATTTTTGAAATTAATGGAAAAAAACCGATGTTGAATACATAAAAAACTATTTTGTATCAATTTTTTGAACTATTGAAGATGTTTCTGAATAGAATCTAATTCTATCCATGGAATAGTGGAGTTTCTTAAATCAATGAAATATTTTCTTGATGATTTCAATTATTTTCGATAAAATGAGTTCTTTCCATAACCTTGTTTAGCATAATTATAAGATCTTAAATCTGATTTGATAGAGAATTAGATGTTCCTTAATTATTATTATTTGAATGAGGAGCCTCTTCCATAGAAGATATGGGATTGTATAAATTATTCTCACTTGAAAAATACATATCATCAAGTAATGTTTTCCTTTATTTACATACAAATGTTATTCTTTCTATGGAATGAATAATGGTTGAGACAACCTAAATTTCAATAATCAAAATGGTCTCAATTATCATTTTATGGTCATGATGATATTCTTTATTAGTTTAATTCTTTGTATCTGGATGTGGAACAACCAGGAGTTCATGAGCCTAATATTCTTCTTATTGATCTACAACAAGATCTGGTTCTTCCAAATGTACTGAATGGGTTGAATATCTAGATTATAACACATGATCCTTATGTTGGGGTTCATCTCTGATCCATTATCTTAATACAATTTCCTCATAGTTTCTATCATCAAGAACATTCATCAGGAAGATAAATATTATTATAACGATGAATTATTTGGGTAATATGAGAAACACATTCTTTTATGGATTCTCTAAATTATTCATTTCTTAATCGAGATGATTTTATAGACACGAGGATTCTTTTATCCTCATGAGAAAAGATCCAATTTTTTTGATCATTTCACTAACTTGTATATTTTTCCATTTTAATGTAATCTGAAATAAACCAACATTTCTAAGAGTACAATAATAGAAAACAATTTTGTTGACATTTAGCTTGAGAATCTGAAAGATGAATAAATTTTTTAATTAAAAAAAGAATAGAATGGATTTATATATATGTATAGAATAAAATCTTTTCCTTTTAATGGAAACAATAACTCTGATATCTCAGCATATATCAGTGAATGTTTATCTTGATTTCACAAATAATATTAAAATATAATATCTATTTTTGCATACAAAATAATTTTCATCTCAACACCCATTGGAGAGATAAAAGTTTGGATAAACATTACCAAAACCTTTTGGTCTTCCTCGAGATATTTTACAAGAATTTTCCCAATATTTTTTATCCATAAAGAAATAAAATTATATATTCTGATTTGTGATCATGATTTCCATTTGATCTAAGATCAAAATAGAATACTCCTTCGTGATGGAATTCTATAATATGATCAATTTTAACTAATGATATTTGAAAATAATTATCATCTACTTGATAAAATATTATATCTTTTCTTTCTATAAATCTAAACAGAACATTCTTTTAATTATTCATTATTTATAAATCATATAGAAAATCATTATTTTCTTACCTAAATATAAATTTAAATCCTTTATATATAAGAGATTCCTTGATAAGAATATTAGTTTTATATATCCATTCCAAATCTATGAATTTTACTTAAATAATATTCGTGAGGGAACACAATGACTCTTTGGATCTATTGGTTCACCATCATCTATTATCATGGTCTTCAACAATTCTATGAATTTAAAGGTTGAAGGTTTTCATATTCTAGGGTTTGAAAGATAAACAAAGTCTCTAATAGATGAAACGGTCTAAAAACAACGAGTAATTAAATTTGAAAGGTTTTTTGAGGTATTGCTATACGGTATGGTTTCTAATGTCTTTTATGTATGGAAATCCTTATATTTTTATTTATTGAAAACATTTGTTTTAAAAATAAAAAATGATAAAAATAATATTGAAACAAATATATGAAATTATAATTTTACATCAAAATTAAAATTAATTAAAACAAATTAAAACTATAAATATATTAAATTAAATAAATTGATAAACATTTATTTTAAATTAAATAAATTTACTCTCACTTAATGAAATCCTGACATCCAATGGGAAGTGGTTTTGTATATATACCATCTAATTGATTTTCGATATTTATAAAATTCTAAATATATATCTTTTTTATGAAATGATCTTTTAGAAAATGATACCTTACATCAATATAATTAGTCTTAGAATGAATTTGTTTCATTTTTTGGAATATTTAATGCACAATTATTACAATCTAAAATATGTATATTATATTAGTTTTTTAGAAAATCCAGTTAAATGTGTTTTATCTAAAACATTTGTGGACATAAGCTTCCTGTAGATACATATTCTACCATAGATGTTGATAGGGAAATTGAGTGTTGATTCTTACTCAACCATGATACTATATATTTTCTAAAAGAGTTATAAGATCATAAGTTTCTTTTCTTATATAATATATAACCTCATATATCATCATCTTAATGTAAAATGAAACTACAATTTTTTGCTTCTAGGGTAAAAAATATATTGAATAACTATTCCTTTTAAATATCAAAATAGAATGTTGGATTATAGTAAAAGGTAATTCATTTGAATTTGGATGAAACCTATTACATAGACCTAGAGAAAACATTATTTCAGGTCTTCTAGTAGTAATAACTAATAAGCTTCCAATTGTACCTCTATATAACATGTTGTCATCTGGTTACCCAGCTTCATCCAAATAAAGTTATATATTGATACACAAGGGATTTTCATAGCTCATAATTGTTTCAAATGCAAACTTTTTGAGTAAATAAATAATATATTTTCATTAATTAAAAAATTACCATAATATTTTTGATAAACCAGAAATCCTGAAAAGAAATTCACTTCTTCCATCATAATTATCTAAAATTATATTTCCATTAGAATTGAAAAATGATTATAAATATTTTTATTTTTGGAACCAAAATTATCATCAACAACATAAATTTGTTCTAATAAATATCATAAAATATCATATTTTTAAAAATAGTTGGATTTACTAATGCCATATAAAATCCATTTTCTATTAAATAGAATCTTAATATTTCAAAACAAGCACTAGGTGCTTGTTTAAGACAATATAGAGCTTTCATATGTTTAAAAATATAATTTTGTTAATGAGGGTAATCAAAATAAAGAGTTTCTTCAACAAAAACATTATTTATTAAATATCAATTTAAAAAGGTTGATTTAACATCAATCTGATATAATTTACTATTCATATGAGATGCATAAAATAAAAGGATTCTAATGGAATCCAATCTAGATTCCGGCAAAAAGGTTTCTTCCTAATATATACCTTCTTACTAATTATATCATTTAGCTAATAATCCATATTTTTTTATGTTTATTATGGATTTATCAACGTATTTATTTCTAAATATAATCATTATTCATGTTATTGGATAATCTGTTGGTCCTTGCACTAAATCAAAAAAATCATTTCTTTTGAATTGGTTTAGTTATTCCTTCATGTATAACTACGAAATATTATCTTCAAAATATTTTTCAAAATATTTAGGTTCTAAATGAGATAGAAAAGTATAATATTCCACTAGGATTCCTACTTTTCTCCTTGTTATAATTCATCTGTCTAAGTCTATAATAATAGTTCCTAAATGATGATTCTTTATGGTTCTAGAATGTGGGGGTAAGTCACTTTTAGGTTGATTAATTTCATCTTCTTAGGAAATGAGTTAAATTTCATTTAAATCATTTTCAAAATAATCTTAAAGAGATTCATGTCTCATATTATCAACTGAGATAATAATTTCATTTGTTAGAAACATATCATTAACAAATGGTTCTGTTTCATCAAAAATCACCTGAACTGATTCTTCAATAATCCTTGATTTTCTATTAAAAACTATATAGGATTTAGATGAGTAGAATATCTGACAAATATTTATCAATAATAATTTATATTGAATTTAAAATGGATTTCCTTAGTATTCATGATAAACACATTGAATCAAAAAATGTAATAGTACATTAATTTTGGTTTTCTATTATTTAAAAGTTCATATGGTGTATTTTCAATAATTTTTCTTATTAAATATCTATTCATGATATAGGAAGTTGAGTTTAATGATTATACCCCGAAATAGATAGGAAGACTATATTCATTCATAATTTTTCTTTCCATTTATTAAAAAGTTATATTTCTTCATTCAATAATTCAATTTAATTGAGGCATTACTGGTTTAGAGAAGGTTTGTTTAATACCTATATTTGAGAAAAAAGAATTAAATTTTTTATTCTCAAATTCTCCATCATGATAACTTCTCAATGATATGGTTTAGAATTTTAATTTTTATTAATTTATTTTAATGAAGATTTATGGTGTTTCTTAATAAGACTTGGCTCACAGAATCTATCTTTTTCAAAATTTAGACAAAGTAAATCAGAAACTAACTATTTCATAGATAACTTATGTGAAGTATTTGAATTAATGCATAGATATATTTTATTCCAAATCCATGAATCATTTGTATTAGATATTAAACATTTATCTTTTTGATTATTCAATGAATTATGGTCTAAAGTATAAACATTCGTAGTTCCTGCTATGCTATATTTAAGTTGTTTTTCTTTCAGAACTGACCAAGACCTGCTTAAGAAATCTACATAATAGCCATCATCACAATGTTGAGAGATAAATATAATTTATTTTTTTATCCCCTTTATAAACAATTCATTGTTAATTATGATAGTCTTTTGATAACTAATAGTTCAAACACCAACAATGTTTCATTTTTCATTTTCACTAAAAGTGACTATACATCCTTCCATTTGAGTCAATGTATAAAAATTTGATGAGTCTCAACTCATGTGTCTATAGAAGCCAAATTCCATATGCCATAAATATTTTCTATTCAGGAGACTATTTCTTGCAAAAGTAATAAAACATGTGTTTGTTTTTTATCCCATTTTTTCTTAGGTCTATTAACGTTAGATATCACAGAACTAGGAATCCATATCTACCCAATTTGTCTAATGTTTGAATTATAATCAATATATATTTTTTAGATCTAAAATATTTTTTAAATGATGCTAATTTTAGGATTTCCCAAATATAACTAATAGTGAAATGTTATTCTATTCCACAATAATAACTTGATTAAATTTTTTCATTGGGGAAAAAATTTTCTATAATTTATTCTTTTCAGCCTAGACTCATATTATAAATTTTTCTGTTTTAATAAAATTATTTCCAAGAATCTCATTCTGAGAGTTTTATCCTTTTGTTAAAATAAGTGAAGCGTATTTATAAGATTCTACTTCATACTTCAGTTCTTTAATCATTTTTCAAGATTAATACATGTTTATAGAGATGAATTTATTTTCTTTATTAGATTTTTATGTTTCTTTATAATCTCATCTCTTTCACCTATAACAAAATTATATATATTTTTAAATGTTTTTTATTTTATTAATATGGAATCATATTTTTCTTCATGAAAAGAATTGTAGTTTTGAATTTATCATTAGAACAACTATCAGAGTCAAAGGAATAATATTAATAATAATTGTGTACCTCTTCATCTTCCTTATACATAAAGCATATATTGGATTTTTTATTTTGAGACTCTTTTTCTAATTTAGATTTTAAAGAGATTATATAGTCTACAGATACGCTCTACATATATTTAATGACTTTTATTACTATTATCATCATAATCTACATTATTTTGATATTATATTTATGTCCCCCTTCTTTCATCACTCAATTAAGGGCAATCAGGTCCGATATGATCCAAAGTTTTCCATTCATATTATATTACTAATCTAATATATGTTTTATGATTCTTAAAGGATTTTATATAGCCTCTCTTTTTCATATAGAATTTTCTGAATTTTCATTCTATTATTTAAGGTACATTTGAGAATCTCTGGAGTTTGAATTTCTACATTGACTTCTTGTTTTTATTTTAATTCATGATTCTGAGATGCTTACTAAAGGTAAATGTTTTCACTTTTACATATAATCTTTTGATCATCGAATTATTGTTTCATTCCTTCTTCATTCATCATCACTATCCTTATTAGTTCCTTCTATTCAAATTATTGAAAAAATATTAACATAGAATTTATACAAATATACCATTACATATAGTGGGTGGTACTCTATGTACTTTTACCGCATGATCAATTTGACTTAAGACATCACTCAAGGATGTAATATTGATGAAAATATCTATAATCCATCCATTCATTTGTGTGATGAATTGACCGTCAAGAATTTTAAGCTGTCAAAATAGAGTTTGGAAGTATCATACCTTATTTGTTTAATATTTTCTATTCAATCATAATTCTCTGTGATAGTTTTTCATATCATATATGCAATAGGAAATTTTTAGATTTTCATGAATTCCTAATGTCCAATTTCACATATTATATCATCTGTAGCATTTGAATTGATTTCGTATTCTACTTATGATGGAGCCTCCCATTTTTCTTAATTTGTTTTTGGAAGTTAATATGAAAAATGATTTTTTAATAGATATTGAAACTAGGAATTTTCCAATCGATAATCATTTGTTATTTCTATAATCTATAGCTTTCGCCATTAAAATTTAAATCATGGACCATATAAATATGTACTTTTGGATCATTCATTCCCATATTTTTTTTCATAGACTATAATCCTTTAATCTGGATATAGATTTTTTAAAATTATCTCAATACATACCAATTTTTAGGTCTGAATGACTGTTATATACACAAGAGGATGATGAATCGTGTCTTTTTCAAAATCTATGAAAACTCAAGCTTTTAAATTTACTTGCGACGCATACTAATATATTTCGTTCCCATCTATGAGTAGTATGAGAAATAATTAAATAGAATGTATTAACAAAACAAATTTATTGTGGTTTTGGGCCCAAGGTCCCTTTGTCCACTCCACCAACACTCTCTATATGAGATTTATGAATTTTAGTAGAAAGTACTCTTATTAGAATATTTTTAAATCCACAACTGATTGCAAGTATTTGACACAATTACAATAAGGTTAAATAGATAATTCTATTTCATTTATATGGAACTCATTATCTAATTATTATACTGAGAAGTTCATAGTTTTCAAAGTGTGTCCAGGAAGTAGAAAATCTAAAAAATAAAAAGTGTTTTATTTATTGGATGTTCGGGTTGAACTTCACAGTTTTAGAAGAAGCAACAAATATTAGATTAATTATCTTCTATAAAAAATACAATCCTCAAGAAATAATAACTCTGAATAGATCCCGGTTGGAAATTATCTTAAATAAATGTGGAAACATACATGTATCATTTTGACGTATAAAATATATGTCTCTAAAGTGTAGTATATTTTAGAAAAAGATTTGATCATTTGTTACAAAATCTCTGTAAAATTTATTCCCATGTATATGATAGTATGTGTTTCAATTATCATTATTCTATATCATTTTATATTACTACATTCACACATATTATTTTAGTTGATCGCAATGATGAAAATCGCCTGCCATATCACATATATAAAAAATATGAAATATTCAAGGGATGCGTAACATCCTATAAAAATATGGTCTATTTTATTTAATGAATAAGGTTATTTTAATCGACAAAAATGAGCATTTTAATTAGTCATAATTGTGATTTTAAATCAGATCATTATTTCATTCAAGATGATTTCAAAAATATCAGATAAAACAAAAAAATTTATGTTTGACAAAATGTTGGGTTCTTTCATAAAACAATAAAATATAAAATTTATGGTTATACTACACAGAATTCATTCTTTTAACATAGGTGTGACAATGTAAGGTTGACTAAGAATATATGTTTGATAAACTATACATTTGTTTCTTAATCTTTGGGTTCCATACATTGGGTTCGTTAGCCTGAATTATAAAATTAATAAATGTATGGTTCTACCAAAATATAAGATTCATTAATAATAATTTTATGATAACATTAGGTTTATGATCCACATATTCTATTCTTAAGGAAGGGTTTATTCCTTACAATTCATTTACCAATGTATGGTTCTTTCCTTACATGTTGTTATAAATGATGGGTATGAACCTTATTTCTAGAAAATTTAAAAACATGTTTTAACACTTTAAGTAATAATAATTTTAAATTAATAACATGAATATTATTTCATAATAAATATTGAAATTAATATTAATTTCTTGAAGCACACATATTGTAATATAAATTGTAATAAAAAAGGGTATTTGTGAGCATCAAAATAATTAAGATTTCTAGAATATTATTTAGAAAATACACCACCAATATTCCTAATTTTAATAGATGAGTTATTATCAACCAAAATAATTCATCAAATGATTTAATAAGATCTTAGATCCAGGTAGATCACTTTAATCCATTTTTAGTATTTAATTCATAGAAAATTCAACCTTTTTTGTACTTTTCTTTTAAAAATTACAATATTTTTACTATGGAGTAATAAAAGGGATACGTTCTTCTATAAATAGTATTTTATAAGATAAAATGTTCATCTATATGATGACATTTTTTATTAAATTTTTCGAGAATAAAAATTAAATAAATGTTTTACTCAATATTGATGACATAATTATTGAATTAATGGAAATATCAAATAAATGAAATTAATAATGTCTAAATTAGTATAATATGATATAATTAATGTAATCCATGAATATTTTAGATTAATTTTACCAGATAGTGATGAATTAAAAATTTTGTTTATAAGATATCATGTTTTAATGATACTTTTAAAATGTCATGTAATGAATAGTATAAAAATTGGTATTAAAGATATTTTATAAAGAAATAATATCTTATTAAGAACTCTAAAATTAAAAAATACTAAATTTTTAAAAAATGATTGAGTAATATTTAAAAAAACATTCAAAGACTCTTATATTAGTTTTTATATATTATTGTTATTATTTTAACCCTTAATCTTAATATTAAATGATATCAGATTATGAATTGAAATTGTTAAATAAGGGTTAAATATAAATGATAACTATTTTAAAAAACTAATCCAATATTCATTGTACGAAAATATTTAGACACATATTAATCTTATATTTGATATAAATCACTTTTGAGTTATTTAGAATATAAAATTTATTTTACTATAATATAATAATTTGAAGAATTCTAAGAGTGCGCATCCCCTCTCCTATAATGGATCCCCCATTCTTCTCTTTTCATCACACATATGATCCTATTCTATTTTAACTAAATCATTAAAAATAATATACCATAATCCCTCTTCAGACTCTAGATATTTTATTTTAGTTATAAATCAACCCTTAGAAGTCTTAATGTCTTAAGAGAAGGATATCATACAAAGAATATATATCATTTTAAACAAGTATTTTAGTTTTATTATTTATTTCACTTTCATTAAATTTTCATAATACATGGTGAAATATTAAATATGTATCATCAATATAATGAGATTTTATTACGTTGATAATTCATCCTTACTACATCCCCACTTACATATAATGGGAAAATTATTTATCATTCTTGTGCACAGTAGACTACCATCTCACAGACAGATATAATTCATTTTTCATCAACATCTATCATGATTGGTTATAATGTTGAAATTAATTTTTATATATGAAATTCCTGAAATATTTATAATTAATAAAATAAATATTTCTTTTAATTTATTACCTTTACATTCACATAAATATGATAATGTTGTTTGTGCGTACGTGTGAACTATCACGTCCCCAAAGTGATGTGGTTCATTTTTCATCACCACATCACATGGATGATATATATATATATATATATAAATATATATATATATGTGTGTGTGTGTGTTTGTGTATTTAAATAATTTATATTAAATTAATGATATTCTTTTATTTATTGGAATATATTATTATTCTTACTAATTTACATAATGATCATTGAAAAAATAAACGTTACTCATGCTAATGTATGACTTACCATCTCTATGATTTAAACATATTTCATTTTTTATACATATGTAATGGATGTATACGATATTATTATTAATGTATAAAATTGAGTATCATATCATGAATATTATTTCGGAGAAGATGAACTAATGATCAATTTTTAAAATAGATATCATACTGAAGTCATTTTTGACACATGTATCAAATATCATAAAAATATCTAATGTGAACTTAAATTAGTAATTAACAGTTATAACATGGTAATAAATTATATAAAATAAATAATAAATATTTTAATGTTTATCTTAAATATAAATATTTAACCTATGTTTATTATTGAGGAATATAAATATTTTATGCGATAACTTGAACTCAATGTTATAGACTTTGTCTCAATATCCTTTCATTAAGACATGTTTTGATGATATACACCCACCATGTATTATGAGATATATATAAATAAAAAATATAAAGAACAAGGATAAAACATGAATTAATCATGATTTTATTCAATAATTTTAATTTCTTTTTTATATTATTGATCTTCTAATGCTATAATTTTTGAGTTTTAGGCCATAGCACATACATAAAAACCCAATAAAATACAAAGTGGACACTTTTGAATAGTATATATTTTACCATAATATAAAACATCTAAAGTAAAGAATTAACTATTTATTTAAACACTTCACAACATTCAACATGAATTATTCCAACCCTTTACTGAACATTTTGTCTTATGAAAACTATAAAAACATGGGATGAGTATAATAAAATCTGGAACATCTATAAAAATAAAAAAACTCATAGTTTATTTATAATCAATAAAACCCAATGAAACTATATCGTAAGAAATAATTTTCAAACGTAAAAAGTAAAAAATAAATTCATTTAAAAATTATACCATTTTATACCTCATTTGAAAACACAAGGATGCCTTAAAACTCATTTAATACATAGAAAATTCATTAAGGTATCTTCAGACATCATTACATATGTCACTATTATAAATGGAATAACTATGTGGTATAATTCCATAGATGTAACTCATACAAATTAAAAATCCATATGAACAACTTCCATACCCAATGCATTAGAGGATATAATATAAAAAACCATTCTTTGTTTATATTAAATCCACCCATCCATGATTTATCATGTAATAATATTTCAAATGTCCATGTACCATTATATAGTGGTAACACATAAAGAATTTCATTATTCAAAATTTCACTAATAAATTTTTATTTTCACTCATAAGAAAAAAATTCATTTTATTTCAATTAATATTATACTTCCAAATCCCATTTAAAATATATGAAAATAGATATTTAAATCAATGTTTTTAATACAAATTTTAATCAATTGATAGAAATTTTGAAATTAAAACTTTAAAACATTAATTTATATATAAATAAATTCATTAAATAAATTTTGAAAATATAAATATTAAATATAGTTATTTAAAAGAATAAATCATTAAAACGCATAAAAGGATGTTTTAGTTAAATAATACCTTACAAATATCATATCATTGATGTGACCAATAATAAAATTATTTTTTACATGTATCCGCTAAAAATACATATAAAAAATGGAAATAAATTATAATTTATTAAAATGTAATTTCAAACATCATCAGAGAATGAAATAACCATGAAGTAGATGTTTTCCCCCCAAAATGGAAATTAGGTAAAACAGTTCCCTTACTATATTTTAATCATTCGAATAGTATTCCCCATTAAAGAGTAACATTTAACAAATCTTTAAATATAATGGTAATAAATATATTCATGAAATAAAATTTTAGTTGAAATTTATATACACCTCAAAATAGAATATAGTTTCATAACTTCAAAATATGTCTCAGTGAATTGAAATTTAAATTAATTCCCTTACCTTGATTTTTATTCATCAAATAAAATAATTATATTCCTATGAAATAAAAATTCATTAATTATTTACTTTATTAAGAACATTTTTCAATTTTATTATTCAATTTATATCACTAATTTCTATGTTAAACGAATTTCTTAATGTGCAAAGATGCAGTGAAATTTACACCATCGTGATTATTATAATTTATAGATTATATTTAAGGATAACATATTTTCTTAAATTAAATACCCTCTTTCATTTTTTTGGTTGTTTGGGGATTGAAAATGGTATTTTAAAAAAATGGTTATTTTTGTATTGAAAATGTATATTTTATGAAATGGGAATTTTTATTCTAAAGTGATTTTTTATGGGATTTAAAGTCTTTTTAAAAGGATTTTATAATGAAAGTGTTTTATTAATGATATGGTACTTTATAATTATAGGATACGAGTAATCCAAATATATCATATCCAAGGGGTGTCCAAGATAGATTTTGGGAAGCTCATTACAACATAACATAGGGTGTCCTAGATTGAACAAAGTAATCCCGTTACAGCTTAACACGGGGTGTCGGAAAAAGCATAGGGGAAGACCGTTACCAAATAATATGTGGTGACCCAGATAGAACTAGGTAAGACCATTATAATATAACATGGGGTGTCATAAATTGCATCGGGTAATCTCATAATAGATTAATTGGATGTTGTTCATATGGTTCTTCTAACTGAATGAATTTTGAAAGGGTTATATTTATTTGATTCTCTAGGTTGACTAAATGAGTATTCATTTCTTTCTATGGATTTATTGATTTTACCAACGTAGATTTCATTACATACTTGCTATTTTGAACATATTTTATGAACAATGTTTCAAGATAACATAAAATCAAATTCTATATGCCTTTCAAAATAATCTATAATGGTTAATGATAAGAATATAAATCTAGAATAAATATTGCATAAAAAATTATTTTCCCTAAATACACTAAAAGTAATATCTGTAGTAAAATAAACGATGATAATTTTTAGCATAAAAATGAAAATTATTTATAGAATATTATTTAGAGAACACACATAAAAAATTCACTCCCTTTTTTATAATAACAAAACCCATAAAAATTTTATAGAAAAAAATAGAATTTAGTAAAAACTAAATATATAATATTTTATATAAATTAATCATTTCATTATATATTAATTATATCTAAATAATATTTTGATTTCACTAAACTTTTTTTAAAAAAAATAATTTTTTGTTTGAATGTTGAGTTTACCTAGTTTTATCCAATTTTCATGATATTAATTACAATTTACAATAAAATGGATTTAAGAAACATTAATGTTTTTCACAAAATAATAATTGAATGTTATAGTGTAATAGTTTGAAAAACTATTCATCATCCATGTAAGTATATAAACATATATAATAAAATATTGAAATACAGAACATAATCTAAAAATAATATTTGGGTGTTTTGTTTTAAATGTTGTACAAATACACCATTAGATTTTCCTTCTAAAATATAAGTTTAAACAACCCGAATGGTAGATGGTGATTTTTTTTATCTGGAGAGGTTTATGGTTATAGTTAAGCCTTTGAAGCATAAAAATATTATTTCAACATTATTATCAAACCTTCAAACCCTTGTCAATGATTTTCTACCAACTACTTTGTCAAAATTATGGAATCTTGACTTATATTCAAAATTTCAATCAAATTGACATCCAAAACATCATAAAACATTATCCTCTATCTATAAAAACTATGATAACATATCACTAAACTTATTAAGACACAATGCCTTGCTAGGTTTACTTCATGTTATCTTTTAAAAGAAGATATTTTTTATTACCCAACATAATAGAAAAACTCACACTATTACACTTATGTGATTCAAGTCTTTCATTCGTATCAGTCATTACTAATGTGATAAATTGAAATATTCTGGTCAGATCAGGGGATATTGGAGGGCCAGAGGTATAAGCCTTATAAGGTTTGATACTAAACATTATGGATTAAAATTTACTTCCAAAAAACTATTTCAAATCTGTAAAATCTATTTTCAAAATAGATACAAATATCAGCTTTCCAAATTGATATAACAAATCTACCATGAATAATTAAAAATCAATTTGGACCTTCAATTTTATCTAAACTCTTAAAGATGAAACTCAACATAATATAATTTGATCCTTGGGATACATGAGGTTCTTAAAACATTAAAATATATTAATGATGATTTTATTTCTTACTGATGAATGCATTTCTCTTCCAGATCCATTTTAAACATAAATACAAGATAGTCAATCTGATTTTTCAGTGAAATAGATGTTCCTTCATTATAATTATTTGACTGAGGATCATCTTAAATAATAGATAAGTAATTAGATAAAGACTTCTTAGTTGAAAATACATATCATTATGGGTTTTGACCATTCTCCAGATATTTATATGGTTCATTATATTGAATGAACATCACTACTGAAAAAAATACATATACCCACGGTTCAAAACTGTGGGTATAGCCCCCAAAACCGTGGGTGTAGCCTTTACCCACGGTTTTGGGAACCATGGGGTTGAGTGGCATCACAATAGGGGTCTAAGGCTATCCCCAGGTTTTTCCAAACCGTGACTATACAACTATCACCGCATTCTACACCATTGTACATGTGGAATAGTACTACATGAACAGTTTTGAAACTGTAGGGATTAATATCTCAAAAAAATCTACAAGATGGATTTGAACCCGGGATGCAACACTGGTAGAACACCAACTCTGACCAGCCGAGCTATCGAGTTATTCAATATATATATATATATTTATATAAATATATTAATATTTCCGCTTATCGAAAAATGATTCTCGTGAGAATTGAACTCGCGACCTGGGGGAGAACTATACAACGCCTGACCAACTGGGCCGAGAATATTTTTTTTTAAATATCTATACATATATTTACATATATTATATAAACTTATTTATAAGAAAAAATTATTTCCCATGATTTTAACACTGAACCACCTTCAACAACAAAGATACCCTAACCAGCGAAGCTACGTATATTAATTGTAATTGTATTTTTATATTTGAAATTATATTAAGTCAAACCATGTTCCTGAAAAATTGTTTTGGTTGTCCTACATAAATATTTTTCCCACCTTATGGTGGGAAAGCTATACCCACGGTTCTCTAAAACCGTGGGTCTAAATCTTCAAAAAAAAGTCACAAACAACCACGGTTTTGCAGAACCGTGGGTCTAGCTCTTCCGAAAAAACCCTATGCCCATGGTTTTTCCAAAACCATGGGTATACGTCTGAAAAAAAACCCATATTCCCACGATTGTGCGAAACTGTGTGTATTGGTTCTTAAAAAAAAGAAATACCCACGGTTTTGGGAAAAACCGTGGGTATAGATGACCTATACCCACATTTTACCAAAACTGTGGGTATAGGTCCCCATATAATCACTATACCACTGGTTTTCTAAAACCATACATATAGGGGTACCATATATACCCTCGGGTTTTTTGCAAAACTGTGGGTATATACCCATTTTCCAGTAGTGCAATGACAAAGACATCCTAAATTTCAATGATATCAATGGTATCAATCACCGATTTATAAACATGATGATCTATATGATTAGTTAATTTTTGTTGATCAGGTTGATAAACAACCTAATGTTCTATAGAATAATATTCTAATTGTTGATCCACGGTAAGATTCAGTTCATCCCAATGGACATGAAAAAGTTGCATTTTTATATCCAAAAATAGGATCTTCATGATGGGGGTCTTCTCTATTCATTGGTTATTATAAAAGTTCTTCACAGTTTCCTTCTTCTAAACCATCTTGAATAAGATCTATATTATGATAATGGATAATTATATTGTTAGGATTATAAACCCGTTCTATTTTTTATTCTCTTACATCTTCATTTATGAATCGAGCCAAACCTACTAACATGAGGTTTCCTTTCTCCCCTAGAGAAAAATATCATGATTTATTTGGATCATGTGCACCAATAGGTATTTATTGACCTTTTATTTTACTGAAAATGAAATCAGATTTTATAATTGTACCGACAGTGAAAACATTTTTTTGCTGACACCTAACATGAGGGTCAAAAAGAAAAATAGAAAATTTCATGAAAAAAATAAGAGAAAGGATACATCTATAAGTATAAAATGAAATCCTTTCCCCTAGATGGAAACAATAACTCTAATATCTCGGCATATATCTGGTAATGATTTACTATATTTCACTAATAAAAAATCATAATATACAAGTCTAGTTACAAAATATTATCCATATCATTAACCCATTGCAATGATATAATTTTAAATAAACGATACCAAATCAAGCTAGTCTTCCTATAGATCCATTTAAATCAATTTCCTAATATTTTTTTATCCAAAAATAAATGAAATAATATATTATTTTTTATCTTTATTTTCAATGATCGATGATAACAATGGAATACTCCTTCATGAGTTAATTTTAAAGTATGAGTAATTTTAACAGAGGATATTAAAAATCATTATCATCAACTTGAGAAAATTTCATATCTTTTGTTTCCCCAAATTTAAAATAAAAAATCATTTTAAATTGACTCAGTTGTAACTCAAAATGAGAATATATATTTTCCAAATTAAATATAAATTTCAAACCTTGGAATGTAAGATATTCCATTAGGATAATATTTGTCTCATATATCCATTCAAAATATATGATTTTTTTTGTGAATAATATTCATTAAGGGAATAAACTTATGCTTCAGATAGCTTGGTTCACCATCAATTGATCTCTTGATCATCAAAATTTCTATGAATATAAAGGATAACAGTTTTTATAATCTATGGTTTGGATGAAATATGTTTTTTACATTTGGTGAAATGGTTTTAAAACAAATGGTGTTGAAATATTAATGGTTTTCTGAAGGATGGTGACACGGTATGATTTCTCTTATCTATTATGTAACATAATCAATAAATTTTTAGTTTTTAATAACATGATAAAAAAATAAATATGAGAAAGAAAAATTATTTACAAAAATAAATGAAATAATAATTTTACATCAATATTTAAATAAATTAAAACAACTTAAATATATAAAAGCATTAATTCAAATAAATTGAAATAATTTTATTTTTAATTAAATAAACATAACCCCACTTGAATAAAATATTACCATGCATTTGGAAGTGGTTTAGTAATAAAATCAGCTAATATATATTCGATATTTAAAAATTCTAAAGATATAGTAATTTTAAGAAAATGATTCCTTAGAATAGGGTTCCTTATATCAATATAGATAGTCATAGAATGTCTTATATGATTCATTGAAATATTAATTACCTTGGTATCATCACTTCAAATAGGTATATTATAAAACATTTATCTAAAACAAAGTAGGGTGTGTTTCATTCACAACACTTGTGGACATCAGCTTCAAATAGACACATATTCTGCCTTAGCCAGAGACATGACATCTTATTGTAGTTTTTTAGATGATAGGTAAAATAAATATATTCCTAAAATGATATAGGTTATTGAGGTACTATTTATATCTAATCTACAACCTCCAGAATTAGAATCTAAATGTGAAATTAAACTAAACTCAATGGTTTTGGGGTAAAAAATTGAATGAATAATACTCCATTTTCAGTATCTAAAAATTATTTTTTGTATTAGAAAATGGTAATTACATTGTATTTGAATAAATATAGTACTTATACATACAAAAAAATATTATTTATTTTCTCCTAGTAGTAAATAATAATAAACTACCAATCACAAATCTATATAACTTGTTTCCAACTAGTTTCCCACCTTTATCAAAATCATATTCTATATTGATACACATGCAATTTCAATATCTCTTACTATTTCCAAATAAATAAATTTTAAATAAATAAATAGTATATTTACTTTCATTAAAACATTAACATAATATTTTTTATATATAATAAATCCTTAAAAGAATTTAGTTATCCAATCATACTCATTTGAAATTATTTTTTCATTATAATTAAAAATTCACATAAATAAATTTATTTGTTGAACCCAAAATAACATCAATAACATAAATTTGTACTATTAAAAAATTTTCAAAAATTCTTAAAAAGAGTAGGAACTTCTAATCCATTAAAAATCATTTTTCTCATAAAAAATGATATAAATCATTCATACAAAGCTCTAGGTGCTTGATCAGGGCCAGATATATCTTTATTATGTTTGAAAACATTATTTGGTTTATGAAGTATTTTAAAATCTAGATGTTGTTTAACAAGAACATATGCTATTAAATATCCATTTAAAAAGGTAGATTTAGCATTTATCAAATATAATTTAATGTTTATATGAGATGCATAATCTTAAAAGATTATAATGGATTAAATTCTATAGTCTTTTGAAAATGTATCATCATAATCTATACATTCTTACCGATTATATCATTTTCTACTAATATAGCATTTATTCTGGTTATAAGAACACGATCATCCAATTTATTTCTAAATATCAACTTTGTTCTTATTACTTGACAATTTTTTGGTCTTTCAACTAAATCCTAGAATTCATTTCTTTTGCATTGGTGTAGTTATTATTTCCTTTTTAATAGCCAAATATCATCTTCTAAAAATTATAGGATATATTTATGTTATAAATGAGATATAAAATAGATAATTCAACAAGGTTTACTACATTTCTTCTGGTATTAATTCATGTGTTCAGGTCTCCTAGAACAGATTCTAATTGATGACTTTTTAAGGTTCTAAACTATATATGTAAAACCCTTTTAGGTTCATCAGTTTCATTTTCTTATAAATTGGGATAAAAGTTATTTCAATAATTTTCAAAATTATCTTTTTGAGATTCATGTGTCATGTTGTCAAATTATTTAATAATATAATATTTTTGGACTTTCTCTTTAATAAATGGGTCAGTTTCATCAAAAATCACATGAACTTGTTCTTTAACAATCATTGTATTTTTAATAAAAACCATATAGGCTTTAGAAGAAGTAAAATATCTTATAAATATTCATTCATCATCTTTTTGGTCGAATTTATAATGGTTGGTTTTACTATTCAAGATAGAAACCTTGAAAAAAACATTAAAATCAATTAGTTTAGGTTTGATGTTATTCCAAAGTTTATTGGGCGTCCTTTTAATAATTGTTGTTATAAAAAATATTTTCATCATATATAAGTACATGCTTATAGATTTTACCCAATGATATATAGGAAGATTGAATTCATTTATCATCGTCCATGCCATTTCATTATTAGTTGTGTTTCTTCATTCAAAAATTCCATTTCACATAGGGATTACTGGTCGATAGAATGTGTGTCAAATACAGAGATATGATAAAATCTTATGAAATTATTGATTCTAAAATTATCTAACATGATCAATTATCTATGAAATTATTTTTAAATCCTTTTCATTTTGAACAATTTTGCAACTACTTCCAATAATATTGAAAACTTCACTTTAGAGTTTTAGGAAATAAACCCATATAAATCTAGAATAATCATAAGATAAAACATAAATATATAATATACCCACTAAAATAAATACTCTTTATTGTTCAGAAAAATCTATATGGATATGTTCTAATGGATTATAGTTATAAATTTTGTTAATTTATTTGGATGATGATTTGTGATGTTTTCTGATTTGACATGGATCACATAATCAATCACATTCAAACTTATGACTAGGTAAATTAAAAAATAATTGTTTCTTAGGTAATTTATGTAGAGGATATGTATTAATGATTCCATTTATTTTATTCCAAATCCATGACTCATTTTTATTAAATTATAAATAGTTCACATTTTTTTACATCATGAATTAAGATCCAAAGTATAAACGTTATATGTTCTAGGTGTTCTGAATTCAAACAGTATATCTTTGAAAACTGAGAATGAATTTTAAGATAAATCAACATAATATCCATTATCACAATGTTTTTATATACTTACCATGTTATATTTTATCCCTGTTACAAATAGTACATTTTTATTGAAATATTATTTAGATCACCAATATTTCCAACTCTAACAATATTTACTTTTACGTTTTCACCAAAAGTGACTATACATCCATCAATTTGAGTCTATATATGAATCTATGATGAGTATATACGCTTATATTCCGAGAATTCAATATCCATATACCTTATTAATTTTATATTCTTTTCATATTCTTCTTGAAAAAAAAATTAACCATGTGTTTTTTTGGTGCCCATATTTTCTTAAGTCTAGCAGTTTCAGTGAGCAAAGATCTTGGAATCAATATCTCCCTTTTCCCAATTTTGAATTATCAGCTTCAGATATATTTTTTGAAATAATTCCTTTTCAATAACAATAATTTGAGGATTTTTTAAGTAATTTTTGTTAGTGAAATGATATTTTATTCAACAATAATACCATGTAGCATTTTTGGAAATGGGAAAAAAAATTTATAATTTATAATTTTCATGCTTGCTTAATATTAAAAAATTTATTTTTTAATATCATTATTTACGATAATCTAATTCAAATAGTATTCTCCTTTTGTTAAAATACATGAAACACTTTTATAAGATTATACTCCATCCATCAGTTCTTTATTCCTTTTTTCATTATTAATATAATTTGATGTATATAAATTTAATTTTTCAATTAGATATTGATAATTATTTATCATTGTGTATATTTATACTAAATAACATTTCGTATATTTTTAATGATTTAAAGTTCATTATAAAATAATCATATTTTTATTTTAAAATAGACTATTATTCTGTGAATTTGTCTTTTTAACCACTATCAATATAAGAGGTAGAATAAGAATAAGTGTGTACCTCATTTTATTCCTTAGTCATAAATCACATATTGGATTTTTATTTTGTGTCTCTTTTTATTAATAAGATTTCGATGAGATTGTGGGGTATTAAGATATAATCCACAATGATTTCAATGTGTTTTTCCATTATGCTCATAATCTGCATCATTCTGATCATTATTCTCTATCCTCCTTCTTTCATAATTTATTTAGGTGCAGTCATGTCTGATGTGGACCAATATTATGCATTCGTATCATCTTACTTATATACATTATTTTTCATCCATCTTAACAAATTATCTAAATCCACTATTTTTCTAGTATAATTTTTAAAAAAAATTAGCTAGTTATTCTATTTACAATTCAGAGTCTAAGGAGTTTTAATATTTTAATATTTATTTCTTATATTGATTTTCATTCATTCTTCTAGATGTTACCTTATGGGTTGTTATTTCCCTTTTAAAAATAATCTTTTGATATTCAGATTAATCATTATTTTTTACTACACACATCATCAATGTCCCAATTATTCCTATTATTGTAAAATTGTTGACAATATATGATTGATGAATTGTAAGAGATATGTCATTACATTTATAAGGTAGTACTCTAGGAAATTTTGGTGCTTGATCAGACTGACTTATGGGATCTTCTGGGGAAGTAATATTATTGAATATCCCTGCTAACCATCCATCCATTTATTTTATTATTTCTCCAACGATCATTATAATGGTGTAAAACTGTTGTTTGGAAGTATTATACCTCATTTTTCTGATATTATCAATCCCTTCATAATTTACTATGATAGTTTTCCAAATCTCATAGAATGTAGGGAATTTTGAGATTCTGTTGAACTCATGAGGTCCAATTTCATATATTATATCATTCATATCTCGTTAATTTATTTAATATTCTACTTTTGTTGAAGTATCCCATGTTATTGGATTTTTCTAGAAGTTCATAAGGATAAATGATCATTGAATAGGCTTTGAATCCATGATTTTTTAGATAGATAATAATTTTTTATTTATATAATCCATAGTTGTCACCATTAAAATATAGATGGTGAACCATATACATACCTTATTTCAGATCATCAATTTTAATCTATATTATATAGACTATATTCCATTAATTTTGGTATAAACATACTAAAAACCTATCCTATCATAAAAAACTATTAGGTTTTAAAAAAATAGAAATATACATAAGATAGAGGAGGTTGAATTGTGTCTTTTTGAAAATCTCTACATATTATTGATTTTATAACTATTTGTAATTTTTACTAATACATTGTGTCCCCTTTTGTGATAAGTATGATCAGTGAATAAATATAAAGTATGAACACATCAATTTTACCAGCTCTTCTTCTATGATCTTGTATAATTTCACTAGAAAGTTCATATTATAACAAGTTCTTTTAATCCAAAAATGATTGAAATTAGTTAACACATTTATAAAAAGGATAAATAGATACATCTAATTATTTAATAGTTAACCAGTTTTCCAATGATTAGACCGAGAAATAGACACTCAACCCTATCTATGTTCGAGCAGTTGAAACTCAAATAAACCAACTGGTTTTGACTTAATAATGGTTTGGGTTTAAATACATAGTTTTAGAAGAAACAAATGATAGTTGATGTATCTTCTTCATCATAAAATAAATTGTGTATGAAACAATAAATCTGATGTGATCCTCATTGGAAACGATCTTTAATAAACGTAGAAACAAAAAAAGTAGTTGTATGAGGTTGGAAATATGTCTCCAAAGTATTGCCTCTTACAGAAAAAGTGTTGATCGTTCAAAACAAAAGCATTGTAAAATTTATTACCATGTATGTCGTCGTATCTATGCCGATTATCATAATACTATTTATTTTGATAATACAATGTTCATATATATTCTCTTGGTTGATCTGATGCACGAAAATCGCCTTCCAGATTGCATATATTCATAATATAATATAATAGAGGGAGACATAAATTCATGTATGAATAAGGGTGACATTATCCAATGAATATGGATATTTTAATCGACGAAAATGAGCCTTTTAATGCATTTTAGGCGAGCTTTTAAATCAGTTCTTTTATTCATACAAGACCCCTGATGAAATATCGGATAAAATCATGGATTTAAATAACCCGCATTGAATAGTCAAACATAGGAATCCCTCATAAAACAAAAAAAAATTGGTGTTCAACTACATATCATTCATTCTTTAAACATAAGGTAGACAATTAAAAGATTACCTTAAATGTATGGCTGATGGACCATATTTGTTTCTCAAATGCTGAGTTCCTTACATAGGGTTTCATAAATATTATTCTTGTAGTAATAAAAATAACCATCCATACAAATGTAAGGTTATTTAACCATAATTTTCATATAAATTATTTCTTATGATCAATAAATAATGTTCACAATGAGGGGTTAATTCTTTATGATATGTTTACCAATGTAGATTTCATTCCTAATGCAATGTTCTAAACATAGGGCATGGATGATGTTTCGAGAAAATATTAAAACTTTTACCAAATAATTTGTTGAATAATTGTTGGAGATTAATAAAATAAATATAATTACACAAAAAATATTGCATGCAATAGTAATTTTCTAAAATACAATTCTTGTAATATCATTAGTAAAACAAATAAAAAAACTTGTGAGAATCAAAATAATTATGATTTATAGAGTATTATTTAGGAAATACATGACCAACAATCCTAGTTTTATTAGATGAGTTATTTTCACCCAAAATCATCATTTGAATAATATTATGAGATTTTATGGCCATATGGATCACATTAATCCATATATTGTATTTAATTGAATGAAATGTAAATTTTATTGTACTATAGTTTTTTAGAAGTATAATATTTTTTCTACGGGGTAATTAAAGGGATATGTTTTACTATAAATATTATTTTGAATGATAAAACGTTTAACTATATCTTGGTATTTTTTTAATTTTTAGGGATGAGATAATTAAATGTATGATCTAAAAAATTATGATGTAGGAATTTTTCAATTAATGGTAATATCAAATAAATTACATTAAAGATATTAAAATAATTATAACATGATATTATTAACCTCATCTATGAATTATATTGCGGAATTTGTCATTATAGTAATGAATTAAAAAATTAGTTATAAGAGATCATGATGTTATAATATTTTTTTAAAAAAAATTAATGAATAGTATTAAAATTGGCATTAATGACATTTTAAAATAAATAATATAATTTAAAATACTAAAAATTTTAAAAAATTGCAATTCATACAAATGATTAACTTAAATTTCAAAATTTCATCATTTAATCATTTATTGGTTATTTTTTATTATAGTATTTATATCTACCCTCAAATTTTAAATTACAAGATATCACGTTAAGAATTGAAATGGATAAATAATGGTTAAAGATAAAAGATAAGTATGAAAATATAGGCAAACATATCAAATTTTTATTATAGAAATTATTTAGACCCATAATAATCTGTATTGATAATAATCACTTTTGATTCGTTCAGAATTTAAAAATAATTCATATGAATTTAATAATTTTTTGAATTCCATTAGTTCCCATCACCTCTCATATTTTAAGGAACCAGTTAATCTTTTTTCAATGCACCTATGAAAAAATTTGGTTTACCATAATCTTCACAAATACCTTAATGTAATCCATCCCCTCATGTAAAATCTATTATTTTTATCGTAAAACCACCCTTAGTGGTCTTACTGTGTCAATAAAAGGAGACCATCAAAATAATAAGTATTACATTAATCGAGTAGTTATATTTTATTTATTCTTCCACATCCTTCAATTTTTTTAAAACATGTTGCAATATTAAATAAAATATCCTAAATATAATAATATTTTATTATGTTAATATCATCTTCTAACTACATACCCACTTACATCAAATGGGAACTAAATTAACCATTCACATGTACGACAAAATACCACCTCATAAACCAATATAATTAATTTTTCATCACCACCTCTCATGATTTTTTTTAATTATATAATTAATGTTTATATATGATTTTTATTAAATATTTATAATTAATAAATAAAATATATATCGTTTAATTTCATACCTTTCTATGAACATAAATATGATAACATTGTTCGTGCACACATGTGAACTATCACCTACACAAAGTGATATGATCCATTTTTCATTAAAGCATAACATTGATGATATATATAAGTATATTTTAATGATTAATATGATATTAATGATATTATTTTAGTTTAGTGAAGGTAAAATAATGCTTAAAAAATTCCATAATGATTATTGAAAAATGGAAACGTTACTCATGCGAACATATGGCCTACCATCTCCACGATTATAACATAGTTCATTTTTCATATCCATATATAATGGGTGAATATAATAATATTATTAAAATATAAAATTGATTATTATTTCATTAATTTTATTTCTTATTTGATCAGATTATGATCACTTTTTAAATATAGACATCATACCAAAGTCATTTTGGACTATTTTATCTAATATCATCAAAACCTCATATGTGGTGTAAAAGAAATAAATAATTCTTATCACATAAAAATAAGTAATATAAAAAGAATATTAAATATGGGATATTTTCTCATGAATCTAAATAATTATATAAATTTTATTATTTAGGAGTATATATTTTTTATGTGATGATTCAGACTCAAGGTTACGAACATCGTCTGAATCTCCCTTCATTGAGGCATGTTTTGATGATATACACCATTTTTATTTTATGAGGTGTATATACATACCAACAATAACGAAATATCCTTAAACAAGACATAATATTGATTTAATTCATGAATTTTACTTTCTTTCACACAGAGGATCTTTTCATGTTTAGAATTTTAATGAGTTAGGACACAACACATACATAACAAAACTATAAAATACAAAGTGGAAACTTTTGAATAGTATATATAATTATTATAATATAAATCATTTAAAATAATTAATTATCTATTTTATAAAACTCTTGACTACTTTAAAAAATTATTTTTCCAACACCTTACTCATTCTCATGTCCTGTGTAAACTTAAGAAAACATGGGATGAGCATAAAAATTTCAGTACGGGATGTACAAAGATTGAAACAGTTTGTCTATTGATAAACAATAAAACCCATGAAAATTTATCATATGTAATAATTTTCACCAATAATAATTAAATACATTACTTGGAAAATAAGATCATTTCACACCTCATTTTTAATCACATGATTTCCTTTAAACCAATTGAAATAATATAAAATACATAAAGGTATCATCATATGTCATTATTCACGTCTCTATTATAAATTTAATAATATTGTCATTAAATTCCATATATTTAACTCTTAAAAATTATATATCCATAAGACCAACCTCTATATCCAATGCATTGGAGGTTATAATGCATACACCCATGATTGGTTTATCACAGAACCACCCATCCTTGGTTTATCATGTAGCAACCCTTCAAATGTACAAGTACCATTACATAATCATAACACATAAAATCATTATATTTTTAAAATTTCACTCTTAAATTTCATTTTCACAAGTAGAAAACAATTCTTTTTATATAAATTACCATTGTGTTTCCAAACCCCATTTAAATAAATTAAAATAGATATGTTCTCATATTACATTGAAACATTTGATAGAAAGTTGAAATTTTAATATTTAAAACATTCATATCAGTATAAATATATTAAAAATACATTTTGAACACATATAAATTAATGATAATTATTTAGAATAATAATTCAATAAAACAAATAAATTTAGGTTTTAGTTAAATCGTCCCTTACAAATATCAAATCACTCAAGTGACCATTCATAAAACGAATTCATTATGTGTATCCACTATTAGTACATACAAAAAATTAGAAATAAATTATAATATATTAAAATTTTGTTTCACACATAATCATTTAACAAAATAATCAAGAAGTATAAGTTTAACTAAGGATATATAAATTTGGTTAATAATTCCTTTTCTACGTTCTAATCAGTCGAATAATATTCCCCATTAAAGAGTAACAATTAAGAAATAATTATATATAATGAGAATACAAAATTTATGATATAATTTTTCAATGGAAATTTATATACACCTCAAAATAGAATATAGGTGCATAACATCAAGATATGCCTCAATTAATGGAAATCAATATGAAGTTCCTTACCTTGGGTTTGAATCATCGCGTAGAATATTTACATTCATATATAATAAACATAGGTTAATTATTTACATTATATCGTTTCTTTTTCAATTTTATAATGCCTTTATATCACTTATTACCATTTTATAATAAATACTTAATTATTCATGTTCACGTTAGATGGTTTGAGGATATTCTGTATGTGATTCCAAAATTACTTTTGTATGAAGTCTATGGTGAAAAGTTTTTATTAGAATATAATTTCTAGAAAAATATTCCTAAAATAATAAAACAACTTATAAATAAATTGTACTTTTAAATATATAGATTAAAATTTATATAAAAAAAGAATTGTGTTACAATCACGAAGACGATAAGTCGTACCTATGTGAAGTGCCCAGATCAGTGTGAATCACTGAGAGGGGGAGGGGGTGAATCAGTGATCCTTTAAAACTTTTTACTAATTGATTCTTTATCAATTAAACCTCTATTTCTTGTTAAGGCCTCGATCCACTCTTCTTGTATCTCTCAACCTTTCCCGAATGATGCAGTAATGAAAAGGCACAGGACACAAGGATTTACAAGGTTCGGAACCAAAGGCCTACGTCCTTTCCATGTTGGTTATACACCCCAACATGGTTTCTCCATTATAATCGGTTAGTATTACAATGGTCAATACAGAGTCCCATTGTACCTCTCCGGAGTCCCACAGGAGGGTCTTTATACTGGGTCCCACAGTGTTACCAGAGTCCCACTGGCCTGCTCCAGAATCCCACTGAAGACTTCTTCCACCCTGAGTCTCACAGGGGGCTTCTCCTGGCTCCTCGAGTCACATGAGTAGCTCATCTTCTGTTCAGATCTTCAAGTAACTTCAGCAGCCTGGGATAAAGGCTGATGGCCTTACTCTTCTCTTCTAATCACTTGTGGTTGATCAGGGCTTCTCGTCTAGCTCAGGCTTTATCTCCTTCTTCGGGATGACCTGGCTTCTCTCTCCAACTACTGAATACTCAGACAACTGATATCTTTAACTTTGTTCTGGTCCAGTCTCATAGGAATTCAACTTCATGCACTGAATGCATAGAAACTCTGATTCTTCAAGATCTTCTAGTCTTGGACTTCTCAATTGCACACCACTGATTTATCTTTGTTCCCGTGTGCATGTGCATGCATGCATGCATGCAATCTCCTTCTTCTACTTTTGGTGCAATAAACCCAAAAAGGGTGTAATCACTTTTAAGCACACACCTTCTCCACAATCTTCACACACTGTATTCAAATTGTTCACACACTTAGAAGTGTGTTTTACTTTAGTGTGGAACGTCTTCTTCTTCTTCTAATGTGTATACACTTTTATTGCACACACTAGGCTTCAGCCTTCTTGTTTTGTTTTCACACACATTTTCTTTGTTCAATTTGCAAACAAAAGAGACTTGGCCTCTCCTTCTTGCACACCCCCAAGGGCTACGACCTCTTCTTCAATTTGCACATACAAGTGCCAAAGGGTGTCTTCCTTGTTAAACACACACACTCAAGGTATGTTCTGCACTTTGCATACACAAGGTTCAAGCCTTCCTATTCTTCTTGCACACACACTTAGTGTAGTGGCCTTCCTCTTCTTTTGCGTACACTCAAGGCTACAGCCTCTTGGTTCATTTTCACATAAACCACCCGTAGGTGTGTTCTTTCAATTTTCACACACTCCAAACTAAACCTCGGCCTTCTTTCTTCACTTAGCACACAAGGCACTAAGTCCTCGGGTCTTCTTTTCCACTTGGCACACACACACTGCCTTCTTCTGTTTTTGCACACACATCCCGAACTCCTTGGGTGCAAGGAAGCCGTGCAAGTCTCGTGTGCAACCGGTGCAAGGCACGCAAGGCCTCGGGTGGCCACTGCCGCGCAAGTGTTTACCGCACAGGGGGCCGCGGTGCACAGAGGGAGCGCCCAAGTTCACGCTGCCCAACACTCTCTTCTTGTCGCGCAAAGAGGATGCGTACAAGGAACTTCATCCGCGCAAGATACTTGTGCGGGGCTTCAAACCTTCGGGAGGAAGAGAGATGCGCTCACAGGACAGAAGATTTTCAACAACGTTTCAGCAAGCGACTACGAGGGCAAGGGCTCTGTTTATATAGGCGAGAGATGCCTCTATCCTTCCGCGTGTTAAATCTTGAATCACCGAAGATTTCGGATCTTCAGAATCTTTCCAATTTTTTGCCTTTTCTCTTCGGTGCACGCGGGTTCATTTATTTATTATTTATTTTTTATTCCTCTTCATGCACGTGCATGGAACAACATGTAGAGCCTCATTAAAATCCACTCCATGCAAAATACAATCCAACATAGCCTCGGCACTTCGTTTGCCTTCGGCCGAAACTCGAAAATCTTCATTTGTTGCATGCAAACTCATTTTCATACATGGTCATGTTCGGTAGGTCCAGACGAGCTCGAGGGTGACTTTAGCTCGTTCGGAGGTGGCTGGTAACTCGAAATACGTCGTCGGGGAGGCCTCTGGTTCCCATGGGGCTCACGGGTGGCTTCGGGCGAGCTCAAGGAAGAGGACGGTCTCTTAGCCGTCGGATCAGATGTTTGAAATACATCGGACGGCCGCGATCAGAAGATCTCGCGCGAGATTGATCGTGCGGTCGAGATCTGGCACGCGATCGATCGGGCGGCCAGGATCGCTTCCGCGGCAAAATCTGCCGTCCCACATCGAAACGCCGCGGGAATTTCTCACGGCTTATCAAAGTACCGCAGCCGCCTTATGATCAATTGGTTATCTTCCCCCTCCATGGTGCTGCCCCGCACCGTGCCTCTGCGGGTGCGTTCTGCGTCCACCCTTGTCACTCGGGCGATCAAATGCGCCCACCATGCGTGCCTTCGGGCGCGCGCGCTGCGCGGGCTTCACCACCGCGTAGCTCGGGGCGTATACACGGCCCCGCCCTTCTGCCTCAGGGAGAACCTTGCCCTTGAGGGTTCCCCATGGGCGTGGCGCCTTAGGCCCATATGTGCCTTGGGTGATCCCTCGGCTGGCCTCCTTGGTGGCCATATTTTTTGCTAGTGTAAAACACTAAGTAACTTTGTATAAAAACAAAGTACCAAGTGTAATATGCCAAATGCCACTTCTCCCTTCTTCATTTCTTCTCTTCTCTTCTTCTGAATAATTCCACCAATTCCTCTTCAACATATATTCATCACTTAGGAATGGAAATTATTGAAGGTTCTTCATCTTCAACCGAACTCTTGAATCAACATGAATTCTCCAATGTGCTTCATTGATCTAATCAGAGATCAATTGGATCAACTTCAAATTCACATGCAATAAGTGATAGTGCATGGACTTCATTAAACCACTTCATCCACTTAGAACTTGTGGATGGATCATCTTCATCTCCTCATGCGTTGTCTTAACAATGCATGGTCTTCTAACATTGTTGTGACTTTGTATCATCAGGATACAAGTTCTATGAACTTAATGATCAGCTCAACAATCGTCAGATATAATGATGCTCCATCATCATTCATTCTTCAAGTGTTGTAACTTAGTATCATCTTGATACAAGTATTGAAACATTAAGATCAGTTCTACAATCGTCTGATATTCATGGAGAATGTTTCAACCACATCATCCTATGTCACTTAGTGAATCTCCTAAGTGACATGCATCTTAGTACCATGGCCATTCTCCTTTATCATCATCACCATCACATCCTTTGTCATTCACATATTGAAACGCCTTGACATCCATCCATTCATTCCTTGACAACAACATACCTCATTGAAAACAAATGCAACACAGTGCATTTCAATCTCCCCCTTTGTATTTATTGTCAATACACTTCTTCAGCACATATGAATGGGTCAATATGTGTGCCAATATTTTCTCCCCCTTATTGGCAATCAAATGCAAAGGTGTAGTGTGGTTCTTTTTCATAATATCACTTCCTCCCTTTGAAAAGTATTTTCTTGAAAAACACTAGAGAGGGATGATGTCACATGTTCACTTGAGCAATGAACCTTTAGTAAATCAGCTCTAAGTCTACTTGGGATAACCCGGTGTAGAAAACAAGAGTGATGTAACCATGTTACTCAATGTTGTCCAACATTCACTATACATGTGAGATCATGCTTCAAGGGGATTGAAATTTTTCAAATATAACAATGAATTTTCTAAATCCTGCACAACTTCACAAAACTCATTAGAAAGTTCAGTGCAAAGATAAAGCTCCCCCTTTCAACCATTTGCCTCCAATCAATACTCCCCCTTAATTGTCATGATGAATACAATTAAGAAACAAGGGATGAAAGTATGATTGGAATACCTTCACTTTTCTCAAGATGGTATTAAATCTTAGAATCCCATCTTCTTCTGATTGGATCCCCCTCAAGGGGTGCACTCCATTCTTTCCAAAGCATCCTCTAGTTGAGAATGATCATCATCTTCAATTCCCTGCAATGTCAGCACATGTAAATAAAAGTGATTAGGTAATAAGATGGAACCTCCTTGGTTCATCAATGTGATCAACAAGGTTGAGAATATTCTCTCAACCGAGATGTCCCATTTTCACCATTCTTCACACTTGCACATTTGATCTTCAATGATGTTGGTGCTGGTGTGGATCTCAATACATCTTCATGTGAAATATTATTCTTCCCTTTTGCCTTAGCAATTGCCAGAACTTCATCTTCTGCTCTTTTCAGATCTTTGGCAAGTTGCAACTGATTTTTCCATTTGACTAGTAAGTCACTTGGAAGTGTGGCCTCAGTTCTGGATATTCCACATGGTTCTTTTGATGCTGTTAAGCTACCTTTCTTAGGCAACTTATTTTCAATCAATCCCTTTTGCTTCTTCTGGATTGATTGTCTTTTTGATTCCAGTCTGCTTCTATTTAATTCCATGGCTTGTTCACAAAGATCCATGGTGTGTCCTTTCTTTCCACAGTAGAAGCATGTTTTCTTGGTGGTCCTTCTGGATGCATCACCCTTCTTGGATTTAGACTCCAAGGACTTCTCTTCCTTTTTCAACATCTTCTTGGGAGCATTGTCACCTTTCTTCTGTTTGCATCCCAAAGATTCTTTCTAAGCCAGGTTCTGTGATCTTTTCTTCTTTTGAGCTCTGGATACAGTTGGAGATTGACATGTATCTATTTGACCACTTTTGCAATCATCCCAGATGTTGTCAAGTAATCCAAATCTATTTGCAGAAAACAGATGTCTCTGGACCTGTGGATGCTGCTTCTTTTCATCTGGCTTGCTCCCCCTTGGCATGGGCTTCCTTTGTGCTTTCACATTGAGAGGATTGTACCAAAAATCCTTTGCACAATGCCCATACATATTACAACACCAACACTGACCCACAAATCTTGACCTCTTGAGTCCTTCTGATTGTAGGGTACTTTTCTTTACTTGTTGTGCTGTTTCAGGAGAGCTTTCTTTCTTCATTGTCTTCATCCATACTTGTTTGGAATTATTCTTCCATCCTGCACTTTTTGTGGAAACACAATTAGAAGCATTAGTACAAGATGAGATGGATGGTACCTTCCTTTTAGAAGTTGTTTCCCTTTTATTAGAGGATTTCTTTCTTTTAGAATCATCCTGCTCAATGCATACTTGAGTAGAAAAATTTCTCCTTTCAGCTGACTGGGAGGCTTTGACTTTGGGTGATTGCTGATTGTTCAATATCACCTACAGTTCTAAGCATTTCATATTGAGGGAGTTCTTCTCATCCTCAATAGTTCTTAGCCTTCCTTCCCAATTTTCTTTCAGCTATTCTAACTGGTCTTCATGCACCTTCTTCATTTCTTGTAATGAATTGTCAAGCTCCTTTACCCTGTTTACTTTGTCTTCAAGTTGAGCATCTCTGACATTCATTGAAACTTTGTGCCTCTTTTCCAGTGCATGGAAAACTTCTTTGATCATTATCATAAAGATTTCTTTCTCAGAAAGGCTTCTTTGCAATTCTTCAGCAGTGTCTTCATATCTTTCATTGCAAAGAGAAACGGTTTCCTCTTTAGCCTTCACCAGCTTTCTGAGAGTGTTGGTTATGCCAACCCTTTTTTCCAATTGGACTTTCAGAGAATTGGCTTCATCTTCTAGCAGTAATTTTTCTTCTTGAATATCAAGGAGGCCTGTAGCTATACACATTGCCACTTCCTTGGGGACTGTCTTCTGAAGATATTTGATTGCATTTAGAAGATCATTGTTCCTTCCATCTTCATCACAGCTAGAGTAGGCTTCATCAGAAGAATGATAAAAGGAATTGTCATCTGATGTGACTTTCACATTTCTTTCCATAGAAGGAGTTTCTCTGATTGCAACAACCTTCTTCCTCATCTTCTTTGCCTGTTTCTTCTTTCTATTTTTCTGAGTCTTGGTAGATATCTCAATTTGAGGCTGTTCTCTCATTTCCTCAAATTTGCACTCCATATAGACTCTCTTGGATCTTTTAGAGGCAACCTCCCTTTGATACCAATTGAAGTGACCAGATCAGTGTGAATCACTGAGAGGGGGAGGGGGTGAATCAGTGATCCTTTAAAACTTTTTACTAATTGATTCTTTATCAATTAAACCTCTATTGCTTGTTAAGGCCTCGATCCACCCTTCTTGTATCTCTCAACCTTTCTCGAATGATGCAGTAATGAAAAGGCACAGGACACAAGGATTTACAAGGTTCAGCACCAAAGGCCTACGTCCTTGCCATGTTGGTTATACACCCCAACATGGTTTCTCCATTATAATCGGTTAGTATTACAATGGTCGATACAGAGTCCCACTGTATCTCTCCTGAGTCCCACAGGAGGGTCTTTATACTGCGTCCCACAGTGTTACCAGAGTCCCACTAGCCTGCTCCAGAATCCCACTGAAGACTTCTTCCACCCTGCGTCTCACAGGGGGCTTCTCCTGGCTCCTCGAGTCACACGAGTAGCTCTTCTTCTGTTCAGCTCTTCAAGTAACTTCAGCAGCCTGGGATAAAGTCTGCTGGCCTTGCTCTTCTCTTCTGATCACTTGTGGTTGATCAGGGCTTCTCGTCTAGCTCAGGGTTTATCTCCTTCTTCAGGATGACCTGTCTTCTCTCTCCAACTACTGAATAATCAGACAACTGATATCTTTAACTTTGGTCTGGTCCAGTCTCACAGAAATTCAACTTCATGCACTGAATGCATAGAAACTCTGATTCTTCAAGATCTTCTAGTCTTGGACTTCTCAATTGCACACCACTAATTTATCTGTGTTCACGTGTGCATGTGCATGCATGCATGCATGCACTCTCCTTCTTCTACTTTTGGTGAAATAAACCCACAAAGGGTGTAATCACTTTTAAGCACACACCTTCTCCACAATCTTCACACACTATATTCAAATTGTCCACACACTTAGAAGTGTGTTTTACTTTAGTGTGGAACTTCTTCTTCTTCTTCTAATGTGTATATACTTTTAGTGCACACACTAGGCTTCGGCCTTCTTGTTTTGTTTTCACACACATTTTCTTTGTTCAATTTGCAAACACAAGAGAGTTGGCCTCTCCTTCTTGCACACCCCCAAGGGCTACGGACTCTTCTTCAATTTGCACATACAAGTGCCAAAGGGTGTCTTCCTTGTTGCACACACACACTCAAGGTATGTTCTTCACTTTTCATACACAAGGTTCAAGCCTTCCTATTCTTTATGAACACACACTTAGTGTAGTGTCCTTCCTCTTCTTTTGCGTACACTCAATGCTACAGCCTCTTGGTTCATTTTCACATAAACCACCCGTAGGTGTGTTCTTTCAATTTTCACACACTCCAAACTAAACCTCGGACTTCTTTCTTCACTTAGCACACAAGGCACTAAGGCCTCGGGTCTTCTTTTCCACTTGGCACACACACACTGCCTTCTTCTGTTTTTGCACACACAGCCCGAACTCCTTGGGTGCAAGGAAGCCGTGCAAGTCTCGGGTGCAACCGGTGCAAGGCACGCAAGGCCTCGGGTGGCCACTGCCGCGCAAGTGCTTACCGCGCAGGGGGCCGCAGTGCACAGAGGGAGCACCCAAGTTCGCGCTGCCCAACCCTCTCTTCTTGTCGCGCAAAGAGGTTGCGCGCAAGGAACTTCAGCCGCGCAAGATACTTGTGCGGGGCTTCAAACCTTCGCGAGGCAGAGAGATGCGCTCACGGGACAGCAGATTTTCAACAATGTTTCAGCAAGTGACTACGAGGGAAAGGCCTCTGTTTATATAGGCAAGAGATGCCTCTGTCCATCCGCGCGTTAAATCTTGAATCACAGAAGATTTCGGATCTTCAAAATCTTTCCAAATTTTTGCGTTTTCTCTTCGGTGCACGCAGGTTCTTATATTTATTATTTATTTTTTATTCCTCTTCATGCACGTGCATGGAAAAACATGCAGAGCCTCATTAAAATCCACTCCATGCAAAATACGAACCAACATAGCCTCAGCACTTCGTTTTCCTTTGGCCGAAACTCGAAAATATTCATTTGTTGCATGCAAACTCATTTTCATACATGGTCATGTTCGGTAGGTCCAGACGAGCTCGAGGGTGACTTTAGCTCGTTCGGAGGTGGCTGGTAACTCGAAATACGTCGTCGGGGAGGCCTCTGGTTCGAATGGGGATCACGGGTGGCTTCGGGCGAGCTCAAGGAAGAGGACGGTCTCTTAGTCGTCGGATCAGATGTTTGAAATACATCGGACAGTCGCAATCAGAAGATCTCGCGCGGGATCGATCGTGCGGTCGAGATCTGGCGTGCGATCGATCGGGCGGCCAGGATCGCTTCCGCGGCAAAATCAGCCGTCCCACATCGAAACGACGCGGGATTTTCTCACGGCTTATCAAAGTACCTCATCCGCCTTATGCTAAATTGGTTCTCTTCCCCCTCCACGGTGCCGCCCCGCACCGTGCCTCTGCGGGCGCGTTCTGCGTCCACCCTTGTCACTCGGGCAATCAAATGCTCCCACCATGCGTGCCTTCGGGTGCGCGCGCTGCGCAGGCTTCACCACTGCGTAGCTCGGGGCTTATACACGGCCCCGCCCATCTGCCTCAGGGAGCACCTTGGCCTTGAGGGTTCCCCATGTGCGTGGCACCTTAGGCCCATATGTGCCTTGGGTGATCCCTCGGTTGGCCTCCTTGGTGGCCATATTTTTGGCTAGTGTAAAACACTAAGTAACTTTGTATAAAAACAAAGTACCAAGTGTAATATGCCAAATGCCACTTCTCCCTTCTTCATTTCTTCTCTTCTCTTCTTCTTAAGAAGTCCACCAATTCCTCTTCAACATATATTCATCACTTAGGAATGGAAATTCTTGAAGGTTCTTCATCTTCAACCGAACTCCTAAATCAACATGAATTCTCCAATGTGCTTCATTGATCTAATCAGAGATCAATTGGATCAACTTCAAATTCACATGAACTATGTGATAGTTCATGGACTTCATTAAACCACTTCATCCACATAGAACTTGTGGATGGATCATCTTCATCTCTTCATGCATTGTCTTAACAATGCATGGTCTTCTAACATTGTTGTGACTTTGTATCATCAGGATACATGTTCTATGAACTTAAAGATCAGCTCAACAATCGTCTGATATAATGATGCTCCATCATCATTCATTCTTCATGTGTTGTAAGTTAGTATCATCTTGATACAAGTATTGAAACATTAAGATCAGTTCTACAATCGTCTGATATTCATGGATAATGTTTCAACCACATCATCCTATGTCACTTAGTGAATCTCCTAAGTGACACGCATCTTAGTACCATGGCCATTCTCCTTTATCACCATCACCATCACATCCTTTGTCATTCACATATTGAAACGCCTTGACATCCATCCATTCATTCCTTGACAACAACATACCTCATTGAAAACAAACGCAACACAGTGCATTTCACTATGTATGTGTAACCTTTACATTTTTCAATGATCATTATGGAAAGAAGATTTATATAATATCAATATTACATAATGATAATAATGTAGTCTATATATAATAATATTTCTATATATATATATTTCCAATTAGATATGGTGATGAAAAACAAATCACATCGCTTTGTGGAGGTGATAGTTCACACGTATGCACGAATGATGTAAACATTTCTATGTGCATTGAATGGTAAAAAATAAATTATATCATATTATTTAATAATTTTAAATATGTCATTAATGTACCATATAAATATTAAATCTATCAGTATAACTGGTCTTGAGATATTGTGATGGAAAATGAATTATATCGGTTCATGAGGTGGTAGTATGTCATACCAACGAATGATTAATGGTTTTCCCATTCGATGGGTGTGGAGATGAATTTGGTGATGATATTAAAATAATAAAATCTAAATATATTTAGGATACAATAGTAATTGTTTAATAGTATTTTATTAATATTTTAATGAAGTGGAAGATTAAATAATATATAAATAATTGATTAAATTAATACATCTAATTCGGATGATCTCTTTTTATTAACACCTTATATCCAATAAAGATGATTTTCTTCCTAAATAAAGAGATATATATTGTGGGTAGAGATTATATGAATTTAATTTTCTATATATTGATTAATCCAAATGGATTTATATGTATGATTAGAATTTATGTATGGGTGCCCTTTTATAGGAGAGAGGAGGTGCACTCTTGGAATTCATCAATGTATTCAATTAATAAAAATTATTTTAAATTGAAAATGGATCCAAAAAAATTTATTTATAATACATGATTATTATGGGTCGAAATAAATTCCTTAAAAAAAAATTATATATCCTTTTACTATTTTTAATCCTTATCTTTTTTTAACCCTTATTTTCCCTCTTTTAATTCTCACGATTACAACCATTTTTTCATGTTGAAGGATAATATAGTTACTATAAAAATAAAAAATAACACATTTTGGATCATTTTTTGAAATTTTAAAGCTTATTACAATCATTGGTTGCTACTTATAATTTTATGCATTTTTTATCATTTATAAAATATTATTTATTTGAAAATATCATTAATGTCACTTTTGACACTACTCATTACTTGAATTTTTATAAATTTCATAACAAAATGATATCATTGAAAAATATATTTAACTCATTAATAAAATGTAATATTAATCAATAAAAAATTTTAATGACAATAATTATATCAAACTATTTGTTTATATAATTAATATCATTTAATTGTTCTTCTAATTAATTAATAAATTACTATATCATATTTCTTTAATAAATTAATTACTTATTTATTTCCTATTTTTTAAATAATTCAATGATTATGATGAACTTTTTTTCTTTCAGATGAATACATATAGTAAAAAATTCCATATATTTTTCTTAAATGGTATTTTTTCCACTTTTTGGTGGAACCTTTATTTGAAATCTAGATTTTGAAACTATTATAAATTCTATTTGAAACAAATAAACATATTATTTTAAATAGAAATAATGAAATTTACTTTTATATTTTTGTCAAAAGAGTTTCATGTTTGGATATGTTGTGAAAAAATATTATGTTTTAATTGAAAACATGTTTTTCATCAACATTATTTATAGCATTAAATTATATATATTAATGGATTTAAATTATAACTACAATATTTTTTTTTCATTTATTATATTTTTTACCGTGATTTAAATTTTTCAATGAATTTTAATATAAAAATATTTGAGTCTTTTAAAGGTTTTTACTTCTTAAACTCGTTTTCACATTCTATTAACAAGATTAATTTCTAATTGATTTTAGGGATTTTTTTTATATTTGAAAAAATGGAATATATATTAATAATAATAATTTCTTAATTTATTAAATAGGTATGATATTGTTTTGTACTAAATATTAATAGTAACTTTATTAGATTTTGTTCCGAGGGTTATGGGTAAATTTGGGTAAATAAGGGTAAAAAATTATATAATAAATATTATAGATTTACACCGACACATTTCATAATTTTATTGGATTTTTATTTCATGGACCTAATTATTACATGATGTTTTAAGGGAGAATTTATGGCCATTTGGATGAGAATATAACCCCTATAATATTTTATTTAATGAAGAGTCAAATTTTTTCTTACTTTTTTAAAAAAAGATAAATATTTCTAATATGGTGTTATGTAGGTGATATGTTCGACTATATTTACTATTTGGAAGAATAAAATGTTTATATCAATCGTGAAATTTTATTTTAAATTTTAGTGATGTGATAATAAAATTAAAGGCTTACATATAGATCAAGGAGTAATTGTTTAATAAATCGAAATATGAAATTAATGATATTAATAATATTAAAAAATATATATTTTGATATAATTAATGACACACATGACTTTTTTAGACGAATTTTAAATGTTTTGTATTATTTAAAATTATTTTATTAATATATAATATAGTTATGATTTTTTTAAAAAAATAATTCACTTAATAGTGTCAAAATTAACATTAATGATATTTTAAAATAACTAATATTATATTAAATGATATAAAATTCAAAAACAAAATTAATCCAACTAATTAAGATAATTATAAAAATAGAATCAATGAAACATTTATAGTTTTTTGGAATTTTATAGTGACTATATTAACCCTAAAAGAGTTAAATCTCTTATAATCGCGGTAATAGTTAATTCATTTAAATAAGTGTTTAAAAAAATATGGATTAAAAAATTTTGAAATCTTGTTTAATATTAATTTTATAATTTTAATTACACCCATAAAAATTCAATATTTAAAATAGATAACTTATAATCCATTTGTAAAATAAAATTAAAATATATTTATTTAATATTGTGAATAATTCTAAAAGATTCCCTCCTCTCTCTTATAAATTGGATCCAGTTCATCTCTCTTCATTATAATAAAAACCAATTTTATTCATCCAATATCTTTTTAAATACCTTCCAAAACCCATCCGCAACTTATAAATCTCTTAGTTAATATATAACACTCACCTTAGAGGAGTTAAGTTGTTAATCAAAGTAGTTTGTATAAAGAAAATGAAGATAATGGACATACGTGACGAATCCGACTCAATTTAATCGATTTTGTCTCAATATCCATTTAATCAGGCATGTTTCCATGTTAGACACCAATTTTATCATCTTTCTTTTATAGATAAACCCTTTTACATATATCCCCTTTTACATATCATATCATTAATTTATTTAATATAATGTTTTTTAAATTTTTTTAAATGTTATTCCTTCATGCAGATTATGATTCAAATATTTCAAAGTTGTGTGGGATAAATTGATTATAAATATTATTCAATTTCACTCGTATAATTAATTAAAATATAATTTTACATATTTATTTATATGGATATAAAAGGAATATAATGGAAATTTTGTGGATGCATCTAAAATCCTTCTTGTTTTTAATGAAACCACTCCTTTTCTTTTCTGGGTATTTTTTATTGTGCATGAGTTTTTAAAATTGATTGATTGTTTAGGTAACAATAAATTTTTTATTATGTGTATAAATAAAATTTTACGAGTTACACGTTAAAAATTAAAATATTTTACGTGGACTGAATATATAATGGTTCATGGACAGTTGCCTAGTGGTTACATGATAAACCAGGGACGTGTGTTTCTTTGATAATCCATGAACAGGTGGTTACGTTATAACATCCAATGCATTGGGTATGAAGGTCAACTATTTTTCTATTCCAATTATAAGGTTGAAAATTATGTTATTCAAAAGCATTGTTATTTCATTTATATGTATTATAATTATAATTAGGATTGAAGATTAATTTATGCATTATATATGGTTGTTTTGGTATTGTGGTAATCATAGATAATAAAAAGTATAAGCAATTATCATATATTAAAGGGTGGTATTTACTATTTCTTAAGGGTTAAAAGTATTACATTATGATATTGTTTTCATTGGTCTCATGTTTTCACATAACTAATAGTTGTTTGTCTTTGTGTATCCCTTACAAAGAATTTTTTATCATCCATTGATTTGAAAAAAAATCAGAGGATTAAGTAGGGATAGTGTCAAGGATGTGAACATGGGGAAATTTTTTATGATTTTCATAAAGAGAAACCATGTTTTGAACTGTTAACACTGGTGAAAAAAATGGTTACAAATATTATATTGGAAACATGGGATGTGGATAAACAATCTTCAGAAGGGATACAAAATAAATCAAAACTATTAATATTTTGAAAACAAGAAATACCAGGAAAAAATTATCATAATGTAATAAGATGCACCATTTATAAATAAAAAATAATTTATTTTAATACTAATCTTATTTATTACGACCTTTAATATTTATATTTCCATAAACCCACAAAAATCATTCAAAACACATAATGGATTCTTAGAAAATAATAAAATTTATTATTCAAATATATGTAAGGACAATGTAGTAGACTTCCATACATGTCACCCATACAAATGGAATAACCATACTATAAACTTCTATAAATTTCATTCTTAAAAGTTTAAAAATTGTACCATCGACTTTCACACCGAATGAATTAGTGGTTATAATATTACCATCCATCTGTAGTTTGTCCTAAAAACACCCTTCCTTGGTTTGACACATAACCACCTATAAAATTTCAATGTAATATAATATATTCATAATACATTTTTATAACACATAAAAGATTTATGTTTTCAACATTTCACTCTAAATATTTCATTTACTCATAAGAGAGAAATAATGTCAAAGAAATAATAAATCAATTTTGAAAACCCAATTTCAATAAAAAAATACCCATAAAAAGATAAGCGGGGTTTCTTTAAAAAAAATATTTTTAACAAATATAAAAAAATACCTTTATAATAATTTTATGTTCATATAAATAAATAAGTGAAATAATGTCCAAAATGAAGGAAATGATTTTGTATTTAAATCCTTAATCATTTTGATAAGAAAATTTTACATCAATGTGTCTCATACCACATAGATGTATTGGAATCACATGAATGAATAACATTTAAGAGAACATTAAATAACATGAGAATAAATATTTCCATAATATGATATGTTGAAGGAGATGTATATACACATCATAAAATAAGGTGGGTGTATAACATAAAAATATTCCTCAATGAATGGTGATTGGTACAAAGTCCCTTACCTTGAGTCTGATTCATCACGTATGCCCATTATATTCCTAAATAATAAAATTATGTTAATAATTTATTTATTTAGAACCTTATTCATGTTTATAAATCCTTTTATATATCATATTACCCTGTTATATGAATTACATAATTATTTATGTTCATCTCAGAAGTTTTTATGATATTTGGTAAATGAGTTCAAAATGAACATGGTATGATGTCAATGGTTAATGTTACCATTTATCCATAATGTCATGAAAAATATTCATGACATAATAAAAATTTATAAATCAATTATAGTTTTAAATTCATCTATTAAATATATATATATTAAGAATGAACTGTGTTACAATCATGGAGATGGAACGTCGTACATACAGATGGGTAACATTTCCATTTTTCAAGGGTTATTATGGAAGGAAGGTAAGTATTATTTAATAATTTAAGAATGATCCTAATAAAAATAATTCATATTAATAATTCAAATAAACTTATATATATTTATCATCCATGTGACATGGTGATTAAAACAAGGTACATAATTTCCTAGAGGTAATAGTTCACATGTATGCATGAGCAACATTGTCATTTTAATGTGCATTGAAAGATAAAAATGAAAAAGATATATTATTAATTAATGAAAATAAATATGTAAATAATATAATAGGTAACCATTAATTCAATCATTATAAACTTACTAGAGATTCAATGATGGAAAATTATTTATATCAGTTCATGATGTGGTAGTCTTATATACACACAATCAATTAATTATTTTTCCATTTATTGTAAGTGGTGACACATTAACGTGGTAAAATTAAAATTATAATATTTTATATTATTTAGGATACTATATTTATTATTTCATCATGGATTGAGAATATTTTAGGGATGTGGAAGAAGTAATATAAACAAAGTATTGGATTATACCAATAACGATTCTTGGGTTGATCTCTTATTCTCAATACGTTACCACCACAAAGGATTGTGCTCAACAAAAAATAATAGATATATATGGTGTGTATTGATTATATTATGGGATGTGGGTAGATATTGGTTGAACCATATAGGTTATGAGGTCTACAAAAAAGAGAATAATTGTAACACCCTAAGATTTTATGATAATTATTATTTTTAATTTATTTGATGTCATGAGTTTTATGCTACACCAAGATTATATTGTGCTATACGCAACACCGTATTAGCTTGCAGTATATGCAACACTATTCTTGGACTGTGTTACACACAATTTCAAGTTCGTTTGATAGTAGTCATTCTACGCAACATTGAGTGTATATATATAAATATATTTAATTTATAAATGAAATATTATTTTGTTATGTTATACAAAACAACAAAGGAGTCTTTCACAATACACAACCCTGACTTGGCTTGCATTACACACAATCAGGACCTTCCTCGATATCGTGTGTAGTACGCAATACTGAGTTTCACTAAACAACAATATATTATTATTATGGACTAGCCGTTATGAATAGTATTAACTAGATTTTAAATTTAATAACATTATTATTCATCTTACATATTTTCTAGAACATGGTATGAGAAAAAAATAATTTTTTCGGGTAAAATAAGTATTTTTCAAAAAATGCAGTTTTGCCGCCTTTTGATGGAACACCCAAAATAAATCTAGTTTTTGACATGTTTATAAGTTTAATTTGAAAAAATAAAATTATTCCTTGGAATCAGGATATAAAAATTTAATTTGGACAAAATTTTCATATTATTCTGATAACTTTCATATTTTGATGAATAGTAAAAACACGCTATATTTTTATTAAAAAGAAATTTTTTCATCACAATAATTTATAAGGATAGTATATATATTTAATTGGATGAAAAGTTTAATTAAAATATATTTTTACCATTTTATCTAATTTTGGTCATTGTAATTAATTTCACTTTGAAATTGGACATAAACAAGTGTCGATCTTTTGATAGCTATTGTTTCTTAAAAACACGCTATTTGTTTTCATAACGGAAACTAATTTTGAAATTAATTAATGCCACTTATATGTTTTTAATTTCAAAAAATAGACATCATTTTTGAATTCGGAATATCAAATATAGCTTAAGCTGAAATTTTGGTATTTTTCTGAAAACATTGAATTTTTTATGAATAGTGAAAACACTGAATTTTTGGTTAAAACCAACTTTTTATTTAAATAATAATTTATTTTATTTAAATATATTTTATTTTAAAATAGATACATAATAATTATATAATTTCAATTAAATTCATTGGAGTCATTTTATAATAATTTTAAATTTATAAAAATTGTATTGAACTTTTCACTGTCTTTTACCCACCTCCTTGGAGCAATTGCAATTGTTCATAAAACTTAATTTTACCACTTCTGTGAGTTGAATTTTGAAAATCAGAGACACACAGTTAATATCAAGGAGTAAAATTTGGTTCAAATAGGTAAAAATAATTTTTGTTGAATAGTAACTTTTTACTTTTATTTACCACGGTTAAAAGTAAATAGGGTAATTCAAGGTCAAAAATTTATTATAATAATTCAAAATTACCTTTACACATGTCCAAACATTATTGGATGAGTAATGGCCGAACATGGTAATCCTTGGGTCGATTTTGGGATCCCATGGAGCCACTTATGAAAGACAATGACACATTAGATTAATTAATTTAATGTAATGACAAAATTTACATTAGCAATACTCTTTTACTAATTAATTTTTATAAGGGTCTATATAAATTATATTTTCGAATATAAATAATAATTTTAAATCTAAAAATATTTCCTACATGTTGGTATTTTTTTTATAATTTTTAGACATGAAATAAATTAGATTATTTATGACACAATAATGATGCAGTATTTACCTCATTAATAAATGATTTAAATAAATTAGATTATAATGATTAAAATATAATCCAAAACATGTCTAATTCATATTCGATGATTTTATTTCAAATATAGGTCATCTTATCTTCGACATTAATGTTATTTGGACCTCTTGAAACCGATGATATGTTTATAATAAAATAATGTTTTCACACTTTCCTAAAGAGCCCCTCATCTCCCTTATAAAAGGAGACAATGTCTATGCAATTCCTCACACCTCTCAAGACTTTTGGCTCGTCCCAAATCTGCCCAAATAAGGTCCCTAAATCCCTATCCTTCCCTTATAAGCCTTACTTAGGGAGAAAGAACTTCAAGAAGTCCTTTTTGTTCAAACCAAAGGAAGTTACCCAAATTAAAGAAAATAGTTTATCTTATGTTGTTTTCTTTTATTCTACTTCTCCAACCCCTAAACTCTTTTAATCCTTTATTTTGTATCAAAAAAAGTATCCTCAAAATAATAGGATGTTGTTATTATAATTATTATAACTACACTTACACACACCTCTATCCGATGGAAGAAGAACATAATGTTTCTGGGGATGGCAAACTAACGCCTCACGAAACTATGATTGTTCGATTTTCTCCTACCACCTCTCATGGTGGCCATTATGATGGCACGATATTTATATATGTTTTATATTATGTTTATGATTTCCTTATTCTTCTTTAATTCCCAATTATATCAAGCCTTTATGTTTTCCATAGTTGGTAATACGATAATCTCATTTGAGGAAGTGCGGACAACTGCCCCCTCAAAGTGATGTGATTCGTTAATGCCATATGTGGGATGTATAAAGGATGTTGTTAATAATAATATATATGATATTATTCTGAATGTATAATAAACCTATGTATCATTATGTTTTAATTTCATTAAAATAATAAATAATAAATGAAAGTAGCGTTCATGTGTACGTACGTCTTACCGTCTCCATGAATGGTGCATTTCATTTCTTACCTCCATATATTATGTAATATTATAAATACATGTATATGCTAGATATATATGATATATATGATATATAAATCGTGAATATCATTCTGGATATAATAAACCTTTGACCACATGAAAAACATTTAATTATAAGAAGTCCATTTTTGACTCAATTACCAAATATCGACAAAACGAACATTATTAACATAAATGGTTACATAATGTTTATAACATGGTAATAAGTGATATAAAAGGAATAATAAACATGAAAAAGGTGCTTAAGAAAGTAGAAATTAACTTTGGTTTATTATTCAGGAGATTAAATAACGATCTAGTCATGTCAGACACAAGGTAAGGGAACTTCTTCACCCAATTTCCATTCATTGGGTTGATCTTCTCTTTCTTGTTTATGTCGTTCCATGATTATGTGAGAAATGAACTTTTATATATTATCATGTATTTATACATTCTTTATGTGAAATTATAGTGAATACACATAAGTGATCTATTTTATTTACAAAAAGTTCTTTGTAAAGGATAATTTTTCAAATCTCATTTTTATCCGAGATTGCTTATTCGTAAGTATTTACTAGGGTTATTTATATCATCCATGCCCATTTTTTATAAAAGTGATTTCATGTATGTTTAAAGTCATTATTAACCATTTTGACCTTTAGCCCATGGTATAGAAGGAATATTTCTTTTATCTACCATACAAGGTACTTTTTGACTTTTCCAACAAAAGTACGAGAAGAATGTTTTTTAACGGCTATGGCCTGAAAGGATTTTTACGGTTTTATAACGCCTTATTTTCATGAATCTTCCTCCAAAATATTTCATGACTATTTTCAGAAAAATTCTTTTCTTTTAAAATTTCATGACATTTTATGAAAAGAAAATTATTTTGCTGAAGAAAGGATATTTTCCTCAAGAATTCATTTCAATTGTTTTATCAAAACCATTTTTCATCTAAGATGACATTATTTCATATGTGTATATTTCAAGTATATTGTCTCTATGATTTACATAGTTTAACTTTTCTTATTGTGAAACGATATACATTTATTTTATATGGATTATGTGATGATGGGATGATGTTTATGAAACCCATTTTATTCGTTGGGTTGTTATGAATAATGTATGTTTATTTTGTGGCCCAAGTAAGAATGATTTAATTATTAGATGGGTGGGACCTATATATCCCTCCAATGAAATGGGTAAAGATTTATATCTCATGAGATAGACATGGCTGGAGTAGCATGTAAATCTGGTTCAGTAATAGAGGGCTGGAACGGCAAGTAAACCCGGTTCAGTAATGGACTTTGTCCACTAAGATGGTCTTGGCAGCAATGCCTTGGCTACTATGGAAATCAGAACATGTTCTTAATGGTTTCTACAATAACATGTTTTATCCCCATTCTATTTTATCATGATTAATGTTTCTTGATGACCTATGCCTTATGCACTGCCATGCTTTATGTCATTGCTCATGATTTTGATGTTTAAACATTATGTTCATGTTTTTAAGTTCAAATGTATATGATTTGTTTTATTTTATCCATTCTTACCATTACTGAGCATTTGAGCTCACCCTTTTAATGTTTTCTTTTCCCCAGGATATAAACAAAGGTTTTAGGTAAGAAAACAATGGGGAATATCTTTATGGGAGATGTTGAAGATCTTTCACCATGATTAGAAGATTATGTTTCGAGTTTTCAAAGACACTAAACTATTACGGTCCTTGTGTGTTGGTTTTTGTTATATATTAAGTATTATTCCAAAGTAATGTAATGTCCATGTACGTCAAGCTTTGGGTCTCTACAATAATGAGTTCCCATTTATAAGATAGAGGGACACACTATTGGAATAGTTCAACATATTAAATTAATATAAATTATTTTTAAAAAAAAATTCATCCAAATTTATTTAGATATAATATAGGATGAGGATGGGTAAAACGTAAATTATAAAATGAAAATTAGATACGTTTTGATAATTTTTTAATTCATATCTCATAGTTTTAACCCTCTTTAAACCCGTTTAACTTTTACTGTGTTGTCATTTAATTTAAAATTTTAGAGTTAATATAATTAAAATAAATTACAAATTTAAAAAAATAAATTAATATAATTTTAAGAGTTATATAATATTTTTCCCACATTTTTTGAATTTTATATCATTTAATAATTTATTATTTATTATAAAATATCATTTGTGTCAATTTTGACACTATTCAATACGTGTCCTTTTACAAATATTGTATCAAAATGGTATCTTAAAACCAAATAATTTAACAAATCACTAACATATCAATTTAATATATAAAATTATTCAATAAATTAATTAGTTCAAATCATATTTATAATAATAATTTTATTTTCATTTATTTGTTTCTTTCATTAATTAAACTATTAATGCATCATCATTGTGTCACTATTTAAGGTAATTATTTTATCACTAAAATTTATTAATAAATTAAAATGATGTAGACATATATTTTATATTTAAAATTTCTTGTCATAATCAAACATATCTGCTATATACTATCATATTAAATATAGACAGCTTGTTAAAAACAAATGTATTACATGTTTGACATTTCTTTAAATAAAATATTATAAATCTTATCTTCTCATCCATATATCAATAAATGGTCACATGAAAAAACATCTAATTCATATTTTTGAAAAACGCTCTTCCAATAAAATTAGGACAAGTGTTAGGGTAATTTTATAATATTTATAATATTTTTCATACACTTATTTACCTGATTTACTCCTAACCATGGTAATAATGATAACAAAAAAATAATAATCATATTCTTTAGAAATAAAAGGGAAATTTTTACTAAAATTTTAAATTATAATTCCAAATACGAAATCTATTTTTTAAAAAATCAATTCATGGATATCTTAAAAATTAATTAATAATTAATCCTATAGACGGGATAAAATAATAAGTTTTTAAAGTAAAAATGCTCAAAAATCACAATGTATTTATATCTAAATTCAATATGAAATTGATTAAAATGACCTAAATTAGATTAAATTATATAAGATTGATATAATTAACTTTAAAACCAATTAAAACTATTATTTTACACTACAAATTAATTAGATGAAAAAAGTTGTTTTCAATTGACTTGTAGTATTTTTGGACTGTTAAACAAAAAAAGTAAATAATCATAAAAACAATGTAAATTTATATATTATAATATTATTTAAAAATATTATTTTTCCAAATATAATTTATAAAATTTTAAGAAACTAGACTAAAAATATGTGTTTCATCGAAATGTTGCAAAATAGTATTTTTTTAGGGAAATGCTTTTTTATGCATAAAATTGGATTTATTCTTATATCATGTCTAGAAGAAACTAATGAGTAATTTAAAAAATTATATTGAATATATATTTAATTAATAGTATTTAAAAAGAGTGATTTTTAATGTATTTGTATAAGACACATGTGTTCACATTTAAACTGTTTTTCTGATAAACATTTCATTTTATTTTAAAAAGAGTTTTATTTTCATTAAAAAATATTTGGGCACAAAAGATTTAATTATATATACATGTTTTAAACATATTTTTACAATTTAGTTAACACTATACATTTTTATCATGCTAACATCTTTTTTATGATGATAATAATTAAATATTAAAATAATATCAATAATATTGATGTGGATAAAAATATTAGATAGTTAAATCATTAAATATTACAAGAGTCCCATATCACTCTGAACATTTAATTCATAATCCCCATGAAAGAATAAAATATAATAAAACATTAAATAAATGTATGATAAATAAAATTATGACATGATAAAAAAATAGGCTATATATACACTCATAAAAGAATGTGGGTGTATAATATCAAAATATGTCTTAATGGATAGAGATTGAGATGAAATCTCTTTCCTAGAGTCCAACTCATAACATAAAATATATAAATTCATGAATAATGAAAATAGCTTAATTATATACTTTCTTCATAAATGTTTTCAAGATTATTATTCCATTTATATCACTTATTACCATGTTATAACAATTATTTAATTATTTTAGCCCACAACGGATGCTTTTATAATATTTGGTGCATGAGTCAAAATTGACATCTGAATTATGTCAACAATAAAATGTGGTCATTATTTCATCCTCTCCATAATAATATTCATGAAATATTAATAACAATTACAAATAAAAAATAATTTTAAATCAATCCATTAAATATGAATATGAAAAATGAACTACATTACAATAATTAAGAAAATAAGTTATACCAAAGAATGATTTATGTTTCCATTATTCAATGATCATATAAAAAGATGGTAATAATTTATTTACCTTTCCATAATGACCATAATATAATTAATATCACATTAATAATTAAAATTAATTGAAATATACAACATCCATGTGATATGGTGATTAAAAACGAATCACATCACTTTAGGGAGATGATAATTCACACACATTTTAGAACGATGTATTTATTTTTCTCTGAATAAGAATGGTAATAAATTAAATAATATATTATATTTTAATTTCATGACCCATCCACCTAGGCCCAGGTCATGACTACCACAAGCCTGCCTTTCATATGCCAGGTATTGGGGAGTAGCACTAGAAGGTGAAACCCAAAAAGGGAAGGCATTACATTTAAACAAGTACACACACAGATAGGGCTCACTGTGCACTAGTAAAACAGAATGGATTAGGAAAAGTACCGGAACATCTAAAAACCACTAATAAGAGTAAAAGTCAGTACTAAATGTAATGGGGTCAGTATACAAGCCCAACTGAAAGATTAGTACAAAACAATTGGTAAAAAATCTCCTGATTTCACCAACCAAGGATCCTATATGAATGTTAGGTACAACTCGTCACTGTATCTCACCACATCAATAAGTCACCTCTGTGTACCATCTAGCCCCAGCTCTCCAAAGTCTCAGTCAAGCTACACCTCTTCTACACAGGATACAACAAGGTGTTGATGAAGCTTGTGTAGGGGCGAGTATAACAACACTCAGTAGGGACCCCAAAAACCCTGATGGTCTCTCGGAATTGTACAAGGAAAACCACAAAGTGTTATCTCAAACATCAGACACAATGTAAAAGTTATATCACAATAGTTATACAAATCTAGAACATAGAAAATGATGATTAGTCATAAAGCAAAATCATCTTATTCTATTAAGAGTATTTTTCTGGTCGACTGCACATGGTCACTAGGTGCTCACCCAAAGAGGATCGCTTGGTGCTGACCCATAGAGAATCAGATTTTCCTAACCCATAGTGGGCCGCTACATGCTGACCCATGGATGATCTCTATATTCTGACCCATAGAGGATTGATACATGCTGACCCACAGAAGATCTCAAGATGTTGACACATAGAATATTGTTAAGTGCTAACCCATAGATGCTCGTTATTCCTTCATCAGGTCACAACCAGCCACTAGATTCCCTCACTTTACACGCTTTGTCCCTGGAGGATCTGCTCCTCAATCCACAGGTCATTTTTCAACCAACATTAATTCCCACATATAAGTAACACAAATGATAGTCTTGTCGTATTTGTTACAACATGGCAGATGACATGTCAATCAGACTCTTAGTCTATAAGATATAAGAAAAATGTTAAATAGGGCCTGATTGGATTCGAGTCCGATCCAACCAGGTCATACTCAAAATACTACATAAACTCAATGAATTTATATCAAAAATACCTCCTCATCGTAGGGGTCCTCATGCCACAGACTGCGCATCAATCGGATGCTCGGACTATGAGTTACATCAGTTCTAGTGAAAGAGGGCCGATCTGGATGGAATCCAGCTGGGGGTCTGACCCGACCAGCATGTCAGCCTCACGGTCATGCCTGACATGCGTGGTTTGACCCAAATAGTGTAGGTATGGCCCACCTAGAGAACCCTACTTGTGCGGTGTAGTCCGATTGTGGTGGACCAGACACCGGGTGTCCGGTTCTCCTAGCTGGTGGTGCCAACAGGGCACCACCCCGTCTCCTGAAAGTGCCAAAATGCGCCAGTTGTTGCTTGAATGACAAGTGTCCCGAGTGAATCTCAATTCACCATGCATTCGGCACTGGATATTTGCAGAATTTTTGGTGACACCTTTTCTGGGCTACCTGATATGCTCTGGTGGTGAGTTTTCTAATCTCATCTGCGCCTACTGGCCTCTCGGGTCACCGCCTTCACTTTGAGCCCCATGGATTCGACTTGCTGCCTCATTTATTGGTCACCCATAAAGAAAACACAATATCATAGAGTGGTGGAGGTTCTAGGGATTTTTCGGATTGGCCCACGCAATCCATGTTAGCATTTCATCATGCAGGTGATAACAATTATCAAATAGAATAATAAAATCCACAAATCAAGATCCCGCAATAACCTCCCACAATAATGAATGATTCATGGATCAACATTTCAGTCAGAAAATTCATGTTCATTGTAATTTTCAATAATGAGATAAGTGTAATAATTAAACACTTAAGGTAATTAAATCCCCTACCTAGATTTGGTGGAATCAGTTGCAGACAAAGGAAGGAATTGCCCGTTCGTTGTCATTCAATGTTTGACGATGCTCGAAGATCTCTAGATTGATTCCTCCAACAGTCATAATTAATTCTTTGTTCTTCATTTTAGGGATATTGCACTGTAGTTACGTCATAGGTTTCTTCTATAGTTTTTTATTCATTCCCCAATTGTTGGAATAATAAAAAGAAACAATCTTGAACTTTCTTCATTACTATGGTTTATTAATGAACCATACCTAATGAAAAAATAATTGAATGAGTTTTGAGGTTTCACAATAAAAAATAATGAATCATTAAATGAAACTCATTTAATGCAGGTCATTGCATTGTGATTTTTCCAACCGTCGCTCAATGGTTGATGAAATTAATAAGGTAACTCAAAGTGTTATTTTATAATTTTTCTGAAAGTCCAAAATTTATCTTTTCTATCCAACCCTTTCCAACTGAAGTTAATCATTTCATAATAGATTCCCCTCACTGTGACCTCAATGGTGCACTCAGATTTTCAATTTGAGAAGTGGTTCAAAATATAGAAAAACTCTCTTCCACTTTTTCGGAACATACATAAAAAAAAGTTCAAAACTCTGTTCCAGGATCGTCAGGAATCGAAATCATGTGCGGTCAAATTTTGCTGTCACTTAATAATACCACATAATTAAGATAATTTACATAATTTCTAGGTCTTTACATTCAACCCGCCTTAGGAATTTACATCCCTAAATTCCATAACAATAACTGAGAAAAAAATGATGGTATTTAGCATTAATCTGAGCCTCCCTCTCCCATGTTATCTCTTAGAGGACTTCGTGCTACCACTAAACTCGTACTAGAGGAATCGACCGCCCATGAAGGACCTTATCTTGTTGATCCTATATCTCCCTAACAACTCATCAAAAGTCACCTCATCATCAAAGTTAAGATCTCCCTAGTTGATTATGTTTGATTGATCATGCATATATCTCCACAACTTCGACACATGGAAAGAATCATGCACTTGGTGCATCAGTGGGGGAAGAGTTAGGTGGTACACCACCTCACCAACTATTCTGATAATCTAAAAAGGTGCGATGAACATCAGTGATACCTTTCATCCCCCAAAAAATCGCCATGATCCACATTGGGGTGATCCCTATTTGAAGACATGGTCTCTCTCATTGAATTTCAAGGCTATATGTCTCCTGTCGGCATAAGACATATTTATGATCGGTGCAGTCTTCATTCACTCCTCATTGATTATCACCTTCTATGTGGTAGCCCGCACCCACTCTAGACCCATAATTGTTTAATCCACTACATCTATCTAGCATAGAGGTGATCTGCATGGTCTCCCATAGAAGGCCTCAAAAGGTAGAATGCCGATGGTGGAGTGATAGTTGTTGTTTTATGCGAACTCCACCAGAGGCAGGTGGTCCTCCAAACTGCAGAGAAAAACTAACACATGGGAACGAATCATGTACTCAATTGTCTATATGGCCCACTTTATCTGACCATCTATCTGAGGGGGAATATGGGTGCTCTAGTGTAGATGATTCTCGAACACCTCCTATAATCCCTCCCACAACCGGTATCTAAAACGAGTGTCATGAACTGAAATGATCATCTGTGGAATCCTGTGACATCATACTATCTCTTGAAAATAGAGGCATCCCAAGCCCTCTAACGGCACTGTTCTCGGATGGGAAAAAAATTGGCCAACATGGTGAGTCTGTCAATGATCACCCAGATAGAGTCATGGCCCATGGATGTTCATGTTAACCCAATCACGAATTCCATAGTGATACAATCCTGCTTCTATTCCAGTACCTCTAATTTCTATGTCAAGCCTACTGGAACCTAGTGCTCATCCTTCACTTGATAATAGATGAAGCATTGTGAAATGAACTCTCCCACTAATTTTTTCATCCTTGGCCACCAGTACCGACATCGAAGGTGCTGGTACATCATAACCACAATAGCATGTAACTCCAAAGGGGATGTATGGATCTCCCTCTTCACCTCTTACCATAATGTCATGGGTAACATGGTGCATCCTCCAAAAAGGGTCACATAATTCGGACCAATAAAAAAAATCCATCAAGAGACTTTCTTTAGGATATAAGAGCAAGTCAGGACTTCCAGTCAACTTCTACATGATTTGCCTCGTAAAATTTCTGAATGAGTGGGAGAGTGACAGTAATGGACTGAGGTACACTGCTCAATCACTCTCTACGAAGGATATATGTAATTCAGCTAGCTTCTTTTTCTAATCACTCAGTAGTTATAGAACCGACTTCTTGCTCTGTACATCTGCTACTATGTTCCCCTTCCAATGAGTGTGGAAAAACTCAAAATCATACACCTGGATGTACTCCATCCATCGCTACTATCTCAGGTTCATGTAATTATGTGAGTTGATATAACTGAAACTAATTTGATCATTGTAGATAGTAAACCATTCACCCATCATGTAGTGCTGCAACATTATCAATACACAGACAACTGCTGCTAACTCTAGGTCATTAGTCAAGTAGTTCTTCTCATGTTTCCATATCTATCACGAGCCATTGGAAATCATCGCTCACACCCACGGCAGGACTCATCCCAGTCCTATCACAGATGTATCGTAGTAGACTACATACCCAACACACAATTCTATTGGTCTTAAGATGGGGTAACTGGCCACCTCGCCTCATCAAAACCCTGCTGGCATATCTAAGTCTATACAAATGATTTACCCTTATTGTTCAAAGATTAAAAGGTTTCTGCTACTTTGGAAAATTCAGGTACAAATATTCAATAGTACAAATCCAACCCTAGGAAAATCTGCAACTCTTTCACACTCATGGGTGGATCCCATCAAATCACACCCTCTAGCTTCACCGGATCTACTGCAACTCCAGCCTTTGAGATAACGTGTCCCAGATTGTGGACCACCCATATCCAAAACTAGCACTTCATGTGATTACCATAAAGTTGGAACTATCAAAGTGTATCTAGAACTATCTACATATGTGCGGTGTCCTCCTCCTATGACGATGAGTACACCAAGATGTCATCAATGAAAACCACCACGAAGAAATCGAGGTAAGCCTGGATGTTCTTGTTCAGGATTCCCATGAACGTTGATCAAGTGTTTTTCATGCCAATAGGCATCACCAAGAACTCGTAATGGTCATATCGGAATCTGATTTCTGTATTGGGTATATCATCATCCCTCACTTGAAGCTAATGATAGCTTGATCTGAGTAATATCTTTGAAAATCGCCTTGTTTCCTTCAGCAGGACAAAGAAATCATCAATCCTTGGTAGAGGATACTTGTTCTTCACAGTCACCTGTTTTAAACACCAATAGTCCACTCAAAGCCCCAAAATCCCAAATTCCTTCTTATTAAAAAAATTAGGGCTGCCCATGGAGATACACTAGGACTTACAAAATCCTTCCTCTATAATTCCTCCAACTATTCCCTCAGCTCATGAATCTCCACATGAGCCATATTATATTCTTGGGTAGATATAGGTGTAATCCCAAGGTACAGTTTGATGTATAATTCTACCTTCTTTGGAGGAGGTAGTCCCTGAATATACCATGGAATGACATTCGCACACTGGTCCACCACAATAATATAGCTTGGACTCCTCTCGTCCACTACACTGAGGGTGAGGCTAGCCAACTAATGAGTGATCTATTTCACCCTCCTCTGTGAATTTCCATCATGCCCTGCAAAGGTTCCATTCTCCCTAGTGAAGTAAATCCTTGTCCAATCCTTGAGAACACACCTCACTTTGATCCAAAAAAAATCGTTATGAGTGCGGACTGTAGATAACAATTCCATTCCCAAGATGACGTCGCAAGACATCGACGGTGCTACTAGGAGATCCCACCGAATATCTTCCCTCGTAGAGTAGGCTCACAGTGCCAGAACTAGTGTGTAATAATTTAATCCTCTGTACTAAGAGTATCTAATCGTAGGGATCAAGCTAATTCATCCACACAAATATTCGAGCCCCAAATGATATCTATGGAAATGAAAGAGTGTCTCGAACATGATTCTATATGAACTGAAAATAGGGTGGAGTAGACACATATTGTACCTTGAATAAAATCTGAACTGTAGAATTGTTGTGGTTATAGGCCTATAGTGCCTAAATCTAATCTCATCATAATCCACCTTCCCCTTGGGTTCGGGGAGGACCACTTGGGGGTGGTGGCGATATTACCTCAAATTGTTTCCTACCACTTACTACACGATCTGATCCTCTTCAAAATCTACCTCCTTGTAGACCTCCTCGCTTGAACCACAGTCACTGTCTTGGTGGTCCCTCAACCATCTAATGATAATCAGTTGGGCGGGACAGGAAGTCACAATCCATGTGACCATGCCTACTACCCGAGTAGCACAGTATGATCCTTGGTGACCACCTCTGCCTCATTAGCTATGAACCTACAACCCTACATCCTGGGTTCATCCTCCAGAAGTTCTGGCCTACTTGGTCTTCTCTATCATCTACCTACTGACTTATAAAGATGGCTCAGTTTTTTGTCATTTTCTGGGGGCTCTCACTATCGGTGCCTACTCAGCTAGGAAGCTCCCCACCTATAGTGATCGCTCTATCAGTCCAGCATGAGTCGGAATGTTCAATGATATCATCAACACTCTTTTCTCACATTGGAGTCCATACTCAATGGTCTGGCCTCAAAAGAAAGGGTCTCATACCATGTCAGTGGAGTAGTGGGAGAGGTTAGTAAATCTCATCGAGCACTAGGCCACTGTCAGGCTACCCTATTGTAAGTGTAGTAGCTCTTTAATACACAATGAGCATAATGTCCATGGAATGACCTCTTCTGTGAAGAGGCTCTCGAAGTTTAAACAATAATGTTTCATCTCATTATGTTTCTAAAGTGGAAGGATCTACCATCTTCTTGTTGTACAGTTAATGGAACTACAAGGATCACTACCTGGTCTATTCATGCCTCAACCATGCAGAAAACTCATGCCACATCCTCCAGCCTGTCCTTAACAGCCTGTGGATCTATCTTGCCTCAAAACCTCATATGCCTCTTTCTCTAAAACTATTTTAATGTGCTTGGTCAGAATGCATTATCCTCTGGTGGGGATGTTGGTAAGTACTTCCCTATGGGTGGTGGTGCCACTGGTACACCAACTGAAAGTGTTATCACTGTAAAATGGCATTGTACCGACACCTCATCAATCAGTTCACATTCATCATGATCTCTCACTAAAATCATGTTGATCTGACACAAAAGAGATTAAAAGAAAAACATTTTCAGAACTCATGAAACCAGTGTTTTCATGTACTGAGTAGAAAAAAATCATGGTAATGGTGTATGGATATGTCGGCCGTCGCACCAACATTGTGCTCCATAGACGGTAATCCGAATTCAAGACACATAAAATTATTTCTCCCTTGAAAACAAAAACTCATAGTTCTTCTGGTAGAACTGACTGCCTCTGATAAATCTTTTCCACAAATCATCCCTTGAGGCCCTTGTTGTGACTACTCCAACAGTGCCTTCCACAGGCCAAGGGCAGGTGACTAGAATAGGAAGGAGGAACCCAAAAAAATAAGGCATTGAATTTAAACATGTACACATAGTGATAGGACACACAACACACCATTCAAACACAATGGAAAAGGAAAAGTACAGTCACTATTAAAAACCACCACTAAGAGTAAAAGAATGTACTGAAAGTAAAGGGTCCAGTATAGAAGCCCACGTGAAAGAGTTGTACAGAATGAAGAAAAAAATGTTCTAGAGATTTTCTTCCAAGGATCCTTCCTGAACGGTTGGTACATCTCATTATTGTAGCTCAACACATCAATCAGTCACATCCGTTTACCATCTAGAACAGGCTCTCCAATGCCTCTGTCAAGATGGTCTCCATCTTTACAAAACACAAAAAGGTGTGAGTGAATCTATGCTGAGGTGATTATATCAATACTCAGTAGGGACCCCGAGACCCCCAATGGTCTTTCATAAATCTAAAATGGAAAACCAAAAAGTGTGAACTCAAATATAGGACGCAAAGTAAAAGGTAGATCACACTAGGTATACAACATAATAACGTGGATAAAAAGGGCTATTCATAATGCTAGAATATCATAATCTGTCATGTAGATTTTGTTGCTAGACCTCACAAGGTCGCTAGGTGTTAAATCACTGGGGAACGCTAGGTTCTGACCCACAGAGAATCGCAAAGTGGTAACCCATAGAGGATCAGTACATGCTGACCGGCGGAGGATCACTCAGTGCTGACCCACAGAGGATCGCTACATGTTGACCCAAAAAGGATAGCTAGGTGCTAACACACATAGGATTCCTAATTACTGACCCATAGAGGATCAACATTCTTTCATCACAACACATACTACCACTAGATTCCCTCACATAGAATGCTTGATTTCCATAGGATACCCTCCCCATGCCACTGATCATATTTCATCCACCATGAAGTACCACATAAATGTTACCCAATGGAACATCTTGTGGTAAGGATTACAATGTGACAGACGGTGCATCAATAAAACTGTTAGTCTATAACATATAGTAAAAGGATCAATAGGGTTTTGTTGAATTTGAGTCCAATCCAACCCATTCATAATCCGACTTCTTCCAAAACTCATGTGAAGTATTTCAAAAGTACCAACTCATTGCAATGGTCCTCATGCTGTAGACGGTGTGTCAAACAGATGCCCGATCTGTGAGTTACGTCATTTTTAGTGAAATGGGGTCGGTTGGGTCTGGTTCTGATCAGGGGTTTGGCATACAGGTCCGGATTGGATAGCATTGTCTGGCCCAGATGGCGCGGGTTTGGCCTTCCTTGAGATCATGGCCCATGCCGTGCGGGCCAGTTGTGATGGACCTGAGGAGGGGCATCCAGTTCTCCTAGATAGTGGCACCAGTGGGGCGCCACCTCATCTTCTGAAACGACAGGAACGAACCGACCATTGTGCGCCATCCAAGAATCCAAATTAGGCATCTCTTCTCCACGAAAAACATCGACACTGCGTCATCCACACACCGTGGCTGTCCGACCATGGAACCATGTTTCTGTGACCCCTGTGGGCACCGCCTTCTCTATGCAGTCAGCACGGGCTGACCACCGCCATTGGTCACCTGCGTCACCGGTCACCTGTTCCGCCATGCCTGCGCCACCACACCAGTGGTGTTGTGCCGATGCTATCACAACAGAAACACCATCCACGGGCTACTAGAGATTATACGGTGGTTCATTTTTTTTCCTTCTGCACCTACGGGACTCTCGAGTCACTGCCTTCACTACGAGCCCCATGGATTCGACTTGACAAATCGTTGCTAAGTCTCCCATAAAGAACACACAATATAAAATAGAATAGGAGGGTCCATGCCTTGATTTGATTTTCTTGATCATTATGTGTTATAATTTTATCACAGGGTGAAAACAATTGTCAAATACAATATGAAAATATCCCAAACAATCCCCCACAACAACCACCCGCAAGAATAAATGAGTGATGAACTGACCCGTTAGTCAGTTGATTCGAGTTAATTTTATTTTTTAACAACACGATAAGAGTAATAATTAAACACTTAGGTTAATTAATTAACCTCCCTATATTCGCTGGAATCTTTTGTGGATGATGGAATAAATTCCATGTTCATTGTCATTCGACGTTCGTCTCCGCTCGTCGATCTCTGGATTGGATCCTCCAACGGTCATCATTTTTTCTCTGTAATTCATTGAAGGGTGATTTCACTGGCGTAACATTAGAGGTTTCTCCCACAAGTATTTATTCATTATCTAAAATATTGAACAATAAAAATAAATATTCTTGATGTTGTGTTCATTAATATAATTTATTAATGAATCTTAATTAATGACCCATTACTTGAACGAGTGTTTCAGTTTCACAACAAAAGGATCAAGTCCTTAAATGACCCTCATTTAATGTCCAAAATTACGTTGTGGTTATGCCAACTGCTTTCTCAATGGATGGTGAAATGAATAAAATAACTAAAATTGTTATTTTATAATTTTCCCAAATTTCCAAAATTTAACTTTTCCTTCCAAACTTACCGTCTGAAGTTATGATTTGCCTCAGAGAATCATGGAGATGGAAATTAAACAGTTCCCTCATATTTTCAATCCAAGAATTTTCTCAAAAGATTAAAATCCACACATGCATATTTACTAAACATACCTGAAAAAAAGTTTGAAACTCTGTTCTAGTCTCTCGGGGACTCGGAATCATGTTCTGTAAAATTTCAAAGTCTCATAATAACTACATATAATTAAAAAATTATATGGAATTTCTAGGTCCATACCTTTAATAATGGTAAATATGTAATTGGTTGTATATATAAGACTAATCTATCATTATAACCATTCTTGGGGGATGGTGATGGAAGACAAATTATATCGGTTCCTGATGTGTTAGTCTACCTAATACACGAATGATTTATAATTTTTCCATTTGATGGAAGTGGAGATAAAATTGGTCAATGATATGAAAATAATAAAATTTGTCTATATTTTTTATTCTATAGTTTTCAATTCATCATTTTTGATGAATATTTTATGGATTTTGAAAATGATATAAAAAAATACTTGACTAAAACAATACCTCTTATTTGGATTATCTCCTTAACTAAACACGAAAAGACCACTAAGGGTTATGTTCTTCCAAAAATAATATCTCCATATTGTAGGTAAGGATTCTAGTAAGGTATTTTCTGTGATATTTTTTGAACCAGATAAGATTTTATGTATGAATTAATGTGATGATTTTGGTCCCTTTTATTGGAGAATGGATGGGAACTCTTGGAATTCTTCATGTAATTAAATTAATATAAATTTATTTTACATTGAAAATGGATCTAATTTGATATATCTAGAATATATGATTAATATGGTTTTTAATGTAATCATCTACTGAAAATTATATATGTTCGAATAATTTTTTAACAATTATTATTTTTATTTATCCCTTAGTTAACCCTTGGTATTCTTACTATAATATCATATAATTTACCCTTTGAGAGTCAATATAATTCCTATAAAATTTAAAAAGGAAAATAAATGAGTCATTCATGATTTATTGAATTATACAAATTCACATTCCAAATTTATTTATTTATAATTTTTATATCATTTAATAAAATATAATTTATTTTAAAATGTCATCAATTTCAATTTTGATACTATTTATCACATGAATTTTTAAAAATATTATAAAACCATAATAACTTTGAACCAAATTTTTAAATCATCATTAATATTTTAATGTAATCAATGAAATTCATGTATTAAATTTATTTTATCAATTTATATTTATTTTAATTTTTTTAATATCATTTATTTTACATTTCCATTAATTAAACAATTATTGCATCCTCATTCGGTAAGCCTTTAATTTAATTATTTCTTCCATAAAAACTAAATATAAATAATCATTTTGAATATAATAATCTTATTTTTAAAAAATATTTAATGTTTAACATATTACTTATATAACACCATATTAAAAATATTTAACTTGTTTAAAACAAAAGACCAAAAAATTGAATATTCATCGAAATAAAAACAATGAATTAATAAAATTAATCAACGTCAAACTAAGAGCACACAAAATCATCCCATGGATTATTTTTGTGGAAAATAAATCGTATAATAAAATTAGTACAAGTGTTTGGGTAATTTATTAATTATTTATAATATTAAATTTACCATGGATTACGGGATATTCCCCAACCTACGTTAATAAAAAATATAAAATTTAATATTTATATTTTATCCAAACATATAAGGGACTTATTTAATAAATTTTAATGTTTTTATTCCAAATATGGAATCCATTTTACAAAATCGCAGATATGTAATTGGATAAAATTAATTTAAAATTAATTCTATTGAATGAAAAAAGAAAACAAGTTTTAAATGTAAAACCTTTAAAATATTGATATATTTTTTTAATAAATTTCAATGAAAAATTGATTTCAATTTCATAAATTATATTAAATAAAAAAATAATAATATAATTATTCTTTAAAAACTATTCAGAAACAAATTTTAAAACTATAAATGGATCTGATGAAAAATATATTTTTATTTAAATTGATGTATTTTTTTAACAATTCATCAAAATAAGAAACATATCCGAAAAACACAAAAAATTAAATCAAATAATTTTTTTATATTAAAATTTAATATACAAATCATACCTAATTAAATAGAATTTATAAATATTTTAATAACATGATTTAAAACAATGGATCTATCCAAAAGTCGAATATATTAATTTTTTGAAAATAATACTTCTTTTATGAAAAAAATTAGATTTTTTATTCTATAATGTATAAAAACTCATAAGAAGAATTTTAAATATTATATTTAAATATTATATTTATAAATATATTACATTAATATAATCCAACATGAGTGATTTTTTGTTTACTGTAATAAACTACATTTTTTGTTCTTTAAATTGTTTTTTAATTAATTTTAAAAAGGGGTTTATATTTATTTATAATTATTTATTACAAAATATTTAATTATATAAACATGTTTAATCCATATATTCATAATTTAGTTAATCCTATAAATACCCTGCATTCTAATTGCCAGGATATAATAGTAACATTTAAATAAGAAAATTTAATTGTTCATTTAAGATTGATGTGGAATATTTTATACACATACTATGGTTCCATGTTGGAAATCATGGACATGAAATATTAAACAAACTATATAGTTATGAATAAGAGTGATAAAGAACTTGCTCAAAATAATGACTACAATAAAAAATCCATAAATCTGTGATGGATTAAATGGACATTGCTTTCATAGTACAAATAGCTTACTGATAAGGTTTTTTAAAACCGTTTTAATCACATTCTGGAATTATATTACTACTTAGACTAAGAACATATGAAAATATAGTTATACATCAAGTATAGTTTCATCTATTAATATAGTTATTTACCTTTAATGGCCATATTTTACCCATCTTTTATATCTGAAACAATAATTACCTAAACATTATTATTCATGAAGTCTTTTATAAATAGACATTTGACATTTAATGTCCCTATTATTCAATAAATCTAATCCTTGAAGAATGAAAGCCATACCTTGATCAGGGTATCCTTTGGATTTCAGTATAATTTTATTCAAATATGTATGATCTGCATGCATTTCAATAATTCATTGGAGTTTCATTAAATTTTCTTTTTGACATTATGCAGATACAATTTGTAAAACATGGGTTTTATGGGTGTTTGTAGATAAATAGTTTTGAAAATAATTTTTTATAACATATAATTTCAAAACATTTAATATATAATTTTTTTATAAAACATTTTGACTGATCGTTTTGGAAACATTCAATCAGTGGTTCTCTTAATATACAGTAAGTATGTATTAAACAAATATATGTTAATAAAACACATTCATAATAAAAACAATTGAAAAACACTTTTAATCCCATTTGAAAAAAATTCCAATAAAAATACCATTTTTATTAAAAGAACTATATTCAATTCCAAAAATTCAAAAAAAATTATAGAAAAAGTTTCTTCATTTAAGAAAATATGTAATATTATAATGAAATATATTAATGATATAATATCCATGTGGGTAAGAAACGTCGTTATCTCTTAGTATGTTACAAATAAAAGATTCCTTTTTTAGTTTCTCAAAACATTCTATATGAAACACTTAAAAAATATTTATTTTCAAATTCATTGAATTAAATTAATCATTGACCTAAAATTTCCATTATAATCATTTTTTCTATATAAATATTTGTGTAAAATAATATCAAGATTATTAATATTGATAAAATTATTTGATAATTAAATATTTATAGATACACAGGATCCCATGAAACATAAAACATTAAAATAATAATATAAATGAATGAATAATGTAATAAAACATTTGATAACCTGATATGAAACAATGTAATGATATAATATTTTAAAGGGGATTTATATATATCTCATAATATAATGTGAGTGTATAACATTAAAATATGCCTTAAATAAAGGATATTGAGTTAAAATCTCTTACCTTATTTCTGAAACGCCATGTAAAATCCTTATATTCATAAATAATAATCAAAATTTGTTTATTTACATGTTTCAGTTCATTTTTCATTTTTATTATTCATTTTATATCACTTATTACCATGTTATAAAAATTACCTTATTATATTAGTTCACACTAGACATTTTAATGATATTCAATGTATGAGTTTCAAATGATTTTGGTATGATGTATGTAGTACAAAGAGGGCATTAGTACATCACCACCAGTATAATATTAATTACTTTATAACAATTTTTTTTGAATAAATATACTTTTACATATATCCATTAAAAATTGATATAAAAATTGAATTGCATTACAACCATAGAGATGGTAAGACATACATACATATGAGTAATGTTTCCATTTTTCAATGATCATTATAGAAATAAGTTTAATATTATTTTAACATTAAATAATGATTATAATATCATATATATCAATTTATTTCTTATAATATACTTATATATATTATTCATTTGATATGGTGATGAAAGATGAGTAACATCACTTTGTGGAGGTGATATTTCACACGTGCACATTAATGATGTTTTCATTTTTTTATTCATGGAAAGGTATGAACATAAGTGATATATTATATCTAAATAATCATAAAAATTAAATGAATATAACATATAAACACTAATTCAATCATTTTTACCAATCTTGAGATACAATGATGGAAAATATATTATATTAGTTTGTGAGGTAGTAGTTCATCGTACACATGAATGATTAATTAATCTCCCATTAGACGGAAGTGGATATGGATTTAAGTATTGATTTTGACATAATAATATACTGTTATATTTATTATAATACAATTATAATTTTATCTTGTTTAATAATATGTGATGTAATTGGTCGAATAAATAAAATAGAAACACTTTATATGAAGTGATACCTCTTCTTCAGATGATCTTCTTTGAGTAACCACATAACACCAATAAATAGGGTGTTATGCCTTCAATAAGGCCTCTAGAATGTGGTATTAGATTATATAAATGTATTTGCGAATTTATTGGTTGTAAAATTACAGTTTTATGTGAATAAAAGATAATAAATTTTTCAAAATTATATGAGAGGAGAGTGGAACTCTTGGAATTCTTTAAATTATTTCTTAAATATAAATTTCTTTTCTATACCAAAAGGCTCAAAAGTAATTTATTTATAATATAGGATGATTCTTGGTCAAAATAAATTCATCCCATTAAAATTAAAAATAATTTCATTATTTTTTAATCCTTATCTTTTGCCTTTTACCCTTATTTAACATTTTTCCTACAGTGATGTCATGTATTTTAAAATTTGATGGTTAATATAATTAATATAGAATGAAAAAAAGACTATTATATGATTCAATTATTAAAATATAATTCTTATAAAAATCATGTTGTTGAATTTATTATTATTTTTAAATTTCCTATCATTCAATTAAATATTATTTATTCTAAAATATTATTTATTTCAATTTTGACAACAATAAATGATGGGAATTTCAAAAATATAATTACAACATTATAACACATAAAATAATCTTCCAAAAATAAAAAAACATATCTAATTAACTTATAAATTCATGGGTAACATTAATTATCTTAAAATATATTTATTTTAAAATATTTAATATCATTCATATGATATTTACTTTTATTAAAAAATTGGTGTATCATCGTTATTTCATAATATAATATATTTATTTTATTAGTAAAAATCATTAATATATAAAAAATAAATAGATAAATATATTTTATATCAAAATAATTTTTATCGTAGAACATATAACCATACAACCCCATATTTAAATTTTTATCATTTTAAAAACAAAAGATTGAAAATATTAATTTTTTATGAATAAAATATTACAAAGGATATATTCTCATTCAAATGTACATAAATGGTTACATAACCAGTCAATTAATTCTTAGGCATGAATAATAATTATCAATTAAAATTTTTACAAGTGTTATGGTCATTTTATAATATTTATAATATTAATTATACCATAAGTTTCCTAATTATCCCTTAACTATGGTAATAATAATTACAAAATCTATTGTTCATATTTTTTCCAAAAATAATTGGACCAATTTACAAAATTTGGATATTATAATTTAAAATAAGGAATCCATTTTCAAAAAATAAAAAGAAATTCTTCAAATGAAATTGAAATTATTCTCATCGACGTAACGATAAATCAATTTTTTTAAGTGAAGACATTCAAAAGAATGAAAAACTTTAATATTTAATTTCAATTTGAAATTGATTCCACTGACCTAAACATTATTAAATGAAAAAAAATATATCTGATTATACATTTTAAACAATCAACTTTATATTTTTAATCTATAAACTATATAGATGATAATGTTGTATTCAACTAAAATACAGTTTTTTCACAATTAATCAAATCATGAATCTTATATGAAAAATTACCAAAAAGAAGCCAAAGTAAATTTAAAAATAAGTAATTCAATGAAAGATTTTATTTACTATAATATAAATTATAAATTTTTCAAAAACTAGGTTTAAAAAAAGTTCTCCATCAAAATGCAGGAACATTGCATTTTCTGAAAAATACTACTTTAATGAGTAAAACATGATTTACTCTTATATAATGTCAAGAAAATGCATAAGATGATTCTAAAGAATTATATTTAGTACGTTATAAATGTAATTTATATAATACTATAAGATTTATTTTTTTGTTTTTTATTATAAATCACACTAGTTCTAATTTAAATTTTTTTTTGGAATAACATTTCTCATTTACTTTTAAAAGGGAATTAAATTCATTTAAAAATATTTTATCAAAAAAATATTTATATACCTACATGTGTAAACCATATTTTAAAAATTTTGTTAGTCTTTTTTATAACCAACATTCTATATACTTGGTTATAACAGTATTATTTAAATAATAATATTTAGTTTTTTTGCATAAACTCAATATGGAGTTTCTTGTATGCTCTCAAAAATAGTGTTTCCTTTTCTAAAAACTCTAGATGTTACATTCTATAAGATTTTTTAAATTCATTCCTTATAATATTGAATTAGGTATTTGAGAATAAGGTTTGAATTCTAAATATACCTTTATTGAAATCCCACGTTGGTTATTGGAATAATAAAACATTCACTTTAATAGAAAGATAGGGAGTTATGACGGTAACCTTTGATAACATATAATAGGGTTATATATAGGAAGACATGGACATAGAAAACACTTAAATATCATGTTCTGATAAATAGTTACAAATAACATTGTATTCTGAATGTTATTAATATCAATATCATAAATCTGTAATTGGATAAAATATTATTGATCAATTTTTATGAAATTTATATGAATATTTTTTTTCATTCGATATATATTTCTTAGAATTGAGGAATTCCTTTATAATCTAAAAAATTTGGAAATATACATACTTTATATATTTATATTTTCATATTTAATAATTTCAACCTCATAAAATTACCATAATTATGATGCATATCCATAAATATAATCTTAATTATGAAAGATTATATAAACCCTAAATATTATTAATGCCATGAAACTCATATCCAAAAGTAATGTCTTAATTTTCATTAATAAAAATTCGAAACTAAACATAAAACTAAAAAAAAAATCCCAAAATATCCTAAATATCTTATATTGAAATCACATAAAACATCATATATTTTTCCAAAACCTTGACCATATGGTTAACTTTAGAAACATATCGGGATCCCTAGGGATTCTAAAACTTTACATGATTTGTCAAAATAAATTATAGTAACAAAACAATATTTTCGAAAATATTTTTGTTTTTGATAATAAGGATATCCATACAACATAATTTTCTTATTAAAAAACATAATAAAAAATACTCATGACATTATAGTTGAAACACCATAAATTTGAATGGATATTGTGAAGTGCCCAGATCCGTGTGAATCACTGAGAGGGGGAGGGGGTGAATCAGTGATCCTTTAAAACTTTTTACTAATTCATTCTTAATCAATTAAACCTTTATGGCTTGTTAAGGCCTCGATCCACTCTTCTTATGTCTCTCAACCTTTCTCGGATAATGCAGTAATGAAAAGGCACAGGACACAAGGATTTACAAGGTTCGGCACCAAAGGCCTACATCCTTGCCATGCTCTCCCAGCATGGATTCTCCATTATAACCTGTTAAAATTACAATGGTCGATACAGAGTCCCACTGTATCTCTCCTTAGTCCCACAGGAGGGTCTTTATACTGCGTCACACAGTGTTACCAGAGTCCCACTGGCCTGCTCCAGAATCCCACTGAAGACTTCTTCTCCCTGAGTCCCACAGGGTCTTCTCTTGGCTCCTCGAGTCGCATGAGTAGCTCTTCTTCACTTTAAGCTTATTCAAGTATCTTCAGCAGTCTGGGATAAAGACTGCTGGCCTTGCTCTGTACCTCTGATCACTTGAGTTGATCAGGTCTTCTCGTCTTGCTCAGGCTTTATCTCCTTCTTCAAGGATGACCTGGCTTCTCTCTTCAACTACTGAATACTCAGACAACTGATATCTTTAACTTCAGTCTGGTCCAGTCTCACTTCAAAACAACTTCATGCACTAAGTGCATGGCAACTCTGCTTCCTCATGCACTGACTGCATGGCCTTCTCAATACTTCAAGATCTTCTGTCTTGGACAACTCAATTGCACACCACTGATTTGAATCTGTTCATGTGTGCACGTGCATACATGCATGCATGCACTCCCCTCTTTCTTGTCTTGGTGTGATAAACCCACAAAGGGTGTATTCTTATTAAGCACACACACCTTCTCAAACTTCACACACTTTATTCAATTTTATTACCCACTTAAAAGTGTGTTATACATTAGTGTGAGTCCCCTTCTTTTCTTCTAAGTGTGTTCACTTCTCTTAGTGCACACACTAGGTTCGGCCACTTTGTTGTTTTTTCACACACAACTTGTTCTTTGATTTGCACACACACAATGAGTGTATATTTGGGCTTCACTCTTTTTCTTGCACACACTTAACCCGTAGGTCCTCTTCTTGTTTTGCACACACAAAAGGTGTGGTCTTCACTTGGTGCACACACAAGGCTATGCCTCAGCCTCCTCTTGCACACACCCGAATACCAACATAAGGGCTACGGCCTCCTCCTTTTCTTTTTGTACAAAAGGCACAAAATGCCACAGCCTTCACTTTCCTACTTGCACACACTTGGCCTCAGCTTACTTCATTCACTTTAGCACACACACACAATGGTGTGGTCTTCCACTTCACTTGGCACACAAGGCACTAAGGCCACGGGTCTTCTTCTTGTTTTGCACACACACAAATGTGGTGGTCTTCCTCCTTATGCACACACACGGCCAAGTCTTGGGTTCTCCTTGCACACACACACAAGGTGTGTTATACACATCACAACCCGAACTCCCTTCTTCTCCTCACAGTCGCACAAGGTGCACTGGCAAGGGCCGCGCAAGATGCAACACCCCACTGCCTTCTTCAAACGCACAAGCACAAGGTGCAAGGTGCGCAGGATCTCGGGTGGCCACTTCCGCGTAAGTGCTTAATGAGCCGCGACCTCCTCTTCTTCAACACTGCCGTGCAAGCCACAACAAACCTCGAGGGAGCGCAAGGTACTTGCGGCCTCGGGTACTTCCTGTCGCGCAAAAGAAAGACACGCATGGGACTTCACCCAACCTTCTTGTCGCGCAACGAAGTTGCGTGCAAGGAACTCCAGCCACACAAGTAAACTTGCGCGGGGCTTCGACTTCACGAGGCAGAGCCTCACGGAACACATTTTTTCAATAAAACTTCATCCAGCAAAAACGAGAGCTCAGCCTCTCTTTTTATAGGCAGTGGTGAGGCGGTGCATCTGCGTGAGAAATATTTGATCTCCCGAAGATTTCGGATCTTCAAAATCTTCAAAATCTTGATTTCCTCTCTGTTCAAACGCGGGTTCTTTTATTTTCCCTTTCTTCATGTGCATGCGACTTAGAACGCATGCACGACCTTCTTTAAGCACTGCCCATGCAAATCATAAACCATTCATTGCCTCGGCAGATTCTCTTGCCTCGGCCGAACACGAATATCTTCATTACTGGAATGCATGCCCATTTCTACGCATGGATGTGTTCGTTATGGCCAGACGATCACAATGGTGGCTTTAGCTTGATCGGAGGTGGCCAGGAACTCGAAATCCGGCGTCGGGAGGTGCCTGGTTCGAAGGTGGACTCGCGGGTGGCCTCGTACGAGCTCGGGGAAGAAGACGGATGCTGGGCCGTTGGATGCGGTGATCAAAAACCTTCGACGGCTTGGATCAGATCGGGAGCGCGGCGGATTAGATGAGCGGCGCCGATCGTCCGCGAGATCAGATGAGCGGCTGGGATTCGCTCCGCGGAAAAATTCCGCATCCCTGATCGAAGTCGCGGCCAGTTTTTCCACGATTTATCAAAGTTCCGCTCCCTCAACCGGCTCAATTGAATCTCCTCCCCTCTCGGTGCCGCCCCGCACCGAGTTCTTCTGCGGGCGCGCTCTGCGCCCAGTCACGCCTCCTGCGGGCGCGCTCCAAGTGCCCACTATGCACGCTGACACTCTTGGGGGCGCGCTTCTATGCCCCTGCCGTGCGGGCGTGACACCCCTGCGTAGCCATGCCGCCCTGTGCTTGCACCATGGGTTCCCCCATGGGCGTGGCGCCTAGTGCCCATATGAGCCGTGGGGTTGAACTCGTGGGCTGGCCTTGGCTGGCCTAATTTTTGGCAAAGGGACAGAATGTTACTTTGTCAAAAACAAAGTACTCCATATGAAAAATGCCAATTCTAAATGCCATGCCATCTTCCTATAAGCCATTCTTCTTCTACATTTTTCTTCTTCTTCTTAAGAATTCCTCCATTCATCCTCAACATTTATTTATCACTTAGGAATGGAAATTCTTGAAGGTTCTTCATCAACTGAGCTCCTGAATCACAGAAAATCTCCAATGAGCTTCATTGATCTAATCAGAGATCAATTGGATCTTCTTCACATTCACATGCACTAAGTGTTAGTTCATGGACTTTATTAATCCACTTCATCCACTTAGAAGTTGTGGATGGATCCCATTTACTTCCTCATGCATTGTCTTAACAATTCATGGTCTTCTATCATTGTTGTGACTTTGTATCATCAGGATACAAGTTCTATTAACTTAAAGATCAGAAGAACAATCGTCGGATGTACATGGAGAATGTTTCAACCACAATTTCAAATACCACTTAGTGAATCTCCTAAGTGACATGCATCTTATTACCATGGCCATTCTCCTTCACCACCAACACCATCACAAACTTTGTCATTCACATCTTGACATTCCCTGACTTCCATTCATTCCAAGACAACTTCATGCCTCATTGACAACAAATGCAACACTGTGCACTTCAATCTCCCCCTTTGTATTTGTTGTCAATACACAACTTCAGCACATATGAATGGGTCAAAATGTGTGCCAATATTTTCTCCCCCTTATTGGCAATCAAATGCAAAGGTGTGGTGTGGTTCTCTTTTAAAAAAAATTCACTTCCTCCCTTCGAATAGCATTTTCTTGAAAATCACTAAGAGAGGGATGATGTCACATGTTCTCTTTAGCAAAGAACCTTTAGTAAATCAACTCTAAGTCTACTTGGGCTAACCCGGTGTAGAAAACAAGAGTGATGTAACCAAGGAACTCAATGCTGTCCACATTCACTGTAAACATGTGAGATCATGCTAAGGGGTTCAGATATTCAATGAATTGCTAAATCCTGCACATACTCCACAAAACTCATTAGAAAGTTCAGTTTAAAGATAAAGATCCCCCATTCATCCATTTTCTTAAGATGATATTAATCTCAGAACATCATCTTCTTCAGATTTGCTCCCCCTCAAGGGGTGCACTCCGTTCTGTCCAAACCATCCTCCAGATGAGAATGATCATCATCTTCAATTCCCTGTAATGTTATCACATGTATATACCAAGAGTATAAGGGAATAAGATGGAACCTCCTTGGTTCATCAATGTGAACAACAAGGTTGAGAAGATTCTCTCAACCGAGATGTCCCATTTTCACCAGTATTCACACTTACACATTTGATCTTCATTGATGATTGTGCTGGTGTGGTTCTCAAAACATCTTCATGTGAAACCTTCTTCTTCCCTTTTGCTTTAGCAATTGCCAGAGATTCATCTTCAACTCTTTGTAGTTCTCTGGCAAGTTGCAACTGATGTGGCCATATGACAAGTAAATCATTTGGAAGAGTGGCCCCAGTTCTGGAAGTTCAACATGGTTCCTTAGATGCTGTCAAGCTACCTTTCTTAGGCAACTTGTTTTCAACCAATCCCTTCTGCTTCTTCTGGATTGATTGTCTGTTTGAGTTCAGTCTGCCTCTATTTAATTTCATGGCTTCTTTACAAAGATCCATGATATGTCCTTTCTTCCCACAGTAGAAGCATTTCTTGGTGGTCCTTCTGGATGCATCACCCTTCTTGGATTTGAATTCCAAGGACTTCTCTTCATTCTTCAAACTCTTCTTGGGAGCATCTTCCACTTTCTTCTGCTTGCTTCCCAAGGAATCTATTTTAGCCAGGTTCAGTGATCTTCTCTTCTTTTGAGCTCTGGATACAGTTGGAGACTGACATGTATCTTTTTTACCACTTTTGCAATCATCCCAGATGTTGTCAAGTAATCCAAATCTATTTGCAGTAAACAGATGTCTCTGGACCTGTGGATGTTGCTTATTGCCTTCTGGCTTGCTCCCCCTTGGCATGGGCTTCCTTTGTGCTTTGACATTTAGTGGATTGTACCAACAATCCTTTGCACAGTGCCCATACTTATTACAACACCAACACTGACCCACAAATCTTGACCTCTTCAGTCCTTCTGATTATTGGGTACTTGTCTTGAATTGTTGTGCTGCTTCAGGAGATCTCTGCTTCTTCATTTTCTTCATCCATACTTGTTTGGAATTATTTTTCCATCCTGCACTTTTTGTGGAAACACAATTAGAAGCATCAGTACAAGATGGTATGGATGGTACCTTCTTTTTAGAAGTTGTTGCCCTTTTATTAGAGGATGTCTTTCTCTTAGAATCATCATTCTCAATGCTTACATGAGTAGCAACATTTCTTCTTTCATCTGTCTAGGAGGCTTTGGCTTTGGGTGATTGCTGGTTTTTCAATATCACCTCCTGTTCTAAGCATTTCATGTTGAGGGAGTTCTTCTCATCCTCAACCAATCTTAGCCTTCCTTCCCATTTATCTTCCAGCTGCTTCATCTGGTCTTCATGAACTTTATTCATTTCTTGCAATGAATTGTCCAGCTCCTTCACCAATTTGACTTTTTCTTCGAGTTGAGCATCTCTGACAACCATTGATACTTTATGCCTCTTTTCCAGTGCATGGAAAACTTCATTGATCATTATCATAAATATTTCTTTCTCAGAAAGGCTTCTTTCAATTCTTCACAAGTATATTCATATCTATCATTGCAAAGAGAAATTGTTTCATCCTTAGCCTTCACCAGCTTTCTGAGAGTGTTGGTTATGCCAACCCTTATAGCCAATTGATGTTCCATTGCATTGGCTTCTTCTTCTAACTGTGATTTTTCTTCATGAAGATCATGGATGCCTGTAGCTATACACTTTGCCACTTCCATGGGAACTGTCTTCTGAAGATATTTGAGTGCACTCTGAAGATCATTCATTGTTTCAACTTCATCACAGCTAGGACAATCTTTCTTCATCTTCTTGGCCTGTTTCTTCTTTCTATTTTTCTGAGTCTTGGCAGATATCTCCATTTGAGGCTGGTCGCTCGTTTCCTAAAATCTGCACTTCATAAAGACTCCCTTGGATCTTTTAGAGGTAACAGTCCCTCTGATACCAATTGAAGTGCCCAGATCAGTGTGAATCACTGAGAGGGGGAGGGGGTGAATCAGTGATCCTTTAAAACTTTTCACTAATTGATTCTTAATAAATTAAACCTATATGGCTTGTTAAGGCCTCGATCCACTCTTCTTATGTCTCTCAACCTTTCTCGGATAATGCAGTAATGAAAAGGCACAGGACACAAGGATTTACAAGGTTCGGCACCAAAGGCCTACATCCTTGCCATGCTCTCCCAGCATGGATTCTCCATTATAACCTGTTAAAATTACAATGGTCGATACAGAGTCCCATTGTATCTCTCCTGAGTCCCACAGGAGGGTCTTTATACTGCATCACACAGTGTTACCAGAGTCCCACTGGCCTGCTCCAGAATCCCACTGAAGACTTCTTCTCCCTGAGTCCCACAGGGTCTTCTCTTGGCTCCTCGAGTCGCACGAGTAGCTCTTCTTCACTTTAAGCTTCTTCAAGTATCTTCAGCAGTCTGGGATAAAGACTGCTGGCCTTGCTCTGTACCTCTAATCACTTGAGTTGATCATGTCTTCTCGTCTTGCTCAGGCTTTATCTCCTTCTTCTAAGGATGACCTGGCTTCTCTCTTCAACTACTAAATACTCAGACAACTGATATCTTTAACTTCAGTCTGGTCCAGTCTCACTTCAAAACAACTTCATGCACTGAGTGCATGGCAACTCTGCTTCCTCATTCACTGACTACATGGCCTTCTCAATACTTCAAGATCTTCTGTCTTGGACAACTCAATTGCACACCACTGATTTGACTCTGTTCACGTGTGCACGTGCATGCATGCATGCATGCACTCCCCTCTTTCTTGTCTTGGTGTGATAAACCCACAAAGGGTGTATTCTTATTAAGCACACACACCTTCTCAAACTTCACACACTTTATTCAATTTGATTACACACTTAAAAGTGTGTTATACATTAGTGTGAGTCCCCTTCTTTTCTTCTAAGTGTGTTCACTTCTCTTAGTGCACACACTAGGTTCGGCCACTTTGTTGTTTTGCACACACAACTTGTTCTTTGATTTGCACACACACAATGAGTGTATATTTGGCCTTCACTCTTTTTCTTGCACACACTTAACCCGTAGGTCCTCTTCTTGTTTTTCACACACAAAAGGTGTGGTCTTCACTTGGTGCACACACAAGGCTATGCCTCGGCCTCCTCTTGCACACACCCAAATACAAACACAAGGGCTACGGCCTCCTCCTTTTCTTTTTGCACAAAAGGCACAAAATGCTACAGCCTTCACTTTCCTGCTTGCACACACTTGGCCTCGGCTTACTTCCTTCACTTTAGCACACACACACAATGGTGTGGTCTTCCACTTCACTTGGCACACAAGGCACTAAGGCCTCGGGTCTTCTTCTTGTTTTGCACACACACAAATGTGGTGGTCTTCCTCCTTATGCACACACACGGCCAAGTCTTGGGTTCTCCTTGCACACACACACAAGGTGTGTTATACACTTCACAACCTGAACTCCCTTCTTCTCCTCACAGTCGCACAAGGTGCACTGGCAAGGGCTGCGCAAGATGCAACACCCCACTGCCTTCTTCAAACGCACAAGCACAAGGTGAAACGTGCGCAGGATCTCGGGTGGCCACTGCCGCGTAAGTGCTTAATGAGCCGCGACCTCCTCTTCTTCAACACTGCCGCGCAAGACACAACAAACCTCGAGGGCGTGCAAGGTACTTGCGGCCTCGGGTACTTCCTGTCGCGCAAAAGAAAGACGCGCAGGGGACTTCACCCAACCTTCTTGTCGCGCAAAGAAGTTGCGCGCAAGGAACTCCAGCCGCACAAGTAAACTTGCGCGGGGCTTCGACTTCGCGAGGCAGAGCTTCACGGAACACCGTTTTTCAATAAAACATCAGCCAAAAAAATTGAGAGCTCAGCCTCTCTTTTTATAGGCAGTGGTGAGGCGGTGCATCCACGTGAGAAATATTTGATCTCCCGAAGATTTCGGATCTTCAAAATCTTGAAAATCTTGATTTCCTCTCTGTTCAAATGCGGGTTCTTTTATTTGCCCTTTCTTCACGTGCATGCGACTTGGAACGCATGCACGACCTTCTTTAAGCACTGCCCATGCAAATCATAAACCATTCATAGCCTCGGAAGATTCTCTTGCCTCGTCCGAACACGAATATCTTCATTACTGGCATGCATGCCCATTTCTACGCATGGATGTGTTCGTTATGGCCAGACGATCACAATGGTGGCGTTAGCTTGATCGGAGGTGGCCGGGAACTCGAAATCCGGCGTCGGGAGGTGCCTGGTTCGAAGGTGGACTCGCGGGTGGCCTCGTGCGAGCTCGGGGAAGAAGACGGATGCTGGGCCGTTGGATGCGGTGATCAAAAACCTTCGACAGCTTGGATCAGATCGGGAGCGCGGCGGATTAGATGAGCGGCGTCGATCGTCCGTGAGATCAGATGAGCGGCTGGGATTCGCTCCGCGGAAAAATTCCGCATCCCACATCGAAGCCGCGGCCAGTTTTTCCGCGGTTTATCAAAGTTCCGCTCCCTCAACTGGCTCAATTGAATCTCCTCCCCTCTCGGTGCTGACCCGCACCGAGTTCTTCTGCGGGCGCGCTCTGCGCCCACTCACGCCTCCTGCGGGCGCGCTCCAAGCGCCCACTATGCACGCTGACACTCTTGGGGGCGCGCTCCTACGCCCCTGCCGCGCGGGCGTGACACCCCTGCGTAGCCCTGCCGCCCTGTGCTTGCACCATGGGTTCCCCCATGGGCGTGGCGCCTAGTGCCCATATGAGTCGTGGGGTTGAACTCGTGGGCTGGCCTTGGCTGGCCTAATTTTTGGCAAAGGGACAGAATGATACTTTGTTAAGAACAAAGTACTCCATATGAAAAATGCCAATTCTAAATGCCAAGCCATCTTCCTCTAAGCCATTCTTCTTCTACATTTTTCTTCTTCCTCTTAAGAATTCCTCCATTCATCCTCAACATTTATTTATCACTTAGGAATGGAAATTCTTGAAGGTTCTTCATCAACTGAGCTCCTGAATCACAGAAAATCTCCAATGAGCTTCATTGATCTAATCAGAGATCAATTGGATCTTCTTCACATTCACAAGAACTAAGTGTTAGTGCATGGACTTTATTAATCCACTTCATCCACTTAGAAGTTGTGGATGGATCCCATTTACATCCTCATGCATTGTCTTAACAATGCATGGTCTTCTATCATTGTTGTGACTTTGTATCATCAGGATACAAGTTCTATGAACTTAAAGATCAGCTCAACAATCGTCAGATGTACATGGAGAATGTTTCAACCACAATTTCCAATACCACTTAGTGAATCTCCTAAGTGACAAGCATCTTAGTACCATGGCCATTCTCCTTCACCACCAACACCATCACAACCTTTTTCATTCACATCTTGACATTCCCTGACTTCCATTCATTCCAAGACAACTTCATGCCTCATTGACAACAAATGCAACACTGTGCACTTCATATTGTTTACCCGATTCATTAGCTATACGAGTCTCTTTCCTTTACAGTCATGCATCATATGAACAAACTGACCAAACTAAAAACACTTCCCTAATCAAGTAAAAAATTTCATAAATGTTTTCCATGATTATAATATTTTGGGGGCTGACCTATATATTTCATAGTTTAATACTTCCCAATTTCTAACCACCTTGACCATTTAATACTATTGTCATATTGTGGCACATAAGTGTCATAAAAATCCATCATAACAATTCTACACAAGGAACCATATCAACATAAATATTAAATTCCTATGAGACCAAATCCCTTCGTATACATAGATTTAATCCAGAATAAAATTTATTAATTTTACTATAAATATTCTAGATAAAATTCAGAACATACCATGAAAATGTTATGATGTTTCCTTCATTGGAGGCAACTTAAGCAACATCATTTTTCTTTAATTTGTTGAATTTTTTTACATCCTATGAATACCAAGCTTAATGAAATAATTCTCAAGTAGGATATTATTAAATTTTTTACTATCTGCGGAATTGGCATCATCCTTCTCACTAATATTAATAAACAAATACCACCATCACTCAGATTAACCTTCAAAATAATGGACATAATCAATATAATTTTGATGTTGTGAACTTCCCAGTACCCCAGATATCATCCCCAGGGCATTGATCCATCCTTACAGTACTTGTGTATGAGATGATCCATTGAACAACATGGGATTTTTCTTTTTGAAATGATATATGATAGAGAAAATCCTTCATGGTATATTTGGATCATCTCTAGCATGGATAAAACCATCATTCATATCATGAGTAAAATGATTCATCACTGTAAAAAATAGCTCTGATCTAATTCCAACTATCTTATGATGCTTATTTCAAAGGATATTTTTGTCTCGATGACTTCCTACTATAGCTTCTTAGTTTCCTTTGTAGAAAATTATTTTGAAGCGGCATACATTAGTTGATGAAATCAGGTGAAGATAAAATTTTATATAATATAAACTTAACTATAATGTTATATATTCAATGGGATTCTATCAACATAGTCCTAACATATAATTTTATCTAAACCATCAGTTGATTCAAACTTTATGGCCCCTTCTTAAAACATTACGTCCTCTAGTGTTTTTGTACTAGGATTTCACTTTTTTGGTTCTTTATATTTTATAGATATAGATAATTAAATAAACTCCAAAAAAGTAAACATATTCATTAAAATATGATACTTATACTCGGTATTCATTTTTTACCACAAAAGAAACCCTTTTAAAATATACATGGTATATCATTATGAAAAATATTTTGAATTATTCCCATGATATCGTTATTGTATTTATTTTCCCTTAGTCTATGTTAAATACATTTTTAAAACATAGGATGAGAAAAAAATCATGGTTAGTGATATAAAAATATTTGAAACCATAAATTCAGTAAAAATATTCATTACTCCAATAACAGTTACTATTATCATCTTTTATAGAGTTTGAAATAATACATTTTCAATTAAAAATATAGAAAACATTTTTGTCAATGAAAATATTTAAAACCTATTAAAAATAAAAATACTTTATGTTACTTATATAATCATTTACACAGTACACTTTCAATTGGAATAATCACATATCAAAAATAAAATGTAGATATTGCGATATTACATGATGAAATCATGGAAACTCCATGTGAAGATGTTATGAGCTTGCCTTGTTTTATCTAGGATCCACCATGTTAGGTTGTAATGGGATTTCTGAGCGCTATCTGGGACAACCCTTGTTATGTTTTGACAGAATTTTTTTGTTTTATTTGATCCACATGACATTATGATTTAATGGGATCACCCATATCAAATAATTCTCAAGCACTATATCATTAATAAAACACTATCATCATAAATTCCTCTGAAAAAACTTATAATCTATATGAATTTCAATTTTATATAAAAATACCTTTTTATTTTAAAAAACATTTTCAATACCTAAAATACAAAAAAAAGATCATGATGGTTTTTCATTTGAGGGAACATTAAATCATGAAAATGGAGAATAATATAAAATAATTTCCATGATGGTAGAGAATTCATGGTTTCCATATACATTATGAAGATAACATTAATTTTTCCATTTATCAAAACCATTCGTATAAAAAAGGTAAAAACATTCATTTTGAAAAAAAAAATTGATTTCAAAATAGGAATAAATTTTACATTATAATACATTTATGTATAAATGTATTTAAAAAATATCAAGAACATTGACATAGAGTAAAATATTTGATAATAAAATCATTAAACCTTCATGGTGTCCCGTACATCATTGAAAATTTAAATAATAATCCCCATGATAGAATAAAATTTTACAAAACATTAAAGAAATTGATAATAAATAAATTAATGACATGATAATTCAATGGTTATTTATATACATATCATAAAATAAGGTGGGTGTATGACATCATACTATGCCTCAATAAAAGTAGATTGAGTCAAAGTCCATTACCTTATGTCTGACTCATCACAAACAATCATTATATTCATTAATATAAAACATATGTTATTTATATCATTTCCTGGGAACCATTTTATAGTTTATTATTTCATTTATATCACTTATTATAATGTTATAACACTTACTTAATAACTTATTTTCATGTTAGTTATTTTGATGATATTCGATACTTGATTACAAAATTAATTTTTTGTGATGTCAATAGTCAAAGTATTCATTAGTCGATTACATATATAATAATATTCATGACATGATTATAAAATTTATAAATAAAATATACTTTTAAAAACAACCAATACAAATGGATAATAAGTACTATGTCCAATAACGTAAATGATACATCACATATTGCATATTCAAACACATAAATATTTTTATTTAAATGTAATTATTATAACCCTGATTTTAGAAATGTTAGTATGAATAGGGTTAAATAAATTATTAAAACATGGCTTACACATGTATGTTGTTGTAGGGAAGGCGATCATGATCCATATCATTTATATATTCACAAGAAAAGAACATTGGAACCTTTTGAGGTAATAGACTCATTTCTTCAATAATTATTTATGTTAAATCGTAGAGTTAGAATGATTTATCCCATGGGATTGAAATGTAATTTTCCAAGTAAAATATTTGAACAATATTGAATGAATTGGATTGATCACATGTTAATTATTTTCATCGTGATAATGGATTGCCACTTTATATTTTTTATATTGTATATAATATTTTCTTGTTAGCATGTTGTTCTTGATGAAATTGGTAAATAACGTAAAAACGTAATTAATTGACAATTGAATGTATAAAGATAAAAAGGCAGGTAACTAAATCTAGTTTTTTTGTAAATTGATTTAAATCAAACTGATGAAGATGTGCATGCTTATTCCAGTTGGTTTCTAAACATGAAGCATGTTGGTACTTGTTTTTTCAAGGCATGTAAAATTTGTTGTTTAGTTAAATTTTAGGAGCTATGATAGCATGATGTTTATGTTTCCCATCACTAGTACTTACTAATAATGAATCAGTTAATTAGATATGGATTAACAATTGGTTGTTTGATAGATGATATTACATGGTTGGGTTCTAGGTTACCCTCTTTCTTACAAAGGCTAAAGAGCCTTATGCATGGAGTTATGATAGCCCATTACTTGTGAAGGAAAAATAACTTGTTTATGGGACAAGATCCCAGTTGATATGATGTTTGTTTCTTTCTGTTTGTGTTTTGAGGTGACTTGGTATGGGTTTTGTTAAATTTGGGGGAAGGGGGACCTTTCGTTGTTGAAGCAGTTGAAACATATAGTGGTGAGATGCATCAGTTTATTCACGGGGGTGTCAGGGAAGACATGAGATATGAAAAAACATGGTGGATGTGAATGTTTGGATGTTTGAAGAATCTAGTTGGTCGTTTATCTACATTAATTTCTCCATTTCTCATACCAGATGGTCTTTATTACCATCCATATAATTGGGGAGAAGAGGCACAATGTATGCCACATGCATTCAGTGTTCAGCTTCTCGATGGAGGAAGAGTCTGTGCTTCTGCTATAAGTGGAAAAGATTTGATGGGTAGTTCATCTACTCACCGGGTTGAGCCACTTATGTTTAATATCTTATAATGTTTTTCTATAATTCCTGGTAATATGAGAATGTAATAATAATGTTAATAAATGATTTTATAAATGATGATTAATACATGGGGTTGGATCTTACTAGCATGCAATACAGAGGATTCAATGTAAAGGAATAGTGGACTTTGGTGTGATGCTAATGAAATATAATGTGTAATTGTTAGTGGTTAATTAATGTTTGATGAATTAATTAACAAAATGTTAAACTGATAAAGAAGGTATGAAGTAATGTAATAAATATTTTTAAATGGTTGTGCAATTATAGGATTCCTAGTCTTAGAAGCGACCGTCATGAGTCTGAGAGACATTAGCTTATGTTGAATCTTAGTATAGGTTATGAACATGGTGTGGTTGTAAACTATATTATATTCATAACTTCTTTTGTTTCTATATGTTACTCCACCCCTTCAGATAAGGAAACTGAATTCCGAGAGATTCTGAGTCCTAGGGGGTGTTTTCTCCAACAATCTAGTGGGAGGATGGATGGAAGGCTACACCCTTTGGCCCCACTCTCCTCTATTGGAAGATACATATGCTAGTAGGCACAATGGTTAGTTTTCCCTAAATACGTGTGTATAGGGCTATAATGGTTTTCCGTTATTCACACACATATATTCTGGTTATATATTCCTATGGATTACAATACGTGTAACTAGTATAGGATGTGATGGCTTGAGGATACTTACATAGTGTATGGTCTATAATGAATTGATGTTTAATAACTGACATATGAAATATGTTATGCGAGCTGTATGGGCTCTCAAAAACTACCAGGTTACTTTGGTTATGTGGATGTTGTGGTTTTGTTGCATGGGGTGCATGTTGTGGTTCTTCACCCAGGTGTCTGTGGTCATGCCTTTTTGGAGTGAGATTCTTATGAAGTGAGATATTGGGGAAAAGATACAATCAAGTGGGGAACTAGTATTTTCATACAATTAATATTCTTTTTTATATAATATAATCTTGTTTGTGATACTTTGTTATAGTAGCCATAGTGAGGCTGGGAAGATAGTATACCAGTTTTAGTGCTGAGTTCATTTCAACTCTTTTTCAATGTGCCTTAGCATTTTCTTTCACATTTTCATGACAGTGTCTAGGGAGGATCCATTTGAGTATATTGTTATACTCACCCTATGTATATATATAAATTTTTTCTAGTCACTTTGAGTAGGTTGAAGATCATGTTGGTTACTGCTACCATGGGGTTGTAGGAGATGTTTGGACTTCGTAGTTACTACTGTTTTTTACTTTCTTTTGGTAATCATAGTTTTCCCATTCAGTTGTAGTATTTATTTCATGAAATTACATATGTGTACTTGGGAATTCATTTATATTTTATTCTGAGTAGGATTTGGATGGTTTATTAATTATTTCACTCTTTTTATGTGTTCTCTTAGAGGGTAATGTCTCCCTTTTGTGTGTTTACCATACCATCATTACTTGTCGTCAACCTGGGGCCTATTGAAGGTGGGACTTAGGGTTCAATATCTTTATTATCACATTTCCAGACTAGGTGGAGTACACTTTGTGGGGAAGGGGTTGTGATAGTTTGGTGTTAGAGCTCTCGGTGAGGGATAGGATGGTGTTTGGTGTTAGGCACAACTAGGGTTTCATGGGTTATTAGGGAAACAATGTCAGTGGTGTTTAGAATGTGATGTATATACTTCGGACCAGATGAGACATAAGAATTTAGGGCCCACTGTGATCTGATACTCGGACCTTTATGATTATAGTGGCTACTAAACGAGGTGATACTGGTTATATGGTAGAGACCTATGAAAGGATCATGAATCATTCCTCTTTGTGTGTGTGCTTGAATAGGTAGACCGTCGGACATGTTAAACGAAATTTATTAAATGAAAAAAATAATTAATTGGTGTTGAGTTTTCCATATTATAGGATTAAGATCTCAAACCATTTATTATTTTGTATGTATGGTTCCAGGTCAATGTCTTACATAGGTATACGCTGAATTTGTCTTGAAGGTTATGCCAGCAGAACGTCATAGGGTAGAGGTTCACGATCATGACACTTAGGGGAGGAAAAACCACATGTTTCAGCACATGACTCTACAAAATTTGGAGTTATATCGTTCATATGAGGTCATGAATCATTGGCTAGAGTTGTTTGAGATAGCCTATACTTCAATCTGTGCTTCGAAGGAGAACTGGATGTCTTTGGATGTGATGATGCAATGTGGATTAGTGATAAAGTGGTGGTTCGTGTTCCTCAAGGATCATGATGAGTTAGCAATCTCATGGGACGAGTTTCAAGACATGTTTATGGTCGAGTTTCTTTCTTCAACAATGAGGGAATCCAGTTTCTAGGAGCTTCTTACTATATTACAGGGGAACTTTAGTGTGTAAGAGTTTGGAATCTATTTCTGGATCCTTTTAGGAAATGCTTTGGACCTATTTCCAGATGAGGAGGCATGGGTGAGGCATTTATATGTGGTTTTTCTTCCAGAGATCTATCAACAGGTCACCCTATTTATGCTGATGACATATCTTGAGGTACGGGTGAGGCAGAGGTTATTGACATGACATTGACCATAACCAAATAATCATGAGAGTGGAGTTATCATGATTTCTCATGAAGCAGTGATATGGTTTGGGGTTCCCAGTTTTTAGGGTATAAGAGCTTCTATTCGTCCAGGGATTAGTCCATGACCTTAATATCTAGTTTTTCCAAGGGAAGTGGCTCTTAGGCCTAGGCCAAGGGATGATGAGCATGTTTTCTTATGGAGGATGAGCTCATTAGTATCATGAGTACTCGAACATTCATAGTAGTCATAGTGCACTATGTGCTCTTCTCTAGGTCCTTCGTTGATGCATTTTGAGCAATGGAAGCAGTAGTAGGTTTCACAATATTTGGATCAGTAGAGATTAGATGGTTCAGGTAGAGGAAAATCACGTGATAAACTGTATCCTCAGATAGTAGAGCTCGACTATGGTGGTGGTCATCATCAGGGTTAGAGAGGTCGTGGAGGAGGTCGTGGTCATATTCATTCTTTAGCATTTCTAGCACCATGTTAGCTAGAAGTCATTCGAGGCACCCTTTTCTTGTTTATTACATGGGTGTATTCCTTGATTGATTCAAGAGAGTTGTACATCTTCATGTCACATTACATTTTCCATGTGTTGGGACATGATGTAGAGAGGCTTCTAGTGCCCTTGGCATTGACTATGTTATTTGGAGGTCTAGATGATTTTTTAGAAGTATGTGGAGACTGTGAGCTAGTTCGGGGGTAGCACTGATCTTGTGGATATTTCCTATGTTTACGGATACAACCATATGATGTCAACTGTATAATGTATAGGTTGTATTCAGTGAAGTCTGTCATGGATTTCATCAAGAGGAATGTGGTTTTATTTGACACTGATGGAGATCCACCCTTGTTTTTTGGAGAACGAGTCCCCTGGATGGGTTAGATTCAGGTTTTTTCCTTGTCACCTATGAGGGATAATTTGATTCAGAGTTCATAGGAGGTTCAATAGCTCGCATTTTTCATGGTTTTAGAATAATACCCTAATGAGTTTCCAGAGGAGGTTTTAGAATTACCCCTTCAATTAGAGATCAAGTTTGGGATCCAGCTACAACCAGGAGAATCCCATATATCTATGTCTCTGTATAGGATAGTCCCTTCTGATTTATGGGAACAAGTTATACAACTCGATGTTCTGTTATAATTCAGTTTTGTTTGACCAAGTGTGTCACTGTTGGGTGCAACATCTTTTTGTATGAAAGAGGTTGATGTAAGACTTCGGTTGTGCCTCAATTATCATCACTTAAAAAAGTGATATTGAATAATTGCTATCCTCATCCATGGATTGATAATTTATTCGATCAGGTGAATGGTGAAAGTTAGTTCTCAAAGATCTATTTCCAGTCATGATATTGTCATATGCGTGTGAAAGATGAGGATATCTCCAAGAATACCTTTAATTTTCTTCATGGGAATTACCATAATAAGGTAATGTTGTTCGGTATAATGAATTCTTTAATTGTGGTCATGCACTACGGGAAAAATGGGCATTTGCGACGGGTTATTTGCGACAGGGATAAATCCCGTTGCAAATAGTACCGTTAGAAACTTATTTGCGACGGGTGAATTTTCCCGTCGCAAATAAGTAGATATTTGTGACGGGTTAGCTTTCCCCATCGCAAAAGGACTGGCGCGCTATGCACGCCAAATCACCGGAAAGGTAGTTACGACGGGCGGTTACCGCCCGTCCCAAGTAACCAGCAGCGGTAAAAGCTATTTGCGACGGGAATATACCCCCGTCGCAAATGCCTGGCGGCGGTAATAGATATTTGCGATGGGAATATACCACCGTCGCAAATACTATGTCGGCAGGTTTTTATTTGCGAGGGGTATCCTATCCCAAATAGTCCCGTCGCAAATAATCTAACCTATAAATACCCCCCCCCCCATCCGTTTTTTTCATTCATTCTCAAACTCCATCTTCTCCTTCTCTCAAAGCTCTATTTTTAGAGTTCAACGTTTCTTAAGTTTACTTTTTTTTCGGAGTTGATATTGAAGTTTTCAACAACGCTCAGAGATCAACCTCAGATCAATTTTAAAAGTATTTATGTTTATTTTAATTTAATATTTATTTTAAATTTTTTATTAGTTTCAATTATTTTTAATTAGTTGTAATTTAATTATGTTTACATTGTTTTGTTACTTAATAAATTTAAATTATTAGTATTCATTGTTCATAGTTAATGGTAATTTGGAATAATTAGTAATAATTTCCAATAATTAAGAATAAATGCTAATAAATAGTAATAAATTCCAATAATTAGGAATAATTAGTAATAATTATCAATAATTACCAATAATTAGTAATAGTTAGTAATAATTACTAATAATTAGTAATAATTACCAATAATTAGTAATAATTAGTAATAATTTCCAATAATTAGTAATAATTTCCAATAATTACCAATAATTTGTAATAATTAGTAATAATTTATAATAATTACTAATAATTAAAAATAATTACTAATAATTACTAATAATTTGCAATAATTAGTAATAATTACCCATAATTAGTAATAATTACCCATAATTACCAATATTTAGTACTAAATAGTAATAATTAGTAATAATTACCAATAATTAGTAATAATTAGTAATAATTACCAATAATTACCAATAATTACTAAAAATTAGTAATAATTAATAATAATTACTAATAATTAGTAATAATTAATAACAATTACAAATAATTAGAAAAAATTAGTAATAATTACTAATAATTTGTAATAATTACAAATAATTATCAATAATTAGTAATAATTACCAATAAATATCAATAATTAGTAATAATAACCAATAATTATCAATAATTAGTAATAATTACCAATAATTATCAATAATTAGTAATAATTACCAATAATTATCCATAATTAGTAATAATTACAAATAATTATCCATAATGAGTAATAATTACCAATAATTATCCATAATTAGTAATAATTACCAATAATTATCCATAATTAGTAATAATTACCAATAATTAACAAGAATTGCCAATAATTAGTAATAATTTACTAATTACCAAGAATTACCAATAATTAGTAATAAGTACCACTAATTAGTAATAATCAGTAATAATTACCAATAATTAGTAATAATTAGCAATAATTATCCTTAATTAGTAATAATTACCGATAATTACCAATAATTACCAATAATTATTAATAATTCCCGATAATTACAAATAATTATCTATAATTAGTAATAATTGGTAATAATTAGTAATAATTACCAATAAATACCACTAATTAGTAATAATTAATAATAGTTACCAATAATTAGTAATAATTAATAATAATTAGTAATAATTCGTAATAATTACCAATAATTAGTAATAATTAGTAATAATTAGTAATAATTACCAATAATTAGTAATAATTACCAATAATTAGTAATAATTACCAATAATTATTAATAATTACCAATAATTAGTAATAATTACCAATAATTCGTAATAATTACCATTAGTTTGAAATAATTACCTATAATTATCCATATTTAGTAATAATTACCAATAATTATCCATAATTAGTAATAATTACCAATAATTACCAATAATTACCAATAATTAGTAATGATTGGTAATAATTAGTAATAATTAATAATAATTACCAATAATTAGTAATAATTACCAATAATTAGTAATAATTACCAATAATTAGTAATAATTACCATTAGTTAGAAATAATTACCAATAATTATCCATAATTAGTAATAATTACCGATAATTATCCATAATTAGTAACAATTACCAATAATTACCAATAATAACAAATAATTAGTAATAATTACCATTAGTAAGAAATAATTACCAATAATTATCCATAATTAGTAATAATTACAGATAATTATCCATAATTAGTAATAATTACCAATAATTACCAATAGTTACCAATAATTGGTAATAATTGGTAATAATTAGTAATAATTACCAATAATTACTACTAATTAGTAATAATTAATAATAATTACCAATAATTAGTAATTATTAATAATAATTACCAATAATTAGAAATAATTAGTAATAATTACCAAAAATTAGTAATAATTACTAATAATTAGTAATAATTAGTAATAATTACCAATAATTAGTAATAATTACCAATAATTACCAATAATTACCAATAATTACCAATAATTATCAATAATTACCAATAATTACAAATAATTATTAATAATTACCAATAATTAGGAATAACTACCAATAATTATGAATAATTTCCAATAATTAGAAATAATTACCAATAATTAGGAATAATTACCAATAATTAGGAATAATTACCAATAATGAGTAATGATTCGTAACGATTACCAATAATTAGTAATAATTATCAATAATTAGTAAGAATTATCAATAATTAGGAATAATTATCAATAATTAGGAATAATAACATTATTACATTATTAGTATATTTTATTATTAATGTTAAAATAATATAATTTTTTATATTATATACAATTCTCTTTTCATCTATGTGTTTTCTGTCTCCACATGTAATATTTGTATGTGGAGACAGAAAACACATAGATAAAAAGAAGAATTGTATATAATATAAAAATTATATTATTTTAATACTAATAAGAAAATATACTAATAATGTAATAATGTTATTATTCCTAATTATTTGTAATTATTCGTAATTATTGGTAATTATATGAATAATTACCAATAATTAGGAATAATTACCAATAATTAGGAATAATTGTCAATAATTAGGAATAATTACCAATAATTAGGAATAATTACCAATAATTAGGAATAATTACGAATAATTAGGAATAATTACCAATAATTAGGAATAATTACCAATAATTAGGAATAATAACATTATTAAATTATTAGTATATTTTATTATTAATATTAAAATAATATAATTTTCTATATTATATACAATTCTCCTTTCATCTGTGTGTTTTCTGTCTCCACATGTAATATTTTCTTTCCTTTTCAAAATTATCAACCTACTCACTAATGGAGAGGTGAAAGTGAATGAAAATATTACATGTGGAGACAGAATGTTAAACACACAGATGAAATGATAATTGTATATAATATAGAAAATTATATTATTTTAATATTAATAATAAAATACACTAATAATTTCATAATGTTATTATTATATAATTAATATTTATGAAAAAATAATATTTGTACTATGAAAATAATAAAAAATTTATATAATATTAAAATTATCAATATTTGTAACAGGTTTTGCTTTATTCTCAACATATTCAATTCTTAAAGGGTCAATTTTTAGGTCTATCTCAATAAAAAGTTTGTGTCAGTCGTGTATGATGTAAACTCTATAATTATCCTTGCTTGAGTGTTTTTTCTAACAAATTATTCAAAACCAGTAATGCTTTTATATTTTATAAAAAAATATGGAACAACGAGGTCGTCAAAAATCATTACTGGGTGACCGCATATGAATAAATCAACGTAGAAATCCAAACGGTTCTAGTTTAAATCCAGTATATGTAGAGGGTGTGGATACTTTTTTATCATTTGCGGAATCAAATCCTGAATTTTCTTCAGAAGGAAAAATAAAATTCCCTTGTAGAAAATTTGCATTGAGAACGTTTGACACATTTGACAAAGTGGGGGGGACATCTCTTGAGTTTTGGTTTTCACCCAGATTATGTTTTTTGGTATCAACACGGTGAACGCAGTTCCAGAGCAGGTGATACCAACTTGATTCCGGATCCATCCCGGTTTCAATATTTAGTACATGATGTTGCTGGTTCATCTGTTCAACATACAGAAACTCCAGCTGATATAGCTTCAAATCCTGAGTTGGCACTGTCTGAATTTTATGAGTTGTTGAGGTCTGCTATGGATGCATTATATCCTGGCTGCAAGATGAGAAAATTAGAAGCAGTTGCAAAATTTATGGCTATCAAATCAGATAACGGAATGTCAAACACATGTTTTGACCAGATATTTTCTTTTCTTAAAACACTGTTACCTGAAGGAAATGTTTTTCCTGCATATTACTATGAGAGTAAGTGGCTGGTTCGAAATTTGGGACTTACTTGTCAGAAGATTCATGCATGTTCAAATGACTGCATTTTATATTCTGGGGAAAATGAGTCGTTGGATAGTTGTCCCACATGTGGGAAACTGAGATATAAAGAAGGACAACAGGGGAAGTCTGGTTTGATTCCTATAAAACAGTTGAGATATTTTCCTCTTACATCCAGACTTCAGCGTTTATTCATATCTAAGAATACAGCGACAATGATGTCATGGCATAAAGAGAATATTTGAACCGATAAAAGCTTGAATCATCCAGCTGATGGTGATTCATGGAAAATTTTTGATAGAGTGCATTCATCCTTTGCTTTAAAAGCTAGAAATGTTCGACTCGGACTTTCCACTGATGGTTTCTATCCGTTCGGATCTTATGGTAGTCAATAATCATGTTGGCCTGTTTTTTTAACTCCGTACAATTTACCTCCATAGATGTTGATGAAGGAGCCATATATCTTTTTGACTTTACTAATTCTAGGACATCCGAAGAAAAATATTGATGTCTATTTGAAACCATTGATTGATGAATTAAGTTTATTATGGAGTACTGGTGTCAGTACATATGATGTTGCAACGAAACAAAATTTCATAGTAAGAGCAGCATTGATGTGGACAATTAGTGACTTCCTGGCTTATGGGATGTTATCTGGCCGGAGTACACATGTTCATAAATCTTTTCATTACTGTATGGGAGCAAAAAAAGAATTTATGCTCATTCATGTAATGAAATTTTGTTATTTTGACTATCATTGCAGATTTCTTCCAGCTGATCATCCTTTTCGCAGAAACAGATCTCATTTCCGAAATGGAATAGTTGAAAGGGATGAACCTCCAAAAATGTTATCATGTTCGGAGTTAAAATCAGTTGTATTTTCATTACCTCCCTTCACTTTTGGTCCCACAATAAACCAACAGAAAATTTCTGGTTTTGGAAAAGAACACAATTGGATTAAACGTAGCATATTTTGGGATTTTCCATAATGGTCTGATTTGTTGGTCCGACACATGTTAGATGTCATGAATATTGAGAAGAACTGTTTTGATAATTTGTTTCATACAGTTTTGGATACGCCAGGAAAGAGAAAAGACAATGTAAAAGCACGTTTAGATCTTTCCCAAATTTGCAGGCGTCCATAACTGGAAGTGTTTGAGAATGTCCGAAAAGAAAGGTTACTGAAACCAAAAGCATCTTATACACTGTCTAAAGAAAACCGTTTATTATTTTGTCAGTGGATTGCAGAATTGAGACTTCCAGATGGTTGTGCTTCCAATTTGGGTAGATGTGTAAAGAATGGTCATATTGATGGATTAAAAAGTCATGATTGTCATGTTATAATGAAAAGACTTCTACCCATTGGATTAAGAGGTCTGTTGAATTCTATGATTTGAGATTCCATAACAGACATGTCTCATTTTTTTTGGAAATTTGTGCGGCTACAATAGATTATGATAATCTATGCAAACTTGAAGAAGATGTTTAAGTAATTATATGTAAACTGTAAAAAATATTTTTGTCATCTTTCTTCGACTCAATCGAACATTTGATGTTACATTTTCCATATGAAGCCAAATGTGGAGGTCCAGTACAGTTTCGATCGATGTACCCATTTGAAAGATGCATGCAAAAATTGAAAAGAAAAGTACGTAACAAACCATCTGTTGGGGGATCTATTGCAGAAGCTTATTTGCAAGAGGAAATATCTTTTTTCTGCTCCAATTATTTTGAATCTGAGTATCCTTCAAAACACAACCGAATGGGACAGAGTGAGAGTAATATTGATGAAATTGAAAATCAATTATCTATTTTCAATCAGCCAGAGCTTGGTTTCGGTGGATTTTATGAACGCTGGCTTTCAGATGATGAACATCACAGAGCTCATACGTATGTTCTGCTCAGCAGTGAAGAGATGACATCAGTTGTACTGTAAGTGTTTATGTCACTTATTCTATCATTTATGTTACAATAAATAACTTTGGTTTTTTTAGGTTATATGATAATCATATCAAGAAAAAAATTCCACAAATTACAGCAGCTTCTCTCGAAGAACGCCGACTGAAAAATTTCTCTAAGTGGGTTCAAAATCTGGTAACATAAATTCTTTATCTTATAGCAACTCATTCAATGTATAGTTTACTATATTGATAATTATTTCACAAATTTTCAGGTGTCTCAACATGCTGATAAAATTGACAAACGACTGTGTATATTGAGTAACCCACCTTCCAAACTTGTTAACACTTATAATGCATACGTGGTGAATGGATTTTGATTTCACACACATGCATATGGGGAATCGAAAAAACAATGAACATTGGAGTTAGCTTGAGAGGATCTCATCATCGAGAAAATGAAGTTTACTTTTATGGCATACTTGATGAAATCATTGAACTATGTTATCTTGGACAACATTACATAACCATGTTCAAATGTCGGTGGTTGGATACAGAGAGAGGCGTGTGTGTTCATCCGACTCATGGAATCATCGATATTAAATGTAAAAGTGTTCTCACAGTAAATGAACCATTCTTATTGGCTCAACAGGAACATAATGTTTATTACGCAAAGTACTGTGCTACATAAAAAGACTTGACTGATTGGTGGAGTGTAATAAAAATCAAAATTCGAGGTAATCAGTTTAGTCATAGTGAATGTTCTTTCACGGATGTGCAATGAATTGAAGTTTTTCAAGAGAGTACTCAAAATCAATCTTTTTTAACAAAGAGACATGAGTATCGATGAAGAAACCCCCACATTTAAGAGTCGGTGATGACGATGATGTTAATGATGTCACATATGAATTTGAAACGGTAAGAGATGAAGCAACTGGAACTCGAATGGATATCGATGATGTTGAGGAGGAATATGAAGATGACATTGACATATATGAAGATGATGATGAAGATGAACACTGATATAATTCCATGGTAGTTATATACAATCATAATATATATATATATATATATATGTATATATAATACTAATTATCAATTATTAGCTAAAAACATTAACATTTTCTGTTTCAGATGGACGGCGCCACATTTCTTGAGGTCGCGGATGCTGACCTGCCTTTCGATGCGGATGAGTTGCTGGCAGATGACCATCAGCCTGCAGGCGCTTCAGGGAGTATGCGGAGGGGGCGCAGTATTGCATGATTGATGATTCCTGACCTCGTCCCCGAGCGACGTCCACGTCATGGGTTTGATCCACGCACACGGAGGTGTGATAACCTGTGTGATAATCTGTGGATTTGACTAAGATTTAATTAATCTATTCACATAATAAATGTTTATTATTTTTACAGTTTTCCGCATATAGCATTCGGACAGGGCAGCGCTATTTTGCACAACTATTTCTCTCAGTCATGGACCACATGGGAGCAGATTCCCATTGATATGCAGAATGCCATGATTGGCCATTGGTTGGTACGTACGTAAATAAATATTTTTTTTTGAAAATTATTTCCTTTATAACTTGATATTTTGATTTATTTATAGGGTTTATGGAATCCGATCGAGGATACCATGCGTGACGTCTTCCACAAGGCATGGGAGGTGGCCATGTGTGATCTCTTTCATCAGGTTTTGCACAATTTAAGAAAAGATACCACGAAGAAAGCATGAGTGTCAGATTTTGACAAGTCATGTAGAGCACTCCGACCAGAGTACATTTCATCCCATGTATGGGATGGATTATGTGTGCACTGGTTGAGTGGTGCATTTCAGAGGAGATCATCGGTGGGGAGGCAGAATCGGGGGAGACAAGAGGTGACTCATCGAGCTAGGAGTCTTTTTTTCAGTACTCACAGACAGCATCTGGTACGTACATTATTTATAAATTTTTTATATAACTATAAATATTAACAGTTTATTTTTTATTCTTATAGGCTGTCGAGAACCCCGATATTACGGAGTACGACGTATATCAGAGGATGTATAGTGATCCTGCTACTGGGGAGAACAGAGGTGATCGTCAGCATCACATTGTGGTCAGTATTATTTGTTTTCAAGTATAAAAATTAACTGCATATAATATATTCACAATTTTAATTTTAAATTGCAACTACATGAGTCATATGAGGCCGCAGCGTCAAAGACCCGGCCTGAGAGTCAGGCCGAGTCATCAGATCAGACCACTGGCCGTCAGCTTGATGAGGCGGCATGGATGCAGGCCACCCAGTATGCTTTTGAGAAGGGCCGGGTAGTTGGTATTAGCTCTCGACTGACTCCCGGAGATTATTATGGCAGTGCTGCGATGTCGGCGTCCAGCTCGAGAGGAGCTCGTGCATCTTCTTCTGCTAAATAGTATGAGGATCAGTTGCGATCTCAGACTACACTGATAGAGAGTCTCCAACAAGAGCAGGGGCAGATGCGTCAGCAGCAGCAGCAGCATGAGGAGGAGCGTCGACGCCAGCAGCAGCTGTACGAGGAGCAGATGAGTCGGTGGCAGCAGCAGCACTAGGAGCAGATGGAGTACATGCCCCGACTCACGCATGCTTTAGGGATGAAGTTTCTTCCACCAGCATCTGCAGATCCCCCCTCCCCCTCCTTCAGATTAGAGTATGTTTTAATGTTATAAAGTTTGTTAAATCAAAATATGAATTTTTTTTCTATTCGTAGTTTCTGTCTCATTATAAAATATTAATAATATTATATTTTGAAATAACAATATTAATATGAATAATAATATTATTTATATTTTATAATATTAAATTTTATATATATATTAAAATTTTATAATATTATAATTTCATTATATTTTTTTAATATTTGAATTATTTTATTATTTGAATGTAAAATAATTCTACTATTTTTATATTAATTAAAATAAATAAATAATTTTTTTTGAATTATAATACTAATATTATTATAATTATTAAATCATTTATTAATATTCTATTATTTTATATTTTTGAATTATAATTATATTATTATTATATTAATTAAAATAATTTATTAATAATTTATTATTTTTATTTGTGAATTATAATTCTATTATTATATTAATTAAAATCATTTAGTAATATTTTATTATTTTTTAATTTTGAATTATAATTGGATTATTATTATATTAATTAAAATAAATTATTTATTATTTATTTTTTTTAAATTTTTATAGTATTTGCGACGGGATACTATGCCCGTCGCAAATAGTATTATTATGATATTCATTAAAATAATTTAATAATAGTTTTTTTTAAATAGTAATTGCGACGGGCCCCATCGCTAAACGTATTTGCAAAGGGGCCCGTCGCAAATAGTTTTGCGACGGGCCCCATTGCAATTTCTATTTTAAAAGTTTTTACAAATATACAGAGTACTATTTGCGACGGGAAGGATCCCCATCGCAAATAAAATCATTAGCGACGGGCCCGTCATAAATAATTGTTGTTGCGACGGCGTTTTCGGCAACGGGCGATTTGCGACGGGCCCCCGTCGCAAAAGGCCATTTGCGACGGGATCCTGTCGCAAATACCTGTTTTTCTAGAAGTGATGCTATTGATGATAACTCTGTTTTTTGAGTTCTTGGATATATTTTTGGTGGTTTTCATCGATGATGTTCTTGTGTACTCCACATTTGAGGAGGAGGATACATAGAATATGCACACTATTTTGGGAGTTCTTCATCGACAATAACTATTTTGGAAGTTGTAAAATTGTCTCTTTTGAGATTGAGAATATTATTTCGTGGGATATGTGGTGTCCCATCCGAGAGTATATGTGGATCCATCAAAGATAAAAGAAGTTGTGTCTTGGGAATCCTCCCAAGACAGTAGAAGAGGTGAAAAGTTTCCTTGTTTCCGTAGGATACAACAGGAGCTTCATAGATGCTGTAACACACCATTATTCCACAGTATGTTTCGCTTTTAATAATACAATAGATTTCACGGTACGCAGCACTGATTTCTAGCACACGAGGACCAATCAAACCAGGTGTCAAAATAGTAGTCATGAATTGTAATACCCACATTTTGAAATTTTATAAATTTTATTATTTAAAATGGAATTAATTTTTTTCTCAGAATATCCAAATTAGGTTATGGTAAAATTTTGGTATTTTTATGAAATCATTTTATTTTTGATGAATAGTGAAAACACTGCATTATTGTTTAAGACCAATTTTTTTAAAATAATCATTATTTTTATTTATAATTATTTAATGTCAAATTAGATACATAATAAATATATTAGTCCAATTAAATTCAATTTATTCATTTTATAATAAGATTATATATATTAAATTTTATTCAACTATTTAACATCTTTCACTAAATTTCTTGAAACAGTTTCAAGTTTTCATAAAACGTAATTTTACTGCATATGTGAATTGAATATCAAAACTCAAACAGACATGGTTGTCCTCAGTATGTAAAATTTGGTGCAATAGAATGAAAATAATATCTGGTGAATAGTAATTTTGGAATTTTAATTACAACAGTTAAAAGTAAATATTGTAATTAAAGGAAAAAATATTATAATAATTACACCAAAACATGTCTTAATTCTATTAGATATGTGTATTTCGACCCAAATAAACTTTATGAAAAAATATTATCCTTTTTGACACACTTTTATTAGATTGGGTCATTTATTATATTTTATTTAAAGAAGTGTTAAAAGTATTTAATAAAAATTTTATTATCTAAAACATTTTTAACATAGATTTATACATAAAATTAATTCGACTATAAATATTACATAGAAATATGAAAACATTTCTTATATCATGGTATTTTATTTATAATTTTTTTATATTTAATAATTAAAATTTTTTATGACACAATAATGATTTAGTAATTAGCTAATTAATGAAAGATTAAAATAATTGATGTTATAAATATTAAAATAAATGTAAATTAAAACTTTTGATTCCATACACTAATTTTAAAGGTGAATATTAAATTTTAGGGTTGATTAAATGTATATTTTTTGAGTAAATAATGTTTTTATAACTTTCACAAAAACCATATAATAAATAGTGTCAAAATTTACATATATGTGTTTTTAAAAAATATAATATATTATTAATTAGTATAATAGTACTAAAAATATAATATTCAGCCAAAGTACTTAAATAATATTATTTATGTCATTAATGAACCACTTTATGTTTTCTTGAAATTTTATAGTATGTTTATTAACCATATAGTTTAATAATATAAGACATGGTAAGAGTAAAACTATCTAACGAAGACTAAAATATAAAGGATAAGGGAAATATAGTGACATAAACATGACAAAAACCTATTCATTTTGAGTATAAAGACTCATACACACCTTATCCTTAAAATAAATCCATTTAGAAAAATTAGAGACAAAACTTTTTCCTATAATAAATTAATATTTCAAACTATTCTTAATGTTCCCCTCATCTCTCTTATAAAACAGTACTTCACATTCTCTTAAATTAGCACCTATAAACACATTTGGATTAGAAAACCCCAATTAAAATATCCTCTTATCCACCCTCAAATCAACATAGAGGCCTTAATTTTATCATAAATCCATTCTAATAATCCATATTGTTCAAATCAAAAGAAACAACCAGATAAAGAGGTAATTATTTCATCAACCCTTTCAATGTAATTTTCTTCTTCCACTTCCACCTAATTTTTTGTTTACATACCAAAATAATAAATCCAGTACCTTTTAAATAATTTTATGTTATTATAAATATGGTAAAACCATATTCACTATTACATCCATCTTATGAATGAAAAAGTCACCATATGTCTGTACGTATGGCTTACCGTCTACACAATGTGGTGTACTTTGTTACTCAACAGTTCATTATTTGGATGGGTATAATAATAAGTATAATTGTTGTAAATAATAAATACAACATGTTAGATATTCTGTAAATATAATATACCACCCCACCACATATGATTTCAACATCAATAGAATGATATTTTCGCTCGTTCATATGTATGGCTTACCATCTCCCCGACGCGGTGAGATTTCATTCACCATCGTAACCATTCAATAATAATTTGAATTTTATGATTAAAAATAATGGTAAAGAACGTAATGTCATTCTAGATATGAACCAAAAGAATCTTTTCCATAAAAACATTACTTACGTAACAAAACATATAATGGATAACAAATCAATTAACACCAGAAACAATGATACTACTGAAGTATTTTTGACATTGTAATATTATAAAATCATATATGATATCATATTAATTTATGTAGTTATTATATAATTTAATCACAATTATTTAACCATTATATAGGATTTTAACATACCCTAGACTAAGGAAATGTGCAAGGTAATGGTTGATTTTACAATCTCATTTTTATCTGAGGTTGTTTATACGTAAGTATTTACTGGGAAATATTTATAATCCACATGTGTGTTTCTTAGAAATATATTTAAAAACATTTTTACTATTTTATAGACTATGGGATTAATCCTTTTATTCCCTTGTTTGAATTTTTATAATTTTTTGTATGGAATATTTCCATCGTTTTTCATACAAGATACTTTAAGACCTTTCCAAAAAATTGAGGAAAGAATGTTTTCAAACATATACGACGGGTGCGGCTATTTTCATCCATTATAACACATTCGAAACATCCCATACAAGATTATACGAATATTTTCAAAATAAAAGTTTTATTTTTATGAAACTCTTAAATTATTTCAAAGTAAAAATGATATATTTCTTTCAAATAGTTTTTGGATTGATTTTATCTATGTCAACATCCTTTATTGTATTTTACGCTTCTTTGAAGTTTATTTATTATGATAGAATCTTCTATATTGTATTGAAGGTTTTGTGGTATGTTTAATTGTGGATGTTCTATTTTTTTACAATTTATTATTTTTGATCAAAGTATTATCATTTTGTAAGAGAGTTTTAATATGAATATTTAGGTTTTGTTTCAATATTTTCACACGTGGAATGCATTGGACGTAGTAAGTGACTAGTGGTGCCCGCTATAGCCCCTCGATACATCGGTAGGTCTAATGAGACCAAATATTTTCTTGGAATCCTACCATGATAATTTTTTTTAATCTTAGCACGAGGCCTTGACAATGTGGTTATTATGTATAGAATTATGCATTCCATCATTATGAAATTAGCTATAGATATTACATGTGATTATTGGACAAGTATAATATCCTTGTGAATAAGTATATTAAATTATTTGATTTATGTTTTCCATATTACGATGAATTTTATGTTTAATGTCTTGTGTTTTAGTCTTATTCATTTCCTTAAATGTTTATTCTTATTTACATTATGTTCCTCTATAATTTTATCCTTACTAATCATATGAGCATACCACTTTCTTGAGTTTTATTTTTCCCAAGATGTGAAAAAGTATATTATGACTGGCCTAGAGGGATAGGCTAAGGAATATGAGTGTGTTAAATGGGGAACCAATGTTTCATTTAATGTTTCATAATGTAATGTGAAACTTATTTATGTATCTATTACTTCCAGGGTTACTAAATTGAACAGTCATTTGGGACATGATCTCGTGGGACCATGCCAATGTTATGCAATAATGAAATGACTCTAGGAAACTGGGGAAATGATTTATAGTTAGCATCAGAGGATGTTTAGTACAAACATTGAAAACTATATTTATAAAAAATATTATTATAGAACATTACCCTAAGATAGACATTGAGAATTAGTATCAAAGAAAATCCAATATTATAGGTAAAGTACACACTGTGTGGGTTTTATAAGAAATATATCCATGTTTTCATACTACAAGTGGACACTAATTGGTAATAGATGTACCTTGGGGTGAAAATTCTAACAAGGTGTTTTGGGATTGACCCTGGGTATCCTCGTACACGACAACATGCCTTACTACGTACTTGGTTTGACCCTCTTAGTGGATATTCATAGGATAATTCTCATTTTCTTTACAATCCAATATGAAGGATTTATGAGTTAATTCTTCCTTGAAGAAAAAATTATTATGATTATGGATTATATGTATGAACTATTCAATTTATGATAATTATTTTGTATATTTGGAATTATGCATTGTGATTCATAAAATAATCTAATGTATACAATTTTTTAGAAATGGCACCTAGTGTAAGGAATTGAAACTGTATCAGTGAACATAATCCTTTTAGGGATTTCTCTACTACGCAAGATAATTATAGTGGAGATGGTGATGAACTAGGCACTAAACAGCTTATAACCATACTGGGACAACTCTCTCAGGTTATGAATAATATCCTTACCCGTATAGAGCACCCTGATCCACAATGGGATGAATCAATATTAGACCACTTCATGAGGTAAAAACCACAAACATAAAATGGGTCTAAGAATCTATTTGTAGCTATAAAATGTATAATTTCCTTAGGGAAAATATTTTATCCTTTGGGGAGCAGCGAAAGAGAAATAGTTTTCATGGAATTTTATTACCTCACAACTTATATAGATCAAGGGTTGTCATTAGTTCAAAACACAAAGGATGATGAAGAAGTATCAATTATGGAATAGAGGGTGATTAAAGTTATTTTCTTAGAAACATACTTTCTTCGTGAACATCGAGCAGATATAGAAAGGAAATTTACGTGTCTGAGGAAAAAAGAATATGAGAATGTTTCAATGTAGGAGGATAACATTACAAGGTTAGAAAGGCATGCTGTAATGTTTATATATACCCCATGAAGTACGATTGTTCGAATATTTGATGGGTTAAGGAAAATTATTCTTTGATAATTAGTCTCACAATCCTTTTCATTGTACAAATATATAGTGTTATGTGTTATCAAGACAGAAAATAAATTCTCTAAGTCCTATGACTATAAAGTGATAATAGAGAATAAGTGATCTATTGAACACTCTATAAAATGAAATAATGGGAAGATGTAAAAAGTTAAATTTCTATCCTTCAGTAATTATGGGATAAAACATACTGGTACATTCCTAAAGGGGATATGAGTTTCTTACATGTGTGTAGAAAAGGCCACCATGCTTGTGTTTGAGAGGGAAAGAAAAAGGATGTCAATGTTGAATTATACAATTATAAAGAAATGGACCATTATGAAAATGAATGTTTTAACATCCAAAAAACATTCCTCAGAAAAGGCCAAGGGAGAAAGGCCATGATTATGCGATCACTACTGCTGAGGTTGAAGTTCCTAATGAAGTGGTGGAAGGTACTTTAATCTTTTTATCAAAATTATCCGATGATATATTTTATTCATGATCATCACATTATTTCATATCCCCCCAGTATTCCAAGAAAATTAGATATTTCCAATTTGACTTATTAAGGGATTTGTCAGTCAAAACTCCTAATAAATCTATCATATGAACAAATTTTTGTCAAACAGTTACCATTATGGAATATTGACCTGATTTATAACCTAATCCTATTTTCAACCCCATGATTTAATTTGATATAATCCTCAATATGGATGAAATTTTGGACCATGATGGGAAAATTTATTATAAGAAGAATGAGTTTACATTTTTTTATGATGATATTGAATCTATTATATTTAGAGTTGATATATCACCATCTGATTCTCATCTAGATCCACCCACAATATCTCTACTAAATTTTATTATTGGGTTGTAAGGGAGTGAAGTAACTACAGGTGAGGAAAGGAATGTTCAAATTGAGGATGTACATATTGTTGAAGAATATGTTGATGCATTTCCAGATGATTTATAGGGATATCCTCCAGAATGAGAAATTCAGTTGTACATTGACATAATTCATGGTTCAAGACTCATATCGAAAAACCCTTATAGAATGACCATTGTGGAATCAGTAGAACTAAATAACTAGCTATTGGAATTGAGTAATAAAGGATTTATTTTCCATCACGTTTCACCATGGGGAGCACCTATTATTTTTTGTTTTGAAGAAAGATGGATATATGAGGTTGCACATTAACTATAGGGAGTTAAATTCTTTAACAATAAAGAACAAGTATCTCTTACATCACATTGGTTTTTTATTTGATCAACATCATGGGGCATGTTATTTTTCAATGATTGACCATCAATATGGATACCATCAGTTGTGTGTGAAGAATGAAGACATTCAAAAGATAGCTTTTTGAACTAGTTATGGGCATTATTTGTTTACAGTAACGCCATTCGGACTAACTAATTCAACCTTTGTTTTAATTGATCTAATTAATAGATATTTCAAGGAATATATTGATATGATTATAGTGGTATTTATTTATGATATCTTGGTATACTCTAAAATCTATGAAGATAATGAAAATCAATTATGTTCTATTCTAAAGATTCTTAGAAGAAATGAGTTACAAGGGATGTTCAGCAAGTGTAAATTCTAGATTCAGGAGATGTATTTTCATGTCCATAGTATCTATATGGATAGAATCATTGTTCATCATTCAAAGAAATGAAAAATTCATGAATGGCCATCACCAACAATTATAACATAGGTACTCATTTTTTTTGTTTTACCAGGTTATTATCGATGTTTCGTCCAGAATTTTGCACAATTGGTTATTCCATTAACCTAGCTCACACATAAAATTGTAAAACAAAATGGACAAAACATTGTGAAGAATGTAATGAAGAATTCAATATAAGATTATCTAATTATCTAATCGTGAATCTACCCTTAGGGAATGATGGGTTTGTTATTTATAGTAATACGTGAAATAATGGACTTGGTTGTGTCGTTATGAAAAATGATGGAGTTATTGCCTATGCGTCACAGAAGCTAAACAATCATGAAAAAAACTATCCTACTCATGATCTTGAGTTTTCAGCTGTAATTTTTTCTATGATGATATGGAGACACTATCTCTATAGTGTAAATGTTAGATATATACTAATAACCATATATTGAAGTATATTTTATCAAATAAAGAACTCAATATGAGGCAAAGGTGACAGCTTTAACTACACAAGGTTTATTATTTCATAATACACTACCACCAAGGGAAGGAAATCAAGGTGGAAGATGTTTTGAGGTGAAAGGATCAAGGAATCTGAACAAGATGATAGTTCAAATAGATTCCAATAAATTTTTACTAGAAATTATAAGAAGTTATCATACTGGTGATTAAGAGTTTCAAAACAAAATTAAGGCAATGAATGATGGGATTTTGATTGACATCATATATGAAGATGGAATTTGAATTTCGGGAAAAGGCTTTGTGTTTCTAATACACCTAATCTAGATAGGGTATTGTTGGATGATGCTCATAGCTCAAATATCATTATACACATTGGTATCACTAAGATGTATATATATTTTGAGGAACATTTTTAGTAGGAAAACATGAAGTGGGATATTGTGGATTATGTGTCAAGATGTATGGTTTTTCAACTGGTGAAAGCTGAAAGAAAAAATCCTAGAGGAGTCCTCCAACCTCTTCCCATACCAGAGTGTAAATGGGATGATATTATGATAGGCATTGTCATGGGGATACCAAAGACTCCTAGATGGAATGATGAAACATGGGTCATTGTTGATCATCATAAAAAGTTGGAACATTTTATTTATACTAGAGAAGATTTAACACTGGAACATTTAGCAAGAGTATATATTAAAGATGTTGTAAGACTTCATGGTGTAACCCTATCGATTTTTTTTATCATGATCTCATTTATTTCATAAATATTCTATAAATGTATCAGAAATCCCTAGATATTGAACATCGTTTGAGCACTGTCTACCACCCCCAAACTGATGGATAGCCAGAACAGACTATCCAAACCTGATAAGATATGTTTTGATGTTTCTCATATGACATTCAAGGTATGTGGGATCTGTATTTACCTTTGTTAGAATATTTCTATAACAATAGTTTCCAATCATGTTTTCATATTGATCCATATGAAGTGTTATATAGAAAGAGATGTCACACAACAACTTGTTGGAATGATGTTGGTGATTGAAAACTCGAAGTCCCAAAACATGATGAAGAATCAATGGAATAGGTGAAGATTATTCAAACCCACATCAATGCAGGTCAAAGATGGAAAAAGATCTATAATGATAAACTAAGGAAGGATTTAGAATTTCAAGTAGAAGATCATGTTTTATTTATGGTATCTCCATGGAAGGGTGTTATAAATTTTAGTATGTAGTGTAAATTAAGTCCCAGGTGCATCAGACCTTTCAAAATTGTAGAAGAAATTTGAGTTATAACTTACAATTTGGAAATTCTTACAAGCCACTCCAATGTTCATGATGGGTTCTATGTATCACTATTGGGAAAATACATGTGTGGTACAATGCATGTACTAATCTATGATGAAATTGAATTGGAACCTAATTTTTCTTATTGAGAATAGCCTATTAGAATTCATGATACCAGAGAACATGTGTTGAGAAACAGGATGACTCGTCTGGTGAAATATCTTTGGAGAAACCATAAAATGGAAGAGGAAACATTGGAACCTGAGGAACATATGTTGAAGAACCACCTGGCAGTAACATTATTGAAATTTTAAGGATAAAATTATTTTTAGGATGGAAGAATATAACATCACATGCTTCTATGATACGATTATTTTTGAATAACACAATAGCTTTTGATGTAGGTAGTCGTGAGTTCTAGCACACCACGACCAATCAAACTAGACATTTAAAAAGAAGTTATAAATATTAATACCCACTTTTTGAAATTTTAATAATTTTATTTCATAAAATGGAATTCATTTTTTCAGAATTTCAAAATTATCTTAGGGTGAATATATCGTATTGTTATGAAAACATTCAATTTTTGATGAATAGTTAAATACACTACATTATTGTTTAAAACCATTTTTTTAAATACTTATTATTTTTATTTATATTTATTTTAATATAAAAATAGATACATAATACATATAGTAGTCTAATGTAATTCATTGGAGTAATTTTATAATAATATTAGATATATAAATTTTTTAAAACTATTTAATGTCTTTTTCCCACCTTCTATGCACATTGGAGAATTTTCATAAAATATAAATTTACTACTTCTATGAATTGAATTTCAAAAATCCAACAGAAACGGTCGACATCAGTATGTGATATGTTGTTCAATAGGATGAAAATAATTTTCGGTGAATATTATTTTTTTATTTTTATTTACAACAGTTATAAATAAATAGGGTAATTAAAGGCTAAAATAATATTATAATTACCCCAACACAAGTCTTAATTCAATTGAATAAGTCTATATAGACCGAAATCATCCTTAGTACAAAAATTTGATCATATTTGATCCACTTTGATTAGATTAGTTCATTTATTATATTGTATTTAAAGAAGTGTTAAAAGTGTTAAATTCAAATTTTATTAACTAACCATTTTTAATATAGTGTTATACATAAGATAAATTATACTATAAATATTAATTAGAAAAATAACAATATTTTCTACATCATGGTATTTTATTTATAATATTTAGACATTATATAATTATTTTTATTTATGACACAATGATGATTCAGTAATTACCTTATTAGTAATAGATTAAAATAATTGATGTTAATAATATTAAAAAAATATAAATTGAACCTTTTTATAGAATAATCGAATTTTATAAGTGAATATGACATTTTAGTGTTTATTAAATGTATTTTTTCTTAGTAATCTAGTGGTTATTTCTTTCACATAACCCAAATACTAAATATTGTCAAATTTGACATAAATGAGTTTTTTAAAAATATATTATATTAATAAATGATACAATATTCAAAAAAATTTATGATTCGTAAAAATGACAAAAATAATTTTAGATATGTCATTAATAAACCATTTTATGTTCTCTTGGGATTTAATTGTATTTTTATTAACCATATAGTGTAATAATACAAGAATACATGGTAAGAGTTATAGTATTTTACTAATCGTTAAGTCTAAAAGATAACGCTAATATAGTAACCTAAACTTGTCTAAAACATATTGGTTGGGTGGATTTAGACCCCTAACTACATTATACTTGAAATAAATCTATTTGGAGATATTAGAAACTGAAACTGAGTTTATAATAAATTAATATTTCAAGCTCTTTCTAATATGTCGTCACCTCTCGTATAAAAGTGTACTTCTCCTTCTGAAAAATTAAAACCTCCATAGAAATTTTAATCAGCCAAACCCTAATCAAAGCTCCTCCAAAATATCATGACATAAAATTATATTCCTTACATTGATCATAATTACAACCTAGAAATCGATTTTTTTCAAATCAAATGGAAGCACATGAAGAAAAGGTAATTATTTCATCACCTCGTTCATAGTTATTTTCTTTTTCCACTTCCTCCATATTTGTTGTTTCCATAAAAATATTATTGTACCTTTTATATAGATTGATGTTATTGTAAATATTTTACAACTATATTCATTATTTTATCCATCAAATGAATGAAAAAGTAACCATACGTGCGTACATACGATTACCATCTCCACATCGTGGTGTAGTTTGTTATTCAATTGTTCATTATTTGATTGGGTATAATAGTCATTATAATTGATGTGAACAACACATAAAACATGTTATGGTTTCTGTATATATATTATTCCAAACAAATACATATGATTTCACCATCAATTGAATGATATTTTCGCTTGTGCATACGTATGTCTTACATTCTCCACGACACAATGAGATTTCATTCTTCATCGTTATAATTCAAGAATAATTTTCATTTGATGATTAAAAATAATTTTTATGAACATAATATCATTATGGATATTAATTAAATACATCATATCCATAACAAACATAACTAATGTAACAAAACATATAAATGAAAATGAATCAATTAACACCTGAAACAGTGCTACAACTGAAATATTTTTAGCCAAGTAATAATAGAGGATCATATTTGACATCCTATTTATGCATGTGGTTATTGAATAATTTAATAGAATTTATTTAACCATTATATATGTTGTTAATGTAACAACAAATAAGGAAATTTACAAGGTAAGGTTTAATATTACAATCTATTTATTATCTGATTTCGTTTATACATAAATATCTACTAGGACCTTTTTATCATTTACATCCATGTTGCATAGAAATGTATTTCAATACATTTATAATATTTCATATACAATTGTTTAATGTAATTTATATCCTTGTTTTACTATTTATATATATATTTTTTAAATTAATCTTTCTGTCATTGTCCACACAAGGTACTTTTTGACCTTTTTGAAAAATTAAATAGAGAATATTTTCATTAACTTATACAGCGAGTGCAACTATTTTATGCCATTATAACACCATCGATGTTTCACTTACATGAATATATAAATATTTTAAAAATAAATTTTTTAATTTTATAAAAGTCTTAAATTATATCAATGTACGAAGTTATATTTCTTTCAAATAGTTTTAGATCGATTTATCCAATGTCAAATCCTTTGGGAGATTTTACGCTTGTTTGAATTTGAATTATTCTGATACAATATTCCAAATTGTAATGAAGGTTTTTTGATATTATTGACAGTGCACGTGCTATTTTCATAACATTACTGCTTTAGGTATAATCATTATCATTTTATTTTCATGTTTTAATATAAATATTTATGTTATGTTTCAAACTTTTCACATGAGGAATGAAATGGATGTAATATGTGGATGGAGAGGCCCTCTATAGCCCCATGTTGCATCGACAAGTCTCATAATACCTACTAGTGTCTAAGAACAAGGCCTTGACAAAATTTTTAATTCTATTTTTGGAACTAGGCCTTGACTATGTGGTTATGATGTCCCGAATTACGCATTCCATCATTATGAAATTAGCTATTGATATTAAATGTGATTATTCGACTAGTAGAATATCCATGTGAATATGTAAATGGAATTATTTGATTTCTCATTGGTATATTGTGATGATGTTTATGTTTTAATGTCTTGTGTTTTAGTCTTATACATTTCTTAAATGTTTATTCATATTTGTGAATATTTATTCTATATTGTTATCCTTACTGATCATACGATCTCAACCCTTTTGTTTTATTTTACCGAAGATGTGAATACATATATTATGACTGATATACAAGGATAGGAAATGGATTTGAGTGTGATAAATTGAGAAAAAATGTTGCTTTTTTATTTTATAATGTAATTTAAAACTTATATATGTATCTACTACTTCCGTGGATAAAAAAATGATCGGTATTTAAGGACTAGATCTCTTGTGATCATGCCAATGTTATGCAATAATGAACCCACTCTTGGTAACTGGGGTTAGGGAATTATATATGATTCTTATGGGGTTTCCACACCTATAATAGTATTGAATAAAAGGAATCAAGCATTTTTTGGACTAATCAGTGTTTAACATATTTCAAGTGTCTAAATGAGAAGTTGGTAAGTGCTCCAGTTCTACTCTTCCTATAGAGAGAGTTCAGTTTGATGTTTTCTATAATGCCTTGAACTTGAGGATATGCTCTATTCTGATGTAGAAGAGACCCGTTATTTCTTATGGGACTCGGTAGTTGGATCCCCATGAATATATCTATTCCACCCATGATATTGAGTTTGATGCTGTGGTGTTTTCTATGAATATTTGGATACATTACCTCATTCACGAGTGCATTATGGTTTTCACCAATTATAAGAGAACGAGAAATGGTTTTTCCCAGCCTGAAATGAACTTACGTCATTGTCAGTGGATGGATTTCTCATAATAATATGACTTCATAATGATTTATATCCCTAGAAAGGGAAATTTTGTGGTTGATGAACTAATTAGAAAGTCACGTAGTGATGCAGTGCGTGAATCTAGTGATTCATAGAGAGTGATAGAAAAACATTCAACATTACATCTCAATATGGGAGAAGTTGGGGGAATGGTTTTCTTTTATTGATTATGGTGTATTCATATCTAGTACAGTAGGTGGAAGAGTCCCAGTTAGGGGATATTGAGCTGGAGGTCTAGAGTGACCATGTTGTTTATGGTGAGTCCCCTAATGGTTGGTCTAAGGATGAACAACATCAGTGGATGTATTAGCGATGTATTTTCATTCCATTGAGATGTGTGAGAGGGTTCTCAGGTTTTTCCATATTTTTCCTTTAGCGGGGAATCCTAGCGTGACAATGATGTATCAGTCCTTGAGGATCCAATCATTGTGTCTTGGGATGAAGCCTCCGGTTACAGAATTTTGTTCTAGATTTTTGGTATTCTAGAAGGTGATGGTTGGGCACCGTGTCACCAGTTGTTTTCCCTAGATGTTATATATTCCTCAGTGGAAGTGGGAGGACATATCAATTGACATTATTATTGGACTACCTTGAGCTCTGGGAGGAAGTGACTCTATATGGGAAGTGGTGGATCATTTAAAAAAATCATTCCACGTTACAGGGATCAAGGATTCGAGCTCTGCTGATGTTTTGTTAATGAAGTATCTGGGGGAGGTGGTGAGACTCCACGGAGTCTCGAGGATGATCATTTCTGATCGAGATCCTCATTTTATCTATACTGTGTTGAGTTTTCTACCTAATGATTTTGATTCTCCTCTATGCCTTAGAACTTCATTTCATCCACAGACATATGTTATGATAGAGCGGACCATCCAGAACCTTGAGGACATGTTTCAATCTTGTGTTCATGATTTTGGAGGTTCTTGGATGAGCCACTTACCCCCAGTGGAGTTCTCTTACTAAAATTGTTTTCACTCTACTATTGGTATGGTTATATTTAAACCATTGTATGGTTGACATTCCATTCTTTGATGTTCTCGTCTATGGTTGGAGACTCTGAAATTCTCGGACAGGAACTACTGTAGAATACCACTAAGATGGTTTAAGTGATTTGTGAGGGGATGAAGACAATGCATGATCGCTGGAAATCAAATGTAGATCAAAGGGGGATACATTTGGATTTTGATGTTGGGGATGAATTCTTTCTGAAGTTTACACCTTGACATGGGAAGATAAGGTTTGGTCTTGGTAGTTTGTTGTGTTCCCTGTTGGTTGGACCGTTTGAGGTGTTTGATCGTGTTGGAGTCATGGCGTTTCGAGTAGAACTTCTCCCACAGATGAGGCATATTCATGATATATTTCTTATGTCTCAACTCCGTCATTATCTTCATGATGACTCTTATGTCATCAATTGGGGTGAGATTGACATTGATGATAATGTTACCATCGATGAGTGACCTATAGGGATCCAGGAACAGAAAGGGAAGGTGTTGTGCGAGCATGCTATCCACATGTTTCATGTCTTGTTTAGAGACAATGGCATGGGGGAGGGTACATAAAAATATGAGTCACCGATACTCTCTCAATATCCTGATTTGGTTGAGCTCCTATGGTTGTGAAAACCTTGAAAGGTATCTTCTAGGGTGGTAGTTCAGACAACCCCTTTCCGGTTTCCACTTCTGGATGGTTTTGGATTGTCAAGGAAGATAATGTTTTGAGAGGTATCTAATGTGAGGGTCTGGATTTGTGATGATCGACCCTTTGTGTGTTTTGGAAGATTTGGGTTCTCAGAGGTGGCTCAGAGGATGTTTGGTGGATTTCAATTAAGAGAACCTAGAAATAGGGGGCTACATGATGCGACCAAGGGGTATGATTCGTGTAGTATATTTGGGTTTGAAGTATAAAATAAATACTAAGGTGACATGTTTTTTGGAAAAAGCAGGCCTCAAGGAAGTACACAACATGAATGGGATGTAATCATAATGTACTGACCCACCTCAGTTTGTTTTACAGACATACCATATGCTCGGGTCTTTCCAACCCTACGGCCACAACTCCCTCCCTCTCAACACTAGAGACCTAGTAGACCCCTCCGTAGTAATTTAGAGATCTCTTCGGCTTTGAGAGATCACAAAAATTTTTTTGGAACCATGGTCATTTTATCCCTTAATTAGAGTATGTTTTGTGTTTGTTTTCAATCCTGAGTGGAAGTTCAGAATGTGTGCCAGCAATGTGATCATACAAAACAAGAAGATAACAATAATGAAGTTGCGCGGCTGTTATTTGTTCTGCTTCCAAGGTTTCATGGGAAAGAAAGGGGTTGAGTAGACCATGTTTAGAGTTGGTGAAGGTGGTGTTGTGAATGGGGTTTGGTGAAACATGCGCTCCGGGATTTGAAGAAGTGCAACAGTTCATAGTTGCACACCAAAATCGTTTTGGGAGTAAAAGGATGTGAGTTACGCAAGGATGAATTTGAAGAAGTGAGTGTAGCATAAGTGGAGAGGTGAACTTGCACGCCGTCTTGAAACGTGCGCGCTGGTCTTGGAGAAATGCACCAGGTGTGGTTGAAGTATGCCAGTCTTTCTGGGGATGCACAAAAGCTGAAAGTCTTCTTGATACCTTTGGTGCAATGTGAGATTATTCTATGGGTGGATGCTGGACTTCAAAATAGCATCTATATACAAATGAGGATGTATTAATTAGAGATGATGAAGAGACCTTCACATCTATAAACTGATTGGGACTTCACCAATGGTTGTGAGCCAGGGGGAGTCAACAGGAGTGACCTGAGGGACGCAGTGAGCTATCCCTGAACTTTTGTAATGGCAGTGAGCCTGGGACAGAGTGATTGTGCCTGAACCTTTGTAATCCACATCCGGTGAAGTTTAGTGGAATTAGGTATGACCGAAAACCTGTCAGTTTATGATCCTTAGATGCATCCCTTAGTGGTGAACCAAGTATAAATTGTTGTGTTATCTATATACATGTTAATGTTTTCTTTCTGATCATATACATCTTACAGGTTTAAAAGGTTCTTTCCAATGTGAGAACAAGATCCATCACTTAAAAAGAAAACATTGTCACTCTGATTCACACCTCCCCTCTCAGGGTGTCCCAGGGTCCAACACTTTCTTTTTAAATCCATCATCAATTTAAGGTATGGTCTACCTTGGTTATTTTATTATCTTCTATTTTTATTCACCCATTTCACTTTTACATGCTATGTCTTTTGATCCCCATGATTTTAAGGGATTTTCGTTTGGATGTTGTTAATGCGATAGTGTCGTGACATCCTCCGGTGGATTCATTTGTTGTGGGGAAGGCAACCCTGGTCTATTTATTTGACCCATTATTGTGAAAAGAACTTAGGAATCCTTTTGATGTATGAGATTCGTTACAACTCTAATTATTTACATGAAATCACAGAGTTAGCATGATTTATACCATGGAATTGAAATGGAATTTACCAAATTAAATATTTGAACCAGATTAAACAAATTAGTTTGATCGCATCCCGATTCATTGCACCATGATAATAGGTTTCCCATTGATTTTCTACATAGTGTGATATTTATTCATTACATATTATCATATTGATCTTGATAAAATTTTTAATTTATGTAAAACCCGAATTAATTGAAAATTAAATGTATTAAGAAAAAGAGGCATGTAATTGAATACTGTTTTTTTAATTTAATGTTAATAAAATTTATGTAGATTTTAATGCTTATTATAGTTGGTTATTAAACCTGAAATATGTTTTTCTTGTTATTTAAAGGAATTCCAAATTAATTTTTTGATTAATTAGTGGAAGCTATGATAGCTTGCAGTTTTGGATGCCCATAGTTGGAACCCACCAATAATGAATTGGTTAATTCATGATGGATTAAATAATTGGTTTTTTGATAAAATATAATTCAATGTAGGGATCTGAGTTACCAATAATATTGTAAAGGCCAAATAGCCTTATGCATGGAGCTAATAGATCCCATTACTTGTGAAGGAAAAATGCCTCTTTTAAGGGCCCAGAGACTAGTAGATATGGTGTTTGTTTCCTACTTATTGTGTTGTGATGTGAGATGGGATGGCTATTGTGATATGTGGGGCCTGAAAGGCCCATTGGTTGTGGCAATTTTTGATTACTAGAGTGGAGATCTGCATCGGTTTATGCATGTGGGTGTCAGGGAGGAAACTGGGGATGATGAAATGGGATATAGGTGAATGTTTGGATGTTTGAAAAATATTGTTGGTTGTTTATCTACTTTACTTTCCCCATATCTCAAGGAAGATGGTCTTATTTAACCTCCTTCCAAAAGGGGTCAAGAAGTGCGGGGTATTCCATGTGCTTTCGGGGTTTAGTTTCTCAAGGGAGGATTTTTCTATGAGCCTAATATATGTGGAAAAGAATTGACAGGTAGTTCATCCACTCACCGGGTTGATCCCCCATGCATTTAGTATCATAGAAATATTTCTATAAAATTCATGGGAATATGGGAAAGTAATAATAATGTTAATATATTATTTTATAAATTATGATTAACCCATGGGATTGGTGAATTTTTGGACTAAATTTTGTGGTTTAAATATAAAGGAACTGTGAAATTTTTTGTCATGCTAAGGAAATATAATCTGGAACTGTTAATGGTTAATTAATGTTTAATGAATTTTATAACTTAAAGTGAAACTAATAAAAAGGTAATTAAGTAATTTAATAATTCTCTTTAAATGGTTTTGTTTATATAGGATACCTAGTTTTAGAAGAGATAGCTGGAGTTCCGAGAGATGTTAGATGCATTTGAGTCAAAGACTATGTTATTCCCATAGTGTGGTTTTGATATGTAGTATATTTTGTAATTTTTGTGTTTCTATACACTATTCCACCCCATCAGTTAGAGAAACTAACTACCTAGGGATTCTGAGCCCTGGGTAATGTTTTCCCCAATATTCCGGCGGAAGGATGCATGGCTTACTAACCCTTTTCCCCCCGATCTCTTCTCTTGGTAGTTACTTTTACTGGTATGTAAAACATTTAGTTTTCAGCATATATGTCTGTAGAGGGATATAATGGATTGGAGTTATTCACACACATATATTCAAGATATAGTATCCAATGGACTACTATAGGTGTAACGTGTATAGGCTATAATGGCTAGACAATCCTTACTCGATGTATGGGTTGTAATGGACTCAGGATTAATACCCAATCTATGATACAGGTTATGAGATCTATGGTGGATCCCAGAAAATACCTAGTTACTTTGGTTATATGAATGTGGTGGTTGTGTGGCACGACGTGCATGCTGTGGTACTTCATCCATCTTTCTTCAGGCAAGCCTTTTGGAGAGAGATTCTTACGGTGTGATGTTGTGGAAAAGAATCAAACCAGTGGGGAAGCTATAGCGGGGTAGCCTTGATATTTTTTATTATATTATATAATAATTCAAGTGATACTTTGTGATATTATCAATGGTGAGGCTAGGAACCTATTATATATGTTTAGTTGATAAGTTAGTTTCACTTTTTTCACATTGTACTTTAACATGCTTTCTTTACTTATACAAGAGAGGTTTAATTGAGGATCCTACTAAGTATTTTGTTATACTCACCCTATGTATATATAATCTATATTTAAGTCCACCATATTTAGGTTTGAGATCAGTTTTGTTAATTCTAGTTTGGGGTTGCAGGAGTTATTCGGGCTTCATGGTTGCTGTTGTATTTACTTTCTTTTGGTACTCACAGTATTCCATTTCATTTTTAGCATTTCTTGCATGAAATTACATATATGTACTTGTTATTTATTTTATATTATATTATTTTTTTGAATATTGTTGGTATATGTCTTATCTATTTCTTTCTAATGTGTTCTCATAAAGTAAAATGCCTCCCATTTGTGTGTTTACCATACCCTAGTTACAAGTCACCAACTCGGGGCCTTCTGGAGGTTGGACATGGGGGTCATTATCTCTAATATCACATTTTTGGCCTAGAATGGATAAAATTTGTGTGAAGGGGTCATGAAATATGTATAATTATTTGAAAATTTATTAATAAATGAATGTAAAACCATTTTTAAAATAAAATGAAATGTATTTCTAAAAAACATTTTAAATGTGGAAAAGAGTATTTTATACCAATGAATACAAAAATAATTATTGTTTTATTATATTAATGAAATATATATATATATATATCTATAATAAATTAAATATAATTTTTATAAATAATAATATGTGTTTTCTATACATTATATTGGAACAAACCAGATTTTATGCACAAAAGGAGGATTTTTCTGAAAACGAAGCCTTTTGATTGGATAGTTGTTTCAAATATAGTTTTTGACTCTTTTATAATTTATATTTGAAACAAATTACCTATTATTATAATATAAAAATTTAATTTGGTTTAATTTTTGGTATTTTTCTTATTAGTTTCATGTTTTGATATATTGTGAAAAAATAATGCATTTAAATTGGACACCTCTTTTTCACAAAATTTATTTATAGTTTTAAATTATATTTTTGGAGTATTTTAAAATATAATTTGATCAATTTATTATCATTTAATCCAATTTAGATCATTTGTTTCAATTTTAAATTGAATTTAGATATAAAAACATTTAATTATTTTGAAGGTTTTTACTTTTAATCCATGTTTTCTTTTTACATCAACGAGACTAATTTTAAATTAATTCTCTACAATTATTTGATTTGTGAATTTAAAAATGGATTCCATATTTGGATTCATAAGGTCCATATTGATTAAACTATTCCCTTTTATGTTTGTACAAAATATGAATAGTAATATTTTAATTCTTATTACCATGGTTTAGGGAATATCAGGTAATAAATGGTAAAAATAATATTAGAAATTATAGAAAAATTACCCTAACACTCGAATTAATTTTATTGGATTTGTTAGTGTATATCGAAATCACCCATGGGCTTGTTTTATGATATCTTAGAGAAATTTGGATAAATTTAATCCATTTATTGTATTTAATTAACAGATACGACAATTCCTTCATACATATTTTTTTAAGAGAGGAAATATTTTTTAATATGAGGTTATATAAGGTATATGTTCATTTTGAAATAGTTTCTTTTTCAAAGCTAGAATTCTTAGCTTTATTCAGATAATTTTTTCAAATTTTATGGATGAAATAACAAAATTAATTTTTTTCACTGTGACGATGAAATTATTATTTAATTAATAAAAATATAAGATAACTGGTATTAAAAATATTAAAATAAATATAATCGGACATAATTAATGACATACAAGAATTTTCTAGAATAATTTGAATTGTTAATAATGAGTTATAAGATTTGGTTTGAAAATATCAGGGTGTTATTATATTTTTAAAAATTATTTTAATGAATAGTTCCAAAATGGACATTAAAGATATGTTTATATAATATTTTATTTAATAAAATAATAATTATTTTAAATTATCCTTAATTCAAATTTTTTCACTATTCATATCCTGAGTTTTTTTAAAAAATGTCATAATAGAATCATATATTGCAACCAAAACTTTTTACTTGTCACTAACATGTAAAGGTCCCCTAGAAAAATCTTGGATGACATTAATTATAGAAAAGTAATTTTATTCTAAATTCACTAATATCATTTATATTATATTTCCATCAATTAAATAATTATTACATCATCACTACGTATGACTTTAATATAATTACTTATTTTCTAAAAGTTAAAAATAAATTTTCATAATGAAGATAAACAATTAATCTTTACAATAACTTTTTATAGTCAAACATATCCCTTATATTACCCCATATTTTCAATATTTAACTTGTTAAAAACAGCAGAATGATAAAATTAACGTTTCTTTGAGTTAAATATTTTAAATTGAATCAAGCCATAAAAGATTCTCTAAGAGCTCATAAAATTAGCCCAATGATAATATCAGTTAATAATAAATCATTTAATAAAAGTAGGACAAGGGTTAGATAAATTTTAAAAATTTTATAATATTATTTTACAATTCATTATTCGATTTACCATTAACCATGGTAATAAAAATTATCGATGTAACTATTCATATTTTTTTCCATAAAATTGCCATAGTTGTTAAATTTAGACTTTATTATTCTAAATATGGAATAAAATTTTCAAAATTAAAAACATATACTTGTCTCAAATAAATTTAAATTAATCTTGTTGACCAAATAATAGAAATGGGTTTTTAAATAAAAATGTTCGAATGATTGAAATGTTTTTATTTCAAAATTCACTATGAAATTGATTCTAATGTCCTATACTGGATTAACTGAAAAATATTAACTAATTATACATTAAAAAAATAAAAATATAATTTAACACTATAAAAATTTTTATGGAAAATAATTTTTCTGTTAAAATTCATTATTTTTTAATATTCTTCAAAAAATGAATATTATAAGAATAAAATTCAACCAAGGTAAATTTTGATATTCTATTTTTAAAGATGATTTTTTTTAAACCGAATTTATAAAATTTACTAAAACCAAATTTTTTGTTGACATCCACTCATTCAATAAAACCTTGACAAGTGTTATCAAAATTATATTATATTCATTAACTTTTATTTAATGAAAAGTCAATAATTTCATTCTTTTTTTTTAATTTTTAAAATTTTAATATCAGATTATATAGGTGATATGTTCACCTATAAATAGAAATTTGAAATCTAAAATATTTATATTAATTAGAGTAAATTATTTTTAATTCTTAGGTAACAAAGTTTTACCTTAAAGGCCTACAAAATGATGATAGAGTGATTTTTTATTTAATAAAAATTCCAAATAAATGATATTAAAAACATAAAAATAAATATAATTTAAAATAATTAATGACATAAAATAATTTTATATATTATTTTTATATGTTATTAATAAGTTAAAAGTTTTTTTTGAATATATCGTTTTTATATGTAGTTTTTTAAAAAAATTAAGTAATGAATAGTGTCAAAATTGAAATTAATTAAATTTTAAAATAATTATTATTTTTTTCAATGATATAAAATTCATAAATATTTATAATTTTCCACTGATTGGGTTATGTCTCCAAATTTCTACAATGAATCATTTATTTGTCAATTTTTTATTTTATATTAATTATATTAACCATTTCTGTGTAAATTATATAATATAATGGAAAGAATTAAAAAGGTTAAATCTAGGTTAAAATGATAAGGATTAAAAAATATTAAAACTTGTCTTATATTAATTGGATAAATGTATTTTGACCCATAATCATCCTATCATTAAAATTAATAATTCTATATCCATTTGGATTTTAAAAGATATTTTTTATTAATTTAAATCTTTAGAGAATTCTATGAGTGCCCCTCTCTTATCTCATAAAAGAGGACTTATTTTTATCCTTTATTTATACTTTAAAAAATATTTGGTTTGAATAGTATCTACCAACATTACATCGAATAATCCCTTCCCCCATTCATAAAACATTATTTTTTGAAGAACATCATCCTTATTGTTTTTTAGGTGTTAATCAAATTAGATCATCCGAAGAAGAGGTATTAGTTTTTTAAGTGTTTCTTTTTTATTTATTCTTCCAATTACATCAAATATTTCTCAAAAACATGTATATAATAATTCATGATTCTTAAATACACTAATACTTTATCTTTTTATTATCAACAACAATATCCATCACCACTTCCACAAAATGTGAAAAAAAAATTAATCATTCGTGTATATGGATGACTGCCACCTTGCGAAAAGATATAATTCATTTTACATCACAATATCCAAAGACTAGATATTATGCTAGAATTAAATTTTATATATGATATTGATGACATATTTATCATTGTGAGAAGTTAATATATCTTTTTAATTATTACTTTTTCATGAACATCAAAATTATAACATCGTTTGTGCATACCTGCAAACTATCACCCTCGTGAAACAATGTGGTTCATTTTTCATCACCAAATCATATGGATGAAATATATAAGTATATTTAAATTATTAATATTTTATTTTTTATATAATGATATTTTTGGAATGTTAAATTATATTAACCTTATTTTCATAATTGTCAATGAAAAATTAGTCTTTTCTGATGTGTACATACAATTTATCATCTTCATGATCGTAACAGAGGTCATTTTTCATATCCATATTTAATTAAATGATTTAAAAGAATAATTTATGAAAAAAGGGATTATTATTTAATTAATATTTCCTTGGATATGATATAATAATGACAAGTTTTTTACATTACAAATCATATCAAAGTCATTTTGGACTCAGCTACCGAATATCATCAAAACATTCGACCTGAACACAAATAAATATGTAACTTTTATAACATGATAATGAGTGATATAAATGGAATAATAATCCTTATAATGGTTCAAAACCAAGTGAATATTTATTCTATGTTAACTATTTAAGAATATAAATATTTTATGTGACTTGTCAAACTCAAGGTAATGGACATTGTCTCAATCTATTTTCATTCAGGCATATGATGATGTTATACACCCACCTTCATTTATGTGGTAAAAAAAATCCCATTTTACAAATCGTATTGTGAATTTATTTGTTATCATTTTATTTAAAATTTGGGGGAATGTAAAATCATTGTTTTTTAAAAAAACACTACGTTTGATAGCATACAATATACACTACATCAATCTTAATCAAACAATGAAATATTATTATTTAAATGGTACAATTATAATCTAGTAGTTAGAATCATATTAACGAATAATATTAACTGAATTATGGAAATATTCTTTTCAATTATATATTAAGAATTATTTGGAAACAAAACTAACTATAAATGAATTTAAACCCCTTTTGAAAATAAAAGAAAATGTTTTTCTTAAAGACTATTTAAATGTGAACAACTGTATTTTATTCCATTGAATAATCCAATAACATATGATTAATAGTATTAATGATATATATATATATATATATATATATATATATATATTGAATATATTATTTTAAATTAATCTTATGTATATTCTAGAAATTATATAATAAGAAATCCAATTTTATGTATAAAATAATCAATTTTCTATAAAGGATTTTTTTTACCTTTTAAAAGAGTACTTGTTTTAAATATAGTTTTTGATACTTTCAAAAATATTATTTTACAAAATAAATTTATAATTTTAAATATTCATATATAAATTCAATTTATCATAGATTTTCATATATTTTGGATAATTTTCATATTTTGATGTATATCCAAAAAATACTACATTTTAATTGAAAAAATATTTTTATCAAACTAATTGATATTTACAATTTATATATTTTAATTTTATAATATATAATTAGATAAATATATTCTCATATAATCCTCATAAGTTTATGGGATCAATTTTACAATGAATTTAGATATGAAAAACTTTTAATCTTTTGATGGTTTTTATTTTTTAAACCCAATTTCTCATTCCATCATTGAGATTAATTTTAAATTATTTAATCCTAATTAAGAATTTTTTGTTTTGAAAAATTAATTTAATATTTTGATTTAAAATGAGAAATTTTATTAAATATGACACCTTTGTTTATGGAAAAAATATGGATAGTAACTTTGTAATTTTTCTTACAATGGTATAGGGTAAATCGGGTAATCAACGGTAAAAATAATAATATAAAAAATAGAAGTGTAACCCTATCACTTGAACTAATTCTATTGGATTAGTTTTTATTGAAAAAAATAATCCTTGGAACAATTTTATTTGACCTTGTAGAATCTTGGATAACATTAATCCATTAATAGTACTCAATTCAATAAAAATTAAATATTGAAATCATTTTTACTAGTAAATTGTCATTATTTTACTGTTATATAAGAGACATTCTTCACTAAAAATATTATTTGGAATGATAAAATGTGTATATTAATCTTGAAATTTTATTTTTTATATTCAGGGAATAAATATTAAAATTAAGGACTGAAAAAATAATGATATAATAATTGTTTAATTAATACAAATATCAAAACAATGAAATTTAATGAATTAAAATTAAAATTATGCGATATAATTAAAATCATCAATGAATTTTGTTGATGAATTTGACATTTTATTGTTGATTTGAAATATTTTTTTGAAGATATAATGTTATGATGTTTTTTAAAAGTCATGTAAGGAATAATGTCAAAATTCAAATTATTGATATTTTTAAATAAATAACATTTTAGTAAATGATATAAAATTTATAAAAATATAAAATTCATCCAAATGACTAGGATGTGTCTCAAAATTTAATCAATTACTATTTTTTAGGTTTTTTTAATATTATAATAGTTATACTGACTCTCAATTTTGAAATTATTTTAAATCATGATAAGAATAAAAAAGGATAAATATCGGTTAAATAAAAAAGATAAGGACAAAAAATAGTCAAAAGTTATTTATTTTTCATTGGATGAATGGATTTAGACACATAATATAAATAAATACTTAATAAATCAATTTTGCTCATTTTTAAATGTAAAATTAATTTAGATCAATTTATTAATTTGAATATTCCCATTAGTTCCCCTCCCATCTCCTATAAAAGGGATACCATTATGGTTTTTTCGTCATACCTAAAAACATATTTTTTCCAGCCAATAACTACCGAAATAACTTCTTATAATCCATAACCATATTTTATTGACATTAATTTTGGAATAAAACCTCACTTTGTAGTCTTACGGTGAAAAGAGAAGGAGAACATCCAATGTAGATGTATTGTTTTGCTCAGGTATTTTTTATTTCTTCTTCCTCTTCCTTCAAATATTCTTGAACCATGATAAAATTGCAACTCATGTATAATCAACATACATCAATGTTATAATGTTATTATAATCCCCAAAATATGTTTCATCTTCTATCAAATTGGATAATAATTAATTGTTTATTAGTACAACATAATACCACCACGCGAACTGATATAATATGTTTTCCATCACCATATCTCAAGACTAGTTATATTGTTAGAATTAATGTTTATATATGAAATTAACTAAATATTTGTCATTTTCAAATAACAATATATCATATATATTCTTAAATTTCTAAGAACATAAAATTGATAATGTCATTTGTGCATACGTGTAAACCATCGCCTCCACGTAGCGTTGTGATTCATTTTACATCACCACATCAAATAATATATATATATATCTCTATGTGTGTGTGTGTGTGTGTATTTAAATGATTAATTTTGTAATTATTATATTATTTTCAATCTTTAGAGATAAAATAATACTTAACTTCTTTCCATTATAATCATTGAAATTGTAAATAACACTAATTCTTACATTAAAATTACAGTCTCAATGATTTTAACATAGTTTACTTTTAATATCCTTATTTAATAGATTCATTGAAAATATAACTAGTTTATAAAATTGTTTACTGTTTCATGAATATTATTATAGAGGTGAATTGTTAAATAAAACTTTTCACAACAACCAACATATTAATGAATTTTCGGACTCATTTACCAAATATCATCAAACTGCCCGGTTTGAACCAAAATAATTATATAATTGTTATAACATGGTAATAATAGATATAAAAGAGATAAAAATCCTGAAAAAGTATCTCAGGAATTTTAATAATTATACTATTTTTAATATTTAGGAATATAAATATTGTACGTGACAAGACAATCCCATGGTAAAGGACTTCCTCTCAGTCTCCTTTAACTGATGGGGACATCAATAATGATATTTTGAAAATTCAAACAACTAGTTTTTTATACAAATTTACAATTGAAATGACTTAATTTATTAATGTGGGGAGGGAATGCAACATATCTAGTTTTTAAGAACTAAAGACAATAACATACATGATACACCACATTGAGTTTAAACGAGTAACAAAATATTATTATTTAAATGTTACTGTCATAAACTATCAGTTAGAATGGAGAGAATAAAACATACTAACTAAATAATCAAAGTATTTTTTTACATATATATATTATTTATGTACTAACCAATTAATTATAAATGAAAAGAAAACCCTTTTAAAAATAAAATGAAATCATTTTCTGAAAAATATTTAAATGTGAAAAAGTGTGTTTATAAAATAACAAAATAAAACTTGTTGGATTATATTATTGATTTATATATATAATACTCAATATAATATAAAAAATTCATATTATATTTTTTCAATAAATTAAAAAAAAATACAATTTTAGGAATAAAATAATTATTTTTTTAAAATGGTAGTATTTCCGCATATTGGTGGTGCATTTGTTTTAAATATAGTTTTTTAAAATTTTATAAATTGTATTTGAAAAAAAATGAATTATTATTTTAATAAAAAAATTCTTATTTTACCTCATTATTTTTTGGTTCTTTTTTGTTAGGTTTTGTGTTTTGATTAATAGTGAAAGAATACTCCATCTTAATTAAAAATAGGATTTTCATCAAATAATTTTAGTGTTAAATTATAATAATAAAAGGTTTTAAATAATAATTAGAATATTTTTTATCATTTAATACAATTTAGGTCATTGGAATCAATTTCAAAATGAATTTTGATATAAAAACATTTCAATCTTTTGAAGCTTTTTACTTTTAAAATATATTTATTGTTCCATCAAAATGATTAATATTAAATTAATTTTAGATATTTCATGTTTTGATTTTGGAAAATTGAATTCAATAACATGGATCTTTAGGTATAAGTTTATTATATATGACCATTTTATGGAAAAAATTTCAATAGTAACTTTTGTAATTTATATTACCATAGTTTCAGGTAAATGTGCTAATCAGTGGTAAAAAAATTGTAAACACATGAAAAAAATACTATATCAGTTGTTATAATTATATTGGATGATTTGTTTCATACAGAAAAACCTTGGGTTTATTTTATGATATCTTGGATCCACATGAATTACTTTAACCCATTTATTGTATTTTATTTAACAGAATATCAATTTTATCATACATTTGTTTTGGACAAGTGAAATAATTCGAATATGGGGTTTTATAAGGGATATGTCTGACTATAAATTTTATTTGGAAATATAAATTGTTTATATTCAATAGGATAATGTTTCTAAAAATGTTTGGGAAGAAATAATAAAATCAAAGGCTTATGCAATGATGATGCAATTATTGTTTAATTAAAAGAAATATCAAATATAATATAATAAAATAAATAAAATCAATATAATATGACATAATCAATGTCATCCATGAAATTATCAGATGAAATTGACATCTTAGTGATTATTTATTTTATTTTATTAAGATATCTTGGTGTTATGGTATTTTTAAAATTTCATGTAATGAATAGTGTCAAAATCAACATTAATGATATTTTAAAATAATGAATATTCTATTAAATGGCATAAAAATATAAAAAAACTAAAAACAGTACAAATAATTGGGAAATGTAAAAAACTTATAAATGAATAAGTTGATTATATTTTATAATTTTAAAGGATTTATATTAACCCTCAATTTCTAAATTACATAATTTCACTGTAATAATTAAAAAGGTGATATAAGTGTTAAATATAAATGATATGAATACAAAAATAGATATAACTTATTTAATTTTCATTTAATGAAGGTATTATAATCCATAATCCTCTATTATTATAAATAAATCATTTCAGATGAATTTAGAATGTAATGTTAAATTAAATTAATTTAATAATTTGTACAATTCCAATAATGCTCCTCCCCTCTTATAAAAAAGGGAGCCCATTATTATCATTTATCCACACCTCCAAATATATTTTATTCACCCAATATTTACGAAAATAAATTCATATATTACATCAAAAAATTATGAATCTTTTATTATAGGATTAACACCTTCCTTAGAGGTGTTAATCACAGGAGATCGTCTGAAGAAGTTGTACCGGTTTTAATTTAGCTTTTCTATTTTATTTCTTCATCCACTTCTTTAAAATATTACTCAGTACTTATGAAATAATATTTATAGTATACTGAATGTAGTGAGTTTTTATTAGGATAATTAAATCAACTATGTGCATCTATACTTCCATAAAATGGGAAAATATTTAATCGTTCATGTGTACGATGAACTACCACGTTGTGAAACAATATAATTGGTTTTCCGTGAATATCTCTCAACACTGGTTTTAATAATGGGATTAATGTTTATATATTAAATTATTGAAATATTTTTCATTATTAAATAAAAATATTGAGTAAAAACATATCATTTTACATCTTAGTTTTCCATGTACATAAAAATGATAATGTCATTCATCTGTACTTGTGAACTATCACCTCGAGAGAGTGATATGATTATTTTTCATCACAACATCACATGGAGATATATATATATACATATATATATATTTATATATTTATATTATTAATAATATATTAATGAAATTATGATCATTATGGAATGATAAAATATTACATACCTCTTTTCCATAATGATCAATGAAAACTGAAAAGTTACTGTTGAGTATGAAGAGCTTATTGGCCCTATGATTATAACCTGGTTGATTATTCATATACATATTTAATAGTTGGTTTTATAAGTATAAATTTTTATCAATGTAATAATTAGTTCCTAATTATTATTTGGATGATGATTGAATTATGACCACATTGGCTAGTGATATCATACTGAAGTCATTTTAAACTAATGTACAAAATATCATCAAAACATCATACATGAACTAAAATAATTATGTAATTTTTATAACAAGGTAATAACTGTTATAAAAGTAATAATAAAAATTCAATATTATAAAAAAAATAAATAATTATCATAAGTTTATTATTCATGAATATAAATATTTTACATAATCAGTTGGACTCAATGTAATTTACATCATCTCATTCTCCTTTCATGGAGGTATATTTAAATGTTATAATACCACCATATTTTAAGAGTTTTATATAATTTTCCATTTTAATTTTCATATCATTTATTTATTTATTATCATGTTATTTAATATTTTTTTAAATTTTATTATTTACATTGTTATATGATTAAAATTTCCTAGGTGGTATGGGACACATATAATTCTTAAATAATTATTTTTCAAACATTTTTCTCCATGTTAATATTATTGCCATTTTTTTTAAAATTTAATTATATAGATATAAAAGGATTATGAATGACATTTTATGTCTTTTTTAAATTTCATTCAATGGCTTAAATTTTATTATTTTACCTATTTTATGTGGAATATTTAGACGGATGAACAAGGGAATGCTTTTTTTCATCATAGACAAAGAAAACTTATTTCTCCTTTCTATGAATATTATTTAATTTCTGGATTCACTTTCAAACATCTATAATTACTTAAATAAAAAAACCCCACTTCCCTATATTTTGGTATTAATAGTATAGAGAATTCTTTTTTAATGAATTTTGTATTTTTATGATATTTTTTTTATTTGGGATTAAATGAATTTTTCATATTGTTTTATGATGAATGTGTTTAATTAATGATATAGTAATTGATTATTATATGAAACGGGCGTTCCCGATATAGCTTATAATTGCGGTGGCCTATATAGTGTTTTGAAAGACCCTTATTTCTTAACATGGGGTGGCCTAGATAAAACTAGGGAAACCCATTATATAAAAAAATGGTGTGGACTACATAGTAATAGGGAAGACTATAATAATTTATTTTGAAGAAATTTATAATATAATGTTAATTTATATTTTTTATAATATGTATAATTCCATGAGTTCCCCTAAACTCTCCTATAAAATGGAAATCAATATTTATCTTTTTTACCACCTCCAAAAATAATTGTTTCAGGTAATATATTCCCAAATAACATCTTATAATTCCTCCCCATAATAGAGAGATCTTAGTTAAGGCATAACATCACCAGTAGTGTTCTTAAGGTGTTAAGATAAGAAGATCATCCCATATAATGTATTGTTTTAAACAAATATTTATCTTTTTTTTATTAAACCACATCCTTAATATATTATTCAACAATGATGAAATAAAAATCCTGGTATCCTCAAAATAAAAATATTTTATTATGTTAAAATAATAACTAAAATCTACCTCCACGTCTGTCAAATGGGATAATAACCAATCGTTCATGTGCATGGTGGTCAACCATCTCACGAACAGATATAATTAATTTTCCAAAACGGCATCTCATTACTAGTTTTCCTGATGGTATCAATATTTTCATATTATATTCATGGTATGTTTATTATTATGAAATAATTGTTTATCATTTAAATTGTTATCTTTTAATGAAAAAAATGATAATGTCGTTCGTGCGTACGTGTGAGCTATCGCCTCCACGAAGAGATGTTATTCAATCTTGATAACTAAATAACATGAATGATATATATATATATTATTAATATGATATTAATTATATTATTATCATTTTAGAAAGTTAAAAAATATATTTATCTTAATTTCAAAATGATCTCTAAAAATGGAAATGTTATACATGTGTATGTATGACTTACAATGACCATGATTGCAATGTTGTTAATTTTTAATATCCATATATAATGGATGGATTAAGATAATAATTTATGTATAAAATCAATTATTATTTAATTAATACTATTGAGGTTCTGAATGAAAAAATCTCACTTTTGACTATAGACATTCTACAAATGTCATTTCAGCCCCATGTATTGAATGTCATCAAAACATAATGGGTGATGTAAAATAATTTATTAATTGATATATCATGAAAATAAGTGATACTAAATGAACATTAAACATATAAATGGTTTTAAGGAAATTAATTAATTAAATGATTTTTAATATTGAGAAATATAACTATTTTTTTGATGATTCAGACTCAAAGATAGAGATTTTGTCTCAATCGCCTCTCCTTGAGGCATATTTTGATTTTATATACTCACCTCCATATATTAGGTTCATAAAAAACCCATTATACAGATAATATCATGAATTATTTACCTCTCACATCATTTAATTTTTTTAATATTATTATTTCATTTATCTTTTGATTTAAATTTTAAAAGTGGTATGAGACACATTGAATGATATAACATTTAATTATGAAATCATTTTCCCAATGTTAATATTCATAATATTAATTATAAAATTTATATATGTGGATATAAAATAATTGTAATAGAAATTTTTTGAATATTTGTAATTTCATTATATTTTTTTCAAAAGGAATATTTTTACAAGTTTTATACATAATGTTTTGATAAATGATAAAAGGAAAGATATATTATTAATTTACATGGAGATAGTGACATTTATAATACCATGAATATTAGTTAATTTATAAATTCCTTTTATTTACTGCATATTTTGATAATTGAAAAACATCATTCCTATCTTTTAGGGATTTTTGTTATGGAAAATGAGTTTTTGAAAAAAAAAGTACTTTTGTATACGAAAGTGTTTTTCCCATGGTATTAAATGATTTTTAAAAGAATTTTATGATTAATGTATTTTATTAAAGATATGATACTTGATAATTATATGAAATTGGTGAGACTGATATTGATTATACCAAGGGTGTCCCAAATACTACCGAGTAAGCCCCTTAGATCTTAACTTTGGATGGCCCAAATAGTACTGGGAAATCATGTTACAGTTTAACATGGGGTGGCACATATAGCGCTAGATAATCCCATTACAGGTTAACATGGGATGACCTAAATAGTGAAATTTAAGAAAATAATAGCTTAATTATAATTCTCCCATATGGTTATTCTAATTCAAATGGGTTTGAGTGGTTTTTGGAGGTGTTTTATAAATATGATTCTCAAAGTCACCTAAATGAGTACTAAAAGCTTGTGATGAGTTATAATGAATTTCTTTGTTAAAATTGTGTATTTTTTTATAAAGTTTATTTTTTTATTTCACATTATCAAATAACATTGAAGATAAATTTAAATTTAATTTAATTTTTCATTTTTTACTAAACTGTTGTTTTCATTTCATTCTAAATACTTTACTGGGATTTTGGGCCCATCCTAATTTTTTAATATGACTTTCAGAGTGAATAATGTGGAATAGAGACAATGATGAGGTAAATGGGATGATTGAGTAAATTTATTTTAGATATGAATCATGTTTTATTTTAATGTGTTTTATATTTTCAAAAAATGGATACTGAGTGTAAGTTTCCACTTTTATTGAATGGGTGTTTTTTTTAAAGTTTGTCAGAATTCTATAAAACAAAAAACTAAAAGGATAATTGAAGGTGAATTATTGTAATAAAAACTAAAATATGTATTGTTTAAGGCCATGTAAATACAATTTTTTGACATGTATATATAATTAATTTTTTGGTATCATTTTAATTATAAATGAATGTAGAGCCCTTTTTAAAATAAAAAAGAAATATTTTTCTGAAATGTTCTTTTAAATATGCACAATTATGTATTATACTAATAGAAAAAAATTTATTATATTATTGATATATATATAATATTATATATTATATATAAAAGTAATCATATGTGTTTTCTAGACATTATATTAGAACAAATCTATTTTTTTTGCATAAATGAATTTTTTTTCTAAATATCCAACATTCCCCCTTTTGATGGAACACTTATTCTAAATCCATTTTTTGACACTTTTATATATTTTTTTGAAAAATTAAACTTCTTGTTGTAAATTAAAAATATCAAATTTTTTTTTCTTGAAATTTTTATATTTTTCTGTTATGTTTCATGTTTTGATGAATTGTGAAAAAAATAATTCATTTTAATTATAAAGATATTAGTCATCAAATTAATTTATGTTGTTAAATAAAATATTTAATTGATTGAAAGTATAATTATATAATTTTTTTATCATTTAATCTAATTCAGCTAATTGGAATCAATTTCCAATTGATTTTGTACATTAAAATATTTCAATCATTTGAAGGTTTTTTACATTTAAAACTAGTTTTCTCATCCTATCAATCATATTTATAATAAATTAATTTTTTAATTATGTGTTTTTGGATTTAAAAAATGATTTCCATATTTGGAATAAAAAATTATTAATTTTAGTAAATATGTCACTTTTTTTAACAAAATACAAAAAATTAACTTTGGTTATTTTTTACCGTGATTTATAGTAAATAGGGTAATCAAGGGTAAAATTAATATTATATGTAAAAAACAAATTACCCTAAAAAGTGTCCTAATTTTATTAGATAAGTATTTTTTGACCAAAATAATTATTTGGACAACTTTATGAGCTCTAGGATCTATATGGATGACTATAATCTATTTATCGTATTTAATTCAAAAAATAGTCAATTTTATTATACTTTAGTTTTTAACAATTGAAATATTTTTTATATGGGATCATATATGGGATATGTTAGACTGTAAATAGCAGTAATAAATTTCAAATTTTTACTCTAATCATAAAGTATTTTTATTTTTAATGAATAAAAAATTTAAATAATGGCTTACACAATGATTATGCAGTAATTATTTACTAAATTTAAATATCAAATACAGGATATTAAAAATGTTTAAAAATATAATTCTATATAATTAATATCATCAAAGACTATAATAGATGACCTAGACATGTTAGGGATAACTTAATTGATTTTTTATTAATGATATTGTGTTGTTATGATATTTTTTTAAAATTATTTAATTAATAACGTAAAAATTTACATTTATGAAAATTTAAAATAAATAATTTTTTATTTAATAATTATATTGTTAAAAATAAAAAATTCAGGCAATTGATTGGAAGAATTATCAAAATATGATAAATGGATCATTTATTGCACTTTGTTCATTTTATATAAATTATATTAACCCTAAATTTGTAAATTATATGATATAACAATAAAAATTAAAATGGTTCAATAAGTGTTGAAGTGAAAAGATAGGCATTAAAAATAGTCATAACTTATTTAATTTTCATTGGAAGAGGTATTTTATTTAATAATAATCCATGAGTTAAAATAAATAAGTTTCAAGAAAATTTCAATATAAAATTAATCTATTTTAATTTAATAATTTGTATAATTCCTAGATTGCCTCTCCCCTCTCGTATATATGGGCACCCATTCTTCCCTTTTCATCACACTATAAAACCTACTTGGTTTGGAAATGGTATTCAAAAAATATTCCATACAAAACACATAAAATGTTGAAATCATTTAATGGAGACAATAAATATAGATAAAAATATTTATAATAGTTTTATATCCATATAAATAATTGTCTAATACAATGTCAAGAATATTACATGAAGAAAATGATTTGATAATTAAATGCTTAAGCATTCAAAGTGTCCCATTAAAACATATAAATTTAAATTATTATATACATGAAAAAAATAAAAAAATATATAAAACATGGTAGTAAAGAAATTCAAGATATTATAATCAAAGGGACTCTATATAAACCTCATAAAAGAAGGTGACTTTTAAACACCAAAATATTCCTCAATGATAGGAGCTTGAGATGAAATCCATTACATTGAATCAAACTAATCATGACAAATATTTGTATATCATAATAATAAACCTAGGTCAATTATTTAATATATCATGAATATTTTTCATGTTTATTATTCATTTAGGATCACATATTACAATGTTATAACAAACAATTTATTATTTTAGTTCATGCTGGACGTTTTGTCGTTTTTCGAAATCTGAATCCAAAATTTATTTGGTTTGATGTCACCATTAAAATTGTTTATAATTAAATCATATCCATTATAATATCAAATAATGAAAAACAAATCTTATTCATCTATTATACATTTAAATCCATCCATTATGTATGGTAATGAAACATGGACTATGTTATAATCACTGACACAGTTGGGCATATATACACATGAGTAAAATTTTCATTTTTAAATGATGATTATAGAAAGAATATATGTTCCATTTTTTCCTTTCCATAAATTTAATAGAAGAATTAAAATATTATTTATCATTTATGAATACTTATATATATCAGCTATCTGATGCGGTGATGAAAAAAAATTCACATTACTTCTTGAAGGTGATAGTTCACACAAAAGAATGAAAGATGTTATCATTATAATGTTCATATAATGGTAAGAAATTAAATGATATATTATCTTTTAACAATGATAAATGTGACTTGAATATCATATATAAACATTAATTCCATCATTATAACCAGTTCTTAGAGACATTTATTGATAACGAATTATATGAGTTCATGAGGTGGGAGTTCACCGTATAATCAAACGACAATTAATTTCCCAATTTATTGAAGTGGAGAAATAGTTATGATATGGTATTAACATAAAAATATATCGTTAAATTGATGAAAATAGTTTTATAAATTCAACTTAGTGGTATAATATTTTAAGGAAATGGTAAAATAGAAACACTTAATTAAAAATGTTACCTCTTCTTTGGAGGATCTCCTATAATTAAAACGTAACAACTATAAAAAGGTTATTAAACCTAAATTAGTGACTGTAGAATATGGGAAGGTATTCGAGGAATATATTTTGGAAGGTATTCGCTGATCCTACAAGATTTTTTTAATTAAAATAGAAGAATCGTTTTTTATAAAATATGAGAAGGGAAATTTTAGTATTAATCAAAAGATTTTATTAATAACAACTAATTTTCTATTAAAAATATCTCCATTCATATGAATTTATAATATAGGATTATTATGGGTCTAAAAATTATTATCCAATGATAATTAAATATGTTGTGACTATTTTATATTCCTAATCTATTTATTTTGACACATATTTAAGCATTTAAAGTCATACCTATATATCATGCAATTTATGATTTGGTAGTTAATAAAATTACTATAAATTTTAAAACAACCAATATTTGATTAATTAGTGAAATTTAATTCATTTTCTTAATATTTTGACAAAATATTATTTATTTATGAATTTTTTGTCATTTCACAAAATATTTTTTTTAATATATCATTTATGTAAAATTTGATAATATTCATTACTTGACTCTCTAAAATTACCCTAAAAGTTTCCCAAATATTACTAGATGAGTGATTCCATAACAAAGTAATACATTGGATTATTTTAAGATCTCTTCGATGCATTTGGTATAATTTTATCTATTTATAGTATTTTATTACTAGAATGGGTAATTTTTTATAATTTATTTTGGAAAAAGTGAAATATTTTTAATATAGTGTTATATAAGGGATATATTCATATAAAAATATTATTTTATTTGTAAAATGTTTATCTTCATCTTGATAATTTATTCATAATATTTAGGGAAAAAATAATTAAATTAAAATCTTAAACAATGATGATGTATTAATTATTTAATTAAAGGAAATATGTGAGGACCAACCTTGGAAAATATATATTATAGTTTTTTTGAACAATAATTTACATTTTAGAATCATTTAAGTTTATAGGTTCATATAATTATGAAAAAAATCCTAAAAAATAAAAACATTCATTATAAGTGGACACATAAACTCAGAATCCATTTTTACAAAATATATAACTCTTTAAAATAAAACATGATTTATTTTTCTGAAAAATTATTATTATTATCCCCTTTATCAAATCATTATCTACATTCCCCATTAAACTCTGTGAAATACTTTTAAATAACAAGGGATGATCATAAAAGATTAGTAAGGTATATATAAATAAATAAAACCATTAGTTTAGAAAAAATATAAAATCCCAAATATTGTTTACATTTATCTAAAATAACCGTTATGAAAATTAATTAATTAATTTCACATGAAACACAAAAACACATTTTCTTCAAAGAAAATTATGAAAGCCAATGGAATGAAATTAAAACACATTTAGGTTACTTGGAGAATAATATAAATAAAACAATTTAAATATGAATAAACATGTGAACAACTTTCAATAATATTATTACCCATAACATTATAGAAATATAATTTTATCACCTTTAATATAATTTATATTGGGATTACATGTGATCTATAATGGGGCTCAAACCTTCGTATATTATATATCAGGCTCAATAATTTCTCAAGGGCCATAATGGGGATCAAGCATTCTTATAAGCTCTATAGGACATACCCAAGAGCTATAATTGTGCTCAATACTTTATATAAGCTATATCAGGCACACTCATTTCATAAATGTATTATTTCATAACAGAAACAATTTCAATATATAACCCATTGAAAAACACTTTTAATCCCATTTGAAAGAAATTGTATAAGGATACACTTTTCTTATAAAAACCATGTTATTAATACCAAAATAAAAAATATATATAAATAGATTTTCATTTAGACAAACATGAAATCATACAATGGAATCCAAAAATTATACAGTGGCATGACTATGGGAAAGTAACTCTCACTGAGTATATTATAAATAGAACATTAATTTTCGCCGTTTAATGAAAATGTTCCACATAAAACACTTTAAATAATTATTTTTAAAAAACAATTAAATATATTAAAAATAGACTTAATGTTTCTTTTTTAATCCTTGTATTGCAATATAAGTAATTTTTTTAAAAATAATATCATGAATATTTACATGGAGAAAAATATTTTGTGATTAAATCTTTAAATATTCATGGTGATCCATACCACATTAAACAGTTATATTATATGCTCTATGAAGGAATTTCATTTAAAAAATAACAAGATAATAAAATAATTAATTATATGATATGTCAAATGGGTCTGTATAAACAACTCATAAAATAAGTTTGGTGTTTAACATAAAAATATGCTTCCATGAAGGGATATTAAGGTGAAGTCCCTTACCATGAGTCTGACTCATGACATATGTGCGTTATAATCTTAAATAATAAACATTGGTTAATTATATAATTTTCTATGAACCTTTTTATAGTTTATTGTTCCTTTAATATCACTTATTACCATGGTATTAAAAATAATTATTTTATTTCATACTGGTTGTATTGATGATATTCGGTATATAAGCCCCAAATGACTTTAATATGAAGTCTATTGTCAAACGTTCTTTATTATTACGTCACATTCAGAATAATATTAAAAAAATATTAATCACTTATATAAATCAATTGTAGTTTTAAATACATCCAATAAATATGGATTTTAAAAATGACCTAATTTACAATCATAGAGATGGTAAACTATACGTACATATGAGTTGCATTCAATTTTTCAATGTTCATTATTAAAATAAGCTATGTATAATTTCACCTTTTACGGATAATAATAATTTCACTAAAAGAATATTAATCATTTAAATGTACATATACATATATATATCATCCATGTGATGTGGTGATCTGAAAATGAATCACATCACTTTGTGGAGGTGATAGTTGAAACTACAAATGAACGACGTTATTATTTTTTATGTGAAAGGGACTAAAAGAATATTAATGATATATTTTAATTCAATATTTATAAATATTTCAGGAATATCATATATTAACATCAATTTCATCATTATAATTTATCTTGATAATCATTGATTGAACACATAATATATATGTTTGTGAGTTGGTAGTCTACCATACATCGGAATGAGTAATTCGTTTCCTATTTGATGAAATTATAGATGGATATTGGTTATGAATTTATGATAATAACTTATAATTATATTAAGTATAATTTTTTTTTTATTTCATCATGGTTGAATAATATTTAAAGTATGTGGAAGAAGAAATAAAATATAAATACTAGATTAATAAAATTACTCTTCTTTGAATGATCTCATTATTTTAACACCTTGAGACCTCTAATGCTGGTGTTCCGCCCAACATGAGAGATATATAATTTGGGAATGGATTCTAGTATGGTATTTGGTCTTATATTAACATAACCAATTACATTTTGAGTTTTGATGAAAATAGAATAATGGGCATGCTTTTGTAGGAGGAATGAGGGGCACTCTTTAAATTATTCAAATTATTAAATTAATAATATTGAATATTAAAATAAAAATGCCTATAAATAAATTTATTTATATAAAAGATGATTATTTTTCTCAAAAACTTCATCTGATGATAAATGTACATGTTTGTCTTATTTTTTAAATCTTATCTTTTTTGTTTTAACCCTTATTTATCCTTTTTAGTTCTTAAAGAGTTTTCATGTAATATACACATTAATGGTAAATATGATTACCATAAAATGTAAAATGATGAAAAAATGAATAATTTATAACATTTTGGGATATATCCAAATTATATTGAAATTTTATTTTATTATGAATTTTATATCATATAATAAAATATTACTTATTATAAAATCTCATTTCAGTCAATTTTTACATTATTCATTACTTGAATTTTAAATTATAACATATGAACATGATATATTCAAAACAAATTCTTTTAACTCATCAATTATATGTCAATGTCATCTATAAAATATATATATTTCATTAATTGTATAATTTTGTGTATATTTTTATATTTTTAATATCATTTATTCGATATTTCCATAAAATAAACAATCACTGCACCACCATTGTGTAAGTTATTGATTTTTTTATTTCTAATCTAAAAATTATTAGTAAATTATTATAATGAAGATAAAAAAATCTAATTCCAAACACTGTTTATTATCAAACATATCCTTTTTATAACCCCATATTAAAAATATTTAATTTGTTAAAAATAAAAGTATGAAAAAATTGACTTTTCATTGAATGAAATATTATAAAAGAAAAAATGTCATACAAGTGGCTATAAGAGAATATAAAAATTTCCCAAGGATGAATTTGATTTATAATTACTAATCCAATAATGTTATAAAAGTGTTAGTGTATTTTTATATTTTTTATAATATTATTTTTACCCTTAATTAAAAGAATTACCCTATACCATAATAATAAAAATAACTAAATTTAGTGTTCATATTTCTTCCAAAAAAGGGAACTATTTAGTAAATTAAGGTATCTAAATAAAAATATGAAATATATTTTTAAAAATACAAAATACATAGTCTAATAAAATTAAATTAAAATTATTCTAAAGGAAGTAATTAGGAAAAAAATTCCATGGTAAAATAATTCAAATGATTGAAATGTATTTATATCCAAATCCAAATGAAAATACATTAGGACTAAATAAATTGTATTAAATAAAAAATTGATCTAATTATAATTTAAAAACACTTAAAAATATAATTTTATATTATAAACAAATCTGATCAAAAAAAAATTCAAACAAAATGTAGTATTTTCTCACTATTAATCAAAACATGAATTATATAAGAAAATTTTAATGAAAATACAACAAAATAAAATTTTTATATAATGATTTCGAATTAGAAGTTTATCTTTTAAAATATATTTTCAAAATTTTTCCAAAACTATGTTTAATACATGTTCTCCATTAATAGGAAGAAAACATACTTTTTAGAAGAACACATCTTTTACACATAAAATTTTATATCAACTTATTTAATGTCTAGAGAACACATAAGATGAATTTTAAAAATTATGTTGAATAAGTTTTATATATATATATATATATATATCTTCTTTACTTAATCGAATATGTGTGAATTTTTTATCCATTGGTATAAAATACACTTGTTCTCTTTAAAATAGTTTTTTTTGAAAACATTTCATTTTAAAAAAGGGTTAAATTTATTCATAAATAATTTGTTAAATAATTAATTATATATACAAGTTTAATCCATATTTTCATAATTTAGTTAATACGAACCAGACCCCTCATTCTAATGGATATGTATTAATTATTAATTTTAAATAATAATATATTAATGTTCTTTTATGCTCGATGTGACATATCCTGTAAGAAAACTGCAAGACCCATACCTCAAACATTACATATTCATGTTTTTTGGAATTAAAAATATCATTAAAGGATATTTTCAGTTTGTTGTTCTAGAAAATTAGTAAAAACTACAACATATTAAAAAAATTCATTATAAGAGGATACTTATACTAAATAAAAATTTTTCCGACCAAATCAAACCCATTTAAAATAAACATGATTTCTATTTTGGAAAAATATTAAAAATTATCCCCTTGATATCATCCTCGTATCCATTCCTCATTAAACCCTGGGAAGTCATTATAAAAACATTGTGTGACCACAAAATTTTAGTAAGGGATAAAAAAGGAAACTACTAGTTCAATAAAACATGATAACACAATTATAGTATACCACTATATTCAAAGTTATTGGATAATATAAAATAAAAATTTTTACATGAAAAATAATCACATATTTTTCAAAAATAAAATAATTAAAAAAATAATAAGTAATTCAGACTAATTAATTTGACATAGAGGATAATATAAATAAAACTATTTCAAAACCCTTATATTTGGAATAATAATATGACAAACTTCAAATTAATCTATTATGGGATTACCTGACACTATGTGTGCCAACCCTTGTAATGTTGTAACAGTAATTCCTGGTGATGTGTGGGCCACCTCATGTTAATGTGTAATGGGTTACCTTGCTCTATCTGGGCCACCCCATGATAAGTCGTAACTGGATTACCTTATTCTATTTGGGCCACCCCACGTATAGGATATATTATGATCACACATTTGTTATTATGTATATGTACTAAATCATTAATAAAACACTTTCATCGTAAACCCTTTGAATACTCTTTTAATCCCATATAAAAAACATTTAAACCAAGTTATTATTTAATTTAAAAAACCCATTTTCAATACCAAAATTCAAACAATGAAAACGTAAACATGCAATGGAGGATTTATATTTAATAATATGTGTGATAGTGGAAAATTATTTTTCATCACATGCAATAAGAATAAATCATTCCATTTGTTATTTTTCAAGAAATTCTATATAAAACCCAAAAAAAATATTCATATTCAAAACATTTGAATGAAATTAAAAATAAAAATTAAATCACCATTATAGTGCTTTTGTGTCTATATAAATGAAAATATTAAATAACATCACAAATATTTAAATGGACGAAATCATATTGAAATGAAATCTATAAACATTTAGAGTCTCCCACTGCAATTTAAAAATTTTAATCATAACATCCATGAATTAATAACTTTAAGAAAAACAATAAATTACATGATAATAAATAAATTCATAAAATTACATGTAACAACCCAAGATTTAATAGTACATTATAACTTTAATATAATTTAATAGCTTATATTGCACAGAACACCGACTTGGATTGTGTTATAAGCTAGATTGATTTTTTGTGAAACAACACACTAGTATTATAATTATTTAAATGATATATTTTTTTATCAACTAAATATATTAATATGACTAGTAGAAACAAAATTTAAAATTTTATTTAATATTTTTTCACATAAATAAAAGATATTTATAATTAAATAAATTAAATTTGTTAAAATAGTTAATTTTTTTGAAAATATATTTTTTCAAAGAACTAATTTATAGGTCTTTTTTTGAACAGTAATAAAAATAATTTTAGACTCTACTAAAAATATAAATTTGTAAAAAAGTATTTATTTTTCAATTCCTATTATCAAAATTAGCTTGCGGTGATTTTTTTTTATTTTTATGAAAACATTTAATTATTATGAATAGTGAAAAACATTGTATTATTATTTAAAACCAAAATATTTTTTAAATAAATATTTTTAAATTTTAATTTATTTTAAAGTAAAAAATAGATGCATATTACATATAATAATACAATGTAATTCATTGGTGTCATTTTATAATATGATTAGATATATATAATTTTATAACATGTTTTAACTTCTTTTACCCATCTTCTTGGAACATTTGAAAATGTGCATAATACATAATTTTACCACTTTTTTGAATTGAATATCAAAATTCCAACCGACATGGTTGTCATAAGTATATAAAATGTGATTCAATATGATGAAAATAATTTTCTTTGTATAGTATCATTTGAATTTTATTTACCACTGTTAAAATAAAATAGGATAATTAAAGGTAAAAATAATATTATAATAAAATAAAATTACCTCAATATATGTCCTATGTCTATTCGATATGTGTATTTAGACCTAAATCAACCATAAGAAAAAATATGATCCTTTTCCATCCCCATAGATTAGATTAGGACATTTATTATATTTTATTTAATGAGTTATCAAAAGTCATAAATTCAAATTTTATTAACGAAATCATTTTTAATATAGAGTTATACATAAGATAAATTCGACTATAAATATTCATTAGAAATATAAAATTATGTCCTACATCTTGGTAATATCTTAATATATTATATACATTAAATCATTAAATTTATTTATGACACAATGATGATGCAATAATTAACTTATTGATGAATGATTAAAATAATTGATTTTATATATATTAAAATTAATGAAAATTAAAACTTTTCAAGTCATCCACGAATATTCTTTATGAAAATGATATCTTAGGGTTCATTCAATGTATTTTTTTCAATGTAATAATGTTTTTATTACTTTCACAAAAACCAAATACTAAATAGTGTCCAATTTGACATAAATTAGTTTTAAAAACAATATTATTTTATTAAATGATTTAATATTCTTAAAAATATAATATTCAGAAAAATAACTTATATTATGATAGATATATATTCAATGAACCACTTGTGGTTCTCTTTTCATTTTATATTAATGATATTAACCATTTAATATAAAAAAATTAAGACATCGTAAAAGTTAAACTATTTAACTAAGAGTAAAATATTAAAGACAAGGTTAATATAGTTACCTAAACATGACTAAAACCAATTGGTTGAGAGTGTTTCGACCCATAACCGCATTATCGTAGAAATAAATCCATTTGGAGCCATTAGAAACTCAAAATTATGTTATAATAAATTAATATTTCAAGCTTTACCTAAAGTGTCTGTCACCTCTATTTGAAAAGGGTGCTTCCCATTCTCTCATGTTCCCACATAAAAATCCATTTTACAAGGACAAACCCAAGTCTAATATCCTCCCAAATAACCTCAGTTCAACCTAGTTTCAATACATTGATCATAAATCCATCTTAAGGAGCAATTTTTTTCAAATGAAAAGGAAGCACCAGAAGAAGAGGTAATTATTTCATCACATATTTCAAATTCCTTTTTATTCTTCCACTTCCTCGTTATGTTTTGTTCCCATACTAAAATAATAAATACATTTCCTTAAACATACTGAGATGTTATTATAGAAATTGTACAACCATATTCATTTTTCAATCCATCCTATGAACGACAAAGTCACCATATTGCATACATACAAAATATCATCTCTACATCGTGGTGTAGTATGTAATTCAACCTGTCATTATTTGGATGGGTATAATAATGAGAATAATTTATTTAATAATAAATATAAAATTTTAATTATTTTGATATATAATATAACATTCAATTACATACTATTTCATCTATAAAAGAATTATATTGTCGCTCGTGCGTACGTAATGCTTACTGTCTCCATAACACGATGAGATTTTGTTCCCCATTGTAAGCATTCAAGAATAATTTTCAATTAATGATTAAATATAATTTTTTAGAACATAATATCATTCTGTATATTAATCAAATACCTCTTATTCGTAACAAACAAGACTTACGTATCAAAACATTTGAAGGAAAATGAATCAGTTAACACCCAAACAATGATACAACTCAAATATTATTAACAGAACAATATCAGATGATCACATATGATATCATATTATATGTATGTCGTTCTAATATAATTTTATTACAATTATTTAACTATTATAAATGATTTTAACATACACTCAACTAATGAAAATTACAAGGTAAAGGGTTTTTATCTCTATTTTATTCCCGTGAGATTCATGCAATATTTTCAACTATTTCCTTTTGTGTGGTGTATGTACAACATGTGATTGTATTATTTGTGTAATAAAATTTAATTAATGATCATTTATATATTTATGTTATGATCCTTCTATTTTAGGGTGAATTTTTGGTAAGTTTCCAAATTAGTAAGGGAATTTAAAATTTCAATTTCCACTCATTGGGGTTTAAGCATACTTCATTGATTATTTTACTCAATGGTTATGTGTAGAATCAATATTTATTTATTTCTATAGTAATTTCAATGCTACTTTCTGTGGATATACATTTGATACACATAATAACCCCATTTTTAAATTCTCAAGTTATTTATATGAACTTTGTAAGGGTAATTTAACTCAATTTCCATTCATTGAGTTTAACATCCAAGTCATTGGTTTTGTTTTACAATGGTATGTATGAATTTCCTTGGATTGATTTATATGGAATATCCAATTATATTGAATGTATTCATATTTTTGACTCATAATTATGTCATTTATTTATCCTTAATCTATGTGTATGGTCTTTATATGGGATTTCGTCTCAATTTACATTCCATTGGGACTTCATTGTTGTTTTCTTACAATTAATATTTATATGGAGTATATACATTCCTGTGACATATTATTTCATAGATCCCATTATTCTCAAGATATTATAATTTTTTTATTAGTGTTATTCCTAAATTATTTGTATTCAAGTGTCTCTCATATCGTTAGGAATTATTTAACTAAAATATAGATTTAATGATTTATTCTTTTAAATCATTCTCAATAATATCCATTTTTATAAAATGGTTATAAAGATTTATATATATTGAAATGAATGTTTTGAAATTATTTTTTTTTCAAAAACTTCAAATTGGTATGAGACACTTTGACTCAAAAATCTCTTTTAAATGACTTATTTTTGATAAATAATGGGAGTTATAAATTTGTTCAAGAAAAATATGATATTTCTCTCAAATATTTTTTACTAATTATTTTCATCTTAGTCAATATCCTTAATTGTATTTTATTCTTGATTTAGGTTAATTTATATTAATAAAATCTTCTATATTGTATTAAATGAGTTATGATTCACTGTGGATTTATTATTTTTATACCATTCATGATTTGTGGTTAATGTATTGACAATTTGTATGCTTTTTTAATAAAATGTTTAAATTATATTTCACCCTTTTCATATGAGTAATGCATCGGACATTGTATGTGACGGGCTGGGACCACTATAGCCCCTCGATACATCGGTAGGTCTCCCGATACAAACTAGTGTATTGGCAGAAGTCCTTGAAAATATTTCTATTTGAATTATTGGAACAAGGGATTTAATATGTTGTTATTATGTACTAAATTAGGCATTAAATCAATAAGACATTAGATGTTGATATTACATATGATTATTTGACTAGTAAAATATCCATGTGAATAAATTAATGGAATTATTTGATTTATCCTTCGCATATTATTCTGATGTTTAATTTTAAAAGGTTTTTCTTTTATTATTATTCATTTTGAAAAACAATTATTCTTATTTATGATAGTTTCTTCAATATTTTTATCCTTACTGAGCATCTCAGATCACCTCTTTCTTATGATCACTTTTTCTCAAGATGTGAAAACGTATATTATGAGATACCACTAGGGATATGATATTAGATATGAGTATGTTCAAAGCAGACATAGTGTTTATTTATCAATTCATAATGAAATGTAATATTTATGTATGTATCTAGTACATCCATGTATAATGAACTGATATGTCTTCATGACATAATCGCTTGTGATCATCAAAATTTTATATAATAATGCACCGACTTTGGGTAAAAGGGGTTGGGGAATTACAGTTCTTATCAAAGGAAGTATGGAACAATCCTTTGAAACTAGATTTAGAAAAACTCAGATTAGATAAAATTAACCTAAGATAGAATTTGAGTATTAGTATAGAAGAACATCCTATAATTTTGGTAATGTATAGATTTTGTGAGTTTTCCAAGAAATACACCCTTGTTTGGATACTGTAAGTGGACATGGTTCTAGTAGAGCTATACCTTGGAATAAAAACTCTGACATGGAGTTTTGGGATTAACTCGGGGTATCCTTGTACTCAACAACGTGCCTTAATGCACATCTTGGTTGACACTCCCATGACATATGCTTACCATAATTCGTATTTTATTTACAAACCGATCTGAAGGATTTTAATATTAGAGGGGAATAAAGAACCTTGGTTATATTCTAAGGTTTTTTAGATTGAAAATAATGTTTCATGATATTCTATAAATGATTTTATGACTATTTTTACTCACACTATGCATTTTGGTTTTAGTGAAAGGATGGATTCCATGGAATTCATTGTAACATTGAACATGATGCACAAGGATGGCCCGATGGTATAAATGAATAATGAAATGGAATATTGATAGGTGTAAAAGATATCATATTCATGTCGAATCAGTTTTCCGAATATATGATCAACAACATATACATTATCCAACTCCTAAACTCAACAAATAAGAGAAAGGTGTAGAGAGATAAGAGATCCCTATGTGGAGACCATGGAGAAAAGAATGATCGATTTCCATCATACATGAAATATGGAAGAAGAAACCTAGGAAAGTGTATCAGTAGAAAAAAAAAATGCTTTATGTTTAGAAAATAGTTTCATAAATTAATGAATTGTCGAGAAAAAATGAAGAGTATAAAAGAAGAATAAAATGGCACTAATAGTCCATTAATAGTCATTTTTCATACATGTAGGGGAACTGGGAATTACACGAGTCAATGCCTTATTCTATCGGATAACCTCTAGGTCATGGTAGAATATTTGTTGAAATAAAAGGATGAGGAAATGTTTAAAAGTATTATTGCTCTTTGTTGATGGGATTACATTGGAATACATTTCTCTTGTATGTGTAACCCTGTAGTTTGTTAGGTGAAAATTATATTTGAGGAATACTTATCTTTTCTTTTCTGTATATAATTATAAAAACCCATTTTGGTTTATATGATCCTTGAATTTGAGGAAATTAGAGGTTTTTTGTTTTTGTGATGAAAATGTGATGTATGAGATAACTTTATGTTTAAAATATGTTATGGTTATTTGTTATGAATTTTTCTCATTATTTGGTAATGTTTTAAAATTATATTGTTTTCTAAAAAGGAAAACATGCATACCATGTGACAACTAGTCGTGTTGGACAAGGATTTGGGAATCGAATCCATAACCAATGTGTGACTGGGATTTTTCTCCTACCATTAGGCTATGTGAATTCCCTAGATAGTATGACTAATTATTTGCAGTTAAATGATTTCATAAATCCAAATATTTTTATTTTGGGATCTTATGATTTATGAAATTTAAATTCATAGTATAGTAAAATTATTTTGGAAATTAAGTGATAAATGTAATTTTGGAAGACATTTTCTCTTTTGGGAACACTTAGGAAAATCGAATACTATGAGATTTCATTTGAGGAGTTGTGGTGGAATTCTATTTTGGAAGAATATATATTTTTATTGTGTACTTATAATGATTTGGGTTATTTATGGAAATGATAAACCCATCATAGAGAATGCATGATTAGTTTAATTAATATTATGTATGTGACTTTAAGATTAGTATATTATATTTGGTTATAAACATTAAGGTTTATCATGGAAGAATATATAATCATATCCTTTTGAATTTTGGGGTTCAAACTTAGTTTGGATTATTTTGAATAATTTTATGAAATTTTTTATTGAAGGTTGTTTGTTGAACTTTGGGTATTGTTAGTTTAATTTTTGAGATTAACAGTCGAATTTATTTCTCTAAAGGATTATCCTTTTTGGGGATCAAGTGATCCTGTACTATCAATTTTGGTTTTGGTTAATGTCTGAAGACAAGGTAAATATATATTTCATCATTGGTATATTGTGTGATTATCCATAAGTTGATCGTATCGCTTCATGTGTGATGTAGTCAAATTGAATACTCATCATTTGGATAAAATATGATCTTTTGTAGAGATTTATTAAAAGGTGAAACTCTATTTTTAAAGTAAGTATATCTATTTATGTTTATAGTCAATCTCATATATAAGATCCTCAACATTATTAAAAATAACTTAAAATAATAACATTTCCCTTTTACTCTTTCTACTGGGTAGTCAATGATTTTTAACCCATCAAATGTTTATGGATTTCAGATTGTTAACGTTCTCCTAATAATTTTATCTATCACTCTCCATGAAAACACAATGGTTAGTTTTCTCTTCCATATCCATGTTTTTTCTACATGGAACCCTATAATGTGTTATTTCATATATCCTTTATAATTACCTTTATTTATTTCAAAATAGAGGCCCCATTAATCCATTTTTTGATGTGGGATTTCAATTAAGATATTTTGATATGTTAAACCCCTAGTATTCAATCATGAGTTTAAATTGTGAGGATGCAATTTATTACAGGAGGGGAGAATTTAACACCCCAAGATTTCATATTATGTTGTCACATTAATGTTAATTAATATCTTATATTGCACACAACACCATCTTGGATTGCTTTCTATTCAAGAATGAGTTTATGAAAAATAATACATTAGTATTAAAATTATTTAAATGATATATTTTTTTATCAATTAAATATTTTAATATGAACTGTAAAAAATAATTTTTTAAGGTTATTCATATGTTTTTCGCTTAAATTAAACCAATAAATAATGAAATTTATAAGTTTTTTAAAATAGTTATATATTTAGAAAAACTATTTTCTTTAAAAACCTCTTTTTATATCGTTTTTTGACCAATAATAAAAATAATATTAGACACAAATATAAATTTAATTTTGTAAAATCTACTTCATTTATGAATTATTAATATTAAAATTAACTTGGGTGATTTTTTGGAATTTTTCAAAAACATTCAATTTTTGATGAATTGTGAAAAACCCTGGGTGATTGTTTATAACAAAATTTTTATTTTAATAATTATTTTTAAATTTAAATTTATTTTAAAGTCAAAATAGATAACTAATTCCAATATTAATCCAATGTAATAAATTAGAGTCATTTTATAATTAGATTACATAAATAAAATTTTATTGTACTTTTTAACGTCTTTAACCCACTATCTGTAGACACTGCGACAATTCACATAAAATGGTTTAACTCTGAGAACTATCCATTCCAGTCTCCCTCAGCCTCGATCAACGATGTCTATCATATTCATAAGTTACTATATGGTTTGGGCATATCCCGTGCTGTGTTGAGAATAAAAATACTCTGTAGGGACCCTAATACCCTCAAAGCTCTCCTAGAGTTCCTCAATGGAAAAACCACAAAGAAAAACCACAATCACAAAGAACAAAGCAATCATCAACTCTATTTAGGTATATTCTTATACATATACCTATGTTTTCAAAATACACTGATCTAATTCATGAGTAATCATAAAAATCCAACTTTTAACCCATTTTCACAACTGATCCACCAAAGAAGAATACAACAAATATAACACCACGAATGTAAAATTACCTCAAAGGTAACACTAGGAAGGTAACACCATGAAGGTAAGAGTACCAAAAAGGTAACACCATGAAGGTAACACCACGAAGGTAAAATAACCATAAAGATAAAATAATGATGGTAAATATACCAAAAAGGTAGAGACTCATCCCACACCAGGTATAAGTACCGATGTACAAATCATTAGTCAAAAATCAAGATATCTTATTTTGTTGAGAGGCTCTACTGCTGGCCATACTGAGTCTGACCCACACAAGATTGATAGGTACTTACCCCCTCTAACCCACAAAGGATCTGAACCACACAGTATCGGTATGCGTTGACCTACATATGATCACTGAGAGTTGACCCACATATGATCGGTGTTGATCCACATAGGATAGTTAGGAACTAACCTCAGTATGATCTTTTTACAACCTCGGCCTCACTGCTAGCCACTGGATTCCTAATCATAGTTCACTTGATAACTAGAGGTTCTACTTCTCAAGCCATTGGACATACATAAAACTACACGAAGCATAAATAAGAAGTATCCCAAAAGAACTCCATGTCTTAAGGGTTTCAATGAGAAAGATGACACGTCAATTAGACGCCCAGTCTGGGACATATAAGTGTTTTAGCTATGATGGCCCAGTTGGATTCGGGTCCTATCCAACATGGTTGTACCCTAACTTTCTCTAAAACTAAAGTAGAGTATACCAAAAGAAAATTCTTACTCCTAGGTTTCTATCCTCGCATATGGTTCATCAAATGGATGACTAGTTTCAAGTTAATTATCTTTTAGCGAAACTGGGCCTGGAAGGGTCTGGGTCTGGCCCAACCCGGCCTGGGCTGATCCGACCCATTGCAGGTCCGACCCAACTAGGCTGGGTCATGGCGGGCATGGCCTGCAGCGATGGCACGACCCACTGCTTCTCGCACATCCCAACCCATAGAGGGGTGTGGCCCAGTGGAGGCATGACCCGCTTAATCGGGGAACACCCAAGCTGGAATGGGGGAAGCGGTCACTCACATTCAGGAGGCAGAGCACAGAGCCTCTTTGTGTTTCCAGGTCACCCATGGGGGTACTCATCAGTCTCTACCTCAGCTCCTGAAAACTATGCAGGCATCTATTCGTCCACGTGAAGGATTGTCTCTTCTTTTTCAATATTGACAAGGATTCCGCAACTATCAAAAATTTCGGTATGAACCTCCGATAGTACCCAGCCAACCCCAGGAAGCTCTGCACCATAGTCACACTACTGGGTGGCTTCCAAGAATTCACAACCTCTATCTTCACCAGATCCACTACAACTCTAGTCTCCAAGATAACATGTTCAAGAAACTGGAACTCCTGTATCCATAACTGGCATGTCGAGAGCTTACAACAAATATGGCGCTCTCAGTGTGTATCCAAAACTATCTTCCAATGAAAGGGATAGTCCTCCTCCATTGTAGAGTACACGAAGATGTCGTCAATGAATACCACCATGATGTGATCAAGGTATTTCTGGATGATCCTATTTATGATTCCCATGAACTATGATGGGGTGTTGGGAATGAAAAATGGAAAAACCAAGAACTCATAGTGGCCATACCAACATCTGAAAGCCATCTTTTTCACATTCTCATCTCCAAACCTGAGCTGATGATAGCCTGATAAGAGGTATATCTTTGAAACCATCGACCTCCCTTCATCTGATCAAAACGAGCATCAATCCTCAAGAAGTAGATACTTGTTCATCATGGTCACCACATTCAGGCTTAGATAGTCCACACAGAGTCTCAAAATCCCATATGGCTTCATGGAAAACAAAAATGGGGATGCCCATGGAGAAACATTGGGCCTTATAAACCCCTTCCTCTAAAAGACCTTAAGTTGTACCTGTAACTTGCGATCCTCTACAAGAACCATCCGATATGATGGTGTAGATATAAGTGTTATCACTGGGTACTGGTTGATGTTGAATTCCACCTCTCATTGAGGAGTTAGTCCCTGAACATCATCAGGGAAGACGTCAACATACTGGTCCACCACTATAGGATAATTCGGACTCTCAACATCAACTGCTCTGAGGGTAAGGATAACCAACTGATTGTGATCGGATGCACCCTCAACCAGGTAAGTCAGTCCGGTGCTGCAAATGTTCCCTTCTCATCGGTGAAGGAAAACCTAGTCCCATCCTCATGGACACACCAAACATTACGACTAATATAGACATTTTGATAGTGAATCATGGATAACCAATGCATTCCCAAGATGATGTCATAAGGCTTCGACACCACTAAAAGATGATTCTAGCTTAATCTCTCCCCTCATATAGTGATCTCACACTACTAGCACCAGTGTGTAATCATATAATATACTCTCGTATGAGTCTATAATCACAAGGATCGAGAAAACAATTCCATCGTACTCTCCGAGCTCAAAATGAGGGCCGTTGAAATAAAATAGTGACCCAAACCTCTATCTATAAGTATTCCATCTAGGTTGGAGTATAAAAATATCATGCATCTAATCATCTATATAGTTCCATGTTATTAGGCCTCAAATTCCTCGAGCTATGCTTGTCTCTGTCCACCTTCTCCCTATTGTCCGGGTGGACCACCTTGAGGAGGTGGGGATAAAACATAGAATCGCCACCCACTTCCTGTTGCACAACCAGCTCCTCTCCCACATCTTCCGCCCTGCGAACCTCCTTGCTCTAACCTCTTCCTCTGCCTCGGTGGTCCCTCGACTGTCAGCTGGTCATTGGTATAGAGGGTCGGGCAGTCACGAGCCATGTGGCCATACCCGCCACACGAGTAGCACTGCATGCTCCTTGTTTTTCCTCATCTGTCCCATGAGCCCCTCACCACTGACCATGTATCATGAGGTTTTCCACCAGAGGGTTGGGCCTTCTTGGGCCCCTGCATCATCTGTCTACTAACTGGTGCAGATGAATATTTTACCCGACGTTTTGTGGTGGCTCTCACTGTCGGTTCATATATTACTAAGAAGCTCTACACCAAAAGTGCTTGATCTAGCACCCCAGCCTGAGTCGGAACACTTAGTGATATCATCAATACGTTGATCTCCCTTCATAGACCATGCTCGATGGTATGGGATCGGATGAAAGGCTCTCGTACCATGCCAGTGGAGTAGCGGGAGATATCAATGAACCTCTCTTAGTACTGGGCCATGGTCATGGTGCCCTACTGTATGTGCAACAGCTTCTGTAAATGCACTGATCGTGGAGTCTCTCGAATGAATTCTGCCCTAGAAATGCCCTCAAATTCCTTACAGGAGAGGGTCACATCGTCATGTAACTACAGTGTTGGACTCCACCATCTACCATTTTCTCCCTGGAAGAGACACAAGATTGGATCACCATCAGATCAGCTGGTGTCCCAACTAAGTGAAAAACATAGGCCATTGCCTCCAGCCAATCCTCGGCTGCCTACAGATCTGTCTTGCCTCAAAACCTCAAAAGATACAACTAATAGAACTCATGCAACATTCTAATTCAACATGCACCCTCTGATAGTGGGGCTAGTGGAATCTACTACAAAATGGGTGGTGGTGGTAATGGTGCACCACCAAATGGTACTATTGACAAAAGAGGGCCATGCACTGAAGCCTCGTCTCTTGGTGGTCCGTCATCATCTACCCTCTCGGGAATCATGGATGGATTTCTGTGTGGGAGAATCATGAAATAAAACAGGTGTTCCACGGTCAAAAAATTTACCTGGTGAGCTGACTAAATGTGATCAAAGAAAATCATTTCAAAAGCACACACAATCAGTGTTTTCATGCACTGAGTTAGAAATTAGAATTCAGGTTCCTGGTGTATGGATACATCGGTCGACGCACCAACCATGGATTCCCAAATATGAAAAAAAACACTCATAACATTTGACACTATTTCCACAATGAATATATCAATTTCCTAGTTCTTCGGTAGAATTGAGTCCTTTAATACCACTTTTTCACGACCCATCCCATAGGTCCCATGTCATGACTACACCAATTCCTCCTTCCATAGGCCATGGGAAAGTGACTAGAACTAGAAATGAGTGTCCCAATAATTGGAAGGCCTTACATTTAAACCTGTACAAATACTCAATCCATGAGTACAAAAAGAAGCAACCACATAGTAAACTGTTTTAGTTAAAAGTGTACTGAATGTAAAGGGGTCGGAATACAAGGCCAACTAAAAAGTACACGTACAACTTGAAAGAGAATATAGCTCATGGATTGTCCACCAAGGATCCAACCTGAAGGGTAGGTATAGATCATGATCTATAGAAACTACGACACAACACGTAAAATGGTCCACCCCAGGTCATCATCTAATCTGGGCTCCCCCTACCCCGAGAAAGGATTTTCTACATCTACACAAGTCACATCATGGTGTGGGAATAGACCATGTATTGGTGAGTATAAAAATACTCAGTAGGGTCCTCGAGACACCCAATGATCTCCCGATGTTCCATAAAAAAAGCAACATTGCAATCACAAAGCACGAAGCAATCATCAACTATACTTAGGTATATTCCAATACATATACCAATGTTATCAAAATATTCTCACCTCATTCATGAGGAAACCCAAGACTCAAACTTTTAACCCATTTTCACTACTGATCTATGAAGGAAGAGTATCACAAAGGTAACACCACGAAGGTAAAAGTACCATAATGGTAGCACCCCAAAGGTTACACCGCGAAGGTAAAAGTACCAAAAAGGTAACACCATGAAGGTAACACCATGAACGTGAAAGTATCATAATTGTAACACCATGAAGGTGTCATTGGAAAGGTAAATTTCCCCCATAGAAAATGACTCAGCTCACACCAGGTATAACTACTGAAGTAAAAATTATTAGTCGTAAATCAAGATCATCGTATTATGTAGAGATGATATGCTACTTACCATACCGAGTCTGACCCACAAATTATTGATAGGTACTAACCCACGTTGTCCCACACATAATTTGAACCACACAAGTTTCTTTATGTGCTGAACCACATAGGATTTCTGAGCACTAACCGATATAGGATCTGACCCACACAAGATCAGTGTTGATCTACACAGGATCGGTAGGTACTAACTTATGTATGATCTGTCTCCAACCTCCACCTCACTTCCAGCCACTGGATTCCCACTCATAGTAAGCTTGATTCAGAGAGGATCAACTCCTCAATCCATCGATCAAACATCATACACCATGAAGCTCCAAAAATAATTATCCCAATGGACCGCCATGTTGTAAGGGTTACAAAGCGAAGATGATGAGTCAATCTGTTGCCCGGTCTGTGACTTATAAGCATTTTAGTTAGAAGGTCTCAGTTGGATTCAGGTTAGTTCCAACCCGTTCATACACCAAATTTCTATAAAACACAAATGGAGTATTCCAAACGTACCACCTCGCTTCTAGGGTCCCAACGCCGCAGATGGTTCATAAAAAAGATTCATGGATTTAATGTTACTGCTCTTTTAACTAAACTGGGCCAAGAAGGGTCATGTTGCAGTCCGACCCGCACAGACCGGCCCGACCCGACCTAGTATTGGCCACGCCGGTGTAGTTTGGGTCGACCTGAACTAGTCTTTGATTGACTCGGCTAGGCTAGGTTAATCTGTGCTCAGCCTGCGGGGACCTGAACCGGCCAGCTGGGCCGCGAACAGGCATGGCCCGCCGAGGCTGCGCCACTCATCGGGGTGGCGCGACCCGAACTACGGAGCGGTGTAGCTAGCTAAGGCTCACGCATTCAGGTCTGTGGATGGGCACGACATGTTGGAGGCCTGGCCCACTGGAACTGGGCCATGGCTAGTTGCCATGAGGGGAGCGGTCTCCCCCATTCGGAAGGAGGAGTAGTGGCGCCTCTTGGTGTTTCCAGGTCGAAGGCGGGACCCGCTGAGGGTCCCGACACTCCACTGTGGCTTTTGAGTGGTGACATCCTTCAATAGAGCGCGACGGTGCACCACATTCCTCTATCTGCAGCTAGGCGATGTCATCTACCGCTTTCTTTCATGGCAGTACGTCATGGCTTCTTTATTTTGAGGCGTGCTGTGGCCCGCTGCCACCTCCTTCGCGGCCGGCTGGAGCCGGCCCCCATTTTAACTGGACATGGAAATGTTACAACCTTCTCCACTTGTGACATGTGGCGGCACACCGATATCTTCATCGTGGTCGGCTGTTTCAGGCTACCATCTTCACCCGCTGAACCAAGTTTCGTTTAATGCAATAAATACTCACAAAGAATTCCCCAAAAGATGAACAAAAGGGCAGAGGTCCTGACCATTGTTCATTTGGCCTATGCCCTCAGTGTTAGTTTGATAACAAGAGGTATTTAATTATTAAAACACCTCTTGAAATTTAACCAAGATAAATACTTACCTCATGTTCTCTATAGAATGTCTACATTTGGGGAAGAGTCGGCGTTCGCCGTTACCGTAACAAGCCTCCAACGATGCTTCTCAGTCATCGTTCTTCAGTTCGTGACTTGGTGGCACACGTCACCACACTCCAGAAATGGTCACATCCTCAAAATGCTTGACGTCGCGATACTTTATTAGAGCTCCATATCTTGGTGAATCCGGGGCAATACTCCTCATCAAGCTCCATATAAATAATAGAGGGGGGTGAGTTATGCATGTGGAATTAATGGGTTTCAATTAATTAAGGAACTTTCATAATTCCAATGGTGCTATAAGAAATAATTGGGGAGTCAAGACATTTAATGTATTGACATATCGTCAGTCCCACCACTACCGCTTGTATGTTAGAGGAAAGAAAGTAAAGGAAATAATATAACTTTGTTATTTTATTAATTTTTTAAAAGTCCCAAAATCTATCTTTTTCTCCTGACCTACTTTGGTTGACGTGAATCCTCCCTTATGGGAATCCTAGTGAAATAGATTCAACGGTACCCTCATATTTTTAATCCAAGCATCGGTTCCAAAGTATGAAAACACCACTGGTGCGTTTACTGAACATACCATAAAAAAGTTTATAAATTCATTCCGGGTATACCAGGCCTCATATTCATGTGCCATCAATTTCCACAGACTCGTAATAATTCTATATAATTAATAAAAATAACATGGATAATCTGAGTCTTTACATACGGTGACCTGTAAATGTTTTCAAGAAAAATGGGGTATTTATCTCAAATAGTTTTACATATTATTTTCATTTACTTAAACATCTTTCTTTGTATTTTATACTTTATTTATGTTGATTTATTAATATAAACTATTCCATATAGTATCGAATGAATTATTCTTGACCGTTGATTTTTTATTTTTATGTCCTTCATGATTTGTGGTTAATGTGTTGACATTTCGTATGCTAGTTTTTATACGAGTGTTTAGATTATATTTTGACCTTTTCATTTGATGAATTCATTGGACATAGTAAGTGATAGGTTGTGCCCTCTACAGTAAATCGAAACATCAGTAATCCACATGAGAAAAACTGGTGTCTTGGAACAAGTCCTTGAAAATATTTTTATTTGTATTCTTGGCATGAGGCCATGACTATGTGTTTATGATTCTGACATTATGCATTCCATCATTACAAAATTAACTATTGATATTAAATTTGATTATTCAACTATTATAGTATCTATGTCGATAAGTAAATAACATTATTTGATATATCCATTCGATATTATAATGATTTTTATGTTTAAAAGATTTTTGTTTTCGTCTTGTACGTTTGAATAAAGGTTCTTCCTTATTTATGATTGTTTCCTCAATATTTTTATCCTTATTTAGCATCTGAGCTCACCCCTTTGTTATGTTCATTTTTTTCCTAGAATGCGAAGAAGTCTATTATGACTGGCCATTAGGGATAGGTTATGGGATATGAGTCTGTTCAAAAGAAAAACAATATTTCTTTTTTAATTTCATAATGTAATAAAATACATATGTATGTATCTAGTACTTACAAAGCTACATAATTGATCAGTCTATTACGACATAATCTCTTGGAATCATTAAAATGTTATGTAATAAAAAACTGACTATGAGTTACTAGGGTTGGGGAGTTACATTATATGTCAAAGGGGATGTATATACACCTCATAAAATAAGGTGTGTGTGTACTATAAAAATATGCCTCAACAAAAGTATATTAAGATGAAGTTCATTAATATGGTTGTGACTCATCATATACAATATTTATATTTCTTAATAATATACATCATATATTTATATAAATGATTTAGAACAATTTTCATGCTGATTGTTCATTTTATATAACTTATTACCTTGTTATACCAATTAATTAATTATTTGAGTTCATGTCAGATGTTTTGGAGATATTCGATACGTGAGTCCAAAATTAATTTGGAATGATATAAATAGTAAAATCGGTCCTAGTTCCATTATATCCATAATAATATTCCTCATATTTTTATAATTTGTATTCATCACTTATACTTGTAAATCAAACAATTAATTCCGATTATGAAAAATGATCTACTTTACAATCTTGGAGAGAGTAAGAGGTTCATGCGCTTGAGTAACATTTATATACACTATATATATCATCCATGTAAGGTGGTAATGGAAAACATATCTCATCGCTTCGTAGAGGTGATAGTTTACACATATGCATGAACGAAGTTAACCTTTTTATGTGAATGAAATAGTAAAAATGCAGAGGATATAAAATTAGTTCATATTATAAATATATAATTCATATCATAAAAAAAGTTAATTCCTTCATTATAACTATTCTTGAGATATGGTGATGGAAAATGAATTATATCTATTCATGAAGTTGTAGTCCGCCATACAGACAAACGATTAATTATTTCCAATTTTATGGATGTATAGATAAATTTAGGTGGATATATTAACATAATAACATATAGTAATATTGAGGAAAATGTATTTATTATTTAATCCAGATTTAAGAATATTTTATGGACATGTAATAAGAAATAATATGGAAATACTTGATTAAACCCATACATCTTCTTTGAATGATCTCATTTTCATAACACCCTAAGAGACCAGAGGGTGGATTTCTATCTAAAATCAGAGAACATTAATTTGGGGAGGGATAATAGTAAGGATTATGGATATATCATGGTTGATACAAAGTTCTTTTGAGATGTGAAGAAATTATTAGATTGGGATCCCTCTTATAGGAGAGGACTAGGGCTCCCTTTGAATTATTCAAATGATTAAATTAATATAAATTAATTTTCAATTCAAATAGTATCCAAACAAATTTATTTAGTTTAAATTTTTTTATTTGTATAAATATATTAAACCAATAAAAATATAAATGTTTTTATTATTTTTAATGCATCTGTTTTTTGTTAAACCCTTATTTGTAATTTTTAATTCATAAGGTGATATCATTTAATTTACACTTTTATGGTTAATAAAATTACTATAAAAATAAAAAATACCAACAAATGAGTAATTGATAAAATTTTGAAACATATAAAAATAATAGCGAAGAATTATATACTTTTATGAATTTAATTTAATTTAATAAAATATTATATATCCTAAAATGTCATTTCAATCAATTATGACACGATTAATAACTTGACTTTTTTAAAATCTCTTAACCACATGATATATTAAAAAAACTATTTTAAAACATCACAAATTGTTAAATGTCATAATGAAAATTCATGGATGAAATTAATTATATGAACATATATTTATTTTAATATGATCAATATAATATATTTTACAATTATACTAATTGAACAATTATTGGATCGCCATTGTGTTGGAATTCAAGTTAATTATTTTGCGCTAAAAAATATAAATATTTTACCATAATTTTGATAAATAATTTAGATTTTAAATTAATAATTATAGTCTAAAATATGACATATATAACCCCATATTAAAAAATCTTAACATGTGAAAAAAATTATGAAAATTTCAACTTTTCTATAAAAAAATAGTAAAAATGATAAATTATTATCCCAATTTACATAAATGGTCACGTAATTGATACTTTAATTATTATGAATAAATAATGATCATAAAATATTATTTGGATAATTGTTATGGTCATTTAAAAAATGTTTATAATTTTATTTTTTTCCTAAATTTCCCTATTTACCATTTACTCCGGCAAAAAATTTCCCAAGTAACTATTTATATTTGGTCCAAAACTGAAAGGTTCATATCTAAAAATAATTCCCCTTATGATTCCAAATATAAAATTAATTTTTCAAAAATATAATACACATAAGTGGGGAAAAATAAATTAATGTATATACTATTGATATATAGAGATAACACGTTTTAAAAGTAATCAACCTTCAAAAGATTTAAATGTTTTTATAAATTAATTATATTTGAAATTGATTCCAATGACCTAAATTGGGTTAAATGGAAAACATATATCTAATTATACATCAACACAACTATCATTATAATTTAATACTATCAATAAATTTTAGGAATATTATATTTTGAATTAAAATTCATTATTATTTCACTATTCCTCAAAAAATGCACCTTATCAGAAATATTACAAAAATTTAACTATGTAAAATTTTATATTAAAATTTAAAATAATAAGTTTATATTATAAAATATAATTAATATAATTTTCAAAATCAAGATTGAAAACATATTATCCATCAAAAGCATCAAAAAGGGATATTTAGAAAATTACTTCCTTTTTGCATAAAATTGATTTTATACATATATAGTGTCCAAAAATCATATATGATAAATTTAAAATTTTATATTGAATATATATAGTTAACTAATATAATATATTAAATCTAATGTTTAAAATTTATCTTTTTTTTCAAGAAATTATATTAGATAAAATCTAATTTCATTCATAAAAAAGTATTTTTCTAAAAAGAAATATATATAGTCTTATGATTGATAAATTGTTTAAAATATAGTTTTGACACTAATAAATTTTACATGAAAAAATAATCTTATTATTTTAAATAGTAATATAATAATATAATTTTTTTATTTTTTAATTTTCTTATATGATTCTTGTTTTTATAAATAGTGTACAAATTGTACATTTTAATTGAAAATGGTTTTTCCAAAAAAGATATTAAGAGTGTTATATTATATTTTTGAATGTTTTTATGTATAATCAGATAATTATAATTTTATTTAATATAATTTATATCATTGGATTCATTTTTACATTTAATTAGAATATAATAATATTTAAATTATTTATATGTTTTTTCATTTAAAACTCCTTTTTCTCATTCTATGGGATAAATAATAAATTAATTTTAGAAAATTTTGTGTTTTTAGTTTTTAAATATAGATTACATATTTTTAATCATAATATCTAATTTTAATAAATAGTTCCCTTTTATTGTTCGATTAAATATGAATAGTAACTATGGTACTTTTTATTACCACAGTTTAGGGTAAACTGGGTAATGAAGGGGACACATAATATTTTAAATAATATAATTACCCTAACACTTGTACTAATTTTATTGGATGCATTATTATCCACAAAATTCATTATTGGGACAATTTTATGAGCATTGGGAGACACTTAGATGACTTTATTCCATTTATAGTAATAATTTCAATGAAAATACAATTTTTTCATATTTTTTTTAACAATTGAATTATTTTTAATCTCGGATTATATAAATAATATGTTTTGATATAAATATATTTTTGAAATATATTTTTTTCCATTATGATAATTTATTGTAAATTTTTAGAGAATAAAAAATTAAATTAAATGCTTACACAATGATGAAGCAGTAATCATTTTAATAATTGAATTATCGATTAAATGATATTAACAATGTATACATAAATATATTGTGAGATAATTATTATCATAAAATAATTATATAGATTAATTTTACATGTTATTAATGTTTTAGATGTTTTTTTAATATATGATGTTTTTATGATATTATTAAAAAGTCATGTTTTGAATAGTGTCACAATAGACCATAATGATAATGTTAGAAAAATAATATTTTATTAAATATCATAAAATTCATAAAAATAATAAACTAAGCTATGAAATTTGGATAATTATGAAAATGTAATAAATGACTCATTTATTAGTCTTTTAGAAATTTATCCTAATAATATTTAACACACAATGTTTAAATTAAATAATATCTTAATAAATATTAGGAAAGATAAATTATTGTTAATGCTGAATGAAAATGATAAATAATAGTCAAATAATTTATACTTTTAATGGGATTAATGAATTTAGACACATAATGATCATATAATATAAATAATTATGTTTGAATCATTTTTTAATATAAAATAGTTTATTTTGATTTATTAATTTGAAGAATTCCAAGAATGCCTCAACCCTATCCTATAAAAGGGAACAGTAACCTATATTCTACACCCCAAAAAACCAATATTTTTGACAATGTCTACCAAAATACATTACTACTATCCATTATAACAATCTAAAGGCCTTATTTTATACATAACACCCTCCTTTGAGGTGTTAAAGTGTTATTGACAGGAGATCATTCAAAAAAGAAGTATCATTTTTAATTAAGTGTTTGTGTTTTATTTCTTCTTCCACTTCCATAAAATCTTAACCAACAATGATGAAAATATAACTTCAGTATCTGAATTTGATTAATATGTTTTTATTTTAATATCATCACATACATCCATCTCGACTTCCTACCAATGGAAAAGAATTAATTGTTCGTTGGAACAATAGTCTACAACCTTACGAACCGATATAATTCATTTTCCATCACCATCTCTTATGTATGGATGTATTTGTTTAAATGAAGAGTAAATATGATATTAATGACATAATTATCATTATAAAATAATAATATACCATTTATGTTCCAAACTTACCATGCAAAAAAATGATAATCTCGTTCAGGCGTACATCTGAACTATCACCATCTTGAAGTTATTTGATTCATTTTTCATCACCAAATAACATGCTAAAAATATATAATTATATTTAAATTTATAATATTTTATCAATGATATTATAATAATTATGGGAATTAAAAATTATACTTACCCATTTTCCAAAATGATCATTGATGAATGAAAGTGTTACTTATGCGTGTTTATGATTTACTATCTCCATGATTATAACATAGTTCATTTTTCATATCCATTTTTAATGGATGGATTTATAATTGTAATTGAATTATAATAGTTATTATTATTTCCTTAATATTACTCTTGTAATGATTTATATAGGAAAATGCTTGAATATATACATCATTCAAATGTAATTTTGGGCTCATATACCAAATATCATCAAAATGTATGATGTGACTTTAAATAATTAAGTAATTATTAGAACATGGTAATAAAAGATACAAAATGAATAATAGAAATGAAAAAGGATTTCACGAACTATACTAAGATTCCAATTTTTATTATAATAGAATTTAATGGACAAACCTAATGAATCAGACTCAAGGTATAGGATGTGGTCTCTATGGCCATTAATTTTAGGCATATTTTTATGTTATACATGACCTAATTTTATGAGGTATGTATACCCCCATATTTGATATATACTATCATTAATTTCTTATTATCATGTTATATTATTCTTTAAACCATTATTAATTCAAGGATATTATGATTTAAATGTTAAATGATGTATAAGAAACCTTGATTTTTTTAATATTTAATTATCAAATACATTTCTCCATGTCATTATTCATGAGAATATTTCAAATATTTTTTTATAAGGATATATACTCTTTATTAAGGTATATTTATAAATTTTTCAATTTCATTCAATTTTTTTCAAAATTAATATTTTTACGTGTTTAATACATAATTTTATAACAAATGACAAATATAATGTTATATTCAGAAGGTACACATTGAAAATGCATTTTCCACCCCCAAATACATTATTTAATATTTGGATTTTCTTTAAATATTTCATTTTGACATAATTTAATAACACTTTTTATCTTTTTGGGTAATTTGGTATTGACAATGGATTTTTAAATAGAATGTGTATATTTATAGAAGGTGTTTTCCATTTGATACTAAATGATTTTTTCAAAGGGTTTTATGATGAATGTGTTTTATTAATGATATGGTACTTTATAATTATAGGAAATGGGTGAGAGTGATATAGATTATACATAGGGTGTAACAGATTGGGCAGGGGAATCCAATAAAGCATAATAATGGGTTGCTCATATAGAACTTGGTATTCTATTCAAAACATAAAATGGGGTGGCCTAGATAGCACATCAGATTCTCATAGTAGGTTAAATGGAATTAAACCTTATAGTTATGATAATTTAATGTGTTTTAAAGGGTTTGGGATTGTCTTCATGAATACGATTCTCAAAATAACCTTAATGAGTTTTAATTGTATTCTATGAGTATTAAAGTTTTTTTTTGGAGAAAATTAATGTTTGTATTTTTAATTTATATTTTCTTCATAGTCTCTATGAAATTAGAAGAGAAATTTAAACAATATATGATTATCATATTTTTGATGAACATATATTTCCTTTCATATCATATGCCTTACTATTATTTTATTCTAATACCGTGTATTTAAAAATACTTTCACAGGGTTTAAGGGGTAATATAAAAAATGATGAGATCATGGGGATAATTTTCACGATTTTTTTATAAAGTGAAATCATTTTTTTAAAGAGTTTTATAATGTAAAAAATGTCAATTGTGTATATGTTTCCACTTATAACGTATGTGTTTACATCATAAGTGTTTGTCCAAATTCTATAAAACTATGAACATAGATTACCTCCAAATGATAATTATAATTAAGAAACACTATAATATGTATTGTTTATAATGTATATCAAGAATATTTACTTGGATAATAATTATTATGAAATTAAATACATAAATATTCATGTTTTCCCATACCACATTAAAACATTTAAATCATAATCCCCATTAAAAAATAAAATTTAAAAAATCATTAAATTAATTGATAATAAAAAAATTCATGATATAATAACTCAACATGGATTCATATACAATTTATAAAATATGTTGTGTGTATAACATCAAGATATGCCTCAATGAATGGAGATTGAGATGAAGTCCCTAACATTGATACTGACTAGTCACGTTCAATATTTATACTCTGGAATAATAAAAATAGGTTAATTAGTTTATTTTTGGATAATTGTTTTTAGTTTTATTATTCTATTAATATCACTTATTAACAGGTTATAACAATTAATTAATTATTTTAGTTCTCACTAAATGTTTTGATGATATTTGGTACATGAGTCCAAATTGACTTTTGTGTGATGTATTTAGTCAAAAGTGGTCATTGTTCCATAACCTCATGAATAATATTCATGAAATAATAATAAATTTTGTAAATAAATTAACCTTCTAAATCCATCCATTAAATATGAATATGAAAAATGAACTATGTTACAATCATGAATAGGATAAGTCATATGTTTTCATGATTAAAATTTTGATTTTTTCCAATGATCATCGTGTTAATAGGGTTAGTATAAATTTATCCATAAATAATGATCAGTATATCATTAATATATTATTAATCATTTAAATGTATTTATATATATTATTCATGAAATATTGTGATGAAAAACGAATCACAACGCTTCAGGGAGATGATAGATCACACATAGGCATGATCAATATTAAAAAATTTATGTACATGGAATGGTAAGATTGTAAATAATTTATTGTTATTTAATAATTATAAATATTTCATGAATATAATATATAAACATTAATTACATCGTTATCAATAGTCATGATATATATTTATGGAAAATGAGTTATATCAGTTCATGAGGTGGTAGTCCATCGTACACATTAATGATTAACTTATATACCATTTTATGGAAGTGGAGAGAGATTTAGGTGATGATATTAAAATAATAATGTCAATGTATATTGGTTATACTTTATTTAAAATTCATTGATTATTTAAGAAGATTTTAAGGAGTTGGACGGAGAAATTAAACCAAAATACTTGATTAAAACAATATATATATTTTTGATTGTCTCCTTCCCCTAACACCTTGAGACCGATAATGTGACGTCCTGACCTTGCTGCCACAAAAAAGTTCCCCAGGACGGTTGGTCACATGACCTCTAGAGCACATCCCCATACGTGAGAGGGTGCTGACTAGTAGTGAGGGTCTGACAAGTCAGTCATGGGGAGAATATACCATCGTTTATTAAAATAAAACACCAACAGGAGGAAAAAATAAATATGGGCGGAGGCATATAAATAATATGAAAGATAACAAGTCACATGATATTAGAAATAGTAAATACAATACTAAACCTCAAGGGAAAGGATACTAAGAAAATGCTATTGTCAAGTGTCTACAATTCAACTAAATAAAAAGACACAATGACTCCAAAGCTGCTCCATAACTACTTCTTGTTACCTCACCCATTATACATTCCCAATCCAAATTCTATCCTAGGGCCTTGCACTTATCCTATCATCAAAAAAAAAGTCTTATAATTTTTTTTAGGTGACCCACATAGGGTGTGATTATAACCCAATATTCTACCACCAACGGTGTCTAAAACAAGTCCAATAAAAAGATATTGTATGCACTTTTATGAAGAAACAAAACTAATAATAATTAAACAGTTATAACATTTTCATTTATTCATTAATCATAATATGATAAATGGTTTCAATTCATGGGTCCCATTTAAATTATAATTAATTATTGACATTAATATGGTGTTGAATTCTATTTCAATCACCCCAAATATCATTTGGTGTAGATCTCCATGTCTAACACCCCAAATCTCATTTAGTGTATATTTCCATGTCTATCACTGCACATCACATTTGGTGTAGATTTCCATTTATATCAACCCACACCATATTCTGTGTAGATCACCCTGTCTATCACCCCACATCACATGCTCGGATAACTATTGGTGATGATTTCCATGTCCAACTCTCATCTTCTAAATTACTCTAGAACACCATGTCTGACACCCACATTCTCAATCATTTAAATCATTCATCAATTTAAAATGAATTATCTACATCATTCCATTAATAATCCAACAATTAGTTAAGTATATTAAAAGCCATTATTAAACCCAACAACTTACTATGTACAAAATCGAAGAATTAATTCATCTATTAATTAATCAATAAACATAATTATTATTCCATAATTAATTCTTCATAATTATTTATACAGATAAAATCATAGCATATCATAATTAATAATCCTAATTAATTATCTTTAATCAACATCATGACACATAGTTAACTAATCATTAATTATCTCACACATCCAAACATCATCTCATAATTAACCCCCCCCCAAATGAATTATCTCAAACCGAGCCACATTATTTATCTCAAATACAATATCCTAAATCATAAACAATTTCCCCAAAATCAATTATTTATATTTTAATCCCCTTTGTTGTATATTTAAATCAACAATTAATCATATATATCTCCAAATAAATCAACAAGTCAATGAAATTTCCTAATTATCCCAATTAAGAAAAAAAATTACTGAGGGAATCTAGAAATTAATCAATCACACATGCACATATAAAATCCTAGACATTGGGAGTTCTATTTAGATCACATTCCGTGTTTTGTTGAGGGATCATTTGCCAATTTAAATTCCCAAAATCCATGCGGCACAACGACGATGATCAATATCAAGATCTAAATCCATAAACCCAAAATTAAGATAAAAATAATCATGTTCCTGTAAAGATACATCTATATCAACAATCCAAGATGTATATCTCAACACATAAGTTTACACCCATATAAATAGCAGAGATCCTCCATGAAAATATCAATGAGTGATAGAGTAATGAATGGGAGAAACATATGGATAAAATCCACTTACAGAGAAGAGAGTGGATCATCAATCTGGGCATTAGATACAAAAGAACATTGTTAATGTCCCCTTGGAATATATCTTTAAATATATGATATCACTTAAAATTCATCACGCTCATGGATAGGTTGATATAGAGGGGTTTCAAGGGATTAGATGATTTAAAAACATATTTTCACAAATAAAAACATGCGTGAATGGTTTACTGTGTAGGGGCACATGGTTAGGGTAAATTGTGCACCAACCATGAAGACACCTATATCCATGTTTGCACGGTTCACACGGTTACCAGGTTTTAGGCACATGGTTTTTTCAAACAGTGCGCAAATCATGCATATCCTTTTGTTAGTAAAGTTTTCTTAAAAACTCAAACATACACACCCCAATACCCAACTCCAAAACAACAGTAATTAAAAACTAAAAAAAAGTACCAGAATAGATTCTCGTGGTGAATCAAAAAAGACTAGGATCTTACAATCTTCACACGTTATAACATCTCATCCACGAGCTACACTCCAGAACATCACTAAGATTCTATGTCAATAATATTGGGCTATTGAACCCTCGTGTCTACTTATTGTTCTGAAGTTTCCTATTAAACACTTCCATGTTTCCTTAACACGCGAACAATCAACACATTATTTCCCCACAACACATTCTCAACATTATCCATCACATGTATTAGATTCTCCTCAAAGGAAGCATCTATGTCAAGGTAAACTATATACACATTGATCACATGATAAGGATTAGGGTGATACTGTCGAATATGTGACACATGGAAAACATCATGCCTAGCGCTGAATATTTATTGAAGGGTCAATCGGAATGCCACCTGCCCGATTCTATCCACTACCTCAAATGGTAGTAATCACCTGGGTCCCAACATTCCCTTCCTTCAAATCTTGTGGTGACATGACCTAAGAAACACACTATAGAATACCGGATCACCATATGTAAACTATAGGGGTCATCTATTTCTATCAACATATGACTTATTCCTTCTCTGATCCATAGCCATATGTTTTTTAATCAACTATACCAGCTGTGACGTCTCGTACATGATACTTGGTCCAAACCATTATGACTTCCCAGCCTCTATCTAGCATAGCATTGATCTACACAGTCTACCATAAAGTTTTTAATTTTTTCCCACCGGTATATTTTCGTGATAAATGTTGTTATAAGTGAACTCCACTAAAGCCATGTGCTTCTCCTAAGAACCACTAAATTCAAGCACACATGCCTCTAGCATACCCTCTATTACCTATATGGTATGATATGACTTCCCATATCTCAATGGGAGGAGGGTAATACATAACAAAACCTATGTGTTTTGTGCCTTCGAGAAGCACCACCAAAATTATGATGTAAAGCACGAATCACAATATGAAACTATAGTATGTGGCACCCCGTGAAAATGAACTATCTCTTTAATGTACAGTTATAAAATCCATTCTTCTATAAAGGGTTACCATACTGGTAAATGATGTTCTACCATTATTAGTCCATCCAAAAAGGACCCCAATATAATAATTCTTCTTATGTTTCCTTTTAATACCTACCACAAAATCCTTAGCTTTGTCAAACCACTTTCATTCCGGAATTGGTAATAGTTGTAATTGACCTCCAATTTGTTGATGCTTAGCTTTCACCTGTTGACTGGTGAAACACCATTTTACAAACCCTGCTATCTCTTTTTTTTTTTGTCAGGCCTCTAAAACTATCATCATACATCATAGTACATTGGTTTTTCACCCCAGGATGTATTGCCCACATCAGGGAATGAAATTATCACATGAGTCCCTATCACTTACTTGTAGTCACAATAATCTGATTTATTACATAGATGATCTCATCCTCATATATCAATCAGTCTGAAGGTGCTTCCCCGCCATCAAGGATTTCCCTTAATGCTAAACACAATAGATCCTCGTAATTCTTGTCCATGATCCATCTCATGAGTATAGAATCTACAGTTACTAAAACTACAGTCATATTCTCTTGTCTCTCTTTTACCACCACATGCATTTTAACCAGAAATGATATCGTATTACACTTTTCACTTGACTCATGTACAACCTCATTCCATGTTTTCTTTCTCACGGAATCAAACACACTATTCCCCTATTCTAGGTGTATATTCTAGTTCAAAATCAAAGGACTACATATACTCTACCCATCATTGCTTTTAAATATTCATATCATAGTGGGAAAAGTTATACGTCAAGATTTTGTTATCTATAAAAACTGTAAATTTTTCACCTAAAATGATTGTGTATCCAACAATTAAGATTATAAACCACCACATCCAGCTCAACGTCGTGTATAGGGAAATTTTTTTAATTTATGATCAACTGTCAGGACCTGTATGCTACAACTTGACCCCCTTGTATCAAAAAAATCTCTCAGCCTGTTCCCAGAAGTGAAAAAATACATCATGTACTCCTCACCTAGCATAGTTAAGATCAAAATTGGTGTTGATGTCAAGTGATTATTCAACTATTGGAATGAATTATCACATTCTTACATCCTTTAAAACTTTTCCCCTTTCTTTGTGAAACTTTAAAGTGGTCATACCAATTAGGAAAAGACCTAGAATAACCTCATGTAATTTCATTCTAATCCCATAAATCATCAGAAACAAAAAACATTTTTTGGCTACTCCCAAGAAACCACTCCCTTAATGTTCATGTTGTCCAATTCAACACATTCTTTCGAGATGACGTCTCCCAAAAAGTGTAACTTGTAAATCCCAAATTGGATCTTAGATAACATGGTCTATAGCTGAACATCTCTCATTATACTGAGGAATATGTCACGATGATGGTCATGATCATCGTGAGACCTAGAGTACACCAATATTTAATCCAAAAACACCACCACAAACTGATATAGGTATGGATGAAATATCTTGTTCATCATGGCCCTAAAAACTTCTTGAAAATTGTTCAACCAAAAAATAATTACGACAAACTCATAAATATAATACCTACTTCTGAAAGAATTTATTGGTATATAATATGTCTAAACTATCACTTGATGATACCATGACCTCAAATCAATAATTGAGAAAATAAAAGTTCCCTTCATCTAGTCAAACATATAAATGATACATGGAAGAAGATATCATTTATTCATTGAATTTTTATCAACTACTGATAATCGACACACAAACATACACTATTGTCATCCTTCATTACAAACTACATAGGTTATCCCCAGGGCGACGTATATGGATAGATAAACCCCATATCCTCTAGCTCCACCAATTGAGTCTTGTGCTTTGGAAGCTCAGTTAGTGCTTTTCTAAAATGTTGAATTGATATTGGCTCTTCCCCAGACATGAGCTCCATAGTGAATTCAACATTTGTCTCTGGTGGAAACTCTGAGAAGACTTTTGGAAAAATCATGGAACTATTCCACAAATGGATGAAGGATTTCCATCATACCACTCCCATCATTAAGAAAAAGTCCTGAAATTGGGGTTATGATATCTCTTGGTTGTTGAGTAATTGGACTAGCCTAACACATCTAGATATCCCAGTCTTCACGATGAAAATATTAGTCACCCATAGGTGATACAATGGCCCCTATAATGTGGTCCCAATCGATGTGGGATCAGTATGCGATAGACCAGTCCATACACATAATATGTTCGAAGCTTGTCATATCATGAACATAGAGACATGAAAAAAAATGATACTATTTGATAAAAATTTAACATCCCTTGCATAAACCGATATCTCTAGATAATATTCCCAATTGTGTATCGATATTCATTATTCCATCTATGGACTCCAATTACAGGCTCAAACTATAATAATATTTTTACATATATATTAATGAGAGGCACCCATATCAAACATGTATCTAGATAAAGTAGAAGTTAATAGAATAGTACCTCTCACTATGGATGTCTCATCCTCACTTTCCACAAGTGTAGTTTTCAATGAATGTAACTATCCTACCACTCTTCCCTATGGTGTCATCTGAATCCCTTGATTAGAACCACTCTATTAATACGATAGATCATACCTTGTAGCACCACGTCCTCTACGCCTAGAGCCTCTTTCAGTATAACTCTAATTCCCATACCTATAAAGTGTAGAAGACCCCCTACCAACACTCTGAATCCATGCAGATTCTCCTTTACCACTATCCAATAACTACTTATTTTTGACCTTCTATGTTATCTAGATCCTTCCAAAAAACTGGCTATCCATAGGTCATCAAGGAATATGTGAGCGATAGTGTCTTGACCTACCACTTTAGTGTAAAAGCACATGTGTTAGGTCTGGTGAAACTATTCTTTCTGACTATCCACTGAGATTTCAACTTTCATGAATAAGGTTCTTGTAATGACGTTTCATTCTCTTGGAAGGCACACTCCCTGATCATCCAGGGACAAATAATTATCCAGTACTGAAATCCCCCTTCATGTTCCCCTCTGAAATGAGTTCTTCATTCACCACTTCTGAGAACATCTCATACCTAAAGATATTCACCTGGGACTTAATCTCATACATAATCCCATCCTAAACATGTTGTTCAGAATAAACCTCGTGCTTACCCAATGTTAGGGAATGAAGTTGAAAATTTGTGAAATGGTCATCATAATCCAATATAAACATGCTTTCCTGGGATAGATACATAAACTCAAGAATCCATATCTTCTCATAGTGTATATGTATAGAAGGGTTCCAAGAAATTATCTAGAATGTACTTTCATAACATATAACAAGTCAGTTTAGATCGTAATTGAATGTCCCACAAGTGCTTCACATATCCCATAGTATATAAGAAACCAGTGTGACCATACTCTCAGTCAAAGACTCTAAATGGTCAATTATCATCTCTAAAGATTCAATCCATAATTCATCTCACTCAGGTCTACCCTCTCCAGTAAAAGTCAGTGGGGCTATAGTTGAAAATCCCTTGTAACCTCATACATTCTTTTAAGAACCCTCTATGGGTCCCTCTCCATGAATTCCATTAATCAATCACTGTTCTCTGGTATATACTTCACTACCTTCTATTCTTTCACCAACAGTGCCTCAAGTTCATTTTTTGGAAATTCATTCAGAGCCACATCCCTCAGTCTCCCTATCAACTAGAATCAAGGATTCATATCGCTAAAAATAAAAATACACGTCTTTGGTCACATAACAAAACCTTATAGAATTTTCTGTAAGAGGGGAAAGAAACACCACATGTTTCAACATTTCCTTTCCCATTTCTCACCATACATTCAATACAGAGGCCTTATAACTACCTGTAACCATCCCACTCCTAGGTATTGGTTAACAAGTGTCCTCCCATTTCATTTATTAATTCAATAATTAATTAATCACATTATCTCATATAAATTAATTAAACACTTAATTAATTAAGCATACTCATTTCATAAATAAGGATTCTCATTAGACACCTATTTATTCTCATTTTTCATCATTATTCTATTCTCACATCATCGATAATTAGTACATGTTCAAAAACATTCCCGTAATACTTTTTCCCATTAGTTCCTCAAATTATAAATGTCATAATAAACCTGAGTTCCAGGAATGATGCGTGCAGAATAAACTATAATTCCTCTTTAGGCCAAAAATCATACTTAAAAATTATCAAAACAAATATCACATCAAACGACAAGTGTGTCACTCAAGGTAAAATAATATCCTACTATAAAAACAAGCATCATTCAAATCATTTACACCCCGAGGAATCATATTTTACACTATAAATTGGTTTCCATCTCCCATTTATGAGCTCATTACCAAGCCTCAACTCTTATTATTATCTTATCCACCATTAACAAAATAGTAATACAATAAATAATATTTAAAAGAAATATCATTTGATACCACTCTCTTATGTCCTTACCCGGGTGCCACTAAACAGTGCACCGAGCCTATTTATCACATTCCCTCATGCACACCTCCCCGTATGCTAGAGGGTGACAACTAGTAGTGAGGGAAAGGTGAGTAATTCAAGGAGAGACTATACCCTCTTTTATAAAAATAAAACACCAATGAAATAACACAATAATTAACATGTGTGGAAGAATATAAATAACCAAATATATACCAAGTCACATAATAGTAAAAACTAGAAATAGAAAACTCAACTAAAATGGAAAACATAATATAAAATTGAATGCATCAAGTGTATAAAATGTAATAAAATGCAAATATACAACCACTCCAAAGAGGGTCCTGAGTGACATCATTTTCTCTCATCCATGATACATTCCCAAACATCATTCTATCATAGGACCTTTCCCCATATCCTATCTAGCAATAACGGATTCTGCTCAGGTGCCGATCAAGTTGCCTGATTAGGGTGTGAGTATGACCCATTATTCCACCACCAACGATATCTAATACAAGTATAGTCAAACGATAGTGTATGAAATTCCATGAAGCAATTAATTCAATTCATAATAAAATAGTTTTCACATTTTCATATATACTTTAACTATCAGATTAGACTCAGTTTCAATTGATGTCTCCCATTTAAATCATAATTCATTATTGTCGTTCATTTGGTGTTTAATTAAATATCAAACACCACAATCCTCATTAAATGTATATCGCCAAATCTGACACCAAAAATATCATTCTGTATAGATATCCATGTCTTCACCCTACAACACATTCAGTATAGATCACTAGGTCTATCACCCATCATCACATTAGGTATAGATCGTCATTTCTATCACCACACATCACAAGCTTGGATAAATTCATTGCAGGAACTCCATTCCCATGTCCCAAAATCTAAATCGGTCTAGAAAACCATGTTTTGCGCCGTTATTCTCACTCATTTAAATCATTCATTAATTTTACCAGAATTAACCACTTCATTCCCTTAGTAATCCAAAGATTAGTTAATCATATAAAATTCAATTATTTATCCCAAAAATTAACTATGTACATGATCCATTAATTAATCAATCAATTAATTAATCAATAAAACTAATGCTTATTCCATAATTAATACTTGAAAATTAATTATGTAGCTCAAATCTCAACTTATCATAATTAATAATAAAAATTATTTATCTTTAACCAACATCATGGAATAAAATTAATTCAACATTAATTATCTCCAATAGATAAACATCGTCACATAATATTCCCCCCTAATTAATTATCTCGAACCCAAACACATTCTATATCTCAAATACAATATCCCAAATCCTAAACAAAATTTGTCCAAAGAAATTATATATTTTGGAATACCCATAGGACCATGATTAAATCATCAATTAATAACTCATATATCAAATGCAATGAACAAGTCAAATCACATTCCTATGTATCCCAATCCAAGAAATCAATTACTAAGGGATTATGAAAATTCATCAACATCATGTGGACATATAAAATACACAACTATGAGAGTTTGATTTAAACAACCCACATTCATTTATTAATGGTTGTTTTCTTAACATAAATCCCAAAAATCTGTGTGTCACAATGTGGTGGATCGAGAACCTAATCTAAATCCATAAATTCAACATTAATAGAAAAAGCATCAAATTCATTCAAAACTAGATCTAGATCCAAAATCCACAATCTGGATCAAAACATGTAGGCTTAGATCCTTGGAAAAAGTGGATATATTCAATGAAAATATCTAATAATGAAAGATATATGAACAAGAGAGTCATCAGGATGAAATCAACTTACTTGGAAGAGAGCAGATCTTCAATCTGAGCCTTAAAACTCAAAGAATATTGTTCAAATCACCTTTTAATCCTTCCAAAAAGCTATGGGATCACCTTGAAATTGTGAACCTTGATTCTAGGTAAACATTTAGGGCTTTCTGGGGGTTAGGGTGATTTAAAAACTAATTTTCAGATAATAAAATCCTATGTGCACAATTTCCTAGGTAGGGGAACACAATTATGGTAAACTATGTGCCAACCTTGAAGACCACTCTACCCTGGTTTTCACAGTTTACACTATTACCTAGGCTATGGTGCTTGGTTTTTCAAACCTTTCATAAATCATGGACAATAATTTATCCATTATTTTTCTTAAAAAATCAACCAAACTCACCCCAAGTCACTAATCCAAGGAAATGGTACTTAAATACATCAAAAATTACTTCAAAATATGCTTGAGGTGATTCCAGAAAAGAATGGGATCTTATAGATAAGGGTGGTTTTCTACTAAAACTAAGAGATATTGAATGTGTTTTGTGATTCTAGGAAGGTTTTTATGTAGAGTTTAATTAAACCAAATATTTTTATGTGTTTATAAAATAGAATATTGTGCTCTCTTATATATTATAGAAGAGGGGAACTCTTATAATTATTCAAATTATCAAATTAATATAAATTAATATTATATTAAAACTACATCAAAATTGATATATTTCAAAAATATGAAAATTATCCATATTAATAAATGTATCCCATTAAAATTAGATAATTTTTGAATATTTTTAATATTTATTATCTATATTTAAGGCTTATGTAACCTTTCAAATTCTTAATGTGATATCATGAAATGTAATTGTAGAGACCCCAAACCTGACATACATAGACATTACATTAATTTTGCAGAATAATTAATACATAACAAAAACAGACAAACAAGGGCCGTAATAGTTTAGTGTCTTTGGAAACTCGGAAAAATAATCTTCTAGTCGTTGTGAAAGATCTACTACATCTCTCATAAAGATCTTCCCCTTTTCTTTTCTTTCCTAAAACCTTTATTTATATCTTGGAGAATGAAAACATATAAAGGGTGAGCTCAAATTCTTGGTAAGGGTACACATGTATAAAATAAAATAAATCATATACTATTGACCTTAAAAACATAAACATAATGTTTAAACATCAAAATATTGAGCAATGACATAAAACATGGCAGTACATATGGAATAGATCATAAAGAAACATTAATCATGATAAATAGCATGGGAATAAAACCTGTAATTGTGTAAAAACATTAACCACATGATATGATTTCTATAGTAGCCAAGGAATTGCTGCCAAGACCATCATAGTGGACAAAGTCCCTTACTGAACCGGGTTTACAGGTCGTTCCAGCCCTGTATTACTGAACTAGATTTATGTGCCATTCCAGCCATGTCTATCTCCTAAGATATAAATCTTTACCAAATGCATTGGAGGGAGATATAGGTCCCACCCATCTCATAATCAAATAATTCTTACTTATGCCACAACAAAAACATAAATCATTCATCATAACACAATGAATAAAATGGGTTTCATAAACATCATTCCATCATAACATAATCCATATAAAACAAATGAATATCATTTCATCATAAGAAAAATTAAACCATGTAAATCATAGAGACATTATACTTGAAACATACACATATGAAATAATTTCATCTTTAATGGAAAATGGGTTTGATAGAACACTTGAAATGAATTCTTGAGGAAAATATCCTTTCTTCATCAAAATAATTTTCTTTTCACAAAATCCCATGAAATTTTAAAAGAAAATTTTTTTGTTGAAAATAGTCATAAAATATTGTAGATTAAGAATCATGAAAATGAGGCATTATGAAACCGTAAAAATCTATTCACGCCGTATAAGTTAAAAATAACATTCTTCTCGTACTTTTGTCAGAAAAGAAAAACAAATTCCTTGTATGGTAAACAATTGAAATATTCATTTCATAACATGTGGTAAAAGTCAAAACAGGGTAAAAAGGACTTTAGACTCACATAAAATCATTTTTAGAAAACATGGGCTTAGATGATAACAATAACCCCTGTAAATACTTATGAATAAACAATCTCGGATAAAAACGAGATTGGAAAAGTTATCCCTTACGATATGTCCGATATGATTCGTACGTATCCAAAAATCCTATATAATGATTTAACTAATGTCTTTGACTTATTACTGAATCATATTAATTTTCATGATATCATATATGGTTCACTTATGACTTTATATTACCCTTTTTTTGTGAATCCCATGCTAAAGCAACGTTTTGGGTAAAATAATCTTATTTGTCATACCTGTTTGGACTTGTTGTACTTGATGTTAGTATTACTTATATCATGATTTACATAATTACATAATGTAAATTAGGATCTATATAACATATATATTCATTATATATCCATACTATATATGTATTTATAATAGTACACAACATATGGAGGTAAAAAATAAAATTCACCGTTCATGGAGACGGTAATCCATACGTACGCATGAACGCTACATTAATTTCTGTTCATTATTTTAATGGAATAGGTATATTTTAGTTCCAGTATAATATCATATATAATATCATTAACTCCATCATTTATGCATCCCACATAATTCATTAACGAAGCACAAAACTTTGAGGGGGCGGTAGTCCGCACTTCCACAAATGAGATTATCATATTTACCGACTATAGAAACCATAAAGGCTTGATATAATTGGGAATTAAAGAAGCATAAGGAAATCATAAACATAATATATATCATATATGAATACAGTTCCATCATAATGTCCACCATGAGAGGCGTTATGAGATAATCGAACAAACATCGTTTCGTGAGGCGTTAGTTTTCCATCCACAGACACATTATGTTCTTCATCCATTAGATGGAGCAGTGTGTAATTTTAGTTCTAATACATCTCATAACAGCATCCTAGTATTTTGAGGATACTGGTGTAGTAACAAAATAAAGGATTAAAAAGAGTTTAGGGGTTGGAGAAGTATAATAAAAGAAAACAACTTAAGAGAAACTATTACCTTTAATTTGGGTAACATCCTTTGGTTTGAACAAAAAGGACTTATTGAAGTGCCTTATGCCTAATGTAAGGATTCTGAGGGAGGATAGGGATGCAGTAAGCTTAGTTGGGCAGATTTTGGACGATCCAAAAGGCTTGAGGGGTGTGATTAATTGCATAGAATTGGTCTACTTTTAAAAGGGAGAGGAGGGGCTCTTTAGGAAAGTGTGAAAACATTATTTTATTATAAACTTATCTTCGGTTTCAAGAGGTCCAAAACACATTAATGTCGAATATAGGATGACTCATATTCGAAATAAAGTCAACTAATAAGAATTAGACAGGTTTTGGATAATGATTTAATCATTATAATCTTATTTATTTAAATCATTTATTAATGAGGTAATACTGCATCACTATTGTGTCATAAATAATATAATTTATTTGATTTTTAAAAATTATAAAACAAATAATAACATATAGGAAATATTTTTATCTTTCCAATGAATATTTATAGTTGAAATGATAATTTATATATCCCCTTATAAAAATTAATTACTAAATAATTTTTGTTAATGCCAATTTTGTCTTTACATTAAATTAATTAATATAATGTGTCATTGTCTTTCATAAGTGGCTCCACGGGGTTCCAAAATCGACCCAAGCATTCCCATGGACGGCCATTACACATCCAATAAGGTTTTAAGAAGTGTTAAGGTAATTTTGAATTATTATAATATTCTTTTAAACTTTAATTAACCTATTTACTTTTAACCGTGACAAATAATAGTAAAAAGTTATTATTCACCAAAAATTATTTTTATCTAATTGAACCACATTTTACTCCTTTATATTAACCGTGTCTCTCGGATTTTCGAAATTCAACTCACAAAAGCGGTAAAATTATGTTTTATGAACAATTGGAAAAGCTCCTAGGAGGTGGGTAAAAGACAGTGAAAAGTTCAATACAATTTTTATAAATCTAAAATTATTATAAAATGATTCCAATGAATTTCATTGAACTTATATAATTATTATGTATCTATTTTTACCTAAAATAAATTTAAATCAAATAAATGATTATTTAAATAAAAAGTTGGTTTTAACCAAAAACTCAGTGTTTTCATTATTAATCAAAAATTGATGTTTACCAGAAAAATACAAAAAATTCAGCCTACGCTATATTTGATATTCCGAATTCAAAATATATGTCTATTTTCCCAAATTCAAAACATAATAAGTGTCATTAATTAATTTTAAATTTAAATCCCGTTATCAAAACAAATATCTTGTTTTTAAGAATCAATAACTATCAAAAGATCATCACTTGTTTATGTCCAATTTCAAAGTGAAATTAATTCCAATGACCAGCATTGGAATAAATGGTCAAAATATATTCTAATTAAACTTTAAAACAGATTAAAAAGATAATCTAGCCATATAAATTATTGCGATGAAAAAGTTGTTTTTAATTAAAACATAGCGTGTTTTTTACTATTAATGAAAATATGAATGTTTTCATAATAATATGAAAATTTTATCCAAATTAAAATTTTATATCCTTATTGTGAGGAAGAATCTTATTATGTCAAATTGAACTTATAAACATGTCAAAAACTAAATTTAAAGTGGGTGCGCCATCAAAAGGTGGCAAAACTGCATGTTTTGAAAAATACTTATTTTACCCAAAATATTTATTTTGTTCACATACCATGTTCTAGAAAATATGTAAGATGAATAATAATGTTATAAAATTCAAAATTTATTTAATACTATTCATAACGGCTATTCCATAATAATATTATAACAATATATCGTTGTTTAGTGAAACCCGGTATTGCGTACTATGCATGCCACCGAGGATGGTTGCGATTGCGTGTAATGCAAGACAAGTCAGGGTTGTGTGTTATGCAAGACTCTTTTGTTGTTTCATATACAAAACATCCAACCATATTTAATTTTTACATTGAATATATATATATATATACACTCAATGTTTCGTAGAATAACTACTATCAAACAAACTGGAAATTGTATATAACACGATCCAAGAATAGTGTTGTGTATACTGCAAGCTAATACGGTGTTGCATATAACGCAAGGTAATCTTGATGTAATGTAAAAAAAAGACATCAATGAAATTGAAATAATAATTTTCATAAATTCTTCCGGTGTTACATTCTACCCCCCTTAAAATGAATTTCACCCTCGAAATTTGTCAGGGTTATAAATCGTTTACTGTTCATAGAAACCCATATCATAAAAAGGAATACTAAAACTTGATTTAAAAAACTAAAGTATGAAAGGTAACTATTACCCAAAGAAACTCATCACTGGGTTTCCATATAGGAGAACATAGGTGAAAATATGGATAAGGAAGAAAAATCTAACCATCAGGTTCTGATGGAGAGTGGTAGAGAACATGGCTATGAAAAACCAAAAAATCACAAAGCCATAAATTGGTGATGATCGAAGGTACCATCTGATTCATCGGATATGAGGGCACTAGGAAAAAATTTGTTGGTTTTCAATATCATTTCCCTAAAGTTGATGAATTAAAATAAATACTTACAGGATTTTGGTAACATCTCACTGTTGTTCGTGCCTTGAACAATTTCCTCTTCATCTCTTAAAAAAATGAAGTTGAATCTGTTATTCGTGAAGTGTTAGAAGATTATGTGATAGAATGATGGGTCATTCCATCTGTTTCAAACAAAATGTTAGCAAAAGTTATCAAATATACATAAGTTCATCTATGGTGAGGTTAATCGTATATGATTCCAAAAATGGACTTATTCTTCAACTATCACACTGCTTAATAAAATAAAACTAATTTCTACTAACCAGGGACTTCCTGTAGGCCATTGGTATGCGATAAATGCATGTCACACAGAGTTTGTGGGTTTTATTCCCACATCCTTTTCCGAAGAGATGTTTTGTCACCCATCCTGCTGGTTTTCCTTTTTCTGAAATTATATCATTATGACATTCCATCGATTATATAGAAAACAATTCTATCCTTAAAGAATACTAACTTATGTCCAACATAATCCATTTAAAATCATTAGGATTATCCAAAATACTTGTGTCCAAGATTATAATATAATGAAAAAATTACTAGAAGTTTCATCTACCGAGCATGTGAATACCATAATTTATCCTTGATATATCTTTTTGATCACATTCCAATCGTGTGAATACCTTAATCGTGCATTATCTTGAAAAATGAATACCCATTGAACCTTAGTGAAAAAATGAATGCTGTCAAAAGTTAACTCTTTCCTCATAATAAAATACCAAAAATTCTATATACTCAAACCATGATATCACTTGGCCTTATATAATTCATGAGCTCATTAATACTATCAAACATTTCATTATCTCCTTAGCACTTTTTTATGCGCATATTACGTTCTTTCCAAAAATATCTGAATAACCTTTCATGGTTATTGGTACCATTCATCATACACTTTCAAAACATAAGGAAAGACAACAGTGTAACAATCCTTAGATGTCTCTTTATTCCATAGTATCATGATATTACTTATACAACATTACTCTTGATAAACATGTAATAATTCCACTACCTTCTTAAACCATTGAACGAGCTTCAACAATTCTTTCATCTCACATATCATTTGTAGTCTCTTCATCATCATCCACATAAATACTACCCATATGACCATGCTGATTCTCTTTATGAGATTTTCCATTACGTAATTGGTTTTCATAATGCCGGTACATTCCACATTTAAAACACTTAGCCGTTGTTGATGTCTTAGGAATACCATTATCTGTGTCGATGGTGTTAACTGAACCTTTTCCTTTAAAATTACTAGCATTGTGTCCTTCTTTTCCACACCCAAAGCATCTTCTAGTTCCTTTGAAACATACTCGTTGATGTCTCTTCCCGCATGACATACATGAGGGAAATTAAACTTTCTTTCCTCTATGTTCATCATGAAACTCCATCTTTCTCTTATTAGATTAGTCAGGAAACTTAAAAAAGCTGAGATTGTTGATCATATTATGAGATTTATGATTAGGCATAATAATGATGTTTAGCCTTCCAAATCCCATTTCATTTTCTTGATCATGAAGAATATTATTCCATTGTCCATCATATTCTCCATTATCATGAATCTTCCTGTTTCCAGCCATTTTCTAAAACCCAAAAAGAATAGTGTGAGAGGAAAAAATCATGATAGGTAAAACAACATAATAAAGGGGGTGTAACTTCAATTTCTAGCATCTTAGGTTTAATTCTATGATTGTTAACGTAATTATAGGACTATAACCTATACTTATACTTTACCTTAGGGACATCCCTATACATACCTTAGAAATATCTCTAGGGATCTCACTAAAGTTATTGCATCCTAGTTTCTGAAGGTTAACTAAACTTTTCCATTGATACCAACTGTAGAGACCCCAAACCTGACGTAAATAGACATTACAGTACTTTTACAGAATACTTAATACATAACAAAAACAGACACACAAGGACCATAATAGTTTATTGTGTTTGGAAACTCAGAAAAACAATCTTCTAATCGTGGTGAAAGATCTTCAACATCTCACATAAATATCTTCCCCTTTTCTTTTCTTAACGAAAACCTTTCTTTATATCCTGGGGAAAAGAAAACATATAAAGGGTGAGCTCAAATTCTTAGTAAGGGTAAGGATGGATAAAATAAAACAAATCATATACATTTGAACTTAAAAACATGAACATAATGTTTAAACATCAAAATATTTAGCAGTGACATAAAACATGGAAGTACATAAGGAATAGGTCATAAATAAACATTAATCAAGATAAATAGCATTGGAATAAAACATGTAATTGTGGAAAAACATTAAGCACATGATATGATTTCCATAGTAGCCAAGGCATTGCCGCAAAGACCATCTTAGTGTAAAAAGTCCCTTACTGAACCGGGTTTACATGTCGTTCCAGCCCTGTATTACTAAACCGGATTTACTTTCCGTTCCATCCATGTATATCTCATGAGATATATATCTTTACCCAATTCATTGTAGGGAGATATAGGTCCCATCCATCTCATAATGAAATCATTCTTACTTGTGCCAGAACAAAAACATAAATCATTCATCATAACCCAAAGAATAAAATGGGTTTCATAAACATCATTCCATCATAAGAAATCCATATAAAACAAATAGATATCATTTCATCATAAAAAAATGAAACCATTGAAATCATAGAGACATTATACTTGAAACAAACACCTATGAAATAATTCCATCTTTATTGGAAAATGGTTTGGATAAAACACTTGAAATGTATTCTTGAGGAAAATATCCTTTCTTCTTCAAAATCATTTTCTTTTTACAAAATTCAATGCAATTTTAAAAGAAAATTATTTTTTTTGAAAATAAGAATAAAATCTTGTAGAGTAAGCTTCATGAAAATGAGGCGTTATGAAACCGTAAAAATTTGTTCACGCCGTATAAGTTAAAAAAACATTCTTCTCGTACTTTTGACGGAAAAGGCAAAACAAATTCCTCGTATTGTAAACAATAGAAATAGTCCTTTCATAACATGTGGTAAATGTAAAAAATGGGTAAACAGGACTTTAAACACACAGAAAACATTTTTAGAAAACATGGGCTTGAATGATAACAATAACCCCCGTAAATACTTACGAATAAACAATCTCGGATCAAAACGAGATTGGAAAAGTTATCCGTTACCTTAAGTCTGATATGCATCGAACGTATCTGAACCTCATGTATATTGATTTAAATAATTTAATTGGATTTTTTAAGAATCATATTCATTGTTATGATATCATATATGGTTCACTTATGACGTTATATTACCCGTTCTTTTGTAAATCCCATGTTAAAGCAACGTTTTGGGTAAAATCATCTTATTTATTGTATGTGTTTAGACTTGTTGTTCTTGATGTTAGTATTACTTATATAATGATTTACGTAGTTCCATAATGTAAATCATGATTTATATATCATATATATTCATTATATATCCAACATATATATGTATTTATAATAGTACATAACATATGGAGGTAAGAAATAAAATGCACCGTTCATGGAGACGGTAAGTCGTACGTACACATGAACGCTACTTTAATTTCTATTTATTATTTTAATGGAATAGGTATATTAAAATTCCAGTATAATATCATATATAATATCATTAAATCCATCCTTTATACATCCCCCGTAAGGCATTAACGAATCACATCACATTGAGGGGGTGATAGTCTGCACTTCCTCAAATGAGATTATCGTATTTACCAACTATGGAAACCATAAAGGCATGATATAATTGGGAATTAAAGAAGCATAAGGAAATCATAAAAATAATAAAAATTATATATGAATACAGTTCCATCATAATGGAATGCATGAAAAGCAGTAGGAGATAATCGAACAATCATCGTTTCGTGAGGCGTTTGTTTTCCATCAACAGAAACATTATGTTCTTCATCCATTAGATGGAGGTGTCTGTACATGTAGTTCTAATAATTCTCATAACAACATCCTAGTATTTTTAGTATACTTGTGTTGTTACAAAAGAAATGATTAGAAAGGGTTTAGGGGTTGGAGAAGTAGAATAAAAGAAAACAACTTAAGAGAAACTATTGCCTTTAATTTGGGTTACTTCTTTTGGTTTGAATCAAAATAACATCCTGTAGTGCCTTATGCCTAATGTAAGGCTTCTATGGTGAGGATAGGGATCTAGGGAGCTTATTTGAGCAGTGTTTGGAGGATCCAAAAGGCTTGAGAGGTGTGAGTAATTGCATAGAAGTGGTCTCCTTTTATAAGGGAGAGGAGGGGCTCTTTAAGATAGTGTGAAAACATTATTTTATTATAAACATATCATCGGTTTAAATAGGTCTAAAACACATTAATGTAGAAGATAAGATGACTCATATTATAAATAAAATCATCCAATATAAATTGGACAGGTTTTGGATAATATTTCAATCATTATAATCTTATTTATTTAAATCATTTATTAATGAGGTAAATACTGCATCATTATTGTGTCATAAATAATTTAATTTATTTGATGTCTAAAAATTATAAACAAAATACCAACATGTCTTAAATCCTTTTATCTTTACATGGAATATTTATAGCTGAATAGTTAATTTATATATCCCCTTATAAAAATTAATTACTTAAGGATTTTTGTTAATGCCAATTTTGTCTTTACATTAAATTAATTAATCTAATGTGTCATTGTATTTCATAAGTTGATCAATGGGGTGCCAAAATAGACCCAAGGATGGCCATGGTCTCCCAATACTCATCCAATATGGTTTGGACAAGTGTTAAGATAATTTTGAATTATTATAATATTCTTTTAACCTTGAATTAACCTATTTTCTTTTAACCGTGGTAAATAAAAGTAAAAAGTTATTATTCACAAAAAATTATTTTTATCTAATTGAACCACATTTTACTCCTTGATATTAACCATGTTTCTCGGATTTTTTAAATTCAACTCACGGAAGCGGTAAAATTCTGTTTTATGAACAATTGAAAAAGCTCCTAGGTGGTGGGTAAAAGACGGTGAAATGTTCAATACAATTTTTATAAATCTAAAATTATTATAAAATGATTCCAATGAATTTTATTGATATTATATAAGTAATATGTATTTATTTTGACCTAAAATAAATTTCAATCAAATAAATGATTATTTAAATAAAATGTCAGTTTTAACAAAAAACTCAGTGTTTTCACTATTCATCAAAAATTGATGTTTTTCAGAAAAATACCAAAAATTCAGCCTAAGCTATATTTGAAATTCCAAATTAAAAAATGATTTCTATTTTTACAAATTCAAAACATAGAAGTGGAATTAATTAATTTTAAACGTAATTACTGTTATCAAAACAAATAGCGTGTTTTTAAGAAATAATAACTATCAAAAGATCATCACTTGTTTATGTCCAATTTCAAAGTGAAATTAAATCCAATGAACAAAATTGGATTAAATGGTAAAAATATAATCTAATTACACTTTAAAAACAATTAAAAAGATAGTCTAGATATATAAATTATTGCGATGAAAAAAGTTGTTTTTAATTAAAATATAGTGTGTTTTTACTATTCATCAAAATATGAAAGTTATCAGAATAATATGAAAATTTTATACAAATTAAATTTTCATATCTTGATTCGAAGGAAGAATTTTATTTTTTCAAATTGAACATATAAACATGTCAAAAACTAGATTTAATGTGGGTGTGCCATCAAGAGGCGGCAAAACTGTATTTTTTGAAAAATACTTATTTTACCCGAAATATTTATGTTGTTCTCATACCATGTTCAAGAAAATATGTAAGACGAATAATAATGGTAGAAAATTCAAAATTTAGTTAATAATATTGATAATGGATAGTCCATAATAATATTATAACAATATATCGTTGTTTAGTGAAACCCGGTATTGCGTACTACACACGCCACCGAGGAAGGTCGTGATTGCGTGTAATGCAAGCCAAGTCAGAGTTGTGTGTTGTGAAATACTCCTTTATTGTTGCGTATAACAAAATCCAACCATATTTAATTTATACATAGAATATATATATATATATACACTCAATGTTGCGTAGAATAACTAATATCAAAGAAACTTGAAATTGTGTGTAACATGATCCAAGAATCATGTTGCGTATACTAAAAGCTAATATCGTGTTGCGTATAGCGCAAGGTAATCATCGCGTAACATAAAACACAAGACATCAATGAAATTGAAATAATATTTTCCATAAAATCTCGGGGTGTTAAAGTACTATTTAGGATTAACATAATTACAATAAAATTAAAAAAGATCAATAAATGAGTAATCGATGATATTTCAAGAATTATCCCAATAATTTGGGCAAATATTATATTATTATGACTATTATATCATTTAATAAAGCATATTTTATTTTAAAATATCATTAATGTCAATTTTTACCCTATTCATTACTGGGCTTTTTAAAAATATCCTAAAAACATGGTATCATCGAACCAATTATTTTAAATAAATAATAACATTTCAAATTCATCAATAAAATAATTTTATGAAATTATTTATATCATATATAAATTTTCATATTTTTAATATCATTTATATGATATATCCGTTAATTAAACATTTACCTCATAATCATTGTATAATCCTTTAATATTAATATTTCATCCCTAAAATGTAATAAATAATTATCATGATGAAGAAGAAATTTTTTTATTTAAAAATATTATTTATAGTCTAACATATCTCTTATATAACCCAATTGTAAAAATATTTCACTCATTAATAATAAATGTATCGAAAAATAGACTTTTCTATAAATAAAATACTATAAATTCCTTAAAGAAATCCAAGTGCAACCAATATCCCTTTAATGTTTCCCACGTATGATTTTGGCCAAAAAAACATATCTAATAAAATTATAATCTATGATTGGGTTATTTTAAAATATTAATAATATTAATAATATGAATTTGACCCTTATTTACCTGATTTACGTTTATCTACAGTAATAAAAATTACTGATGTTGTTATTAATTTTTTCAAAAAATTGATGTTTCTATTTACTAAATATTGACACTATGATTCCGAATATGGAAACCATTTTTAATATTCAAAATATAAGTGGATAAAATTATTTTAATGTTAATCCCAATGATTAATGAAAATACAAGTTTTGAACATAAAAACATTCATAAAATTGACATGTTTTATATCTAAATTTATTGTTAATTTGAATAAAATTAACTAAAAAGAATTTAGTTTTGAATTTTTTTCTAATTATACATTATATCCAATTAATAATATAATCTAAAGTTATAACTTATTTATATGAAAAAGGCGTTTTTCAACTAAAATGCAATATTTTTTCGTATTCATCAAAACAGAAAACTTGTTACAAAAATATAAAAAAACAAAACAAACATTTACTTTGATTTTGGAAATTAAAATAGGAACTTTATTTTCTCAAATTTAATTTATTAATGTTTCAAAATTTAGTTTTAAATCAATACTTCCATTAAAAGGGGGGGAAATATGTTTTTTGAAAAATAAAAATTTTCTGAGTAAAATTGGATTTGTTCTTATATCATGTCTACAAAACACATAGGATGAATGTTAAAAATTGAAATAAATATTATATATATATATATCCTAATGTGGTTAGTTGTCCTTATAAACTCCACATTATTGTCTATGTTGATATTTATGTTGGATTTTGTGTGCATTAAAATATATCGATGAGATTAAATTTTAAAAGGGACATACTTTAAAATCCTTGGGTGTTACATTATTCCCACCTTAAATAAATTAAATCCTCCAAATTTCAAACTAAATTTATAAATAAATTTGATTTATTTTTTATTTCACCAATAAATAAATGAATGTAATCATTAAATAATCCTTTTTTTAACATGAATTCACAGAGGAAAATATATTTAGTTAATGGTTTAATAAAATTAGGAAAACAAATACAATGTAAACCCATAAATTACATGTTTACACAAGTACTTTATATCCACTTTCTCCAAAATATTAAACTCTTTAATGTAATTTATTATTTATTTCATGTAATTTCACTATGAAATTCATCTTGAAACCATGTATTCCCTTACCTATCCTTAAATCATGTGAAGAACATTTTAAAAAATTTGATTAGAACAAAAAATTACAAAATGATATTCATGGTGATGAAACATATTTAGTCCTATGAAAAACAAGAAATCCCATGACAAATTTATCATAAAGTAGTGCTTTTCACCCTTATGAAGTAGCATATAATTTTCTTTAGAAAAGAGTTCATTGATTATAATCCTTTAAAATTAAAAAATGACAATTAATTATATACAATCTTATATAACACATAAGGATATCTTTTGGTATTATTATACATAAATTGAATAACCATGTCTCCAATATACATTCATGTAACTCATACAATTGGAATAATCACATGGTCTACATTAATTCCCCTTTAATTAGAGGCTATAATGTTTTCACCCATTTATAGTTAATAATGGAACCACTCGTATGTGATTTATCATAGATCCGCTTATCTTTTTTTATCACATATCAACCTATAAAATTACAAGGATCATTATACAATTGTAACACAAAAAGATTTCAATTTTCTACATGTCACTCTTAAAATTTATTTTTACTCATAAGAAAACTTTTCAAGTTATAGAAAAAATAAAAAATAAATTGAGAACTTTTTATTAAAAACATATGAACTAAAAAATGGAAAATGGGGTTTGATTAAAAAAACAAGAAGGCTTATAGAGGAATCCAAATATTAAAATAAAAATAAATTGTCTTTAATAGTAATTTTTTTCCATATATGTATATAGATAAAACATTTACAAGAATAAATGAAAGGATTTGGAATTTAAATCAATAATCATTTACAAATATTTTCTTTAATAAAAGTGTTCAATACTAGTTTGATACATTTGAATCCCTTGAATGAATAAAATTTAAAAAACATTAAATAACACTATAATTAGTAAATTTCGGAAATGATATTTTAGGGGAACTATATATACACCTCCAAAAATAATGTGGGTGTATAACATCAAAACACGCCTTAATGAATATATATTGAGAGAATGTTACTTACCTTGAGTCTGACTCATCACGTACTACCTTTAGTGCGAATCATCACGTAATATATTTATATTCATTAGTAAAAAAAATGAAAATAATTCAATTTAATTGGCTCCTTTTCATTTTTTATTCCTTTTATATAACTTAATACAATGTTATAAAAATTACAAAACTATTTATGTTCACATCCAACGATTTTATGATATTCGGTACATGAGTTCAAAATGAATTTTGTATGAAATCTATAGTAAAAAGTGGTTATTAGTCAATAATAACAAATATAATATTAATGAACGAATAATATCTTTTATTCATTAATTATAATTTTAAATCCCTCAATTAATTTTGAATATGAAAAAATGTATATGTTATAATCATTAAGATATTTGTCCATGCATCCACATGAGTAACATTTTTATTTTTTAATGAACATTATAGAAAAACTGTAAATAAAAATTTATACATACATAATTTTTTCAAGATAACTAATATCATATTAATTATTAAAATATAAATATATATATCTTCCTTGTGAAGTTGTGATTTAAAATGAGTCACATCTCTTCATGGAGGAGATAGTTCAAAAGTATGTGTGCACGATGTTTCCATTATTATGTTACTGGAAAGTTAAAAACATAAATGAAAAAATTATAATTTAATAAAACTAAATATTTCCTTAGTATCATAAATAACCATTAATTACCTAATTATAAATTTTCTTAAGAGACATTAATGGAAACTGAATTATATCGGTACCGCAGATTGTAAATATTAAATCATTTCTAATTTGATGGATGTGGCGATGAATTTAGGTGATTATGTTAACATGAAAATGTATTATTATATTTATGATAAAATAAATATTATTTTGTCTTTCTGTAATATTTTTTTAAACAAGTATATGAATAAATAAAACATAAATACTTTATATTAAAAAATTACAACTTCTTTTGAAGATCACATTTTCCTAAAACCTTAAGACCACTATTGTCAGTGTTCTACCAAAGAAATGATATATATAATATGGGTAGGGATTTTATATATTAATTTTGTTAGATCTTTTCTCTAGTAAATATTTTTTAAAATTTTAATAAAAGAGAACAATTTGTACCTTTTTATAAGATAAGGGAGGGAACCATTGAAATTATTCAAAATATTATGTTGATATAAATGAAATTTTAATTATAAATGAGTCCAAAAAAATTATTAAATATATAGGATGATGATGGGTCAAAATCCGTTCATCTTAAAAAATTAGACATGTTATTGTTATTATTTTTATCCTTATATTTTTGTTTGTGACTTTTACCATTCCAACTCTTAACGTGATATCATGAAATTTATACTTTGATGGTTATTATAATTACAATATAATTAAAATTGAAAAATAAGTGTGTCATTGATTCCATTTTGAGAAATATATAAATAATTTCTATTAATGTTATATTTTTATGAATTTTATTTCGTTTGGTAAAATATTATTTATTTTAAAATATCATTATTATTAAATTTTACATTATTCATTACATGATATTTTTAAATATCATAACATTAAAAAAAATTTCCCAATATTTAAACTCGTAAATATCACGTCAAAAACATAAATAAAATTTTGGGATGAAATTAATTATATAAAATTGTATTTATTTTGATATTTTTGAATTCATTTATTTGATATTTTCATTAATTAAATTATTATCTCATTAGTAAATCTCATAGAAAGAAATCAAAAATCATTTAGGTTGCATAATAAATAATATAAACGAAATCCTTTAAGTCCAATTTTAAACCCTTTCGATTTGAATAAGCACATGGATGACATCCAATTAAGCTGTTACGGGCTTACATGGTGATATCTGGTCCACCCTATGATAAGTTATTATAGGATTACCCGACACTATCTCGGTAACCGCATGTCATGATGTAATGAGATCACCCAATCATATCTAGGTCAACACTTGTTAAGATGTAATGAGATTACCTAGTTTCATCCAGGCCACCCTATGTATAAGCTATATCGGCCTCACTTGTTCCCTATAATGCTCAATTACCATATCATTAATAAAACACATTTATCATAAAACCCTTTGAAAAACATTTTTAGTCCCACATGAAAAATACTTTCATATAAATATATTATTTTCCTTAAAAAACATATTAAATTTAAAAAAGGAATAGGTTGTTTATGTAATAATATATTTATGCTTTCAATGTAAGATAGAAATTAAATAGTAGTCACGGTGTTGTGAATTTTGTTGTTGCCATGTGAATTAAGAATATATCATTCATTTTTTCGTTTTTCAAAAAATTATGTATAATACAAGTAAAAATATTATATTTTAAATAAATTAAATGAAATTAAAAATAAACAGAAATATTCATTTATAATACTCTTATATCCATATAAATAAATTTGTAAATTAATATCATGAATATTAACATGGAGAAAATATTTGATAAAAAAATGTTTAAACATTCAAACTATCCCATACCACATTGATCATTTTAATCATAAGATACATGAAAAATAAAAAAGGTCATTAGATTACAAGATATTAAAAATATTCATTATATAATATTTCAAACGGGTTTTATATTAACCTCATAAAAGAATGTGATTGTACAACATCAAAATATGCATCAATGAAAGGAGATTGTGACGAAGTCCCTTACCTTGAGTCCGAATTATCATGTAAAATATTAATGTTTATTAATAAAAAAAGAGATTAATTAATTACATTCTTTAGAAAATTTTTCATTTTTATTTTTCCATTTATATCAATTATTACCATGTTTTTTCAATTTCATAATTAACATAGTTCCTGCCAGATGTTTTGATGATATTCGGTACATAAGTCCAAAATGACTTTAGAAAGCTATTTATTATAAAAAGTGGTCAGCAGTCCATCAATTAAATAATAATAATCCTTAAATATTATATTTTAGTAATCAATTTTACTTTTAAATACATCCATTAAATATGGATATGAAAAATGAAAAACATTACAATCACAAAGACGGTAATCCATATGTATGGATGGGTAATGTTTCCATTTTTTAATGATCATTATGGAAATAAGGTAAATATTATTTTATCATACAAAATGAAAATAAAATCATTAATATTTACAAACAATCCTCGGGGCCCATGCCGTGACTACCCCAAGCCAGCCTCCCATAGGCCAGGGGCTGGCGACTAGCACCAAAGGCGTAAATCTCGCTGATAGGGAAGGCATTGACATTATATAAGTAAACAAAACAACAGAGTACACAAGCTGAAGTAAACACTAATTATAATGAGTACAAAATTAAGTGCTAGAAATTAAATGGGCCAGTATACAAACCCAACTGAAGGTACAATACAACAGTAATAGAAAGTACAACAGCTTAAAAGTAAACTGCAACCACTGAGTCATCCTCCGGAAATCCCACCTGAAGAGTTGGTACATATAGTCTCGTTGGTACCTCGGGTATGTCCGTACGCTTAGTGTACCTCCCGGCAGGTGGTCCACCTCCATGTACCATCCCACTCCATAGGTCTCTACCTCGATCAATGTTTTCTGTTGTCTACATCCAACACAACGTAGTGCGGGCATTGCCCATGCAGGGGTGAGTATACGATACTTAGTATGGACCCTGAAACCCCCAAAGTCTCTCGGAATCCACAAAGCATAAACCACAAAGGAAAGATAAAAAAACATAGTATAAACCAACTCTAATGATGTATATTCCCATACATATACCTAAGTCATCAATTCCAGTTCGGCTCCAACTCATGATCCCAAGTACAACCCAGTCCATAGAGGAAAGCACAACCTAGTCCACACCGGAATGCAAGTAAATTATATCGATGATAATGATTGAAAGTCAAGACTCAGCTAACATAGGTATACTTATCACAAAGAGGGGTGGAGATGAAAGATTTAGCCTCTGAATCATCTCCTCTGCCTTACCCACCTAGGATCCAAGTACAGAATTCGTCGCTGCCGAACACACGTAGGATCCTAGTACAGTAACCATCATTGCCGAACCCATGTAGGATCCAAGTACATCCGTCCTTACTGTAGAACCCATGTAGGATCCATGTGCAGTCGTCCTTGCTGCCAAAACCATGTAGGATCCAAGTACAGCCGTCATCGTCGTCGCAGTCACAACCAGCTCTAGGGTTTCCGCACATAACACGCTTGATTCTGGGAGGGTCCGCTCCCCGAGAAAAGGGGTTTGATACATAAACTATCACGATTTCCAGAGTTTATGTATCACAAAGTTCCATATCATCAATTGGAAGTCAACTCGACAGACGGAGCGTCAATCGGACTCCCGGTGTGAGAGATATTGGCTTTTCCGTCCCAGGGGCTCATTTGGTTTTTATGATAAAACCAACCCGAACATACTCCAGCTGCACCCAAACCTCAAGTGGAGTAAGCCAAAAGAACTGTCTCACTAAGAGTAATTTAACTTAATTGACGGAACTTCATTCATACTTCTGGTCCATATGTTATAAGCGTTTCCACTCTCAGGGCCCGGATGGTTTCGGGTTCGAAACAACCCGGCCATACTCAAACTTCGCCGAATCCTTAAGTGTAATATACCGAAAACACCTTATCTTTCCAAGGATTCCAACTGAACTGGCAGTGCATCGATCGAAGGTCATTATCTCAAGTTATGAGCAAATGACCGAAAACGGTCCGAAGTGGGGGGTCTGGGCCTGACCCGACCCGCCCAACCCCCCTAGGTCAGCCTGAATCGGGGCGACCCGACCAGGGTCCGGGCCCGGCCCGACTGGGCACTGCCAGCCCGGACCGTGTGGCATGTGGCTGTCCCGAGCCGTGTGGCCTGCAGTTGGCCCTGCCCGTGTGGCCTGCGGCCCAGCTCGGATGTCGGCCGCTGGCCGAGCGGGATGCCATGGGGGCGCGACCCCTATTTCCAGAAATGGTAAGCCTTGTGTGGTCCACCCTAGCAGCAGGATGAAGGGGGGGGGGGGGGGGGTTACCCCCCCTAGTTTTCTGGGAAACGACCTTCTTTTATGGCCGGCCAGTTGTGAGCCGCCGAGGGACCCAGATGGGGTACCGCCTCCTGGAGAAGTCAGTCGCCCTTGCTGGTCCGTCGCGGCCTAAGGTCGCAGCTTATCTCACCGGCGCGACGCGACGGCCCCACGCCCCTCCGCCATGGCCCGCTCCTAGCCGCATCCTTCTTTGGCCTCACGGACACAGCACGATGGCACCGCACCCTGTCACTATGGCCCACTCCAGTCATTGTCCTCTTCATCCCCGCACGGTGTAACGACACCGGGCCACCTTCACCTCAAACATCTACGATGATCATCAAGGAAAATGGGGAGGAGATTCGGCCATGTTTGTGCGGTCCGATATCCTCCTATTATGACGATATCAAGAGGAAAATACTTAGAAAACAAAGAATGATGATTTAAACTTGATCAATAATAACCCCTACCTCGTGACATGATCTGCGGGGAGGCGGTGTCATTCGTTGTCCTTGGAAGGTGACGTCGAAGTGCGCCCAAGTAGGAAGCGGTGTCTCCTCTTTTTGTCAGGGAGAGAAGAAGTGGATTGCGTATCATTGATCTTCCTGGATTCATTTCTCTACGTTTAAGTGGTGTCATTTTTCGTGGAGAGGATGATGTTCTTCAATGATGGAGGATCTTCCTTCTTCCTTCACACAAGGCTCTCTTCCAAAATTCCCACACAACAAGCCAACAAAATTAAAATAATGTCACCCATTATTTTAATTGTTTATGCCATGAATTTCAAAATTTAAGAATTAAAAACACTCATTAACTAATTGAAGTGGTTCCATTAATTGTTTAATGTGTGTTGGAAAGAGTTAAGAGGGAGAGAGATATAAGGTGGAAGGGTTACACATTTAATTCCAAGGGGGTTAAGGGGTTATGGAAAGTTAAAAGGTTGGGGCTCGTTTGGGCCCCACATTACATTTATCCTCACATGGGTAGTAAGGATTCTAGTGGGTCCCACCCTAACTCCCCCATGTAATAGAAAACCACCTTAGAAAAAGAAATATAATTTATACAACAAATTTATTCACTTTTCATTTAATCCACATTTGTTAAAATCTCATTCAGAGAAAAACAATATTTGGTAAAGGTCCTCATAAGAAATTATAGGCGCCGTAGTTTCAACGGTGCCCTCAGATTAAAATTCTGAGCACCAGTTCAAATGATAAAAAAATTGCTCATTCATTCACTAAATATACCCGAGATAATCTTCGTAAATTGATTCTGGGCACACCGGGTCTCGGAATGAAGTTCCATTAGAAACTGCGTACTCGTAAAATCCAAAAGAATTTAAGAAAAAAATTTCCTTTAAATTTACGGGTTTTTTAATTACTCACTCCTCAAGGATTTACGTCCCCGTAAAGCTATATCATAAACTAAGGAAACAAATGAGGGTATTTTGCACGCATCGGAGCCTCCTGATCCAATGTGCTCTCCTGGAGGTTCTCGTGCTGCCAACGAATGCGCACCAAAGGAATCAACTGTCCACGTAGGACCCGCTCCTATCGATCCTCGGTCTCCACCAGGACCTATGAAAAAGTTGCCTCATCTTTACTATTCAGCTCCCCGTGATCAATGATATGCATCGGTTCATGCATGTATCTCCTTAGCTGAGATACGTGGAAGACATCGTGCACCTGGTGCAACTTAGGCGGAAGGGCCAGGCGATAAGCCACCTCGCCTATCCTACTGAGAACCTGTAATGGTCTGATGAAGCGTGAAGATAACTTGCCACCCCAGCCAAATCACCATAATATACGACGAGGTGAGACCCGTAAGAAAATGTGGTTGGCATCCTCAAACTCCAGTGGTCTCTGCCTCCTATCAGAATAAGACTTTTGTCTGCTCTCTACATTCCTCATCCACTCCGGGATGATGTACACCTTCTCCATCATGTCCTGAACCATCTCTGGTCCTACAAATGATGACTCCCCAAGGTCTGTCCAGCATAGAGGTGATCTGCATGGTCGGACATACTATGCCTCGAATGGTTCCATCCCGATGGTAGAGTGGTAGCTGTTATTGTACGCAATCTATACCAAGGGTAGGTGATCCTCCCAGCTACGACCAAAGTCAAGGACGCATGCACAGATCATGTCCTCGAGTGTCTGAATGGTCCTCTCCATCTGGCCATCTGTTTGAGGATGAAAGGCAATGCTCAGGTGTAGCTGCGTCCCAAATTCCTCATACAACCCCTTCCAAAGCCGGGAAGTAAATCGAGAATCTAGATCGAAGATGATGGACGATGGAACACCATGAAACCATACGATCACCTAAACCTAGAGGCATCCCAATCTCTCAACTGATCCCTACTCTCTGATAGGTAGGAAGTGGGCCGACTTGGTGAGACAGTCGAAAATCACCCAGATGGAGTCATGTCCTCTGGAAGTACATGGGAGTCCCGTCACAAAATCCATGGATATCCCATCCCACTTCCACTATGGGACCTCTAAGGGCGGCACCATGCCTACCAGAACCTGGTGTTCCTCCTTCACCTGCTGACAGGTGAGGCATCGAGAAATGAACTCAACCACAACCTTCTCCATACCCGGCCACCAGTGCTATCGTCCCAGATCCTGGTACATATTATCTACTCCTAGATGTACCACCAATGGGGAAGTGTGAAACTCCCTCAGCACCTCCTCCTGTAATGCAACTGGTACCATGGTACATCCCCTCAAGAGGATGACATGCTCTGCTCCTTCAGAAAAACCATCAGGCACCTGCCTTGTGGAAATCTGAGCACATCACATCTCACAGTCAATGTCCCCATGCTATTCCTCTCTGACCCACTGAATTAGTGGATGAGTGAATGTGAGCGAATTTAGAAAGGATGCTCTATCTCTATCCATGAAGGATATCTGTAACGCGACTAGCTGCTTTGTCGCCTTTCCAGGTAGCTGAATACCTGATCTTCTGCAGATATCATCAGCTACTATGTTACCCTTTCCAGGAGTATAGAATATCTCAAAGTCATAGTCTGGGAGGAACTCGAGCCATCACAGCTATCTCTGGTTCAGGTCCATCTATGAGAAGATTTACCTGAGAATCTGGTGGTTAGAATAGTCTGTAAAGTGATCGCCCATCAGATAGTGCCACCACATTTTCAAGATGAAGACCACTACTCCTAACTCCAGGTCATGGTAGTGTAGTTCTTCTAATGCTACCTCAACTATCAGGAACCATAGGCGATCACTGCCATCTCCTACATCATGACACACCCGAGTCGAGTCCCTGATGCATCGTAGTAAACTACGTATCCTACGCCCTCCTCCGGTAGCCTCAGGATGTGTGCACTAGTCAATATCTACCTTAGCTCATGAAAGCTTAGCTGGCATCTATCTGACCACACAAAGGGTTTCACCTTCTTCATCAGAGCTGAAAGCGGTGCTGCAACTCTGGAGAATTCTGGTACAAATCTCCGATAGTACCCAGTTAGACCTAGGAAACTCCGCACCAACGTCATGCTCCTGGGTGGCTCCCAAGAATGTAGTACCTCAATCATCGCAGTATCCACAACAACTCCTGCCTCAGAGATGAAATTCCCCATGAATTGGGCCTCTCGAATCCAGAACTAAAACTTTAAGAGCTTACCATAAAGATGGTTCTCTCGGAGTGTGACTAGTACAATCCGCAAGTGGTAGGCGTGCTCCTCCTCAGTAGTCGTTTAAATCAGTATGTCTTCGATGAAGACTATGAAAAATCGATCAAGGTAAGGATGGAAGATCCTGTTCATGAGACACATGAACACTACTGGAGTGTTGGATACCCCGAAATTCATAACCAAAACTCATAGTGGCCATACCGACACTTGATGGTCGTCTTCTGCACATCCTCATCTCGAACTCTGAGCTGATGATAGCCTGACCTGAGGTCTATCTTCAAGAACCATCGTTCCCCCTTGAGCTGACCAAAGAGGTCATCTATCCTCGGGAGTGGATAACTGTTATTTATGGTCACCTGATTCAGGCGACGGTAATCGATACATAGTCGTAATCTTCAATACGCCTTCTTGGAGAATAAAATCAGAGAAGCCTAGGATGAAACAATGGGGTGGATGAATCCCTTTCCCTGCAAGTCCTCCAGTTGTACCCGAAGCTCTCGATGCTCAGTGGGTTCCATCCGATATGCTGTAGTAGATATTGGGGTTGACTCAAGGTACAAGTCAATATAGAAGTCTACCTCTTTGTGTGGAGGTAGTCCTGGAACATCATCAGGGAAAACGTCCACAAACTGATCCACCACAATAGGAAAACTCAGACTCCACACATCTACCACTCTAAGAATGAGACTAGCCAACTGATGTGTGATCGGTTGTCCTCTCCTCTGTGTGAGTCCACCCTGTGCTGCAAAGGCTCCCTTCTCACCGGTGAAGGTGAAACTGCTCCCAACTGTGCAGACGCACCGCAGTTTGCACCTAATACTTTTGATCTAAGCATGGACTGTAGATAACCAATCCATACCCAAGATGATGTATTAAGGCCTCGACGCTGCTACAAAAAGATCCCAACTGAATCTCTTTCCTCCTAGAGTAAGCTCACACTACTAGCACCGGTGCGTAATCGTCGAGTCTACTGTCGTAGGAGTCTCTAGCCATAGGGATCTCGCCAACTGCTCCGTCAGAATCTCTGTGCTCCGAACAAGGGCAGCAGAAATAAAATAATGACTCACTCATGTGTCTATAAGAACGATTGAATGGGTGGATTAAACATAGATAGTACCTCGAATCATCTCAGGTGCGCCGTGTATGTAAGCCTCCACTGCCGGAAGCTGAGCATGCCTCTGTCCACCAGCTCTCTATGGTCGGGGTGGACCTCCTGGTGGTGGTGGTGGTAGAGCCTCAAAGTGTCTCCCACCACTCGCTACTCGGTCAGCTCCTTTTCCTCGTCAGCCTGCTCCCTACGGACCGCCACAGTCGAACCTCTACCTCTTCTTGGGTGGTCCGTCAACCATCTACTGCTCCTCTACATGGAGGGTCGAGCAGTCACGAGTCATGTGGCCCTGCTCGCCGCATGCATATAACTGCCTGCCTCTCATATGACTGGATCTACTACGAGTTCCCCGCTCCTCTGAACCAGTATCCTGGGGTCACCCACTTGATGGCATGGTCTATGTGGACCTCTACGACATCTATCTACTACCGTCTGCAGAAGACTCCACCACGTATTTCCCTACAGTAGTCCTCGCTACTGGAGTAGGCTCAGCAAGGAATCGCTCCACAAGTAGGGCTCACTCCAGTACTCGTGCCTGTGCCGGAATTCTGAGGTAGATCATTGAAGCCCTAATCTCATGCCTCAGTCCCTGCTTGAAGGTCTGGACCCAGAAGAATGGGTCTCGTACGATGTCTGTGGAGTACCACGAGAGATCAGTAAATCTCGCCGAGTACTAGGCTACTGACACACTGCCCTACCACAATTGTAGTGACTCCAGGATGCGCACCACACAGAGGGTGGATGGAACGAACTCCGAGCGGAAGATGCTCTCGATGTTCGTCCAAAGTAGAGATTCCTCGTCGTGCACCTGGAGCATCAGGCTCCCCCATCTACCTGCTACTGCATGCAGGAGAATCGCCGCAAGGATCACCATGAGATCAGCTGGTGTCCCTACTAATATGAAGACTCGGACGATAGCCTACAGCCAATCCATAGATGCCTGAGGGTCCGTCTCTCTGCAGAACATTTTCAGCCTCTGACGCTGAAACTCATGCAGTGAACTCAGGTGATGTGCACTTTCGGCTACTGGGGCTGGTGGTATCGGTGGCCCAGTAGGTAGAGGTACCGCTGGTGCCTCCGCTTTAATGGGGCCATGCATCGAGGCCTCGCCGCTCGGTGGGCTTCCATCTCACACGAAGCTCGAAACCCTAGATGGCTGGTGTTGTGGGGCAATACTGAAAAGAGACAGGTGCACCATGGTTAATGCAATATACCTAGTGATCTAGGAGAATGTAATTAAAAAGAAAACTTTTGAAACACACATGCAATCAATGTTTTTGGGCACTGAGTTGGAAATCAGAAGTCAGGGTCCTGGTGTACGGATACGTCGGCCGATGCACCAACACTGGACTCCCTAGACTGATAACCACACTCATTACTCTAAACATTATTACTTCACATAGAAGAAATTATCATATTTCTAAGTTCTGTGGTAGAACCGACTCCTATGATACCAATTTTTCACGACTCTTCCTCGGGGCACGGGTTGTGACTACCCCAAGACCGCCTCCCATAGGCCAGGGGATAGTGACTAGCACCAAATGCATAAATCCCAATGAAAGGGAAGGCATTGCCTTTATATAAGTAAACAACACAACAGAGCATGCAAGCTGAAATAAACACTAAGTAAACTGAGTACAAAAGTAATTTCCGGAAAGTAAATGGGTCAGTAAACAAACCCAAATAAAGGTACAATACAATAGTAAAATAAAACCCTATATTTGAAATGTAAACAGAAACCACCGTTTTTTTCTCCGGAAATCCCACCTGAAGGGTGGGTACAAATAGTCTCATCGGTACCTCGGGTCTGTCCGTACGCTCCGTGTACGTCCCGCCAAGTGGTCCACATTTAGGTACCATCCCACTCCACAAGTCACTAGCTCAATCAGTGTTGTCTGTAATTTTCATCCAACACAACGTAATGCAGGAATAACCCATTAAGGGGTGAGTATACGATACTCGGTAGGGACCCCGAGACCCCCGAAAGTCTCCCAAAATCCACAAAGGATTAACCACAAAGGAAAGATACAAACACAAAGTATGTAAAGACCCGTAAAATTCAAGGAAAATTTTTTCTTAATTTTCTTTAGAATATTACAAGAGCGCGGTTTCTGACGGCACCTGATTCCGAGGCCCGGAGTGCCCGGAATCAATTTCTGAAGTTTGGCTCGGGTACGTTCAGTGAACGAACGAGCGGGATTTCCTAACTTTTGATCCGGTGCTCGGAATTGAAATCCGAGGGCACAGATGAACTCGCAGCGCCAATATTCGCTTAAAGAGACCTTTTCGGAAGTTGCGTTGGTTGCGGGTTGAAAGTTAGTTTTTGGGTTTTAGGTTTAAGTTAAATAAAATCTGTGAAGAACAAAATTTATTTTAAACTTGTTAAATCCTACCAAAAGGGGTTGGAAGTGGGACCCACATCCACTTAACCTCCCTTGGGAGGATTAAGTGTGGTGGGGCCCACACGAACCCCTAAACCTTTCATATTCTCCCAACTTCCTTAACCCCTCATTAAATGACAAGAGTTATTTAATTTTGGAGTTAATCCTTTTGAATTTCAAACTTTTGAAATTCTAGTGTGTTATGTGATAATAAAATAAGATGTTGTCTTATTTTATTTTGGATAATTGTTTGTCTTCTTGAGAGGTGGAGAGCTTTTCCTTCTTCTTCTTCATCTCTGACGAAGAACGCTCAAGCTCCGACGAAGAACGCCGCTCCGCTCTTCTTCGTCTTCCGTGTCAACGAGAGGGAACGCCGCTTCCTCCTCGGATTCCCTTCGTCGACATAAGAGGTTTCGCCAACGACGTATCACATCGGACGCATCTCTTCGTCAACGGAATTGACGAACGACGACCGCGACGCCCGATCTCCGCGACGTCGACTTCCGCGGACGTAGACAAATCCTCGAACGTATACCCAAGGTAGGGGTTTTTGTTAATTTTTTTAATTATTCTATTCTTGCTCGTGGATCGCATGACTAACGTGAGGAATTTAAATTTTTTAAATTGAGTTATTATTTTTAACGTGAGGGGGCCGGACCGCACGAACACGGCCGAACCCCCCTCCATCGTTCATGTTGTTTATCTGCGAGCGGAAGCAAGGTGGCATGGTGCCGTCGCACCACGCGGATAATTGTATGTTAATCTTACATGACACTGTTGCGCGCGCGCCATGGAAGAATCTTCAAGAACGCGACGCCATCGCGCCATGTTGATAGAAATCGAGGTGCGGCGGAGGGGCGCAGTGTCGTCGCACCGTGCCGGATGACGAATACCGCGGCCGGTTCCGGGCCGCGGTGAATCGAGGAGACCGCGGCCGGTTCCGGGCCACGGAGGAAGAGAAGACCGGCTGTCGGGCCGCCGGCGTCGGAAGCCGAAGAGGGGACCGGATTTTCCGGTCCCGTTGGAGAAAACCAGCCGGCCAGCTGGCCGGCCGGATGCCATTAAACCGGGGGAATTAATCCCCCGGCCAGCACATTAAACCCCCCTCTTTAAAAGGGGGTCGGTTTCCTTGTGGGGGGCAAAGCCCCCCGTTTCCTGCCAATCAAGCCCCCCACGTGGGGGGGGGGGGGGGGGGGGCGGTTTTGCAAAAGGGGGCGCGACTATATGCCGCGCCGTTATTCAATCCGCGGGGGATTGACTCCCCCCGCTTGCAGCCGCCCTGCGGCGACGGGCCGCCGCGGCCCCCGCATCGCCGCACCGCCGGCCGGCCGGCCCGACCCAGGGGGGGGGGGGGGGGTCGGGCCGGGTCGGCCCGGACCCGGACCCCCCCGTTTCGAATCTTTTACGGTCTTTTGGCCATAACTTGAGCCTCGGACCTCCGATTGATGAAACGTCTGCGGCAACGCGATCCTTGGATTGATACGGTCGTTTCGATATATCGCACTCAAGGTTTCGGATTACTTTGAGTTCGGCCGGGTTGGTTCGTTCACGAAACCAACCGGGCCTTCGGAGCAGAAACACTCATATCTTGAGCTACGGACGTCTGATTGACGTGCCGTCAGTCGTGTTGTGTTCCTCTTAGTGAGACGGATCTTTTGGCATACTCCGCCCGAGGTTTGGACGCAGGTGGAGTACGGTCGGGTTGGTTTTGCCTTAAAAACCAACCGGGCCCCGGAGACGAAAATGCCAATAACTCTCAGATCGGGCGTCCGATCGACGCGCCGTCTGTTGCGTTGAGTTCCTGTTGACGATACGGAAATTTTGGATACATCAACTCTGGTCTTCGTGACAGTTGATGTATCAGCCTCTCGGCTCGTGGAGCGGACCCTCCGAACGAGCTTGCTGTGTGCGGGAACCCTAGTGCTGGCTGCGACTTCTACTACTGCTACTACTGCTACTGTGACTGCGATGACGACAGTACAGAGATCCTGTGTGGATTCGACGACAACGACTACAGCACTCAGCGATCCTACGTGGGTCAGTGCTACAGGTCCTGTGTGTGCCCGATCCTGTGTGGGTCCGATCCTGTGTGGGTCCTTGCGCTCAGCGGTCCTGTGTGAACCAGCGCCTACAGGTCCTGTGTGGGCCCGATCCTGTGTGGTTCTTTGCGGGGGTTAGTTACCTATCGATCCTTCGTGGGTCCGATGACTTAGATGGATCAGTGATCATCTTTATCGTCCTTGAATAAGTATACCTGTATGAGCTGAATCCTGTTTCTTTCCTGTGTGGATTGTGTTGTGCAATCCTGTGTGGATTACGTTTTGTTTTCCTGTGTGGAATACTTTTACTTTCCTGTGTGGACTGAGTTGTACTTGGGCTTGGAGGTTGGAGCGTATTTGAATTGATGACTTAGGTATATGTATGGGCATATACCTAAGCAGTGTCGGTTGTTACTTCGTGATTATACCTTTCTTCGTGGTTTATCCTTTGTGGATTTGAGAGACTTTCAGGGGTCTCGGGGTCCCTACTGAGTAGCTTATAGTCACCCCTGCACAGGCTTTGCCCGCACTACGTTGTGTTGGATGCAGACGACGGACAGCGTTGACCTTAGCTGGGGCTTGCAGAGCGAGACGGTACCCGGAGGTGGACCACTGGGCGGGACGTGCTCGGAGCGGACGGCGGGACCCGTGGAGCAGAGGAGCTATCTGTACCCACCCTTCAGGTGGGATTTCCAGTGGACAGCTCGGAGTAGCGGCTTTTACTTTTCAATTGTTGTTTTCCCTTTCGAGTTGTACATTACTTTCAGTTTGGGTTTGTATTCTGGCCCATTTACTTTTCCGCACTTTCAGTTGTACTCTGCTTTTGTTTAGAGTTTACTTTCCACTTGCTTACTCTGTGGTGTTTGTTTACTTTACAAAGGCAATGCCTTCCCTTTTTATCGGGATTTACGCCTTGGTGCTAGTCGCCAGCCCCTGGCCTATGGAAGGCGGGCTTGGGGTAGTCACGACACGGACCCCAAGGGCGGTCGTGACAATTGGTATCAGAGGAGTTCGGTTCTACCGCGAACTCTGATCTTTTCTATATGAAGCAATAATGTTTAGCGTATTGGGTGTGGTTATCAGTCCAGGGAGTCCAGTGTTGGTGCGGCGGCAGACGTATCCGTACACCAGGACCCTGACTTCTGATTTCCGACTTAATGCACGAAAACATTGGTTGTGTGTCTGTTTCAAAGTTTTCTTTGTGATTACTTATATCAGCTCACCAGGTATACTGTTCTGACCGTGGCGCACCTGTTTCCTTTTCAGGATGGCCCCACAACGGCAGCCAGCTAGGGTTCCGAGAGTCGAGCGAGACGACAGCCCACCGAGCGACGAGGCCTCGGTGCAGGGCCCTTTTCCAGTAGTGGCACCGGCGGTAGCTTTACCCGCAGATCCCCCGATGCTTCCAGCAGAAGCCGCTGACGATGCATGTCGCCTCAGCGCACTGCATGAGTTTCAGCGCCAGCGACCGCCCAGGTTTCGCGGGGAGACGGATCCCCAGGCAGCAGAGGACTGGCTGGAGGCAGTAGTACGAGTGTTTAGGCTAGTGAGGACACCAGCAGACCTCATGGTGATCCTCGCTGCGAGCCTACTACACGCAGCAGCAGGACGATGGTGGAGCCTGATGCTCCAGGTGCACGTTGAGGCATCTCTACATTGGACGGACTTTGAGAGCCTCTTCCGCTCGGAGTTCATCCCAGCCACCCTTCGTGCGGTGCGTATCCAGGAGCTTCTACAGCTGCGGCAGGGCAGCATGACAGTCGCACAGTACTCGGTGAGATTTACCGATCTCTCGCGCTACTTGACCGACATGGTACGGGACCCATTCTTCCGGGCCCGGACCTTCAAGCAGGGTTTGAGACACGAGATCAGGGCATCGCTGATCTCCCTCAGCATACCGACTCAGACAGGTGTACTGGAGCGGGCCCTTCTGATCGAGAGCTTCCTTGCTGAGTCTACACCAGCACAGAGACCCACCGCAGGGCAGCACGTGGCAGAGTCATCTGCAGCAGGCAGTCGACGGATGACTCAGGGGTCCAGACAGACCAGACCTTCGGGCAGACGATCTCAGGGCACTGGCTCAGCAGTGCGGGGCACACAGCGCAGTGCCAGTCTTACGAGAGGCAGACAGTGCTACTCGTGCGGCGGGCAGGGCCACATGGCTCGTGACTGCCCGACCCATCGTGCCGAGAAGCAGCAGACAGTTGATGGACCACCAAGGCAGAGGCAGAGGGTCGACCGTGGCGGTCCGCAGGGAGGAGGCGGACGAGGCAGAGGAGCTGGACGAGCAGCCGGTGGTGGCCGACGCTTTGAGGCTCTACCACCACCACCACCAGGAGGTCCACCCCGACCACAGGGAGCTGGCGTGCAGCGACAGGCACAGCTCCAGGCAGCAGAGGCCTACGACCACGGCGCACCCGAGATGATTCGAGGTACTATCTGTGTCTATTCCACCCTTGCTGCAGTTCTTATAGACACAGGAGCGAGTCACTCTTTCATAGCCGCTGCCTTTGTTCGGAGCTCGGAGATTCCGACAGAGCCGTTGGCTCGATCCTTACGGCTAGAGACTCCTACGGGAGCAGACTCGACGATTACGCACTGGTGCCGGCAGTGTGAGCTTACTCTTGGAGGCGAGAGCTTCGGCTGGGATATTCTTGTAGCAGCGTCGAGGCCTTACGACGTCATCTTGGGCATGGATTGGCTATCTACGGTCCATGCACAGATTGACTGTTTTAGGCGCAAGGTGCGATGTGTACGCACCGACGGGAGCAGGTTCACCTTCACCGGCGAGAAGGGAGCCTTAGCAGCACAGGATGGAATTCAGCGGAGGAGAGGACAGCCCATCACTCATCAGTTGGCTAGCCTTATCCTTGGAGCAGTTGACGTGCGGAGTCCTGGTTTTCCTGCAGTGGTGGATCAGTTTGCGGACGTTTTTCCCGACGACGTTCCAGGGATACCTCCTCGCAGAGAGGTAGACTTTTATATTGACTTGTACCCCGGGACAACCCCGATATCTACTCCAGCATATCGGATGGCCCCCGCTGAGCTTCGAGAGCTACAGGTACAATTGGAAGACTTGCAGGGCAAGGGGTTCATCCGACCCAGTGTTTCACCCTGAGCTTCCCCGATTTTATTCGCCAAGAAGGCGGACGAGAGCTTGCGACTTTGTGTTGACTATCGTCGCCTGAACCAGGTGACAGTGAGGAACAAGTATCCGCTACCGAGGATTGATGACCTCTTTGATCAGCTCAAGGGAGCACGGTGGTTCTCGAAGATAGACCTCAGGTCAGGCTATCATCAGCTCAGAGTCAGAGACGAGGATGTGCAGAAGACGGCTTTCAGATGTCGGTATGGCCACTATGAGTTCTTGGTTATGCCTTTCGGTGTAACCAATGCTCTAGCAGTGTTCATGGATCTCATGAACAGGATCTTTCAGCCATACCTCGATCGGTTCGTCTTGGTCTTCATCGAAGACATTCTGATTTACTCTGCGTCAGAGGAGGAGCACGCCCATCACTTGCGAGTTGTACTAGACACACTCCGAGAGCACCAGCTTTATGGTAAGCTCTCGAAGTGCCAGTTTTGGATACGTGAGGTCCACTTCTTGGGTCACGTTATCTCTGAGGCGGGAGTTGCAGTGGATCCCGCGAAGATTGAGGCTGTGTTAGCATGGGAGCCACCCAGGAGCGTGACTGAGGTTCGGAGTTTCTTGGGACTAGCTGGATACTATCGGAGATTCGTGCCAGACTTCTCTAGAGTTGCGGCATCACTCACAGCTTTGACGAAGAAGGAGAAACCCTTCGTGTGGTCAGACAGATGTCAGCAGAGCTTCCAGGAGCTGAGACAGAGATTGACTAGCGCACCTATCTTGAGGTTGCCTGAGGAGGGAGTAGGGTACGTAGTCTACTGCGATGCATCAGGGACCGGACTCGGATGTGTTCTGATGCAGGAGCGGGCCGTGATCGCCTATGGATCACGTCAGTTGAGGCCGCATGAGCAGAACTACGCTACCCATGACCTGGAGCTAGCAGCAGTGGTCTTCGCTCTGAAGACATGGCGACACTATCTTATGGGCGAGCGCTTTACAGTCTTTTCCGATCATCATAGCCTCAGGTATATCTTTTCGCAGAAGGACCTGAACCTGAGACAGCGGCGATGGCTCGAGTTCCTCCAGGACTATGACTTTGAGATAGTCTATACTCCTGGGAAGGGGAACGTAGTAGCCGATGCCCTCAGCTGGAGGACGGGCATACAGCTACTTGAGGAGGCGACGGAGCAGCTATCCTCTTTGAAGATATCCTTCGTGGATAGAGATGGAGCAGCCTTCCTCCAGTCTCTCACAGTCACCCCTCCACTACTGCAGCGAGTCAGGGAGGCACAGCGTGAGGACACTGACTGTGAGACACGGCGTGCACAGATATCCTCGGGACAGGCACCTGATGGTTTCTCCCTTGGAGCAGAGCACAACATCCTTTTAAGAGGACGTACCATTGTACCAGTAGCTTTGCGAGAGGAAGTGCTGAGAGAGTTTCACACTTCTCCTTTGGCGGTACATCTTGGATTGGCGAAGATGTACCAGGACCTCAGACGACAGCACTGGTGGCCGGGCATGAAGAAGGCTGTAGCAGAGTTCGTTTCTCGATGCCTTACCTGCCAGCAGGTGAAGGCAGAGCATCAGGTACCAGCAGGCTTGGTACAGCCCTTGGAGGTTTCGGAGTGGAAGTGGAACGACATATCTATGGACTTCGTGACTGGACTTCCACGCACTTCCAGAGGTCACGACTCCATCTGGGTGATTGTTGACCGACTCACCAAGTCGGCACACTTCATACCCATCAGAGAGCAGGGCTCAGTAGAGAGCTTGGGACGTCTCTACGTTCAGGAAATTGTGCGGCTCCACGGTGTGCCATCATCTATTGTCTCCGATCGAGATGCTCGCTTTACTTCCCGGCTTTGGAAGGGTTTACAGGAGGCGTTCGGGACGCAACTACGTCTGAGCACAGCCTTTCATCCTCAGACGGATGGTCAGACGGAGAGGACCATTCAGACTCTCGAGGACATGCTCCGCGCATGTGTCCTCGACTTTGGTCGTAGCTGGGAGGACCACCTACCCTTGGTGGAGTTTGCGTACAACAACAGCTACCACTCCACCATCGGGATGGCACCGTACGAGGCATTGTACGACCGACCTTGTAGATCTCCTTTGTGCTGGACAGACCCTGGAGAGTCAGCACTGGTGGGACCGGAGATGGTCCAGGCCACGACAGAGAAGGTCCAGGTCATCCAGGAGCGGATGAGGACAGCTCAGAGCCGGCAGAAGTCATATGCTGACAGGAGGCGGAGGCCACTAGAGTTCGAGGATGGCGACCACATCTTTTTGCAAGTCTCACCTCGACGTGGTATTCGGAGATTTGGCCGAGGCGGCAAGTTATCTCCGCGCTTCATCGGAACCTTCCAGATTCTCAGCAGGATTGGTGAGGTGGCATATCGCTTGGCTCTACTACCTCAGTTGCACCGGGTGCACGACGTCTTCCACGTATCTCAGCTGAGGAGATACGTGCACGACCCGACACACATCATTGACCATGGGGAGCTTGACGTTGACGATGGGGCGACTTTTACGGAGGTCCCGGTGGAGATAGAGGATCGACAGGAGCGGGTCCTGCGTGGGCGATCGATTCCTCTTGTGCGCATCAGATGGCAGCATGGGAATCTCCAGGAGAGCACATGGGAGCGGGAGGCTCAGATGCGTGCTCAGTACCCTCATTTGTTTCCCTAGTTTTGATTTTCTTTACGGGGACGCAAATCCCTGAGGTGGGAGTAATGTAAAGACCCATAAAATTCAAGGAAAATTTTTTCTTAATTTTCTTTAGAATTTTACAAGAGCGCAGTTTCTGACGGCACCTGATTTCGAGGCCCGGAGTGCCCGGAATCAATTTCTGAAGTTCGGCTCGGGTACGTTCACTGAACGAACGAGCGGGATTTCCTAACTTTTGATCCGGTGCTCGGAATTGAAATCCGAGGGCACCGATGAACTCGTAGCGCCGATATTCGCTTAAAGAGACCTTTTCGGAAGTTGCGTTGGTTGCGGGTTTAAAGTTAGTTTTTGGGTTTTAGGTTTAAGTTAAATAAAATTTGTGAAGAACAAAATTTATTTTAAACTTGTTAAATCCTACCAAAAGGGGTTGGAAGTGGGACCCACATCCACTTAACCTCCCTTGGGAGGATTAAGTGTGGTGGGGCCCACATGAACCCCTAAACCTTTCATATTCTCTCAACTTCCTTAACCCCTCATTAAATGACAAGAGTTATTTAATTTTGGAGTTAATCCTTTTGAATTTCAAACATGTGAAATTCTAGTGTGTTATGTGATAATAAAATAAGATGTTGTCTTATTTTATTTTGGTTAATTGTTTGTCTTCTTGAGAGGTGGAGAGCTTTTCCTTCTTCTTCTTCATCTCTGACGAAGAACGCTCAAGCTCCGACGAAGAACGCAGCTCCGCTCTTCTTCGTCTTCCATGTCAACGAGAGAGAACGCCGCTTCCTCCTCGGATTCCCTTCGTCGACATAAGAGGTTTCGCCAACGACGTATCACATCGGACGCATCTCTTCGTCAACGGAATTGACGAACGATGACCGCGACGCCCGATCTCCGCGACGTCGACTTCCGCGGACGTAGACAAATCCTCGAACGTATACCCAAGGTAGGGGTTTTTGTTATTTTTTTTAATTATTCTATTCTTGCTCGTGGATTGCATGACTAACGTGAGGAATTTGAATTTTTTAAATTGAGTTATTATTTTTAACGTGAGGGGGCCGGACCGTACGAACACGGCCGAACCCCCCTCCATCGTTCATGTTGTTTATCTGCGAGCGGAAGCAAGGTGGCGTGGTGTCGTCGCACCACGCGGATAATTGTATGTTAATCTTACACGACACCGTTGCGCGCGCGCCATGGAAGAATCTTCAAGAACACGATGCCGTCGCATCACTTTGAAGGAAATCGAGGTGCGGCGAAGGGGCGCGGTGCCGTCGCACCGTGCCGGATGACGAATACCGCGGCCGGTTCCGGGCCGCGGTGAATCGAGGAGACCGCGGCCGGTTCCGGGCCGCGGCGGAAGAGAAGACCGGCGGCCGGGCCGCCGGCTTCGGAAGCCGAAGAGGGGACTGGATTTTCCCGTCCCGTTGGAGAAAACCGGCCGGCCAGCTGGCCGGCCGGATGCCATTAAACCGGGGGAATTAATCCCCCGGCCTGCACATTAAACCCCCCTCTTTAAGAGGGGGCGGTTTCCTTGTGGGGGGCAAAGCCCCCCGTTTCCTGCCAATCAAGCCCCCCACGTGGGGGGGGGGGGGGTTTGCAAAAGGGGGTGCGGCTATATGCCGCGCCGTTATTCAATCCGCGAAGGATTGACTCCCCCCGCGTGCAGCCGCCATGCGGCGACAGGCCGTCGCGGCCCCCGCACCGCCGCGCCGCCGCTGGCCGGGCCGACCCAGGGGGGGTCGGGCCGGGTCGGCCCGGACCCGGACCCCCCCGTTTCAAATCTTTTACGGTCTTTTGGCCATAACATGAGCCTTGGACCTCCGATTGACGAACCGTCTGCGGCAACGCGATCCTTGGATCGAGACAGTCGTTTCGGTATATCGCACTCAAGGTTTCAGATTACTTTGAGTTCGGCCGGGTTGGTTCGTTCACGAAACCAACCGGGCCTTCGGAGCGGAAACGCTCATATCTTGAGCTACGGACGTCCGATTGACGTGCCGTCATCCATGTTGTGTTCCTCTTAGTGAGACGGATCTTTTGGCATACTCCGCCCGAGGTTTGGACGCAGGTGGAGTACGGTCGGGTTGGTTTTTCCTTAAAAACCAACCGAGCCCCGGAGACGAAAATGCCAATAACTCTCAGACCGGGCGTCCGATCGACGCGCCGTCTGTTGCGTTGAGTTCCTGTTGACGATACGGAACTTTTGGATACATAAACTCTGGTCTTCGTGACAGTTGATGTATCAGCCTCTCGGCTCGTGGAGCGGACCCTCCGAACGAGCTTGCTGTGTGCGGGAACCCTAGTGCTGGCTGCGACTTCTACTACTACTACTACTGCTACTGTGACTGTGACGACGACAGTACAGAGATCCTGTGTGGATTCGACGACGACGACTGTAGCACTCAGCGATCCTACGTGGGTCAGTGCTACAGGTCATGTGTGGGCCCAATCCTGTGTGGGTCCGATCCTGTGTGGGTCCTTGCGCTCAGCGGTCCTGTGTGAACCAGCGCCTACAGGTCCTGTGTGGGCCCGATCCTGTGTGGGTCTTTGCGGGGGTTAGTTACCTATCGATCTTTCGTGGGTCCGACGACTTAGATGGATCAGTGATCATCTTTATCGTCCTTGAAGAAGTATACCTGTGTGAGCTGAATCCTGTTGCTTTCCTGTGTGGATTGTGTTGTGCAATCCTGTGTGGATTACGTTTTGCTTTCCTGTGTGGAATACGTTTACTTTCCTGTTTGGACTGAGTTGTACTTGGGCTCGGAGGTTGGAGCGTATTTGAATTGATGACTTAGGTATATTTATGGGCATATACCTAAGCAGTGTCGGTTGTTACTTCGTGATTATTCCTTTCTCCGTGGTTTATCCTTTGTGGATTTGAGAGACCATCAGGGGTCTCGGGGTCCCTACTGAGTAGCTTATACTCACCCCTGCACGGGCTTTTCCCGCACTACGTTGTGTTGGTTGCAGACGACGGACAGCGTTGACCTTAGCTGGGGCTTGCAGAGCGGGACGGTACCCGGAGGTGGACCACTGGGCGGGACGTGCTCGGAGCGGACGGCGGGACCCGTGGAGCAGAGGAGCTATCTGTACCCACCCTTCAGATGGGATTTCCAGTGGACAGCTCGGAGTAGTAGCTTTTACTTTTCAGTTGCTGTTTTCCCTTTCGAGTTGTACTTTACTTTCAGTTTGGGTTTGTATTCTGGCCCATTTACTTTTCCGCACTTTCAGTTGTACTCTGCTTATGTTTAGTGTTTACTTTCCGCTTGCTTACTCTGTGGTGTTTGTTTACTTTACAAAGGCAATGCCTTCCCTTTTTATCGGGATTTACGCCTTGGTGCTAGTCGCCAGCCCCTGGCCTATGGAAGGCGGGCTTGGGGTAGTCACGGCACGGACCCTGAGGGCGGTCGTGACAAAGTATCAACAAACTCTACTTAGGTATATACCCATACATATACCTAAGTCATCAATTCCAGTTCGGCTCCAACTCATGAGCCCAAGTACAACCCATTCCACACAGGAAAGCACAACCTAGTCCACACCGGAAAGCAAGTCAATCATATCAATGATAATAATTGAAAGTCAATACATAGCTCACACATGTATAATACTCATGAAGAGGGGTGGAGATGATAGATATAGCCTTCGAATCATCTCCCCTGCCAAACCCACGTAGGATCCATGTACAGAATTTTTCGCTGTCGAACCCACACAGGATCCTAGTATAGTAACCATCACCACTGAACTCACGTAGGATCCAAGTATAGTCATCCTCACTGTCGAACCCACGTAGGATCCAAGTACAATCTTCCTCACTGCCGAACCCATGTAGGATCCAAGTAAAACTATCATCGTCGTCGCAGTCGTAGCTAGCTCTATTGTTTCTGCACACTAGAGCTCGATTCCGGGAGGGTCCTCTCCACTAGCCAAGGGGGTCGATACATCAACTGTCACAAAGACCAGATTTTATGTATCACAACATTCTGTCTCATCAATAGGAACTCAACATGATAGGCAATGCGTCTATCGGACGCCCGGTCTGAGAGATATTGGCTTTTTCATCTTAGGGGCCCGGTTGTATTTTAAGCTAAAACCAACCCATCCTTAATCCAGCTAAGTCCAACCCTCATGTGGAGTATGAAAAAATAACTGTCTCACTAAGAGTAATTCAACATAATTGACGTCACGTCATTCGAATGTTTGGTCCTTAAATTATAAGCCTTTCTGCTCCAAGGGCCCGGTTGTTTTCTGGATCAAACGAACCCAACCATACTCAAAATTCACCAAAAATGATTGTTTAATATAGAAAAACGACCGTATCATTTCATGGATTCCTATGCAACTAACGGTGCGTCCATCGTAGGTCCGTAGCTCAAGTTATGAGAAAAAGACCGAAAACGGTCCGAAGTGGGGGGTCTGGGCCCGGTCTGACCCGGCCCAACCCCCCTAACGGGTCGACCGAACCCAGGTCTGGGCCAGCCTGGTTGGGCGAGACCCGGCCCAGTAGGGTGCGGCCAGCCCAACCCGCATGGCATGTTGTTGTCTCGGTCCGCATGGCCTGCGGCCCGGCTCAGAAGCTGGAAGTGGCTCGACCGTTGGCCGAGCGGGACGCCAAAGGTGCGCAACCCCCTGTTTCTAAAAACGACAGACCCGGTGGGGTCCGCCCAAGCAACGAGATGGGCGGGGGGGTTACACCCCCTGGTTTTCTGGGAAATGACCGGCCGGTTGTGAGCCGCCGCGTGACCCAGATGGGGTCCCTCTTCTAGGAGATGCCAGTGAGTGGATCAGCCGACCGTCCCTGCTGGTCCGCCGCGGCCTAAGGCCACGACTCATCGCACCGGCACGGTGCGACGGCACCGTGCCCCTCCGCCATGGCCCGATCTTGGCCATAGCATTCTTCGGCCTCACCGGTGCGGCGCGATGGTGCCACACACCACCGCCGCTGCCCGCTCCGGTCGTGGTCCTCTTCATCCCCACATGGTGCAACAGCACCGCACCGCCTTCGCCGCAAACATCAACAATGATCAACAAGGAAAAAGTGGAGGAGAATCGGCCGTGTTTGCACGGTCTGATCTCCACCCGTTATGACGATATCAAGATTTCAATACTTAAGAAACGAAAAATGATGATTTAAACTTGATCAATAATAACCCCTACCTCGTGACGTGATCTGCGGAGAGGTGGTGTCGTTCGTTGTCGTCGGAAGGTTACGTCGAAGTGCCCCTGAGGAGGAAGCAACGTCTCCTCTTTTTGTCATAGAGAGAAGAAGAGTATTTCTTGTCGTTGATCTTCATGGATTCGATTCTCTACATCAATGAAGTGTCATTCTTCGCAGAGAGGATAACATTCATCAATGATGGAGGAGATTCCTTCTTCCTTCACAAAAGGCTTTCTTCCAAAATTCCCACACAACAATCCAACAAAATTAAAATAAGGTCACCCCTTATTTTAGTTGTTTATGCCATGAATATCAAAATTTAAGAATTTAAAACACTCATTAACTAATTGAAGTGGTTCATATAATTTTTTAATGTGTGTTTGAAAGAGTTAAGTGGGAGAGAGAGAATGTGGAATGGTTAAACATTTAATTCTAAGGGGGTTAAGGGGTTATGGAAGGTGAAAAGGATGGGGATCGTGTGGGCCCCACCTGACATTTATCCTAACATGGGTAGTTAGGATGCTAGTGGGTCCCACCCTATCTCCCCCATGTTGGATAAAACCACCCTAGAAAAAGAAATAAAATTTCTACCACAAATTTATTCAATTTTCATTTAATCCACATTTTTTATCATCACCTCCCAAGCAAACGCATCTTCAGTAAAGGTCCACTTATGCAATTACCCGCACTGTAGTTTCCTCGGTGCCCTTAAATTTCAATTCTGATCACCAGTTCAAAAGATAGAAAAACTCGCTCGTTCGTTAATTGAATGTACCTGAGATAAACTTCGGAAATTTATGACCGTCACACCGGGCCTCAGAATCAAGTGCCGTCATAAAATGCGTACTCGTAAAATTCCAAAGAATTTATGAAAAAAAATTCCTTAAAATTTATAGGTTTTTACATTAATTTCAAATAAATCATGTAGATACACTTTTATATACCATCCATCTTATTTGTTGATGATAAATGAATCACATCTCTTCGTGGAGGTGACAATTCACACGTACACCCGAACAATGTTATCATTTTTAAGTTCATGGAACTATAAGAATCAAATGATCTATTTTAAATAAATAATGATAAAAATTTAATTAATATTATATTTAAACATTACATCCCTGATTTTAACCTATCTTGAGCGATAGTGAATAAAAATTATTTATATCGTTTCACGAGGTTGTAGTTTGTTTTACAACTAAATGATTAATTATTTTCCAATTTGACGGAAGTGGAGATTTATTTAGTTGATTAAATTATCATAATAACAAATAATTATATTTATTATAAAGAATTTAATATTTAATCAAGGTATACTTTTTTTAAGGAAGTGGAAGAAAAAATAAAAGTGAAATACTTGAATAAAATAACTCCTCTTCTTTGGATGATCCATTTCACATACCATTTTTAGAAAAAAAAGGGTGGTGTAGAAAATAAATAAAGAGCTCGATAATGTTGGGAGGGATTATAAAAAGGTAGTTTTTCAGATATTGGCTGATCTAGTTTGGTTTTACAATGTTTAAAGGGAGAAGAATTAGTTCCCTTTTATAGGATAGGGGAGGGAACTCTTGGAATTCTTAAAATTATAAAATTAATATAAATAATTTTATATTCTAAATTAATCAAAATAGATTTATTTATAATATACAATGATTATGGGTCAACATACATTTATCCAATGAAAATTATATAGGTTTTGACAATTTTTTAATTCCTACCTTTTAGCTCTAACCTTTATTTTACTTTTTCAATTCTAACTGTGATATCATCTAATTTACTTTTTGAGGCTTAATATAATTACAATAAAAGTCCATAAGATAAATTAAGGATTCATTGATGATATTTTAATACAGAACCTAATAATTTGTATGAATTTTTTATTTTTATTAACTTTATATAATTTAGTGAAATTTAATTTATTTTAAAAAATAAATAATTTCATTTTTAAAACTACTAATTAATTTACTTTATAAAAATGTAATAAAAACCTTATATCATTTAATTTTTTTAGCTCATCATTATCATGTAAAAATCATATTGATATTTTTTGGATGACATGAATTATATCATATTATATTAATTTTATTATTTTCAATATATTTATTTGATAATTCAACTAATTAAACAATTATTACATCATTATTTTGTATGTTGTTAATATCATTATTCTTCCCTGAATATTAATAAAAAAAAATCATAATGAAAATAAAAAATTTATATTTCCAATAATTATTTATATTATAACATATCTTTTATATGACCCAATATTAAAAAAATATCACTTGTTAAAAACAAAAGTATGACTAAGATCACATTAATTTTAATTAAATACTATAAATGGATTAAAGCCATATAAGTGGTTACAAGGTCAAAAAATGTTTTCCCAATAATGATTTTGACCATGATTTACTCATCCAATAAAATTAAGACCCGATTTTGTTAAATGTATCTATTATTTATATTAATATTGAAACCCATGACAACTCTATTTACCCTAAATCGTGGAAAAATTTACTAAACATACTGTTCGTATACTATAAAAAAATAAAAGGGGAATATTTAATAAATTTTAAACATCTAATTTCAAATTCAAAATCCATAACTGAAATCACAAATAACATAATTTGATAAATTGAATTTAAAATTATTCATTTTTACAGAATGGGAGAACATGTTATAAAATTTAAAACCTTCAAAAGATTGAAATGTTTTTTATTTTCTAATTAAATGTCAAATTTATTGTAATGGACTAAATTGGATTTAATTATAAAAAATAATATAAGTATACTTTAAATCCATTAAAAAGTATAATTGAACACTATAAAGAAATTTGATGAAAATGTTGTTTTCAATTAAAATCTAGTATTTTTAAACTATTCAAAAAAACATGAAACTTATCAGAAGAAAGAAAACATTAATCCAAATTAATTATTGATATAATAATTTAATATAATTTGTTTTTTTTTCAAATAGAATTTATGAAAGTGTCAAAATCGTATATTAAAAAGAATTTCTCAATCAAAATTCGTAAATACTACATATTTAGAAAAAAATACTTCTATTATGCATACTATTTTATTTTTTCTTATATAATGTATAGAAAAATAAAATAAGATGAATTTTAAACATTTTTTTGATTATAATATATATAATATTTTTAATATGATACAAAAATATTTATTTTTTTATTTATTGTTATAAAATACCATTGTTTAAATTAATTAGTTTTTCAAAAGAAGTTATTTTAGTTTTAAAAGGGATTTACATTCATTTGTAATACTTTTTTACAAATAATCATGTATATATACATGTTTAAACAAAATATTAATAATCCAGCAAATTCTCTTCATTTCCTCAATTATAATGGCTATGTTATAACAATAACAAAATATTATATAACTCGTCATTAAAGCTCGATGTGGTGTGTCATGTATGATATAGAACAAATAATTTAATTTTAAAAATTTAGGATGCTAAATCTTCCCATTTAATAAATTTCATACTCATAATTTTAACCCAATATCAAAATCTATGGTTTTGACTATTCAAAATATCGTTCTTCAAAGACCACATTGAAAAAATGGTTAATAAGACACTCAATTAATAAGAGAGAAAATATAGTATAAAGGTCACATAAGATAACACTTACTAGGGTTCCATATGGGAAAAAATGAAAATGGAATAGGATACTGACTATTATGTTTTGATGGAGAGTATAATAAAACATGGTCATAAAAATTTTACCACCAAAAAAAAATATATATACATATAATCAGTTAAAAGTTCTTTGATTTATTATTAAAATAAGTAAACTAGTAACATTTTTTTATCCAGGATCCTTTTTATATAGTTAATGAGGTATTGTACTACCCAGAATAAGAATATAAATAAATATTCTTTCATCGAAAGTAGAGTTTTATCCTTTAATAGAATGTTTCAACATTAAATTTTATCTTATCCCTCTCATTTTTATCATAACCCATAATTACCTCAATTTCCTAATTAATGTAGTATTATATATCTTGACATTTGAATTTTCATCTCCCTTTGATAAAATAATAATATCAAAAGAAGAATGAATGTAATATCTTGATCATGGTGTCCATATAATTTCATTTTCATTTTTTCCTGTAAATAGAAGGTCCAAACATTAAAAAAATGATTTGGATCTTCTTCAATAACCATTTCATCCTTTTTCCAAATACACCTTGTACCTTAAGGGGATTATGGATTTTTGTACGGAAATGGTTTTGTAAATTTATTGTTTTATAACATATAATTTCTAAACATCTGAAAACACTGGTTTTTTTGAAATATAGTCAGAACAAGTATATTTTTAAAATTTCAGTCAAGGGTCCTTTTAATGTACCATATTTATGTTATGAAATAATTTATTTTAGAACCAAATATTAATAGATTGTGCAAGTTTCTCCTTCATTATACGATGTATTAAAATAAACATCTTCTTAAAAAATATAATGAGAAGGAATAATATCTAAACAACCCATCAAAAATATTTCCATTTTTTAAAAACATTATATATTGGAAAATATGATTTGATTAAAAAACCCCATGAACCATAATGTTATAGAGGTATAAAAAAAGTGTTTGATATTTCATAAACCTTTTCCAAGAGAGTTGCATGTTAGAAAAAGATTCAAAATACACATTACATTACTTTGTAATAAATATTCCAAAATACTCATCAGGAAGTGATATGTCACATACATAGATTATTTTAAATTTATTTTTATTTTAATTTCCATTGATTATTTGTTTTGTGGGTTTCCAAAGGTTTTATGTAGAATAGGTGAGTTTTCATGAATTAGGCCAAACTGTGGGCTCAATTCCAGATTTAAAAATAAATTTTGGTTCTTTTATAACATTTTCATTTTTTAATATTTTTCACTCATTCCAACTACTGAATGTCATCCCCTGATATAGTAACACCAAAATTATATTTTGGAGCCTTTATAAATCCATAACCAATGTTTATTTTGGTTTTTATTTAAGGGATTGGGCATTCCCGGAAGACCATATCCAATTTAAAAATTGATATTATTTATTTAATAACATATACAATATTAGGTTTTTTCGGTGATTATAAGTCTCACATGATCCCATTAAACCCAACTGCACCCCCATCCTCTTTCCCCCCACTTTGGAGCTCTTAGTCATCTCGATATAGGGACTAACTTCTTAGGGTTCCTCAAATCGCTCATCCGTGAGAAGGTAAGTTGATTCTTTCTTGGTCCCATCCATCATATTTTAGTTTAATTTCCTCTTTATTGATGTTACTCATATCCAAAAGTTGGGGTCAGATGCTAAGGTCTTATTTGGTATCTTTGGGGTCAATTTTTTGTGGTCTAGGTCTGGATTTATATTCCTTGTGATGCGACAGTGGTGTGCTTAAGGTTTCACACCATGGTTTGAGGGTTTCGAATCAATAGGTAGGTGATTCCATGTGTAATAATTTCTAGATGAGTTAGTTTGCTTTAATTAAATATTTTGAATGTTTCTAATATGATGTGTGTGGTGCGGGTACTATTTAAGTTGGATTTGGAAAAGCATTTGTTTTTATAGTTTAATTTTAGCTTAAAATTTGGTGTTTTTCATGAGCTACCGTTTGGGTATGGTTTGGGTGTGTTTCATAACATATGAAATTGGTTTAATAAATATTTTTTGGGATGAAAATTCTGAGTTTTAGGTTATTGGTGTGACATTAGGTCATAAAGAGTTTTTTTTATGGGTTTAATGTGTAAAACCTTATTGTACTTCTTGAAAGTGATTTTGAAAATGTGTGCTTTTCATGTGGATATTTTTTGGTATTGTTTGAGGTGTTTTTATAACACTTGGGGGTAGTTTAATAAATGTTTTTGGGTCTTCCAATTCTGTTTTGAATTTGTATTGCTGTTATTTTGTCCTTGAAATAGGGTTTTGAAATGGGGTTTATGTGAAAATCTTTGGTACACTCTTTAGAATTGTTTTTTGAATGTTTTGAACGGTTTAATGATTTATATAAGAGGTGAAACCATATTGGAAAACTGTTTTGGATTATTTATACTTTCAAATGGACCATTTTAAATATGAAAAGTACTTTCATGTGATGTGTATCCTCTTGGAAATGTTTTATACAAATGTATAATTGATTGACTAAAATGTGAAAGAGGTGTGACCATGATTTGGGCTGTTTGTGTGAGTGTGATGTGAAAAATGGATTTTTGGTTTATAAAAAGGGTTTTATGAAACATGTGATTGGGTTGCTATGAGATGTTTATCACATTTGGAGTTACTTTTTAAAATTATTAAAGGATGTGTTGGATTGTGAAAGTTATGAAAAAAGTGTTGTGGTCTATTTTGGTGTGAGTTTGATTTCAAAACGCATTTGAATGAAAAGTGGAATTTGTGACTTATGTGATTTAAATGGGGTTGTTCGGTTAATTTGTGATGTGGAAGTGATATCTTCATGTGAAAAATATTTTTCTTGTCTTGTTGAACTAGTTTGAGCACAAAGGGAAACCCCGGGTATCTAGGTGGGTGAAGGTGTACTAGTATACTAGTGAACCCGTGGGGTTTGGACTCAGTTTTACATAGCAAAATTGACTCTCAAAACTCTATGTAAACTATAATGATAATGATTGGGGAACACTAGGTTATGGGTATGTTCCCTACCAGTGGCTTATTTACGAGAACATATATTTTTTTTGGTTACTCTCACCGAGATACAAGGTACCTCTGACCCAGAGCTAGCTAGTTCCTAGGGGTTACATCCTATTGCTTGTTCTATTTAGATCCTTTATACATACCATCATAATACGGTATATTTGTCTTGAATAATTCAGTATCTTTTGAATTTATTTCAAAAGTGTTGATTCTATAAATTATCCAACATGAAAATGTTTTTTTAGTCGCATCTTTTCGAAATTGTAACTAGAAATTACATGTTTTTGAAAACATGCTTGATTTTCATCATTGAATGTTTATAACAAGGAATATATTAGTGGTGGTATCTTACTTTTCATTGTCTGAAACCCTACTTACACCCTTGGGTGTAAGAAGACTTGGTTATTTTTTTCGTCGGAGGTTTGGGTACAACTTTTGTGCCAATAGTTAGGGTTTTCACCAGTCATTCATGATGTGTTGTTGTGGAGATGGCTTGAGGGTTATGCCTCTTTCCATGTTGAGGTTCATAGGATGTACTTTTTTTTGTTTTTTACCTTTGTTATAGTCCTGGTGAGTTGTTTTAGACTATGCAATTCAGTTATGAATTATTGTAAAACATTGTTTGGTTTGAAAAATCCTGATTTGTTTCATTGGATTATCATGTTGTTTTATGTTTATAAACTCATGTAAATCATTCCTAACATTAATTTTATGATACCAGAGCACTTGTTCCTGCTCATGGGGATCGAGAACGCCCTTCGAGGCTTGTCATGGTCTGGGTTTGGTGCAAGTTTCAGTGGTGATCGATTCGGTTTGTGACAAAATTGTATCAGAAGAGGTTCACGCTATTTGAGTCATGTTATTTGGGAAATAGTCGGGATAGTCTAGAGTTAAGAATTTCGAGACATGAAATTCCAGTTATTGGTAGTGTTCTTGATCACCACACCTCATTATGGGATTCATGTCGGCAGGGGAAGTTAGGATTTATCTATGTCTTTTGGTTTTCTTGGTTTAATGATGATTAAGAGAAATGAAAAGAGAGTTGGGTTAATGGTCTTAGTGAGCACGCAGGGTCTGGTAAGCCATGTAGATATGGGGATATTCCCTAGAACACTCTCTGTGATGGTTAAGTGATTGGAATATGGTTTCCAACCATATTTCTAAGTCACCCACTGAAACTAGTTTCCTCTCGGATTGTTTTGTGCTTTAATTTTGAAATCATTGAACATTGGTTTTAAAGTGACATGGTTTTATGAATCCTAAAGATTTTGTGAAATGATTTTCAAATAAAGAAGGAATGGTTTAATTTATTAAATGGTGGAACTGAATTTTCAGAATTGTTTTGGAATGGAAAATCGTATGCTTACATCTCTTTTGAATGCCGGAACCATATTGAAGTTTGTTTTCAAAAGTGTTTCCAATATAGTTTTCTAAACAATTAAATGGTGTTTTAATGGGATGAGATTTTTTGAAATTTATGTGAATAACTTGAAATTGAGTTTTTTATAAATGGTTGTGTCCTTATGAAAAGATTTTTAAGATGTGAATTGGTATTTCGATCTCATTGTTAGCAGTTTTCAGAAAATTGTAGGGTTGGTTGACCATTTTGTTTTTGAAAATTGGAAAGATTTTTTTTAACCTTTTGTATTTCAATGAGTGAACACATGCATGGGGTTATATGGGATTATGGATGGTCGATGGCATGACTGGATGAGTGCCAGGACGGATATGAGGAGGGTGCCCAGTGTGGCACAAAAACATGCATGTGTGAGGCCCATGAGGTACCATTGGTGCATACGCTTACTGCTAAACCGTTTGTTTTCAAAGAATTGGTTTTAAAGAAAAACATGATGTCTTTATGAATAGTTTGGTATGGTTTGTATTATGTGTTTTTGAAAATGTTAATTTTGTGGGATGTTTTCTGTCCAAGAACCCCTTCAGTTTGAACTGTGTTTTGGGTTTCTGGTTGGTCAGTATGTTGTGTTTTAGGGACGGTTAGTGGTCTCTTTTGAAAAATATTTTAGGATGCCTTTTTAGTGGAACCCTACATGTGTATGGATCTGGTTTGTGTCATGTTTTGACTAATTTAGCAGCTTGGTTGGGTCCTTGGGTTCTCTTATTGGATAAGGTACGCCCCCATTAAGGGTTAATGCACAACTGAAGTGCAACCCGTATTGTTTCGCCAATGTAAAATCTTCCAGTTGATCAATATAAAGAATATTTTATCTATCATTGTTTATTGAGTCTACACTAATTCATTTCGCTGATTTTTGGATCCTCTTGAAGTGGGATAGTGCTTGAGGAAGGTTAAAAGAGACCTTAGTTTCTTATGTTTCCTGATTCATCGAAGGTGGAAGTATTCTTTGGTTGTTAGTGTGTATGAGTGTCTTGATAGTGTCTAAGAGGACCTATGGGTTCATCATCATTCCTTTGAAGCAAGAGTTTTTATTAAACCACCAATTTTGTGATTTAGTTCATGATAGGATATTGTGTCCACTTTTTGGGCTTGTCTGTTGTTTAGGGACTTGGAATATGGTCCCGTTCCATGTATTGTTTTTATCAATTGTAAGGGTCATGTTCGGTGACACATTGTGATGCCGTGTTCTCTTTTTACTATAAAGGTGAATGTCACACAATCCTATAAAGTTATATTTTATGTTGGGAGTATGTCTCCCTTGGGAAAAACATAAAATCCTCTATCATAGAAGAAGGTTTTTATATGTGTCCTTCCCGTCTGTTGTTTCTCACCTAAAGAAACAAGGTTTGATGTGTGTGCATATTCTGATCCCTTATTTCAGTGAAATGTCTAGTTTTGGTAAATTGAGTTATGGAGTATGTTATGTCTTGATGAACCCATCGGGGGTATGCAGTGTATTTTTTTGTGGCACAGAAAGAAGAAGTTCCACATTGCGGTTTCCACAGCCTAACTGCGAGCCCGAAGTTGCTTCAAAATTTTGATCTCCAGTCATATGTCCTGGAGAGAAGATGGCCCCTAGTCAGGGGAAACTCCAGTGTCATTTAAACCCTTGTACAAATTCATATCCTCAGTATGAAATATAGGAAGAGTTTATACCTATGGTGTCATCATATTTTTCAGTTGTTCCATTTTGGTGGAAATATGTGGAGGATCTTCTACCCATGTCATCACAAAATGTTATTCCCTCCCCCTTTGGTTTCCATAGAGTCTTTAGATAATGGTTGGAAATTTGTATTGACAAGTTGAGCACATGGATTTCACATGGTTTGTTATAACCATGAACAAAAAAACCATTTAGATATAAGGATCCACATAGTTATCGTACAATTTACCAAATTGTGTAGACTAACCTGCCACCGTCCCAAATCCTTAATTTTGGGTTCTTTTCATGTCGGCCCATGCCAGTCGGTTAAGATGGATAGTTCTTGTGGTGGGATGACCCACCATGGGTATCATGCTTATTATTTGGTAAATTTATAATTGATGTACAACCCTTGTACTAGGGAGTCTGTTTGGTCCTCCCCCTATTAGTGTCGTGACTCTATCTCGAAAAAAAATTAAGTTGTCTCTTATGGTGGATAGCCCATTTGTGTCTCTTCATACGAGTAAATCATATTTTTCCTTGGACTTGTCTGGGAAGTAGGTATTATCATTCAGAGATATCAAACTACATACATCTTACTGGGGTAAACATTGATATTGGAGAGTTCCTAATGGTTTTGTGATAGTAGTGTAACGCCCCGACCCCAGCTACCCAGAGTCGGTGCATTACTTCGTAACATTGGCATGATCACAAGAAAGATCAAATCTCGAAAGACCGATTGGTTTAGTAGCCTTGGAAACACTAGATATATTCATAAGTTTTACATTACATCATTAAACGAAAAACTACTACAACTACATATTGTCTCCATAATCCACACTCATATCCCCACATAATATCCCTGCAGGTCATTCATAACTTACTTCTTCACTTCCTGGGAAAAATAAAACATAGAAAAGGGGTGAGCTCAAACGCCCAGTAAGGATAACAATATAGCGGAAACTTTCATAAATAAGAATAAACTTTTAAGGAAATGTATAACTAAAACAAAAGCCTTTCAAACATGAACTTTCAACATGGTATGGCATAAATAAAATGAAATAATTCCATTTACTTACTCACATGGATATTCTACTAATCTAATAATCACATGCAAAAATCAATAACCACTTTCATAATGTTGGAATGCATAATGCCAGACTATCATAACCACATAGCCAAGGCCTCGTGCCAAGACTACAAATAAGATTTTGTCAAGGCCTTGTGCCAAGACACTAGTTTGTCTCATGAGACCTACCGATGCATCGAGGAGCTATAGCGAGCTCCACCCGTCACTTATTAAGTCCAATGCATTCCCATATGAAAAGGTTTAAACATAACATAAACATTCGTATTAAAACTAGCATACGAAATGTCAATAATTTCACCATAAACTATGAATGGTATAAAAATAGCACATCCATAGTCAAACATATCACAAAACCTTCAATACAATATAGAAGTTTTGTATCATAATAAATCAACTTCAAATAATCTTAAAATCCATCAAAGGATGTTGACGTAGATGAAATCAATTTTTTTTAAAGAAATATCTCCTTTTATTTTGAAATCATTTAAGATCCATATAAAATAAAACAATTTCTTTGAAAATATTCTTATAAGATTGTAAGGAAAGCTTTGAAGATTTTATAACGGCGTAAAATAACCGCACCCGCCGTATAAGTTAAAAAAACATTCTTACCTCAATTCTGTCGAAAAGGTTAAAAAGGACCTTGTTGTGAAAACGACGGAAAGATTCCTTTATAAACCTCTTATAAAAAGTCAAACAAGGGTATAAATGACTTTAACCCATATTCTTGTAAATAGTAAAAATGTTTTGAAATACATTTTTAAGAAACATGGATGTGGATGATAAAGATATCCCAGTAGATTATTACGTATAAACAACCTCGGATAATGAAGAGATTGTGAAATAACCCTTACCTTGTACTTTTCCTTGGTTGGGGTAGGTTAACCTCCTGTATAATGGTGAAATAATTGTTATTAAATTATACAATAATCATATATATTATTATGATATCATATATGATCTTTTAACAATGATTTGTTAATAATATCTTAGAATTATCGTCGTTTCGGGTGTTAACTTACTTGTTTTCTTTTATATGTTTTGTTACGTAAGACATGTTTGTAAAGGATAGGTTGTATATTATTCATATCCAGAATGATATCAAGTCCTTAAAAATCATTTTTAAATCATCAAATGATAATTATACTTGAATGGATACGATGGAGAATGAATCTCATCGCCTTCGTGGAGACGGTAGTCCGTACGTACGCACGAGCGACAATATCATTCTTTTGATATTAAAATAATATATAAATGGATGGTATATCATATATACAGAATCATTAACATTTTATATTTATTATTTACATGAGTTACACATCATTATTATACCCATCCAAATAATAATATATTGAATAACAATTACACCACGACGTGGAGACGGTAAGCCGTACGTACGCACGTATGGTGACATGTTATTCAAAGGGTGGATAGAATACTGAATATGGTTGTACCATATTTATAATAACATCACAATATATGTAAGATACTGGAGTTATTATTTTAGAATGGTAAGAACAAAGAAAGAGGAAGTGGAAGAAGAAAGGAACTTAGAAAAGGGTGGTGAAATCATTACCTCTTCTTCGGGTTCTTCCATTTGATTTGATCAAAAGGGATCCATAGGTTGGCTTTCTGATCAAAATAATGCCTCTAGGTTGTAGTGAGGGATGTTGGGAGAGTATTTGGGCAGAGTGGGGCCAAACCAAAAGGCTTTGAAGGTGTGAAGAAATGAGAATGAGGAGTGACCTTTTATAAGAGGGGTGAGGGGGACCTTTGGAAAAGCTAGAAATATTAATTTATAATAAATTCATATTCGGTTTCTAATGGCTCAAAAGCTTATTATTCAAAGGTTAAGGTGGGGATAGGTCGAAAAACAGTCAACCAATAGAATTTAGACAGGTTTGGGTACTTATATTAACCTTATCTTTAAGTATTAACTCTAAGTTATTTAGTTTCACTTTTACAATGTCTCTTTGTATTTTTATATAATATGGTTAATAAACTTACTATATACATCCAAGCGACCCCCAAGTGGTAAATTAATGATGAACCTATAATGATATAAGTATATTGGCCGAACCTTAGATTTTTAGGAATTTAATATTAATTAATAATATAATATTTGTTTTAAGAACTCTTTTATGTCAATTTTGACACTATTCAACAGTTGATTTTTGTGAAACTCATAACAGATTGATTACTTAGAACAAAGTCAATTAAATCAATCCTAATATATCATATTATCCTAGAAAATTAGTTTAATTCATTAAAAGTTTCATATTATATTTATTTGGGTATTTATAATATCAATTATTTTAATTTTTCGCTATTATAGTAATTACTGCATCATCATTGTGTCATAAATAAAATAAATTATTTAATGTCTAAAAATTATAAATAAAATATCATTATGTAGGAAATCTTTTTATATTTCTAATGAATATTTATAATCTAAAATCCAACTTATATAACTCTATGTAACAATTGTTTTGCTAAAAGATATATGCTTGTGTCATTTTTGTATTCATTTTGACTTAATTAAAATAAAGTGTCATTATCACTTACAAGTGGATCCATGGGGTCCCAAAATTGACACAAAGATGACCATGGTCGACCATTTATCAAAAAATAGGGTTAATACACGTTTTAGGGTAATTTAGTATTATTATAATATTATTTTTTTAACCCTTATTTACCGGATTTACCCTTAACCATGGTAAATAAAATATTTACCGCAGTAATTATTCAAAATGTCTAAAAATAAAAGTTACCTATTTACACAATTTGAACATCCTGATTCCAAATATGGAATCCATTTTCCTAAATTCAAAACACAGAAGTGGCAGAAATTAATTTAAAATTAATTCCCGCTGTCAAAACAAAAAGCGTGTTTTTAAGAGATAATAACTATCAAAAGATTGACACTCGTTTATGTTCGGTTTAATTGTAAAATTATGTCCAATGACAAACATTATATTAAATGGTAAAAATATATTCTAAATATAATTTAAAACCACTCAAATTAATAATTTATCACTATTAATTATTTTGATTAAAAAAGTTGTTTTTAATTAAAACTTAGTAATTTTCACTATTCATCAAAATATGAAAGTTATCCGAAATGTACCAAAATTTCACCTTAGGCTAAATTCGATATTCCGAATCCAAAAATGAAGTCCATTTTGAAATATAAAATATATATATTTTCAAAAAGTAGTTATTACTATTCATAACGGCTAGTTTAATTGGTTGTTAGAACTCGGTGTTGCGTACAACACACGCTATCACATTATTCAAAGCGAAGCGTACCGTAGAAGCTTGGAATGTTTCATTTTAAATTTTTGATGTCCCCATTTAGTCAAAAAGTTTAAAATATAGTATTTAAAAAGTGTTCACTATTAAAGTTGATAAAAGTGCAATACTGAAAATGAATTTGTTCTTGCATTATATCTAAGAAACTCATAATATGGATTCTAAAATTATAAGGATTATATAAAAATTAAAATTTATCTAATACTATTCATAACCTCTTTTGAACGGCTTGTTTGGTAAGTCATGGTGTGCTTGAACTTGGTGTTGCATGTAGTGAAAGTTATTGAATTATTTTGAAGAACTAACACACTATGAAATCTTGGGGTGTTACAAGTAGGGTAAGTGTAACCTTGTTCGATGTTGTTGTTTAATTGGGTAAATTGATTGAGTATTGTTCATATTGTGTTTTAGGAGTTTTAATTTGGGATAAAGCTGGAATGTGACTGATTATTTCATGAATGTGGTGTATGTTTGGTTTGTGAGAGTATTCATTCTTTCATTGATCACTAGAGGTGTTTTGGCCTTTGGGGGAGAAACACGACAAAGGAGTACCTCTTGGTTTCTCAGTTGGGTTTGGTTGTTACTTTGGCATTGTTGTGACTTTCCGGGGCAGAATGTTTTCATAGTAGGGATACATTTCATGTAAATATATTATTTGAAATTTAGTTTTATTTTAATTTCCATTGATGCTTTTTTTGGGGTGTTTCCAAAGGTTTTATGTAGAATAGGTGAGTTTTCATGAATTGGGCCAATCTATGACCTCAATTCCAGATTTAAAAATATATTTTTTTTCTTTTATAACCATTTCATTTTTTAATATTTTTCACACATTCAAACTCCTAAATTTCCTCCCCTAATATATTAACTCCAAAATTAAATTTTGTAGCCTTTAAAAATCCATAACCAATGTTTATTTTGTTTTTTATTTAAGGGATAGGGCCTGCCCGGAAGCCCATATCTTGTTTTAAAAATTAATTTTATTTATTTAATAACATATTAAATAGTAGGAGTTGTTTGGTGATTCCAAATCTCACATGATCCGATTACACCATCCACGCCCCCAACCTCTTTCCCCCCTCTTTGGAGCTCTTAGTCATCACGAAGTAGGGATAAACGTCTTAGGGTTCCTCAAATCGTCCATATTTGAAAAGGTAAGTTGATTCTTTCATAAATCAATTAATTCTCAATCTTTTTCCCCGATTTTAGTCCCCACATGACCAAAGATAAATCCTTAAATCCTACATACCAGTTTAGGGTACTTAAATATTCAAATATTTGTGGATTTGGGCCGAATTGTTCAAGATATTCCAAGTAATGGAATTCCTTCTTGGTTCCTCCCATCCTCATTTAGTTTAATTTCATCTTTCTTGAAGTTACCCATGTCCTAAAGTTGGGGTTAGATCCTTAGGTCTGATTTGGTATCTTTTGCGTCAATTTTTGGTGGTCTAGTTCTGGATTTATATTCCATGTGGTACAGCGGTGGTGCGCTTAAGGTTTCCCACCATGTTTTGAGGGTTTAGACTCAAAAGGTAGGTGATTCCATGTGTAATAATTTCTAGATGAGTTAGTTTTTTAAATTAATTATTATGCATGTTCCTAATATGCTGTGTGTGGTATGGGAACTATTTATGTTGGATTTGGAAAAGCATTTGTTTTTATAGTTTCATTTTAGCTTAAAATTTTGTGTTTTTCATGAGCAACCCATTGGGTATTGTTTGGGTGTGTTTTATAACATATGAAATTGGTTTAATAAATCTTGTTTGGGGGAAAATTCTGAGTTGGTGGGGTATTGGTGTGACATTAGGTCATAAAGAGGTTTTTTATGCATTGAAGGTGTAAAACATTATTGTACTTCTTGAAAGTGATTTTGAAAATGTGTTCTTTTCATGTGTATATTTTGTGGTATTGTTTGAGGTGTTTGTATAACACTTGGGGGTAGATTAATAAATGCTTTTGGGGCTGCCAATTATGTTTTGAATTTGTATTGGTGTGATTTTTTCCTTGAAATACGGGTTTGAAATGGGTTTTATGTGAAAAGCTTTGGTACACTCTTAAGAATTGTTTTATGAAAGTTTTGAATAGTTTAATGATTAATGTAAGAGGTGAAACCATATTGGAAAACTATTTTGGATTATTTATACATTAAAATGAACCATTTTAAATATTAATAGGTCTGTCATGTGATGTGTATCCTCTTTTAAATGTTTTATTAAAATTTTTAAGGGATTTACTGAAATGTGAAAGAGGTGTGAACGTGATTTGGGCTGTTTTTGTGAGTGCGATGTGAAAAATGGATTTTTTGTTTATAAAAAGGGTTTTATGAAACATGTGATTGGGATGTTATGTGATGTTTATCATATTTTTAGGGACATTAGAAAATTGTTAAATAATGTGTTGGAATGTGAAATTTGTGCAAAAAGTGTTGTGGGCTATTTTGGTGTGAGATTGATTTCAACATGCATTTGAATGAAAAGTGGAATTTGTGAATTATGTGATTGACATGGGGATATTTGGTTAATGTGTGATGTTGAAGTGATATATACATGTGAAAACTATATTTCTTGGCTTGTTGAACTTGTTTCAGCATAATGGGAAGACCCAAGTATCTAGGTGGGTGGACGTGTACTAGTATGCTAGTGAATCCATGGGGCTTGGCCTCATTTTCACTTAGGAATATTGACGCATACAACTCTTACTAAACTATTATGATGATAATTAGGGACCACTAGGTTATGGGTATGTTCCCTACTAGTGGCTCGTGTATGAGAACATATTTTTTTGTGGTTACTCTCACCGAGATATGAGGTGCCTGGGACCCACAATTAGCTAGTTCCTAGGGGTATTTCCTATTGCTTGTGATCGTTAGATCCTTTATACATACCATCGGCATACGTTAAATTTGGCTGGAAAAATTCAGTATTTTTAAATTTATTTTAAAAGTGTTGATCCTTTAAATTAGCCCACTTGTAAACTATTTTTTTAGTTTCATATTTTAGAAATTGTAACTATAAATTACATGTTTTTTAAAACTTTCATGCTTTTCATCTGTGAATGTTTATCACATGGAATCTCTTAGTGGTGGTATCCTACTGGGAACTGGCTCACAACATACTTACACCCTTGAGGTTAAGTAGACTTGGATATTTTTGTTGTCACATGTTTGGGTACAACTTTTGTCCCAATAGTTCGAGTTTTCACTGGTCATTCATGATGTGTTGTTGTGGAGATGGATTGAGGGTGATGCCTCTTGCCATGTTGAGGTTCTTGGGATATATTTTTTTTACCTTTTTTATATTCCTGGTGAGTTTTTTTAGACTATGTAATTCAGTTCTGAATTTTCTTAAAACATTGTTTGGTTTGAAAAATTCAGATTTGTTTCATCGGATTCTCTTGTTGTTTTATGTTTATAAACTCGGGTAAATCATTCCAAACATTCATTTTATGATAACCAAGCACTTGTTCCGGCCCGTGGGGATCTGGAACTCCCTTCCGGCCTTGTCATGGGTCGGTTTTGGTTCCAGTTTTAGTGGCGATCGATTCGGTTCGGGACATGATATGAATGTTATTTGAGATCCTCCTCCCTACATTTATAACTAACTATCCTTGATCTGAAAAGGATATAAAACATGGATTTGACTAAAATACTATACTTAAGAACTAAACCTATATTTAATAAAAATACATAATCCCAAATTTGTCTAAAAAATCATTTAATATCAACCATTAGGATCATGATTTAAATAGGACATAATCTTGTGTTTTTAACAGGATTTCATATTCTATGATCTTTTATGGTTATATTTTTAATGAATTAGTATAATCTCATATAATATAAAATCCTTCATTACAATAAGAAACTTATACCCATTATCCATTTTTAAATATATATACAACTATTTAAAATATAACATAATTTCTATTTATGAAAAATCTTCAAAAATATCCCACTGACCTCATCCTTGTCTATATTACCACATGAACCCTATAAAACTCTTTTTAAAAACATGGGATGAGAGTAAAATCTTGGTAAGATATATTGAATGAAATGAAACTATCAGTCTAATAAAAACATTAAAATAGATATAAAATTTTCCTTTATCTTCATATTTATTTTAGAATATTAAATGAAACATTTTCAAATTAAAAAAACAAAAACATTTCTCAAAATAAATCATTAAAAGAAATAAAAATCAATCAAAACTCATTTAGTCATGTTATATTATCATATAATTAAAACCCGTTAAACCCAATTTCAAAAAAAAATTAATTTGAACACCCATATAGATATATTCCAAATAACAAATAAAATTCTTACCTGACTTTAACTTTTCCACCCGTTTTAAGATGTAAAATTCTTACATGAAATTATATGGGGCACCCCATGTTAAGCTGTAATGGGATTCCCCCAAGCTATCTAGGATACCCCATGTCCAAAAGTAATGGGATTACACAGTGCTATCTAAGACACCCCATGTATAGGATATATCAGGAGAATCCGTTTAAAATAATACACATGTATCATATCATAAATAAAAAAAAATTATCATAAAACCCATTGAAAAATCCATTATGCAAAAAACTTTCTTATAAAAATAACATTTTTTATAAAATTAATACTTAATTTCCAAAAAAAATCCACAAAAATGAGGGAAAAAGTTATTAATTTAATATAATATTTAATCTTTTAATGGATTCTAGAAAATAAATAATAGTCATAACATCAGGAAAATTCGTTATCTCCATGTCTCTTAAGATTAAAACATCCATTTTTCATTTGTCTAAAAGATTCGTATAAACCATGTTAAAAGATTAATTTTTTCAGTATTTTAATTATATTAAAATGTTCATAAAATTTTTTTTTTATCATTTCATAAAATTATAAATATTAATTTAAAAAAAATTATGAATATTGACACATATATTATTTTTTGAAATTAGATATTTAAATATTCAAAGTATTCCACAACATAATAAACATTTAAATCATAATCAGCATGAAAAAAATTAAAAATTTAAAAAACACGATAATAAAAAATTAATGATAAGATATTTAAATTGGGGATGTATATACACATAAAATAATAATAAAGGTGTAAGACATTATGAATTTCTTCAAAGAATTGAAATCGAGATGAAAACCCTTACCTCTTGTTAGACTCGTCACGTACAATCCTTATATTAGTAAAAATAAAATAGTTTAATTATTTACTTACATAAAATAATTTTTAATGTTTATTATTAATTTAACATAATATTTACCATGTTATATTAATTACTTAATTATTTTAGTTCATGATGGATGTTTTGAGGATATTTGATATAAGAGTCCAAAATGACTTTGGTATGATGTCTATAGTTAAAACATGACATTAGTCCATCACCAGTAGAATAATATTAATTAAATAATAATAACATAAATAAATAAATTATTCTTTTAAATACTTTCATTGTATATGTATAAGAAAAATGTGCTACGTTAAAATAATGGATACGATTAGTCTTATGTACGAATGAGCAGCGTTTCCAATTTTCAATGACCATTATAGAAAGAAGATAACTAATATTTTATCATTCCATAATTAACATAATATAATTAATATTATCTAAATCATTTTAAATCACTTATATATATATTCCATTTTATGTGGTGATAAAAAATGAATCACATCACTTCGTGGAGGTGATAGTTTACAAGTACGCACAAACAACATTATAATTTTATGTTCTTGGAAGGTTATGAATGTAAATGAAATATTTATAAATAATAATTATAAATACGTCACTAATATAATATATAAAAAAGCATTCTATAATTATATCCATTCATGAGATACGGTGATGTAATATGAATTATATCGGTTCATATGGTGGTAGTACACCGTACACATGAATGATTTATTATTTTACCATTTTATGGAAGTGGAGACAGATATATGTTATGAAATTTTCATAATAATATCTAATTACATTTAGGATAATTTATTTTTTATTTCTTCATATATTATTTAGATTTGAAGTAAGTGTAAGAAGAAATAAAATTGAAATAATTGATTAAAAAAATACCTCTTATTTGGATTCTCTCCATCTATTGACACTTTAAGACCCCTAAAAATGGTGGCATGACTACATTAAGAGATATAGAATAAGGGAAAGTATTATAGGAAGGTATTTGGTAAAATATTGGTGTACAAAATAGGTTCGGAGGTTCTAAGAAAATAGTATAATGGGTTGTCTTTTATAAGAGTGGGTAGTGGCCCTCTTTGAATTCTTCAAATTATTAAATTTATATAAATTAATTTTATATTTCAAATGGCTCCAAATTGATTTATTTTGAATATATTATCATTATGGGTCGATATATCTTTATAAAATTAAAATTATATAATAATTTCCTAGTTTTTTATCCTCATCATTTATCTTTACCCCTTATTAAATCTTTTTAATCCCTACCGCAATACCATGTAATTTATAAATTGAGGGTTAATATAATTAAAAAAATACCACAAGACCAAAAAATGAGACTTGTATGATGGTTTGAGACATTTACCAATCATTTTGATGAATTTTATATTTTTATTATTTTTATATAATTTAACAAAATGTCTTTTTTTTATAATATTATTATTTTAAATTTTGAATCTTTTAACTACTTGGCGTTTTAAAAAATGCCATAACATTATATATTCAACCATACATTTAAAAACATCACTAAAATGTCAATTTAATCTTTAAAGTTATTATATAACATTAATTATATAATATTATATTTATTTTAATATGTTTAATATCATTTATTTGATATTTCCATTAATTGAACAATTAATGCATCATTTTTGCATAAGCCTTTAATTTAATGTGTTATTCCCTAAAATATTAAAAACATCCTAATGAATATAAATATTTTATATTTCAAAAGTATAATTAGAGTCATAAATACCCCCTATATAACTCTATATTACAAATATTTCACTTGGTAAAAAAAGTATTGTGTCAAAATTATATTTTCATGGATTTAAATACTTCCAATGGATTAGAGTCATACAATTGGCTCCAAGAGATCATAAAATAGTTAAATGGTGAATATGGTCTAAAAAACATCCAATAAAATTATGGAAAATGATAGGGTAAATTTATAATATTTATAACATTATTTTTACCCTCAATTACCAGATTCAGACTTAATAGTTGTATTAAAAATTACAACTGTTAATATTCTTATTTTTTCCAAACTTTATAGGGGCCTATTTACTATATTGATAATATCTAATTAAAAATATGTAATGAATTTACAAAATTTATCACACAAAATTGGAAAAAAATAATTTAAAATTAATCTCAATGACTAAATGAGAAAATCAATTTTAAAATTCAAAAACATCAATAGATTGAAATGTTTTCATATCAAAATTTAATGTGAATTTTTTTTCAATGAACTAATTTAAATTAACTTGTAACAAAATTTATTTAATTATACTTTAATGTCACTAAGAACTATTATGTATCAATATAAATAAATTTTATGATAATTTAGTTTTCAATTAAAATGCAGTTTTTGATTCACAATTCACCAAAACATGAAACACAACCTAAAAATAAAGAACTACTCAACTAATGCAAAATTTTATATTCAATTTTAAAATTAGAATATTATTTTTTTAAATATAATTTATAATTTTTTGAAAAACTATATTTTAAAAAAGGGGACCATCAAAAGATGAAAAACCCAGCTTTTTGATAAAAAGCACCGTCTATAAATAATATTATATTTGATTTTATATAATATATAGAAAACATATAAGTTAAATTTTTAAAATTATATTGAATATATTATATATATAAATTTCATTAATATAATCCATAAATATTAATTAATTTAATTATTTGTATAAAATACACTAGTTTACATTTAAATATTTTTTCATAAAAATAATTCATTTATTTTAAAATGTTTATTATATTCAATTATAAAAAAACATTTCCATGTAATAAATTATGTATACCTGTATACGCCATTTATTCATAATTTTGTTAATTAGGTTCATTCCCTCCATTCTAAAGTCTATCTTATAACGGTAACATAATAATTTTTTTTTTGTTCATTTGATCTTGATGTGGAAAATCATATACGCTATCAAGCATAGAATTTGTTTTTTAAAAATTTGATGTTTCAATTAGAGTGGAAAAAGAAGATATATCTCATAGATACAATGGTAGATATCCATGAAAATCACAACACCAAAAAATAAAAGGGAAAATGTAGTAAGTAATTTTTGATTGAGCATTTATAAATGGACTGGAACATAATACTAATACCTTAAACCATAAACCTATAAAAATTTTGATGAAAAAACTCCAAAAAACATTAATTTTCTCATTTTTGTGATAAAATGTTACACTAATTTTAAATTTATATTTATATTAATCTATGAAATAATAATTAAAATAAATCTTAAATGTGTTGAGAAAAAAGGAATCATGTTATATAAATGGGGATAACTAAATGTAGGGGAATATTCCTATTTATTTTCATACATAAAGGAAATCTAGAAGTAAGAAAAATTACTGATATGTAATGACAAAGACCATTCAGTCTTTTTCCTATATTTTATTTTTTATTAGAGGCTTATAGAGGAATTATAAAGTGATTATAGATGAGTAGTGTATAGTATTGAGCTATATGGGCTACAAAAAAACTATGACAATATGTGTGGTGGAGAACGTATCGAGGATAGTACTGGGGTTATTGTCATAGAGGTTGGATATATTATTTTTTGGTGAACATGGGTAGTGAAACTATAATAGATAATGGTATTTTAATGGATAATTTCATTATGAAAAATCGGGAACGGTTCCACACAATTTAACGATGTTGTGTTATAATGAGTTTGGTAGCCCTTACCTCTTAGCATTTAATGCACAAGACCAAAGGGTGTAGTCATTTTGAAAGGGGTAATGCTTAAAAATATTCCCAATAAGAAACCTGGATGACCAATATTCTTGTTTCCATATGGTGTGGTGTTGAGATGAGGTGATCTTGATCTATGTGAGGATGAAATGAAATTAATAACATTATTTCACCACAATTTTTTCATCTGTTTCATTTGGTAAACTAGTATGGGAGTTTCATATATGTTATGATTTGTAGTGGTGGATTGTTTCTTGGGATCAAAACTGAGTCTGGTATGCCATTGTGTATGTTATGTTACTAATTTATCTAATTTACAAAATTCAATGAAGGCGCATGATGGTAATGGGGATATAGACATTTCAGAATTCTTGAAACCGGGATCATGGTTGACCGGAGTCAACATATCCATGATTGATGACACCATATTGTTGTGGAGGGCTATGATAATATTTCTATAAAGAAGATGTTTGGATTCCATTAATTATTCTATTATTTTCATTATTATAACCCTATCCTACTCCAATCCCACATATTTTCCCTAAATTATTCTATTGAGGGGTTATACCCACTAGTTCATCATGATCGAAACCTCTTCAAATTAGGTACCCTATAATCATATTCTTCATTGTCCCATTACATTACAAAAAATGTTTTGGATTTTTTTCCTAATATTGTGTTTGATATTAGAGAATGTATTATTTATGGTTTATTTTTTCTATAATCTAGGGTGGTCCCTCTTGAATTTTTAAGTGATAGATAATTAACTCTTTCATAATTTTATAGTAATTAATTTAATATTTATATCGAGTCAAGGGATTGGAGAAACCGAATTATTTATGTGTTAATAGTTATTATTTCATGCAATATTATTCAATGGTTGAATAGTATAGATTATATTCAAAATAAAGTGGATGGTAATGATGGAAATTAAATAAAGGGGTAGATTCCCATATTGTTATATGTTTTAGATATCTTTTATGATTTATTTTCCCTAATATTTTTCTGATAATATTAAGTAATTATATATATGTCTATTTTTGTGTGTGTTGCTGAAATGATTATGTGTTGAAATATATATTTCATAAATGTATAACATATGTAATGACTTTAAAAAAACAGTATGTAAAAGATGACATCGATGATTTTCCTTTTGTGAAAAGTGGTTAGGGTCATGTTTATGTCATTGTGATATATTTCTTTAATGTTTATCTACTATATGATTTATTTAATTTTCCTTGGATCTTATTTTACTCATTATTGGTTTTAGATTTTAATTTTTTTTATTTTATGTATTCCTATTTTCCATTATTATGGTTTGAGAAATTACTTGTGTTATAGAAATTGAAATATGGGATATTGTGAGGGAAATAAAAGTGTTGTGTGCCTATTTTGGTTGATGATGGAAATATGTGTGTTAGGGAATCTTTGTTCTTAGTTTTGTGATGTAGGTAGATATTTTTATATCTATGATATATAATGTTTATAAAGAAGTAATAATAGGGAATGGGTTGAAATTTAATGGAATATAGTGTATGAATGATATATTAATAAATAAAATTAATGTGAACTGAAATAATTAATAATAGGTAATTGTTGGAAATAAATGTTAGAAATAGATATAAATGGTTTATTTTAAAATATATAATTTAAGATCCTAAAAAAAACCATGGATGTGAAAATTTATAATCTATAATACGTTTATTTTTTGATCCAATTTTTAACTGTGAATGATTGTTTGGTCTATGTGTGTGGTAAGGTGGTCTGGTTGATTTGTAGAGGAGGAGATAAAAGTTTTTGAAGGTTTCATAAGTATGGTGATGTTTTTGGGATATTATTAGGGATATATTATTGTAAATCTATCCGGTTGGGTTTATGTGTGCTTTATTATACTGATAATTTATTGTGACTACATATGCACCACACCCAATCACAAAATCCTTATCAATTACCTAATGTTATTTGTTCTGTGTATATTCCCTAAAAATCATTTTGGTGAGGTAATAAATGGATAATTTCTCCATATTCAATTATATCTCATTTTATATTAGAGTGATGGGTGGATTATATGTATTTAATGATGATATATGGCTAGTTTTGTGTATGGAAGGGGGATGACACAAGGTTGATGTCCATTATGTTTATAGTACCCTACTGAGATGGGTAAGTTAGAAGATGGTGATCTCTAATAGAGATATTGATATATGATAAGTATTTATGGTTATTTAATGAATGTATTGATGAAAATAATAGTGTCGGACCCCATTTGGGTTGGGATTCATAGGACAATGATCAATCCCAAATCAGATGATATAATATTAGTATAGTGTGTGTGACATGGATGTCATGGGGAAGATAGATATTGAATGTTTGATGTTTGGAAATGATAATGAAAAATTTTTGTGGAATTTTCATGAAATTCCCTTTTTTACATGGTTTCTAAAATTTAATTTTACAAATAAAATATATTGGTTTAGTGAACTATGGTGATACTAGGTGATAGTTTACATTCTTTGTAATTGCTTTTTCTATTATTTACCCAATTAATAAATTGAATGTTTCTTCAACATTTGGATGAATGGTATCAATGTTCATCCTCTTGAGTATACATGTTTCTTACCCATATACATATATAAATTTGTTTTATAGGTTTTCGAGAGGTATTTTGTAGTTGACTTAGATGATATTATCTATTAACATGGTGTTATTGTTGATATTGATGGGCAGGAGCATAACGTTGTTATTTCTCAACTATGATATTCGTATTTTATGACATAATATTCATTAATTTTAATTGATGTATATTTATTTTATTTTATATTATGGTGTTTATTAGTGGATTTATTGTTATTTCCTTGTGACATATAAGGTCAATTCCTCCCATTATATGTTTTATACCCTCATTGTTAGCCTCTAACCAAGGGCCAATTTGATGGAAGACCTCAAGGGTCACACCAGTATTCCCTATAAGACCAGAATGGGTTCCCCATTACGATGGTTCGTGATTGAGTGGTACGAGATCAAATTTTCTAGAGTTAGGTTGATTTTTAAATTTGTATCTATAGAGGATATCTTGGGAATGGTAGAAAAGTTTTTTAGTGGGGAATATTGTGAAATGTGGTAATGAAGACTATTCATGACCCCAAAAATTAGGACCCATTATGCATGGTCATAAATAACTGAATCATACTAAACACTATAAGATAAATAATACTTATTTCATGGTATATAACTTTTATATTTCCATGAATCAATGTTTTTATTCCATATTTTAACTGTTGTGATATTGGGGAAACTTAAATTATTCTAATTAAATACGTGTTAAAATAATTCCAATCCATAAAAATTAATGGTTAGATTAATTCTTATAGAGATATATTCAGGTATTATTCTTCTTCTAGTTTTACATGTAAATGTTTTACTTGAAAATCATCTTGAAATTTAGAGGTTTAATGTAGTTATGGAGAATGATTCTTGAAGGATATAGTTTTTGGAGTTCCTATGATCGAGATTTGATATGTATGAACAAAAAATATCATAGACGGAGATAGAGAATTATATGAAATAGATATAGATCTCATTTTGTTGCATCCAATTTAGGATAAAGTATTTTATACTATTGAAGGATAGATAAATGAAAGGGGTGGAATATCAATGGGGGGTTCTATATCATGATAAGTAGAAGGAATTAGTGTTTTCAGGGGATTATTTCATGAGGATGTTTCATGTGAATATCCTATTATTGATGATCAGGTACCATAAAAGCCATGATATTATCCTTAGTCAATATACGAGGCTATGTATCCTAGATTTCAAGATAACTCTCAACAATAATTTAATTTATGTTATGACACCTTTCAAGATTATGTCTCTAGAGAATATCTGTTAGTGTTTGTTGTGTTCCATGTTAATACATATGTAATTACACTTTTTACACTACCTATTTATTTATAGGGGTAACTAAATATGAGGTGATGAAGGGGATTCAAGTATACCTAATATCATCATAATATGATAGATAGTATAGATCTTCGTTGAGCTAACCATTTGGTGGTGGTTCTCAGGTTCTCAAACTATCAAGGATCTGATCATCATGGATTTGGCTTCACCCGTTCTCCCCTAATTTATTTTGGTCTAATATTACATGTGTATTCACCAAGAACACTATTCCAATTTATTTTTATTGTGGAAGTCCTGGGAAATAAATATATTGATTCCAAAAATATATTTGGGATCAATATAACATTAGATTATTTATTCATTATTTTCTATATTTGTAATAGTTATTATATAGGTTATATTAGTTTTATGAACAATGTCATTTTACTCTTTTAAAAATAGATTTAGCTTGTAGTGTAAATTTCAATTGTATTCCCCTTCATCGTGGCAATTGGACGGACCATGACACTAAAGGTTTCTATCAGTAGTGAGGTAGAGTATCTTTTCATAGATATTTTAATATTATTTGATTTTCTATTCAAGATTATATATAGAATTTTCTATGGTAACATCAATTTAATTTTACCCTTAGATTATACATTATTCAATTTTAGAGAATCACATCCATTTATTGTCCCCACCTTGGCCAACTATTTTTTAATTATAGTGGGGATGACATAAGTTACCCGTAGTATTTTCTATTCCATTTGGATTTTATTAAACTATTTTGATGTTTTCCTATGTTGTGAAATAATTTTGGGATAAAATATTTTTCCCAGGGATTTATATCTAATATATATATAGAAATACAACGTAATTATTGGGATAAAATAGCCGAATTTTTGGGTTCCTTTTTTTATTTTTTAGAGGAATATTTTTTGGTGTGTAAAGTATAAAGGAATCCTAGTATTCATTGGAATGAAGAATCCTAGAATGAGTCATCAGTATTTTGAGAATATATTGTCACAACTATAAACAATGAATTCAGTTACAATAAATTCTCAGATAGTGGAGTTTTTTTATGTTCATGAAATTGTTTCTTGATTTTTTATAAGGATGTTGTAACCCACACCCTCTATGTGTAATCATTTTTGGTATTGATTTGAATCATGAAACCTAAAAAAATCATAGCTCATTATCAAATAATACATTATGAGATGAGGTAGTTAAAGATATAAATATTCAATTTGAACTACATTGGATTCATTAATTATTGTGTACCATTATGGAAATATCGATATTTATTATATAAGAATCATGATGATGGTTTGAGGTTATGTATATAAAAATATAGGATAATTACATTATTGTGAGAAAAAATTACATTATTCATGGGGTAAATGATTTTTTTGACTAATTGAAGGGATTTAGATTGCTGTAATATATTTATTTTTGTTTGGATATCACTAAATGATTTTAATATAAGTTGATATAATGAATAATTCGTTATTATTTTTTACTAGTACTTGGAATTCATGGTTTTGTAATTTAGGATCTTGAACATCTAAAATATATTTATAGGATTCATGAACTCCTTTTTTTTGTTAGGTCGTAGATCCATTCATGGAAGAATTTATTGGTGAAATTATTATATAAATGAATTAATTGGAATTTTTTACTATATTAATAATATTTCATATGTAAATAAATAAATATAATATAATATCCCAACCCAAAAATCCGGGTTTAATCTAAATGGTCACATGACCTCATTCGCTTCTCCAGGTATACAATAGTCTTACGATTTTCTTGAATATTCAATGTTCATTGGGGAGTAAATGATAACCATGGTGTCACCTCATAAAAATAATTAATAATTAATAAACAATATAAAAATAAATATAGGAACATTAAGAAAGTTAATTGGGGAATACATGTCAGAAAATAATTAGATAAATGAGATCTGAAAAGGGAAATCCAATGTAGAACACATCTTGAAGATAAATAAATAAATAAATAAATAAATTATGTGAGTTTTTATACAGTTTTTCCCACCCTACCACCATCTCTATTATTGTCATATTAACCATAAACAATGGGATCCTTGCACTTACTAGGGTCCCTAATCATAAATTCTATAGAAGAATCAAAATTCATATATATGATTACAGTAATTAAACCCCATAAGTTTCCTCTAATTCAACATTAACAAATTTTCTCATTTAAAAATTTTATTTCAAAAAAAAGAATAAATTTTCCTGAAACACAACAATCAAAAACCTAACACCCTTGTGGTACCTAATAATCCACTAGCATCGGCCGATTAGGCATTGACTGCTGGAATGAGTTTGAAGATATCATGGTTAATAATGGACTATCCATGAGTTTTTTAATAATATTACTCAACATCATGTGTATGTACTACTTCAAATCCACTTAGAATTGATTAAAATTATCTATTGAATCATCTCTGTGTCGATTAACTCAAACAACATCCATGTGGCATCTTTTTGTCACTAACATATTTTTAAATCTATTTTTCCCATCTTCGAAAATCATGTGCACTCAACCTCTATGAGAAAAAAATTTCACGACAGTTCAGGTGACCTGGTATCAAATAAAAATTACTCCAGAAAAACACGTAACATGGTAGAACACACAGTAATTCGTAGAGAATCATCATGAATAAAAGTATATGCACGAAATATATATGATAAACATTGAATATGAATAAACTATATTTTCATGTACTCATGTCAATGAGAATCTCATAAGGCTCTCAAGGGATACAGACGCACCCACATGAGATCATAATCAAGAATGACTATCACGTGTGCCAATAGAAGTGTTATATATGGGTAAAAAGTGTAAAAAATATCCTGAAATAATAAAGAAGAATTATAACCCAAATTCATTGATTATGAACTACAATTTTCATCAAAAAAAATTCTCCTGAGTGACATCAATTTAATTGCCAACTATAAATTCCCACCAATGATTATTAAGATTGAATCAAAATATTTGGAATAAAAAATAAATAAAATTTCACATATTATTATAAATTTTCTCTCATGTAAAATACATATAATAGATTATATTTCTATATAATACTTTCATATAATTATAGATTATTTATTAAAAAATAAAAACCATTCCACATGTGATGATAATCCCTTACTCTAGGATAATCTGAGATAAACTATTAATAATTCCTATTATTCATTTCTATAATTTGTGGATATTAACATTTATATAATTCTGTATGATTTTTATAGGAATATTTGAATTTATTAAATCGATAACTAAATATAAGAATATTATATATGATTCTTACTTGGGTATTATCCATTTAAAACATATCACCTAGAAAAAGGGTGATCTCAAAGAAAAATTTTCAAGGGTTTGACTATTATAGAATATTATTTTCTCTTATATAGTGCAACATTTAAAATATAAAATATAATTTAATAATTTAATTTCTATTTTAACCACATATTGAGTGAAGTGTATTTAATTTCATTCCATAAATTCATTTTAATCCTAAATGATCCAAAAAATCACAATGAATTTTGAACTTTTTAAAAGTCAAATGATAGTTACTAGTGTGAGGTGGATAAAAAGAATTATAAAATATTGTTTTAAATTTATTTTCATAAAAAAATTGTGCTTTCTAAGAATAACTTATTTTTAACCTTAGAAAACTCTTATTTGTTGTATAATTTTACTATATTACCATCAAAAAATACATGGAAACTAAGGGACTATACTTAAAAATATAATTTTACACATACATGCAGCCATGTTACCCTTAACTAATAATTTGAGACTTCAGGAAACCATTATGTATTGATTGTTTTTCATACTACATCCTTTAGAAAAATATAGTCACCATTATTTATTTCCAGGGTTAAACTTAAGAAACAAGTATTACCCTTACACAGTGCATGAGATACCACTAAATATCACTTATTACACTTATGCATCACATAATAGTAGGCAGTTACATACATGTAATGGCTGTAAATCTCCCCTACCCTTATGCATCAACAATTTAATCCACAAAAAAGGTTTAAAACCCATATCACCCTTGTTTTACCCTTGTAAATAAAGTGTTACCTTCAAACAACCCTTTAAAATAATAAATAAATGAAATTCTATATAAAAAATTAGTCTTTAACATATAATATAATTATAAATTGTATACAAAATTTGGTTCAAGGGTCAATTAAAAAAAATTGAGAATATTATAATTCTCCCCTATAATGAATTTCCATCCCTAGTAAGTAAATAAAATAATCATGCATGATAAAATTAGGACATTGAGATAGAACATGATACTCTTACTCCCATGTCACTTTAAGGATCCATCCATGCTGATTCATGTTCTGTAAAATTGGTTAAGTATTCCCTGAAAGGAATTTTTTTAATTTTTCTATAATACAGACTAAAATGTCCATATAATAGGAATCTGAATCAATGTTAACATCCTTCCAGTCAATTACACGATTTATAATGGGAAAGTACCTCTAATGTTATGACACACTAAACAATTCATGCATAAATCCATGGAAAGGAAGAAGTAATAGATGATACACTAATATCCATACATGCTCTGGTATCTCAAAGGCTCCATGAAACAACATTTATAGATTCCGCTAAACCACTATCTCACATGCCTTATTCCAAAAAATCATTGGATGACATCTCCTCCCGTTAAGAGCATCATAGGGTTCAATCTGATTTAAATTGTAAAAATTATTGTTTTATTAAAACTCTAGGAAGACTATGAGATCATCCTATAATCCCCAGATGTATGGGATGTATGTTTGAATAAAATCATTTAATATGTAAATTACCTACTCTGTATGTGCATCTCTCAAAGGATGGCATGTGGTTCTCAATATCAACTAATACATATAGGTTTTTAAACCCCCTCCCCCCCAATATTGTTATGTTCAGATCTACTCCCTATTAGAAATAGTTCTCACAGAACTCACTTTATGTGTATTAAATCATACACATACAAATATCTCCTCTTATTCACTAAGTGAGTCACTTAGATCATTAATATATGAAAAACAATCCATCAACTGATTGATAGTCTATCAGATAACATTATGAATCCTTAGGGTCATAGGTATCCATGTCACATATTCCATCATGATATCCTCCCACTTCCACATGGGGGATATTATTTTCTAGATAAAACCACAAGGATGTTGGTTCTCATCCTTTACCCTCTGGTAAGTGATGCATTGGGAAACCGAACCATCTATGTCCCTCTTCATCCCAGTCCACTAAACTATTTGACTGAAGTTAGGGTTCCTATTTTTATCACATTAATATATATCCCATATATATGTATGGATGTCTTTCATTAGATCCTCTTAGATGGGAGTAAGGAATACTTCGCTCCCATACAGAAGGATAAACTCATTGTCACCAAATAACCACCTGAGTATCATGATCCTTCATCTTGTTATTCCCACAACACAAAACACTCCTCGTCTGACTCACACCCCTTCATCAACTTATATAGAAAAGAATTAAATTACACCAATGGAGAACCTATCATCAAACCCGGGTTCTCATAAGAATACATCCAAGTGTTATCTAGTAAAATCATCAATCATAACATCTCCTAAGATGGTTTCTTACCTTGATCCGAAGATACCAGTATATTATGTCTATGATAATATTATATGTTGATTCATTTCCCATATGTATATTCAATATTATATTAAATCATATAAATAGACTCCACCAGGAACTTCATCATCAAGTTTATGTACCACATTTTAATAATATAAAAAAGACTATTGTTGTTAGTGTCAACACAAAAAATCAAACCAAATCAATGGTGTTTCCATATCTTTAATGAATGAATTGTAGTTTACATAACCATGTCATCATTAGGGTATTTATTCTTCTGGTTTCATAGTTTACATTACCCATAAGCTATTACCTTCCCCTTCTATATCATTATTTCTCAGAAACCAATTACAAATCCATCCATGTGTAAAAAATAACAAATAATATGTTTGAGATTTATATTCAATAATGATATATTTAACATCATCTTCACTACATGAAATGTATCTACTTAGTTTTTCAACCAATAAATATTCACTCCCTTATTCATTAACCCTGTTTTGGTTGATGATAATCATAATAAGTAATGGATAGATCATCAATAATATCCAAATAATCCAAAAATTCTTCTGATCTCAAACTCGACGCAAGGATGTGTCTATGATATCATCCACACAACTTTATATGAGTCCATAACCATAAAAATATCATTTACCACATTTCATAAAAAAGCACCTCCAAAATCTAGAAGTTATTATTTGATATATTCCTGAAAAAATAGTTTTCTCAAAGAATACTAGTATCTTTATCAAATTATATACAATTCTGCTCTGGTGTATGTGAGTATAAGATGATTTCATCAATAAACACCATGATGAACGAGTCTAGTAATGGGATAAAGATAATGTTATTTAGAACCTTGAATATAATTTTTTCATTCATCATCCAAAATGTTATCCATATCTATTCATTTCTCCCAAACCTATTCTCAAAATTACATCTTCATGATTTCACCTATCTATCCCACAAAAGGTGATAACCTAATCCAAAATCAATCTTGGAAGACCCCTAGGCTCCCCATAACTATTATTAAAAGTCATGGATGCAAGGAAATGGATATGGGTTATTAACTATAACCTTTTTCAATATCATGTAATTTATATAGAGTCAAATACTATATTTCAACATCTTGTATAATAATACAACTGCAACCCATAGAGTAGTACTTGTCCAGATAATGACCTCCTTCATTATGTCATCAGGATAAACCCCAAGATGCATTAGATTGATTGGAACCACATGATATTTAGGTATCTGAATGGGATATGCACTCAACACAAGAGTTATCTCAAATTCATCTCCTTAATGGTGATGAAATCTTATAAATCCATCAATAAAGGCATCCTACTATAGATCGATTACAGTTTTAAATATAATGGGGTAACAACAAGTCCTAAAAAATGATCCAAGACCTCCATATGAATCATGTTCATCCCATGATAAATAATTTCATTTCAAACTCAATTTGACACCAGATCCCATTATAACATCATTAAGAACCTCTATCCCTTTAGTGATGTAAATAACACAAATCTATGGTATAAATTAATGTGTTCTTGGATGTTGTTTAACTCGTCGATGTTGATAATGACATAGTATATTATCCTGTCCTATATTAGGAAGTCCCATAGATTATTATAACAATGGGTGACTATAGTAATCTTTGGGTCTCACTAGAGAAGGTACACTTTATTACCCAACTGTATATCAAGGGAAATTCACTAAGAAGAAAATTTCACTACTCATTAAACACAACTAATTAATTGTGCATATATGAATATATAAAAACAACCAGTATCAAACAATGTAGTAGATAATTTAGACATGATAGATATATTATCTCAAAAAGTAGATGATCCTTCTACACCATATTCTAAAAATTTTTTCCATTTCATTTACATTAACGTCCTCGACATTGAAACCATGTCCTTAATAAGTATGAATCACCTATGTAATTATTATTTTGGAAATATTTATGATGAAACCAATTGGATCCATCATTCTTAGATTGCATCATCTTCAACTGACTAAAAAATCATAGCCTAATAGATCTAGAGTTAAAATACTGATTATTCCGCTTATTTCCACATCTCTCTCATTGGATTTGATATACTTTCTATACTCAATGTTAATAATAGATCTCCCCACATTTGATTCATTATGGGTAACCTTCCATGGTAGATGAAGAAAATAAACTTTGATGCACTTGTATACTAATTCTCTACTACACATCCATATCTTCCGCTTAATATCATCAGAGGTGGTACACATTGTATAAGTAGGAGACCCACCCAATATAGAACCTAAGTGTAGATGAAGACAAAATGAATAACCCTCTTCTAAGAACCATGTAATGGTAAATGAATTCAATAGAACCTTCATGTATGTTGTTTAGATGACAGTATAGACCAACTATCTAGTGTAAGGATTATGGATAATGTGGAACATCATAGCCTTATGAGCATCAGTATAGGAGAGAAATGGTAAAAATCGATGATTCGTAGTAAAACAATTTGTGTTGGTGCACATTGTCATGAAACCATGACATAGATATACAAACTCATATTCTTAGTCAATATATAGTGTATCTGGAAATAATTTCCTAAATATTAGTTTTTATAGCCTCCCAAGGGAGTCCCTAACGTCGAAAAAATTATCCCATGATTCTCCAACAACACCTAGAGAGTTTATACATGGTGAAAAAAAAATCATATCGACATTCCTTTACTTTGGTGTTTGAACTATGTCAAAAAACCATATATGATATCCACACATTCATTAACATCATACAGTCCACTTGTTCCCTTAATGAATAGAAAATTCTTGAGATGAAAATAAATTATGTAGTTGACCATGGATACTTGTGGAATGACTCTTAGTTGGAATGGTCCTACTGTATGTATCACTAGAGTAGGTGTGGAAGTATTTTCAATAACATCCTCACACACAATAGGTGGTGATATTTTATCACCTTTAGCAACCTAATAAATAGCAGAAGGTACCCCAATTGATCTTCTATTTAGTTGACTATTTTTAATATGATTGTATGAATTAGAACATAAGTCGTTATAACCTAACATTTTAATGGGATCACAAAAATGGTTTCCTTAGGACTCTGCCCACAACCCAATGTAAAACCCAATTATCAATAAACAATGTATCTTCTCTACATGTTAGTGATAATAATAATATATAAAATAAAATACAATATCATATTCTATTTAGCTAAATAATTCTAATAAATATATATTATAATAGGAATAAAAGATAGATATATCACAATATAGAGAATATATCCCAAAAATATAGCACCATTCAAGGAATTTAATTAATGAACTATAGTGAAGCATAGTTACAATTATATATATGGAGTGTGATCCTATATAACGAGACATTATTCATTAGTTCAATAAAAATCTCACAAGAATGGTAACATTAATTCCATCCCGGATAACCAAGATGCCCATTACACATGTGTTGCCTAATAATAATAAAAATACAGTACCTAGATCACAGACAAATTTTTCTTCCTATTACATCATGTGTTAGTTCAAAATAAGAATAAAGAAACTATGCTCTGATACCATTTTATAATACCCACACCTAAACAACTAGGTTTGGCCTAGAGGGTCACATGACCTCATGCATGCCTTCCCTTATACAAGAGTGTGTCGACTAAAATTGAAGGCATTTTTCTGCATATGGATTACATATACCCTCAGTATCATGGAATATATATAAATTAAAATCAATATTCAATTTAATAAATAGACATAGTTTCTTTTAGAAATTAAAAGATACAATATGTTTCATATAATAATTAGATAAGTAGGCTCCCATGGAGGAAAGACAATCCAGAGTTAAGTAAAAAATTAAATAAATAAATAAATGATTGTACGTCATCCATAATCCATCCTGGTTATCCACTACCTCTACTCTTTTCATCTCAACCATCATATATTTGTACCTTATCCTTACTTGCGTCCCTGAACAAGAATTATTCATGGGAATCAAAAGTCTCATTTCTCGGTGTGAGTAATGAATCCTAATAGGACAATAGCAATGCATCCTTAGCTGGTTTTATCATTTTAAAAAGTGTATTATATGAAAAATTAAAACTAATTAACAAAACAAAAATCCAAAATTGATCAACCATTTGTTAAAAAATAATACATTCTCTCTAATGATACAAGAATCAAAACTATCTTGTAAATAATTTCATGATATCATAGACAATCAAGCACTGGGAACTAGGATAATAATCATGATAAACATGATTGCGTATATATCCTACTCGATATACAGTAGTTTGGATTTGTTTCACGTTCTCATAATCTTATATGTGTTGATTGATAATGTTACTCAGTATCCACTAAAAATTTTGTATCATTGTCTTTATCAATCACAATGTTTCATGTTTTCCACCTTGAATACACAAGGAATTAATTTACTTCTACACATTACATAGGCCCATAAATACCATCATCACAAGTCATTCTCGGTCACCCCTATAACGGATGAACATGTCAGGATCATCCACCTACTTTGGGTTAAATAAAAATACGTCCAATGGAACAAATCACATGGTAAACACACATTAACTAATATTATATCATCATGTGGAAAAGTATCAATATAAAATACATCTTACTTACTTTGATCATTAATAAAAAATATATGAGAATTCTCATTTAAATGAGTATCACATAAGACTCTCATTAGAGATACACCTATATGTAGGAAATCACAATCAAGAATGGATATCAATTAAGCCAAACAAAGTCCTATATCACGGAAATATTGTAAACAAGATCCCAAAAAATTTAGGAAATTATAACCTTAATGTTGTTGATGAAGAATATCACGATTAAACATAAAAATTTATCCATAGTCAGATATGTGTATTCATAGTCTCAACTTACCTTCCAATGATTCATATAAATGAATCTAACTATTTAATTTGTAAATAACATATAACATCATATAAGATAATAAATTTTCTCACATGGATTGTCTAATATAGACATGATATTCTGATATTAACATTATTGCTAATTCTAGATTATTTCATAGATAATGAAAACATTACAATATGTGATAATAATCCCTCATTCTAGGATAATCAGAAATAGAAAATGAGTAATTATATTTATTTTTTCAATAATTCTAGGTTTTTAAAATTTTATGAATTTTTAAATTATTTATGAAAACAGAATAGATATTATCTCATAAACATATTGTGAGAGTATTACATGAATTTTATACATGGGTATTATCCTTTGTAAAAATAGAACCCATAACAGAGGGGAGAGGTAATGTTATGTCATAAATGGATACAAGTTGAAGAACTCAATTTAGCCACAAGTGGTTTTGTAATACATGAAAAAAATGAATTTTTGGGTATCTCAGCCCCAAAATGGATTCAAATATAAATGATGGTTTTAAGGATCATATTAATTTCATCAACCTCATACTATATAAATATTTTTAGTAGTAAATACAAAATAATTATTAATAATTTAATTTTTCATTGTAACATTTCATGAATTTAAAGTGTTTAATTTCAACCCATAATAATTTATTAATTCAAAACATATCATGAGATTTAATTACCAAAATTTTTAGCATATAAAAATTCCAAAAGAGAGTTATTTGTTTAATTTAGGGATGGAGAAGCATAAAATAATGGTTTAAAAATATTACCCCCAAAATGGTGTGGTGTAAGGGTTAAATGGTTTTTAATATACACTACTCCTCGGTATGACATAATGTTACATGACTATCCATACAAATACTTTTACACCAAGGTAGTACCCTTATGTATCATTTTTTACCATTACATGGAAGTCATGTTTCCTTTACATAACATTTGGAAACATGAGGACACCCTTACACAATAATGGTTTTCCATTACACAACCTTTAAAAAAACCTAGTTACCCTTATAATGTTTTAATGATACCCTTACGAAACTCGGTTTACCCTTACTCAAAGTTGTATTTTCCCTTAAAATACATGTATTACCCTTACGGTGAACAAAGAAGTAGGGAGTTTTATTTACACCATGATTAGAAAAAATTCTTAATCATATACTACATCCCTTTTACCCTAACACAACGACCAAGAAAATGTCATTACCCTTATGTAAATCTTCCAAACCTGGTGTTACCATTATCAAACGATATTAAACCATATGTATGTGTAATATTTATTGAAAAAATGGATTGTTCTTTATAAAATACATATATATTTTAAATAAAATTGGGTTTGGGGATAAATTAAAAATACAGAATATTACATCCAACTATATGTAATGTTATCAAAGTAAATATTTTAAATGATTTAGGTGATTTCCAATGATAATTATGTATCTAATATTGGGGAATAACATAATTTTTTAACGATCGACACATTGGTTTCTTTGGATAAAATGAATAACCACACAATGAACATCTGTTTATTGAGTTTCATTGACTATAATCATAGGTCTATATATTATTTCCCTCAAATCATAGAACTATTAAAAAAGTGAACATGAAAACCCATTCCATCATAATAAATTTATAAGTGTTATGGATATTTTGAATACTTGAGTGGGAAGTTAAGTAGTTCTCATGTCCTTCGGTTTCTATTGGACATGGTGTTCTTTGAATTTATATATGAATCTTATCATATGGAGACATAATATTCCATGATACATAGGAGATAAATGATATAAAATTTCTCAAAATAGATTCATGTTTATGATTGTAACTACTCCACCCATGATATTTATTTTTTATTAGCGGTTCTTTCCGAGAATCTACGACCATGTTATCTCATATGTGATCACATTATGGTATTAAAAATATCTAGAGGATTATATTCCATCTATATGATATAATAGTTTTATTATTTTATATGGATTAAGGCCTTGTAGGAGTATAAATTTGAGATCCCCTACACTATATATAAGTGAATTGTAGTCTTAGGCTTGTCAGGCACAAATTAATAAGAAGATATTTTTAGAAGTTTGCAGATGCATGTATGTTGATAGAGGATATTTCAAAAAGGTGACTTGATATGTAAGAAAATAATGGATAATTATTCCTTTACCTGATAATATTTTATTCATTATTGATCCATTATGTGGTAGAGTCCTTGTGGGGACACTCATAGGTAGAGGTGATATAGGATTTTGTCATCCATGGTAATTATCTCGAGGAAAAATTTGTGGATGATCCTTAGAGGATGATATATTATGATATATTACATTTTATGATAGTGGTATGAGATGCGGTTCTTCATGATTTTAATATATCATCATTTATTTTACTTCCTTTCGTGTAGAATATGTATCATTGCATGATGAGTTTTTTTGGTTCTCCAAGATAAATTTTTCAGTAATAGAGTTGATATTGTAAGTGGGTGTGGGAATAATTCTTGATGGTTTTCATAAATGGTTTAACCTGTGTAGAGGGAGGATTAAAAACTGTATGATTTATTGTATAATATTTAATGATGATTTCCATATTCTAAGAAATATGTGAGTTGGGTGTCAGGGATGTTATGATGATTTATTTTATGGATAAGATTATTGGGCTTCATAGGATATCAGGGGCCATAATTTATGATTTGGATCCTTATTTTAACTAATGATCATAATGATATGTAATAATATTTTTGGAAATGATATATTCTAAATAAATTAGTTATATCCATTGATAGAAAAGCATATGGATTTTAACATAAATATATTACCAGATATGATGTATTCATGTATATTGGATTTTAGTGGACCATGGGAAAACCACCACCTCTTGCTTGAGTTCTCATCCAGGAATGATATCTCTCTAATATTTTTGTGGATTCATTTGAGTTTTTTATGTATAAGCATCAAGATATCCATTATATTGTGTTAATGTTGTTGATTTCACAATCCAAGGACAAGATTTGTTGTATATCATGATGAAGATGGTTTATAGTGTTCAATAGTAGATGTAGGTAGTTTAACACCATTATAAGTCTTATGTGCATTTTTGTGGTAATATCTAGACTTTGAAGTTATCTATCTTATTCACCTAATGGATTTACCTCAACATGTTCATCAAAAAATTCGTTAAATTAATATTCGATATCCTCATTTTTTTTCATTTTAATTTATTACAACATAATTGCATGGTGGCGTATCACCTAGAACACCCCCAAAACATGATTGAGTGCACTATGTCATTAATGTGTCCTATATTCATCATTATATTTAGGATGAAACCCATGTTCTTGTTTTTGTGGATTTATAATATGAGGATGAAGTTTCATTCTTGGTGAGACTAGTCTATATTTAGAAACATTTAAGGATGGTGTTTCATGAATGTGTTAATCACTGGGGTTTTATTCGATGAAGGCATGGAAGATTGGATTAGATTATGTATAATTGTTAATAAATTTCCATGTTTTATTCTTGAATAATATAAGGATTATTTTTGGGATTAGGTGCAGAGATGGTGTGAGATTCTGAGTCCCGGTGTACCTAGAAATAATTTCTGAATTATATTATGTTTATTAAATTCATATTCACATTATTTCTTGAAAAAGTAGAATAAAATCAAAAAAACATCTAAATGTAAATATAAGGCCATATTTGGGGACAAATCATGTGTTTTATCCTATGTGTGATCGAACCATGGAACATGTTAGTAATTCAGGTAATATTGCAGTCATAGGAAAACATTTAAATGAATTAATAGAATAAATTAATTAATTTCATTAATTTAAAAACCAAATAATCATTCTATAAAAATTTATTTTTTAAGAGATCATATGGATATCCACTAAACCCAATATATCTAGAGAACTATAAGAGATATTTTTAGTGGTTTTTTTTGGATGAACATCCACTGGATCGTGGATCGTCGATCTGTGTATGGTGAAGCTTGTGGATCTCACCAACGACAACGACATTCCATCCTTCTTCACTAGTGATCATTCTTAATTGATATAGGATTTTTATTTTTATTTTTGTATTTATCCCAATTATATTATTCCCATGACAGGCAGTAATCAATCAACAAATTAATTGATTCACATATCCTGTGTATTTTCGGTATGGGTAAGATTGGTCCATGAATTAGGGATTTTTTATGATGATTTTGTTATATCTTCATTTATTGTTCTAATAGAAATTTAATTTGGAAAATAAAAATAATTTTATATGGGTATTTACTCAAATATTTGGTTTATATATTTCTGTTTTTTTATAATCATTCATCGCAAACAGTGGCATTGTCCAGCGATGCAACAAATATTGGTTAAAACATCATTGCAAAGACATTTCCTGGTGCAAAAATTGGTGTCATAAATCTGTGATTATTATGATGTGGGGATCGTATGAAAATGCTTCATAAGACGAGCTCGAATGACATTTGATATCCCATGTTTGAGAGATACTTGTGACACTAATATGGATGAATGATAACTGATTATTTTTCAAATAAAACGACCAGATTCTTGTGAGCAATGACACCCACGCCCAGCTAGAGTAGATCCTCCTTCCCTAGAGATATTCATAACTCGATTGACAACCGGTGCCACATGTGACGAAAAGGATGTAGGGACTAAGGGTTCTAAAATATTACATAGTACATGACATGTATAATGGAGCTATAAGTAGTGTGGGACCCCAGGAGTGGTGTTAGGGTTTCTATAATATGTTGAGTATAACATAGCATATGACCCCATTCATATTGAATTTGACCATTTCATGGTTCATGGGAATGTAGATGGGGAGGTACCTGGGAATAAGCATGGGTAGTGCTAGTCTTACACAAAGCCATCTAGTTGTACATGGACACGGTCATAAGTATAGTATCTCCGACACACCATGTACTCTAACATAGAAATTAGTATAGGGATTGATTCACAAGAAGGGACCATTTTCAAAGGGACATTCAGTGTACTTATTCCGACATGGGTTGGATCCCTTGCCATCTTTAGCATGGGCTTGTTTTTTAGGGATTGTTCTATTGATCCATTACCTGAGGGTTAGTATAGAATCACATAATACTCATATAATAGTCCTTCGAATTGATTTTTTACCACATTAAAAAGAAACTCTAAAGATTAGAGTGAAAACATATTTTTATAACTACACATAGTATAATGTTTTCTTTAGGGATACGTATTATATAAAGTTCTTGTAATAACTTCTTGGGTAAAATTATAGTATATTATATCATCATCTTACCAAAGGTAGAGTTCATTTGATCATCATGACCAACACTATGTGGGTGCCAGTCCTCAATGTAGCTTGTTACTAGAGATTGATTTTTCATTAAACCTCATGGACTTGGGTTTGATCGTGAACTATGTATCATTCTCTGTATATTTAAAATATATACTTATTGTGGAGAGACCTAGTGATTCATACATCTTGGATGGAAGATATCAGTGTTATGTGACGCATGGAGAATGTTCCCTAGAAGGAGTTCCATATTTAACTATCAAACATGATCCATGGATGAGAATTACAATTTTTACATTATATTGATAATGTTTTCCATTCTTGATTATATCTAAAAATTCTTGTTATGTGTTTTTTAGACATATAATTCTATTGAGGAAGCTAATAATCATTTTTTATATGGTTAATCATTCTAGGGTGTCCTGAAGTGTATTATGATACTCACCCCTGTATGGGTATTCATCACACCTATCATGTCTTATGTATATGATCACCCTTTTAATGGATTCATAGAAAGACTAGATATAGGGAGAGATTAGTGAGCCAGTCTATATAATGTATATATTGGAAGTTACCTTGATAGTAGTATACTCATATAATTTTTGGTGGGATAAGTTTTCATACTCTTTGGTGGGATTATATTTTTCAGTTTTTAAATTTCCATACATTTTTTCATACCATGATAATGAGATGTAGATATATTCATGTTTTTTATCATTTGTTTAAAATTTTATCATTGTAAGGGCTTATATATGTGTGTTTGAATAGGATTCTAAAGATAAGGTATTCTATGTGAGTGATATTACTACTCAACACTAGTATGTTTCCCCATACCTATTGATGGTAGGCATGGGGATATCACGTCATGGGCCTCACTGGGATGGGTCATGAAATATTAGAATCATATGAGTTAGCTCTATATTGGGACTCATGTCTCTTATATTGGTTAGGGGGTTTTTTTAATTTTTTTCCAGTTCATCTTTAAAACTAGGTAAACCAGTATTGTTACAGTGGCCCCATGTATATATACATCCGGACTCTAATCACATTTAATTCAACTCAATAGATATATACATTAGTTGTAGGTAAAACATTGGTACATGCTTCATCTAAGATTGGGTTTTGGTTTCCATGTCCTTCATGTGTCATCTATATAGATATTCTCATTTACCATAGTACATCATTTCTATTTAAGGATTCATTTTTTATGTATACTAGCTATGATTTATTATCATGATCACATGGATGATCCAATCAGTAAAAAGGCATATATACAAGGGCCTAATCTAAAAGAATTCCCACAAGGTGGTGCAATGTTTATACAACCATATGTACAGAAATTGATGTTACCTACATTACCAGCATATGGGGTGTATATGATATGTGTGCTTCATAAGTTATAGAAAATTTGAACCCTTAGATTTCAAGGTTAGAAAAACACACACGTTGTTGTGGATTGGTGTGAGGTGGTTATGAGATACTTTCATCTTTTTTTGAAACCATCAGATCCAATAGTGGTCTAGGAAGTGAGCCATATCATTGGATCAAAATGAAAATGGGGGGGGGGGGGGGTTAGTGACCAAGTCATATGATGAGATAAATCTTTCATGATCAGATTTCAATAACATTTAATAAGAGTATTTATCTCTAGATACATTAATCTATGTACACATCCAAGATCTTCTATAGCTTTATCAATGTTGTACGTTAGTCTATGAGTATTAATTGAGGTTCCCCAACCTCTCTATGTACTTGATGCATGTGTTCCATGCTATGTAATTATATGATTAGAACATAACATGTGGATAACATAGATATATCCTACCTAGGTTAATACCTCTATGAATTACTGCTTATGTTGGGGTCTTAGAGATTTCCTTTGTGATCAAAATTTTTCTGGCTGAGGAGATGAAGACAGTTGTTCCTAATGTTGGGAGAAAAAGATTTGAGACATCAGCAATAGGGAAGAAATGTCAACCATAGGGTCCTAGAAGTCCGATCCAATTTGGGTACAATCCCATGATTGAGTTTTGTGGTTGAGGGGTATCATGATGGGTATAGACACCCCAAGGAGATGTGGTGAAACTATTTTTATGATATGTGAAATCTTTTATTATATTATTCATCTTGTATTATAAATGACAGGGAGATAGTGGATGGACTATCTATATAGAGGAAGCAGCATGAGAAAACTAGTCTCTCGGATAGTGGACTTGATAGAGGAGATAGAAGATAATCTAGAGGCAGTATAAGTTTTTAATTGATACAACCACTAATACTATGTGGTCCACTGCATGCTCGTGGTGTTAGAGGACATGGGTGGATAATATTTTAGGAGGATGAGGTTAATGACCCAAAGGCACCAAGGATGATACGAAGTATGATCTATTTATTTTCTACCATAAATTTAGTAATGGTATAAAAATGTTCTATTCATTTATTTATCTTCACATATTTATTTTGTGATTTAGATATTTCAGTTGAGTATTTGTATCGACTATTATTCTTGGAGATTCCATCGAGAAGTGACTTAGTGAACAAACACTTTTGCTAACAGTGTGACCAAACTCATGGAGGTAATAGTTTATAATGGGAAATAATTGTATTATTGATTATTATTTATGATATCGTATTAGCGATAGAATGGTTTTATAATGTTAATTCCCATGTAGACAGTTTCTGGATGAGGTTGTAGTGTGTCTGCAACAATGGTACCAGTATTCTTTTATGGGTGAAAATAAAACCCAATAAATATTGGATGGAAACATATATTTGAGGTTGAAATAAATTACTCATTAGATGGATATTATAATCCATGGTTCATTATATGAAATGATATTTCAATTCCCTACATTTCTGGTGGAGTATAAGGACATTTTTCAGATGAAATTCTTGGCTAACCTCCCCCACGAGAGATATAATTCTACATTTACCTACACCAATGGATGAACCCAATATCTACACATGAATTTCATATACCACCCTAAGAGATTCATGAGCTGAAGGTGTAGTAGGAGGAATTTTAGGGTGCAAGATTTTTTAGACATAGTGTTTCATCGTGGGAAGACATAGTTTTGTTTTCCATGAATTTTGACTTGATATTGAGGTTTTAAATGGATTTCCATCCACTTAAAATACAGAACTAAAATTAAAAGTATACAGTACCATAGATTAATGACCTATTAAATATGTTGAGAGGGAAAATTGGATTCCAATTATTTACCTTAGATTAGGATATCACTAGTTGTCAATATAAGAATAGGATATACAAAAGACGTATTTCAGATGTCGATACAATCTCTATGAGTACATAGTGATTCACTTTGTCTTGTATAGTTACCTTTCAGTGTCCATGTGTCTCCTGAGCTGTATCATTAAATAATTATTAAACTGATTCATGTTAGTTTTCATCAAGAATGTCATATTAGGCTCAGTATCTAAGGAGAAGCATGAGAGACACTTAAGGATGGATCTAAGTATACTCTGAGAGAACAATCTTTAGGGAAAGATATCGAAGTTGTAGTTTGGGAATCATGAAATCCAAATTATGGAATTTTATCTTGTTAGATGTTGTAGTTGTGGACATATAGATTTTTGAGGAAGTGTTATCTTTTGAGATGCCTAAGAGTGATAATTTTGAAGAGCTTCATTGGTTTGGAAGAAATGTATTGATGATTCATTCCATATTTATCAATGATATTTTCTCCATTGAATGGTTTTTCCTAAAAGGGTAATACTTTCATGTAAAAATTGGGGTTCCACTAGGAATCAATGGAGTTCAAATAAAGACTGACATTTGATCCCATATTGATATTTCGATAGGAGGGTTTTAAATATATAGTGCTTTGTGATGCATTGGGAACTGCGCTTGGTCCTTTATGATGCATTGGCATCCATTTATTGCCTATGGTTCATGTTTGTTAATGCCATATGAGAAGAACTATCCAAACGACGATCTTGGGTTAACAATGATAATTATTTCACTAATGAAGATGCGACACTACCTAATTTTTTAGTAGTGTAATGTCTATTATGTCCATAAGTCTATTATATATAAATTAACTCATAAAGATATTAACTTGATATAAAGTATAATTATAGAGTTTCTCAAGGATTATGATTTCTAAATTTTCTATACAATGAGGAAGGGGAACATGGTTGTAGATTCTCTTATTAGAAGATCATAATCATCGTTTGTGAGTGAGGCATTGGGATTGTTTGCATCTTCATAGTTACCATCTATGGATGGGGTTGGGGTAGATTACATCTAGTCAATGGTTATTACCCATCAACCTTTTTAGTTATATAAGGAGTCACAAAATAGGGATATGGACTCTAAGACCCTATATAATTATATATCCCATTGACATGCTAAGTGTCTCTCATGCTTCTTATCAGAAAGTGATTGATGAGAACTATGATCTAGTATGTTTATCTAAACACCATGATGATTAAGAGTGTAAGTGGTATGAGAAATTTGTATACTTAATGATTTTTTTACCACATACGTACATGGGTATTGATTCTATCTAGGTGATCATGCACTGACTCTTCTAGTTAGTACACACGCTAGAAATCTGAGAGAATCGTTTGGTAGAGTGATTTGGATGTCTCCATGTGAAAGAGAAAGTATTAATCCCTACATATACCATGAAAATTATTTCATGACTATCACTCATTCTTCGCATATTTGTTATGAATGGAATTAGATGAGGCATTTTAGACTAATCTACTTTTGTGAATGGCTTTTCATCCATAGTCTGATGACCATACTAATAATACCATTCATGTATTGGTGGACATATTAAGGGCTATCAAGATAGAATTTTTCCATTGTTAGGAGGATCACCTACAATTGGTGGAGTTTGAAAACCATAACAACTACCAATCAACTATCAGCATGACACTATTTGGGGTCTTGTATGTGTAATCCTTCAAGTCAAAACTATGACGGAATGACCAAGGAATGTAAGCTCTTATGGGAATAGAGTTAGTGGGATACACTAAAGATATATTTTAGGCCATAAAATAGGGGATACAAACATATGTCATAAGTCTTATGTGTACTAATTATAGTTGGCTTTGGAGTATGAGGGGGAATGTTTATGTGCTCTTATGGGTTTCACCTCAATGAGGATTATTGCAATTTGGATGGGGTTGAAATATATCTTTTTGATTCATTTGTCTGTTTTTAATACATGTTGCAATGGAGAGGTAGAACGTCTTAGATTTACCATTATAGTTGTGCTGAGACCATGAAATCTTCCATGTGTTGTATCAAAGGAGTTTTGTAAATGATATGTCCCCCATTATCGACTGAACTAAGCTAGAAATTGAAAATGGAGCTTTGTTTTTTGAGTATCTAACAAATATCGATGATTAATTAGAGATGATCCTTAATGGTTTATTGAATCCACTAGTGTGTGTCCTTATGGAATCACAAGAATATCTAGAAGATAAACTGGGACATGAAGCTCAGATACATGCTTAGAACCCACACCTCATTGTAATGTTGTTTTGACTTTTTGGCATGTAAAATCCCAAGTTGGGGATATTTTAATTTAAAAATATTTTACACAATTTTTTGTAATGTTATATTGATTATTTTAAAAAAAATCACAGAGACAATGTGATATTACATGGAACAGTGTACCCAAATTAATTTAAAATATATTAATTTTATTAAATACTAACATTATTAGGTTTTTTGGAAAGGAGTAACAACCTCTAAACAAAGTCTTGAACAAAAAATAATATGCCTCAGTTGGGTTTAGAGCATGTGATTTACCCTAGGAAAAATATATAATTAGAATGTGTTGGGAGTTCAGGTGGTGGTGTGGTCTGGGGAAGATGTCTAAATGATTTAATTGAATAAATTTATTTATTAAATTAATTTCCTTACATATTAATGTGTCAATAAATACATATTTATAAATAGATCTTAGGTTTGGAAGATATACCTTAGAGATCTAGAGAACCACCCTAGAGAGTCTTTAAGGATCATTCGTAGATGAACAACCACCAGATCATGCAATGATGATCGATGTATAGAAGAGAAACTAGATCATACCAACAACAGTGACATGAGATTATTATTCTCAAGATATTGATCAAAATTGTGTTATGATGGTTATTTATTTGGATTTGTCCCTGTTTTTTATTCCTATGATGAATTTGAATCAATCCACCAATGAATTGATTCACGGATCGTGTGTATTGAGGGTATGGGATAGATTTATCCTGGAATTGGGGATTTATTTTTGATATTTTTCTATTAATTAATCATTATAATGGAAATAAATCATGTCCAACGTAGACATTAAATACGGATCAGTAATCATGTATTGTTTTTTTAATTTATTCTCCATTCTTAATATGTTTTGGGAAATTTCGTTGGTTCGTGGTTCGACAAATATGAGATACAAAATCATTTCACACCAAAATCATTGTGATATAGATAGTTCTTGTAGATATTGAATCAGTATGTAGAAGTGAACATATGATGAAAATGGTGATGAATAAATAATTTTATAATTTGACACCCTAGTACGATGGGTACTTGATAGATGATGAGGACGAATGATAAAAAACTCCCATGAGAATCAAATGATTGGATTCTAGTGAGTGGTCAAAGTGAGGCTTTGATAAAGTAGATCTGAATTGCCAGTAGTGACTTATATATGGATTAATGTTTTATGTAGTTGGAGATTATACTGAATAATAAACTTTGGGTTCTAGAAAATACCATAGTACATGGCGTGTATTGTAAATATGAACCCCACGTGGGTCCCTGGTTGTAGTGCTAGGTTTTTTGTTAGATATTATGTGTCACACGACATGTGAACCCTATAAGACAACTTGTGAACCTTTTTTAAAACATTTTAATTTTCTTGGGAGGTACATGGTCACATTTATGGGAATGGATTACAGTACATAGGCAGGACCATCCAAACATGGATGCGGTCAGGTGTACACTGTCTTAAATACATCGGGTACTCTGACACGAACTCAATAATGTTCCTTGATACACGGGCATGACCTAGTGGATAAGGGACAAACTATGTACTTATAAATAATTATTTTTTCTCACTAAAACATATCTTGGAGTGATTTTCCTCTTTATCATGGAAATGATTCATTAGGGAGTTCTCCCCTGATCCAATCCCTAATGTTTAGTTTAAAATCACATATTACAAATGGGATTGTGATCCATTCCAATGAATTTGTTTAATATTATAGTCGGAATCCATAAACAATGCATGGATTGAGATCATCTATCATCACCATTCCCTTGGTGTAGTTTTTTGTATTTTTGTGACCAACAATATGTGGGTGTTTATCCTCTACATAAACAGTTATTCCATTATGAGTTGTTTGTATATCCCATGGTCTTGGGTATGATCCTCGTATGTGAATCATTTTCTTTAGACATTTAGTATATATAAATTCTTAAGCTACTTGATGATTCATACATCTAATTTGGATACCATCATTTCTATCCTTCATTGAAGCATGTTCTCTTGGATGAATGTTAAGTGAATCCTTCATGAATGATCACTATAATGGAATTACGGTTGTGGATTTATTTTGAGACATTATATATTTAATGAGAATAGTTGGATATTATTATTATTTTGTTTTGTCGACATAATTGTATAATGATCTAACTGTTATTCTTTTTTTGTATTCATTTTGAATTTTGATTGTCTAAATATGTATTGTTATACTCACCAATACATGGATATTTACCACACATATCTTTGTCTTATGCATATGATCAACCTTTTGTTGTGGTCATAGAGGGACCCAAGCTAGGTGGATCTTAGAAAGATAGGATGAATGAGATGTATTCCCAATGATAGCTTGATAATAGTGAATTTTTTATACTTTCATGTTGGACTTGTTTTTAATCTCATTGTGTTGGGATTGAATTTTACACATTATGTGTTCATTGCATGTTTTCATATAATGATAGTTTAATATAGATATATTCATGTTTTTTTAATTAGTTTTTTTACATTTTTACATTATATGGACTTGGAGACGTGTGTGTTTATAGGTAACTTAATAAAAGGACTCCCATGTGAGAGATATGACTACTTGGTGCATGTTTCTATCCCCCTTTCTAATAGAGGTGGAATTGGGGTAGTTACAACATGGGACCCACTAATATATGATATGACCGAATATGGGGATGTGAGTGGTTGGTTCATCCTTAGTATCATCATCTACCAAATTTATTTTGGAATTGGTATATATGATCATATTAATTTTTTTTATGATTACTGATATTTTTTAGTAATAACCATGTTCCTCTAACATTTTAGTTTTATTATTATTCATGAAAGATCATTGAGAGGTATCTTATTGGGTGTTTGTTTTATCTTCATTTCTTTTCTTCCTATGTTTGGTTTTAATTCTAATGGATGATAATTATTTATCTAGTATCTAAAACAATGGAATGGATCTTTATTACATATAATTTAGTTTTATTGGGTGTTGTAGGTGTCTATATGGATTCCAGAGCTATCCAAGATGCGATGAGTATTGTTTTAGGATATATTGAATATAAAACACATATGGTGGCAGGTTTGGTATTGGTATTTTTTGATGCGTGTTTTGGGCATATGGTAGTGGTGGATGGTCATATTGGTACTTGATGTACATATGGTGTAAAACAACCATAGTGATATGTATTGTTATTGAAATGTTACCCTACATAAATTAGGGAAGGGACCCATGATAGTGGTGTAAGGTGTGGTTTTATATTTAATTTGTTCATTGTAACCTTTGGATGTGTGAAGCACCTGGTCCATGGGTGGTGGTAATAGTGCCTTGAAAGTTTCCTTATGGGAAATCATGTTATCCAAAACACTTTTGTTTATATGTTTTGTTGTGGTTAGATATGAGATAGAGAAGTGTGATGAGGGAAGGATATTTTGAGTAGTGTTTCATCATATTGTGGTCTTTGGTGTGATGTGTATAAATATGGAGGAGTTTCTTCTATATTGTAGTGAAATTATTTGAATGTTATTTGAGGAATAATCATGTGTCTAAAATTCCATATTGTTTTGTAATTTTCTCTATCGAATTACTTTTATTTTTTTTTCAAATATTATGATGTTCATGGTGTTATGGCCATTTAAAATGCATATAAATTATTATCATCGTTATTTAGAGGAACTAGAAACATGGTTGACTTACCCACACCTTGATAAAGGCATCTTGAGTTTTATATATAGATTAGTTCTTGTGAATAACTAAATTTAGTTTTAATTTTATCACTTGAAACCCTAACCATCCCTCTTCCACCTTAATAAAAATCCATTATATCCCTTAATGTTTTAAACATATTACTTCATTGAGATTTTACACTCATGATTTGATTTACCCCTATTCTTATTCTTCATTGTAACCTTATATTATAATGGTTTCTGAAGGGGTTTTTCCAGAGTTTTGGATTTTTTATTTGTTAATGGAAAGATAATGGGTCATTGGGTCATTGTTCTTGGGGTTTCTTCATTAGATTGGATGTTACAATCCTTTATTCATTCAATCCTATACATTTATCCATTAAGGATTTATATTGTTGTAGGGTATCCTTGAACCCTCTCTTTTTATGTATGAATAATAGATGTTTCATATTCTTGATTTATGTGGATGGATAGTATAAAATGAGATAATAATTATTCTATTTTAAATTAATGGAAATAGATTGGAAGTGATGATTCACAATTGGATATGTTTTTACATTGATATTTCTTATATGATTGTTAAACATTGATGTTTTTGTTGAAAATAATTTCTATGAAAAAATTGTATATATATTGTTTCATAGATGGAGTTAACTTTTATAATAACCCTTTTATAAGAATTTTTAATACATAAATGTTTTAATGAATAAGTAATGTAAAATAGGATATTAAAATGACATAAGTTTTGATAAAATTGGTGATGAAATTCTTATCGTTTATATTATTTATTTTGTGAGTCTCTATTATTTGGTTGTTGTGATATTGAGATTGTGTGTAATTTTTTGTGATTTTATTATTATTATTATATGGGATTTGTTTTTTAGAAGATATGTGAATGTTTTTCTATGATTGGCATAATATGGTTGTGTGGTAGGGATTTTCTTGTTGTTCACTAATTGTAGGGAAATGTGGTCCTGATAGTGTGGTATTAAATGAGAGTACGATGAAATTTATTGTACCATGAGATCTAATGGGACTATTATAATATTAATTTAATGGGATATCATCATATAATTCATCTGTAATAGTGGGAAATAAATGGGGGGATTTTTAGGAAATGAGTTTTAATTAAATTTGGAAGTACATTTTTAATAAATATATCATGTATAGAAAATGGTGAATGTAGAATTAGAATATTTTATAAAATAGATTATAATTTTGAATACTTTTTGCAGTGATTTTTTAGGGAAGGTGGGATTTTTATGAGTTAAATATGTTTGATGTTTTAGGAAAAAAGGTTTTGAAAAAATGTGTTTTGTGGGGGATGGATAGGTTGTATTTCTATAGACCAATTTGGATGGATTTGTCTGTGGATTATTACACTCTTATTTTAGTGATATTTCGTAAAGAAAATACCCTATTATTATATACTAATTAATATTCAAATAGTTTAGGTTCTAGTTGTCTTCCCCAAATATATTTGTTGTTGAGGGGATGGATAAATGAGTTTTACCTCACACCCGGTCTTCATTATAGTTTTGAAATGGTGGAACTATTATCTGCATTTGATGATGATACATTGTCTGTGTCATTCTTATTAGGAGGAGAGAGTGGTTATAACTCCCTTTATATTGATAAAAACCAACAAATATGTATATGTTATTATGGTACTGTGTATGGGAGATGTTGATATGAGTTATGTGGACGTTGTTACTGATTTCTTGGACATAAGACATTGAGAGTGTTGGATACTACGTGTGCTGGTAATGTTTGTATTTTTTTACAAAACACATTACATGTGAATAGATTGTCATGCTTTAACATGCCTCTAATGAAGACGATATGTCAGCCCAATGATAATTGAAACTGGAGAGTGAGAGTGAAAACTTGTAAGGAAGTGGTTTCAGATACATTTTTATAATATGCTTATTATTATACAATTATACTTGGATATATTATTTGTGACACCCTAATATTTTAAAATATGAAAATTATATTTTATATGGAATATAAAAAACACTTATTTTACCTTTTGTGTCATGGAAAACCCAATTTACCATGGGTTACATGCAGTAAAATTCTTTCTTATGTTTGATTGTGTATTCATCTTGCAACATCGAACCTAACCGATCCATGATAAATTTTTCTCTTTCAACCATCCCTTTAAATAGATGGGCATAAATAGTATTTTGTAATATATGATATATATATGTGTGTATTACTAATTATAAATTATTAATATATGTTTAGGATATAATCAATCTATTTCAAGTAATGTGATTGTATTTTTTGAAACTATGTTTACTTAAAAAAATTAATTTTATTGGTTTTTTTGAATAAATAATTTAATCTTTTATTTTGTAACTTTTATAATTGTTTTTTATAAAATTAAAATAATTCCTAGAATAAAAATATCAAAATTTAATTCGGGTGAAATTTTCATACCTTAGGAAGATATTTATTTTTCTATAAATATTGAAAAAAATTATTTTTGTAAAATGTGGTTTCTTAATCAATAAAGCAAGTAAATTAAAAGTCCCAATATTTTTAATGTGTTTTTAATTAAACATTTTATTAGTTTATTTATATTTAATTCACTTAATTATTTTTTAACTAACATTATATTTATTTTAAATATTATTTTTTTTGTTTAAAAACCAGTTTTTATGAATAGTGTTTCAAAATGAATAATGTTTCAGTATTTTAATCAATTAAAACAATCCCTAATAGAGAGAAATTTTAAATTAATTTTCTATAATATATATTTGTAAATATTAATTTATTTTCATGGAATTAATATTATTCTTCATAGAGTTAATATAGAATCATATGTTTTTCTAAAACTGTTACTCTTTTTAAAAACCTACTGTAATGTTGTATCATCAAGATTAATATTAAATTTATTTTACCAACTTATTTAAATTGAATTTGGAAAATTTGGTCCCATATTTAGAATCATAATAATATATAATGTATAAAAATCACATTTAATTTTTTTTCATAATGATTAGTAAAAGAAATTAAAATTAAGCATAACAATTAAGGTAAATACAAGTTTACAGAGGGATGAAGCTATAATCATTGTTGTTAATATAACATAAATTTTTTCCCAAAACCTATTTTAGCTAAATAATTCTAATAAATATATATTATAATAGGAAGAAAAGATAAATATATCACAATATAGAGAATCTATCCCAAAAATATAGCACCATTCAAGGAATTTAATTAATGAACTATAGTGAAGCATAGTTACAATTATATATATGGAGTGTGATCCTATCTAACGAGACATTATGCATTAGTTCAATAAAAATCTCACAAGAATGGTAACATTAATTCCATCCCGGATAACCAAGATGCCCATTACACATGTTTTGCCTAATAATAATAAAAATACAGTACCTAGATCACAGAAAAATTTTTCTTCCTATTACATCATGTGTTAGTCCAAAATAAGAATAAAGAAACTATGCTCTGATACCATTTTATAATATTCACACCTAAACAACTAGGTTTGGCCTAGAGGGTCACATGACCTCATGCATGCCTTCCCTTATACAAGAGTGTGTCGACTACAATTGAAGTCATTTTTCTGCATATGGATTACATATACCCTCAGTATCGTGGAATATATATAAATTAAAATCAATATTCAATTTAATAAATAGACATAGTTTCTTTTAGAAACTAAAAGATACAATATGTTTCATATAATAATTAGATAAGTAGGCTCCAATGGAGGAAAGACAATCCAGAGTTAAGTAAAAAATTAAATAAATAAATAAATGATTGTACGTCATCCATAATCCACCCTGGTTATCCACTACCTCTACTCTTTTCATCTCAACCATCATATATTGGTACCTTAACCTTACTTGCGTCCCTGAACAAGAATTATTCATGTGAATCAAAAGTCTCATTTCTCGGTGTGAGTAATGAATCCTAATAGGACAATAGCAATGCATCCTTAGCTGGTTTTATCATTTTAAAAAGTGTATTATATGAAAAATTAAAACTAATTAACAAAACAACAATCCAAAATTGGTCAACCATATGTTAAAAAATATTACATTCTCTCTAATGATACAAGAATCAAAACTATCTTGTAAATAATTTCATGATATCATAGACAATCAAGCACTAGGCACTAGGATAATAATCATGATAAACATGATTGCGTATATATCTTACTCGATATACAGTAGTTTGGATTTGTTTCACGTTCTCGTAATCTTATATGTGTTGATTGATAATGTTACTTAGTATCCACTACGAATTTAGTATCATTGTCTTTATCAATCACAATGTTTCATGTTTTCCACCATGCATACACAAGGAATTAATTTATTTCTACACATTACATAGGCCCATCAATACCATCATCACAAGTCATTCTCGGTCACCCCTATAATGGATGAACATGTCAGGATCATCCACCTACTTTGGGTTAAATAAAAATACGTCCAATGGAACAAATCACATGGTAAACACACATTAACTAATATTATATCATCATGAGGAAAAGTATCAATATAAAATACATGTTACTTACTTCGATCATTAATAAAAAAAATATGAGAATTCTCATTTAAATGATTATAACATAAGACTCTCATTAGAGATGCACCTATATGCAGGAAATCACAATCAAGAATGGATATCAATTAAGCCAAACAAAGTGCTATATCATGGAAATATTGTAAACAAGATCCCAAAAAATTTAGGAAATTATAACCTTAATGTTGTTGATAAAGAATATCACGATTAAACATAAAAATTTCTCCATAGTCAGATATGTGTATTCATAGTCTCAACTTACCTTCCAATGATTCATATAAATGAATCTAACTATTTAATTTGTAAATAACATATAACAGCATATAAGATAATAAATTTTCTCACATGGATTGTCTAATATAGACATGATATTCTGATATTAACATTATTGCTAATTCTAGATTATTTCATAGATAATGAAAACATTACAATATGTGATAATAATCCCTCATTCTAGGATAATCAGAAATAGAAAATGAGTAATTATATTTATTTTTTCAATAATTCTAGGTTTTTACAATTTTATGAATTTTTAAATTATTTATGAAAACAGAATAGATATTATCTCATAAACATATTGTGAGAGTATTACATGAATTTTTTACATGGGTATTATCCTTTGTAAAAATAGAACCCATAACAGAGGGGAGAGGTAATTTTATGTCATAAATGGATACCAGTTGAAGAACTCAATTTAGCCACAAGAGGTTTTGTAATACATGAAAAAATGCATTTTTGGGTATCTCAGCCCCAAAATGGATTCAAATATAAATGATGGTTTTAAGGATCATATTAATTTCATCAACCTCATACTATATAAATATTTTCAGTAGTAAAAACAAAATAATTATTAATAATTTAATTTTTCATTGTAACATTTCATGAATTTAAAGTGTTTAATTTCAACCCATAATAATTTATTAATTCAAAACATATCATGAGATTTAATTACCAAAATTTTTAGCATATAAAAATTCAAAAAGAGAGTTATATGTGTAATTTGGGGATGGAGAAGCATAAAATAATGGTTTAAAAATATTACCCCCAAAATGGTGTGGTGTAAGGGTTAAATGGTTTTTAATATACACTACTCCTCGGTATGACATAATGTTACATGACTATCCATACAAATACTTTTACACCAAGGTAGTACCCTTATGTATCATTTTTTACCATTACATGGAAGTCATGTTTCCTTTACATAACATTTGGAAACATGAGGACACCCTTACACAATAATGGTTTTCCATTACACAACCTTTAAAAAAACCTAGTTACCCTTATAATGTTTTAATGATACCCTTACGAAACTCGGTTTACCCTTACTCAAAGTTGTATTTTCCATTAAAATACATGTATTACCCTTGCGGTGAACAAAGAAGTAGGGAGTTTTATTTACACCATGATTAGAAAAAATTGTTAATCATATACTACATCCCTTTTACCCTAACACAACGACCACGAAAATGTCATTACCCTTATGTAAATCTTCTAAACCTGGTGTTACCATTATCAAACGATATTAAACCATATGTATGTGTAATATTTATTGAAAAAATGGATTTTTCTTTATAAAATACATATATATTTTAAATAAAATTGGGTTTGGGGATAAATTAAAAATACAGAATATTACATCCAACTATATGTAATGTTATCAAAGTAAATATTTTAAATGAGTTAGGTGATTTCCAATGATAATTATGTATCTAATATTGGGGAATAACATAATTTTTTAAGGATCGACACATTGGTTTCTTTGGATAAAATGAATAACCACACAATGAACATCAGTTTATTGAGTTTCATTGACTATAATCATAGGTCTATATATGATTTCCCTCAAATCATAGAACTATTAAAAAAGTGAACATGAAAACCCATTCCATCATAATAAAGTAACAAGTGTTATGGATATTTTAAAACTTGAGTGGGAAGTTAAGTACTTCGCATGTCCTTCGGTTTCTATTGGACATGGTGTTCTTTGAATTTATATATGAATCTTATAATATGGAGACATAATATTCCATGATACATAGGAGAGAAATGATATAAAATTTCTCAAAATAGATTCCTGTTTATGATTGTAACTACTCCACCCATGATATTTATTTTTTATTAGCGGTTCTTTCCGAGAATCTACGACCATGTTATCTCATATGTGATCACATTATGGTATTAAAAATATCTAGAGGATTATATTCCATCTATATGATATAATTGTTTTATTATTTTATATGGATGAAGGCCTTGTAGGAGTATAAATTTGAGATCCCCTACAGCATATATAAGTGAATTGTAGTCTTAGGCTTGTCAGGCACAAATTAATAAGAAGATATTTTTAGAAGTTAGCAGATGCATGTATGTTGATAGAGGATATTTCAAAAAGGTGACTTGATATGTAAGAAAATAATGGATAATTATTCCTTTACCTGATAATATTTTATTCATTATTGATCCATTATGTGGTAGAGTCCTTGTGGGGACACTCATAGGTAGAGGTGATATAGGATTTTGTCATCCATGGTAATTATCTTGAGGAAAAATATGTGGATGATCATTAGAGGATGATATATTATGATATATTACATTTTATGATAGTGGTATGAGATTAGGTTCTTCATGATTTTAATATATCATCATTTATTATACTTCCTTTCGTGTAGAATATGTATCATTGCATGATGAGTTTTTTTGGTTCTCCAAGATAAATTTTTCAGTAATAGAGTTGATATTGTAAGTGGGTATGGGAATAATTCTTGATGGATTTCATAAATGGTTTAACCTGTGTTGAGGGAGGATTTAAAACTGTATGATTTATTGTATAATATTTAATGATGATTTCCATATTCTAAGAAATATGTGAGTTGGGTGTCAGGGATGTTATGATGAGGCATTTTATGGATAAGATTATTGGGCTTCATAGGATATCAGGGGCCATAATTTATGATTTGGAGCCTTATTTTAACTAATGATCAGAATGATATGTAATTATATTTTTGGAAATGATATATTCTAAATAAATTAGTTATATCCATTGATAGAAAAGCATATGGATTTTAACATAAAATTATTACCAGATATGATGTATTCATGTATATTGGATTTTAGTGGACCATGGGAAAACCACCACCCCTTGCTTGAGTTCTCATCCAGGAATCATATCTCTCTAATATTTTTGTGGATTAATTTGAGTTTTTTATGTATAAGCATCAAGATATCCATTATATTGTGTTAATGTTGTTGATTTCACAATCCAAGGACAAGATTTGTTGTATATCATGATGAAGATGGTTTATAGTGTTCAATAGTAGATGTAGGTAGTTTAACACCATTATAAGTCTTATGTGCATTTTGGTGGTAATATCTAGACTTTGAAGTTATCTATATTATTCACCTAAGGGATTTACCTGAACATGTTCATCAAAAAATTCGTTAAATTAATAATCGATATCCTCATTTTTTTCATTTTAATTTATTACAACATAATTGCATGGTGGCGTATCACCTATAACACCCCCAAAACATGACTGAGTGCACTATGTCATTAATGTGTCCTATATTCATCATTATATTTAGGATGACTCCCATGTTCTTGTTTTTGTGGATTTATAATATGAGGAAGAAGTTTCATTCTTGGTGAGACTAGTCTATATTTAGAAACATTTAAGGGTGGTGTTTCATGAAAGTGTTAATCATTTGGGTTTTATTCGATGAAGGAATTGAAGATTGGATTAGATTATGTATAATTGTTAATAAATTTCCATGTTTTATTCTTGAATAATATAAGGATTATTTTTGGGTTTAGGTGCAGAGATGGTGTGACATTCTGAGTCCCGGTGTACCAAGAAATAATTTCTGAATTATATTATGTTTATTAAATTCATATTCACATTATTTCTTGAAAAAGTATAATAAAATCAAAAAAACATCAAAATGTAAATATAAGGCCATATTTGGGGACAAATCATGTGTTTTATCCTATGTGTGATCGAACCATGGAACATGTTAGTAATTCAGGTAATATTGTAGTCATAGGAAAACATTTAAATGAATTAATAGAATAAATTAATTAATTTCATTAATTTACAAACCAAATAATCATTCTATAAAAATTTATTTTATAAGAGATCATATGGATATCCACTAAACCCAAGATATCTAGAGAACTATAAGAGAGATTTTTAGTGGTTTTTTTAGGATGAACATCCACTGGATCGTGGATCGTCGATCTGTGTATGGTGAAGCATGTGGATCTCACCAACGACAACGACATTCCATCCTTCTTCACTAGTGGTCATTCCTAATTGATATAGCATTTTTATTTTTATTTTTGAATTTATCCCAATTATATTATTCCCATGATAGGCAGTAATCAATCAACAAATTAATTGATTCACATATCCTGTGTATTTTCGGTATGGGTAAGATTGGTCCATGAATTGGTGATTTTTTATGATGATTTTGTTATATCTTCATTTATTGTTCTAATAGAAATTTAATTTGGAAAATAAAAATAATTTTATATGGGTATTTACTCAAATATTTGGTTTATATATTTCTGTTTTTTTATAATCATTCATCGCAAACAGTGGCATTGTCCAGCGATGCAACAAATATTTGTTAAAACATCATTGCAAAGACATTTCCTGGTGCAAAAATTGGTATCATAAATCTGTGATTAGTATGATGTGGGGATCGTATGAAAATGGTTCATAAGACGAGCTCGAATGACATTTGATACCCCATGTTTGAGAGATACTTGTGACACTAATATGGATGAATGATAACTGATTATTTTTCAAATAAAACTACCAGATTCTTGTGAGCAATGACACCCACGCCCAGCTAGAGTAGATCCTCCTTCCCTAGAGATATTCATAACTCGATTGACAACCGGTGCCACATGTGACGACAAGGATGTAGGGACTAAGGGTTCTAAAATATTACATAGTACATGACATGTATTATGGAGCTATAAGTAGTTTGGGACCCCAGGAGTGGTGTTAGGGTTTCTATAATATGTTGAGTATAACATAGCATATGGCCCCATTCATATTGAATTTGACCATTTCATGGTTCATGGGAATGTAGATGGGGAGGTACCTAGGAATAAGCATGGGTAGTTCTAGTCTTACACAAAGACATCTAGTTGTACATGGACACGGTCATAAGTATAGTATCTCTGACACACCATGTACTCTACCATAGAAATTAGTAGAGGGATTGATTCACAAGAACGGACCAATTTCAAAGGGACATTCAGTGTACTTATTCCGACATGGGTTGGATCCCTTGCCATCTTTAGCATGGGCTTGTTTTTTAGGGATTGTTCTATTGATCCATTACCTGAGGGTTAGTATAGAATCATATCATACTCATATAATAGTCCTTCGAATTGATTTTTTCCCACATTAAAAAGAAACTCTAAAGATTAGAGTGAAAACATATTTTTATAACTGCACATAGTATAATGTTTTCTTTGGGGATACGTATTATATAAAGTTCTTGTAATAACTTCTTGGGTAAAATTATAGTATATTATATCATCATCTTTCCAAAGGTAGAGTTCATTTCATCATCATGACCAACACTATGTGGGTGCCAGTCCTAAATGTAGCTTTTTACTAGAGATGGATTTTTCATTAAACCTCATGGACTTGGGTTTGATCATGAACTATGTATCATTCTCTATATATTTAAAATATATTCTTCTTATGGAGAGACCTAGTGATTCATACATCTTGGATGGAAGATATCAGTGTTATGTAACGCATGGAGAATGTTCCCTAGAAGGAGTTCCATATTTAACTATCAAACATGATCCCTGGATGAGAATTACAATTTTTACATTATATTGATAATGTTTTCCATTCTTGATTATATCTAAAAATTCTTGTTATGTGTTTTTTAGACATATAATTCTATTGAGGAAGCTAATAATCATTTTTTATATGGTTATTCATTCTAGGGTGACCTGAAGTGTATTATGATACTCACCCCTGTATGGGTATTCATCACACCTATCATGTCTTATGTATATGATCACCCTTTTAATGGATTCATAGAAAGACTAGATATAGGGAGAGATTAGTGAGCCAGTCTATATAATGTATATATTGGCAGTTACCTTGATAGTAGTATACTCATATAATTTTTGGTGGGATAAGTTTTCAGACTCTTTGGTGGGATTATATTTTTCAGTTTTTAAATTTCCATACATTTTTTCATACTATTATAATGGGATGTAGATATATTCATGTTTTTTATCATTTGTTTAAAATTTTATCATTGTAAGGGCTTATATATGTGTGTTTGAATAGGATTCTAAAGATAAGGCATTCTATGCGAGTGATATTACTACTCAACACTAGTATGTTTCCCCATACCTATTGATGGTAGGCATGGGGATATCACATCATGGGCCTCGCTGGGATGGGTCATGAAATATTAGAATCATATGAGTTAGCTCTATATTGGGACTCATGTCTCCGATATTGGTTAGGGGGTTTTTTTAATTTTTTTCCAGTTCATCTTTAAAACTAGGTAAACCAGTGTTGTTGCAGTGGCCCCATGTATATATACATCCGGACTCTGATCACATTTCATTCAACTCAATACATATATACATTAGTTGTAGGTAAAACATTGGTACATTCTTCATATAATATTGGGTTTTGGTTTCCATGTCCTTCATGTGTCATCTATATAGATATTCTCATTTACCATAGTACGTCATTTCTATTTAAGGATTCCTTTTTTAGGTATACTAGCTATGATTTATTATCATGATCACATGGATGATCCAATCAGTAAAAAGGCATATATACAAGGGCCTAATCTAAAAGAATTACCACAAGGTGGTGCAATGTTTATACCACCATATGTACAGAAATTGATGGTACCTACATTACCAACATATGGGGTGTATAGGATATGTGTGCTTCATAAGTTATAGAAAATTTGAACCCTTAGATTTCAAGGTTAGAAAAACACACACGTTGTTGTGGATTGGTGTGAGGTGGTTATGAGATACTCTCATCTTTTTTTGAAACCATCAGATCCAATAGTGGTCTAGGAAGTGAGCCATATCATTGGATCAAAATGAAAATGGGGGGGGGGGGGTTAGTGACCAAGTCATATGAAGAGATAAATCTTTCATGATCAGATTTCAATAACATTTTATAAGAGTATTTATCTCTAGATACATTAATCTATGTACACATCCAAGATCTTCTATAGCTTTATCAATGTTGTACGCTAGTCTATGAGTATTAATTGAGGTTCCCCAACCACTCTATGTACTTGATGCGTGTGTTCCATGCTATGTAATTATATGATTAGAACATAACATGTGGATAACATAGATATATCCTACCTAGGTTAATACCTCTATGAATTACTGCTTATGTTGGGGTCTTAGAGATTTCCTTTGTGATCAAAATTTTTCTGGCTGAGGAGATGAAGACAGTTGTTCCTAATGGTGGGAGAAAAAGATTTGAGACATCAGCAATAGGGAAGAAATGTCAACCATAGGGACCTAGAAGTCCGATCCAATTTTGGGTACAATCCCATGAATGAGTTTTGTGGTTGAGGGGTATCATGATGGGTATAGACACCCCAAGGAGATGTGGTGAAACTATTTTTATGATATGTGAAATATTTCATTATATTATTCATCTTGTATTATAAATGACAGGGAGATAGTGGATGGACTATCTATATAGAGGAAGCAGCATGAGAAAACTAGTCTCTCGGATAGTGGACTTGATAGAGGAGATAGAAGATAATCTAGAGGCAGTATAAGTTTTTAATTGATACAACCACTAATACTATGTGGTCCACTGCATGCTCGTGGTGTTAGAGGACATGGGTGGATAATGTTTTAGGAGGATGAGGTTAATGACCCAAAGGCACCAAGGATGATACGAAGTATGATCTATTTATTTTCTACCATAAATTTAGTAATGGTATAAAAATGTTCTATTCATTTATTTATCTTCACATATTTATTTTGTGATTTAGAAATTTCAGTTGAGTATTTGTATCGACTATTATTCTTGGAGATTCCATCGAGAGGTGACTTAGTGAACAAACACTTTTTCTAACAGTATGACCAAACTCATGGAGGTAATAGTTTATAATGGGAAATAATTGTATTATTGATTATTCTTTATGATATTGTATTAGCGATAGAATGGTTTTATAATGTTAATTCCCATGTAGACAGTTTCCGGATGAGGTTGTAGTGTGTCTGCAACAACTGTACCAGTATTCTTTTATGGGTGAAAATAAAACCCAATAAATATTGGATGGAAACATATATTTGAGGTTGAAATAAATTACTCATTAGATGGATATTATAATCCATGGTTCATTATATGAAATGATATTTCAATTCCCTACATTTCTGGTGGAGTATAGGGACATTTTTCAGATGAAATTCTAGGCTAACCTCCCCCACGAGAGATATAATTCTACATTTACCTACACCAATGGATGAACCTAATATCTACACATGAATTTCATATACCACCCTAAGAGATTAATGAGCTGAAGGTGTAGTAGGAGGAATTTTAGGGTGCAAGATTTTTTAGACATAGTGTTTCATCGTGGGAAGACATAGTTTTGTTTTCCATGAATTTTGACTTGATATTGAGGTTTTAAATGGATTTCCATCCTCTTAAAATACAGAACTAAAATTAAAAGTATACACTACCATAGATTAATGACCTATTAAATATGTTGAGAGGGAAAAATGGATTCCAATTATTTACCTTAGATTTGGATATCACTAGTTGTCAATATAAGAAAAGGATATACAAAAGACGTAATTCAGATGTCGATACAGTCTCTATGAGTACATAGTGATTCACTTTGTCTTGTATAGTTACCTTTTAGTGTCCATGTGTCTCCTGAACTGTATTATTAAATAATTATTAAACTGATTCATTTTAGTTTTCATCAAGAATGTCATATTAGGCTCAGTATCTAAGGAGAAGCATGAGAGACACTTAAGGATGGATCTAAGTATACTCCGAGAGAACAATCTTTAGCGAAAGATATCGAAGTGCTAGTTTGGGAATCATGAAATCCAAATTATGTAATTTTATCTTGTTAGATGTTGTAGTTGTGGACTTATAGATTTTTGAGGAAGTGTTATCTTTTGAGATGCCTAAGAGTGATAATTTTGAAGGGCTTCATTAGTTTGGAAGAAATGTATTGATGATTCATTCCATATTTATCAATGATATTTTCTCCATTGAATGGTTTTTCCTAAAAGGGTAATACTTTCATGTAAAAATTGGGGTTCCACTAGGAATCAATGGAGTTCAAATAAAGACTGACATTTGATCCCATATTGATATTTCGATAGGAGGGTTTTAAATATATAGTGCTTTGTGATGCATTGGGAACTGCGCTTGGTCCTTTATGATGCATTGGCATCCATTTATTGCCTATGGTTCATGTTTGTTAATTCCATATGAGAAGAACTATCCAAACGACGATATTGGGTTAACAATGATAATTATTTCACTAATGAAAATGCGACACTACCTAATTTTTGAGTAGTGTAATGTCTATTATGTCCATAAGTCTATTATATATAAATTAACTCATAAAGATATTAACTTGATATAAAGTATAATTATAGAGTTTCTCAAGGATTATGATTTCGAAATTTTCTATACAATGAGGAAGGGGAACAGGGTTGTAGATTCTCTTATTAGAAGATCATGATCATCGTTTGTGAGTGAGGCATTGGGATTGTTTGCATCTTCATAGTTTCCATCTATGGATGGGGTTGGGGTAGATTACATCTAGTCAATGGTTATTACCCATCAACTTTTTTAGTGATATAAGGAGTCACAAAATAGGGATATGGACTCTAAGACCCTATATAATTATATATCCCATTGACATGATACAAATTTATTTTCTAAAGGTGGTGGTATCTTATTTATTTATAGAGAATTCAAGATGGACCAAATTAAATGGAAAGATTATTTTTAAATGGAGTTTCATACATATGTTTTATAGATATATATTTGTCTTTAAAAGTTTTTCTTGGACCTCTAACATCATTTTTTAAGCACAAGGATAAAAAGGAGAGTTTTAGTGTTTGCCTCTCAATTCCTTACTTATCAGAAAGTGATTGATGAGAACTATGATCTAGTATGTTTATCTCAACACCATGATGATTAAGAGTGTAAGTGGTATGAGAAATTTGTATAATTAATGATTTTTTTACCACATACGTACATGGGTATTGATTCTATCTAGGTGATCATGCACTGACTCTTCGAGTTAGTACACACGCTAGAAATCTGAGAGAAGGGTTTAGTAGAGTGATTTGGATGTCTCCATGTGAAAGAGAAAGTATTAATCCCTAGATATACCATGAAAATTATTTCATGACTATCACTCATTCTTCACATATTTGTTATGAATGGAATTAGATGAGGCATTTTAGACTAATCTACTTTTGTGAATGGATTTTCATCCATAGTCTGATGACCATACTAATAATACCATTCATGTATTGGTGGACATATTAAGGGCTAGAAATATAGAATTTTTCCATTGTTAGGAGGATCACCTACAATTGGTGGAGTTTGAAAACCATACCAACTACCAATCCACTATCAGCATGACACTATTTGGGGTCTTGTATGTGTAATCCTTCAAGTCACAACTATGCCGGAATGACCAAGGAAAGTAAGCTCTTATGGGAATAGAGGTAGTGGGATACACTAAAGATATATTTTAGGCCATACAATAGGGGATACAAACATATGTCATAAGTCTTATGTGTACTAATTATAGTGGGATTTAGAGTATGAGGGGGAAAGTTTATGTGCTCTTATGGGTTTCACCTCAATGATGATTATTGCGATTTTGATGGGGTTGAAATATATCTTTTTGATTCATTTGTCTATTTTTAATACATGTTGCAATGGAGAGGTAGAACGTCTTAGATTTACCATTATAGTTGTGCTGAGACCATGAAATCTTCCATGTGTTGTATCAAAGGAGTTGTGTAAATGATATGTCCCCCATTATCGACTGAACTAAGCTAGAAATTGAAAATGGAGCTTTGTTTTTTGAGTATCTAACAAAGATCGATGATTAATTAGAGATGATCCTTAATGGTTTATTGAATCCACTAGTGTGTGTCCTTATGGAATCACAAGAATATCTAGAAGATAAACTGGGACATGGAGCTCAGATACATGCTCAGAACCCACACCTCATTGTAATGTTGTTTTGACTTTTTGGCATGTAAAATACCAAGGTGGGGATATTTTAATTTAAAAATATTTTACACAATTTTTTGTAATGTTATATTGATTATTTTAAAAAAAAATCACAGAGACAATGTGATATTACAAGGAACAGTGTACCCAAATTAATTTAAAATATATTCATTTTATTAAATACTAACATTTTTAGGTTTCTTGGAAAGGAGTAACAACCTCTAAACAAAGGCTTGAACAAAAAATAATATGCCTCAGTTGGGTTTAGAGCATGGGATTTACCCTAGGAAAAATATATAATTAGAATGTGTTGGGAGTTCGGGTGGTGGTGTGGTCTGGGGAAGATGTCTAAATGATTTAATTGAATAAATTTATTTATTTATTTAATTTCCTTACATATTAATGTGTCAATAAATACATATTTATAAATAGATCTTAGGTTTGGAAGATATACCTTAGAGATCTAGAGAACCATCCTAGAGATTCTTTAAGGATCATTCGTAGATGAACAACCACCAGATCATGCAATGATGATCGATGTATAAAAGAGAAACTAGATCATACCAACAACAGTGACATGAGATTATTATTCTCAAGATATTGATCAAAATTGTGTTATGATGGTTATTTATTTGGATTTGTCCCTGTTTTTTATTCCTATGATGAATTTGAATCAATCCACCAATGAATTGATTCATGGATCGTGTGTATTGAGGGTATGGGATAGATTTATCCTGGAATTGGGGATTTATTTGTGATAATTTTCTATTAATTATTCATTATAATGGAAATAAATCATGTCCAACATAGATATTATGAACCCCACGTGGGACCCTGGTTGTAGTGCTAGGTTTTTTGTTAGATATTATGTGTCACACGACATATTTACCCTATAAGACAACTTGTGAACCTTTTTTAAAACATTTTAATTTTCTTGGGAGGTACATGGTCACATGTATGGGAATGGATTACAGTACATAGGCAGGACCATCCAAACATGGACGCGGTCAGGTGTACACTGTCTTAAATACATCGGGTACTCTGACACGAACTCAATAATGTTCCTTGATACACGGGCATGACCTAGTGGATAAGGGACAAACTATGTACTTATAAATAATTATTTTTTCTCACTAAAACATATCATGGAGTGATTTTCCTCTTTATCATGTAAATGATTCATTAGGGAGTTCTCCCTTGATCCAATCCCTAATGTTTAGTATAAAATCACAAATTACAAATGGGATTGTGATCCATTACAATGAATTTGTTTAATATTATAGTCGGAATCCATAAACAATGCATGGATTGAGATCATCTATCATCACCATTACCTTGGTGTAGTTTTTTGTATTTTTTTGACCAACAATATGTTGGTGTTGATCCTCTACATAAACAGTTTTTCCATTATGAGTTGTTTTTATATCCCATGGTCTTGGGTATGATCCTCATATGTGTATCATTTTCTTTAGAAATTTAGTATATATAAATTCTTAAGCAACTTGATGATTCATACATCTAATTTGGATACCATCATTTATATCCTTCATTGAAGCATGTTCTCTTGGATGACTGTTAATTGAATCCTTCATGAATGATCACTATAATGGAATTACGGTTGTGGATTTATTTTGAGACATTATATATTTAATGAGAATAGTTGGATATTATTATTATTTTGTTTTGTCGACATAATTGTATAATGATCTAACTGTTATTCTTTTTTTGTATTCATTTTGATTTTTGATTGTCTAAATATGTATTGTTATACTCACCAATACATGGAAATTTACCACACATATCTTTGTCTTATGCATATGATCAACCTTTTGTTGTGGTCATAGAGGGACCCAAGCTAGGTGGATCTTAGAAAGATTTATGACTGAGATGTATTCCCAATGATAGATTGATAATAGTGAATTTTTTATAGTTTCATGTTGGACTTGTTTTTAAACTCATTGTGTTGGGATTGAATTTTACACATTATGTGTTCATTGCATGTTTTCATATAATGATAGTTTAATTTAGATATATTCATGTTTTTTTAATCTGTTTTTTTACATTTTTACATTGTATGGACTTGGAGATGTGTGTGTGTATAGGTAACTTAAGAAAAGGACTCCCATGTGAGTGATATGACTACTTGGTGCATGTTTCTATCCCCCTTTATAAGAGAGGTGGGCTTGGGGTAGTTACAACCTGGGACCCACTAATATATGATATGACCGAATATGGGGATGTGAGTGGTTGGTTCATCCTTAGTATCATCATCTACCAAATTTATTTTGGAATTGGTATATATGATCATATTAATTTTTTGTATGATAACTAATATTTTTTAGTAATAACCATGTTCCTCTAGCATTTTAGTTTTATTATTATTCATGAAAGATCATTGAGAGGTATCTTATTGGGTGTTTGGTTTATCTTCATTTCTTTTCTTCCTATGTTTGGTTTTAATTCTAATGGATGATAATTATTTATCTAGTATCTAAAACAATGGAATGGATCTTTATTACATATAATTTAGTTTTATTGGGTGTTGTAGGTGTCTATATGGATTCCAGAGCTATCCAAGATGTGATGAGTATTGTTTTATGATATATTGGATATAAAACACCTATGGTGGCAGGTTTGGTATTGGTATTTTTTGATGCTTGTTTTGGGCATATGGTAGTGGTGGCTGGTCATATTGGTACTTGATGTACATATGGTGTAAAACAACCATAGTGATATGTATTGTTATTGAAATGTTAGCCTACATAAATTAGGGAAGGGACCCATGATAGTGGTGTAAGGTGTGGTTTTATATTTAATTTGTTCATTGTAACCTTTGGATGTGTGAAGCACCTGGTCTATGGGTGGTGGTAATAGTGCCTTGAAAGTTTCCTTATGGGAAATCATGTTATCCAAAACACTTTTGTTTATATGTTTTTTTGTGGTTAGATATGAGATAGAGAAGTGTGATGAGGGAAGGATATTTTGAGTATTGTTTCATCATATTGTGGTCTTTGGTGTGATGTGTATAAATATGGAGGAGTTTCTTCTATATTGCAGTGAAATTATTTGAATGTTATTTGAAGAATAATCATGTGTCTAAAATTCCATATTGTTTTGTAATTTTCTCTATCGAAGTACTTTTAATTGTTTTTTCAAATATTATGATGTTCATGGTGTTATGGCCATTTAAAATGCATGTAAATTATTATCATAGTTAGTTAGAGGAACTAGAAACATGGTTGACTTACCCACACCTTGATAAAGGCATCTTGAGTTTTATATATAGATTAGTTCTTGTGAATCACTAAATTTAGTTTTAATTTTATCACTTGAAACCCTAACCAGCCCTCTTCCACCTTAATAACAATCCATTATATCCCTTAATGTTTTAAACATATTTCTTCATTGAGATTTTACACTCATGATTTGATTTACCCCCTATTCTTATTCTTCATTGTAACCTTATATTATAATGGTTTCTGAAGGGGTTTTTCCAGAGTTTTGGATTTTGTATTTGTTAATGGAAAGATAATGGGTCATTGGGTCATTGTTCTTGGGGTTTCTTCATTAGATTGGATGTTACAATCCTTTATTCATTCAATCCTATACATTTATCCATTAAGGATTTATATTGTTGTAGGGTATCCTTGAACCCTCTCTTTTTATGTATGAATAATAGATGTTTCATGTTCTTTATTTATGTGGATGGATAGTATAAAATGAGATAATAATTATTCTATTTTAAATTAATGGAAATAGATTGGAAGTGATGATTCACAATTGGATATGTTTTTACATTGATATTTCTTGTATGATTGTTAAACATTGATGTTTTTGTTGAAAATAATTTCTATGAAAATATTATATATATATTGTTTCATAGATGGAGTTAACTTTTATAATAACCCTTTTATAAGAAATTTTAATACAAAATTTTTTTAATGAATAAGTAATGTAAAATAGGATATTAAAATGATATAAGTTTTGATAAAATTGGTGATGAAATTCTTATCGTTTATATTTTTTATTCTGTGAGTCTCTATTATTTGGTTGTTATGATATTGAGATTGTGTGTAATTTTTTGTGATTTTATTATTATTATTATATGGGATTTTTTTAGCAGATATGTGAATGTTTTTCTATGATTGCCATAATATGGTTGTGTGGTAGGGATTTTCTTGTTGTTCACTAATTGTAGGGAAATGTGGTCCTGATAGCGTGGTATTAAATGAGAGTACGATGAAATTTATTGTACCATGAGATCTAATGGGACTATTATAATATTAATTTAATGGGATATCATCATATAATTCATCTGTAATAGTGGGAAATAAATGGGGGGATTTTTAGGAAATGAGTTTTAATTAAATTTGGAAGTACATTTTTAATAAATATCAAATCTATAGAAAATAGTGAATGTAGAATTAGAATATTTTATAAAATAGATTATAATTTTGAATACTTTTTGCAGCGATTTTTTAGGGAAGGTGGGATTTTTATGAGTTAAATATGTTTGATGTTTTAGGAAAAAAGGTTTTGAAAAAATGTGTTTTGTGGGGGATGGATAGGTTGTATTTCTATAGACCAATTTGGATGGATTTGTCTGTGGATTATTACACTCTTATTTTAGTGGTATTTCATAAAGAAAATACCCTATTATTATATACTAATTAATATTCAAATAGTTTAGGTTCTAGTTGTCTTCCCCAAATATATTTTTTGTTGAGGGGATGGATAAATGAGTTTTACCTCACACCCGGTCTTCATTATAGTTTTGAAATGGTGGAACTATTATCTGCATTTGATGATGATACATTGTCTGTGTCATTCTTATTAGGAGGAGAGAGTGGTTATAACTCCCTTTATATTGATAAAAACCAACAAATATGTATATGTTATTATGGTACTGTGTATGGGAGATGTTGATATGAGTTATGTGGACGTTGTTACTGATTTCTTGGACATAAGACATTGAGAGTGTTGGATACTACGTGTGCTGGTAATGTTTGTATGTTTTTACAAAACACATTACATGTGAATAAATTTTCATGCTTTAACATGCCTCTAATGAAGACGATATGTCAGCCCAATGATAATTGAAACTGGAGAGTGAGAGTGAAAACTTGTAAGGAAGTGGTTTCAGATACATTTTTATAATATGCTTATTATTATACAATTATACTTGGATATATTATTTGTGACACCCTAATATTTTAAAATATGAAAATTATATTTTATATGGAAAATAAAAAACACTTATTTTACCTTGTGTGACATGGAAAACCCAATTTACCATGGGTTACATGCAGTAAAATTCTTTCTTATGTTTGATTGCGTATTCATCTTGCAACATCGAACCTAACCGATCCATGATAAATTTTTCTCTTTCAACCATCCCTTTAAATAGATGGGCATAAATAGTTTTTTGTAATATATGATATATATATCTGTGTATTACTAATTATAAATTATTAATATATGTTTAGGATATAATCAATCTATTTCAAGTAATGTGATTGTATTTTTTGAAACTATGTTTACTTAAAAAAATTATTTTTATTGGTTTTTTTGAATAAATAATTTAATCTTTTATTTTGTAACTTTTATAATTGTTTTTTATAAAATTAAAATATTTCCTATAATAAAAATATCAAAATTTAATTCGGGTGAAATTTTCATACCTTAGGAAGATATTTATTTTTCTATAAATATTGAAAAAAATTATTTTTGTAAAATGTGTTTTCTTAATCAATAAAGCAAGTAAATTAAAAGTCCCAATATTTTTTAATGTGTTTTTAATTAAACATGTTATTAGTTTATTTATATTTAATTCACTTAATTATTTTTTAACTAAGATTATATTTATTTTAAATATTATTTTATTTGTTTAAAAACCAGTTTTTATGAATAGTGTTTCAAAATGAATAATGTTTCAGCATTTTAATCAATTAAAACAATCCCTAATGGAGGGAAATTTTAAATTAATTTTCTATAATATATATTTGTAAATATTAATTTATTTTCATGGAATGAATATTATTCTTCATAGAGTTAATATAGAATCATATGTTTTTCTAAAACTGTTACTCTTTTTAAAAACCTACTTTAATGTTGTATCATCAAGATTAATATTAAATTTATTTTATCAACTTATTTAAATTGAATTTGGAAAATTTGGTCCCATATTTAGAATCATAATAATATATAATGTATAAAAATCACATTTAATTTTTTTTCATAATGATTAGTAAATGAAATTAAAATTAAGCATAACAATTAAGGTAAATACAAGTTTACAGAGGGATGAAGCTATAATCATTGTGGTTAATATAACATAAATTTTTTCCCAAAACCTATTTTAGGTAAATATTAAATTCCTTATTACCTTAGTTTCGATTATTATGTCTTTTGGGGAACTATCCTATGATAGAGACCTATATAATATATTCCGTAAAAATAAGACAGAAAGGAAATTTTTATCCATTTTTTATTCAATGCTTTGGGATAGGGAAAAAACATAAATTTGGATATAAATATAATTTTTAAATATAAATTATTTTTTTTCTATCTAAACATTTTATATTAATTTATTTAGATTATCTATTCACTTTAAATACATAAAAAATTCCAACGCATCATTTACCTGTTTAATAAATAACTAAAATAAATGGTAATAAAAAAATATTAAATGTTAGATTAATATAATGAATTTTTTTATCCAATTTAAATTTCAAATTAATATTTCATGTTACATAGGTGTGAGAATATTATTTTCATATCACACCATTTATTCATATTTTTTTAATGGATAATGTCAAAATTTAAAATAATTTTATATTAATAATAATTTATTTATTATTAATTGATTTAAAATTCCTAAAAATAATATATTTTTAAAATTCATATTTATAAGAAAATTAATATCATATATTAATCATTAATGGTCCTATATTTATTTTTTTAATGACTATATTGACCCATAAACTATAGATAATATGTTAGTGTAGTTATAGTTAAAACAGATTTGTTCCACGATCATACACTTATGTTAAAATAAATTATAAAAAAGGATTTCTATTTTATAAATTATATATTAATTTTATAAAAATTGGATCTAAATTAAATAATAATTTTCAATTTAATTTATTCTTAAAGTATAAGTTACATTGGTTAGAAAACTAGTTAACATAATTAAAAAATAAAATCAAAAAAGGGGGAAACATAGATATCAAGGAACAAAATGCTTAATACATGTGTTTCATTGTGTGATGTAGTTTTTCTCGACCATATCATCTATAAGAACAATTAATTTTCAATTTTGGATCCACAATATTTAATATTTTCCTATAAATAGTGTATACTATTGAGTATTTATAAGAATGCAACTCCTCCTCAATTATAAAAGGGAACTCACTACACACCTCTCAAGCCACTTGTTTCATAAAAACCATTCCAAATACACCTGTAAAAATCCCTAAAATTATCATAAAATCCTCTATATTTTCATAAATCCATAGAAGATTGTATTTTGTTGCAAAATAATATGATTTTCCTGATGAATATGTAAGGTTCATCAATGACTATTTTTTAACTTCTTTCTCCACCACATAAAAACTTCTTCTACCATAATGATATAATAACGTATATATATTAAATATACCTAAAAGATGTTATTTTAAGAATACAACCAACAACCAGAAAAACATGCTTCAAAAGGGTAACAAAATCATCATTCATATGTACGGTAAACTGTGTATGAAAAATTGTTTAAGGAGGACTATCACATTGTGAAACGATATCAATTGGTTGTTCATTCACACCTATCAAGCATTGGTATTATTATTAATTTAATATTTATATATGATATTAATAACATTATTATACCTTTTGATTCATTATTTTATATATGGTCTTTTACGATAGATTTTGTAAGGGATATAATATCTTTGTTCATGTGTATGGCGGGCTACCGCCCCACAAAGCGATGCAATTCAATTTTCACTAATTCATTACATATAAGGTAATAAGGATACATGTAATAATTATTTGTTATATGCAAGAAATATTTATGATATTTAGAAAATAATTTTCTTTATATAAATTTGATATTTTTTTTATTTTTAGAATTTGACAAACTAAAAAAGTGAAAACGTCATTCTTGGATGTGTGGACATCCACCTCCTCGAAGTGAAGTGATTTATTTTTCCATCACCACATAAAAATAATGAAATATAGATAAATATAATTAATTAATATCTTATATATCATATAATTTACATTCTAGAAATACAAATTATTGCATACCTTTTTTCAATATTAATCAATGAAAATTGGATGTGTTACTCATACGTATGTATGACCTACTATCTCAATGATCAGAATGTTAGTTAACCTTCCATTACATAAATCTTGATTCATTTTAAAAAATCAATCAATTCCTAATAATAATAATTATTTAATTATTATTATTCTTTATATGATTAAAAGATGACTCCTTTGACCATATTCAACCTACCAAAGTCATTTTTGACACATAATACAAATATGGTATGAAATTCTGTCAAAAACCTAATTTATTATGATATTTTATATAAAATAATTATAATTGATGTAAAATTAATTATAAAAACTAAAACATTTTCCTTAATATTAATTAATTATAATAAGTTTATTATTTTTTATGACAAAGGTAAATCATGATGAATTGTACTCAAGTTATGAGTTTTCCTCATCTCATATTTTCTTATGTGACTTATATACCACATTCACCACTTATTTTTGTTGCGTGGTGTATTTAATTAACAATATATTTAGGTATTTTTTTTAACAAATAATTGGGTATTTATATATCCATTTTATGATATATCATTTAAAGGATATATGGTGTCAACATTACCAAAGAGATAATATAATTTTGTCATAGTTTTTCTTCATTGAGTTGTAATATTGGATATGTACATATCTACTATTATGAAGTGTATATAAATCTTTTTTTACATTTGATATCATGTATTTATTTATTATAATGATATTTTCTATTTCATTTAATATAATCATTTCTATAAGGTTTATATGTTATGATTTTATAATATTTAAATATGTTCAATCATTGGTTGATATGGGTTTATAATGATTTGTTTGATGAAAATTGATATCACATGGCTCATGATTAATGGTTATTGTTAATATTTACTTTTTAATGAATTATTACATATCTTCATTTTTTGTGACCCAATTATTAATGGGTATGAATATTCTTATGTAATACATAGGAAATTGGATTATGTCATCATACCATTATACTCTTTTTATGCTCAATGATGACATCCATTTGTTAATATTTAAATTTTATAGTACCAAATATATGATATCAAAATTATAATGTTTAATTTTATAAAGGTTATAAATATTTATATTTAAATAGATATTTCTATAAGTGATTTCATTTGGATGATGATGATGTATTACTATCTGAAAAATAATTTTGGTTAAGTGGGAAAATGCACATTTAAAGTCATGTGAGTTTTTAAGTAGGAGATTTTCCAAAAATATAATGGTGAGAATTTCCACACCATATCTGGGAGTTCATTTTTGGGGATATTATAGTTTTTGTCATACAAATGGTTTATATAACATTAGATATCAGGATGTTTCCATTTTAGGTTATCTTAAGAGTTATAGATAACCTAATAGATCTATAATACTATTTTTATATTATTTTCAATGTCATATACACCTTATTGAGGTTTTAAGTGAACAAATTTTAAAGTTATTGATGAAATCTTATTAGATATTTTAATATGTTGAAGTATATGTAAAGATATAGTTTAACATGAATTATGCATTTAAATTTTTTTTTGGAAATGATATTTAAGGTATTGTATACCATAATGTCTTCACTATATTGGATATTGATAAAATAAGTTTTATCATAAAGAAAACCACATGAATGAACATTGATTTTATGACTATGTGATTAATTTTATTTCAAAATAAGATCATCATATTTCTAGGCCTGAAATTTGAAACATATGATATAACCTTTGAGGATAAAACACTCTTTATGTTTGTAGTTATTGAGTTATATATGATATCTAGTTATGGAATGATTTTTATTCAACTTTGGGTCTTACTCTTGAATTGTACGGTCTACTATATCACATTAAAGTTTATTCATTTCATAAATTATCATACAATGTGATGACTATTTAGGCTGTTTTTATAATTAAAGGAACTGATTATTTTTTTCTTTTAATGACTATACATTTCTTTAAAATTTTCTTTTAGGGATTTAGGAAGTAAACTTTCAACCCGAATAAACATTGTTTGAATCAAAAGAAGAGTTCATGATTCAAATTGACTATAGTATGAAATTATAATCATAAAAAAGGCGTATTTCGAAATATTATTATTTTAGAAGGTAAAACAATTCATCAAATCAGTGAAAAGGATCATTATACAAAACATTTATATTAGTAACTTCATTTATAATTAATAGATGTCTTTTTCAATCATCACAGAATTATAGTTTTCATGGTCTTATCTTCTCATTAATTATTCACAACCTTGTGATTTTTATGTTTGACTGCATATTTGACACGAAACACCAAACAAAAATGGCCTAAGATATAATTTACCAATATAAATTTTCAATTAAATTAATATTTCAGAATATTTTTAAATATATTAGGAAATATATATATATATATATGTGTGTGTGTGTGTGTTTCATAATCAATATAAATTATAAATCAATGTTTTTTTAATAATGAATCAATTTCATGTAATGTGACTTTATTCTTACAAAATATGTTTTTTTCACAAATGAGTTTTTATTAGTTTTCATGAAAAAAATCGTAATATCAATTTTGGGATCTTTTATAAATTATATTTTATTAAAATAACATCATTTTTGGATATTTAATATAATAATTTACTTTGGGTTAAATTGTTTTAGCTTTCAGAAAATATTGATTTTTCTTTTAAAAGTAACAATTAAAAGTTTTTCTGAAAACTATTTTCTTGTCAATATATTATTTAATTTAAAGTTACTAATTTTTTTTAATATTTTTCATGTAACATATGTATTATTTTTTATATTTAAATATATTAATTACTTTCAAATCAACTTTATTTATGTTATTATTATATGTTTTTTGGGTTTAAAAATAGGGTTTTTGAAAAATATATTTTAAAATTCATAATGATTCTCATTTATAAATAACAAATACAATCTCTAATTGGGAAATTTTTATTTAATATATCTATAATATATATAATTAAATATTAGTTTAGTTTAATATAATTATTGTTATTGGTAATAAAATTAATATAGTATCATCTTTTTTTAAAAACACATGTGTCTAAAAAACCTGTATCTCACCGCGCCTGCATGATTAATAATTAATAAAAAGTATCAAAATATTTAAATAGAATATTAAAAAATAAAATCTATGTTTTGATTTGGCATAATATATAATAACGAATAAGTACAAGAAATTTTTTTTATCATAATGAATAGTGAAAATAATTAAAAATTTTGACAAAAATTTAGATAAGAATGATTTTACAAGGGATTTAACATTAAATTTAAGATTTAAAATGACCTTTGAATTTTTCCAACACCAATTTTGGGAAATAATTCAATCCTGATGACATTATGATCTATTTATATGTGTTTTTGTTATCTTTTCATGGGAATTGACCTATATAATATGTTTTGTAAGGAAAAGCATAAAAAATAAATGTTTTCCCTTTTAATTTCTATATAGAATTGGGATAGTGATAAAAGAAATATTTCTTTAGTTATCAATATAATTTATAAATATAAACTATTTTATATATAATGATAATCTATTATGAATTTTTTATATTATTTACTTCCATTATATTCATAAGAAACATCATCAAAGTTAATATTCATTTAATAGGTGAAGAAAATAATCAACACTAGAAATATTAAAAGTGAAGTAAATTGAGTGAAATCTTTTATAAAATTAATATGGTAAATGGATATATCCATATACATGTGGGATAAAAATATATTCTAATCCCACCATTTTCCTGATGTTTTTGAATTTAATAATGTTAAAATTGATAATAATGTAATTTTATTATAATTTATATATTATTAAATGATTTATGATTTATAGAAATCCTATGTTATACTAAGTAATTTTTAGATGAAAATAAATCTCAAATATATCATATTATTGTTCATATTTTACTTTTATAAAGAATAAAATACACCTGAATAATAAAATCTTTTTAGCACATTTAATGTCAAAATAATGTTTTTTGTACTGTCATTTTCTTGTGCTAAAATTAAATATCAAAGTAAATAAAATTTTTATTTTAAAATTCTCATATATTATTTATAATAAGTTGTAATAAATTATATAATAGTATCATTTTTATTAGTTATTTTTGAATAAATTACCATGGTTATAGAACTAGTAAACATAATAAAAAACCAAGATGGAAAAAAGGAAGTATACAATTTAAGGAACAAAATGTTTAAAAGATGTGTTGGATTGTGTGGTGAAGGGATGCATTGACCATATAATCCCTAAAATTATTAATTATAAAATTTGGATCTACATTTGGTAATATTAAACTTCCAATAGTGAATACATTTTACTATTTATATGAATGCCACTACTATTCAACTACAAAAGTGAACTCACTCCCGAATTTTTTCACACATCCAAAGATATTTTCCATATTAAATTACATCCCAAATCACGTATAAAATTACTTCTTACCATACTAAAATGCTATATTTTGGCATAAATCTATCCATTAAAGGCCTTGGTTGTAAAACAATTGTTGTGGCCCAAAAAAGAAGTTACATTCATCAAGAAAATTGTTTTTACTTCTTTCTCAACCCCAATAATTTTTATTATTACTAGATTATATATTAACTTGTGTACCTTATATATAATTAGATTTTTTATGTAATGTTAATATCTAACAACACAAGCCCTTCAATGAAATGGGTTATGAAATCATAATTCATGCGTACGACAGACTACCTCTCACATAACGATGTCACTCATTTTTCTATTATCACCTATCAAGGCTGGTTATACTAATGGAATTAAAATTTTATATTATATAAATAATATAATTATACCTATAAATTTCTTGTATAATATATATACAAATTAACTGTAAATTCCATAAGGGATACAATAATGTCCTTCGTGTGTATGGTGGACAACTTCCTCGAAAAGTGATGTGATTTATATTCCCTATAACAATTCATTGAAGGAAATGAGGGTAAATATATCAAATATATGTTATATAAATGATTTATTTAGGATATTAATTAAATAATTATCGTTATATAAATAAAAAATATAATTTTATTTATACCATTTCTCTTACACAAATGAATGTTGATGTTGTTCACAGATATGGGGACTACCACCTCCTCGAAGTGATGTGATTCATTTTTTCATCACCACATCACACAAATGATATATATATATATATATGAATATATAATTATAAAATATTTTATTTTTGATAAAATTATAATTCAAAAAAGATAAATTATTACTTATATTCATTCCATAATAATTATTGAAAATGGAAACATTACTCATGTGTACATACGGCCAGCCGTCTCTATGATCATATGATTAGTTAATTTTTCATAAACATATTCAATTATTTGATTTTATATGTATAATTGATTTTTAAATAAAATAATTATTTCCTGGTTCGTATTCTGGATATGTTTTAATGTGTGCTCTTTGACCATATTCAACCTACCAAAGGCATTTTTGAAACATAAATAGAATATGGTCAGAACATCTGACTTAAATATAATTGATTTAGTGATTTTATATAACATTATAATAGAAGAAATAAAATTACAAATAAAAATGAAAAATATTCTTACTAAATTAAAAAATTATCATAATATTATTTTTTAGGAACATTATGAACAATCCTGACGAATCAGACTCAAGGTTACAGTTTTCTAGTCTCACTTTTATTTCTATACGATATATGCCATATGCATAAATTTTTTCGTTGTGTGCTATATATAAATCCCAAGAATGTGTTTTATGAATATTTTATTTAAATTTATTGGTATTTACTTGTCCATTATAGGATTTCTCTTTCATTGTAATTATGGTATCAATGTTACCAATGTGGAAATAGAATTTTGTAGCTATATTTCTTCTTTGAGACTTATGCATCAGTATGTACCTATCATCATTCATGAGGTGTATATACAATCCCATTTAAATTTAATATAATAAATTTATTTATTATAATAGTATATAAAAATTAATTTAATGTAATCCTATCATGGTTATTATGCTTCAAATATATAAAATGGATAACAGTTTTATGTTTTAATCTCATCCTTTGACAGAATTATTTATGATTATGCTTCCAATGATGTGATCATATGATCTGTATCTGAAGAAAAATGAGAATTGTATCATTATATATATATTAATCATGTTCTAAGTGATTTTAAATTTTTCTAATCTCAGTTACTTAATATTACTGAGATTAGTTTTTATTAAATTTTGACTTCAATTCTATCATTGTTAGGAAATATCTTTTCATCTTAAACAATGTTCTCCAAAAATGTTTTAATGAATGTTTTTACCTTATAAAATTTATTTATAAAATAAATTTTTACCCATTTTTTCTCTTTTTATTATTTTTAAAGGAACCTTATGTCATTTTCCAAACCATATATATTATACTTTTACCAAAAAGTGAATTTGATTATCTTATTATATTATAAATAATGCACATCAATAACTTTTTACAGGGAAAAAGTAATGTTATTTTATGACATTTAGGGAATTATACACAATTATGATCATAATTTGATTTACAATTCCATTTTTATTTTATGAGGTTCTTTTTAAATATTTTTTTTGTACTGAATTTAAATGAAAAGATTTCTATTTTTTAATATGATTTTCAAAATGAAAAAGGTATTTTATTCAAGGGATTATTTATTGGTAATTTAATTATATTTCAATTCATAAAATTCAAAAACCATTTTTTTACTTATCTTATACAAGGGATATACTTCATTTATACCATCCAAATCCATTATATGAATGGACTAAGATTATTTTAAGGAGAATGTTATAAATCTTATTTTTCTTTCTGAGGTAATCATGTTTAAAAGTGATTGTTATAGAACAGTTTCATTTTCCATTGATTAAATGAGTAATATAAATCATAATAGATGTTTCTAAAAATTTTATAATGAAATTAGTTCCCAAGGTACTAAAATTATGTAGTGGTCCTTGGAGATTATATATGATTGGAGCACCCGTATTTCATTGTGTGAGAACATTATAGATAGTATGAGGGTTTCACCCATATAGGGCTACAATTCATTAGGTAATGATTATGGTCCCCATATAATAATATTCGAATATGGTAGTATCTTTTTTCCCATTTTAATGGTTTTATAAGTGTTCAAAAAGGGTTTGGAAGGGTTCTATGGGATGATGATCAAAGATACTAATATGATTTATCTAGGCCCAATTTGGTTTAATGTTTATTCATTTGATCAATATTGATATCACCTGGCTCATGGTTATTGATTCTTATGAAAATTTAATTTTTTAGTTACATATTAATTTTTTACATGTTTAATTATCCCAGAATTGATGGGTGTAGATATTATTTCATTATAATCAAGTAATTTGATTATGTCAACACACCCTTATTCTCTTCTAATTCACACCGATAAAATCCATTATCTAATTATAATGTTTTACATTACTAATCAATTGAGATCCCCCTTCTTATGTTTCCTTTTCCCTAGGTTATAAATAATGATTCTATAGAAGTTATATATAGAATAGATTCCATGTGGATGATGATGATGACATAAATTAAAAAGGCTGGGTTATGTGGGAAAATGCTCATTTAGATTCCTGAGAATTATTTATGTAAGTGTTTATCTGAATTCTATAAAACTATAAACCTAAAACATCCTCTTGGATATAAATGATACAATTTATCCTTTTGATGTTTTATGTTTGGATGGAAAAAATTGGGTCACAATTATTATCATAAAATCCATAAAAGCGAGGATTTTTTATTTTATCAGCAAATCTCGTAGTGTGGGTTTGGTACTATCATAATATTGGCTCTACTACACAACATTCCATTGGCAACCATTACCATTACTATTCTATGAAAAATTGCTAATAATGGATCCATTTATCAGTGCTAAAAAAGCCCAGATGAGGAAGAAATTTTATCATTGCATTGGTTTAGCGTAGATAGAAGGTCCTCTTTATGAGCACTTTTTTGTAGCATTAATTGAATGAACCCTTAAACTCTGCTTTTTAGCCTTCATAAAGGTTAACCTTTATCATCACATTTTTGCAATAATAACTATGCCAAAAAAATTAGTGCTCACAATGTATATCATTTATCAACATTTTTAGTGCTGACATATATTTTGCATAAAATTAAATAATTAAAAAATTAAATAATGTTTAAATTTAAACAAAGTATTAATGTTTTATTAATTAAATAAATATTAATAAAAATGACTTAATTTAATATAAATATTTATAACTTATATATAAAATTAAATATTATATATTAAATACATAGTTATAAGAAATGAATAAAACTAAATATTGAAATAAATAAAAATAAAAAATCAGTAATTTATGAAAAATATTAAACATTCAATTAATTAAATAATTAAAGATATGAAATGAATAAATTAAATAAAGATATATATAGATTATAAATATTAATTAATAGTATATTATATATATATATATATAATGAATACATATTAATTATTCATTAAATAAATTACAAATAAAAAATTCTATTGATTAATTTTTTTTGAAATGAATAAATTACAAATTTCTTTAAAAAATTATTAATGAAACAATTATTAATAAAAAATCAATAATTTTAACATATATATATATATATATTAATAATAAATAGAAATATAAAATATATAATAAAAATAGATATAAGAATTTAATAAAATTTATTAATTAAATACATGTTAATATCATATTCATTTTAATGGGTTTTGATAACTAATATTTCATTAATAAATTTATTATAAAGAATATTCATTTATATTTTATCTTATATGACTTGTATAATAAAAAATATTTATTTTTTAGAATAAATATGTCATATAATTACTGAAGAATGATTTATAATAGAAAATTAATATCAATAAAAAATACTAACTAAGTTCATCCAATAATGGACATAATTTAATGATAGTAGATATTTCAGTTTAACATAAATGAAACATTTTTTCATTTATTTCACATACATATATATAATTACTGTATTTTACACACACACACACACAAATATTAACGCAATGAATAAAATCTTATATAAAAAACATACACCTAATATTCAGGTTATTGATTGAAATTTTTATATTCATATTAGAATTTCATAATAACATGATATATTTAATATATTATTTCATTAATTGATAAAATTTATTTATTTCTTTTTATTATTATTACTTTTAGGTATTAATTCATTTTTATTATTTTTTATATTTTATTTTTTTCATATTTTGGGGAATTTAATAATTTTATATTAATTATTTATATATAATTATTTACAATGTTTTTATAATTTCATTATGTATTCATCCTTATTTAAATATATATAAATAATTTTTTGAACATTTATATTATATTAATAAATCATAACCATTTTTTCAATATTGTTAATGTCTAATCATTTCGTGTTATTCATTTTTCACTCATTTTTATCATGCATGCATTTAATATTATATATTTATTAATAATATAAAAAATATATTTGTATATCAATATTTATAAATAAATATATTTATAAATAAATATATTTATAAATAAATATATTTAAAAATAAATATATTTACAACATTATATTTATAATAATTATTTATTTATATTTTAATTATTATAAATAAATTAATATTAATTTTTGAAAACCTATTTATATAATTTTAAAGAAATAAATGTATATTTTATTATAAATATAATAAATATAATTAATATAATTAATTAATGAAATGATTTACTATATTTATATTTATATTAATATTTTTTTTAAAAACGTGATACAAAGCCACATTTTAAAATCTAAAATTAATACCAAACAATATGAGATGAATAGTGTAAGACAAGACAATTTTCCCCCATTCAAGACCAAGAAATGCCAGATAAACATTAATAATCAAATACAAGAGGATTATAATCATTACGTCCCAATCAATTTCATCCTATAATGGGATGATAACATTAACTGAAGCATTTATATCAGTTGAGATAGACTGGGTTCTCATAGTAGGCTAAAAATGTGATAGTCCTTGGTCTTGTCTCCTTCAAAACTTCCATTTAAAATCCTTCTATGTGAATAGACTTTCGTTTTTTCCATAGCATCTCTAAATGATCATTTGTTTTGTGATTCTTCATTCTACGGGTCTTCTTAATTTCCCTCATTTTTTTAAACTCCACTGCTTATTTGGTTCATAAATAATCATCATACCTTCATTATCAGATCCAAATGCACCCAAATCAGATGAATGGTACAATTATCTTTTATTTCAATATCCCATGAGATTCTGGCTGTATTTGTTTAGTCACCCCTCCTGGGTGAGAGGCCACCTCCATCAATGATTTTTGATAACTGAAAATTATTTATATTTTTTAAAATTGTTTTACCAATAATATTGATATATCGTTATCAGTTCTAATTAATTTAGAAATGATAAAAGTTTTCCAAATCAATTTAATGAACCCCAATTAGGTTCAAACTAGTTGCGATATCCAATTCTAACTATGGAGGTCACCTGATGTTCTCGCATCTCCTCATCAAATTAAATATATAATCAAGGCTCGAACAATTCCAACTCTTGAATCTAATGCTTGAGCAATTCATGGGTCAATGGAATCTAAGGCTCAATGTAATCAATTTTTTTGTGATGTCTCTAATTTATTTTGAATGGGTTCAAATATTCAATCTAATGTATGTTATTTTTACCTCCTCACTCATTTTACATTAGTTTTGTGATATCTTTTTTCACGTTATGTACATAATCTATTTCTATTCATTATTCATTTATACTATCCATTCTTGAAGGAATTTTTAATTGGTTATTTATATAATTTTATATTTGTATTTAAAATTTAATTTAATTTATTTATTCGATAAATTACATTAAGATTTATAAATAATGTTTTCATCATTGTAGAGTTTTTTGTTTAAATGTTTTGATATTCCTTCCATAGGAATTACACAATTTTTTTAAAAAAATTATACACATTTTTTATTTTATAAATAGAATTGGATTTCATGTAATGATATCATAATGTTATTGTGAGTATTTTTTCATATTTTCTATTTTGAAGCATTAATGGAATTAGATGGAGGATTTTATTTTATGTTATATGTCCAGAATTTTGACTCTTTGTCTTTTCCTTGATATGCAATAAGAACATATATATATATATAAATTAACACATTATTTCATGTATATATGCAATTATGTCTTCACATGAAATATAGATAAGATTCCTTCAATAATGTAAGAGATAATAATTTTTCATGGTTTCAATAATTCATTCCAAGATAGTATATTAATATTAGTTTTATAGGATTATGGAATTGAGAAATGCTTCTATCTTTTTAAAATTACATTAGTTATCACTTGGCTATTTCGAATAAAATTTATGGAAATAAGTTTTTCATTCAACATAGTAGTAGTATCAATTTTTATATCTTTTTCAGTACTATGAAATAGTTTTTATAAAAAATTATCACCATCTATGGAATATTTATATATTAATATTGATGTGGTATTATTTTTTTCTTTTAAAAAAAATAATCGTATTTATGGTTGTAAGAAGTAATCTTTGATATAAATTTTTGGGTTATGTTTTTATTTGATTAATATGTTTTTTCGAAATAGGGACAACACCTCTCATTACTATCATAATAGGGATCTTATGCATCTTAGTGAGGTATGATAGTCAATTAAAATTTAGTCTACATAAGGTTTTATGGGTCCCCACTTGTGTCAATTTCCATATGGCAGTTCAACAATGTAGTATTTTGTGGGTCTCTTGTATGTTATAAATATAGGAACACTTCAACGTGATTAAAGGTGTTTCCAACACAATTATGTCTAGAGTCACCTCAGGTGTGGTTTTGGAATTTTCCATGATTACATATGATTCACTTACAACTGTTTATTCTGATATTATTATGAAGTTTCTCCATATTTAATATTTATCCATTATAATGTGACCCATTTTTTATAATATTTATTTGGTTGTATTGATTGATTTATTTTTCTAACTACTGTTTAATTTTATAATCATATATTATTCTTCATTAAAATAGTTATAAAGATGTATAATACGAAACCTTATTATTTTTACAGAGTCTATATATATATTCATCCAAGAGAATATCAGTTATTAAGGTTAAAATTTTTATTAGTAGAAGTTATATAGATTAGTGATATTTGATATAATGTTGGTATTAAATATAATAACTCTTTAGATTGTTACATTACATGTTCCAAAAAAATATAGTGAAGGTCATAAAATTTTATATTTATTGGTATAATTATTTGACAATATTTTTATGTATTTATGATTTTGGTCTAAATATATTTGTTCCAGCGCTTGGAATATCTAATTCCCAACCATTTTTATGGAAAAAATTTTATTTATTAAAATTATTCTTCAATACATTTTTAAATCTTCTAGTTAATGGAATAATAGTTTATTATTATTTTTTATCATGTTTAGGTTTCTTATTACTCATTAATTTTATATATTATATTACAGTGTTTAGGGGATTTACGAAAGGCTTGATGGATTGTTTTAGTAGATGTATTTTTAATATTAGTTAGAGGAATGAAATAATTAATACATGGATATCTCCTATAAATATAGGATTAATAGAGGCCATTAAGAAACATATACCATAACATGTCCCCATCAATACCCCTCGAATCATATGAAAGATCGTGTATGCCCCCTAATATACCTTTAAATAGGTTATGAGTTAATAACTATTTACAATGGTATAACACTCACAAATGTGAGGCATTACCCCTTTTAGAGAACATAATGGAGTACAAATTTCATCCTCACCAGCTTCATGTCATGAACATTTAACATTGAAATTTGTTTCATGAGACTCATCCCCAAATTATTTTATGTTACTAGAACTACTATGAGAAGTAATCAACTAATGTATGACTAAAAATGATATTAGTTCAAGAAACATAGGTTCATGTCCTCAAGATATGAATGTTGAGTCTCAGGAAACAAAATGCAATAATAATAGTTTGGGAGATAAAGCTAATGAGGATGACAGTTGTCTATTACATTCGCCATTGTATGAATTCAGAATATAACACCTAAAATAGTGGTGTAATTATTTTATTAAATTATATTACCCCATTTCATCAAAGAAAAATAAAATTATTGGGAATAATAAGCAGTTTGGATACCTTTATCAGATTTCTCAATGAATTTCACATTTTATGATGATTATATTATGTGTATTTGTTAAATTTTTATAAAAAAATAAATATTTTAAGAACCTAATAGTATGTATATGATTGAAAAATAGATGAAATATAATTTATTGAAAAAATATTATCAATCTAGAGTTAATGTGTTCATAATTTTTACAATAGAGAATGCATACGACCGTTCACAAATCCTTTTTCCATGATTACATTATTGTTATTCAAGATAAATTAGTTTAGAAGTGCTGGAATAAAATTTATTTTTTCGTGGAACATATCAGATCTATAAATGATTAACATACAACGAGTTAAAATTAATGTGAACACTGATTGGTATGATATTATGGTTTAGGGATCATTTTATAATAATTAAACTGTAAGTGATGATGGTGGTCACATTGAAGAAATGAAAATGGAAATTGAATATGAGATATACAATTCTCTAATGATTTTTGAGAATAGAAATATTTTTGATAAGATAACATTGTATACCTATTGTACTAAATACAACACACTTCCAACTATACTGATGTTATATACTTTGAAATATGGATGAAAATAGAGAGACATCTACTCTATTGTATTACTTTTTCCCCGTCATTATATGATTCTTTTAGAGAATGAAAATAAATTATGAACATATGATGATATAAAAATTCTATGTTAAATTGGCATGATCTGTAAAAAAATCTATATGCTTTTCCAAATGATTTCATATTTTTCATAAGGATCATGAATAACTCAAAAAATGCCAGATGTGTGTCATTGATCGATACAAGAAAAGTGATTCTAGTCCTTCAAATTATTTATGGTAATTTTCTACCACTACATAATTTAAATGACTATATGGGTTCTAGTGAACCATGAGATAATTTACATGTCATACATATACATGAATTGAATATGGGAACCTATGTCATCCAGATGATTCTCCATAGTGAAATAAAATTGATTATTAGTATCCTAAATTTTAAAATGTGATGAGAAACATTCGTCTTATGTTTTTTACTGACGGGATTAAATAATTTTGGAGGACTAATTTGTTACCACATTTGATGGATTATCATTTTTGTGAATTATTACCATCCAACATCGTTATTGATGATGAGAAAATACTTTATCTTGTCTCTTCCCATATCTAGACCAAAAAAAGATAGACATGAATTTTACTACATTTTGGATCCATGGATAACAAATATGAAATTGGTGTGGGATATATCTATTATACAATATGATTCTAAAATAAGGGAAAATTAACATTTAGGTATATGTATTATGGTATTATTAATGAAATTTATATTTATGAAAATTTATTACGATACACCATTAAGGGAAATTTGGGGTGTCACATTTGTGAACAACTCATTTATGATGATGCATTAATGAAAGAATGTGTTTTTAGGACATGGAATTTTTTAACTCAAAAACATAAATACCAATCCTGGATGACTGTGTTTGATGGTAATATTGAGCAAGGTACAACACCATCTCCACTAATGGATGTTAAACTATTAAGAAAAGTAAAAATTTATTGACTTTTTTATAGAAAACCATTAAATAAAAACCATATGAAATGATGTTTGAATTATAGTTCAATTTTTTATGAATTAACATATTATAATTGTTTTTATGTGGGCCATTTTCTTTATTTCAGGCATAAAAAAGTAATTGATAATGTTATTCGCACATAAATAAATGTTCTTGAAAAAAAGAAAGAAGTTATAATGGTTGTATTGGACATGATTGACATGGGGATAAGATAAGAGATGGAAATAGTCAAGGTGAAAGGGAATATGTTTCTTACCTAATCAATATAAACATTATATAAAGAGAAAAAATTTACACTTTTTCAATTTCCATAATAGTGTAAAAGCTATATAGGGGTGTTGATAAATATCAAGAATGTCGTGTTAATGAAAAAGTTCATGTTATATGGAAAAAATAACATTAATGTACCATTATCCTGAAAGATTTGATTCATATTTCATTCAATTTCATTCATCCTTAAAATGTATGGAATACATCAAAAAGACACTATTTTATTATTGAATCTATATACAGTAAATTTATGGACCTGATAATGTTCCAAATCATGAATAAGGAGGTTTTAGTCATATTACGTGAATCATAAATATTCTTCACACCAAAATCATTTCATATAAGACTCCTATATATGATTCACTTTCTTATAATTATTCAAATATGTTGTCCAATCTATTGCATATGGATGTACACCCATTGCTGATATATGATGATTTTGAAAGGGAATGAAAAGAATAAAAGTGGGAAGAAGTTTTTATTGATGAATTGTATATGTTTTAAGAAACAATTGAATTCTGCATCGATTGGCTATCATATATTGAAAACACATATTTCCCAAAGTCTCATCACAGTAGATGTCTTATGGGAAAAGAGATTTCCATAAGAGATATTGTTGAAATTACCACAACATTTCAGGTAGATGAACACCATTACAATTTACATAATAGTAAAGATATTAATTCATACATTGAACCCCAAAAAAAATCATATATCTTTCAATATATATAGTGCTGAAGTATGGAATTCAAATATACCCAATCAACAGTTTACAGGATGGTTCCAAGATCATATTTATAAGGAGTTATATAAATATATGAATTCAATTGTCGAACAACATCTATGGGTATCCGTGGGGATAAATAAAAATTTTATATCATTATATAGTTTTTTAATTAATGGGAATACATCCTGTACAAAAGAATATGATGTCTACAGTATGATAAAAATAAATTATTTTTATGACTATGGTGGAAAAGATGATAAAATATCGTTCTAAGGATAGAATCCAATTTATGAAAATTTTACATTATTTTTTATTATCGAACTGATATAAAATTTAAATTATACAACATTTCAAGTCCCTATTCACTATTTCAAAATTGATGAAAATATGAGGGTATTGAAATTTTAAGAAATGGGATACGTGAATGTGATTTTATGTGTGGAAGGGGAAAAAGATGAGATGTTCATAGTGAAATTACATACTGTGAGACTAATTTATTTTTGAGATCCTACATTCATGAATTAGTTGATTGTACATATGTTGTATTAAAAAACATTCAGGAGAGATGAAAATTCAATTTATGTTGACAGTTTAATCTGGAGAACAAAATATTTTCACGTCAGAACAATATACAAAATTTCATTTACATTTGAGGTGACCATAATGATGAGATTTGATTCTCGATATTCAATCGAAATCCCTAAAACATTAAAAAAGAAATATAGTTAAATGAGAAGGTTAAGGTGATATTTAACATAATATTTTTTTCCTTATGATATTAATTTTCTTTACTTAATTATCATAGTCTAAATTAATTGTTTGAATACCTTTGTAGGAAGAGAAATGGTGTTGGATATGGTCAATCATAAAGGAAATCATGTTGTTTTCATAGTAAAATCACAATCCATAGTATTGTTGTATTTTTCATATTTATTTTTAATCTAATTATTTGTAGTATTACTCATTTAATAATTATTTTCATATATAGGGGGATTCTATTTTTCATGTTGGTGTGGTTGATTTGAAGCTGATCGTGCACATGTGATATTAGACTTCAAGATGGAAACTGAGATAAAGATATAAATGAAATGGGTTAATAATGTACACAACCATCATGAAATGTTTTATTCCAACTGATTATTAAATATATTTTTCCATCATTTTCTAAACAATTTATAAGATAATTCCTTATCATTTTTATTTATTAGTAATTTAGTTTTTTCAGAGGACTTTTCAAAAGTTATATTTTTCATTCAATTATTTTAAATAGTCTACAAAAGAGATATCACGCTCCATTCTTCCAATTTTATCATGCTTTAAATTATCATTCTTTATCAAACATCCACCATTGCATATATAACTGAAAAATATATAATAACGTAAATTTTATGATATGAATTATTTATTTTATAGAACAATTATATAATTACACATTAATTTAATTTTCATTATTATTTGAAATTTTCATTTATTATAGAAAATATTTTTTTCATTTTCATGAATTTATACACCAAATCGTCCACATGCTTATTCTTCTTCAAAACCATTTCAACCGTAAAGTGTTTTAATTTATAATATTCAACAATGTTCCCACAACTACCATTAAATGATGGCAAATGAAACTACCTCTACTTAATCATAGAGGATATATAATTATTTTAATAGTAAAATAATTTTCCGTATAAGTAATTTGTTATTACATATTTATGTTTAGTTTATTTGTTTTTAGTATAACTCAAAAAATAATTATTTTCTATTATATGTGTATTCTGTTGTATGAGTTGAGGTGGTTTTTTGAAGCTAATCATGGTCATAAGAGATTGTACTTCAAGGAGGTAATTAATATAATGAATATAATAAATTGTAAAAACGAAATTATAAAACCATAAAAAATATTAAATTACTACATCATATTTCATTAATTTTGTAATCATTTTATCTATTATTTGTATGTTAATCTCCGTATATTTTTTATATCAATCTTATTTGGATTTTTTAAAATATCATTTGGGATGTAATTTTTTTAGTTGAAATATTCATAATAAGAACCCAAAGAGATAACAAGATAATTTCATACAATGTTTCCAATAATTCAATTTATTTTCATTATTGATTTTCTAGTGCTGCATATTGAGTCAATGTTCATGAAACTTCATGTTAGCAATCTGACGGGCATTCTTTTATCTATGTCATTTTTCCTTTTTTTCGATAGGTAAGGAATCTAATGAATTATTATATTACCTATAATGTATAATTTATTGATTTATTGGACTCTCATCTTTAACTGACCTTTTGGGCTGCTTTCTAGAGGGTTACGCACAATATAGCTAGGTTACATGATGTGTAATAGTTTTTGGGTGCATACCGTGAATGATTCATAGAATTAATGGTACACAACATGGTGATTCAGTATATGTCTTGAGATAATTAATTATGGTTTTTTATTCTATGTGATGCATTTTTCATCAGCTATGATAATTTATTATTTCACGACATTTAAAGGGGATACACATTGTGTAATACGCCATCTTCAATTTTAAATAGATAGCATAGATGGGATTACCTTTTCCCATACTTTAATGTTTCATTTTTCTTGAACCAAATCCTTCCTAGGGAAATATTGGATAAATCCATCCCTTATAGTTCCCTTTTTTGATATTTGATCATCGTTACATAAGTTTTGTAATTCTAGGGTAATATTTCTAGTTCATTATTTTTATTTCCCTCTATATCCTCTATTGGATTTCAATGTATCATATTGAAATTGATCGATCTATGTTATATAATTTTTTATCTCATATCATTTTTAAGTTTCAAGGTCTTCTACCCCTTTGTTCGCATTAACATGTTTCGTTACAAGTCTTGGATTACGAGAAGAAGGTAAGTGATTCCATTCTATTTTTACAATTTCATTACCCTTGAATTTAATGATTTATATCAAATAATAATTTAAATTAAAATTTTAAAACCATATTTCAAATGATTCGATAAAAACCAATTATATTGAATTTGTAGATTTGAAATTGTTTTGGCAAGAAAAATGGGAAAACCCATAATTCCATTTAATTGGGGAGAATTAGTGGAATATAGTTCTTTTAAATTTGTTAATTTAAATTGTAAAATTAATGTAAGCTATTTGAATTAAATTTTTTAATTTGATTGTGGAAATAAATTTTGAAATGTATGGAATTGGATTGGAATTTATTTCAATCATGTGAAAATGGATTATCATGTTTTGATAGAAACCGAGCATTTTTGTCTTATTTAAAAGGCTCATTTTTTAATAAAACCTATTTTTGTTTCTAATGGAAAATGGGAAATTAAAAATTGGTAGTGATATTTATTTTTATTTTAATTAGTCATAAAATAAATAAGATTTATTTTGTTGAGATGAAACATATTTTAACAACTACATAGGCGTTGAATCTTCAAGAGGCTGGGTAGTTCTATTTGGAATTTAGTGATACATTGAGAATAGGATTGGGTTGCATTCTTATGTACAACAATCATGTAATTTTTTAATGATCTTGTCATCTTAGGTCATATGAGGAGAATTTTCCTTCCCATTTTCTTGAAATTTTAGTTGTGATTCATCCACATATGGGTTGGTGATAATATATTTTTAGTGAAAAGAATACTATGTATTCATACCACAAAAGCTTTAGTTATATCTTATCTCGAAATGATTTTAATATCTATAACAGTATTTGTGTGGAGTCCCTGTATTCATTTGGATTTAATGTAACCTATACCTTTGGGAAATTAAAATTCATTTCATATGAGTTGAGTAGGAATCTTCCAACGCAAGCAGTGAAATGATCTTTGAAAGGGTGGAATTTGATGGGGCTTTTTTCATAGTTTTATATTAGTGTTTAGAAGAAAGGATTTGAAGTTTCTAAATATATTTTTCATTTGACATCATCTCTACTCAAAATGAATATATTAGATCAAGATACCAATGATTAATTATGTATCATTAGAAACACTCTTTATGGAGGAGAGATGTTTTCCCTATGGTCATTCTTCAATGAAAGTGTTATATCCTATTAAGATAATTTCGTTGTGTCGTTATCAGCAAGAAAGAATGTGATGGTGTATTTTCATAATTCCTAGAGGGTGGTACACCAAAAAACAAACATTATTTTCTATGATATGTAATGATAGTTTTGGTGGACATCCATGATATAAGAATTGATTGGTATTTTCCTACTTTTATACATGCCAATATGTTATGGTTGAGTATAAAAAAAACTTTTGGGTTTACATTAGCCACTTCCAGTACCAGTTTGAAAGTGGGATGAAATATATATGGTCTTTGGGATGAGGTTTACTCATACCATTAGAATGAAGAATGTGATATGGGTTGTGATTGATAAGCTAACCATGTAGGATCAATTCATATCCATTCGCGATACCACCAATGTTGAGGAATTGGGAAATATTTATGTGAAAGAGATTATTTGTATTCATATATTTCCTAAATCTATAGTATCTAATAGGGAACCTCAATTAACTTATCACTTTTGGAGATTCCTTTAGGAGGAACTAGAATCTCAGGTATGTTTGAGTGTGTCCTACCATCCAAATTCAGTTGGGGAGATAGAGAGATATAAATATATTCTTGGGGATTTTCATTTGGCTTATGTTTTCTACTTTGGTGGGGCATCGGATAATAACTATGGATGGGTTCATGTTTCTTATGACAATAATTACCAGTCTTCGATCTGAATGAAAACAGTTGAGGCCTTGTAAATCCAAGCGTGTAAATATCTATTTTTTTTCTGATATTGTTTAATGTACCTTTATTGGACCAAGTTTGATCAATGTTACAAAAAAATATTCTGTAAAAGTTTCATAAAATATTGATAGATCAATTCTGAAATATGTCTTATGATGATCGTTTCCATAGAAAATTAAAATTATCAACTAGTGACCATGTTTTATTGATTGTGCACCCCATTTGGGTCATCGATGGATTAGAAGGAAAATATAATCACGCTTTTTGTTTTGTGGGACCTTTTAAGGTAGTTGAACAGGTGGGGAATGTTTCATACTATTTAGCACTTACACCATACCTAATGTCAATTCACAATGACTTCCATGTATAATAGCTGAGAATGTATCTTTCTGATCTATATCAAATTCATTGTTGGATTGATCATGATATTAATATTGATTTATCTTTGACTAAGAGGACAATTTGGACAGTCTATTATGAGACCAAGGTACTTCATGGGAGGATGATACCTTTTTTTCATGTGATATTGAAGCAGGGTTTTGATAATAATGATATGTGGGAATTAGAGACACTAATGACAGATCATTGGCCTCATCTTTTTAGAATGAAATCTTATTCATAAGCTTTCTGGGGATATAATGTTTTTATTGTGGGGAGGTTGTAACATCCGATTACCAATCTGATAGCTATGACTTTAACCTTTTCATGGTTTTCCCTCTTTTAGCAGTAGGTATGATTGTGAATAATGGGTAGGATACCTATAATGTTGAATTCAAGGATTTCATGTAATGTAAAATTTATCTGGAATTTTTTTATTCATAGTGGAGGGTTACACATCATGTAACTAGGCTATAGGAGGTGTATTGGTTGGTGGGGGTGTACCATAAAATGTTCACATCATGAAATTTACACAAAATAATTAATTGTTACACATATTGAATTAATAAATGATCGATTTTTTAATTTGAATAGACTTGTTTTTTGGTTGTTACTGAAATTAACAATTTCATGAAATTGAAAGGCATTACATGTCATGTAATACCCCAACTCTAGCTTTTAAATAGAAAGAAAAACTGAGATCCACTTCACTCCCCTTCTACTGTTTGATTTCCCTTAACATATATCCTTACCCAGGAGATATTTAATCCCTCCAACCCTTTCAGAGTCACATAGTTCAATGTTAAATCATCAATGTGCTTGCATTGTGATTCCTAGGTAAGGATTCTCCATCAATATTCAACTTTATATAGATCTCCTACTTAGTATTTCAATGGATCATCTTGATATTGATGGATCTATGATTCACACTCATGGATCCCATTTCTATGTTGAGTTTTGAGGACTTCTACCCCATCATTCTTATTGATGGGTTCTGTTATGAGTGTTTTCTCAAAAAAAGGTAGGTGATTCTGATCTAATTGGACAAATTGGTTACCCTTGAATTTCATCATTTATCTTTATTGATGATTTAAGATCAATTTCTTAAAAACTCTTTCAATTGATTTGATAAAACCAATTTTTAGTTAATTGGGATATTTTAAATGGTTTCGACATTAAAATTGGAAAAACACCAAGTTAAATTGTATTGGGGAGCATTGGTGGAACATGGCTGATTTAAATTTTTTAATTTAAATTCTACATTTGGTGGAAGATGCTTCAATTAAAATTTTGAAATTAAATGTAAAAATTAATTTTGAAATCTATGGAATTGGTTTTTAAATATTTTCAAACATTAAAAAATGCCTCGAAATGTTTTTATTGAGTCATAGTATTTTTATCATGTTAAAAATATGTGTTTTTTGAATAAAACATATTTGGCGTTTAAATGAAAAACTCCCATTTGAAATAGGTGAATGAGACTTAATTTTATTTTAACAATTCTTAAAATAAATTTCCCGTCATTTATTGTGTAATATCACATGCAATACTTTGGTAGTTTTTGAGTTATTTTCACACACTCTACACTTATAGAATGTTGATAAATATAAATTCAAAAGGTCAAATCCCAGATAGGATATTGAGAAGTATTATTTGTCTAGTTTCATGGTGAGGTTTGTATACACATATTACCTTGATCTCTTAGAGAGTGAGGTTTCATAAATCCCATAACATTCGTATCTATTTGGCTAATGACCATATATCACCCTTGTTTTATATTTGCGATATTAATATATGCCAAGGTTTTGAAAAAATTTACATGCCTTCTGGATGTATATAAAATATTTTATATAAAATATTTATTTAATCCATTTTTTTATAAATATTACATCACTTTTAATGTCATTTATTCAATTATTTTCTATCATTAGAATTGTATATCATGATTTCATTAAATTTACATTAAAATTGTTAACCTATTTATTCTAAAATTGAAATCATTCCTTTAGTCAATCAATTATTGGCATCTGATATGAATCCTTGGCTGGACCTTAATGTGATTTTGATAGCACATTATACATGTTCCTCTGGGTGTTTTTATATTATCTCCTAACATGTTGGAGTATGGGAAAAGAACATTTGGAGGTGGATCCAGCTATTAAACAAGGGACACAGTGTGTTCTGTCTTTAGGTAAATGGGTTGTTTTTCTCTATTTTGGTACTTGGGTTATAGTAAATTTTTCATTAATTAATTTATGACTTCAAGTACATTACTCCCAGCAAGGTATCTTTTTATTCATATTGACTTTCTTATGTTGGTTTTGCTATGTTTATTGAAAAATTCAATCCCACTTGCACGTTTTATGATGCCATGTGTTAGTCATAGTCCCCTAGTGATTTACAATACCCATAGAGCCATGTCAATGTTGGATTAGTTATTTGGTCACCGAGGTACCTGGGCTAGTTCGTGATAGTTTATAGACTAAAATAATTCTCTTTACTAAAAACCAAAAGATTAGAGGAAGAAATTTTTCATTTATTCTAGTTGTCAATAATTATAATGGTTTCTGGAAAAGAACACCAACTCCATAAGCTGTTTTGGAAGTTCGAAAATTAATGAAAACCGAAATTTTGGTAACATTTGTTGTTCTTATTATTTTGATACTTTTTGATAAGGATCTATATGTAATTTGTGATGTGTATAAACCATCTTCCACGTAATACGACACAAGGTGTGATTGGTATTAGTTTATGAGAATTTATTTTTTTTAATTTGAATTATTTTTAGAAAAAAATATAAATGGCATTCGTAAAAACCATGACTTCTTTTTATACTTTAGGAAAATGATATAAAATTCATTTTGATGTGTATGAATCAGCCTCACCTAAATTTGATACACGATGAGCGTGATATGACACACAACATATATTATTAATTTTAAATTGACATTTTATTTCAAAAAATGTCACTCAATGAAAATAGAGAAAACACAATATTTTTTTCATGATAATTTAGGAAAAAAATATAGAAGCCGTTTTTTGACATATAGGAATCATACTCACATTAATACGACACATGATGTGACTGGAATTATGAAAAGTGTGTGATTATGGTTTAAAATAAAAATTTTAAAAAAAGAAAGTGATGTACTAAATCATAAAAAAAATACAGTTGGATTATTCTTTATAATATATAAAACTTTATCTGAATAATATAGAACATGTTTTTAGAGTCCATTGTACCTTAATCTTACTCATGGTGTGACTGATATTACTCCATGTGAATTTTTTTATATTTTATATTTTAATTTTACTTAAAAAGCCAACTTATATACTCAAAACAATAAAAACATGCTAATTGTTTTGATACATTAGGGAAATTATACAAAAGTAAAATTTTATGAGTATGAATAAGCCACAACTCAATATTATACAAGATTTTCTCAATATGAAACAATGAATCTACTACTTATTTAGAATTGACACTTTAAATGAAAATGTGTCAGTCACTAAAAAAATAAAACATTCCATAATTGTATTTATTATTTAGGAAAATGATTTATAATTCAATTGTGATGTGTATAAATGAGTCTCAAATCAAATTTGTTCACTATGTGACCAGTATGATTCAGTGTTCGTGTTTCCAGATTAAAGTGAAATTTCTGTACAAATGAATAGTGACATACACAAAAAATGAGGAAACTGATTTGGACATTTTTAATAATTTAGGAAAACTATACATAAATCATTTGGGACATATATAAATCAACCAAACCAAAATCTCATGCACAGAGTGAAAGATATCAGTCCATGTGCATCATATTATTTAAATTTGATATTAACATATTAATAAAAATAAATCTAAATACTTAAAACTAATAAAATGATTTCAAATTGTTTTGGTGATTTATAAAAAAAGATAAATTATTAATTTTATATGTTTAGTAATTTTATGCTCCTCAATTTGATGCATTATGTATCTAGTATGACACAAAGTGTTCTCTATAAGTTATAAACTGACATTTAGTTAAAAATGTGACACTCAATGAAAACTGAGGAAACATGCCCAGATTACCTTGTTAATCTTGAAAAAAAATAACTATATCATTTGTGACATGTATGAATTAGTCTCTCAAAAAACTGACCAACAATGTGATTAATATGTCTTAAAGAGCATGTTTCAAGTGAGAAATTAAATTTTTGTAAAAGACCCATTGCATACTCAACCCCAGTAAAATGCATTCATATTTTTTATACATTAGTTTACTGATAAATAATCCTTTAATGAAATGTAGGAATCATCCACATCTCAATAAAACCCATTGTATGATCAGTTTGACTCAATGTGAATCTTTTTATTCAAAATTGACATTAATTTAATTAAAAAAAATGAAAATCTCAAAACAATTGAAGCACATTTAGATTATCTTGATACATTATAAAAATTATTTATAAGTAATATTTTATGTGTAGTAATTAGTCAACCTAAATATGACACACAATGTGTGTGATTTTAATCAAAGTGTCTCTTATCATTTTAAAATTTAAATTTTACTTCAAAAAATGTGTCATTATATAAAAATCATGAAAACATACTAGTATAAACATGATAATTTATTAAAACCATTCAAAAGTAATTTTTAATATAAAAGAATTATCTTCGCATCGAACCAACACATGATTAGACTGGTATTACACAAAGTGTGTGTTTCATGTTTAAAATGACATGTTATTAAAAAAAGACAAGTAACATACCCAAAAACAATGAAAACACATTTAGATTCATTTAATTCTCCTAGAAAAATATTCACATGTCATTGAAGATGTGTAGGAGTCTTGATCACCTCAATCTGGAACAAATTGTGACCAGAATAACTCAATGTGTGTCTCTTCAATATATAAGTGTGATTTATTTTAAAACATCCATCACATCTCCAAAATTGAGAACATGAGACAACATTTATTTAACATTATTATATCTTATATTAAATAAATAATTTCCATTCCATTTTAATTTATAATTTTTTATTTAATTTTCTTTGAGATAATTATTGAATATGAAATAGAAATAATGACATGTAAGAGTAACCTCCAACTCAATCTGATACTTAAAGATCTTGGTATGACTCAACGTTTAGCTTAAAAATAACAATTTTTATTTAATTTTTGTATTTTCTTATTTTTAAAATAATAATTTTTTTCATATAACGGTAAATTATTTCGATCGAGTTGGGGTCATTTTTTCAGAAATATCATGAGTTTGGGTCATTGTAAAAACACAAATTATCATTGATTTTTTAGTGTATGTAATAATTTTTACTTACTATACAATTCTATAAATTAATGTTTCAAATTTTCATAATATAATGATTTTTCTTGTGTTTTTTTCTGAATTATAATTCATTTAATTTTTTTAATGGTACAATATTTTTTTTCTTTTTTGGGTTATTTTTGGTGTTGTTTCTAGAGGTATATCATGTTACTATAGCACACTAAACTAGTGATGTAGTGTACTGTTACAACACAGTACAATATATAACTTTTCCATTGATTTATAATCACTGATAAATAGATCCTTTGTTAATTATTTTAATAGAAATCATGAAATCTAATTTATAATCTCTTCTAAAAAGGATAGTAATTTATTATTTATTAGTGATTTTTATTGCTGATTATTTTCATTTATACACTGTTAAAGTCTTGTTTTGTAGTGGTGTGTGTGAAAGGTGTTTTATATGAATGCGTGACAGTTTCTTTTCTAGTTTATTTATAGTGTCGTTATTTTCAATGATGAATTAGATTGATTCATCCACATTTTAATTAGGTTTCTTGATGAGAATACTTCTTGGTATACGTGTTATGATCACCACTATATATATACAAATATATTTTATATCATTCTTGTAGGTCTTCATGCATAATGTAAGGAGATACTAACTTAGAAAAGAGGTTACTGTATATATTCAATACTCGTATATTACCAATGATTTTTGTTTCAATTCCATTCCTAATGTATTACATATCATGAATTATGGGTTATTGAGGGTTCTTAGTACTACCTTGTATTTGGGTGTTTATTTTGGGAATTTTTATTATGTTTTTTAATATATGAGGGAAATGCAACATATTGTATACTTTGTGATGTCATTGCTTGTTTCAAACCTAAGGATTACCAGGGGTGAACAATCACTTGAATGATCACTTTAAATGTAATATGGGTTATCATTGGTGGAGGATATTGAAAGGACTAATAACATAACAAAATACCAACACCTCGTAAGAATTAACAAATCATGATGTAAATATAAAAACTACTAGATGCAGGGTTAATAATTTCTATCATCAATAATGAATGGTTAATCCAACTAAAATCCTTTCATATGAATGGAGGCACAATGATGATTATAATTGAATTTAAAGAATTTATTTTACAGTTTTACAATATAGAGACTATGAGTGGGTATTTAATAGAGAAACTAGACCAAATAAGAATACCACTTCCCACTTCCTATCATGCATCAAATTCAGAAGAGTTTAGTTGAATATAATCTTTATTATTTTCTTAACATGTATTAAATAAAATTTGATTCTAGTGGATCTAGATGAAAAATCTAATATTACAACAAAGAGTTTTTGTTACTCCATTTCTAATTGATTCATGAAATTTGACATTCATAATGCATTGATAAAATTTCTATAATGTATGTCAAATTTTTTGATGACTAGATGAGTAATTACTATTCATTTTAATTTAATATTTCTTCATATATGTATGATTATTTGAGGTTTGAGTTAAAAAACCTAACTTATAGTTTGAAATACACAATGATAAGTGTTTGGTGATTAATAGGAAGAAGTTTCACATTGTTTTAAAAGTGGGAATAATAAATACATTAAAAAAATCATTGTCAAATAAAAGATCCCTATGTTCATTATTGGTAAGGGAATTCCATTTTTTATTATATTTGTCAGTTTATATGATTTATTTATAAATGGTTTTTGAAAGATAACATGGGTAATATCTCACCTAGTACTAAATATAGTTTAATTTTTATTTCATAAATCTTGAAGTGAATAATTTTAAGTATTTAAATAAATTTTGTGGTTATTATAACAATGATATCTCTAATTTGGTTAAATATCAGTACATTAAGGCTGAATTCTAGTAATTATTTTGTCTGTTTAGCTCTTGAGATGGTGTTTTATCATATCTTTAAATGAGTATTTTACAAAAATCATGATGTTAATTAATTCTAAATTAAATAAAACATTATCAAGGAGTAATTTCATATAATTTTCTTTTCTTCATCCAAGTTGAGAATATATATTGTTTTATCAAATGTGGTATATTATATGGATTTTATAGCTATTTCGTAAGAAAGATATAGAAATGATTTGTCAGATTATTTTATTATGGGGGGACCAATTTTTTTTCAATCATATAGATCAGGTTCACCATTCATGATTACCATTCACAGAAACTCACAAAGCTTCCCAAATACATAATTGGGTACGTACTTTTTTTTACAGATGTTGGTGATCAATTGAGGTTTCAGACCCAATAACACTTTAAAACTCACATTGGTTGAAATAATGGGAGGATGGGCTCATCACACCCTTTTTGGGGAATTTTCTCGAACTATTTAACTAAATTATAGATTTAAGATAATTTATTGAATCTAAAAATATACCCAATATGGGACTATTTACGCTTACAAAATGAGAATTTGAGAAATCCTTTTATATGTAGTGGGAGATCAATTAATGAATTCATCTGTATGTAGCTAAATCTCTTAATCCATTTCATAGTAGTGCGTCACTGCTTGTATGTTGAATCAGTATTACCAATCACATCAAAATTTTGTGTTATCCATGGATGACATTAATATATCGATGATGGGAATATACGTCTATATGTTATCCTACATATCATGTTTGTAACAAGAATCAAAATCCACATTGTACGTTAAAACCTTTTCAGCTACCATCACGCGGAAAAGACATATATGGGGGAACATATGAATTGATTATTGAGCTAAAAACTCAAGGAGGTGGTCTTTGTATCCTACATATAGAAGAAATTAGTATTATCAGAGTTTATTAAATTCCCATATGATTTACCCCGAGGAAGATTTTGTCATATGGGGGCATTCATATCATTCCACTAATTGGGGAATACACACTGAGTTTTCCCTAGCTGGTGGAGATTCATTATGTGAATGATATGATCATTTAAACTCCATACACCCATGTTAACCATGATTGGAGTGAGAAATAAGGGATTTAATGTAATTAATTTCACTATATATGGATACTTGAATTGCATATTAGGACAACACTTTGCAAGTTTAATATGGATCTCGGGACTTAATATGTCATCCTATATATCCTAGTTATGGTATGAGTTAGTGTCCTCATAGTTTAGTTTCCTTTTCAATATACTGATTAATGAAGCTGGAAATTGAATACATGGGAGTGACTTGGTTTTGATAGTTGGGATATTTGATACACGGCAGGGCTTACACTAATGTGGATTCCCATTTGATCATTAGCCTTAGGATTGAATTCAATGTATCCTTCTCATGGATGGAATCAATGTCATAAAATGTAAATTTTCAATTTGGAACTTCAAATGGAGAACACATGATAATATTCCCATACGAGTGATTGGGTCCAGATTGTTGGGATTTCAAAGACAATGGTAGGATTACACCAAGGTGGATGGCTAATTAATCTTTGGTCATAGAAAGGCATTATAATAATCCTAGTTATGGAATGAATCGAAGACATCATATTTTATTTGATTAGGAATTACTCTCTGGGGTTTTACATATATGGTAGAATATCATTTTATGCCTCTAATTTTGGCTAACACAATGTGGAATCCACTCTATATCCACTAGAATCGATTATCATGTCCTGGAGTGCCATACATACATTTTCGGAATGTTGACCAGACATGCTATGATTGTCTTTGGGACATGTTTATGGATTATCATACATGTATTGGTTTACTAGTTAACATGTGAAGGGAAAATCTCATGATCTTGTTGACCTTTCAAAAGGAATCTATATAACCATAATGATATGTTTGTTTTCCATTGTTTTAATTTAGATGACAAGTCTGGAGGTTGTCGCATGGACTGGCTAACATGGTCGGAAGATGTCACATGATTCAAGATGATGTTTCCAGAGGATGTTGTATGACATGAAAAGTTTCCCAAGATAACATCACATGACACGAATGGTTCTTTCATAGTCCATCGTATAATCTGGAAGGTTTTTTCAAAGGACATAACATTATCTATGATGGAATTTCTGTATGGTGCCTAGTGAACTAGATGTATTGTCCATATGACATCACATGATATATTTTTGACATGGTTGGAGGGTAACACATGACTTGGATGACCATTCTAGAGGATCTTACATGATCTAAGATGATTGTTTTCGAGTATTTCAATAGACCTAACAATTTTATCTAGTGGAAATTTTATTATCCAAGTTGATATGACTTATTGTCACCATGATACCCTGTTGACATGTTCTAATGTCTTCGTCTTACATGGATGACATGCCTATAGGGCATCACAATGTGTTGGTTGGTAAACCCAATGGGCTTCATAATACTAGGGTGACATTCCAAGAGGGTATCACATAACAAGATTTACATGTCAAATGGACAACAAATGATCAAAATTTTATTTCAAGGGAGCATCATGTGATTTGACCAACATTTCCCAATTTTTTCTCATTGTATAGATGATTCATGGGAAGTGCACAATGATTAGTTTATATGTTCTTTAGCTAAGTCTCACATCCTCTAGTATTTTTTTCATTTATTTAATTTTTTCCATATGGTTATCCACCATTATATCATTATTTAGTTTTCTTGTCACCCAACCGATACATGAGATGTCATTAACATAATCTAGTTGTCATGATATATTTCTATTGTATGATCTGTGACTAATCACATGACATGACTATGAATTTTGTGTGATCCATTGTAGAATACTTCATGGTCATGTGATTGGATTCTTTAAAATATTTTCTCATACGATAACATGTCTGATCAACTGTGGATTCCATTTTTGTGCTAAGGGATATGGATTTATTTTCATCACCACCACAGATATGCACTACCATATTCATTTTGTCTCTTTCATATACATGATGTATTTTGGGGAACAATTTGGTATTCTATTCTTTATATTTTCCAATCATGGATCATTATGGTGGTGTTACCAGACGATCAATGACCACAAGAATGATCAACATTTTTTTACTTTTAATAGAGCTGGGCCATTCCAAGGTATTTATCCTCACCATGTTTATATGAAAATGATTTATTACAATTATAGAATGACATTAATATTTTCCCTCATGATGTAAAATATTCCTATGGAAATTCATTTTGGTGATTGTGGGTTCCTTGTTTGAGGACTTCTATAATAAAAAGGTGGATTTTCAAGAGGGATTCCATGGGATTGTGTTGACTTGTTGAGCATGTCCACTATGGGATAAATGGGTTTTCTTAGGTTTAATAAACACATTCATGTGATAGTGAATGTGTCCTATACACAAATAATATCTCATAATCTCCTATTTTATATCATTTTTTATTTTATAATGGTTGGGAATCACATAAATTTTATGATTGTTGTAGAAGGAAATCACAATATCCTTTTAATAAGATTATCACTCTCTATTACCATAACTTATCACATAAATAGTTATGGTTCATGTTGTGATTCATGATAATTATCATTTAAAATCAAATCACTTTGTCTATGGATCCGGTAGTTACACCCCATAGTAGAATTCTCGGGACCCTTCATATGATGAAGGTGACATGCTAGTGGACTATTGTGAGACACGGAAGTCATGTATCCAAGGAATATATGGAATCATAAGGAATATGGAGGAGTGTTTTAGGAATATCAATGACTAGTAATAGATTCTACCTTTTTCATATTTCATCCTATATTTTACATGGATTTTCAATGATGGTATAGTGCATGCCTATTGACAAGTCTTGTGACTCGGTGGAATTAATTTGGAAGTTTCTGCATGATCAGTGATTGTATTGTATTCCATCACAAATATTTAATGTACTTTCAAAGGGGATCCATGTGATACCCATCAATCAATGGGATGCACATGTGCCACTCGCATAACCATTGGATGATCATTTGATCATTTGTCTTTTGAAAAGATACACAATCCACCTGATCAAGGACACCTTTTATAACTTTATTTTATAAATTAGAAATTCAAATGTTTTAGGTATTTCATCCTATATAGATTTTTTATTATAATTTTGTGTGAATCAACCCCCCTCGCATTAAGAACTATATCCTTGGGGAATGGAGTGTGGCACATTCACCAGATAATCCATTATACCATTGAACATATCTATTAAACATTATCAATTTTTGTTTAGTTATATTTCATTCATGATGTGAATGATCTTTCATTGATTTTATTGTTCATGGATCATCAACCATACCCATCCTTTTTAAAATATCATGTATTCTTGAATGATTAGATTTAAATTTCTAGACCATGAATGGTCATTCTCTGGAAATTATACCGAATTCCCAAGAAAATGAGATTTCTTATTGACGAATCTGTCCAATATATCATGATATTACCTAATTCATAAATTAATATTTAGGGTATAATATATTTCTATGAAGGGGAGTGATCTATGATGTCAACAAAAATTTCACTTATTGCTTTATTTATTCTAAGGCCATATGGAGGACCAATTAGAATTATATCTCTTTATTTCTAGTGACCTTAATTTTTTATGAAGATTCATAAAGGGAAATACTTAAAGGGAAAGGATATGGATTTTGACCAGGATATCCTTTAATGGGTTTTTTACACAACATTTTTTGTTACATTTTTCAGTATTGAAAACTAGAGCTTTGTATTTATATTGTTTATAGTTATTAGTTCAGACCCTATTTTAATATTTTTAAGGTCTTTTAGCTGAAACATTCAATTACAGTAGTCTAAAGTATTTTATGTCAATAATTATATAACTATATTTTAGGTACTTTTGTAACAGGCCTTATATTCTTGTAGTTTAGGTTATTTTTTCCTAGACATTCTTTTCCATTATTTAACGGTCTTAGGTCTCGTACATTATATTTCTGTTGTTTATGGACTTTTATCTCAGACCTTCTATTTTTTAGTTTATGGTCTTCGAGATCATACATTCTATTGCTATAGTTTATGGTCTTCTGGTTCAAACATTCTATTGGTCATTTTTAGGGTTTTTTAGATCATACCTTCTATTACTATAGTTTATGTTCACTTATTTTGGACCTTCGATTTAATTAGTTTATGGTCTTTTAAATTTGAATTTCTAATTTTCTAGTTATGGCCTTTTAGATTAGACCTCGGGATTACATTTGGGTAATGTCTTTCTTTCGGGAAAATATTGATGATAATGAAATCTAGAGATGCCATTCCCTAAGATGAACCAAAAAACCTGTGGTTATGAGCTCTTTGGTGGTGTTTCAAGGGTTGATAAGGATTGAAGTTCCTTTCATGTAAGGTGGAGATGCGACATGTTACTAGTTTGAAGCCCTTATGAATCCGTATATTTTTAAAATAGAGGTGTATCTACTAATTTAAAAGAACCATAGATGATTTTTGTTATGGTATTAGAAGATGGAAAAAATATATAGAATTAAAAGTCAACCAATAAAATTGGAGTATGGGTCATGTAAATAATGTTCCTAGGGGGGTCATTTGAGGAATCATGGATTGGGGAATACATACTAATGTCCCCACAAAACACCATAACTTATTATGTTCGTCCATGGTGTCACCGAGGATGCTGATAATTGGATTTTATTTCCAAAGAGGGGGATATTTCACTATATGGTAGGTCAATGACCTTATTAATGAGACCATATGGATTAAATGCAGGTTCATGTAGTTTTTATCCCCATTCATTTCCATGGTCCATGAATGACTTTCAATGACTAAAATGAATGGTCAATGAAGTGGTGTATGTGAAAAACTATCTTGGAAGGGTTCTAAAACCCTAGGAAAATTTATATGTTAGTTTGGGAATCTCAAGACATACACCATGTGGTGCGTATTCACACAGTGTGAGCCATATAAATTTCTAGGAATGCAGTTTTGAATTTCTTATTTGAGAAGGGGTTTAATACATGGTGATGTAATGTCTAGTATGTCCAATCATCTTGAATAATATAGTTATGGGGATTATAAATCATGGTTTTGGAATATCATATTTAATTATAGGTGGGAACTAGTGCGTACAGGTAAATAATTGATAATAGAACGAGACTCTATTGTTCCACACGGTCAAGAAAATAACTCTTTTATTTAAAGAGGGTCGTCCTAGGGTATAATGGTCCATTCAGAGGAGCTAATCCATTGCACATGTTTTATGGGGAGTATCAAATACAAATGAATCACATTGCTCGTCTAGTTCAATAATAAGGTTATCAAATTTGCAAACTAGTTTTGTCTACTCAAACATAAAAGGCACAATGGTGGTTTACAAAAAGCATAATAGTCAAGAAGGGTAAGAGAACCCAAAAATTTATATTTGTGCCTAATTAACACAATATCCTAGCAGTGATATTTGAAAAACCATTACTCTAATGTCTTCCTATACTTGGGGGTCCAGTGAACATAACATGGATTTTAATAGGGTTGTATTGTGGAGACTATGAGCTGTATAAATTAATTATTTTCACTTTATTTTTTCCCTAAAATATAGAGATGAAGAGTTAAAAGTTCATAGAATTTAATTCATCCAAGGAATCCATTTTATATTTTCATATATAAATGTTTTGCGTCTAATACACAAGCAATTAAGAGTATTGTGATTTCGGATAAGTTTGGAAAGATGAAATTAGAATCTGTTTCTGAAATAGATTTTTCAGATTTGAAAAAATATTTCGGAAGTAAATATCAATCTATATAGGTTTGTATCAATAATTGCCTGGATTATACCTCTAAACCTCCAACATCACCAAATCAGATCAAAATATTTCAAGTTATAACATTAGTAGTGACTGATATGAATAAAATCCATCAATCACTTTAATGTAATAGCGTCGAATTGTTAGTTCTATTGGATAATTAAAAATATTATTTTGATAAAATCACTTCAAGTGAACTCAACATGAGGTTGTGAATTAATAATTTTAGTAAAATTTGATCTCATTTTCTATTGATAGAAATTAATTTTCAGGACATTTTGAAAATAAATTTGATTGAAAATACTATTATATGTCAAGATTCAAGAATTTTGAAAAGGATGTTGGTAGAAATTCATTGAGATAGGTTAGAAGGTCAGATAACAGAGTTGAAAGATGTTTTTCAGGATACTTTGGCATCACTAAAACCATAAACTCTTCATGATAAAAAAATTATCATATACCATTACTGTTTTTTAATACTTTTTTCAATGAAAAGCCACTTGTGTATTTTTACGACGTTTATAATAAAATGTCCAATATTTTTTTTAGATTTTATGCCTCATTTCTCAATTTTATTATATGTTGTCAATACATCTAGAATAGATGAATCATTTTTCTAAAAAGTACACTATAACATTAATTTATTTTCCAGTGAAAAAATTATATTTGTTTTAGATCCTTTTTTATACTTTATTTTCTTTATTTGAAAAAGGGGGAGAGGTTGGGTAAACAGAACATTAAAACACAATATATAAAATAATTTTTAATAAATAGAATTTTGTGAAATATAAATATTCCCTTCATAAAATTAATATTTAAGGAAAAATGTTCATTAAAATTTTATATTATTAGTGTTTATAAAATACTATTTTATTAATAAATCATTTCATGGGTTTTGTGATCATTAAAAAGTTTGAGGTTGTTGGATGTGTATTCTCTAAAAAATACTCTATAAATAGTATCAGTTTTTATGCGCACAAATACCCTTTTTGTTTTTCTAATTATATTACATTAAGTGTATTTAAAGAAAATAATACTCTCTTAAATAATTATTATTGAATTATATTCAAGTAAAAAAATCAATAAATTTATTTTTCAAAACATTTGGAATGTGTTTTTATATTTTTTGGAAAAACTTTTCATAACATATGTTCAAAATAGTGTGTAATTAATGAACCATGTGTTGTTAAATGGAGCATAAGGAATAATCACAACATTTATAACAATCTGTTTCGATCGTCAAACCAATATAATCAGAATGGTTTGGTTAAAGAACCCTACATTTTTATAGAACCTAATATTGATTAAGTGAATAATGTATGGTTAAGAAACCAAACATATGTAAGTAATCCTACGTTTGAAAATGAAAATTATGGTTTATCAACCTTACTTCTATTGTTAACCTTATATTTACAACTGTATGTATAAATAATTAATGATACACAGTTGAACCCTATGTTGGATATTTTTATTATTTTAAGATGGAACCCAAAAATTTTCAATTCACATTTGGATATTTAAATCAATAAGTATATCACGGATTTCTACAATGGCCTTGAATGAATTAACAATCTGATTTAAAATCATGTTTGTGAACAATTCAATGACTCATTGTGATATATTCGAAGAACATTATTCATCATAGAAAATCACATCCAATCTTAAGGGAAGATAAAACTCCCCAGATTATATCAAATTATTAATATATGTGATATATTTTGTGATTTTCATGGATCTGTTCAATTGAAGAATATATATGAATGTTGTATCCTTGAAAGAGATATTATTACATGATTTGACTCACATAAGATATTATTCCTGGAGATATATTTTAGAGTGCTTCTATAAAAAAATATCACCTCTTTTTCGGAAATAGGATACACTTTGGAGACATAATTTTTCTAACTCAAACTATTAATAGTTTATTGCTACTTTGATTGAAGATCATTTACAATAATGATCACTTCAATTTTATTATTTCATGATGACATTATTTTTTGAATAAAAAGATACATCTACGATCAATAGTTACAACTATAACAATGAAGTTCAACCCAAACCATCAACAAGTCAATCTATTTTAATTTATTAGAGTTTTGAATACTCAAACTCAGTAGTGGTGGAGTATCAGCTTCTTAGTCTAATCATTGGATAAATGATTCCTTGTAAAGAAAAAGAAATCCTTATTTAGCCTTATTGTAAAGGTCTCAACTACCAGCACTCGTTTTTATATTTAAAGGACTTTTGATAAGAGGACTTTTATATTGAAATTCACCATGATCGTAGGGAGTGTGTTGGTGGAGTGGAATAGGGGAACTGTGTTCCACAAACCACATTAACATTGATGTTTTCGTAATTTCTATTCATCAACAAATCATACATATCACAAAATAGAATGTTGAATTTTAGAAAAAATCAAAAATAGAATTAAAATATAGAAACTATACAGATTTTCAAAAATACACAATTCAAACCCATATTCTAGGTATTTTTATTAGTCCAACCGAACATGGAAAATTTATTGGTTAATGATTCTATTACTTATAATATTATTTAATTCTTTTTATATTTATATTTTCCCTAAACCATGGTAAAAATTTTACCAATGTTAATATTCATATTTTTTCCAAAAATAAAAAGGTATTATTTATAAAATTTTAAACATCCAGTTTAAAATAGGAAATATATATTTCCAATTTCCAAGTATTGAAATTTCATAATTTAATTAAAAATTAATCTCATTAACAGGATGAGAAAATAGGTTTTTAACGATAAAACCATCGAATTATTGAAATGTTTATATATCCAAATTCATTATTAAATTAAATCTGAAAAACTATATTAGAATTAATGAAATAAAATTGAAATATCTATACACTAAAACCAATAAAAAAATTAAATTTATTAGTATAAATTATTAGGCCGAAAATTTTGTTTTGAATTGAAAAGAAATATTTTTCACTATTCATCAAAACATGTAACTTATTAGAGAAATACAAATTATTCAACAAAAGTAAGTTATAATATTAAAATTGAAAAAAAAAATTATTTTCTCAATTATTATTTATATAAGTAAATAAAATAGAATTTAAATAAGGCCTTCATCAAACGGTGATGAAACTACTCTTTAGAAATATAAATTTTCAATGTGTAAAACTAGTTTTATTATTGTATCATATATAAAAACACATTGGATAAATTTTGAAAATTATATTTTAAACATTAAATATAAATTTCATTACTATGATTGGAAATGCTGGATCTGTGTGTTTTATTGGTATAAAACACACTTATAAACATTTTAATATTTTTCTATAAAATATTTCCGATTATTTTTAGATAAGGTTTTATTTTCATTTATAAATAAATATACACCAAATAGTACATAATATCTACATTTGTAAAAAAAATTAAAAATTCAGTTATTTTTGTCCAAAAACACCATTCTAATAGCTATGTTATAATAGTGACATTTAGATAATAATATCTAGTTCTTCATTTAAGAATTATGTTTCCATAGATTTATAACTATTGGTTTGTGTTTTGAATGTAATTTTGTTGAAATCCCACATTATAAATAGAATTAACGAAACTTACACTTTTAATGAAATAATAGGATGTATGAAGGTCAACTGAGATAAAACAAACTTGGGATCCATGTTGTAAAACATGTAAATGGAAGAAATAAATATGTATCATGTTCTGATGGGCAGTGATCGAGAACCTATCCATGATAAAGTTAACGATAACTAAACCAAAAAACGTTGATGCATTAAAAGGTCATTATATACTTAATAAAATAAGTAAACAGATAATTTTTTTATTTCAATATTCATTTTATAATGTTAATGAATTATTTTATTAACTATACTAAGATAATAATGAAATAATATTTCATGAAAATTATAGTTTTATCCTTTGATAAATAATTTTCCTTAATATTACAAAAAAAATAATCCAAACAATATTTGAAACCATATATGAATATGGATTTGATTACATATATTTCCTAGATAAAATTTAATAATTATCTCCAAATAACATCAATTACTCATTATGTCTTCTACCAAAAAGTATTTTCCCTCAGAAAGTTCTAGATATTTTATATATTTCCATAAATATCCTAAATCACCATAAGCCCACCAAAAAATCCTATATCCTTTAAAAATATAATTAAAAATTTACCCCTCCAATGAAATCCTAATGTATTCTATTTACCTTAAACATATAAGATTCTAAAAATAATGAACGTATTCTAAAATTACATTAATCACATATTTTCCATATAATTATTAAATTACAAGGATATCTATTCAATATAACATATGTTACAAAAATAAAATAATTCTTCATTTATCAATTATTTTTACTAAAAAGGAAAGCTCATAATAACCGAGATTTCAAATAGGACAATGGTAGTTGATGCGCCATTTTCTTCATTTGGTTGTGGGTTCAATTCAGGCGGCATTACTGGACGTGATTGGTTATTTCCAATCCAGTAGGTTTTCCATTTTTTAAAAATGTTATAATTATTATAACATTCCCAAAAGAGATAAAATATTTAAAAATAACCGTAATAAGTTTTAAAATCAATAGTTATCTTATTCCTTTTATTTTTTAACCCAAAATGTAATACCCCATAGTATACACCAAAATAATGTCTCAAAAAATAACATTAATCACATTAAATTTTCTTAACATAAACCCTAAAAAGTGTTTATAAGACATTAAAAATTTTATTGAACATAATATTATAAACTAATGATGGCATATATAACTATTTTGATTACCTCACATAATACATTCTAATCTATAATGTTCTCTAATCCATCCATTGATAACAACAGTAAGGACCCACCATTAAGAATTAAATATTCTAGTGTTTTTAAACTATAATTATCATTTAATGATATTTTCAAATTAAAAATTTTATTGAATTAGCAATATATCATACAATATAAATAGATTCATTACATGTGGACAGTTATACTAAATATCCACTTTTTTCTTCAATATAAAACACTTTAAAAAAATACAATTTTTATTTATAAAAAATCTCCACAATTATCCCCTCAATATAATCATTGTCTATATTACCTATTAATCCCCATGAAAGTCATTTTAGAAACATGGTATTGTCACAAAATATTATTATGGTATATATAATGAATGTAATGAGTTTGTTCATTAAAAATATAAAATTCATATAATATTTATCTTTAACTTAAAAGTTATTTTAGAATATAAAATAAATCATTTTCACATAAATCAAAATCCAAAATTATGCACAATGAATATCATTAAAACACATATCAAGAAATTAAAACTCATTTATGTGAATTAGAGCATCATATAAATACAACCCTTTATAAACCCTTTTGGTTTGAATAACCATGTGATGAACATCCAATTATGCTATTACGAGATTTCCTGGTTTTATGTGGGACACCCCATGTTAAGATATAATGGGCTTACCCAGTGTTATCTGGGCCACCACATGTAATGTTGTAATGGTTTCCCACTGCCAATTTTACCTAAACCAGGTTATTTTGTACCAGGCTTACCCAGTTCTATTTGGGACACCCAATGTTATGTTATAATGAGCTTCCCCAATACTATCCCGGCCACCCCTTGAATAACATATATCGGGATCACTCATTTCCTAAAATTATAATGTAACATATCATTAATAAAATAAATTCATCATAAAACTCTTTGGAAAAAATTTAATCCCATACAAAAAAAACTTTCGAATAATCTTAACCAAGTCTTTAAAACCAAATTTCCATACCTAAAACACCATTTCTATGAAATAAATATTTAAATTAAAGACAAACACAAAAATGAATGATGGTCTATTAGTAAAGAAAATATATAATTTTGAAGAGGAATTTAGAAATTAAATAAGACTCATGATAGTGGAAATTTCTTTGTCATTTTGTATATTATTAATAGAACATTCCTTTTTTCGTTTTTCAAAACATTCGGTATATATCATATAAAATAATTCATTTTATGAAACATAGAATTAAATTAAAAATATACATAAAATATAAATTATAATTATTTCATATCAATAAAAATAATATCAAGAATATTTATATTTATGAAATGATTTTGAAATTAAATCATTAAAACTTCAAAGTGTCCCATAAAACATTGAACATTCAAATCATAATATCATTTCATGATTAACATTAAAAAAATTAAATTACACAAGAATAAATTAATTAATGGTATTTAATTTTAAAATATCTATATATAAATATCATTAATTAAGGTTAGAGTATACCATCAAAATATGTGTTAATAAAGGAAATTGAGACGAAATCCCTAATGTTGAGTCTGAATCGTCATGTACAATTTTTATATTACAAAATAATAAACATAGGATAATTATTTACATGATTTTTAACCTTTTTGATGATTATTAATAATTTTATATCACTTATTATTATTTTATAACAATTACATAATTAATATCAATGACAGAATGAAAAAATTGGTTTTTAAAATAAAATCATATAAAATATTAAAATGATCTTACATCCAAATTCAATGTTAAATTCATTACAATGTCCTAAATTTGATTAAATTAGATAAAATTTTAATAATTATAAAATAAAAAAATTAAAAAATAATTTATATCTATATAAATTTTTGAAGAAAAAAAATTTGACTTAAAGTCATATTTTTTACTATTCATCAAAACATGAACCCTATCAAAAATAAATAAATAAAATAAAATTAGGATTTTGAAAAAAAAATAAGTTGTTTACTTTTTCAAATATAATATATCTGTTTGTAAAATCTTGATAAAAATTATGTGTGTAATTAAAATGCGGTAATAATTTTATTTAAAAATACAGTTTTTTATGTATTTAAATATATTTTTTGGTATATCATGTCGGGAAAAAACAAAGGTTGAATGTTAAACATTAGATTGAATATATTATATATACAATTCATAAATATAATCAAAAAAAATTATTTATTAATTTTATTAGTATAGAACACACTTGTACTCATTTAAATATTTTTTATAAAATATTTCATTTAATTTGTTATGAGAGTTTTATTTTAATTTATAGTTAACATTACGAAAAAAAAATTATATAGACATGTGTAAATCATATTTTCAGAACTCTGGTAATATTTTCCAAACCCACCATTCTAACAGATATGTTATAATAGTAAAAGAAATATGAATATATGGTTTACACAATTATATATAATTAATTATTTGGTAAAAATTAATTATAAATAAATGTGAAATCTTTTTTAAATTAAAAATGACATTTTTTTTCAGAAAAACAATTTAAATGTGCATAATTGCATTTTATACCAATAAATATTGAAATCACTCTTGTTAAATTAAAATTTAAACAAATGTACTTTATAATCATTCTGTATCAATATACATAATGTTTAAAATAATATCCATAATATTTACGTAGAGAAAATTATTTTACAGTTAATTTTTTTGACATTCAGCATTTCCCGTACCACTTTGAACATTTAAATAATAATATACAACAATGAGTAATATTAAAAACATTAAATCACAAGACTTTAAATGAATTCAAGATATGATATTTCAAAGGGGTTGTATATACATCACATAAAAGAGTCCAAGAGTCCAAAATGAAATTTTTATGATGTATATACAAAATTTTGGTGATTAATACATCATCTATAAAATAATATTCATTAAATATTAATCACTTTTATACTTTTGGACCCTATCATTAAATATAGATATGAAAAGTAGAGTACATTACAATTATGTACATGTTATGTCATATGTACACATTAGTAGTGATTCCATTTTTTCAATGATCATTATTGAAAGAAGGTAAGTATTATTAATCATTACATAATTACCATAGTATAATTAATACCATAATAAACATATATATATATATATATATCATCCATGTAATTTTGTGATGAAAAACAAATCACATATCTTCGTAGAGGTCATAGACCACACATACACACGAATGATGTTCTCAGTTTTATGTGCATGGTAAAGTAAGACATAAATGATATAAAGATATTTAATATTTTTAAATATGTCATTAATATAATATAACCACAATAATTATATCATTATAACAAATCATTATATATATTGTTGAAAAATGAATTATATTGGTTCGCGAGGTGGTAGTCTGTCGTATACACAAACGATTAATTATTATCACATTTGATTGAAGTGTATAACGATTTAGGTGATGAAATTAACATAATAAAATCTCATTATATTGATTATAATATATTTATTATTACATCATTTTATGAATAATATTTTAAGGAAGTTGGAGAAGAAATAAAACCGACATACATTATAAAAACAATATATCTTATTTGGATGATCACCTTCTATTTACACCTTAAGAATACTACGAGTGGGGTTATTATTAGGATAAGAACTATAGAATGTGTATTGTTGTTCATGGAAGGTATTTAAGAAATTATTTTATAAACCAATTTGGTTTTTAGGTGTTACAAATAAATATTTATGAGATCCCTTTTATATGAGAGTGGAGGGGCACTCTTAGAATTAAAGAAATTATTTCATTAATAAAAGTTAATTTTACATTATTAATGGAACCAAAATGATTTATTTATTATATAGGATGATTATAGCAATAAATAACTTCATTGAATAAAAATTATATTTTTTTTTCTATTTCATATTCCTTATGATTTAGCTTTAACCATTATTTATCTTTTTTAATTCATTCCATGATATGTTGTAATACAAACATTAATAGCTAATATAATTATTATAAATTTACAAAAATACAAATAACAGTCATTGATGAAAATATTAGATATATCCCAATTATATGGTGAAATTTTATATTATTATTAGTTTCATATATTTTAATAAAATATTATTTATTTTAAAATATCATTAATGTCAATTTTTACACACTTCATTATATGATTTTTAGAAATGTCATAAAAACATTATATATTAAAAAAATATTTTATATAATCACATTAGTAGAAACATAATCAAGAAAAGTTCTGGATGACATTAATTATATGAGAATATATTTATTTTTATATTTTTATGTAATTTATTTGATAATTCAATTAATTAAACAAATACTCCATCATTATTAAGTAAGCCATTAATAAATACATTTCTTCCATAAAAATTCAAAAAAAAATTAATGATTAATATAAATATTTTATCATTCCTAGTAACATATATAGTCTAACATATTCCTTATATAACCCCATATTAAATGAATTTCATTTCTTAAAATCAAAATAATAAAAATATTTACTTTTCATTTAATTAAATTCTATAAATTGAGTAAATTAATACAAGTTTCTCTAAGAGCTCCAAAATTTGAAAAAATGCTAATTTATGTTGACAATAAATCATAAAATAAAATTTGGAAAAGTTTTAGTATATTTTTTCTATTATTTATAATACTATTTTTACCCTTGATTATCTAATTTACCCAAAACCATTATAAGAAAAATTAACAATGTTAATATTCATATTTTGATCAAATTTAATAGGTAACATTTTACTAAATTTAGACCATATGATTACAAATATGGAATCCATTTTTCTAAACTCAAAATATCAAATTTGTTTAAATTATCTTGAAATTAATCTCATTGATGAAACGAGAAAATAGGTTTTAAAAATATAGACCTTCAAATGATTGAAATGTTAATATATCCAAAATGAATTTAAAATTTATTAAAACTACCTAAATTATATGAACTAATAAATAAATTATCTATTTTTAATTTTAAACCAATACATTATATAATTTAACACTCTAATAAATTTTATGAATAATCAGTTTTCAATTAAAATGAAGTATTTTTTTACTATTCACCCAAACATAAAACATATCAAAAAAATACCAAAAACTAAACCCAAATAAATTTTAATATGCATATTAAGATAAAGTATCAAATATAATTTATTATTGTTTGAGAAAAGTATTTTAAACAAGTTTTCCATCATAAGGTAGAAAAACACCTTTTTATAAAAGAATATGTTTTATGAGTAAATTTGTATTTTTTTAAATATAATTTCTATAAAACACATAATATGGACATTAAAAATTAAATTTAATATATTATGTAAATATATATTTTCTTAATATAATCCAACAAAACTGAGTTGTTTATTAGTTCATATAAAATACACTTGTCCACATTAAAATATTATTTCGGAAAAACAATAAATTTTATTTTAAAAAAAGTTTTACTTTTATTTATAATTAATTGGTCAATTAATTAATTATATGTACATGTGTGTACCATATATTCATAATTCTGTTAATCTTATAAATTTCCAAAATTCAAATTACTTTTTATAATGCAAAAATTATATAAAAATATTTATTTATTCATTGATTACTAGTGTAGTGTATCATGTATTCTATCAAACATAGTATTCATTTTTAAAAACAAAGGATGTTTCATTATCCTCCATTTAATAATTTGAATCCTTATTATTTGAACTCAAGATTGAAATCTATGGGTATCAATTTTCAAAGTACTTATTTTTAAATCCCACAGTGGAAAAATTATTAATGAATCTTAGACGTAAAAAATAAGGGAATTAAAAATTCACATGAGATAAAAAAATTCATGTTATAGAAATAATCAATACATATTCAAAACCCGTTTTCTATAGAAAATTATACAATAAAGGAAAATATGGGTTTTATAAAAAAAAGGAAGGTTTATAGAGGAATCCAATTATCAAAATTTACATAAAACATCCTTTATAATACATTTGTATCCATATTAATAAATGTATATAATAATATCAATAATTAAGGAAATGATTTTGAATTTAAATCTTTAAACATTTAGAAAAGCGTTTTTTAAATCATAGGTTCATGTACCACATTCATAAAATTTTATTCCATAAAGGAATAACATTTAACAATGCATTAAATAACATTAGAATAAAAAATTCATGAAAAGATATTTGAAATGGGATGTATATACACCTTATAAAACTATAAATTTTTAGGGGTCATAGTAATGGTTTTTAGAATATATTGTAAAACATAATTAGATTTTGTGTGTCAATAAAATATAAGAGGCTTTGCCTTCTTATAAGAGAAGGGAGGGGAACTATAACAAATATTAAAAATGATAAATTAACAAAAATTAATTTTATATTCCATGTTAAACCAAACTAACTTATTTAGAACATAGGATGAGGATGGGTCAAAATCCATTCACATAATAAAAATTAGAATGGTTATTATTTTTTAATCCTTATAATTTTGTTTTAACCCAAATTTTACATTTTATATATTATTGTGATACCATGTAATTTTAATTTGAGGGTTAATATAATTGTTATAAAATTACAAATGACCTCCAAGTTATTCAACAATGAAATTTTGAGACTTATACAAATCATTTGGATTAATTTTTTATATTTTTTAATTTTATATAATTTAATGAATTTTTATTTTTTTAATCACTAAGGTCAATGTTGACTCTATTTGTTACTTGACATCTTAAATGTATAAAAAACATAATATCTTAAAACAAAAAATTTCTAAATAATAAATAACAAGTCCAAAAAATATATAAAATTCATTGATTACATTAATTGTATTTAAAAAAAATATTTTTAATATCATTCAATTGATATTTCCATAATTTAAACAATCACTACATCAACATTGTGTAAGACATTAATTTAAATATGTTTTCCCTATAATATAATAATAAATAATCATGATTATATTTTACATTTAATCTTTAAAAATACTATTTATTTTTTACCATAACCCTTTAATAACACTTATTAAAAAATTTTCACTTGTGGAAAACATTATTATGAAAAAATTAAATTTTCATTCAATAAAACACTATAACTGGATTAAAGTCATTAAATTGGATTCATGATCGCATAAAATAGGCAGAATGATGATATTGATAAATATTAAGTCATCCAATATATGAATACAAGTGTTAGGGTAATTTTATTATTATGATTTAAGAATGTATAATATTAGATGAATAAATAACTAAGAATAAATAAATTCATGACATGATTTGTCAAAAAATATTTATATAAATCTCGTAATTAAAAGATAGTGTATAACATAAAAATATGTATCAATGAAATGAGATTGAGATGAAAACCCTTAACTTATGTCTGACATGCCACGTACAATGATTATATTCTTGGAAATTAAAAAATAGTTTATTATTTATAAATTTATTTCCTTTTTAAAGCTTATTATTTGTTTTATATAACTTATTAACATGGCATAATGATTACTTAATTATTTTTTTTCATGAAATGTGTTTTGATGATATTCGGTAAATGAGTCCAAAATTTCATTTGTATGAGGTCTATAGTCAAAATTGGTCGTTATATATCACATATAGAATAATATTAATGACATAATAATCACTTTTATAAATAAATTAGACTTTTATATCTATCCATTAAATATGTAAATTTATAAATAACTACATTAAAATCATGGAGATGGAAAACTGTACAAACACATGAGTATCAATTGAATTTTCAATGATAATTATAGAAATAAGGTAAGTATTATTTAATAATTCCATAATCGAGACAATATGATTAATATCCTTTTAATAATTTAAATACACTTATCTGTATCATACATTTGAAATGGTGAAAAAATAAATCATATCGCTTCGTGGTAGAGCAATTTGGTATGTACACACTAATAACATTATCAGTATTATGTGCATAGAATTGTTAAAAATTAAGGATACATTGTACATTAATAATGATAAAAAGTTCATTAATATAATATATAATCATTAATCACATCATTATAACTAGTACTGATAGACAGTGATGGAAAATAAATTTTATCATTTCGGGAGTAGGTAGTCTATCATACACGCAAAGGATTAATTATATTCCCATATGATGGAAGAGGATAAGGATTTAGGTGATGTTATTTGTAACATAAAATCATAGTATATTTAGGACTATGGAGTTGTTATTTCGTCATGTTTTAGTATTAATTTACGTAAGTGGATGATGAAATAAAACAGATATACTTCATTAAAATAATTCCACATCTTGGGATAATCTTCGTTTTTTACACCTTACAGCCACTAAGGGTCGTGTTATGACTAAAATAAGATCTCTAGAAATTTGTGATGATTTATTTGATGTAATTTGGGAAGATTTTGCCAGAAAAAATGGGGTTTTATCTGTGAATAAATGAGAAAAATGGGTTCCCTTTTATAGGAGAGGTGGCGCATTGTTGGAATTCATCAAATTATTAAATTTATATGGATTAATGTTATATTTAAAATGGATCAATACTGATTTATTTATAAACTATGATGAATATTGGTAAAAATAACTTTATAAGAAGAAAATTAGTTTATATTTCACTATTTATTAATCTTTATAATTTATCTTTAATCATTATTTAACCAATTTAACTCTTACCATTATATCTTGTAAATTTCAATTTGGGAGATCATATAATTACTATAAAATTCCAAACAACAAATAAATTAATCAATGATGAAATTTGGTGAAATATACCAATAATTTAGTCTAATATTTGTTTTTATGGAGTTTATATTATTTAATAAAGTATTATTTATTTTAAAATATCATAAATGACAATTTTGACAATATTCATTACCTGAATTTTTAAAAATATCACAACAAAATCATATCTTCCAAAAAAACTCTTAAATAGTCATTAATATGTCAAAATAATATAAAAAAATTATATAGCATTAAATATATAATATTATGTTTATTTTATAATTATTCATATCTTTTATTTTATATTTCCATTAATTAGAAAAATATTGGATCATCATTGTGTATTACTTTAATTTAATTATCTATTGCCAAAAAATTAAAAAAATAACGATGAAGATAAAAAATTTATATTTGAAAATAATATTTATAGTTAAAAATATCCATTATGTATCCCCATATTAAAAATATTTCCCTTGATAAATATAAAAATATGAAAAACATGACATTTCATTGAATTTAAATCTATAAATGGCGTAAAGACATACCAGTGGATCTTAGAGTTTATAAAATTGGGCCATGGATGATTTTGGTCAAAATTAACTCATCTAATAAAATGGGGGTTAGTGTTAGGGTTATATTACTTTTATTTTTAATATTAATTTTTCCCTTGATTATGCAGTTTTCCCAAAATCGTCGTAATAAAAATTAAAACAGATACTATTCATATTTTTCCCGAAAATTAACGGATTTTATTTACTAAAATAGGAAAAATGTGATTCTAAATTTGGAATCCATTTTTGAAAATTCAAAACATAGAATTTTTAAAAAATCATTTAAAATTATTATCATTTATGGAATGAGAAGGCATGTTTTTTAAATAAATAACTTAAAAATATTTAATTTTTTTAATCCAAATTTATTATGATATTGAATAAAATTATATAAATTCGATTAAATGATATAAAATAGATCTAATTTTTCATTGAATATAATAGAAAATATAATTTCACATAGTAAATTATCTATATGATAAAACTATTTTGAATTTAAATCAAGTATATATTCACTATTAAACAAAACATATAACTTATCAAACAATGTACCAAAAATTAAACCAATGTATATATTTATATATAACATCAAATGCAGAAGTTAATTTTTTCTTGTTTTATTTAACCTTTTTCGGCTGTGGGATTTCAATAGAGTTATTTTGAATTGTCAAACCATAGTTACGAAGAACGATTTCAAATTGTGAAAAAATAACATATTAAAGGGTTGGTAATAATATAACATCATGTGTTTTTAAAAATAAATAATATGTTTGATAGTGTACAAGATATACCACATTGGGCTTAAATGAACAATTAAATATTATTATGATATTGTTATAACATAACTATTAGAATGGAAGGAATGTACATGATTAACTGAAGTACGAATATATTGTTTATATATGTATATTTAATTTATTATTTTGTAAAAAAATAATTATAATTGATTGTAAAAACCTTTTTAATATAAAAAGGAATTTTTTTATGAAAACTACTTCAATGTGCACAAGTTGATTTTTAACATATAAATTAATTAATAAATTTTGATGGATTATATTAATTAAATTTAAATTATATTAAATCTATTTTTAAAAAATTAACATATGCGTTTTCCTAGAAATCATATAAGAACTAATCCAATTATACGAATAAATGAAGTATTTTTCTTAAAAGGATGTTTTTACACCTTTTGAATGTGACCTTGATCAAAATCTAATATTTGACACTTCTTTAACTTATTTTTGAAAAAGTATTGTTCTTCATGGATATCGGATCCTAAAAATTCAAATTGGATGTGTTTTTGTTATTTTTATTATATAATTCTTTTTTTGATGAATAATGAAAAAATATTTCATTTTGGTAGAAAATAGATTTTTTATAAGATTTATTTGTAGTTTTTTAATTGTTTTTTGAATTTTATTAAATAATAATTAGATACTCTTTTATCATTTAATCCAATTAAGTCATTAAAATAAATTTCACATTTAATTTGGATAAAAAACATTTAATTTTTTTGAATTTTATTTCTTTTAAAACTCGTTTTCTCATTCATTCAATTGGAATAATTTTTTAAAAAAATATTTGAAATATGTATTTTCTATTTTGAAACATGGAATCTATAATTGGAATCCAAAGTTCCAAATTTAGTAAATAGGTACCTTTTATATTTTCAAAAGTTAGGAATAGTAACTTTAATAATTTTTATTTCCACAGTTTAGGGTAAATCTAGAAATCAAGGGTTAATATAATATTATAAAAAAATAGAAACACTATAATAACGGTTATTATAATTTTTTGGATGTGTTTTTTTCAAATGAAATCACCATTGTGATGACTTTTCAGTGCTCTTCGGTCCACTTGGATTACATTAAGCAACTTAAAGTATTTAAGTCAAATAAAATACCATTTTTCATCATTTTTTTTAACAAGTGACATATTTTTAATATGGGGTTATATTAGGGATATGATCGAATGAAAATAAAATTTGGAAATATAAAAATTGAATATTCATCTTGATATTTTAGTTAAAATTTTAGGGATGAAATAATTAAATTAAAGTGTTAGGTAATGATGATGTTGAAATTGTTTAACTACTAGAAATATTAAATAAATAATACTTGAAATATGAAACTAAATATAATGTTATATAATTAATTCCATATATGATATTTCAATATGAATTTTACATTTTAGTGGTTATTTAAATGATTTTATTCTAAGAGATCATGTTTTTATTATATTTCTAAAAAGACATGTAATAATCAGTGTCAAAGTTGACATTAATTATGTATTAGAAAATATATTTATTAATGATTCTGAAATTCATAAAAATCTAAAATTCATCCATTTGATTTGGATAAGTATAAAAATTTCATCAATGACCCAATTAATGACTACTTGGAATATTATTGTAATTATATTTACCCTAAATGTGTAAATTTTATGATATCATTGTAATAATTAAAAAAGAATAAATAATGGTTAATGCTTAATGATGAGTATTAAAATTAGGTCAAAAAAATATAAATTTCATTTTATAAATCAATTCCAACCCATAATCCACGTATTTTTTAAATTAACTAGTTTTGAGCCATTTGGAAAATAAAATTAATTTATATTAATTTAACAATTTGAAGAATTGTAAGAGTGTGTCAATACTCGTCCCACAGAGCCCGTGTCTTGACTACCCCAAGCTTAACTTCCATAGGCCAAGGGCTGGCGACTGGCACCCATTAGGCATATCCCAAAAGGGAAGACATTTTTCTCTAAACTTGTACACACGTACAAAGCACAAAATACAGAACATAAACAAAAACTAAACAACAACAGTTACTGAGACGAATACTGAAAGTACAATACAAACTGAAAAGTAAAAAGGGGACAAAATAAAATCCCAAAATAACAAAGTATTGTACTTATACCATAGTTTTTCTTCTCAAACCAGACCTGAAAGGTAGGTGGAGGGTAATTTTCTGTAGCCAAATAAGAATGTCTACATTATCCTGTCCCATTGGGAACCACTGGGTTCTGAACCACCAAGGTCTCTAATGAAGTGTCGCTCTCCAGCATGAGATATCAAACATGTAGATGAAGCATGTTCATGGTAAAGTAACACAACACTCTGTAGGGACCCTAAACCATAATGTAAAGACCAAAAATCATGACCAAATTGATAACTCTACAAACAAAATCCATCTTAAAACAGGTATAAACCAAGGTATAAAAGTAATATTAACAGTCGTAAAGCTGAATTATCTTGTACAACTACGGGTCTCCTCCCAGATGAGTCACTGAGGTTCGCTCAACTATTGGACCACTGAAGAATACTCGGCTTCTGGACCATTGATGTCTTCTTGGCTTCTGGACCACAAAGTATCACTTCACTGTTGGACCATTGAGGTCCACTCATCACTTGGACAACATAGGTCGGCTTGTCTCCTCAACCACTAAGGTCCTCTCCACTGTTGGACCACTGGGGTCTTCTCCTCTATTGGACCACTGATTCCACTCATCAACAGGACCGCTGAGGTCTGCAATACTAATTGGCAACTAAGGTCCCACTCTTCATATCATTTATGTCATAGGAAGCGATAGGATTACCTCTTTAGAATGCACATCATTATAAGAGAATCTACTCCTCAAGACATTGGTCATATCTCTACTGACATGATGTCTCAATTAGAGAATACCTAAAGGACCATCTTGTAGCAAGAATCACAACTATGTGGGTGGCCCATCAATCGAATTCCCGGTCTAAAAGATATTAGAGTTTTAGTAAACAAGGGAATGTTGCATCAAGGACCGAACAAACTAACCTGGCCCAGGGGTCCTGTATAACCTGCCCTGTTATAGCTGACCTGAACCGACCTGGTCCAGCCTGGCCTGGTGGCCAGGCCCTTTAGTTCTTGTTGGACCAAACACAGTTTGACCATGGGTCTAGCCCTTCGGGTCGCCCAGGGAACCGGTCTACATTTTCCAACCCGGTGTGACTTAGTTAGACAATATTATTTCCATCCATGCCAGAAGAAAAATCTAATTTTCTTACTCGGACCAAACCGCAAGAGCAGGTCAGTTATCCTCCAGCTCGGGCCACCGTTGTGGTCTAGTTGGCTCCACCTACCCAGCCCGATGCCAGGTCCGACCTACTGGTCCAGACCGGCCTATTGGGTGGGCTGATATGATCAACATGGGACACCACATGCACCACATCCTTGCTCCATTGAGGCATCATGATGGAGTCGCATCCCTATTCTCCACAAAATCAACTCACCCCCCCCCCCTACTAAGGTATCAAGCCACTGCCTCTAACGCCACGTGTCCACCCTGGGTCCGGCATAGCCATCTCCATGCGGTCCATTGACCACATACCACTAAGTGTTGACGTGGTGTTGTTCCAGGTCACCCCTGGCCATAGCCCTCGTCGCCCCCTGTGACCGCACCACTACGGGTCCCTACCACCTCGGCAAATCATCGGGGCGTATTGTCTCCCGCATTCCTCCGACCATGGTGTCGGTGTCTCCAACATCCATCATGTCCAGAGTCCCGTAGTTTAGTGCAACCACTATAGTTTGGTGTCAAGGCCTTGTGCAGTGGCCCCTTTCCAATGTCGTATCCCACTGGGTGGTGGCCTTTTTTTCTTAGCGCTTGGGTTGATGCACTGCTGACTGTTTCACCATTAAGAAGGGGAATAATGCAGGGGTAAAAATTAGGGAATTAGTCACAACACGAGAACACCCAAAGAATGATATGGGTCTTTTTTTATGTTTACCCATATGGATTCTTGTTTAGAGGATCATGAAGAATAGAAAATGAGATATAATTACTATGATAGATATCCCCATTTTATCCTGCATCATTAACCCTCCCATATAAACGATAGATCCACGGGGAAACTTTTTTGTGAGTTTACTCGTGTTCTTATTTTAAAAGATTTAATGTGGAATAGAAATTCATATAGAAAACATCAAACCCCAACATAGGTTAGTATTTCTGGTCAAGAAGAAATGGTATCCCATGCCTCTGTTCTTCATTCTTGATCTGCATCCCACAATTACTAGCAATTCATTGAAGTGTTAATGTATGTGTGTTCGTTGTTGTTCATTCTTCGTCACTACTCACCAAAGCCTCGAATCAATCCAAGGAATGTTTCAGCAATCCTGCATTTCTGGATAAGATATTAATTTAAAAAACATGAATCAGCGTTACAGTTATGTTGTGTTGTAGCTACGTTAAGCTGATTAATAAGTGATGTTCATTAATGGGATTCAACATTACCTCGTCACTGCAGAGTAGTGATAATGAGTTGATATTTAATGAATAAATAATATATTATAATATAAATTTTTATGTTATTTTATTTCTCTTCTGAAAATTCCAAAAGTAATATTTTCAGTTGACCAGCACAGGTTTATGTTGGGCCATTCTATGAAAAATCCTGATGCTATGAGTTCAATAGTGTCCTCTGAATTTTTATCTGGTCACCTGTTTGAATGCCAAAAAAACCTTCTCAGATGTTTATTTAATGAACTCAATTAATAGTTTGAAAATAAGTTACAACCACTCCAGGCCTCGGAATTGTGTACCATAATCGATCTTGGTCTCAAAAATAATTCCATTTAAATTATAAAAATTTAACATGGAATTCCGAAACATTACATCACTCTCACCATTAGGGAATTATGTCCTCGTAATCCAGAACAAGGTCTCATAAAAAATAATGTTACTGAGAAATAATCTAATCCTCATGCTCCCATGTACTCTCCTAGATATTTTAGTTCTACCAATGAAAAAAGACACGAGGAATCAATTTTCCTCAAAGGATCCTCCCCTGTAAATCCTTTATCTCCACTGGGTACTAGGTGAATGTATCCACATCATCAATCTCTAGATCTCTATGTTTGATGATGTGAGAAGGGTTTTTCATGTATCTCCTCTATTAGGATACGTGAAAGAGGTCATGCACCCTCTCTAACTACATTGGTAGAGCCGTGTTGTACGTCACCTCTCCCTCTCTACCTAGTATTAAAAAATGTCTGCAGATCATAAGAGATAACTTTCTCCCCTATCCAAATCACGGTATCCCTCATTGAGGAGACACCCGTAGGAATACGTGGTCACCCTCATCGAACTCCAAGGGTCTTTGTTGCCTATCCACATATGACTTTTGACTGCTCGGTGCAGTCTTCATCCACTATCAAATAACCTTCACTTTCTCAGTGGTATCATGAACCATCACTGGACCCACGAGTATTGACTCCCCTAGGTCTTTCTAACAGAATGGTGACATGCATTGTCATCTGTATAGTGCCTCAAACGGTGCCATACCGATGGTGGATTGGTATCTTTTGTTGTATGAAAACTCCACTGGTGGTAGTTAGTCCTCCCAACTACGACCATAATCAAGAATAAAAGCATGACACATGTCCTATAAGGTTGTATAGTCCACTCCATTTGACCATCCGTTTGTGGGTGAAAGCGTATTCTCAAGCCCAGTTGACTCCCAAGTGCTTCCTCAAATCCCTTCCAAAACTGGTTGGTAAATAATGCATCATGACCTGATACTATCATATATGGGACTCCATGTATCCAAACTATCAATAACACATAGAGGCCTCCAAATCTCTCTATGGAACCCTATTCTTGAATTGGTAAAAAATGGGCCGACATGGTGAGTCAGCCTACGACGACCCAGATGGTATCGTTACCTTGGATGTACATGGTATGCCTTTCACAATTTCCATCGATATCATATCCCAAATCATTTCTGATACCTTGATGGGTTGTTTCAAACCTAATTTAACTTGGTACTCAGCCATCACATGCTGACAAGTGAGGTATCTCGAGACAAAATTTCCACTACCTTCTTCATCCCCAGCTAGAATTACTAATGTCGGAGGTCCTGGTACATATTCTCCACACCTAGATGTACCACCAAATGAGATTTATGGAACTCCATAAACACTTCCTCCCGTAATGAAACTAGTATAATGATGCATCCTCTAAAAATGATGACTTTCTCACCACCTTTTGAATACCCATAAGGGGCATTCCCTGTGGACATCTGGGAACATGTGATCTCGCTACTGGAATCTCCAAGTAGTGACTAGCTTATTCTTTTTTATAATTCATTTGAAAATAAAATCAATTAATGATAAGCTACCTCATATATATCCACAAAAGAAATGTGAAGCGAGGCCAACTGCTCTGAGGCCTCGTTCACAAGTGGTGTACTCAAACACCTTCTGAGAGAATCTTCCACAACATTCCCCTTCCCAAGAGTATTGACTATATCAAAGTCATAGTCCTGGAGTAACTCTATCCAATGTCAATGTCTTGGATTTAGATCCTTATGAGAAATGATATAATTGAGAATCTTGTGAATAGAGTAGATAATAAATATTTCACCCATATGGTGGATTAACCATATCATATGTGCGAAGACTACCACTACCAACTCAAGGTCAAGAGTTGAATATTTCTACTCATGCAGTCTCAACTATCGTGAGCCATAAGAAATCACTACTTTCCCCTTCATCAAGACACAACCATAAACTGTTCCTCAAACCTCAAGTACGCCATGTATTTGGTTCCCTCCTCTAAATTCCTCAATATTGGAGCACTAGTCAAGATATGCCTATGCTACAGAATGAACTTATAGATTCCTTATATACACAAAAAGGGATTACCCTTCTTCTTCAATGGTATCATGGATGTTTCCACTTTGTAGAAGTTGGGAAAAAGCCTTAGATAGTACCCATCCAACCCAATGAAACTCTACACCTTGGTAACGCTCTTGGTTGGCTCCCAATCCAGAACCACCATGACCATTGCTTGATCCACCAAAAATCCAGCCTATGAGATGGCATGTCCTAGTAAGTGTATGTTTCATATCTAGAACTCACACTTCGAGAGTTTTCCATTAAGGTGGTTCTCCGTTAGGGAGTCCAAAACCATCCTCAAGTTCATCGTGTGCTCCTCCTTGGACACAGAATCCACTAAGATGTCATCAATGAAGACCACAACAAACTAGTCAATGTAGGGTTGGATGATCCTATTCATGAGTCCCATTAACACTTATATGGTGTTTTCCATTACAAATGTGTTCAATATGTACTCATAGTAGATGTAGAGTAATCGAAAATCCATCTTCGATATTTCCTCACCTCATACTTGAAACTAGTGATAGCTTGATCTGAGGTCGATCTTTGAAAACCATCTCACACACTTCAGGTGATCGAACAAGTCATCAATCCTTGTTAAAGGATACGTGGTCTTCACGGTCACATGGTTTAGGCACCGGAAGTCCATGAATAAACTCATGAGGTAGTTTCTTTTCTTGGGAATCTATACTACTGAAGTCCATGCATAACCTCAAGTTTTAGTCTGCATTCATGGAAAACTATACTGGGGCTCTCCATAGTGAAATCTTGGGCCTTACGATCCCCTTCCTCGGTAAGTCCTCCAACAACACAAGGATATCTAAGAGCTCTATAGGAGACATTTGATATGCATGTGTACATATTGGTTGCATCCTAGGGAATAGATCAATGTACCAGTCTACATCCTTGTGAGGAGGAAGTCCTAGAGCGTCATTTGGGAAGATGCCCTCGTACTCGCCCTCCACAATTAGAAAATGTGGACTCGTCTAATCCACTACATCGAGGGTCATGATAGTCTAATTATTAGTGATTAGATTCACCCTCCTATTTCTATGTGCATCCCATGTTGTAAGAGCTCCGTTCTTTCCAGTGAAGGAATATTTGGACCAACCTCCACCGACACACCGCACTTCGCGCCACAAATAGTTTGTCAAATCATGAACTTCGGATAGCCTGTCCATAAAAAATATGAATTCATACGGCCTCAACACTGCTACTAGTAGATCTCTGATGTATCTATCACCTCCAAAATTTTGATCAGACTATTGGCACCAGTGTGTGATCATAGAATCCCCTCTCGTAATAGTCTATAATCGTAAGGATCGAGAAAATGAGTCGATCAAAATCATTGAGCTCGAAATATGTTTTTTGGAAAGGAAGGATTTAACTAAACCTATATCAATAATAACTAATGATAATGTGTATAACACCCAAGTTGTACCTCATATCATCTTTGGGACATTGGGGTTGTAGGCCTTGATAGTCTGAATTTGATCCTGCCCCTGTCCACCTACTACTAGAGCTCGTGGCGGACTACCCATGGGTGGCGGTGGTAGTACCTCACACCTATTCCGACCTCCTTCCACTCATCCCACTCCTCTTCCATGAATTCCTTCTTGTAGACTACCCTATTCATATCTCAGTTGCTGCCTTGGCGGTCCCTTGACCTTATGTTGGTCCTCTGCGCGGCGAGTCAGGCAATCCCAAGACATGTACCCCTGCCTGATGCATTTGCAGTGTACACAGGTCCATTGATGACTCCATCTACCCCAAGAGCCTCATATTGGAGAATTTGAGTAATGGGGTCATCTTTCGAATGGTTAGGCCCGTTTGGGCATCTATTTTATTTGTCAGCTACCCTCCACGGATGACACGTCCAACCGTCACCATGTGGTAGCTCCCACTATTGATTCATTCATAGTTAGTAAGAAATATACTATTAGTGCTTCATCCAGAATCCCAACATGTGTAGGGAGTCTAAGACAATTCCTTGATTCCCTGATCTACTATAGGAGTCTTTTCTCAATGGTTCGGGCCTTGAAAAAAGGGTCATGAACCATATTTGTTTTGTAACGAGAAGGGTATTTGAACCTCACAGAGATCTCATCCATTGTTAGGCTTCCCTAATGTAATTTAAGTAGATCATGTAAGTTCACAGAGTGTAATTTCTCAAGTAAAAACTCCTCCCTAAAAATTCACTTCATGGTAGACTAGGTGGGGATCGCCTCCTCGTGAGTCTGGATGGTCAAATTCCACCATCACCACACAGAGCCCTACAGAAGTATCACTACTAGAACATCCATCTATTAAAGTGGATTCCTCACTAAGAGAATGTTTATGTCACCACCTCCACCTAATCCTCATTGACCTAAGGACCTTTATCTCCCTTGGTTTTTGGAGGTCTCCGTCACTGGAACTTGTGTATGGCACTTAGCCTACATGTGCCCTCTACTGGTAGCACCAATAATATCTGCTAACCAATGGTTGTTGGTATCGATGGTACACCACCGAAAGGTACCATCTCTAGAAACGTCCCATATAAAGATGTCTGATCAGTATGTGGACCCACATTACAGTCATGCACTAGCATCCTGGATGGCTATCTACATGGATGAATCCTGAAAGAGATCAAGATGGATCATGATTAATAAATTATACTTGGTGTGAAGACTATGACTAAGAATGGTCAGGAGAAAACATCCAAAGATGCATGAAACAAGTAATTTCGTGTATAGAGTCAAGAAAAGAATTCAGGGCCCACGTGTATTGATACATCGGATGCCACACCAACATTGGACTCCATAGCCCGAAATCCAAACTCGAGATACCTAAAATTGTTTCACCTTAAAAACAATTTTAACCTCTAAGTTCTTCTGGTGGAACTAATCTTATTTGATACCACTTTTTCATGACCCATTCTATATTTCCCATGTTGTGACATCCCCATTACTGCAACCATATAGGCCAAGGGAAGGATACTAGAACAGAGTAGGCACATCCAAAAAATGGGAGTAATCATCCTTCAAATTTGTACACATGCACAAAAGCTCAAACTAAAAAATGTACACACAATGTAAACCACAACCGTCACTAGGAAAACTATTGAATGTACATTACAAACTAAAAAGTTAAATGGGGCCAGAATAAAAACATAAAAGGTACGTACAACTGCCATGGTCCATCTGCTCAAACACTACCTAAAGGTAAATTGGAGGGTAACTATTAGTATCCGATGAAGTATGTCATATCCATCTCATATCACATGGAACCACCTAGTCCTGGACCTCTAGGCTCTCAATCGAAGCATCAATATCCTAAACAAGACATGAATTGTGTGGGATAATCTTGTGCAGGGGTGAGTAACACAATATTCATTTGGGACCCCAAACAACAAAAGATTGAACACAAAGTAGGACAACAATGCACACTCTACAATGTAAATCTAGATCATGCCAGGTATAACACAAGGTATATAAATTAAGATTATCATTCATAAATCTAAATCATCTTCTACTAATGAGGGACCCTTCCTTGATTAGTAATTGAGGTTCAATTGGCTATTGGACCACAGAGGTCCACTCGGCTGATGGACCACTGAGTTCTTCTTGACTCTTGGACCATTGTTCTCCACTCGTCTTCTGAACAACTGACCTTTGTTCGTCTATTGAACCACATAGGTCCACTCTTCTATTGGACCAATTAGTTCTGCTCATCGGTTGGACCACTAAGGTCAGATCCTCTTTTGGACCACTGAGTATTTCTCTTCTATTGGCCCATCGAGGACCCGCTCATCATATCCTTCATGTCACAGCCATCCATAGTATTCATTCCCTCTAGTGAACTTGATTCATATAGATTCTAATCCTCAAGCCACTGGTCATATCTCAACTACAACGGAAAATACCTTAGAGAATACCCAAAGGACCGTCTCGTCATTAGGCTACAAACTCCAGGGGCGGCACATCAATCAGACACATGATCTGAATGATATTTGTGTTTTAGTAAATAGTGGTATGTTGCATCTAGGCCCAGTCTCACATGGTTGTACCGACCCGACCAACCCATCTAGAGGGGTCACTGTAACACCCCAAGAATCCATAGTACGTTTCCCTTTGAATAATGCAATGACGTGCATTGTACGCAACTTCAAGATTCTAACACACCACAACCAATCAAACTAGCCGTTATGAATAGTAATACCTACTTTTTAAAATTTTAAAAATCTTATCTCTCAAAACGGACTTTATTTTTGGATTCGGAGTATTGAATTTAGCCAATGGTGAAATTTTTTACTTTTCAGATAACTTTAATATTTTGATGAATAGTGAAAATTACTAAATTTTAATTAAAAACAACTTTTTTAATCAAAATAATTAATAGTGATAAATTATGAATTTGAGTGGTTTTAAAGTATAATTAGAATATATTTTTACCTTTTTATCTAATGGTGTTCATTATAATTAATTTCACTTTGAAATTAGACATAAACAATTGTCAATCTTTTGGTATATATTGTTTCTTAAAAACACGCAATTTATTGTGACAGCAGGAATCAATTATAAAATTAATTAATGAAACTTATATGTTTGGAATTTTTTAAAATGGACATCATTTTTGAATTCAGAATATCAATTATAGCTTAGGGTGAAATTTTGGCATTGTTCTGAAAAACTTCAATTTTTGATAAATAGTGAAACCACAAAGTGGTAGTTAAAAAACTAAATTTTTCATAAAACATAATATTACTGCTTCTATGAGTGAAATTTTGAAAATCCGAGAGACACAATTAATATCAAGGAATAAAATTTTCTTCAATGAGATGAAAATATTTTTTGGTGAATAGTAACTTTTTACGTTTATTTACCACGGTTAAAAGTAAATAGGGTAATTAAGGGTAAAAATGATATTAATATTACCCTTACACATATCCTAATTCTATTTTACAGGTGTATCTCGACCAAAAACAGCCTTAGGAATAAAATATAATCATTTAGGTCCACTTGAATTAGATTAGAACATTTATTATTATTTAATTCAAAGAAGAGTTAAAAGAGTTAAAATCCAAAATTATTTACTAAAACATTTTTAATATAGGGTTACACATAAGATAAATTCGACTAAAAATATTCATTATAAAGATAAAAAGATTTCCTACAGAATTATATTTTATTTATAATTTTTCGAAATTAAATAATTTAATTTAGTTATGACACAATGATGATGCAGTAATTACCATAATAGTGAAAAAATAAAATAATTGAAATTATAAATACCCAAATAAATATAATTGTAGACTTTTATTGAATTAAACTAATTTTATATGTTAATATGACATATTAGGATTGATTTAATGGACGTTTTTCGAAGTAATCATTCTGATATGAGTTACAAAAAAATAATTTATTGAATAGTGTCGAAATTGACATAAAAGAGTTTTTAAAACAAATATTATATTATTAGTTGATATTAAATTCATAAAAATATATGGTTCGGCAAGAAGACTTATAACATGATATTTGTATCATTAATGGACCACTTGGGGGTCTCTTGGATGTATATAGTATGTTTATTAACCATATAATATAAAAATACAAAGAGACATTGTAAATGTTAAACTAATTAACTAAGAGTTAATACTTAAAGATATGGTTAATATAATGACCCAAACCTGACTAAATTCTATTGTTTGAGTGGTTTTCAACCTATAACCACCTTAAAATTTAAATAATCCACTTTGAAGACATTATAAATCGAATATGAATTTATTATAAAATAGTATTTCTAGTTTTTCCAAAGGTGCCCTTCACCCCTCTAATAAAAGGGCAGTCCTCCTCCTCATTCCTTCACACCTTCAAAGCCTTTTTCCTTGGCCAAACTCTGACCAAATACTCTCTCAACATCACTCACTTCATCCTAGAGGCCTTCCTTTAGTCATAAAGCCATCTTAAGGAGCCCTTTTGATCAAATCAAAAGGAAGAACCCGAAGAAGAGGTAATGTTTTCACCCCCCCTTTTTCATGTTACTTTCTTCTTACACTTCTTCTTTCATTGTTATTACCATTCTAAAATAATAACTCTAGTATATTATATATACTGTGATGTTATTATAAATATGGTACAATCATATTCAGCATTCTATCCATCCTTTGAAAAACATGTCACCATACGTGCGTACATACGGCTTACCGTCTCCACGTCGTGGTGTAATTGTTATTCAATAAATTATTATTTTGATGGTTATAATAATGATATGTAATTCATTTAAATAATAAATATAACGTGATAATTATTCTGTATATATGATATACCATCCAATTATATATTATTTTAATATCAAAAGAATGATATTGTCTCTCGTGTGTACGTACGGACTACCGTCTCCACGAACGTGATGAGATTCATTCTCCATCGTATGCATTCAAGTATAATTCTCATTTGATGATTAAAAATAATTTTTAAGTACTTGTTATAATTCTAGATATGAATAATATATAACCTATCCATAACAAACACGGCTTACTTAACAAAAAATATAAAGGAAAATGAGTAAGTTAACACCCGAAATGACGATAATACTAAGATATTATTAACAAATCAATGTTAAAAGATCATATATGATATCATATTAATGTAAATTATTCTTGTATAATTCAATAAATATTATTTAAACATTATACAGGAGGTTAACCTACCGTCTACCAAGAAAAATGTACATAGTAAGGGGTTTCTTATCTCACTTTTAATTCCGTGAGAATTCCATTGTTCACCACTTATTTATTACATGTGGTGTGTGTACTGCCCATGTTTGCATTCATTGTGTAATATACATTAATTTATGGATATATACATCATCATTGTATTATCCTTCTTTCATGGGTGCATGTTTCATAAGTTACCAAATCGATAATGGAATTTGAAATTTCAATTTCCACTCATTCGGCTTTACGCATACTTCATTGATTATTTTACTCCAAGATTATGTGTGGAATCACTATTCATTTGATTATTTCATAATTTCCACTCCCTGTTCTATGGATATACATTTTATACACATAATAACTTCATTTATAAATTCTCAAGTCAATGATTTGAACTTTATAAGAGTAATTTTAACTCAATCTCCATTTGTTGAGTTAAATATCCAATTCATTGGTGTTGTTTTTACAAGAATATTTGTGACTGTACTCTGATTGATTTACACTGAATATCCAATCATTTTGAGTGTATTTATAGTTGTCACACGTAATTATACCATTTATTTATCCTCAACCTAATGATATGGTCTTTATAAGAAGTTTCATCTCAAATTACATTCCATTGAGACTTCTTTGTTGTTATACACCAAATCAATTTTACATGGTGTATATAATACACTTTAATATAGTATATCATGAATCCCTTTATACTCATGATATTAAAAAGTTTTTATTACCTTAATTATTTGTATTCAAGTGTCTCTCTTTTGGTTAGAGACTCTAACTAAAATACATTTTTAATTGTTTTAAAGATTGATTATTCTAAATCTTTCTCATTAATGTCAATGTTTTAAAAATGGTTTTAAGGATTTATTTATTTGGACATTAAAGTTTCCAAATCTAAACTCCTTTTATAGTTTCAAAGTGGTATGGGACACTTTGAATCAAAAGTCTATTTTAAATGACTTCTTGACAAATAGTGTGACTTTTAAATGTTTTCAAGAAAAAGGGGGATATTTCTCTCTAATAGTTTTGATGACTATTTTCATCTATGTCAATAATCCTTCATCATTCTCGATTGAGGTTATTATGATACAATAAAATCTTCCATATTGTATCGAATGAGTTATGTTTGACTATGGATGTGCTATTTTTATACCATTCATTGTTTGTGGATAAAGTATTGACATTTTGTATGCTAGTTTTAATACGAATGTTTATGTTTTGTTTAAAACTTTTCATATGAGGAATTCATTGGACATAGTAAGTGACGGGTGGAGCCTGCTATAGCTCCTCGATGCATCGGTAGGACTCATTAGACAAACTAGTGTCATGGCACAAGGCCTTGGAAAAATCTTATTTGTAGTCTTGGCATGAGGCCTTGGCTATGTGGTTATGATAGTCTGGCATTATTCATTCCATCATTATGAAAGTGGTTATTGGTATTCCATGTGATTATTCGATTAGTATAATATCCATGTGAATAAGTAAATGACATTATTTCATTTTTTTCCATACTATGTTGATGTTCAAGTTTAAAAGGCTTTTTTTTTAGTTATACTTTGCCTTAAATGTTTATTCTTATTTATGAAAGTTTCTGCTATATTGTCATCCTTACTGGGCATTTGAGCTCACCTGTTTTCTATGTTTTATTTTTTCCAGGATCTGAAGAAGTAAATTATGAATGACCTGCATGGATATTATGAGGGGATAATATTGTGGACTATGGATACAATATTATGTTGTAGTATTTATTCACTTTATGATGTAATGTAATACTTTATGAATATATCTAGTGTTTCCAAGGCTACTAAACCAATCGGTCTTTCGAGATTTGATCTTTCTTGTGATCATACCAATGTTATGTAATAATGCACCGACTCTGGGTAACTGGGGTCATGGAATTACATTTTGTATCAGAGGAAGTTTAGTACAAACCTTGGAAGCTATATTTAGATAAACTTTGATTAGAGCACATAGACCTAAGATGAACTTTGAGGATTAGTATATAAGAACTTCCTAGTATTTTGGAATTGTAGAGATTTTGTGAGTTTTCCGAGCAATACATCCCCGTCTGGATACGAGAAGGTAGAGGCAGCACTGGCACAGATGTACCTAGAGGTAAAACCTGAAAACACCACTTTGAGCTAGACTCGAACGAGAACTGGTGCACGACAACGGGCCTTGCTGGACTCTTGGTTACGACACTCCCAGGGGATATGCTTAGGATAATTTGCATTGTCTTTACAAACCAATTTGAGGTATTATATATATATGATGAGAGTAAATGACCTCAGTTAATCCTAATGTGTTTCAAATTGAGAATATGCTGACATGTTAATCCCTAAATGATTTTATGACTACTGTTACTCACACAATGATTTCTGGTTTTAGTCAATGGCTGGATTCCAAGGAAGTCATAGTGACTTTGAGAATGATGTACAAGGTGGGAATGGTGGTGGCAATGAGAAACAAAATGGAATGTTGATAGGCGTAAAAGATATCGTCTTTATTCCAAACCAATTATCCAAAAATATGATCAAATATATATATATTAACCAATTCTATGACTCAACAAAGAAAAGGAAGGTGATGAATGATAAGAGCTCCAGCAGTGGAGACCATGGAGAATGGAATCCTCAATTTTCATCATGTAGTAAATGTGGAAGGAGAGACCCAAGAAAGTGTCTCAATGGATCAAGGAAATGCTTTACTTGTAGGAAGGAATGACATAAAGTGAAGAATTGTCAAAGAAAAATAAATAGTACTATGGAAGAAGATAAAAATGATCCCAAGAATCCATTTACAGTCATTTACCGTAAATACAGGGGACCTGACCATTACCCGAGAGAATGCCATGTTCTATAATATATATTTGTGGTCAAAGAAGAAGCTATGTGGAAATAAATGGTTGGATAAATGTTTAAAAAGTGGTAGTGCTCCTTATTGATGGGTTTACATTGGAATAATTTTATCTAGTATTTGTAACCCTGTAGTTTTCCATGTGAGAATGATATTTGAGGAATAATTATCTTTTCTCTTGTGGATATAGTTATGAATAACCATTTGGTTTTATATGATCACTGGGTTTGAGGGAATTGTAAGTTATTATAATTTGGGATGAAAATGAAAGGTATGAAATAAATTTTGGGGTTAAATTATGTTATGGTTATTTTGAGGAATTTATCTCATTTTGATAATGTTATAAAATATAGTTTTTGAAAATAGACAACACACAGACCATGTGACAACCCGTTGCGTCGGACAAAGGTGTGGGAATCAAACCCACAACCAATGTGCGATTGGGATTTATCGTCTACCACTGGACTATGTGAAGTCCCTAGTAAGTGTAACTATTATTTTTAGTTAAATGATTTCATTGATCATTAATAATTTGTTTTCGGATCTTATGTATTATCAAATGAATACCCTTAGTATAGGAAAATGATTTGGTAATTAAGTGATAAGTGTTATTTTGGAAGTTCTTAACTAGTAATGGTGGATTTTTATTTATGTTTTTATTGTGGATTTATAGTTATTTGGGTTGTTTATGGAAATGATTAGGTTAATTACTTTTAAGTATGCGACTTTAAGAGTAATTAATGTCATTTGGAGATACAATTTAACATGGAATACTAAATTCTTATAATTTTGAGTTTCAATATTAGTTTGGATTATATTGAAGGATTTTAAGGACAATTTATTATTGAATGGTATTTATTTAAATTTTGGGTATTGATGGTTTAATTTTAGAAATTATGATTACTGCTTTTTTATCTAATGGAATATCCATTTGGGGGGTCGTCATATATTATACTAACCATTTTTTTCGATTAATCTCTATAGACAAGGTAAATATATATTTTATCCTACGTGGATCATGTATTTCAATAGAAGTTTATTCCAGATCTTCCATTGTGACGAAGTCTTCTTGAATACTCTTTGTTCAAAAAAAATGAGGTAGTGGTAAAATGTTATTAAATAATAAAACTCTACTTAAAAAGTAAGTATATATATTTATGTTGTTATTAAATATCATAAATGAATTCCTCGTCCTTATGTAATGTAACTTAAAACAAAAAAAATGTTGTCCATTTACTTTTCTTACTGAGAGACAAAGGACCATTTGTCCCAACACAAGTTTGTGATTTTCTTATTGTTAACTTTCTCCTGATCATGTTTTGTATCCCTCTCCATCATAACTGAACACTTAGTTTATCGTCCATATCCATGTTTTCCTACATGGAATCCTGGTATAGGTTATCTTGGGTGACCTTTATACCTATCTTCCTTTCTTTTGAAGTGATATTTTTATTGACTCTTTTTCGGATGTGGGGCATTCCATTATATTCTCAAGCCCAATTTTAAAAAATTGCGAGGACGCAATTTATTGAAGGAGGGGAGAATGTAACACCCCAAGCTTCAACGGTACGTTTCCCTTTGAATAATGCAATGACGTGCATTGTACGCAACTTCGAGATTCTAACACACCACAACCAATCATACTAGCCGTTATGAATAGTAATACCTACTTTTTAAAATTTTAGAAATTTTATATCTCAAAATGGACTTCATTTTTGGATTTGGTGTATCGAATTAAGCCTAAGGTGAAATTTTGGTACTTTTCGGATAACTTTAATATTTTGATGAATAGTGAAAATTACTAAATTTTAATTAAAAACAAATTTTTTAATCAAAATAACTAATAGTGATAGATTATGAATTTGAGTGGTTTTAAAGTATAATTAGAATATATTTTTACCTTTTTATCCAATGGTGTTCATTATAATTAATTTAACTTTGAAATTAGACATAAACAATTGTCAATCTTTTGATATATATTGTTTCTTAAAAACACGCTATTTGTTGTGACAGCGGAAATCAATTATAAAATTAATTAATGCAACTTAAATGTTCGTAATTTTGTAAAATAGACATTATTTTTGAATTTGGAATATCAATTATATCTTAAGGCGATATTTTGGCATTGTTCTGAAAAACTTCAATTTTTGATGAATAGTGAAACCACTAAGTGGTAGTTAAAAAACTAAATTTTTCCTAAAACTTAATTTTACTACTTCTGTGAGTGGAATTTCGAAAATCCGAGAGACACGGTTAATATCAAGGAGTAAAATGTGGTTCAATGAGATGAAAATAATTTTTGGTGAATAGTAACTTTTTACTTTTATTTACCACGGTTAAAAGTAAATAGGGTAATTAAGGGTAAAAATGATATTAATATTACCCTAAAACATGTCCTAATTCTATTGTACAAGTGTATCTCGACCAAAAACAACCATAGAAATAAAATATTATCATTTAGGTCCACTTCGATTAGATTAGGACATTTATTATTATTTAATTCAAAGAAGAGTTAAAAGAGTTAAAATCAATGTTTATTTACTAAAACATTTTTAATATAGGGTTACACATAATATAAATTAGATTATAAATATTCATTAGAAATATAAAAATATTTCCTACATAATGATATTTTATTTATAATTTTTAGACATTAAATAATTTAATTTATTTATGGCACAATAATGATGCAGTAATTAACATAATAGTGAAAAATTAAAATAATTGATCTTATAAATACCCAAATAAATATAATTGGAGACTTTTATTGAATTAAACTAATTTTATAGGTTAATATGACATATTAGAATTGATTTAATGGACTTTTTTTGAAGTAATCATTCTGATATGAGTTTCACAAAAATCAATTATTGAATTGTGTCTAAATTGACATAAAAGAGTTTTTTAAAAAAATATTATATTATTAATTCATATTAACTTCCTAAAAATCTAAGGTTCGGCCAAGAGAATTATATCATGATAGGTGTATCATTAATGGACCACTTGGGGGTCTCTTGGATGTATATAGTAAGTTTATTAACCATATAATATAAAAATACAAAGAGACATTGTAAAAGTGAAACTAATTAACTAAGGGTTAATACTTAAAGATAAGGTTAATATAATGACCCAAACCTGTCTAAAATATATTGGTTGAGTTTTTTTCTATCTATCCCCACCTTAACCTTTAAATAATCCACTTTGGAGCCATTAGAAACCGAATATGAATTTATTATAAAATAATATTTCTAGCTTTTCCAAAGGTGCCCCTCACCCCTCTTATAAAAGGGCACTCCTCCTTCTCATTACTTCACACCTTCAAAGCCATTTGGCTCATCCAAACTCTGAAAAAATACTCTCTCAACTTCCATAGCTTTATCTTAGAGGCATTCCTTTAGTTTCATAGCCAAATTATGGAGCCCTTTTGATCAAATCAAAAGAAAGAACCCGAAGAAGAGTTAATGTTTTCACCACCCTTTTTCAAGTTCCTTTCTTCTTCAACTTCTTCTTTATTTGTTATTAACATTCTAAAATAATAACTCCAGTATCTTATATATACTGTGATGTTATTATAAATATGTTACAATCATATTCATCATTCTATCCATCCTTTGAATAACATGTCACCATATGTGCGTACGTACGACTTACCGTCTCCACCTCGTGGTGTAATTGTTATTCAATAAATTATTAATTAGATAGGTATAATAATGATGGTAAATTCATGTAAATATTTAATATAATCTGATAATTATTCTTTATATATGATATACCATCCAATTATATATTATTTTAATATCAAAATAATGATATTGTCGCTCGTGTGTACGTACGGACTACCGTCTCCACGAACGTGATGAGATTCATTCTCCATCGTATCCATTCAAGAATACTTCTCATTTTATGATTAAAAATATTGTTTAGGGACTTGATATAATTCTTGATATGAATAATATACAACCTATCCATAACAAACACGGATTACATAACAAATAATATAAAGGAAAACAAGTAAGTTAACACCTGAAATGACGATAATACTAAGATATTATTAACAAATCAATGTTAAAAGATCATATATGATATCATATTAATGTAAATGATTCTTGTATAATTCAATAAAAATTATTTCACCATTATACAAGATTTTAACCTACCGTCTACCAAGGAAAAAGTATAAAGTAAGGGGTTTCTTATCTCACTTTTAATTCCGTGAGAATTCCATTGTTCACCACTTATTTATTAAATGTGGTGTGTGTACTGACCATGTTTGCATTCATTGTGTAATATACTTTAATTTATGGATATTTACATCATCATTGTATTATCCTTCTTTCATGGGTGCATGTTTCATAAGTTACCAAATCGATAATGGAATTTGAAATTTCAATTTCCACTCATTCGGCTTTACGCATACTTCATTGATTATTTTACTCCAAGATTATGTGTGGAATCACTATTAATTTTATTATTTCATAATTTCCACTCCCATTTCTGTGGATATACTTTTTATACCCATAATCACTATATTGATAAATTCTAACGTCATCGATTTGAACTTAATAAGAGTAATTTTAACTCAATCTCCATTTGTTTAGTTAAATATCCAATTCATTGGTGTTGTTTTTTAAAGAATATGTTTGAATGTCCTCTGATTGATTTACACTGAATATCCAATCATTTTGAGTGTATTAATATTTGTCACACATAATTATACCATTGATTTATCCTTAACCTAAGGATATTGTCTTTATAAGATGTTTTATCTTAAATTACATTCCATTGAGGCTCCTTTGTTGTTATACAACAAATCACTTATACATGGTGTATATAATACACTTTGATATAGTATATCATGAATCCCTTTATTCTCATGATATTACAATGTTTTTATTAACTTAATAATTTGTATTCAAGTGTCTCTCTTTTGGTTAGAAACTCTAACTAAAATACATTTTTACGTGTTTTAAAGATTGATTATTCTAAATCATTCTCATTAATGTCCATGTTTTAAAAATGGTTTTAAGGATTTATTTAAATGGACATTAATGTTTCCAAATAAAAATTCATTTTAAAAGTTTCAAAGTGGTATGTGACACTTTGATTCAAAAATCTATTTTAAATGAATTCTTGACAAATAGTGTGACTTTTAAATGTTTTCAAGAAAAGGGGGATATTTCTCTCTAATAGTTTTGATGATTATTTTCATCTATGTCAATAATCCTTCATCATTCTCGATTGAGGTTATTTTGATACAATATAATCTTCCATATTGTATCAAATGAGTTATGTTTGACTGTGGATGTGATATTTTTATTCCATTAATGGTTTGTAGATAAAGTGTTGACATTTCATATGCTAGTTTTAATACGAATGTTTATGTTATGTTTAAAACTTTTCATATGAGGAATTCATTGGACACAATAAGTGGCGGGTGGAGCACACTATAGCTCCTCGATAGTCTGTAATTATGCATTCCATCATTATGAAAGTGGTTATTGGTATTGCTTGTGATTATCCGATTAGTAGAATATCCATGTGAATAAGTTAATGGTCTTATTTCATTTTATTTTTTCCATACTATGTTGAAGTTCAAGTTTAAAAGGCTTTTGTTTTAGTTATATATTTCCTTAAATATTTATTCTTATTTATGAATGTTTCCGCTATATTGTTATCTTTACTGGGCATTTGAGCTCACCCCTTTTCTATGTTTTATTTTTCCCAGGATGTGAAGAAGTAAATTATGAATGACCTTCAGGGATATTATGAGGGGATAATAGTGTGGACTATGGAGACAATATGTTGTTGTAGTAGTTTTTCACTTTATCATGTAATGTATAACTTAATGAATATATCTAGTGTTTCCAAGGCTACTAAACCAATCGGTCATTCGAGATTTGATATTTCTTGTGATCATGCCAGTGTTATTTAATAATGCACCGACTCTGGGTAACTAGGGTCGGGGCGTTACAGTCACGCATAAACCGACCCCATTCTTCAGTCCCGACAAGAAACAGTTGGGTCTCGTCTTTTCCTAGTGTCCAATACCATTGGGCCTTACGAGGCATGGCCTGGTTCGGTGGTGGATCCAGCCTGCTTGGTCGCCCGGTGACTTACTCCGTATTTTCCAACCCATTCTGGCATAGAAATACCAATTTATCTGTAGTCAGGATGCATAGTGGCCTGATTTCCAATTCGGTCTGGTCTGTAATGGATGTTTGGTTCTTTTCTAGCATGGGATACACAACGAGCTAACCTTGATGCTAGCTTCATTCTTCTAGTCTAGCCCGACATGCTAAGTGGGCATGTCTGATCCACCCGGGAAGCAGCGGGCGCTGCATCCATACTCCACCGATGCAGCTCGATAGAGCTATGTCCCCCTCTTCTATTGCATAAATCCATGTCCACCGACACCACGAGGCTGGTCTGTGGACGACCGGGTCAACTACTCGTGTTCCATTGGCCGCATGACACCACCTGGAAATGTGGCACTACAATTCCTCACCCCTACTCTCTTGCGGTCCACCCTATCCATGAACCTCTTTACCACTCGAGTCCACACCGTAGAGGGTCCCTTTCACCACGGCACGCCGTATCCCGCTGACCTTGTTGTTGGTGGCTCTAGATACTTCCAACTCCTACTGCCACCATAGCCTATGTGACGCATCTTGGTGATATCATCGCAGCTGGGTAGCGTAGCCATGTGCCACGACCTCTTAATAATATCGTGACCTCTCACTGATTTCGTGGCCTCTTATTGATATTGTGGTGTCTCTCAGATGTCGCAACCTACATAGCCACGTCTCTTCTCTCCTGTTTCCCAAGACAATTTGTAACCAACCATTTTTTTCAGGAAGAATGGGAAGAACGTGAGAATACAAATTGGGGAAGGAGTCACAACACAAGAACACCCAATGTATAATATGGTTAATTGTTCATGTTAACCCAGATGCGTTCTTGTTAGCATGCTCAAGAAGAACCAACAGAATGAAGAATAATTACAAAGATATATATCCCCATTTTTGTCTCTCATCATTAACCGTCCTTAATGAATGATCAATCCATGGGTTAACTTTTTCGTGAGTCAACCCACATTCATAGTTTAAAATAATGAATAAGGAAAATCAATGAACACAGAAAAGCATCAAACCCCAACATGTGATAGGATTGTTGGTCAGCAAATAACTAGACCACACTCCTCTGTTCTTCATTCCGGATCTTCAGCCCACTATTGCAAGTGATTCTTCAAATGGCGGGGGTAAGTCCATTCATCGTTTTTCCTTCATTCTCACCACTCACCAAAACCTTAGAGAAATCTCAGGATTGTGCTAACCATCCTACATCATTTTTTATGCTATTAATTGAAAAAACATGAAATTGACATTTTATTACGCTGTGTTACATTGCCATTACGTTGATTCATTTGGAGGTTTCATTCATGGTATTCATTGTCGCCTCGTCACTACACCACAGTACAGATGATTCCTTGCATAACGAAGAAGAAAAACACAATAAAATAACATTTTACGTAATTTCATTTTTTCTTCCAAAAAGACATAAAACTATCATTTTAGGTCAACCTATGCCTGTTGATTTTAGTCCCTTCCTATGAGAATCCCAACACTTAGATTTCAATGGTGCCCTCAAATTTTTAATCTTTGTACCAATTTGAATGATAGAAAAACCCTCTCATACATTTATTTAATGAACTTTTAAAATAGTGGTAAAATATTCTCTTTCCAATCTAGGTCTAGGAGTCATGTTTTGTCAAAGTTCATTTTCTATAAATAATACCATTTAATTTTCCAAAAAATTACATGGAATTCAGGGATATTACAGAATTCTCCTCCCCTATCCTATAAATGGGAACCCATAATTAACTTTTCTTGACAATTTAAAACATATTTAAAACAAACAATATATTAATAAAATACCTTCCTTGAATCCATCCCCATATTTTGGAGCTCTTATTTTAGGTGGAACAACACCCTTAGTTGTATTCAGGTGTTAAGATAAGGAGATCATCCAAAGAAGGTGTATTGTTTTAATCACGTATTCTTTTTTATTTCATATTACACTTCCTTAAATTTTTAGTAAATAATGAATAAAATTAAATATATTATCTTCAATATACTGATTTATTATTATGTTAACACAAACACCTTAATCCATCACCACATCCATCAAATTGTAATATAATTTTTAGTTCATGTGTACGGCCAACTACAACCTTGTGAATCGATAAAATTCATTTTCCATCACCATCCCTTAAGACTTGTTATAATAATTGAATTACTATTTATAAGTGATATTAATGATGTATTTATCATTATTAAATAATAATAAATCATTTCTGTTCTTACCATTCCATGAACATGCAAATGAGAGTGTTGTTCATGCGTACATGTGAATTATGACCCCCATGAAGAGACGTGATTAATTTTTCATCCCCACATCACATGGATTCTATATATAAGTTTAATTGTATTATTACTATGATATTAATGATATTATATTCATTATACAATTATAAACTAACAGTTACCTTGTTTCCACAATGATCATTGAAAATTGAAACGTTACTAATGTGTATGTATGACAAACCGTAACCATGATAGAAACAAAGTTAATTTTTCATATCCACATATAATGAATGTATATAAAAGTATAATTTATTTTTAAAATTTTATATTACTTCATGAATATTATTTTTTCTCTGATGGATAAATGGCCACTTTTGACTATAGAGATCACACCGAAGTCGTTTTCATCTCATATGTCAAATATTATCAAAATGTCTCATGTTAACTAAAATAATTATGTAATTGTTATAAATGGTAATAAGTTATATAAGAGGACTAATAATGTGGAAAAGGGTATCATGAAATTAAATAATTAATCTATGTTTATTATTCTGGAATATAAATATTGTATGTGATGAGTCAAACTAAGGGTAAGAGATTTGGTCTCAATCTCAATTAAAAGAGGCATATATAGATGTTATAAACTAACCTCATTTTATGAGGAGTATATACAACACCTTGGACATATCATATCATGAATTATTTTAATGTCATTTTATTTATTTTTATTATATAAGTATTTCATGTAACTTATGATTTAAATTTACATGTGGTAGCAGACACTTTGAGTGTTTACACGTTTAATTATCAAATATTTTTATCCATGTTAATATAGTTGAAATTATTTTACACATTTATTTATATTGATAGAAAATAATTATAGTGGATATTTTAAGTACCTTTTTATTTTCATTAAATGGTTTACCAAAGGAATCATTTTATATGTTTTACATAGAATACTATGAAAATGATAAAAGGAATGTTCTATTCTTAATGTACATGGCGACAAGAAATTTCCTAACACCATAAATGTTATTTAATTTTTAGCTTCTTTTGAAATATTAGATATTTTACTAATTGAAAAACCGTATTCCCTTCTTTCTGGGATTTTAGTAATTGAATATGATTTTTAAAGAAAATATGTTTTTTAATATTGTTTTTTTATATGGGATTAAATGTGTTCATGAAGGTTTCTATGATTAGTTTTTTTAAATAATTTTATGTTAAATGAGAATTATAGAAAATGGTTGAGATTGATATATCTTATACATGGGGTTTCCAAGATAGAGCTGGGTAAACCCTTTATAGATTAACATGGGGTGGCCCATACAACACTAGGTAAGCCCGTAATAGCTTTATTGGATTTTGGTCATATAGTTCATCCAATTAAATCGGTATTTAAATCATTTTATGTTTATGATCCTTTAAGTGACATAAATGAATGGGAAATTCTAGTTCATTTTCATGAATGGCCCAAAGGCCTATTTTTATTTTATTATGTATAATCCCCATTTTAGGGTTAATGTGGAACCTGTTCATGACCCGTAGGCCCATGGCACAAGGCCGGACGTGACATGCAATACATGACATGAAGGCCCAGAGGCATACCATGCCCAATACATGACCCGTAGGCCCAACCCACTTGAACTGCCCCTCCCCAGCTTATAGTTCATTAAATACTTTAAAGAACATATAAAGGATACCATTATCTACAGTGTTACTTGATAATATAAAATAAGTTATTTTTATATGAAAAACAAACACACAACTTTCTCAACTAATATAATTAAAACCCATATAAAGTATTTAAAATTTATTTAAGTTATTATAACATCATATACATTATACTCAATCAAAAACCTTTAATATCACTTTAAAATGCAACAACCATATGGCTGAAATCCAATTAATCTATTATGGGATTGCACGGTTCTATATGGGCTACCCCTTGATAAGTCGTAACGGGCTTGTCTGGAACTATCTGAGCACCCCATGTTAAGCTGAAACAGGCTTCCCCAACACTTTCTCGTCCACCCCATGTTATGATGTAACGAGATTACCTAATGTTATATGGGTCTCCCCCTATGTTAGCTATACTAGGCTCAGATGTTTGATATAAATATAATGTACCATATCATTAATAACACACAGTTATCCTAACACCCATTAAGGAACTATTTTAATCCCATATGAAAAACACTTTTGAATAAAAATACCATTTTCTTTAATAAAACCATATTTAATTCCCAAAATTTTAACAAAAGGATGAGGTTTTCTCATTTAAAAAATATATAACCATGAAATGGAAGCTATAAATTAAATAATAATAATGGTAGTAGTAATTTCAATGTTGTCACGTACTATAACATTAGAACATTCATTTTTTCCAGTTTCCAAAACATTTCTTATAAAACACTTAAAACTTTTTCTTTTGAAGAAAATTAAATGAAATAAAAATATACATAAAATTTCATTGAAATCATTTAATATCCATATAAATAAATTTTTAAAACAATATCATGAATATTATCATGGTGAAGAATATTTTATAATTAAATCTATAATCATTTATGGTGTCATATAAAACTTCAAACATGTAAATCGTAAGCCCTATAAATGAATAACATTTAACAAAACATTAAATAACATTATAATAAATAAATAAATTTCATGATTAGTCAATGGGTCTATATATACCACTTATTGAATAATTTGGGTGTATAACATTATAATATGCCTCAAGGATGAAGGATTGTGACAAAATCCCTTACCTTGATTCTGATTCGTCACTTTTGTCATTTATTTTCGTGAATAATACAATTAGCCTATTTATTATTAATTTAGAACACTTTTAAAGATTATTATTCCTTTCATATCACTTATAACCATGTTTTAAAAATTATTTAAATATTTTAGTTTATGTTAGACGTTATGATGATATTCGGTAAATGAGTCCAAAATTACTTTCGTAGGATGGATAATGTAAAAAAGTATTCATTGTTACATCAAATCCATAATGGTATTAATGAAATAATTATCTATTTTAATCATAAATTATACTTATAAATCCATCCACTAAATTTGGATAAGAAAAATGAACTCTATTATAACCATGAAGATGTTAATTCATACGTACATATGAGTAATCATTCCCTTTTTCAATGAAAAATAATTGAAAAATGGAATGTATATATTTTGATAATGATATTAATATCATTAATATCATATTAATCATTTAAATAAATTTATATATTTCATCCATGGGATGTGGTGATGAAAAATGAATTTCATCTCTTCGTCGAGGAGATAGTTCACACGTACGAATGAATGGTGATATCCTTTTTATGTGCATAGAATGGTATGAACATAAATGTTATATTATTATTTTATAATGATAAATATTTCATTGATATAACTTATTATTTTAAATTCCATAATTATAAACTGGGATGAGATATGGTGATGGAAAGCTAATTAAATTTGTCTGTGAGGTGGTAGTCTACAGTACACATGAATGATTAATTTTTTACCCATTTCATGGAAGAAGATATAGATTTTTTTATGATATTAACATAATAACATATAATTATATTGGGATACTATTTTATTTATTTAAACATAGTTGAAGGCAATTTTATATTAGTATAATAATAACTAAAACAAAAATAATTTATTCAAAATGACACCTCTTCTTCAGACAACCTCATTTTCTTAAAACATTAAGGCCACGAAAGATGGGGTTATACATAAAATAATATCTCTAAAATGTGGTAAGGTATTATAGAATAGTATTTTTTCTGATATTAGTTGAAAAAAATACATTTTTAGCTCTAACGAAAAATAGAAGAATGGGTTTTCTTTAATAAGATAGTGGAGGGGAACTCATAGAATTTTAAAAATTATTAAATTTATATAAATTAATTTTACGTTTTAAATATCTCTAAAATGATTTAATTAAAATATAAGACAATTACCGGTAAAAATAATTTTATCAAATGACAATTAAATATGTTTTTATTACTTTTTAGTCCTTATCTTTTAACTTTTATTCTTATTTAACATTTTTAGTTATTACTATGATATCAAGTAATTTACAATTTCAGGGTTAATATAATAACTATAAAATTAAAAATGTCTAATAATATATTAATTTATGAAATTAAGAGACATAAAAAATTCATGATTTTTTATATGATTTAATAAAATATAATTTATTTTTAGATATCATTACATTAAAATTTGACACTATTAATTACATATCTTTTTAAAAACATCATAACAACATGATATCTTAAAATATAATATTTTATCTCATCAATATGTTGTCAAAGAAATTTATAAAAATTCTTTTATGATATTAATTATATTATATTATATGTATTTTAGTTTTTTAACATCCTTTATTCAATATTTACATTAATTAAACATCCTTAGTGTGTAAGCCTTTAATTTAATTGTATATTTACTATAAACTAGTAATAAACTATCAAGAGGAAGATATTAATTTCATATTTCAAAATAATATTTTTATAATACAATATAATTTTTATATAACCATATTAAAAATATTTCAATTGTTAAAAAAGTTATGACAAAATTGAATTTTCAATGAATTAAATACTATAAATGCAATAATGTCATCTAAGTTGTTCCAAGTGCTCATAAAAATGGCCAAAATATTCTCATGGTCAACAATTACTAATAATAAAATATTATGATATGTTTTATGGTAATTTTTCTATTATTTATAACATTGTTTTTTCCCATGATTACATGATTTACCCTAAACCGAGGTAATAAAAATTACCAAATTTATTATTCATATTTTGTCCCAAAATAAAAGTGAAGTATTTAATAAATTTTTATATTTTGATTCCAAATATGTAATCCATTTTTCAAAACTAAAAATATAAAATTGGAGAAAATTAATGTAAAATTAATCTCGTTGATTGAATGAGAAAAAAAGATTTAAAAGAATAAACATTCAAAAGACAGAAATTTTTTTTTACAAATTTCATGAGAAATTGATTCAAATAACCTAGATTGAAATAATTTAATTTTTCTACCGAATTATTCTTTAAAGCTGTTAAAACTGTAATTTAATACTAAAAATATATTTCCTGGAAAACATGATTTCAATTAAAATGTAAATTTTTTTCACAATTAATCAAACAATTACAATTATTAAAAAAATAGAGAAAAATAAAAAAAAATTGATATAATGATTTAATATAATAATTATATTTTTTCAAATTGAATTTATAAAATTGTCAAACAAACATATTTAATAAAAGTGCACCATCTAATGGGGAAAAATTTCTTTTTTTAAAAAAAATTGTTCTTCTATGTATAAAATTGGATTTTTTATTACATTATGTATAGAAAATATATAATGTGATTTTTTATATTATATTGAATATAATTCATTGATATCATTAAATTAATCCAAAAAGATTAGTTTTTTTAATTATTATTATAAAATACTGTTGGGCGCATTTAAATAGTATTTTAGATAAACATGTCCTTTTATTTTAAAAATGGATTTGCAATAATTTTTATATAATTATTTATAAAATAATTATTTATATATACATGTTTAAAAAACATATTCATAATTTAGTAAATCATGTTCATTCCCACCATTATAACAACAAGGTTATAATAATTAAAAAATAATGTGTAGTTGTTCTCTTATGCCTGATGTGGAATATCATCTAAACTATCAAACATAGTATATATTTTTATAAAAAAATTAATTTATATTTACCAACAAAATTTATGAATTTCATCCTCTCAATTTGGTTTTGGGAAAAAACATGGGGTTTGACTTTGGAAAATACCTTTTTTGAATTCCCACATCAAAAAAATGATTCATGAGACATCCAATTTAAAATATAGAAATGGAAGTATGAAGGTCGCCAATGATAACACGTACTAGGGTTCAATTTAGGAATAAATGGACACAGAGGAGAAAAATAACAATAAATTTTTTATGGAGGTTTATAGTGAACACAATCATTATAATTTTAACCATCACATAACCATAATTATATAATAGCACACTTAGTTTAAATCTTCAATTTTACACTTTTATAAATTCTATTTGAAAATTTAAACTTCTGATTTGAATGAGTAATATCAAAATTCACTTTTGATTATTTGGTGGTATTTTTTAAGATAATTAAATTTAATTATAAATACTGACCAATAGAGGATTTCAATTTAAAATAGTTTTTACATCTAAATAATTTATAGTGTTAAATTATATTTGTTATTGGTTTTTAGGTACACAAAGATCAATATAAAATCATATAATATAATGTAGGTTATGAATATCCATATGGATGACTTCCAAATAATATTTTACAAGCTCACCCATCGCTATGTGGGACATCCCATGTTGATCTATAACGAGCTTAAATAACACTATCAAAACTTCCAAATGGTATGCGCTAATGGGATTCCTCAACAATATCTGGGCCAACCCATGTTAATTTCTAATAGTCTTACTCAGAGATATCTATTCCACACCAAGTATATGATATAATAGTCTCACCTATGTCCTATAATTATTTTGTACTTAATAATTAATAAAACACATTCATCATAAAGCCCTTTGAGAAACTCTTATCATCCCATATAAAAACACTATCGTATAAAAATAAAATTTTCTTTTAAAAACACATCATCAATACCAAAATACACAAATAATAACTATGGGTTTTCATTTAATGAATCATTTAATATTGAAAAAAAATTATTAAGAAATAAAATAATGGCCAAGTAGATGAAAGTGTCATTGTCACCATGTATGTTAACAACTGAATGTTGCTTCTTTGGTTTTCCAAAACATTCCATATAAAAATGGTTAAAATAATCTTTTTTAAACACATTGAATGAAATTATAAAAGTATATAAAATATCCTTTATAATTCTTTTATATAGATATATATAAACATGTAAAATAATATCATGTATATTAATATTGGTAAAATGATTTGATAATTAAATATTTAAACATTCAAAGTGTCTCATACCACATTGAACATTTAAGTCATAAGAAAAGTAAAATAAAAAAATTTAGAAAAATTAAATGGCATAATAATAAATAAATATATTATATTATAGGTCAAATGGGTTTTATATACACCTCATAAAATAATTTGAGTATATAACATCAAAATATGACTCAATAAACGGAGATTGAGATTAAATCACTTACCCTCGGTCTGACATGTCATGTAAAATATTTATATTCCTAAATATTATAAATAAGATAATAATTTACATTATTTAAAACCTTTTAAATTTTTATTATAGATATTTAATTACTTTTAATCATTTTATAACAATTACTTAATTTATTTTTTTATGTCAGATGTTTTGAGTACATTCGATTCATGAGTCAAAAATGAATTTTATATGATTTCTAAAGTCAAAGTGATCATTAGTCCATATTTTATATAATAATATTCATGAAATAATAATCACTTTAATAAATCAATTATACATTTAAATCGATCCATTAAATATATATATGAAAACATTAACTACACTACAATCATAGAGATGGCAAGTCAAATGTTACATTTGTAATGATTCCATTTTTCAATGATCAGTATGGAAATAAGTTTTGTATTATATTATTTTAAAAAAATTAATAATATATCATAAATATAATATTATTCTTTTTAATAATCTTATACATATCATCCATTTGGACTGGTGATAAAAAAATGAATCACATCACTTCATGGAAGTGATAGTTCACATGTAGGCATGAAATCCATTATCATTTTTATATCCATATAAATGTAATAACACTAATGAAGTATTTTTATATAATAATAAATATTATTTATTTAATATCATATATAAATATTTATTCCATCATTATTACTGGTCATTAGAGATGGTGATCTAAAATGAATTATATTGGCTAGCGTGGTTGTCAACCGCTGAAAAGAACTATAATTCAACTCACATAAAATTGAAGTGGATATTGATTTAGGTGTTGGTATTTTCATTATGAAGTATTAGTATATTAAAGATATTGTAGGTATTATTTCATCATGGTTGGATAATATTTATATGAATTTGAAGAATAATTAAGGGATAAACACATAATTAAGAAAACATCACTTATTCAGAAGATCTCATCTGATTAATAACTTATCCCCTTAAAAGAATGTGTTACTCCTAACATAAGGCATCAAGAATGTGGGGAGGATTATAGGAAGGTATTGTAGTATATATTTAAGTAACCTGATAGTTTTTTAAGTGTAAAAATTATAATAATATGTCAACTTTTATAAGAGATGAGAGGGGAACTCTTGTTATTCTTCAAAATATTAAATCAATATATTTTAATTTTCTATTCTTAATGACTCCACACATATTAATTTAAAATATATGATTATTTTGGTTTGAATTACATTCATAAAATGATATTTAGAAAAGGTTTTACTATTTTTTATCCTTATCAATAGGTTTGAAAATATATTTAACCTTTTTAATTCTATCATTATAAACTAGTTTTTTTACTCTTTCAACATTTATATGGTTAGTATAAAAAGAAAAAAGTAACATAAATTAATCATGGATGATCATTTAAAAATTACCTCAATTATTTAGATCTATTTTAAATTTTTATAAATTTTGAATCATTTAAGAAAATATTCTATATTTTAAAATATCATTATGTAAATTTAGATGCTATTCAGTACTTGAAAACTAAAATTATGTCACAAGATACCTTTATGTGTTATTTATGATTGATATGGGTTTATGGAAATATTATGATTACAAAACTGGTTATAAATGAGATTATTTTTAAAAGAAACAATTTAATATATATTAAAGGTGAAAATTATTACTTTATGATAATGTTTTCATGGGTTTTTATGTTTTCACAAGACTAGATGTTTTCCTTCATTGGGTATCACAAAACGATATTATTTCCTCATCCCATGTTTTAATTTTTTTATAGGATTAATGGGGGAATATTGAATTTAATGAGATAAAAGGGGATAATTTAAAATATTATTAAAAAAGAGAAACCATTTTTTAAGGGTTTACTTTGGTGGAAAAAATGTATACTGTGTTTAAGTGTCCAGTTGTAATGTATGAGTTTTCATTGTAGAATTAGAAAGGATAAATACAGTTGAAATAAAAAAGAGAAGGATTAAAAAATAGTCAAAACTTATATAATTTTTATTTTATGGATATATTTTGACACATTATCATCTCATCATTGTAATAAATCATTTTCAAGTCATACAAAAATAAAAATTAATTTATATTAATTTTATAATTTTATGAATTCTAAGATTTACCCTCCCTTCACATATAAAGGTAACCCATTGGTATTTTTTCTTCACAAATAAAAACCCTATTTGTTACATCAACACTCTATAGAAATTTCTTCCTATAATCCATACCCATATTCTAGATCTCATAGTTTAGGTAGAGCACCACCCTAACTAGTAATATGTGTTACAAGAAGGATATCATCCAACGAAGACGTATTGTTTTAATCAAGTATTGTTGGTTTATTTATTCATTTACATCCTTCAAATATTCAAAAAAAATTATAAAATAGTAAATCCAATATCATTATAATACTAATATTTTAATATGTTAACATAATCTCTTAAATCCATCTCCACTTCCATTAACTAGAAAAAGAATTATTGTTCATGTGTACGGTGAACCACCGCATCATGAACTGATATAATTCATTTTCAATAAGAATCTATAATAAATGGTTATGATGATGGAATTAAATTATATTTGTTATATTAATGAAATATTTATCATTATGAAAATATAATATATCATTTCTGGTCTTACCTATCCAGTCCTGGAATATGATAACATCGTTCCTGCGTACATGTAACATATCACGTCCATGAAGCGATGTGATTAAATTTTCACCACCACATCACATTGATGATATATAGATTTTCAGAAATATACCTATTGAGATCAAAACCATGACTACCAAAGCCCCCCTGTAATAGTCATGGGGATGAAGACCTACAATGAGTAGGATTATCCCCTAAATGAGAGACATTATCCTAATGTACATGTACACATGCACACAACTCTAAGCCCACTAAATATTGAAATGTAAAACAAATGAAACTATTCATGCATACATATATTATCCCATAATAGAGAATGACTTTAAAAGTACTAAAATTAAAAAAATGGAACAATTGTAAGTCCAAAAAACTGTAACGATTACATCCAGCTCTAAGGGAAAGTACTGATGTCAAAAGAAAGATCATGGTAAAATAACTCATCTTGATTTATCAAACTATGATCAACCTACTCTTAATCCTTCTAGGACACCATCAAAAGGGTCTTCATCAACATAATACATGACATGCGATGGAATATCCCACACATGGGTGAGTATAAAAATACTCATTAAGATACCAGAAAACACAAAAATTGAAGAATCATCAAGAGTCAGATCAATAAAAGATATAACAATCAATGTATAATAGAAAACACCCATATTTACTTAGTAAAGAATCATTGCCACCAGATAGTCCAAATAAGCTGGCATCCATATGATTCTTCTTGATCTAATGGTCATTTTAGGAGAACCCATTAGATGGCCCATGATATCATTGCATACACACGATGAAGAGGTATAGATCATTGGGGCCCATTTAATGAATGATCACTACCCTAAAAAGGAAATTGATACACCAAATGGGGTCATGCCCAAAACCCCAATGAGACAATGTGAACCCAATTTTGTTCAACCCACTAAGTAGGAGATAACATGAAAATGTTTCCAAAACCCCTACCAATACACCCCTCTAGATGGAGGATCAATTCCCCACTCATGGAGTTCACATTGATTGTAAAAACACCCCCTGTGGAACAATTTATAGTAGAGGATCCCACTCTATTCCTAAGAAGGGACACCACAACTATATTTGAGACATAGCCACTAGAGGGGATCAAAATCCTATAATATATCTATAATTCCACACTATAACCTCAAGGTAAAGGACAAAGGGAATCCTAATCAACCTATAATAATAAAAACTAATAAAATTAAGAGTCAAAAGAACTATTGAAGGGGTTAAACAATGTGTACAAGGGGGTATATGGCTTTTACAACTATCCTCATGTTGACTCACATGCAAGAGCCTTACACATCATGTATTCTCTTCATACAAGCTGTGTAGAAGGAGTATATGGAATGTATAAAAACATGGTGTCATGGATTTGTTTCCTGCAGATATCCACATAGTGGGGTCATGTTCATGTATCGACTAGTATATGCCAAGACATGTCCTTGTACAAGTACACGACATGGCATATGGCTGTGTTCTTTTTCTCATGTCCATGTACTATCCAATGTTCACACCAAGTCACATGAAAGGTGTCAAATATTGTTTGATAGGGTTCATATGCAGTGTGATCCTTAAATCAAGATAATACCCAAGCATCGTTGTCAATGGGACCAAACGGCATGTATATCCGACATAGACGTCATGTAACACATATTTTTATATAAATCCAGATATAGTTCCCCACCCTAGACTATTCTTATGCCCTATGATCATGTTATTTTTTTTAAAAAAATGACTACTAAAGCCTCTTTATATCAATCTGTCACTGAAAAAAAATATCAGGTACATCAATATGCTCAGAAAATTGTTTTATATGTTATTCTTTGTTGCATGCCGAAGAAAAACAAAATTGGGTATACAAGTTGTCCGATCGGTTAACATATCTTTCATGGAACAAAAATTGTGTCCTACTGATCCCTGATCAACAATATCAAGTACCAATTCAAATAATCGAGTATGCAATGATTGATCTCCTCAGTTAATGTTCAAAAATGGTCCAAACAAATAATACTCGTAATTATTGGAGAAAATATACTATAAAATCATGAGAATAATCAAGAGAAACTAACCTCGATCAAGGTTCATGTCTATATAATTTCATTGACATTTGAAATAAAATCAAATAATCACCATTAAAAATAATTATCTGGAAAAAAAACCCTATAATAATAACAATACCTAAAATACCAAAGGTCTGAACATCAATCTATTAGTCGAATGGCCGATTTTTATCATCGGAATCAAGAATGGGTAAGAAATAAAGAGAAACAAATACCCTACATAGAGTTGGTTTGATCATCGAAGAATAAGATTTTTGTTTCCATCATTGATGATATCTAATGTCTCTATTGGTTTGACAATCTATAATCTTATCCCAACCCATCATCGTCTACTATGAAATTCTCTCCAACAGTTTGTTGAAAATCTCTAGTGTTCGAGCAGCGAACTCGAAATAATATTTATAAACATATAAACCATGGAAAAAAATCACACTACATTAAAATAGAGAAAATAAATAAGTTATTTTATTTATTCTATTTATTAATGCCCACGATAAGGTTTTCAGAAATTCCAGGCACTAGTAGGTATACTAGGATGAATACCCTGATGGAAAGGGGGGAAATCAGGGTATGATAGATTATAATTTCTTCCACCTCGGATCTTGTTTCATATTTTAAAAAACATGTCTTCTCTATTTTTTTCATTTAAACTTATAAACAAAATTAAAATCATGAATGAGACACAAGAATTTTTACATAGGTCACCCTCACTGGGATACATCTAAGGAGCATACAACAACGATATGTCAATGAACCAAATTCAGTCAGGCATATTGTCAATCATGAGTACAATGTTTGGGCTAGATCTTATATTTCCAATATCACTAACTTTAAAATAGTTAGTTTATTCTCATTACATTCACATGGGTCACTACGTATTCCTCTTTCTCTGGATCAATGCTAGTGGAAAGGATCACCATCTTCCTCTTTCTTTGATCACTACTCTTGGAAAGGAATTAACTCACTATTTAAAGACATGTAGGTTGAACACAATTTATATCCATGTAGGTCACATCATTTTCATGAATTCGTGCATTAAAAAATATAGGTAGATTCTCTGTTGAAGTATCCTTTTCAACCGTAGATGAAGTATTCCTTCCCAAGTACTATTAGATACCGGGAAACACTTTCACAGTCTGATTTGAAGCCTTTTCAGGCATCCTTGAGTATTTGGAAAACCTCCTTCACCAATCAAAATCTGTGTACTAGGTATAGTATGCAAGACCCCTCTTCTTTTTACCAATTCATCTTCTAAAAAACATCCTTCGTCTATAGACTCATCTTCCTTTGCATTAACATATTTCCTTCGTGTTCTGACACGGTTATCCTCCTCAACAAATCACCCAATGTATGGAATTGGTATCTATTCACATACTACCTTCACTTCTATAGATATTCTCTACTTGTTGAACTGTAATTCTATATAAACATATCAGAATTATTCATATACATACTAATTCCTTTGTATGTTTTAGTTCCCTACAAAATCCTTCGATGAAATTACTTCTGATAAAACCACTTATCCTTGCAGAAATCCTCATTGCGAGCCACATTTGGAATTAACCTATTTCCCAATACAAAGTAATATTCTATAATTATATTCTCTATAACTCATTAAAAGGTGGGATTAGATCTCTTTATAAAGGCAATGATATCCTGAAATTCTGTCAATCGAAGAATCACCAAATCGTTGTTTCAGTATAGCCTCCACCACATACTGATCCTCCTATCGTAAACTGCACCCATAACATGGATCATTTTTCACATCATTCCACATAATTCAATTTCTCTTATGTGGTTCCATTCACTTTCACAATACATCAAACCAGAAAGTGTTATGCATACCACATTCCCTTCTCTAAAAACATTAACTGAATAAAGCTCTCATGTACCGTTCCCGCTACATGGTATGCAGTCGCAAACCCTTCCCAAACATGGTATGTGTTCCCTATCACGGGCTCCACATTATCCTCCTTTAATTATTTATTTCAACATTATTCACACATTTCCATCCTATGAATAAGTCCTTACATTTCCACACACTAATTCCCAATTTTGAGGCCCAAACATTTGGAGAATACTGGGTAATTGAACCACCTTAAAACCCAGTATTTAGAAAACAGCAATGAAAGTCCTTAGTGGTCATCTTGCTGTTTCATCAAACAGAATCATCCAAAAAACATAATTATAGGAACCCTTGAAGGATTTTTTCCTGACATACACCGATAATTTTTTCCCACCTAGGGTAAAACCCACAATCCAAAATCAACATGCCCTGAAATTTCTGATTTGAACTTCTATTGTAGTTATATTTTAATTTTTACGGAAAAATTCCCACACATTCTATTTTTTATATTTGAAACTTTTTTTCTGGATAAATGAGGACATAGAATCACACACTATCTCAATGCCTGGCCTCCTAAATAAACCATATCATATTAAATATATTATATAAAAAATATGATACATTCAATTCTCCCACCTTAGGTATTTTCTTTCTAAAAAAAGTAAAACCTACTAAAAAATATGAGGGTATTAAGATCATATTTGGGACTCCCGTTCCAAGGTGATTTCATGAAGAATTTTGTGATGCCACTAGAAAAAATGAAGTGTAATCAAATTACCACAAAGGATACATTCATTCTGATCCTTGATCTTCACTTGGTACTCTATAATGTTATCTTTGTCCTCGATGTCTAGCTCACCCTAGTCCATAATGGGTGATGGGTCATGTATGTATATTCTCTGATGTGACAAATGGAGACATTTTATTCTTGGTCCAAATGCGGTGATAGTTCTAGGTGGTACACTACCTCGCCAACTCTACATAGTATAGGAAAGGGACCAATAAATCTTGGAGATAAATTTAAAACATGGAAACAATCTACTCAATCCATGTCGAGGTGAGACTCTTATAAACACATGGTCTAATAACACAAACTCTATTAGTGTACATCATCAATTTACATATGACTTTGGAAAACATCATGAAATATCCATCCTACCATGTATGGTATAAAACTTAACAATAGTTGTCCAAACCATCTCTATTCCCATGACTGACGACTCACCTAGATTTGTCCAATAATGTATGGACCTGCAGGGTTTCCCATACAATTTCTGTTATGTTTCAATACAAATGGTTTAATGTTATCTATTTCTCTAGAAGAACTCCACAAAGGGTAGTCCATTCTACCATGTACTACCAAATCTCATCATGCAAGCTTCAAGAATGAACTCCAAGACCTAAATGATCTGCTCTGTCTATCCATAATTCTACGGTTGAATCATCATGCTTAAGCATAAACGATCCCCAAAATATTCATGTAAATGTATCCATAATAGATATGTAGATTGATCATCATGAATAGGGATGACTGTTGAGACAAATCTATGGATTTGGCTGATCTCATGCACATAGAGACATTTTATGCTCACTCTTGAACTCTTCTATCGAAAGGATATAAATTGGGATGAATTTGTGAGTCTATATATAATCACCTATATTGTATCATTTCTCATATACATACTAAGTTATATTGTTATGAATTCCATGTAAATCCCATCAATAGTGCAAATTGGAACATATTGGGGGTGATCTAAACCCACCGAAACTAGGTGATCAGCCTTCACCTACTGATATTTAAGGCATCAAGAGACAAAATATGCAAATCCCTTCTTCATACCTTGACACCCAAACTGTCATCAAAGGTCCTATTTCGCCATTTACAACCCTATATGTACTGCTAAAGTGGATATATAGTACTCCTTCAACACATCCTCCTGCAATATCAATGGTACCATCGTACTTCTTCTTAAAATGATTATATGATCCCCATGATCATAATATCCGTCAAGAACATATGTAGTGGATACATGAGTTGTAGGGTATCAATGTTGATATCGTCATTCTGATCATCTCTCAGACAATAAAATAGTCATGGGAAACATCCATCGATTGATTATTTGAAGCACTCTTCTATTCAATAAAGGACCACTATAATGAGGCTAACATATCTAACACCCCAGCCAACAAATGAGAATAAGTTCTCTTGCTGAGATCGACAACCCTTAAGTTCTCCTTCCCATGATTATTGACATTCTAAATGTCATAGTTTTGGAGGAACTCTATCCATATTCTATATCTCATTTTAATATCCTTTGAAGATATGTTATACTTTAATCTATTTTGGTTAGTATAAATGATAAATTTCTCTACCATCAGATAGTGTCTCCATATATTCGAATCGAATACTACTACATAATAATTAAGATCATGCATTGTGTAGTATTTCTCATGTGGTTTCAACTGGTGTGAACCATAGAAAAAACATACATATAAATAATCATAAAACCTAGTCAAGTCCATGATACATCATAGAACACTATGTACATGACACATTCCTCTATCATTCCCAAGATGGGAGTGCTTGTCTACATCTGTCTCAGTTCCTAAAAGCACAACCAACATTGTTATGTCCACACGAATGGTGTACCCTTATTATTCAATGTTTTAATGTGTTTTAAAACTCTGTTCAAGTAGGTTACAAACCTCTGATAATATTGTGTCATCTTAATAAAGCTCTACACCTCATTAACACTCTTGGGTGAATCCAAAGAAAGAATTTACACCACCTTTTCTGTATAAACTGCTACTCCAACCTTTGAGATGATATGTCCTAGAATGTGGAATTATCTAATATAAAACATAAACATATATAGATTCTCGTAGAGCTGGTGCTATCAGAGTATGTCTAGGACCATCCTCAAGTTTCTCACATGCTCTTCCTCAAACACTGAGTACAATGGTATTTCGTCAATGAAGACTATCCCAAAATTGTATGAAAAGGGAGAGAAGTTCTGGATCATGAGTCCCAAGAACACTTTGGGTAGTTCATCACACCAAACAACATCACCAAGTACTCTTAGTGACTGTAATGAAATATAATTGATGTCATTGTTATATACTAATCGCATACTCGCAATAGGTGATAGACTAATTTGAGGTCAATAATTGAGAACCATCATGCCCCACTCAAATGATCAAAGAGGTTTTCGATCATTTCTATGGGTTAATTATTATTCATATAAAACTCATTCAAGAACTAGTAATCCACGCATAATAAATAGTTTTCACCTTCCTTCGTGGAAAAAAATATGGATGACCAAGTGGAAGCACTGGTTCTCACAATGCCATTATCCCACAAATCCTCCAAATACATCCTCAGAAATCGAATCTCTAAAAGATCTATCTTATATGCTTGTTCAGATATCAATGAAATCCCAAGATACATGTCAATTATTAATTCTATCTCTTGGTAGAGAGTTAAACCTAATACGCCCTCAGGAAATATGTCCTCAAACTCAATCATTATTGCATGAAACTAATATCCCAACTAATTCACTACTCCAAGAGTATTTTTATCCAACTGTTGAGTAGTTTCCTAAACTATCCTAAGCTTGAGCTCATCCTGGTCTTCCAAGGTCTCCATTTTACCCATATTTAAAACCCTCAATTTTTCATTGGACATACATCTCATCCACTTCCTAAAACAGTCAATTTGGCCATGAACTATAGATAGCCTATTCATACCCAAGATGACATCGTAGTGTATCATTATTGAAATAAATATATCCATTACAAAACATAGACCACCAAGCATAAGATATCATAGCAATCACAAGTACATAATCACTAAGTCGTTGAATATTCAAGTATCTAACTAAAATTGTAGACCCAATTTCTGAACCAAAATCTCTATGTTTAAATCCAATTAAGTAGCTATGAAGGAATGATAGGAACCTATATCTATTAGTACTTTAGATAATTTTGAAAATAATTAGTGTGTAACTCATATCATCATCAGATCCATGAGGTCATAGAAATACATAGCTTGTACCTGGCCTTAACAATATCCACCTACTCTCTATGCCTTATGTGGATAACCTAGGGGTGTGATTTGTAATAGATCTAACCATCAACCACATTAGGTTTCCCGTTTAAACCCTCTACCAAATATTCTACCATCTAGTACACCCCAATCCCTCACAAGTCTCTATCTAGTGGTCGATCGACATCTCAATATCATTATGAGACATTTCAGAAAATCTAAATCAATATTTCCCTGAGAGTCATAAGAGAAACAATGCATATCTATCAGTTTTGTCGACCCATCCTAAGAGCCCCTCACTACTAGGAATGAGTCCTCAGATCACCTCTTGAAATTTATAAAATGCTTGGATTCCTATGATCATTGTTGGATACCTATTTCAGAGGGCTTATATACTATGTTCGCTCTCTTAGATCCAAGAATCAATGTTTTCTCTGCTATAGATCTCTCCACCAACATGGCTCACTCAAGCTCCCCAGCTTAGGTGGGAATTCAAGAGGTACCACTGATGTACTGATGTCCTAAATAAAACCCTTGTTAATGGTTTGATCTCTGAAGAACATATCCCATTCAAAATTCATAGAGTAACACAATATAATAGTAAATATCATTGAAAACTTCTCCATGGTAATACTTCCCTACTGTAGATGCATTACATCCCATATACGCACCGATTGCAATGTGGCTAGATAGTACACTATAAAGAGGTCCTCAATGCCTAATGATGATAGATATATCTCATCGTGTGACTGAGTCACCAAGCTCCACCATCACAAATCATACACCTCATGATGAATTTATATGGAAAATGTCATCTGGTCAGTAGGTATCCTCACCTGGAAAAAAATATGAGTAACTGCCAATAGTCAGGCCTCATTCAATTATGGGTCTGGATCATGACAAAACTTGGAAGGTTGCTACCTCTAAAGGATGTTAAAAATACTCAATATGTCTGAATCCTCAATAAATATTTCAAAATATGGATGCTACTCTTAGGGTGGTGGTATAGATCCTAAACCACTTGAATGTTCTATCATCGGTACATGCCCTTATACTGATTCCACTTCACAAGGAAGCAAACATCATGATCATGTAGTGTAATCTTGGGTGGTTTTCTACATGGAGGCATCCTGAAATTAAAACAATATGTACCAAGATCAAAAGTGTATATCTGGGGAGCTGAATCATAAAAGTCATTGAAAATAAAACTATTATTATATGATGCATTTGCAAAAAAATATCCACTACAACTATTGATTAAATGTACGGATTTGAAATTCTTGACGTTAGAATCTTGATGTATGGATACATCGACCACCACAACAGTAATGGAGTCCCTAGCCTCAAATCGGATATTGAAACAAAAATCATTGTTGAACCAAAACAAACATTACAACACTAGTACTAATGTAGAACCAACACCAATGATTCAACTCTTTAAAGGATCAACCAATTGAGGTCCGACCCGTGACTACCTGAGGATAGCCTCCAATAGACCAATGGAATAGGACCAGTGCTGAGTAGGCATATCCCACAAATTAGTTGAATTATTATAATTTAACTGTAAACATGAACACATATCCAATCACACAATTTCGAAATGTAAAAAAAGCTAAAAAATAATTAATTGATCTAAGATTCCAAAAGAGAGTATGACTTTAAATATACTTAAAATGGAAAAAAGCGACAAATACAATGCCAAACAAAAAATTTAAAGAGTCTAAACTACTCCATGGTTAAGGAATAAAGTAAAAAGAATGATTCAAAAAAATTAGTTTGCAATCTCTATCTATGCTCCACCCACTCTATATCCTCTGAGGACACCATCAAAAGGAACATCGTCTGCATAAGACACAACATGTGCAGGAAAAAACCATGCATGGGTGTGTATAATAATACTCAATATGACTCTCCAAAATAACTAAACATGAAGAAATGAGTATAATAAGCTCAATAAAATATATTAGAATCAATGTATAATAGAAAAATCCACATATACTCATGAAAGATACCACACCACCAAGAGGTCATAAAGAATTACCTGCCCAAGGATTCTTCTCGATGTAATGGTTCTTCTGATAGAACCAACTCCATGAGAATACATATTACTAGAGAAACATAAAGAAGGGTTCTAGATCATTGGGCCCCACCAAATTAAAGCTCAGTCGTCTAAGAACACCCTTGATACATATATCGTGGGTCATTCCCAAAACCACTAGGGGAAAACCACGAACCCAATCTAGATCAACCCACTATGTAGGGGATCATATTACAATGATTTTACAAACCCTAATATTAAAAATTTCTAGATATTGGATCATTTTCCCAATTAGGGAGGTCATGTGGATGTCCCAAACTCTACCAAGAGAACTTATGATGATTGAAGATCAGACTCCAATCTCAAGGAGGGACACTACAACTCTCACTAAGACTCGACCTCTAGAGGGGATTATAATATAATGATAGGTATGTAATTTCGCATTATAATCTCAGAGGAATATACCAAGGGAAACACAATCAATGAATAATTTCCAAACTATGAAAATAATGAGCCAAAATAACTCTTGATGGGGGAAAACAGCATGTACCATGGGGTACATGGAGTGTACAAGAGTGTCAAACTATCCCCATGTCTGGCTGTGTGGAAGATTCTCACATAGCATGTAGTACCCAAATATATGGGTGTATAAAGAGTAAAATATGTGTAGAGACACTTGGTATCCTTCCCATGTAACATAGTTGTGTCCGTATATCGACCTGTGCAGGCAAAGTCGTGTTCCAATATAAGTACATGACATGCAATTTTCCATGTACTTTTTATGGATTCTATGTATTCCTGGATGTACATGTTGAGTAACATGAAAGGGTTCACACACTATGTGATAGGGGTCACAAGAAATGTGATCATTACCTCTGGTTGAAACCCTATTTTCTTATATAGGGAGACCACATGGTGTGTAGATCCAATATACATATGATATAATGTAGATTTTTTAAGAAATCCATTTTTGGATCCATGACCACTAAATGGTACTTCGGCCTTTGACCCAACTTTTTCACCATAAAATCAAAAATCTAGCTTCAATGATTCGTTCCATCACCCAAAAATATGATTCGGTATTCAAATTTAATTAGAAAACATATTTAAATGTCATTCTTCATTGCACATCGAAGAATAATAAATCTGGGTATCTACATTATCTGTTCTACTGCCTTATCCATCATCAAACCACTATTATGTTGTGTAAACCCCATATCATAAATATCAAATTGTTTTGCTAAGAATCAGATGTTGAATGATTGATCTCATCAGTGGATGCCAAATTGTGGTCCAAATGATGAACCACCATGGTAATCATAGAAAATATGGGAGAAAATAATGAGAATAATCAAGAGGAACTAAAATAGATAGAATTTCTTACCGATCTCCATTTTTGACATTAGAATGATAATAGAAGAATAAAAATAAAAATTAATTCTCTATATAAAATACCCATAATAAATCTCAACCCGCAATATTCACCTTATGAAAATTAATATATTAGTTGATTAGCTCATATTTTTCATAGGAATCAAAAATATGGAAGAAATAAAAATAAAAAAAATGACATATCGAGAGTTTGAGAGGCCATATATGAAGAATGGTTGTGTTCTCATTGTTTATGAGATACATTTTCTATGTTGGAGTGATGGTATATGATCCTATATGGATATGTCATCATCTATCAAGAAAAGGTCTGCAACATTTTTTCTGAAATCTCATTTCTTCGAGTGGCCAAGCCTAAAGAATTTGAATAACCATGTACTGAACATATAAAATAGATTTATTCGCCAATACCAACAAAATAAATTATTTTATTTATTTATTTTACATATTTATTCCCAAAATATTTTTTCCATAAACCCCTCAGGTTGACAAACGTTACGTCTCACTTAGGGTGAAACCCATCTTTAGAACTAAACTGTTCACCCAGTTTTCTGATATAAGATTACATTCAGGAGTTATTCCACATTTTCATGAAAACTACATGCATGAGACATTTAATATATTTCAAAAATTTATTTGGGCTCAACAAGCCTCAGAATGACACACTGCCTCAATGAAAAATCTAAAAAATAATCCATATAATATCCAAAAACATAACACATAAAATACAGGACAATACATATATAAGTATATTGAAAAGACTAATATTATATTAGTGATATAATGATCATTCTGTAAAGATAAAATAATATTTCCCTTGATTCTATAATGATAATTGAAAACTGTAAACGTTACTCATGCGTACATAATACATACATTCTTCAGGATTCTAACATAGTGCATTTTTTATGTCCCTATTTAATATATGAAATTATAAGTATCATTTATTTATAAAATTGATTATTATTTCATGAATATTACTCTAGAGGTGATGGAATAATGATAATTTTTTATTATATTCATTATACCACTATTATTTTTGGCTTATTTACTGAATATCATCAAAATATTCGATGTGAACTTAAATAAATAAATTATTATTATTAAATTTTAATAATTGATATAAAATGAATAATAAACCTGGAAATTGTTCTAATGGAGGTATAGAAAAATAAATTTTTATTATGTAGAGTGATAAATAATATATGTGATGAGTCAAACTCAAGAAAATGGATTGCATCTCAATCTTCTTTCATTGAGGCGTATTTTGATGTTATAGACTCAGCTTATTTTATGATATGTAAATAAAGACACTATGAAATATAATGTCCTGAATTTATTTACTCTCATTTTTTAAATGTTTTTCATATATTATTTTATCATGTAGACTATGATATAAAGGTTCAAGGTGGTATGGGACACTTTTAATGCTTAAATATTTAATTATAAAATCCTTTTCTCCATGAAAATAATCATGAAAAAAGTTACACATTTATTTATGTAGATATAAAAGTATTATATTAGAGATTTTATGTCTATTTTTAATTTCATTGAATTATTTCAAATGAAATGTTTTTACATGGTTAATATTGAATGTTTTTTAAAATGAAAAAAGGAATATTATATTCTTAATATATGTAGTGAAAAAAAATTCCTTCCACGAAAGATATTATTTAATTTACATATTCCCTTGCAAGGTTTCTTATTTTAATAAATGAAAAAATAATCTTCCATTGTTATTTGGATTTTTCCAATTGAATATTTTTTTACATAAAATATTAATTTTATACGAATGTGTTTTTCGTTTTTAATTAAAAATGGTTGTCAAATGGTTTTTGATGAAGTTTTTGTATAAATGATATGTTACATGAGAATTATATGAAACAGATCAGCCCGATATAGATATTACATGGGGTGTCATTGATAGAAATGGTAATACTGATACACCACAACATGTGGATGGCCTAAATAGTGCCTGGTAATCCCATTATATCTTAACATGGGGTGGACCAAATAGAACCGGGATAGCCCATTAATGCTTAACAAGGGTGTACCATATAGCTTTATGTAGAACCATAACAGATTAATTATAATTCATCCATTGGTTTTTCAAATTTAATGGGTTTTAATGTGTTTTATTAATATGATTATCTAAGCCATCTTAATGAGTTTTAATTGATTGTTATGTGTTTTCAATTTTTATCTTTCCTGGGGATTATGATTTAAATGTTCAAAGTGGTGTGAGACACATTGAATTTTTTAAAATTTAATTATAAAATCATTTTATCCTTCTCAATATTATTTACATTTTTTTAAATATATATTTATATGTATATAAAAGTATTATAAATGATATCCTATATCTATTATTACATTCATTCAATTTTTTTCACAAGAAATATTTTTTCATGTATTATAGAAGACATTTTTTACAAACGGAAAAGGGAATGTTATATTCTTAACAAACATTGTGATAATCACTTTTCCATAACTATGGCCATTAATTTATTTCTGGATTCCTTTTAAATGTTTCATTTATCCATATATGAAAACCAACTTTATCTTTTTAGGTATTTTGGTATTTAAAATGGGGTTTTAAAAGATAATAGTATTTTTATGTGACAGTGTTTTTCGTATAGGATTAAAATACATTTTCAAAGGGTTTTATTATGAAGGTGTTTTTTAATGATATTGTACATGAGAATTATAGGAAATGGTTGAGATCAATATATCATATAAACGGGGTCACCTACATTGTCACAAAATACACCACACAAAAGTAAATAGTGGCCAATATATAATGAATCTAATGGGAATAAAAGTGAGATGAAACCCTTTACCTTGTTGTAATCAACTAGTTCATTAGATCAAAAGTTAATAAAAATCAAATGAATCACAAAATACCATGAATATAAAGATAATAATGATAAAATATATACAGCTACAGTAAATAATACACCACATGAAATAAATATTTGGCGAAAAATGGAAATCTCACGGAATTAAAAGTGAGATAAGAAATCTCCTTACCACATGTCCTACTTGACTCGTATGTTCCGTGTTCATCCTAAATAATAAAAATAAGTTAATCTCTAGTACATTAGTTTTTTTAAAGTTTATTATTCATTTTTCATCACTTATTATCTTTCTATAACAACTAGTTAATTATTCGAGTTCATATTGGATATTTCACCGATGTTCGGAACATGAGTGAAAAATGAAGTTGTTATAATTACAATTTGTCCATGTGGTCAATAATCCATTAACTCTATAATGATTTTAATGATTTAGATATCATATAAATCATATATAACCAGTATATATATGTATTTATAATAGTACATAACATTTTTATGATAAGAAATGAAATGCATCGTTCTTGTAGACGGTAGGTCGTATGTACGCATGAACGCTACTTTCATTTCTATTTCTTATTTTAATTGAATTAAAACATAATTATTCATAGGAATATTATAATTCCAGTATAATATCATATATAATATCATTTAATCCATCCTTTATACATCCCACAAGTGGCATTAACGAGTCATATCACTTTGAGGGGGCAATAGTCCGCACTTTCTCAAATAAATATTATCGTGTTTATCAATAATAGAAACCATAAAGGTATGATATAAATGGAAAATAAAAAAGTATAAAGAAAACCTAAACATAATATGAATCATATATAAATACAGTTCCATCATAATTTCCACCATGAGAGGCGGTAGGAGGTAATTGGACAATCATCATTTCATGAGGCGTTAGTTTTCCATCCACAGAAACATTATGTTTTTCACCCATTAGATGGAGGTGTCTTTAAGTTTAGTTCCAATCCTTATCCTTAGAAAATCCTAGTATATTAAGGATAATAAGTTTTCTATAAAATAAAGGAATAAAAAGAGTTTAGTGGTTGGAGAAATTAAATAAAATAAAAAAAGTTAAGAGAAACCATTACCTATAATTTGGGTAACTTCCTCTGGATTAAACCAAAAGGACTTCTTGAACTGTCTTATGCATATGTTAAGGATTTTAGGAGGAGGAGAGGGGTGTAGGGAGATTAATTGGTGAGAGTTTGTGTGAGCCTAAAGGCTTGATATGTGTGAGGAATTGGATAGAAGCGGTCTCCTTTTATAAGGGAGATGAGGCGCTCTTTATGAAAGTGTGAAAATATTATTTTATTATATAATTATATTCGGTTTCTAAAGGTCCAAAAATAATTATAGTCAAATATTATATGACTAATGGATAAAATAAAATCATCCAATAAGAAATGGACAGGTTTTGGATAATATTGTAATCATTATAATTTAATTTATTTAAATATTTTATTAATGAGGTAAATACTACATCATTATTGTGTCATATATAATTTAATTTATTTGATGTCTAATTTTTTTAAAAAAATACCATAATGAAGTAAATCTATTTATATTTCTAAATAATATTCATCGTCTAAAATATGACTTATATAACACCATATAATAATTGTGTTAATAAATGATTTTTGTTTTTGTCATTTTTGCCTTTACTTTAAATTAATTAATCTAAAGTGTCATTATCACTCTTAAATGGCTCCATGGGTTCCCAAAATCGACCCAACTGTAAACATGGTCGTACATGACTCATACAACAAGGTTAGCACAAGTTTTAAGGTTATTTTCAATTATTAATGTATTATTTTTACCTTAAATTACCCTAGTTACCTTTAACCGCGGTAATTAAAAGTCAAAAGTTACAATTCAAAAAAAAAATTATTTTCAACTTATTGAACCAAATATTAATTATTAATAACAACCATGTATGTAGAATTTTTTAAATTAAAATAACAGTAGTCGTAAAATCTCATTTAAATGAAAAAGTCAGTTTTTAAACTGTTACTAAATTGTTTCACTATTCATAAAAAATTGATGTTTTTCAGAAAGATACAAAAAAATTAGAAAAATATTTATTTGATATTTCTAATTCAAAAATGAGGTTTATTTTTCCAAATTCAAAATATAAAAGTGGCGTTAGTTAATATTTAAATTACATCCCGTTGTTAAAACAAATAGCTTGTTTTTAAGAAACAATAACTATCAAAAGATTGACACTTGTTTATGTCCAATTTCAAAGTGAAATCAATTCCAACGACCAAAATTGGATTAAAGGGTAAAAATATATTATAATTACACATTAAAACCAATTAAAAATGTAACCTATCCATAAAAATAAATTAGATTGAAACACAGTTTTGAAGTAAAATATAATACTTTTCACTATTCATTAAAAAAAGAACTTTATCGAAACAATTCCAAAAAATTTCAAAATGTAAATTTTGTTTTCCTCACATAAAAGAAGGATTTTATTTGGTCAAATATAATGTATTAAAGTGAAAAATACTATATTTAATGAGGGTCACCATTAAAAGGCAGTAAATCGACCTTTTACTATAAATTATGCTTAAGATTATATTCATTCGCATTTTAAGCCTCTATCTTTTATTGGATAAATGTAAATACATTTAAAAAACATGTATAATCATATTGTAGTTAGTTTTGTTCATTCCCACTAATAAAATGGCTATCAGTTAACTACCATTTAAAATAATAGTATTATAATATTAGTGTCCAACGTAAGATTTCAAAGAAACTCGTTGTTGCGTATCAGGTTCGCTATCGAATATAGCATCCCATTTAATGAAAAATTAATATTTAATTCAAAAATATTAATAAATATTAAAAGTGTATTATTCCTTATTTATCTGGGATGTTACATCCTTCCCCCCATTTGGGAATTGCATCATCTCAGTTTTAAAATTGGGCTTAGAAACATCATTGAAAGTCCCACATCGGACCAACCGTTAATAAAACTATCACTTTAAAATAATGATAGAGAAGTAAAAAGGTTACCTTAGACAAAAAATACTAATATTCCATGGAAACATGGATATGGAAGAAAAAATAACTCATAAATTAATAGAGAGTGATAGGGAACATGATCTTGAAATGTTAACCACCACAATACCATAAATTTGTGTCTGGGTAAATGTATGATGATAAAATAGAGCTTATAACATTTTTTTGCTTCAAGATCCGTTTGATAGAGTTGAAGAATTTTATTAACAACAATAATGATATCATAAGGAAATTTAGATACTCGTCATATAGAGTGTCATCCTTTAATAAAATTCTCCGACAAACTCATCTCTTCTCTACACGGTAAGTATTCAAGATGACTAGTTCACATTTAAAGCATTATAATCAACATATAGAGAATAATATGATCCAAAAAATATGAATCATACATTTCCAATATCTTTATACATTAATCAAAACCAAAATTGGTTAGTATGTGATCAGATAATCCCAAAAAGGGGAATCCTTTATAAAAATAAGAACTACTATCAATCTCAAAAATTCAACCAAAAGTACCCAAAGTTCAAGACATACAATTCAATATACAATTGTCCTTAAAATTCGTCAAAATAATCAAAGAAAATATTGAAACCCAAAACTAATAAGGATTTAAATCACATAGTCTACCACATTAAATCTAAATATTTATCCCCAAAAACATCGACTACACTTAATGTCTCATACTGAAGTGTAATTATTCTAATTACATATATATTGTGATAGTTTAATCATTTCCAAAAATAACCCAAATCACCTTATATCCACCATAAAAACATATATTCTTCCAAAATAATATTTCAACCATTAATACATAATTTAAATCCCAAGGTATTCTATTTTCCATAAGCATATAGAGTTCACAAGAGATAGAATGTCTTAAAAAATAACCTTCATCACTTAATCACCAAATAATTTTCCTACACTAGAAATGCCCATTTGATAAAAAATATAATCCCAAAAAAACTAATTATTTATAAATAAAATCATTTAAGTAAAAATAATTAGTCATACTAACCAGGGACTTCACGTAGTCTAGTGGTAGGTGATAAATCCTAATCGCACATTGGTTGTGGTATTGATTCTCGTAGCTTTGTCTGACGTGATGGGTTGTCACACAGTCTGTGTGTTGTCCTTTTTCAAAAACTATAAAATTTCATAACATTCCCAAAAAAGAGATACAAATTTCTCAAAAATCACCATAACATAATTTATCCTCAATGGTTATCTAATACCTTTAATTTCCTCCCCAGAATGTAATAACTATTTATCACTTGTAAAATAAATATTACTCTTTCTATTAATTTAATCATTATGGTTGTTTAACTTATGCATAAATTACACCCTAACCTCTAATTTTATCTAAACTGACCTCTGATACCAACTACAAGGACCCGGCCGTAAAACATTAAAAAAAATTGAATTAAATGAATAATTCAAAATGAGGATCTTTTCAGGTTTATAGTCATTGAGAATTTTGCCATACTATTACATGAAAACTTGAATATTACATGTAGACACTACAACTCAGTATCCACTATTTTCATAAAATAAAAACTCTTAAAACGAAACATGTCTAGTACCATGTTTTAGACAACATGAATTTTCCATGATCCCATCATTGAACCTATTTATCTTTAAGTCCTATGGAAAACATTTCAAAATCTTGGTATGAGAATAATAATCTCAGTTAGGGTTATAAAATAAGGAAGGAAAACATTATCCTATCAATTAATACAAATCAATGAAACCATAATTTTCAATCATAACATACCTTACGCAATAATAAAATTTATGAATAACCCAAACAAATAATAAATCATAAAGTTTACTTATAGAATCCATATAAAACATATATCACTTATTATCTTTCTATAACAACTGGTTAATTATTTGACATCATATTGGATATTTAATCGATATTCGGAACATGAGTGAAAAATGAACTTGTTATAATTACAATTTGTCCACGTGGTCAATAGTACATTATCTCTAGAATGATATTAATGATTTATATATCAAATAAATCATATATAACCAGTATATATATGTATTAATAAAAGTACATAATATTTTGGAGATAAGAAATGAAATGCACCATTCCTGGAGACGGTAGGCCGTATGTATGCATGAACACTACTTTCATTTCTATTTCTTATTTTAATGGAATTAAAACATAATGATACATAGGTAGATTATAATTACAGTATAATATCATATATAATATCATTAAATCCATCCTTTATATGTCCCACATGTGGCATTAATGAGTCATATCACTTTGAGGGGGCAGTAGTCTGCACTTCCTCGAATGAAATTATCGCGTTTACTCATAATGGAAACAATAAGGGTATTATATAAATGGAAAATACCAAAGCCTAAAGAAAACATAAACATACTATATATCATATATGATTATAGTTCCATCATAATGGCCACAATGAGAGTAGGTAATAGGTAATTGAACAATTATCATTTCGTGAGGCATTAGATTTCCATCCATAGAAACATTATGTTTTCAACCATTAGATGGAGGTGTGTGTAATTTTAGTTCAAATAATTCTCATAAAAACATCCTAGTATATTCAGGATATTATTCTTCCTCTAAAATAAAGGAATAAAAAGAGTTTAGGGGTTTTAAAAGTAAATTAAAATAAAAAAGATAAAGGAAACAGTTACCTTTAATTTGGGTAACTTCATTTGGTTTAAACCAAAAGGACTTATTAAAGTGTATTCTATCTAAGGTAAGGATTATTATTGGAGGATATGGATGTAGGGAGCTTAATTTGTCAGAGCTTGGATGAGCCTAATGGCTTGAGAGGTGTGAGGAATTGGTTAGAAGTGGTCTCATTTTATAAGGGAGATGAGGGGCTCATTAGGAAAGTGTGAAAATATTATTTTATTATATAATTATATTCAGTTTCTAGAGGTTAAAAATCCATTATAGTAGAAGATAAATGACTCATGGTTGAAATAAAATCATCCAATAATAATTGGACAGGTTTTGGATAATATTGTAATCATTATAATCTTATTTATTTAAATCATTTATTAATGAGGTAAATACTTAATCATTATTGTGTCATATATATATGAATTTATTTGATGTATAAAATTTTTAAATTAAATACTATCATGTAGGAAGTATTTTTGGATTTCTAAATAATATTTAAAGTCTAAAATATGACTTATATAACACCATATAAAAATTAATGTACTAATTTTTTTTTGTTTTTATCATTTTTTCCTTTACATTAAATTAATTAATCTAAAGTGTCATTATCACTCTTTAATGGATCCATGGGGTCCCAAAATCGATACAAAGATGTCCATGGTCGGCCATTACTCATCCAATAAGGTTTGTACAAGTGTTAATGTAATTTTGAATTATTAGAATATTCATTTTACATTGAATTACCCTATTTACTTTTAACTACGGTAAATAAAAGTCAAAAGTTAGTATTCACCAAAAATTATTTTCGTCTTATTTAATGAAATTTCACTTAATAATAACAAACATGTATGTTTTATTTTCAAAAATAAATTCATAGAAGTGGTAAAATTTCATTTAAATGAAAATGTCATTTTTTTAACTACTACTAAGTGGTTTCACTATTCATCAAAAATTGAAGTTTTTCAGAAAAATACGAAAAATTCAGCCTAAGATTTATTTGATATTAAAAATTCAAAAAAGATTTTTATTTTTCCAAATTAAGAACATAAAATTGGAATTAATTAATTTTAAAATTAATTCATGTTCTTAAAACAAATAGCATGTTTTTAAGAAACAATAACTATTAAAAGATTGACCCTTGTTTATGTACAATTTCAAAGTGAAATCAATTCCAGGGACCAAAATTGGATTAAACGGTAAAAATATATTGTAATTACACTTTAAAACCAATTATAAAGATAATCTAACCATAAAAATAAATTATATTAAAACACAGTTTTGAATTAAAATACAATAGTTTTCACTATTCATTAAAAAATGAACTTTATCGGAAAAATTCCAAAAATTTACACAAAGTAAATTTTGATGTCATAATTCTAAAGAAGTATTTTATTTAGTCAAATATAATGTATTAAAGTGACCAAAACTATATTAAAAGAGGGTTCTTTATTAAAAGGCGGTAAATCGACCTTTTAATGTAAATTATGCTCAAAATTAAATTCATTCACATTGTAAGACTCAAATTTTTTTTCGATAAATGTCAATACATTAAACAAACATGTATAATCATATTGTAGTATGTTTTATTAATTTTCGCCTATACAATGGGTAAGAGTTAACTACCATTTAAATTAATAATATTATTTTATTTTTATGAAACGTAAGCTTTCAAAGAAACCCATTGTTGCGTATCAGGTACAATATCAAACATAGAAACCCCTTTAATGTAAAATTATTATTTAATTCACAAATATTAATAAATATGAAAAGTTTCTTATAAATTATTTATCTGGGATGTTACATTCTCCCCAGTAGCTGAGTAGATCAGAATTTCGTTGCTGAAGACTACTGCAAATCGATCAATGTGTGGTGGAAAGATCATGTTCATGATTCCCATGAACACTTCTGGAGCACTGCTTACACCAAATGGAATAACCAAGAATTCATAATGGTCATACCAAAAATTGAAATTCGTCTTCTTCTCTTCCTTGTCTCGTACTCAGAGTTGGTGATATCCAGATCTAAGGTCTATCTTCAAGAACCACCATGCCCTCTTCAACTGACCAAAGAGGTCTTCAATCCGTGGAAGGGGGTACTTGTTCTTCACGGTCACCTGGTTCAGGTGCCGATATTCAACAAAAATTCTAAATCTCACATCCTCCTTCATAGAGAACAAAATCGGGGCTTCCCAAGGAGAAATATTGGGCCAAATGAACACCTTTCATTGTAAGTCTTCCAAATGTACCTGCAGCTCACGAAGCTCTTCGGGAGCAATCTGATATGCTGGTGTAGATATCGGTGTCGTCCCGAGATACAAGTCAATGTAATATCCACCTCTCTGTAAGGAGGTAGACCCAAAACATCATCAGGGTAGACATCCTCGTACTCATCCACCACTAAAGGATAACTCAGACTCTCCACATCAATTGCTCCGAGGGTAAGGTTGTCCAACTAATTTGTGATCGGCTGCAATCCCCTTCGATTATGTCCAATCAGTGATGCAAAGGATCCCTTATCACCGGTGAAGGTAAACATGGTCCCATACATGCGGACACACCACACTTTTCACCTAATACTGTCAATCTGAGCATGGGATGTAGATAACCAGTTCATACCCAAGATGACATTGTAAGGCCTCGACGCCGCTACTAGGAGATCCCAACCACGATCTCGCCTCCTAGAGTAAGCTCGCATTGCCTTCACCAGTGTGTAATTGTTGAATCTGCTCCCGTTGGAGTCTCTAGCAATAAGGATCGATCCAACGACTCAGTCAGAATCTTCGAGCTCTGAACGAGGATAGTAGCAATAAAATAATGACTGGAACTTGTGTCTATAAGTATTGCAGCTAAGGTGGAGTTGACATAGATCGTACCTCGTATCATCTACGAAGCATTGTGTTCGTTGGCCTCAGCTTCTTGAAGCTGAGCTCGCTCATGTCCTCCTACTCCCTATGGTTGGGGTGGACCACATAGTGGTGGTGGTAATATCTCGAATCGACGCCCACCGCCTGCTGCACGGCCAACTCCTCTGCCACGTATGCCTTCTCCCTGAGGACCTCCTCCATCGAACCTATGTCTCTTCCTAGGAGGTCCTTTGACCATCTGTTGATCATTTGTATGGTGGGTTAGACTGTCACAAGCCATGTGACCCTACCCACCACATGCGTAACACTGCCTGCTCCTGGCATGACTACCTCTTCCTCGGGTTCCCCGCACAACCAACACTGAATCATGCAGTCATCCACCTATAGGTTTGGTCCTCTTGGACCTCTACAAATTCTATCTACTCCCAGCTATAGAAGACTTCGCTACATGAAGACTAGTGTTGGTTTTCATTGTCGGTGACTACTCAGTGAGAAAAATTCCAACTAAGAGGGCTCTCTCTAACACCCCCGCCTACGTCGGGTTGCTGAGTGAGATCATCGAAGCCCTGATCTCCCACCTGATCCCCTTCTCAAATGTCCAATCCATAAATAATGGGTCATGCACCATTTATGTGGAGTAGCGTGAGAGTTTAGTGAACCACGATGAGTACTGAGCTACAGTAAAGTTACCCTACTGTAGATGAAGAAGCTCTTGTATGTGCACTGCATGAAGCGTCAGACAAACTCTGCCCCAAACAGTCTCTCGAAGTCTGCCTACAAAATAATCACCATGTCGTGAACCTGGAGAATCAACCTCCACCATATGCAAGTTGCTACCTGTTGAAGTCTAGCGATAAGGATCACCATGAGATCAACTAGTGTCCCTACCAGTCGGATTAATCTCAAAACAGTCTCCATCCAATCCTCAGCCGCATGTGGGTACATCTCTCCCCTGAACCTGGGTGGCCTCTGGCACTGGAACTCAGGCAATGTGCTCATGAAACGTTCACTCTCTGCTACTAGGGCTGGTGGCATCGATGGCCCAACGGGTAATGGTACTGTTGGTGCCTCTGCTGGTGCCTCTACTGGAAGGGGGTCATGCACTGAGGCCACATCGCTCAGTGGGCTTTCAGTGTGTACTAATCACGGAACCCTAGCTGGATGCCTGCGTGGAGGATCCTGAAAGGAAACAGGTGTGCCATGGTCAATATGTTATACCTGGTGAGCTGACTCAAAGAGATCACAAGGAAAACTCTTCAAAACACACACGCAATCAGTGGTTTCATGTACAGAGTCAGAAATCATATTTTCGAGTCCTGGTGTATGGATACATTGGATGCCACACCAAAACTGGATTCCCTAAACTAATAACCACACTCACTACACATTACACTATTTCAGTTAAAAGAAATATCAGAGTCATATATTCTTTGGTAGAACTAACTCCTCTGATACCGATTTGTCACGACCCGTCCCCCGGGGCCCGTGTCTTGACTACCCAAAGACCACCTTCCATAGGCCTGGGGATGGAGACTAGCACTAAAAGGCGTATTCCTGAAAACCGAGAAGGTATTGACTTTATATCATGTAAACACATGCAACCAAGAACTCACCAAGATACAAACAGAAGTAAATTGTATAGAATAAATAGTGCTAAAAGTAAAAAGGGGCTAGAATACAAGCCCAACAGTAATAGTACTAGTACAACTTAAATACAATACAACTAAAGAAAGAGAAAAGCAGCTACTGGGTCATCCTACAAGGTTCCAACCATATGGGTAGGTACATATCACTTCCTCATCACTCCACATCTGCACATCTCCTCTACGTACTGTAACGCCATATGGTCCACCTCTGGGCCCCGTCTAGTCCTGGTACCCTCAGACTCGATCAGCGTTGTCTGTCGTCTGCGCGAAACACAACAAGGTGAGGGCATAGCCTGTACATGGGTGAGTATAAAAATACTTAGTAGGGACCTCGAGACCCTCAAGGTCTCACAAAATCCACAAAGGATAAACCACAAATCATGAAGTCAACTCTCACCCCTACTTAGGTATATGCCCATACATATACCTAAGTTATCATGTATACACATCTCAGTCAAGAGGAAACACAGGGTCCAACCCAAAATACCAAAGCTATACTATCCCACAAAGGAAGGAATACCACAAAGGAAAGTACCACATAGGTAAGCCACACAGAAGAATACAACCATGGTATAACCAAGAAGGAAAGTACCACATAGGTATGAACTCATCTTACACCAGGTATAACAAAATTACAATAGTGGAGATGATTATATGTAACAAATAATTCATCTTACTCTGTTAAGTGGCTCTATTGCTTACCCACACATGATCTCTTGATGATTACCCACATAGGATCGCTAGGTGCTAACTCACAAAGGATCTCTAGGTGCTCACCCACACAGGATCACTCCGTAAAGACCCACACATGATCACTCACTGCTGACCCACATAGGATTGTTAGGTGCTGACCCACACAAGATCGCTTGCTGCTAACCCAAAAAGGATCACTAGGTGTGGACCCACACAGCATCGCTAAGTTTTCTTCATGTCATAGCCAGCTACTGGTTTCTCGCACTAGGCATGCTCGTCTCAGTAAGGGTCCTCTCCTCAAGCCACTAGTCAACACTCCAACTGCCATGAATCCCACGAAGAAGTATACCAAAGGACGGCCATGTCATAGGGGACTCAACTCAACAGATGGTACGTCAATTGGATGCCTGGTCATTAATTTATTACCCATTTTGTCCCAAGGGCCCGGTTAGATTCATTCTCGATCCAACCCGACCATATCCCCACATTATATAAATCTCTTGTGGGGTATAAAAAAGGGACTCTCTTGCTCAAAGGTTTCCATCACCGTTGATGGTTCATCAAGAGAATGACCAATGCCAATGTTATGGCCAAAAGTGAGTAAATGGGTGGAACTGGGTCTCGGTCCAGTCTGACCCAGTCAGGCTGACCTGGCCTAGCCTGCGATGGGCAGCACGGCCTGGGCGGCATGGTGTGGTTGTGGGGCAGCACGGGGAAACACGGAGGCCGTGAGGGATGCAGAGGTTGCATAGCGGCTCGGAGGCCTTAAGGGCCTTGGGGGGGGGGGGGGTGGGGGTGAGGCGACGGGGTCTGCGAGGCCATGGGACAACGTGGATCTGGGCGGTGTGACGTCGCGGGGTGGAGGAGGTTCACGTGTCCGTGGGACAGAGAGGCTGCGGTTGGCATGAGGTCGCAGGACGGCGAGGCCATGGGGGGCGCGAGGCCGCGGGGCAGCCGAGGCCCTTGAGGCCGCGAGATAGCGAGATCATGGGCAGTGCGAGGCCAAGAGTGGTGCGAGGCCATGGGGCAGCGGATGCCATGGGCGGAGCAGGTGCTGCGGGACGGTGGAGGTCATGGGGGGCAGAGGCAACGGGCAGCCTCGAGTCCGTGAGGTGGCGGAGGCCACGTGCGGCGCGGGGGCCGAGGGGCGGCGGAGGCCGCGGGCAGTGCGCTGGCCAACGGGCGGCGGAGGCTACAGGCTTCTTGGGGGCCGCAGGGTGGCAGATGCAGTTGGCAACGCGTTGGCTGCGGGGCAGCGTTGTTGAACCATCGCCTTCGTCGCAGCCTATGGTGGTGTTGACCACCATTATCGTGCCCCACCCCAGTTGGTTGTCATCCTCCTCCATCGTGAAGAACACAACAATTATGAAGAAGGCGGAGGGTTTGGGGCATGTTATTTTGGCCCGCACTCTCCGCATTAGAGTGGTAGCAAGAAGCTCAACAAAATCTTGAATTAAGAACATCAACTCTACAACCCCCGACAATGATTATACCCAAACCTACAAAAAGAAAACATCTGCGAATGAACTAGAAAGAGAGTTGATTCGCATTATTTGTTTAGAAGATAAGAACATGGGAATCCATATTAATCACATATAATAAAACCCCTACCTCTATTGTTCATTGATAGAGGTCGTGGAGAAGGGGACGATGTCATTGGGGATAGACGGACGTCGGTGACGTCGGTGTTTCCTCGATCATTGGTTCTTTGTCGTTGAAGATGTTCCACGTTGGTGAGAGAATTCATTGTTGGAGAGAACAATCCTACAAGGTTATCCTCTTCCAATCCGTTCTCCCATTTCAAACCAAAAAGAAAAGTATCCAATAAGAATTAAATTATGTTTTATTAATTTAATATGAATTGGCACCATTAATCCAAAGGTGTTGGCACAATTAATGTGGAGGAATTTCAAGTGACTTCTCCACATTAATGAGGGATTTAAAGAGTTTCTCCCATTATGAGGGTTCGGGTGTTCCCCACCATTAGGAATTCAAATTGGGGGGGGGGGGTTAGGCTCGGATGGTCCCCACCACCATGACACACTTGTGGAAGGTTTAAAAAATTAAAAATGTTAAATAGTTTTATTTTACATTATTCTTTCATGAAAAACACAAAAACTAACATTCACCCTCAACCTACTTCCATAAAGGTGAAAGTCCCCTTAAGGGAATACCTACACTACTAGTTCAATGATGTCCTGAGATGTCATTTCTGAGCATTGGTTCAAAAGTAACAAAATCCCTCTCACACGTTTACTGAACGTTCCAGAAAAAATGTTCAGAAATTAATTTTGGGAACACTGGGCCTCAGAATCACGCATCATCAATTTTCGCAGACTTGTAAAATTCCCATATATTTAAAAAAATAACATGGAATTTCTGGGTCAATACACATGATGTGTATATTTCAAAAATAATATATAATCCTTTTTGTGTGATATTTTTGAAAAACATATTAAAAGAAATTATTGAGATCAAATCATTCCCTTGTAAAATAAATAATATTTTATAGGTAGTACTACTATATCCCATGATCATAAATAGGTTATATGTGTAGTATCACAAGACCAAAAGGTTATAATGGTTGTTATTCCAATACTAATAGAATATTCAAGTTGTTATCCCAAGCCCAAGAGGGTACATAGTTTCTTATCAACTCCCCATGATGGTATACAGTTACTTTCGCTAGCCTAATAGGGAACATTGTTTGTCAGCCAAATCACAAGAGTGTACATTGGTTGTTATCCCAAGACCACAATGTTAGGTAAGTAATGAAGAATTTACTAACCTACTAGGTAATTATTTCTTATGATTTCAAATATTCGATATTTCTATATTCTGTTATTTTATTTTGATACACTGGAAATTTTTTATTTTGTCATGATTCTATAGTTATATGAAGTAGTATATAAATTTTCATTTGATACAATAAGATATTATTTTATTTCATATGGGAAAATTTTATTATTATTAATTTTTTTGAATAATAGAATTATCCTACAATTTTGATTTCGCATATGTTATTAACATAACCCTTGATAATATTTTATTCAATTTTTCTCCCTCATTGATTAATTTGATCCCACACATTTCTTATATTTCACTTCTCAAAGTCATAAATTTTAGTATAAATTATGATAATCCTATAACGATATGTATTGTTATTATATTATATATAAATTTACACGAGTATACTAAAACATTTTGTCATTTAGAAAATACTCAAATACATTATATCATTGAATCACCAGATTGAGTGGTTATGGTGAGATGTGATGTTTAACAAAAGTTAATTATGTAAAATAAGGTTAAATTTAGCTTTGATCATATCACATTGTATTTGAACATACATTTAAAATTTTTTTTTAGATACATCCCTTGGAGTGTGGTTTTGGGGTGCCTCATCTATAAATATTCTACTAGTATACCTGAAACAAAAAATGAAACTTTTTATTCATTTAAGAGGATATGTTACAAGGATCATACAATAGTATATGGGGTTGAACCCTAATATTAAATGAAACCTATAATCTAGAAAATGAAATACTGGTTTTTGTTTTGGTTTTAGGGAGATCAACTATTTACGATTTACAGTTGATACTCATCGAATGTTACATAAAAAACTTTTTGATTGATTTAAAAAATAAGATATAGTAGTTATTAAATTTTTAAGGAAATAAATTTAAACACTCCATATGTATTTTACTAATTTAAAATTGTAATAAAATATTCACATCATATGATACTCTCTTTATTGATGTGTTATCATGAAATATTTTCAGGTAACTTATATTTTTTCTATTTTGAATCAATTTATTTCTGTAGAATGGGTGTGTCATTTGAAGATTGAAGGATGACTTAATCATAATGGTCTAATAATTTGTGTAAGAACACAATTATATATGAAGTTCAAATACATCTATTTTGAGTCTAATTTTTTATTTCTCCAACTAATATGGATTCTTAGTGATGATATGGAAGAAATATGGGTGTTTGGAGTTTTTCTAGAGCTTGGAAACCTAGATGGTGGAATAAAACATCAGACAACATGTTTAGTAAATACCATGTATCCTAGCTCGCATGAATTATCCTAACCATATGATGATTTTTATATGGAAATGAAGGGCACATGATTTTCCATAACCATGCGGCAGGGTCCACATGCATATGATGAATGTAAGTTATTTTTAGTAGAATAATATATATTGTTTGGAGGATAGTTTCTAAAAAATGTACGACCAAACCATATGGGGTCCACCATATATAGTGAGGTGAGAAGGGTTGGCGCATTGTTTGGAAAACAATGCGTCCAAACCATGCAACCCAATAATTTTGGGAGAATTGAAAATTTTCTATAAATTATATTTCAATTCAACCCACCATATTATTGTTTTTCATGATAGAAAAATGAAGAATTCTTAATCTATTTGAGGTACTAATTCCCTTCATGATAAGATCATTGATAAAACACCCATCTAGACTCAAATTGAGTCTTTGTTCATGTCGATGGATGTGAACATGTATGATCATCATCAATCATGTGCCTTTTTTCATTTTTTATTTCCCTCGATGGAGTTATTTTTATGAAAGATCATATGCTCTATTTTTAGGATGTTCATATGTTTTGTTGACTTCTCGAAATATGGACCAATCCAAAGGTCGATACTGAAGGAGTGATCCAGTACATGTATAAGATATTATGTCTTGTCATTATCCATCAATTTTGAGATGTTATATAATATTTTTAAATGTGTTTCATTTTATTTTAAATGTGTGTTTACCCTAAATATAATCCTCTTTTAAATGGTTACTTTAATTGAGAACCGTATAACCTTCTTAGTCCCCCTTCAATTTTTCTTCCCCTTGAGGTGTGCCGATCAATTTTTCATTGTTTTTATAAATTAAAATATGACCAAACCATTATCTGTGTGGTTTTAAAATGAATTATAATTATGATGTATTAAATAATAATTTATAAATTTGGTTATTTTGAATTACTAACCAACTTATCAGCTGATGATATAACGAACGATGGTGATAGGAACAACCACATCACCTAATTAAATAAAATATGGGTACAACCTTTTTTTATAGAATATTACTGAGTTATGAATCAACTATTGGGTCTGATTAATGACTTGAATAATTATCATTTATTCAATCAGGATTAGTGATCCTTTAATTATAAATAGGAAATGGAGACGATATAGATAAGAATAATTATAAATGTCTATAGAGACCCTTATGAATTATGTGGAATGGTCATAGAGACCCCCTCTACTATTTTTATATACTCATAGTATCATGTCTGCTAATGTAACATACATGAATGGAAACCCTATAGATATGAATAATTATAAATGTGTATGGTGACCCTTATTAAAAATTATGAATGGGCATGGATACCCATTCTAATGTTTTTATACGATCATGGTTGCACTTATTATCATATGACATACATGCATAGTGAACCTCAGCAATAATGATACATGGTAATGGAAACCCAAAATATATGATAAGATAATTTCAAACCTATTGATACAATATGGGCCTACATACCCCTTTGATATGACATACAGTTATGAAGACCCTTGCATGTAAGATTCGGGCATGAAGGACCTGTGTTACACATGGGCATGAAGGAACTTATAGTTATATATGGAAATTATGACCCATAATTATATGATAAATGGAATGATGACCCTACTATTATTATTTGGTCATAGAGAAACTAATTCAGAGAAAATGGGAATGGCATGACCTATTCTTGTGATATGCACCATGGAGTACCATGATACTTAGGATACTCATGTTTTAGCTCATGGATACCAGAGTTACATCTCTTGTATAGGCTATTATTATTATCCAAATATACATGTATGGTTGTAGATTTCACTAAAAATACCGTCCATATTTGTTTATACATGTGGTTACTTATTCAGAGACTATCCATTTTAGGCCGAAGTTGGTACTATCATCCTACTATCTTTCTGGAGCCAGAGCCGACCCTTTATATCTTATTATTTATTACATTATTAGTTTTACACTACCATATTATATTATCTTACTAGATATTAATAAACACCGTTAGTGGTGGCCTATTGAGTTTCTCTCATACTCTATCTAGGTCTTCCATGGTACATGGTCTTATTATGTGGATGTGGGTTGCAGCAGGGGCATGCACACAATGGTTGATTCTTGAGTTTCTTATACCATGGTAGCGTGGAAGTATAAGGATGATCTATGGATCATGATTCCATTGGAGATAGTGTGTTTTATTCTATCATGTTTATTTATCAGTTTTATTTCACACATACCTATTCATGTTTTCTTGATATATGATACATCATCATTTTTTATATGATACTAGATATTAGTTGTTTATTACTCTATAATGTATTACTTTCCACTTCTAGTTGTCATTTATTTATCTTTATTTCTCTATTTATCAATATAATTCACTATTGTGCTACTCTGATCATGAGGGTATAGTCTCATCATTATACCACCTTAAATCTACAATACTAGTCAGAAGCATCGGGTGCATGAGGAGTCATTCATGAGGCCATGTTTCCCATCGACTCAGGGAACCGTTAGTGGCATCCTGGTTGGGATATCAGAATGTGGTTTCAAATTATTTATTTTTACTTTCTCTTATCATTTCGAAATATTAGATCATAGATTAAACTGTGTCATTATTTATTAATGAGATTTTCTAGGGAGTATATGTCCCATGTATACGAGAATGATCAATTAACCTAGATGAGAAATGTAATTATGAATGTTATTTATTATAGTTTCTTTGTTTTCACTTTTGGGTTAAACACGTGTTGTTTGATGTTTACAATTACGATTAATGACAGTATTTTATCCTTGGACATTATGGTAAGGAAAAATTGAACCATGCATCATTTTTTGGAACCATACATGATTTATATGACATTCATCAATCCATACCATGTTTATGTTCTACTTTTTATGCATACAATATCTTTTGGTACTTAATTTAAATGTACATGAGTTTTGATTACATTTTATATAGGGAAACAGTAAGTGATTGGATGGAATAAATGGATGTCATACATATGTTTATGTGGTTTATGGGTCCTTCTAAACTAGAAGTGGTGTTCCATAAAGTTCACCCTAAATGAAGAAAAATTTATATATAAATGATAATTAAACTAATGAAGTAAAATTATAAAATGAAATGATCACCAATAAATATGGACACCAATTTCAATTTATAGGGTGTTTTCCTCTATATATTTCAAATAAAACTCTACATATCAAGAACTTGAACTTATAACATGGATATTGACCCAGAATATGCATTATTAGTCTGTATTAGGTGGCATCTCTTGTGTTCTATATAATTAATCATATTACATTGATCTATTTTTCTATGCAAAAAATAGTAATTGGACTATTACATAATAATCCTTGTTTCAATCCAATTTTTATATATATTATCTTTAAGTTAATCTATCATATATAAGGTGTGTGTTTGGAATTTTTAGATCAATTCCACTATAATTTCATCTATTAATTATCTAGAAAGATGGTGATGAACATACTTCAGAGTTGGTAGTCATTGATCCACCTTTGATACCTCCAGTAGTGGCACCTCATGTTATTCCTTATATAGATGATGAAATACAGTTTAAAGGGGAGTTTCGATGGAATATACAGAATACACCAGGATCTCCATTACATACCTCTTATATGGTAGATCTTATGTTGGAGTTTTCTTAGCAGCATCTGCCTACTTTTTCTGGCAATGGTATTCCCCACACTATAGAGTTATAGATGGAGACACCCTATTTATTTTTGAGAATCCTAAGAATATAGTGATGCTCTCCAATTATATGATTCATTGATATTCCAATATCTGGTGGGATATTCTGAACTAGAAAGGTTGGTGAAAGGATTTTTTTGTTCAATTTTATATTCTAGATTTTATGACCACTTCTTCCCTAAGAACCTAGGGGTTGATCATTAAAAAAAGTTTATGAACCTATAGTAGGGTTCTTTGGAATTTATGAAATTCTCATCTCAATTTACAGAGCTTTAGTGTTTGTGACTATCTATATTGATGACGATCCAATTAAATAGAGGTGATTCAGGTATATTATTAGGCATTTTATTTGTTCTCAGGTATATTTTCTCTTGTTGACCACTATGTCATATATAGTGAACAATGATTGTATCACTGAGAAAAACCAAAGGGAGGGAGATGGTGTGAGCCTGGGTGGTTTATAATTGATACATGGTAGTGGTTTTACTAACTCTCTGAAGTGATACATTGAGATTTAATATGTGGGCAGCAGTAGTAAGGTGACTCACATTGACTGCTATGTGGGTTCTCACAAGTGTGGGAATATTGGGAATAAGATGACCCAGTGTCCTAGAGACCACATTAATTGTTGAGGATTTGCCATATTTTGGAATCCCAATTATTTTTTAAAATAGCATATAAGTAAGAGAGAATCAGTATTATCTTTATATTCAAGAGTATGTTCAGTATCACCTTTTTATGAAGTTAACTAGATTACTACCTTCAATACAAGAAAAAGAGGAGTTAGTGACCATGGAATTCATACTTCATTTATGTAGTTCGGAAAGAGAGGACCCACTCCCAGTAGTAAGGTATCGTTGAAGGACCATGGAACTGGATAGATTTATTCATTGCATCCTATAATATAGGAATAATGTTTCAGGACATCAATTATTGAAGTTACTATTTTAATATACCCTACTATTGTGTCTTTATTATTTTTCATAGGATCATTAAAAATATTTATCTTTATGGTTATTTTGGAAGTCATTGGGATTGATAATATATAGTCATATGGATTTATGACATGGGACACCACTTTTGGTATATATTCAGAGAGTTTGAACTAATTTAGGTAATTCCCTCTAGAGTTTGGAAACCATAGTTTCTTATATAACGTCTTTGTCCTTGAGATGAAGTGTTTTGATTTGATTCTCAAAATAGACTGGTTGATCGCCTATCACACCTATCAGTATTTTTATCACTAGAGAGTGTCATTCACATCAACAAATGTTGGTGCTAATACCCCCAAGGGTGAGTTAGATGTTTAGGGAGGCAGAGCTGTACCAGGGTAACATGGTCTAGGAAGAGTGAAAACACATATTTCTAGTATTTTTATGGATTATTTGAGTTTAAATATAAATAAGTTTCCTTGTGTTGTTGATTGTTTCATGTATTATTTCCCAAATGACTTTTCCAGACTAAATCCTAAAATATAGAAAGAGTTTACTATGAGATCAATTTCCTAGAGTGGCACCAGTACCAATTCAACTTTAAAAGATGTATACAACTTTGTTTTAGGACTTCGAGAAAATAATAGACGATTATGACAAATAAGGTTTTATATAGACAAATACTTCTCCCTTGGGTTCACTAACTTTTTTTTCAATTAGACGGAAGACACCCTTAGGATTTAGAGGGATTACCAAATGTTTAATCAGATTAATATGGAGAACAGATGTAATTTACCTAATATTGATGATCACTGAGACTACATCAGAGGTGTGACAGTGACCTAAAAGATTGATCTAACATCAAGTTTCCATCGGGTTCATGTTTGACCTGGGGATATACAACATTCATCTTTCTATAGTCAGTATGGTTTATATGAGTATCTAGTTTGGACATTCAATCATACAAAATGTGATAGTGGACTATATGGACTTGATGGATAGGGTTTTCTATCTCTTTTTGGATTCTATCATGTTGTTCTTTATAGATGACTTCTTGGAGTATTCACATACTTGAAGTGGTGATGCCACTAATAATGAGATCATTTAGAATTCACTAATAATGAACCAGTTTTATTCTAATCCATGTTAATATCATCTCTGGATTTGAAAGTTTCACTTCCACGGTCATATTGTTAGAGAGGTAGGATTATCAGTTGACCCAAAGATGGTGAGTGTATTAGTTACCTGTTTGGATCACAAGAATATCATTGTAAAATAGAGTTCCTTGGGGATAAATGGTTACGATATTAATTTCATATAGTACATCTCACACTTATAATCATCTATTATTGGAATGACTAATAAGGGTGTGAATTTCATATTTTCATAATCCAATGAGACATCAATTCCAAATTTGAAAGGGATGTTGACTTCAACACCGATCCTAATTCTTCCAAATCCAGCAAAATGCATTATAATTTCTTGTGGTGAACCAGGTATCATCATATAATAGGTTTAGATTCAAGAATATCATGTCTCTAAATATGGGTCATGATAATTGAGACTCATGAGTAGAATTATCCAATACACGATCTCGAGTTGGTAGTTGTTGTTCTCGCCTTCCGTTGTTGAATCCATTACCTTCTTGGATATCTTTTTATTATGTTTATAGACCAAAATTGTTCATTTATATTTTCACATAGCATGATATGATCCATAGATACTGAACATGGGTTGAATTCCTTCAGTACATTGAATTCGATCTTGTTAATATGTATCAGAAGGGAACTGTCATTACCAATGCACTGAGAAAAAAAGAATTAGAATTTGGAAATTCAGGAGGTCATCAGTGAGTTGAAACATATAGATATATTTTTTGATATTCTTATTGAAGTTCAAGAATTTCATGGAATATATATACTTTCATCATTATAGCTGACCTATTAACTTCTCTATAGAGTAATGATGAGGTGTTTTTGAGATGCTAAAGGCTTGGTACTACTATATAATATTTCATGTTAGGACTAGCTTCTAGATTTTTTTTTGACTAAGAATAAATCCTATATATACATTGAAGTATTTGGGTCCCTGTAAAGATAAGAAAGGATCTAATTCGAGAGTTACATTCTTCTCACTAGGAAGTGCAACTAGGTATTTCCATGATGTATCGTGATTTGTGACGGTAGTATTGGCAGTCATGGGTAAAATGTAAAATAGTAATATTTAACACTAGGTGTTTCACCTTTCAATATGTGAATATAGAACACCAATAGACTGCCCTCTTTTACAACTATTACATGTCCAATAATTGAAATGGGAAGATGTAGCAATTGATTTTTTGTCAGATTTCTAAGATTTCATTGAGGTAGTGACGTGGTTTGGGTATTCATGGATCGATTAACAAATGTATCCTAGTTAGTCCTTACCTAGGATTCATTCTCACTTAATGAACTAGAAATATTGTATGTGTGTGAGATTATATGGATACAAGGGGTTCCTCATACTAATTTTTCTCATAAAGATTATCATTTCTAATTGGTTTTTTGTAAGGGATATAGAGATCTTGGTGTAAAATGGTGCTTCTTAAGAATATCTCATCACCCCTAGAGTTATGGATAGTCATACCAGACTATAAAGTTTCTAGAGGACATGATCCAAGCACAAGCCCTTTAATTTTTGTGGTTCTTCGGAGATGCATATCCCTATTCTAGGGTTTTCCTATGACTATTATTATTCAACAATTAAGATGGATCGTTAGGATGTCATATATGGTAGGCCATTATGTTCACCTATTTTCTAGTTAGTGTATGGAGAGGTAGCACTTCTGGGTCCTCATCTTGTCTAGGAGACTATACAAGAAGGATCACCTTATTAGAAAGTGGATTAATACTACTCATTTTTCATAAAAATAATATGTCGATCTTCATCAACGGCCTCCGGAGTTCATCGTTAGGGACCATATTTTCTTAAAGGAATCAACCATTATTGGGAATATATAAATATAAAGGCAAGGGAATCTATAATAACACTTTTTTGGGACATTTGATATATCTTAGAGAATCTGTTAAATAGCCTATCAGTTGTTGTCCCTTAAGAGGAATCATTGTAGGAATGGTGTGTTCCAAGTTTCATAGAATTTCTATTATCATGTAGACCCATCTCATACATTAGATCCTGTTGATGTTGAGATATATGTAAATGCTTCTCTTTAGATGTATCCTATGTGAATAATTTACCAAAAGGAAAGGATATTTGATGTCATTTATTCCCATTAGTATGGGTTATATGGAAGAATGTCTAGGAAAATAAGGAGACACTGGAGTGAGAGGTAGATGTATATGCTCAGTGGCAAGAGTAGTTCACAGACAACCTTTCACCTCCCTTATAAGGGCCACATGGGGACTTGTTCCATTAAGTGGGAAGACTTTATAGACATGATTTTAATTTGAGGTATTAATCCCCTGATTTTCAGAATAATTATTTTTTCTTTACCTTTTATGGATTCCTAGTGAGGATATGGTGGAAAATAGGGTGTTTGATGATTGATTTGAGTTTGGATCCCTATATGGTGGAAGACAAATCTAGGACATATGGTTAGTTGAAACCATTCCACCAGGCACACACAATTTATCATAACATTTCATGGATTTTAGAGGGGATAACATGCGGAAAGGTGTACATAACTATGGAAATATTGTAGATAGAAAATGTGGAATGTCTATAATTTTTTGTAGAGTCATATTACACTATTAGAGCATGTTTTATCAAACTGTGTGGCTAAATAATGTAGGGTGCCTCCTTAGGATATGATATGTGCACAATTGGTTAAAATTTTGTCCAACCATGTTGCCAATCAATGGGATCCATTAATTTTTTATGAATTTAAAACATTACTCCTAATTCTATATCAAATCATGACACGTTATTATTCTTTTTTCCATTGTACTAATAAATCTTTTTTCCTATATTTGATCTCCACAAGCCCATCATGGAAGGTGTGTATATTAAACTCAAGTATGGAAACTGGTTCGATCTCAATTCATCACGCTGGATGTGCACCAATAATATCTTCATTCATATTCTTTATTTCATAATTTTCCATTCTCTTAATGTAATTATTTATTTTTAGGCTAATATGACCTAGTTTCTTGTTGTATTTATATTTTTCTGATTTCACCCAATCTAGACCAAATGAAAGGTCGATACTGGAGGAATTCACTTCTACATTCATACAGTTGGTGGTCTATTAATTATCCCATAATTATAAAATGTTATATAACATGATTTTTGTGCTACATTACAATTTCACAATTTTTTTCCCTTAAATGTAATCCTATTTCAAATGGTTTCCATAATTGAGAACGTGATGAAATTCATAAGACCCTTCAATTTTCACCACCCCAGAACTTGTGTCGATAACTTTTTTTTATCATTTTTATAAATGTAAAAATGGTCAAACCATTATATATATGTTATTAGGATGACTTAAAATTCTGATATGATATATAATAATGGATAATTTTTGTGATATAACATGCCTCACACACTTATCTCCATATGATGTAATTAATAGAAGTGAGAGGTATGACCACGCGACCTAATTATAATGAATAATTGTCAACCCATTATTGTTATTAAATGTTAATGAGTTATGAATCAAATATTGGCTCTGATTGAATCCTTGGTTACTTATAGTTTATAAAATCAGGATTGGAGACCCTTCTCTTATAAATTGGTCATAGAGACCTTATAACTATGAATAATTAATAATGGTCATGGGAAACCTAATTAATAATGATGAATGGGAATGTTGACCGATTCTACTATTGTTATACTATCATTGAATCTCATATTCTAATGTGAAATATTGGAATGGTGACCTTATAACTATGAATAATTATAAACAGGTATGGATACCCTTATGAATAACGATGAATGGGTATTGTGTGCCCTCATATTGTTGTTATGTGAGAATGACATCCCATTTGATAATGTGACATACATGCCTGACGAACCATATAAATTTGATACATGGCCATAGAGACCCTATAACTATGATACTATTATAGAGCCCAATAGATATGATACAGGAATGGAGACCCTCTGGATATGAAATATGGGTATAACAACCCTTATATATATGATTCATCCATGGAGTTTATATTTCTGCCCATAAGGATGATGAACATTACCATTATATATGGGCATGATGACCGTTAATTATATGATACTATGCCTGGGGACCCTAATATTATGATTCAGAAATGGAGACAATAATTTTGTGATTTTTCATATGGAATCCATTATTCATATCATACCAAGGATTAATCCTCTTGACACATATAATACTCATGATACAAATCATGGATGATGGAGTTAAAGTTATAGTCCACTCTAGTAGTAGTATTCATATATATGGTTGTATAAATAACAATGTATATAGATCATATATATTTATTCACCTCATTACTCATTCAGAGACTTTCCAGATGTGGTTAAAGAAGATACACTCATCCTTCTATCCTTATACATCTACAGTTGACCCTTTACATATTATAATTTCTTCCATTATTATCTGCACAATACCTTTTAATATGCACTGACTGGATAATAATATACATTGTTGGTGGTGGCCTACATAATTTATATCACACCATACCAAGGAAGTTGTTGGTTCCCGGGAAGATTATTTGGATGTAGGTAGGGGTAGAGGAAATCACTCAGTGGTTGATTCTTGAGTTTCTTATAACATTTAAGTGGGGGAGAACATGAACGAGCTATAGTTTGTGAGGCTGTTGGATATATACTTTTTTTTAATTTTTTCGTTTTGTGACATGTATTGTATAGCATGCTTTACTATTCCATTTTTCTATACATTTGATATATCATCCTTTTTTATATGGTACTATCTGTTAGATATTTATAACTATTTTATTCATTTCCTTCCACTTCCAGTTTTCAGTTATGAAACATGAATCCACTATTTATCTAGTATTTCATTACTTTTCTACAATGATAATAAGATTACTATCTCCCCACTATACAACCTCAAACCCTCTATATTAGTTGGAATCTTTGGGAATATGGGGATGAACAGATATGTCCATGTGGTCCACCCACATGTGTCACAATTCACTGAAATCCAATTTTGGATTTTATAATAGAAAAATTGATTTTTTAAAATAAATAAATATAGGAATTATTATCTTGTTTTTATGAAGGAAGAAAAAATTATATAACCTAAAAATTCTTACTTCCATCTAAAAGAATAAGTGTGGAATTGTTAAGTGTTATATTGTGAGAAAAATACAAAAGCTTAACTAACTATGATGAAACACCTATAATGTTTTTCATAATGAAAAAATAGTTGGAAAAAACAATAGATAGTTTTGATAAAAAAATAATAGGTTAGTAAAAAATTGGAGTTAACATGAGTATGTGAAATTGATTATGTAATAAACCAATGTAGATAAGTTCTCATCAGTACTATTGATGATTTTAATTTTATGGATTATTTTTATATTTTGTAATCTTAATGAAATTCCATAGAGTTTATTTAGATGATCAACTAATTTTCTATAAATTAACCAATATATACTGTCAAATTCCCTAGAGTTCATTATAGAAATATATTTGAGAACACAAATAGAGGCATTGGGGAATCTATAATAAATTTTAGAATAAGATATGGATATAAAATTATAGATAGAAACTATTAGAATTTATTAACTGAAATGAAAAAATGGAGTTTGGTTGTGAGAAAAAGATCCATACTATTGGACAATCAGACATAACTATTATTAAAGATAAAATCCATAATATATTCTTTCTATATTAACAATTCTTGGAAAATTGAACCAAATTTATTGAATATTCATTATAATATGTATGTTTTAAATAATTAAAATTTAAATAACATGATAATTCTTAGCACCATGATTGATAGATGTTCAAAAGTAACACCTTTAAAAATCAAATGAATTAACTATCATAGTTATAAAAATAATTTTAAAAATATCACGAACAAATGTCATATTATTTTTATAGTGGATATTATCCCTCTTCCAACAAAAATTGACATTGAACATGTGATTTATGAAGCTAAAAGTGGATATGATGATCAGTGGGTTAAAAAAAATCATGCAATAAGTTTTCAAAAATACCATGTTGACTCTGAGGTATATTTTGTTTAAAAAATTCTAGAAATATATGAATTGAAGTAAACTAGGCGGAAAAACTTATGGATTTTGAAAATATAACTAGAGATATTATTAAGGGTGTTAAAATATGATGTAATTTAAAAAGGTACAATTATAAATTTTGTATTTCATCTGTTAAATTTAATCATATTCAAGATGATTTTTTTGGATTAATTCTATGCATGATGAATTTAATTAAATTGATAAATTACATGGAATTTAGATTAATTTAATTATGACATGATTATTACATCAAAAGAATGGATTTCTAGGAATACAATTAATATTAACGGTGAAGTAGTAGATAACGAAGATCATCGTGTTTTAAAATGATTCACTTATCTTATGTATACTAAATTTTATGAGTGTTTTTATCTGTCAATTAGGTCTAAATTGATATTAATTTTTTTTCTAAATGTTCTCAATGAAAATTTTATGTATTCCGTATTGATATGAAATAATTATTCACAAATAGATACGATGAAAAATTTATTGTATATCAATAAATAAGAAATATTTTTTCTAGATGTTTATTATTAAAATTAATGAAACATGAAGGGGGTCCATGTGAATTCATATAAAACTTCATGTTACAACCAATTCATGATCAACACACAACTGCATGGTTTGTAGGTGGTATTTAAAATACTTACATTTTGATGACCTTATAGGTTAGAGTTTTAGAGATTTAGAAAAATTCAATAAATTTAAATATGTAAAACATCTACACAGTGTAAATATTTGAAAAAATGATCCTACATTGACAAACGTTTTAATTTATAACACACTATCTTTATTGTAGATGGTTTACCATAACTGAAATATTTCCCTTCCTAAAGTTTCTATAAATAATAAAATGATATCAAATGATTTTAAAACATGTGATTAGTGAACAATATTTTGTATTAAAAATAAAAATATTGGAAATATGTTATTACGTTAAAAAATAAAAATTACCAATGCAAAGATTGACTTTTACATAATAAATTTTGAGGTCAAAAAATCACTTTGTAACTCATGAATTCAACTTCACTGCTGACATATTTTAAAATAATGTATAATTAATGGAGAATTTAAGAAATAATATAATGATGAATTTTAATTGTAACATCATAATTGTATCAAGGGTACAATTACACACATAGTTACCCTTATAATAAATAAATTCACTGTTTAATACTTACATCTTTTCTCAATAAATTAAATCATTAACTAATAAAATAGATGTTCATAATAGATCAACCAATCATCATATATAATTTTTGTAACCATAACATGAATAAGACACATAAGGGTTTAAAATTTCTTTTGAAACCACATAAAAATATTCTTCTGAATCCATAAAAATAATACATATTTTTATCACATATAAATAAACGGAAATACCATTTTATTAACACCAATTTTAATGAAAAAATTCACAACAAAATGGAAATAGAGTTTACAATGTAAAACTATAAAAACATGAAAGTTAATCATTATATAAATCAATGGAAACAACTCTTTATAGAGGTGGTGATGCGGTAAACATTTAAAAACTTCCATTTCCCACCATTATATATAACGTCGAAAATGATATCTAAAGAAAATATAAATAGATTTATTTATAATTTTTTATAAATAAATTCAATGATTATAGAAACATAGGCTTAAAATAAATTAATATTACATATTTTAATATTTTTATTCGTTATATTACAAAAATAAATGCTTGAGTACTATAATAGTTTATTTTTTTTGAAACATAGAGGAAAATATTCTAGTTAGATGAACGATATGTAATGTTACCCAAAATGATATTACCCTTTAGTAATCCTACATGAATCCTGTATTCATAACCTAGGTAAGGTAAAAATGAAATGGGGATATCAGATTCACAATAACTGTAAATAAAGGAGATATGAATGAATAATAAGAAAATATGTTTATTATAGCAATATCATAACTCTTTTAGATCATAACAAGCATATCAAATATCATACACATGATTCGTCGAATAAAAATTGGTATATCATAAGACATTAATCATAACGGAATCAAGAGGATAGTTCATGAGATCATAACAGAGAAATACGACATTGAATTCTAGAAGAATAATAAACATATGAAATGATTTCTGTATTTTTCAATGATCACTTCCACGGGTAACATCGTGGAATAGTTTCACTGTGAAAATCGTGATAGTTTTCAAGGTTCACTCCCAAGACTGTCTTTGTAGTTAAGGTTCACTCAAAAGGCAATCTTATTAGAAAAAGTACGTTACATAACTTGGGTCACTCCCAATTCAATCCATATCAATCTCGTGAGATATAAATTCGTGCCCAACACATTTAATGGACATATAGGACCAACCCATCATTTAATCAACACATATATACGTGTTCCAAAATACAGTAAAACATTCCTTATAACACGACCCATAATATGAGTGGTTTTTCTAATCATAATAACAAACCCATGAATTTAAATGGGTATCCTGAACTTTTCATCATATAATAACTTGCATAAAAGACATAGGTGTCACATTCATTTCATCATAAAATATCCTATGAAAGGAAGTGTATTTGATAATATTTTTATTATCTTTTAACCCATGTAAGAGAAATGGGTTACTAAACAACTTTCATCATAAATATCAAAGATTAAAATAATGAATGTGAATAGATCCCTTGGATCATATCCCTTGTAAATCACATGATATATCAAAGGATATCATTGTAGATAGGGAATCATTTTGAAAGATCACTTGGAGAATTTGTTAAGGAGAATGGCCTTTCATAGAAAATAATTTTTTAATGTATAAATAATTTTGAAAATAAATTTATTTAGAAACCACTATTAAAACATGTGGTGTATGATTTAAAAATAATTCAAAACATTTATTGAATAAAATATCATTTTCATTATCAAAAATTCCCTTTAATACATTAAATTTTTTGAAAAAAATTTCTAAGACAATAAGCATGAATATATATAAAGAAATATTTCAAATCCATTTTAAATACTGTTTTTAACATAAAATATTATTAAAATTATTTTCCTTGAAAATGATAATAAAATATCAATTAAAAAATAAGATTAATTTTATAAAAAAATATTTATAAAGAATTCATATTCATATTTCAAGATATAAATAAGGCCATAATTTCATTAAAACATTTTTTTAATTGTATTAATTATTAAAGAGTGGAAAAATTGAATCATTAGATGAATATATCATTAACAATGATATCATAAACAAATTCATGATAATTATTGAGATGTGGATCGAAGTATTTCATCAATTGAAGCAGAATCATGAACAATCTCAATAAACATTGATAATGTAACAACAATCTCTTTTTCTAAATAGGTAACATTGAATCATAATCCCCATGGAGGAATAAAAAAATTAATTTTAAAACATGATTAAAAAATGTGATTTATGATATAACATTTAAAATGGTCATTATATACACCTTATAAAAGAATATAGGTTCAAAACATAACATTTTTTTCAATGAAAGAATATGGATACAAAATATCCTTATAACATTTCAAACATTGACAACATAATACGATGAAAGGTAAATCCTAAAAAAAAATATGTAAATAAAAAAGTCATGGAGAAGAATCATAAAATTTATTCATGGTATATAGATACACAACATAGAATAAATAGGTTGTGAATATAGAATGTGTCTCAGAAAAGAACAATGTTTGCATGAAATTGTTATCTACTTGAGTATCATTGGAATCATGGGATCCATGAAAACATAAAATCAATTAAAACCATGAATGGAATTAAATAAATGAAATTTTTGATATATAATGTAATGACATTTTATAAACACTATAAATAATATATGATTTCTAAATATGGATTACGTTTCATAGAAATAATAGTGAGATTAGAAATACCCTTTCCGTAAGTCTTAAATCCCCCCATAATTTTTCAAATATCATGTATAAGAAATATATATTTATTTTACATCTATTAAAAAATTTTGTATGTATATATAATTCTATAAATTCATACATATGACATTATATTACCCATTTATTAAATATTCCTTTTTAAAATTATGTTTAGGGTAAAAACAATTTTGTTTTTTCTATGTGTTTTATCTTTTTTATTCATCGTCCTATTACGTAGATCATGATTTCATTATGTATATCATTATAATTATGATATTTATATCATATATATTCATTATATATTTATTTATAGTAATTTATAAAATTCAGTATTGGATAATAAAATACATTGTTTATGGAGATGGTAGGTCATACGTATGCATGAACGTTGTTTCCATTTTCTTGTCATGTTGAAAGAATGAAAATTAAATGATATATATATATATATATTATAATTATATTTTATGTTTTATGTTATATAAATCACATATTTTTTTTAAACCCATACTTAATAAATTTCATGTAATGTGTGAATGAATCACATCGCTTTGAAAGGTAGTGGTCCACCGTACCCATGAAAAATGTTAACATATTCCCAAAAAATGGAAATAAGGATGGTATATATCGTGTAATATTTATAGAAGAAAATATAAAAAATCCTAAAAATCATATATAAATACAATTTTCATCATCATTTCCATCGTTGAATGATGGTAATGGAAAAATGAACAACGTCAGTTGGTGAAGTGGTAGTCCTTTTTAAACACGAACAATGATTTCATAACTCATTTGATAGAAGTGTGTGAAATTTTAGGTATTGAATTTAACATAAAAAAATATAAATATATTTATGATAATAAGATAATGTATATATATTATATACAATAATAATGAAATATTTTTTAGGAATAAGTAAAATAAAACATTCATTGATGAACGTTACTACTTCTTTGGTTATCTCTTTTCAGCCTGCACCAATAGACATCCTTGTTTTGATTTTTGAAAAACATTTGTATTATATGATTTGATGAGGTAATATTATAAGTTATTTTTTATTTTATTTTTTAATCCAAATGGATTGATATGTCTAGAGAATGGGGGAAAATGAGTTCCCTTTTATAGTTGAGGTGGAGTGGAATTCTTATAAATACTAAAAAATATTTACTATTGGGATGTCAAGAATACCTGATGATTCTGTAAAAAATATAATTAAATATTTGGGAGTATTATATTCTATATCCACACCCCCATCATACATTTACTCAAATTTGTATAACATTTGGTTTTATAACTCATAGGTTTCCTTATTTTACAATTTTGGTTTTTTTGTTATGTTCGCTAGTTTTCTAACCTAATTACCACATTATTTATGACAATGTTAGAGTAATATTTATTTAAAAATTTGGAATCACTAATTATAAATATTATATATACTCTATATAGTAAAAATCCTTTGATTTTTTTTTCAAATAAATGTAAGCACAAGCTCATGTAACACGCAAAACACATGTTTAACTATAACTATGCTAAACAATTTATTTCTATTTAAGTTTCAATATTTTCATTATGATTGAATATTATTTCATTGATATTCCATAGTTGATATTTTTTAACATTTAAAAATAATTTGATATAATATTGGATTTTCATAATTTTAAATCAATTAGTAAAATAGCATTTATAGTAAAATTTCATTTATGTCAATTTTGAGAATATTAATATAATTTAAATTCACAAAAATTAAATGAAACAATTGAAATGCACGCTATTTATTCAACAACTATTTAAACATATAGATTCTTATAATAATATTTTACACAATAGATTATTCAATTTACTTCACTTTTAATGTTTTTAGTATATTTTGACTTCATTAATTTACAATTAAAATTTTATTACATTGATGTCTCTAAATAATTTAATAGAATTACATCCTCTAAAAAATTAAAATAAATTATATTGATAAAATAACCATATTAATATTCCCATATAATATGTATAGTTGAACCTATATAATTTTTACCCTATTACAAAGAATTATGAGAATTAAATGGATGATAGGTACACTTATTGTCATTTTATTTACCTAAGTTATTATATGGATCACATTCACAGAAAAGTATCCAAAAAACTCATAATATATGTACATATTCTCTTAAGGGTCAAAATATTTCTATACAATGTGTTTTGGAATAGTTTCAAGGATATTTTTCTACGTAATTTTAATGTTCTATCCCTTGGTAAAATTGTTTTTCTCACAATCGTCATGATTAATTTTAACTATTTTTACTGATCATTTTGGTAAAAAATAATTTTTATAGTTTACATTTTATAAAGTATTATAATTCCAAATATGGAATCAATTTTTCCAAATTCCAATTACATAAATTGATAAAACTCATTTAAAATTAATCTCACAGACATTACAAGAAAGATAGTTTTTAAATAGAAAAAAGGCCACAAGTTTACAAAGATTTAATATTAAATTTCAATATTAATTTGATTCAAATGAACTAAAATAAATTAATAGATATATAATAGAATTATTTCTACTTTAAAAATAATTAAAAATAAAATATGTTATTATAAATAAGTTAAATAAAAATGCAATTTTTTCATTAAAACTTATGTATTTATAAATATTCATCGGAAAATTAATTTAAAAAAAACAGAAAAAATTAAACCTAAGATTTTTTTGTATTTGTTTTTTTAAAAAAATTATTGTATTTTTTCATATAATGTTTCTAAATGTGGAAAAAAATTATTATTAAGTAATATTCACCAAGCAGGATTAAATAGTCTTTTTTGAAAATATACTATTTTTATAAAACCTTTTTATTACATTTAAATGAATCTTATTTTATCTAAACAATATATAAATAATAAAAATGTGAATACAATATATTATCATATGATAATTAATTTTACTAATTATCCCAATTCCAATGTGTAACAACCTTTTACAGTTTTTAATTATTCCCAACCCCTTCTTTTTTAACATGCTTTGGTTGGATTTCAAAATGTGTTCCATCTCAGGAAAAACTATAGAAGTTGCATAGTGTTTTTCATACATCTTTCATAGGATTTAATGAACACTATGCCCACTTAAAAATAAAAGTGTGTCACATTTAACACAAGAGAAAATCTAGAGCATGGTCTGTCTTGTAGGATTCAAATAATGAATATATATGATCAATATACAAGAGGGGTGATTTTTATCCCTTAAAATTTTATTCAAACTTTTAATGCTGATATAAAACTTTCTATGTGTAACAAACTAAATCAAGGTAAATTCACAATACCTTTTAGTTCTACAGACTTGCTACGTTATGGAAATATGGTTTCAGAAATGAAACATAAGAAATGTTTAAAAGGAAAAATATTCTACCTCAAAACATATATAATCTTACTATTCATAGTATACAAGTACAAGAAATTATAAGATAGTTATAATTTCCTTATAAATCAAAATTCAGAGAAAAATAAACTTGAAACAATACAAGTAAAAAGTATGAAATCTTTTAACCCAAAGAGTAGTGTATCAAACCACCTTGGAAAAGGGTCCCTTTATTAATACATTCAATAAAGTCTGTCTTACCCACACCAGAGTAAGCCCTTGAAAAAAATATCAGAGACTGTCTTGATATCCCCTCTAGCCCTCAAATTCAAGATTGTAGGCACCTCTGTCTTTATTATCAAGGAAGTCCTCTAACTATAAGGTGGTTTGCACCTCTTTCTTCATATCCCTAGAAGCCTTTGATTATACAAAACAGTAATCAAATTCACACGAAGCTAGTTGAACAAGAAGTTCAGCATGCACAAGGCATGATTGTCTCTCTCTCTAGAAATTACTTCGGTAGCATATACTATCTGGATCTTAGAATAGTATATTATATCTTTCAAATGAGTTCCTATTTATAGGCATTTCTCCAATGGTCGGCTACCTCCTTCAATAGTCATATTTTTCATTGAATCTCAGATGGACTTGTACATGTGCACTCAAACAACAATTAGTTAGAAACCGATTTTACGACATCGTTTCACAACTAAAACAAGGGTAAACAAATTATGGTTTCTTAACCAAATAAAGTTTTCAATGTCTAGGAAAATAATGTTTATAGTGTAAGAAAATAAAATTTTAGATTCTATATTAAATGGATATTCGGATTCTACTTTTCTTGGATTTAGAACCTAAATTCTAACAAATTAAGAACCTAAATTCTGAGGAATTCAGAACCTGAATTCTAAAGAATTTAGAGTCAAAATTCTATGGAATTCAAAATCAGAATTTCAAAAAGTTTAGGGTCTAAATTCTGAGGAATTAAAAATCATAATTATGAAGAATTATAAGTTTGAATTTCAAAGAATTCGGGGTCTAAATTATAAGGAATTTAGAATCAGAATTCTAAGGAATTTAAAATCTTAATTCTGAGTTATTTGGATTAAGATTTTCAGATAATTCAGATTCGGAATTTCAGAGAATTTAGAGTCCAAATTCTGGGGAATTCAGAATCAGAATTTCAGATAATTCAGAGACTAAATTTCAGAGAATTCAGAGTCTGATTTATGAGGAATTCAAAATCAAAATTCTGAGGAATTTGAAATATGAATTCATAGAATTTAGAGTCTGAATTTCATAGAATTCAGAGTTGGAATTCTAAGGAATTCGGAATCGGAATATAGAGTATCTGGATCTTGAATTTAGAACCTTAAAACAGAATACTCTATATCAATGTATTTATAGGATTATGAAATTTTAGATATGAATCATAATTTAACACTTATAAATAAAATGAGTTGGATTTAGAGAAACTATGACAAGAATAATGAAAAAAAAGGTAAGGAAAAAATTTCCTTGTTGAAGTAAAATTTCCTTATTAAGATAAAACATCAGGGAAATAAAATTTTCTTTGAGAAAGATTGTTTGTGATTTTCAAAAAAAAAATTAATGTAAAATTCATAAGTAAACCATATTGACTCAACAATATCCCACTTTTGGAATGTGCAAACATCCTTATTAAAAGGAAACTAAGGACATATAAGTTTTATGACCTTGAAAATAAAAATAAATCTCAATTTACATAAGGATTAGAGTGAATACGACTAACTCCCACATAGGCTTGGGAAATAGAGAAGATCATATTCGTAATTTCCTAAATGAGTTTTTCCTTAATATTTCATTCGAAAAAAATCATTGATAAGAACTATCCTCTAGATGAACTCGTCCTTACATAGGAAAATTTCTTCTTACATAGAATTCGTATTATCATTATTATTCCCCCTTTGTGATTTTCAAAATGGAATAAAGGGAATGGATAATATTGGTAAATGAAACATTAGTATTAAACAAATAAATATATAGAAACAAAAAAATTTCATTAAGCTTGAATATACTTTTACAATGACGAATATATTACAAAAGACTGGAATGGAATGAAAATATCCTTCATTACCCTTCGGCATCAGCTTCTTCAGAATGGTTTTTGTCTTCATGAGCTCCTTGTGGTCTTCTTCGGCATGTTTAAGCAATTGATCATGATCTTCACTTTTCTTCTCTAAGGTTTTAATTTTCTCTTCCCGAGAAATAAGAGATTCTACTTGAACTTTTAACGTTTCTTCTTGATTAATAAGATTCTCTTCAATTAGTCAATACTTCAACATGTTAGGATTTTCTATTCATTGTCTTCAAAGGTGGAGAGTGAGTTTCCATAGCAACACATGTTTTTCCTTTTCCTTTCGGATCCTTATCATTTCCCTTCCTTCCACCTTTCATAGTGGTTTCATCCACTTCCGTCTTCTTTTCAAATCTTCTACTTCTTCTTTAGATAGATCATAAAATTATCTGGATTGACTGTTAATGCCAATATTCATCCACCTTGGGGTATCATAACTCAACAACATTGATTGGTAATTTACCAGCTTGGAACTTATAGGAATTTTGAATGATTGAAGGAAAATCACAATGATCATTGAATAAATTTCATGAGACATGATAATTCGTGACATCAGATTTCCATTCTTGATATTCTCAATCATAACCAACATATACTTGACCAAGTTTATCTTCCTTAGGATTAGAAATCTAATATATATGTCACTCTTTCCTCAGAGTAACGTTTTCCACTTTACATGGAATTATAAAACTATGAACCCACAATTCAAGAATCTGCAAATCCATAAAGAGATTAATGATATTCAATGTATTCACTCTTTTCAAGACATGACACTCTATTGCCTTCCCTTTATCAAAATACCCTGATTCATCAGGTAATATGTGAGTACAACAATCTACTTCTCCTTCATTAGGATTTCCAATCAGACTTTCTTCCTTACTGTAAGAAAGAAAACAGGTATTTACATAACACTTGAACAAAAATTTATCATTCCTTCCTTTATTGAAAATGCTAAATTTTTCATAGAACTCTCCCATCAAATTCAGATACACTGGATCATGTGCTCTTAGTTTCGATACTTATACACTCTCCCAACCATTCATCTTGAAATTCATAGATATGATAGAGTCATACTTATCATAAAACATAGGATCGACCAACCTTTCTCTGTATATATGCCACTCGGAGATTTCCTTAACAGTCGACATTTCTCTCTGAGGAGAGGCTTCAGTAGACATCCGGAACTGAAGAATCATTGAAAATTTGAGATGGCCTTAAAATATAGTGGCAGAGCATCAACACACAAGAGATTGAAAAAACAATGTGGGATAACCATTGGGTGGGCACTATATAGAAGATTTAGGTGACGGTTCAACTTCCATGGTTGATCCAATGGTTGACAAATTTCTGATCAAATATGAGAGTTGATATGATAACCGAAGTAGGATTTTTATAGATTTTGATCTTTAGAGGTTTTTAATAAATACATTTGTATTTAAGGGGAAAATGAATCTGAAAAAAAAAATTAAAACAAAATGAAAATAACAACAAGTAAAAGATAATTACTAAAATTTAGAAAATAAAACATACATTCGGATTACTTATGGAAAATAATTCGGAATGAGGAAAAATTCTTATGGAATAACCTTAGATTATGAAAATTTTGATTACAAAAATTTTAGACTAAGAAAATTTTAGACTACAAAAAAATTAGACTATGAAACATTTTACAACAAAAAATTTGATTATGAAAAATTTGACCATGAAAATTTCACTATGAAAAAATTTGACTACGAAAAATTTGACTATGAAACCTTTTCATTGGGAAAAAATAGATTGCGAAATAATTTGACTAAAAAATTTTGAATAGAAGAAAATGTACCCCCTATTAAAAAAAGGTTCTTACTATAAGGAGATAAGTTTTTTCAAGAAGATAATATGGTAGATTACCATAATGTTATCATTATTAACTTATTCTTAATGTATTCAAATCTATCATAGGGTAATGATTGTTTTTAAAATATCATCTTGTTGATCTTGTGATCCGATAAATTGAAGAGTGATATCTCATTTTTGTCTGTGATCCCTTATAGAGTGATGCCTAATATCAATTCCCTTTGAATAATTGTGATGTTAAGGGTTTATATTTGTGGCAATGACACTGGTATTATTACACAAAATTTTTGTTTTTGTAAAACTCATAACATAGTCTCTGAGTGTGTGTTTCATCCACAGAACATGAGCACAACGACTTCCAGCTGCTAAATATTCAGCTTCAGTAGTGGAAACTGATACTGGGTGTTTCTTTTTACATGACCAAAAAACTAATGAATCTTTTAAGAAATGACAAGTTATGGATGTACTTTTCCTATCCATTCTATAGACAACAAAGTCAATATCTGAAAAACATATTAAAACAAAATCATTTCTAGAAGTATAAAAGAGTCGTAAATCCATGGTTCCCTTTAAGAGGAAACATGTCATTTTCACTCCCTTAAAATGAGATTCATTAGGATTGTATTGATATCTTTCTAATAAGCATATTGAAAACATTATGTCTAGAAGACTGGATGTCATGTAATTTAGACCTCCTATCATACCTTTCAAAGATGTTTTATCCACTGGTTTCGCAGCTTCATCAATATCAAGTTAATTTGAGGTACCGATGGGAGTACTTATACTCTTAGTGTTATCATATCCATACTTTTTAAAAAGATATTTAATATACTTATTTTGGGATATATAAATTCTTTATGGTTATTGAGACATTTGAAAATAAAGGAAAAATGTTAACTCACCGATCGTACGCATTTCAAACTCAAATTTCATTATATCCACAAATAATTTAGTTAAAAATTTCTATTTTGAACCATATATAATTTCATAAAAATAAATTTGAACAATCAATTTTGTTTTCTTATTTTTTTATATAAAAAGGATTGGATTAGAATATCACTAAATGTAATTGTTTTGTAACAAAAATCCTGTAAGTTTATCATACCAGGCTCTAATGGATTGTTTAAGACCATATAAATCTTTGATATGTTTTAAAACATGTTTAAGATGTTTTTTATCTTCAAAACCAGGAGGTTGTTCAACAAAAACATTCTCTTTAACATAACCATTAAGGAAAGAACATTTAACATCCATTTGAAAAATTTTGAAATTAAAGAATGCTGCAAAGGTAATTAAAATAAGAATAGATTCATGTCTAGATACTAGAGAATAGATTTCTTCATAGTATATTCCATATTGTTGATTATATCCTTTATCAACCTATGTAGCTTTATTTATTACTACGATTACATTTTCATCACACTTATTCTTAAAGACCCATTTCACTCAAATAAAAGAATTTTCCATAGGAAATTTAACCAAGGTCCAGACTTTATTCCTTTCGAATTCATTTATCTCATCTTTCATGGATTTTACCCAATCATCAACACCTAAAGCTTCCTCGGTGATTTTTTGTTCTAAATGGGAATGTAATTATAGATGTTTTACTTCATTTCTCAAGGAACTTCTATTACTTAGAGGTTTATTTAAATCACCAATGATACTATCACAGGGATGATTCTTAAGAAACAAGTAATTTTGGTTTTTTAAAACCTGTTCATCAACATATGGTGGGAAATCAACTAGGATAAATGCTTCATAAATATCTTCTTGAACATTTTTCTTCTCATAAGGATCTTCTCTAAAGGGTTGATAATAAATTTTTTAAAACACTTCCAAAGATGTAGGATGAGGATATTTGAAAACAAACGGATTAATTTCCTCAAATTTATAATGTAATGTTTCTTCAAGAGTACAAGTATTTTTATTCAAATTTTTGTATGCCTTAGAAGTTGTGGAGTAGCCTAAAAAATTCCTTCATAATATTTGGGTGAGAATTTATATAAATTATCATTTGTATTCAAAATGAATACTTTTCAACCAAATCCCATATTGTAGGAAATTCTATGTTTTCTACCATTCCACAATTCATATGGGGATTTATTAAGAAAAGATCTAATGAACACACTATTTAAAATATAACAAGCAGTACATACAACTTCATCCCAAAAATGTTAGGCTACCTAATATTCACTCATCATGTTTCTAGTTGTCTCTTTAAGAAATATATTTCCTCTTTCAACCACACCATTCCATTGAGGAGTTCTTGGTGATAAGAAGTAATAAGTAATTCATTTTTAACTACAAAAATGTTTTCAAATTAGAATTTTGAAATTCTCTTCCATGATCAGTAAAAATAGTTATCAAAGTAATATTTTCCTCATTTTTAAATTGGTATCTAAAACATTTGAAATAAGAAAAAGATTCATATTTATTTTTTTGAAATTAGACCCATGTAAATATAGTGTAATCATCAACTAAGAAAAATACATAATATTTTTCTCCAATGCATCCATTTCGTATTGGGCCAAAAAGATCCAAATGCACCAACTATAATGTATTAGTAGTTGAGACATCACCAACTGATTTAAAACATGATTTATGTTTCTTTCTATATTTACAAGGATAACAAACTTTTGAAGAATCAAATCTAATATCTAGTAGATCCTTAACATGTCTTATATTGGATTTTTTTCATAGGTTCTTAAGGTTACAATGTCCTAACCTTCAATTTCATAACCAAGAATGGTCTTCAATCACCCTAAGACAAGTATGGTATTATATCCTAAGGTATTCTATGGTTAGTGTGTATACATTCTCTTGAATATGGGCCGAAAGAATAAAATATTCCTTGGGATTGTGTACTAAAATCTTTTCATTCCTAAAATTCACAAGCTAACCTTCATCACATAACTAACATATGATAATAAGGTTGTTCTTAAGACCCTAAACAAACAAATCATTTGAAATCAAAGCCTTTTCAAGAAGAAAAATGTTAGCTATACCAATAATTTCTCCCTGAGAATTATCTCTGAAAGTTAGGTTTCCTCCTATAATCTTGATAATATCATCAGAGATGTTTTTGTTACTAGTCAGGTGCTAGGAACATCCATTATACATGCCCTGTGTATTTTTGTTGGTACATTCTTTACATTCATGAAAATGAAAGTGTTAGACTTTTGGAATCCAAACATTACAGATCCAGAAACATTATAAAGAAAAATTTTAGGAATCCACATTTTCTTAGAAAAATATTCTTTATGAAAACCTAAGGACTGAGTTTTGTTTAAAGAACAATTTTTCACCCAATTACCACCACAGTAACACTTAGTGCATAATAGGGCACTTTGAGGAAAAAAATAATTATTACTAAATACTAGTTTCGATTGAGTATAACCAAATCCAAAATTATTCTTTAGAGGTCATATTTGGGAATACATCTTATCAAAGTTTTCTTTACCTACGGTAATGTTTGAAAAACACTTCATCATGGAAAATATTTTAGACTTCAGTTTAATAACTATGTTTGTATCCTTAAAATATTAGTTCCAACACTATAGTTAGTCCCTAAAAATATTTTTCATAGAAATTCATTTTCTAGATCCTTAGAAAGTTTAACCTTCATAGAATTAACTTCCTCAAGGGTTTCTAAAATTATTTGAAAATCATAAATTTTCTTATCAAGATCTTTAAAAATATATGATACTACTTTAGTAAGAATATAAATTATAGAATATTCGTTATCAAGATTTTTCTTGACTTTGAAATTTTAATTCCCAAGGAGCATTGCAAACCTAGACACTTCTTTATAAGTAGGTAAAGTATTATCTTCATTAGCGTAAGATTCTTCATTTGATGATTCATAATATTTATTATCATTATAATTAGAATTAAAGGATGCATTGGTTATAGATTCAGCATTGTGTACCTTGGAAATTAAACAATGATTTTCAATAAGTTACTTGGCCTATAAACCAAGATTCTTCTAACCATAGGATTCATACTATGAGGATTCATCAGAAGAGTCTCCCCCACTGGCACTCTAGGTGTCATTAGCATTCAAAATATTCTTATATTTATCATTGTAGTACTTTTATTCTCCTTATAATGATTTCCATTTCTATCTTTTCCCTTTAGCATAACACAATCTGGCCTTATATTCCCTCCTCTTTTTCATTCACAACAAGTGTTTTCAGAGTCTTTCTTGTCCATTTTTTCTTAAATTGATACTGAATGTATTTCATCCCAATAATCTTATTCATCCTTTGATCAATATTAGCTAGTTCATTCTCAAAATTTTCACTATAACTTGATTGAAATAAAACATCAACATTCTTTGACTGGGATCTAGTAACCCTTTCAGGAGTCTTGACATTAGTAGTGGAAGGGCTACACTTCCATTTCCATTCTTCTTCTTTTTTCTGATAAGCATCGCTTTTCATTCTTGTCTCATGTTGAAGAAGAGTTCTAAAAATCTCATCAATTGTAATCTTAGATACTTTCCTATTCTCATCAATAGCTGTTCTCTTAGATACCCACTCAATCGGCATGATATCTATAATCTCATCCACAAGAGCGTCATCATCTAAACCTTTCTCACCCATGAATTGTAAACTATTAACAATAGTCTTAAATCATTGTTGTACCTTACAAATTGGTTCTCCATAATGAAATTAAAATCAATGATATTCAGATACAAGCATGGCTCCTCTAGTTTCTATATCCATTGATGTACCAAAATGAGTAACCTAAAATTTCATCTAAATATAATTTGCAGCTTCACAAGAAGAAATATGATTATATATATTCTTAATCATGGAACACAAAAGTGTATTGTGTACCATTTAGTTTAGTTGATATTATGACTTCCTTATCAGGAATCTTGTAATCTCCAGTAAGCATAACAAAATTTTCCACTCCATTATTAACAATAAAAGTCTGTATAAAATCACTCCAATATTCATAATCATTCCCATCAATATAGGTGGCCTACTAGGATTAAGATTATCAATCGAACCAAAATTCACTCTTACCATCTAAAAGAAAATATATTTACACATGAACATTTTAATAGTAAATGTTTGTAAACAATGATTAAAATCCTAAGAAAGTAAAATTTAGAACAATGAAAACCGAGCAAGAACACTTATATATGAATATAAGTATTTCAAAGACCTACTATAATACCAATTAAAGATCAAAATAATGAATTTATATTCTTAATATACAAGAGGTTGGATTGAATTGTATCATTTAAAAATTCCTTTGGAACTTTTAAAGTTGATATAAAACACTCTATGTTTAATAAAGATAAACAAGGTAAATTCACAAGACCTCATAGTGCTATAAACAACCTAGGTTCCGAAAATATGGTTCTGAAAATGAATCTTATGAAAAGTTTACAAGGACAATGATTCTACCTTAAAGAGTATAGTATCTTACTAATCCTAGTATACATGAACAAGAATGTATAATATAGTCATACATTCTTTATTAATCAAAATTATGTGGAAAATAAACTTGAAACAATACAGGTAACAAGTATAAAATCTTTTTATCCCCAAGAGTAGGGTATCCATCAAGCTTGGATAAATGTCCCCTGATTTATACATTCATTAAAGTTTGTCTTACCCACACCAGGGTAATCCGTCAATAAAAATATCGGAGTCTATCTTGGTATCCCTGCAAGACCTCAAACTTCAATGTATTCGGAACCTCTATCATACTTATCAAGGAAGCCCTTGAACTATAATGTAGTCAGCACCTCTGTCTTCCTATCTCGGAAATCCCTCGATTGTACACAGCAACAATCAGAGTTGCATGAGACAAGCTGAACAAGAAGTTTGTTACACACAAGGCATGATAGTCTCTCTCTCTCTCTCTCTCTCTCCAGAAATTACATCAGTAGTATGTAATCACAAGATCTTAGAACAGTAATTGAGCTCTTTAAAATGATCTCCTATTTATAGGAATTTCTCTAACGGTTGGCTCCCCCCTCTAATGGTTATATTTTTACATGAATCTCGGAGGGACATGTACATGTGTGACTCAATCAATAGTTAGTTTGAAATAGATTGCACGAAATCATTTCACAACTAAAACATGCGTAAGAGAAATATTGTTTCATAACCAAGTCGGTTTTTCAGAGTCTATGAAAATATAGTTCAGAGTCTATGTTAAAAACTATTGTTAGTATATATTACCTGGATATTCGGATTCGGTTTTTCAATGAATTAAGAACCTGAATTCTTGTAATTCAGAACGTAAAATCTAATGAATTCAGATCATGAATTCTGAGGAATTTTGTGTCATTATTCTGAAGAATTTGGAATCATAATCTAAATAAATTCGGAGTCTAAATTTTAAGAAATTCAGAATCATAATTATGAGTAATTACGAATCATAATTATAATGAATTATTAGTATGGATTTTAGAGAATTCTGAGTCTGAATTTTGAGGAATTTAGAATCATAAGTCTGAGGAGTTCAGGTTCTAAATTCTGAGAATTTTGGAATCTAAATTTAGGAGAATTCGGGCTCTGAATTTCACAGAATTCAGAGTCTGAATTCTGAGGAAATTGGAAACAGAATATCAAATAATTCAGAGTCTGAATTTCATAGAATTCGGATTTTGAATTCTAAAGAATTATGGATCAGAATTTAGAGAATTTTTAAAATGTATTTTAGAGAATTCAGAGTCTAAATTCTAAGGAATTCGGAATCTGAATTCTAAGGAATTCGGAATCCAAATTTTTATAATATGGAACCGGAATTCAGAACATAAAACAGAATACTCTTTGTCAAAGTATTTATAAGATTCTGAGATTTTTTATATGAAAACAAATATAACACATAGAAATAATATGAGTTAGATTTAGAGAAACTATAACATGAAAAAAGAAAACAAAGGTAATTAGATAATTTCCATAGGGAAGGAAAATTTACTTAATAATATAAAAAATCAGGGAAATAAACTTATCCTTGATATAGAGTGTTTGGGATTTTCAAAAAACAAAAGAATGGAAAATTCATAAGGAAACCTTATTGACACAACATGTCTAAACCATGTGCATCTACCAATAAATTCATGTTAACATAATTTCCCTTATTACAAATTTTGATTAAAAATTATTAAACACCTCTTTTAGGCTCTCGAAGGGACGGTACGTCACTAAACCGGATTCTCCAATCCATGGAGCTCCCAAGAAGGATTTTGAACACTTAGATCCCTCCAGGAAGTGATCCAAAGCAAGAGGGATTCCCTTCAATGTAACGCCCCGACCCCAGCTACCCAGAGTCGGTGCATTACTTCGTAACATTGGCATGATCATAAAAGATCAAGTCTTGAAAGACCGATTAGTTTAGTAGCCTTGGAAACACTAGATACATTCGTAAATGTTACATTACATCATAAAGTGAAAAAACTACAATAACAAAGTCTCCATAGTCCACTCTCATATCCTCTTCTGACAATCCCTGCAGTTCATTCATAAAATACATCTTCACATCCTGGAAAATATTAAAACATTGAATGGGGTGAGCTCGGATGCTCAGTAAGGTTAACAATATAGTGGAATCTTTCATAAATAAACATTAACATTTAAGGAAATGTATAACTAAAACAAAAGCCTTTTAAACTTGAACTTCAACATAATATGGAAAAAGTAAAATGAGATAATGCCATTCACTTCTTCACATGGATATTCTACTGGTCGAATAATCACATGCAATATCAATAACCACTTTCATAATGATGGAATGTATAATGCCAGACATTCTGAAACATTTTTTCAAGGCCTCAGCCAAGACGTCTAAAATGATTAAGGCCTCGGCCAAAACCATAAATCAAATTGGGAAAGGGCCTCGGCCAATTCCACGTCCAGTTGTCTAATGAGACCTACCGATGCATCGAGGAGCTATAGCGGGCTCCACCCATCACTTATTAAGTCCAATACATTCCTCATATGAATAGGTTTAAACATATCATAAACCATAACATAATCGTATCACATAAAACATGCATAAAGGAAACATAACATTTCCACATTTCAATCACAAGATATCAATACAACACATTGATATAATAAAAACACTTTCAAAACCATTTTCAATACCAAAATAAAAGAAAGTTAAAACTTTTCTATTTATTTTTCATTAAAAAAATGATGGCTTGTAGAGGAAGCTGAAACTCAAATAATGGTCACGGCGGCGGAGAAGTCGTTGTCGCCGCATAAGTATGGAAAGAAAAACATTCCCTTTTTGTCATTTATTAAAACGCTTAGTAAAAAAAGATTCCTTTTGAATAAACGTAAAAGTCAAAGGGGTTTATACACCGTATAAAAGAAAGTTGTGTATAAAACGAAATATGCCTCAATGAAAGGAGATTGAGAGGAAGTCCATACAAAGATCATTTTTAAAATAAAATAGATCTATTATGTGTATTCACTATAATTACACATAAAGAAAGTACAAATAAAAGATATTACATAATAATATCATGACATAATTTGAAAGTAGTAGATTAACCCAAAGAATGAAAATTGGGTTAAGAAACTCCCTTACCTCGTGTCTGACTTGACTCAATCGTTCTTTAACCTCCTGAATAGTAAACTAGAGTTAATATAAACCTTATTAAGAACCATTTTTAATTTCATTATCCTTTTTATATCACTTATTACAATTTTATGAACATTATGTAATTATTTAAGTTAATAACGGTCGTTTTGTCGATCTTTGGTACTTGAGTCAACAATAAATTTCTTATAATTACAAGTTGTTTATGTGGTAGAATATCCATTATCTCCAGAATTATATTCAGGATTTAGATGTCATATATATCATATATATCTAGTATATACATTCATTTATAATATTACGTAACATTTAGAGGTAAGAAATGAAATGCACCGTTCATGGAGACGGTAAGCCATACGTACGCATGAACGCTACATTCATTTCTATTTCGTATTTAATGTAATGAAATCATAATTATATAAAGGTATAATATATTTCCAGTATAATATCATATATAATATCATTTACTCCATCCTTTATACATACCACATATGGCATTAACGATTCACATCACTTTGAGGGGGCGGTAGTCCGCACTTCCTAAAATGAAATTATCGCGTTTTACCCATAATGGAAATCATAAAGTATGCCATAAATGAGAAATACAAAAGCATAAGTAAAACATAAACATATTATATATCATATATAAAATTAGTGACATATTAATGGCCACCTTTGAAGGTGTTATATGAGTGTTGAACAATCATCGTTTCGTGAGGCAGAAATTCTCCATCCACAGAAACTGTATGTTCTTTAACCATTAGATGTAGGTGTGTGTAAGTGTAGCTATAATCCATATTATAACAACATCCTAGTATATTGAGGATACTGGTGTTGTTACAAAATAAATGAATAAAAAGAGTTTAGGGTGTAGGAGAAGAAAAATAAAACAAAACAACATTAGAGAAGACATTACCTCAAAATCGGGTAACTCTTTTTGATTTGAGCCAAAGGCATCCTTGAGAAGGGTTCTTCCCAAATTGAGGCTTATAGGAGTAATAGGGAGAAGTTGGGAGAGTATTTGGGCAGAGTTTGGCCGAGCCAAATGGCTTGAATGTGTGAATCAGGTGGGAGAGGCGGGGGCCTTTTATAAGTGGAGAGGAGGGGCTCTGTTGGAAAGATTGAAATGTTACATTATTACACAATGCTTTTCGGATTCTAAAGGTCCCACACTTATATAATTCGTGTCTATGGTGATAAGGGTTCAAAATCTACCCATCCAATAGTCTTTGGACAAGTGTAAGCCTTGGATTGTACATTATCTTTTCATTTTATTAAAATCGTTAAATAATGAGGTCATCGCTGCATCATAATGATGTCATAAATAATTTAATTTATTTAATGTCTAAAAATTATAAGAAAAAATACTATGATGTAGTAAATCTTTTTATCTTTCTAATTAATATTTATAGTCAAAATTTGGACTTGTGTAACCCCACTTAAAAACTGTTTTAGTAAAACAACTCATGTTTGTGTCAATTTAATTTTAACATTAAATAAATATATATTAATGTCATTTTCCAACTAAAGTGGCTCCATGGGGTCTCCAAGTTGACCCATGGGTTGTCTTGGTCGGCCATGACTCATCCAATAGGAGTAGGACAAGTGTCATGCTCATCTCATATTATTAAAACATTATTTGTACCTTAAACTACACTAATTACCTCTAATCGCGATTAAGAACTTAAAAGTTACTATTCACCAAAAAATTATTTTAATCTCATTGAACCACATTTTACTTCTTAATGACAACCATGTATGTCAGTTTTTTGAAAATCCAATCACAGATGTGGTAATATTTCATTTAAACGAAAAATCAGTTATTTAACTACCACTTAGTGGTTTCACTATTCATCAAAAATTGATGTTTTTCAGAACAATGCCAAAATTTCACCCTATGCTATAATTGATATTCCGAATTCAAAAATGATGTCTATTTTACAAAATTCCAAACATATAAGTTTCATTAATTAATTTTATAATTAATTCCCGCTGTCACAACAAATAGCGTGTTTTTAAGAAACAATTTATATCAAAAGATTGGCAATTGTTTATGTCCAATTTCAATGTTAAATTAATTCTAATAACCACCAATGGATAAAATGGTAAAAATATATTATAATTATACTTTAAAACCACTAAATAGTATAATTTATCACAATAAATTATTTTCATTAAAAATGTTGTTTTATGTATTTTTCACTATTCATAAAAAAATTGGAAGTTCTAAGAAGTTTACAAAAAATTCAACTTAGGATAATTTTGATATTACGAATACAAAAATGAAGTCCATTTTGAAATATAAAATTTCTATAATTTTAAAAAGTGGTTATTACTATTCATAACGGCTATTTTGATTAGTCGTGGTGTTTTAGAACTCGAAGTTGCGTACAATGCAAGCTATTGCATTATTGAATGAGAAGCGTATCGTGGAAGCTCGGGGTGTTACATTCTCCCCTCCTTCAATAAATTGCGTCCTCGCAATTTGAAATTTTTCTTTGAAAGTAAATGGTTGAAAAGAGAAAATACCTTTGAGGATAACCCACATCGGAAATAAGGTTAATAAATATATAACATTAAAAGAAAGCAAGAAAAGTACAAAGGTCACCCGATATATCCCATTCTAGGATTCTATGTAAATATGGATATGGAGGAGAAACAAACCATCAAGGTCTGATGGAGAGTTATAGAAAACAGGATTAGGAGAAATTTTAACCACAAGAAAATCACAAACTTGTGATTGGTTAAACGGTCATTGAATCCCCAGTTGGAAAAGTTAACCAACAACATTTTTGTTTTAAGTTACCTTTTATAATGTTGAGGAATTTATTTAGGAGATTTACTAAGAACGTAAAGGAATATACATACTTGTTATGTATACTTTCATTCGTTAATAAATTTTTACCACAAACCCAACTTTTACTCCAAATGGTAACGGAACTCAAAAATATTCTATTTATCCAAATTGTATAAGGTTCCAAATGTTAACACATACCATTTAGATTAGTAAAATTATTTTGTAATAACCAGGGACTTCCTGTAGGCTAGTGGTAGGAAATAAAGGCTTGTCGCACTATGGTTGTGGGTTCGATTCCTGCAGCTTTGTCCGACGTGACCGGTTATTCCCCACCCTGCAGGTTTTCCTTTTCCTAAAACTATAGTCTCATAATATTCCAAAAATAATCTTCATAAATTTTTTAACCTTAAACATTACTTATCCAAAGATCAACTTAATCCACTCCAACCTTTATAGTTATCCAAAATACCTCTGTCCAGACATTCTCTAAAAGGCCTCTTAATTCCAAAATCAATTTATCAGATTCCCCAAACAAAGTAAAGTTTCTCTTATTGTCACATACTAAAAATATAATTACCTTCAACATATTAAAACCTTACTGAAATCAACAAGTACCGCAGTACAATCCTTATATATATATATATCACATTATTATAATAACCAGAATATAATCCATGAGTCCAAAAGCACCAATACATTAGTTATTCTGCTTCAACTGTAGTAATAGCATAAGATTGTCCTTGATCCCTTGGCCTTTTCTGAGGAATGTTTCCCTGACGCTTAGGACATTCATTTGAATAATGACACATTTCTCTACAATTGTAGCATTCAACATTGATAGCCTCTTTCTTTCCCTTGCAATCACGAGCCTGGTGACCCTTTTCTCCACATATATAACAAACTCCCATTCCTTTTAGGAAAGTACCAGGGTGATTCTTCCCACAATTTTCACATAATTGAAAATCATTCCTTCCCTTTTTCCCTTTATCTGTCTCTTGTTCCACCGTTCTCTTCTTCTCTTGCTTTACATTGTTGTCATAAGACATAGAGAATTCCTTTTATGTCTTGATAGCACACGAGACAATGTCTTCGTATGATGAGAAGGATTGTGATACTAAATCTCGACGGAGAAATGGTTTTAACCCATCAAAGAAACAATCAATCTTACTCCTTGGGATACGTATATAATCGGCAGCATGCCTCGCTACCCTTGTAATGTTAGCCTCATACTTTGCGACATTCTCATCCTCCTTCTGCCTCAGACTCAGAAATTGCCTTTCCATATCTGCTCGATGGTCATGAGGAAAGTATTTTTCTAATAAAAGCTCCTTGAACTCCCTCCATTCCATATTTGATACATCATCATCGTACTTTGTGTTTTGAATCAGCGACCACCACTGATCGGCATCTCCGGTGAGGCGGTAAACTGCCATGACAACCTTCTCCCTTTCACTACTCCCCAAGGCATGGAATATTTTCTCTAAAGAATTTATCCATTGCTCACCTACTATAGGATTTGTACTCCCATTGAAGTTTTGTGGTTGTTTCCTCATGAAATGATCTAGCATTGATCCTCCACATTGCGGATCAGGGTGCTCCATATGAGTAAGGTTATTATTCATAACCTGAGTGAGTTGTCCCAGTATGGTAATAAGTTGGTCAGCACCAGTTGTATCTCCAGATCCACAATAATTATCTTGAGCAGGAGGGAAATCCCTACACGGAGTGCGTGCATTGATACGGTTTCCATTCCTTCCACTAGGCACCATTTCTAAACAATGGAATAAACTAGATTAGTTTATGAATTAAAATACATAATTCTATATTTGTAAAACACTTTACATAAATTGAACTATTTAAGGATATAATTTATAATCATAAAAAGAAATGTTTTCTTTGATAAAGTATATACTCATAACCCTTCATAGTGGTTTGTAATGAAAATGAGAATTATCCTAAGCATATCCCCCGGGAGTGTCGTAACCAAGAGTGCAGCAAGACCCGTTGTTGTGCACCAGTTCCCGTTCGAGTCTAGCTCAAAGCGTTGTTTTCGGGTTTTACCCCTAGGTACATCTGTGCCAGAGCCGCCGCTACCTGCTCGTATCCAGACAGGGATGTATTGCTCGGAAAACTCACAACATCTCTACAATACCAAAATTCTAGGAAGTTCTTCTATACTAATCCTCAAAGTCTATCTTCGGGCTATGTGCTCTAATCAGATTTTATATAAATCTAGCTTCCAAGGTTAGTACTAAACTGCCTCTGATACCAACTGTAACGCCCCGACCCCAGCTACCCAGAGTCGGTGCATTACTTCGTAACATTGGCATGATCACAAAAGATCTAGTCTCTAAAGACCGATTAGTTTAGTAGCCTTGGAAACACTAGATACATTCGTAAATGTTACATTACATCATAAAGTGAAAAACTACAATAACAAAGTCTCCATAGTCCAATATCATATCCTCTTCTGACAATCCCTGCAGGTCATTCATAAAATACTTCTTCACATCCTGGAAAATATTAAAACATTGAAAGGGGTGAGCTCGGATGCTCAGTAAGGTTAACAATATAGCGGAAGCTTTCATAAATAAACATTACCATTTAAGGCAATGTGTATCTAAAACAAAAGCCTTTTAAACTTGAACTTCAACATAATATGGCAAAAGTAAAATGAGATAATACCATTCACTTCTTCACATGGATATTCTACTGGTCGAATAATCACATTCAATATCAATAACCACTTTCATAATGATGGAATGTATAATGCCAGACATTCTGAAACATTTTGTCAAGGCCTAAGCCAAGACGTCTAAAATGATTAAGGCCTCGGCCAAAACCATAAATTAAATTGGGAAAGGGCCTCGGCCAATTCCACGTCTAGTTGTCTCATGAGACCTACCGATGCATCGAGGAGCTATAGCCGGGTCCACCCGTCACTTATTAAGTACAATACATTTCACATATGAATAGGTTTAAACATATCATAAACCATAACATAATCGTATCACATAAAACATGCATAAAGGAAACATAACATTTCCACATTTCAATCACAAGATATCAATAAAACACATTGATATAATAAAAACACTTTCAATACCATTTTCAATACCAAAATACAAGAAAGTTAAAACATTGTATTTATTTTTCATTAAAAAAATGATGTCTTGTAGAGGAAGCCGAAACTCAAATAATGGTCACTGCGGCGGAGAAGTCGTTGTCACCGCATAAGTACGGAAAGAAAAACATTCCATTTTTGTCGTTTAGTAAAACACTTCGTATAAAAAAGATTCCTTTTGAATAAACCTAAAAGTCAAAGGGGTTTATACACCGTATAAAAGAAAGTTGTGTATAAAACGAAATATGTCTCAATGAAAGGAGATTGAGACGAAGTCCATAAAAAGATCATTTTTAAAATAAAATAGATCTATTATGTGTATTCACTATAATTACACATAAAGAAAGTACAAATACAATATAGTACATAATAATATCATGACATAATTTGAAAGTAGGAGATTAACCCAAAGAATGAAAATTGTGTTAAGAAATTCCCTTACCTCGTGTCTGACTTGACTCAACCATTATTTAACCTCTTGAATAATAAACTAGAGTTAATATATACCTTATTAAGAACCATTTTTAATTTCATTATCCTTTTTATATCACTTATTACAATTTTATGAACATTATGTAATTATTTAAGTTAATAACGGTCGTTTTGTCGATCTTTGGTACTTGAGTCAACAATAAATTTCTTATAATTACAAGTTGTTTATGTGGTAGAATATCCATTATCTCCAGAATTATATTCAGGATTTAGATGTAATATATATCATATATATCCATTATAAACATTCATTTATAATATTACGTAACATTTAGAGATAAGAAATGAAATGCACCGTTCATGGAGACGGTAAGCCGTACGTACGCATGAATGCTACTTTCATTTCTATTTTGTATTTAATGTAATGAAATAATAATTATATAAAGGTATAATATAGTTCCAGTATAATATCATATATAATATCATTTACTCCATCCTCTATACATCCCACATATGGCATTAACGATTCACATCACTTTGAGGGGGCGGTAGTCCGCACTTCCTAAAATGAAATTATCGCGTTTTACCCATAATGGAAATCATAAAGTATGTCATAAATGAGAAATACAGAAGAATAATTAAAACCTAAACATATTATATATCATATATAAAAATAGTGACATCTTAATGGTCACCTTTGAAGGTGTTATATGAGTGTTGAACAATCATCGTTTCGTGAGGCAGAAATTCTCCATCCACAGAAACCGTATGTTCTTTAACCATTATATGTAGGTGTGTGTAAGTGTAGCTAGAATACATCTTATAACAACATCATAGTATATTTAGGATACTGGTGTTGTTACAAAAGAAATGAATAAAACGAGTTTAGGGGGTTGGAGAAGAAAAATAAAACAAAACAACATTAGAGAAGACATTACCTCAAAATCGGGTAACTCTTTTTGATTTGAGCCAAAGGCTTCCTTGAGAAGGGTTCTGCCCAAAGTGAGGCTTCTAGGAGTAATAGGGGGAAGTTTTGAGAGTATTTGGGCAGAGGTTGGCCGAGCCAAATGGCTTGAAAGTGTGAAGCAGGTGGGAGAGGTGGGGGCCTTTTATAAGTGGAGAGGAGGGGCTCTTTTGGAAAGATTGAAATGTTACATTATTACACAATGCTTTTCAGATTGTAAAGGTCCCACACTTATTTAATTCGTGTATAAGGTGATAAGGGTTCGAAATCTACCCATCCAATAGTCTTTGGACAAGTGTGAGCCTTGGATTGTACATTATCTTTTCATTTTATTAAAATCGTTAAATAATGAGGTCATCGCGGCATCATAATGATGTCATAAATAATTTAATTTATTTAATGTCTAAAAATTATAAAAAAAATACTATGATGTAGTAAATATTTTTATCTTTCTAATGAATATTTATAGTCAAAATTTGGACTTGTGTAACCCCACATAAAAACTGTTTTAGTAAAACAACTCATGTTTGTGTCAATTTAATGTTAACATTAAATAAATATATATTAATGTCATTTTCCAACTAAAGTGGCTCCATGGGGTCTCCAAGTTGACCCATGGGTTGTCTTGGTCGGCCATGACTCATCCAATAGGAGTAGGACAAGTGTCATGCTCATCTCATATTATTAAAACATTATTTGTACCTTAAACTACACTAATTACCTCTAATCGCGATTAAGAACATAAAAGTTACTATTCACCAAAAAATTATTTTAATCTCATTGAACCACATTTTACTTCTTAATGACAACGATGTATGTAGGATTTTTGAAAATCAAATCACAGAAGTGGTAATATTTCATTTAAACGAAAAATCAGTTATTTAACTACCACTTTGTGGTTTCAGTATTCATCAAAAATTGAGGTTTTTCCGAACAATGCCAAAATTTCACCCTAAGCTATAATTGATATTCCGAATTCAAAAATGATGTCTATTTTAAAAAATTCCAAACATATAAGTTGCATTAATTAATTTTATAATTAATTCCCGATGTTACAACAAATAGCGTGTTTTTAAGAAACAATTTATATCAAAAGATTGGCAATTGTTTATGTCCAATTTCAATGTTAAATTAATTCTAATGACCACCATTGGATAAAATGGTAAAAATATATTATAATTATACTTTAAAACCACTAAATAGTATAATTTTTTCACAATAAATTATTTTGATTAAAAAAGTTGTTTTAAGTATTTTTCACTATTCATAAAAAAAATTGGAAGTTCTCAGAAGTTTACAAAAAATTCAACTTAGGATAATTTTGATATTACGAATACAAAAATGAAGTCCATTTTGAAATATAAAATTTCTATAATTTTAAAAAGTGGTTATTACTATTCATAACGGCTACTTTGATTAGTCGCGGTGTTTTAGAACTCGAAGTTGCGTACAATGCAAGCTATTGCATTATTGAATGAGAAGCGTATCGTGGAAGCTCGGGGTGTTACATTCAATCATCTCGTAGATATTTTCCTCATCTCAATATCATTATCATGTGGTGTCTCTTCTTCTCTCTAGGGTTACATGTATCCTCATTTTGATTTCTAGATCTAAAACCCTCTATTTTTGGATTATAAACGTAAGGTTGATTCATGCTGGTGTGATTGTCATTATTCATGAAAAAATATAAATTAGGGTTCGGAATTGCGAGATCAATTGATCCCATTAGGTTTTTTTATTCTGAATCCCAATTTATCTTAACCATAAATTGTTGTTTTAAATTTATTTAATGGATTTAATATAATTTTTTTATTATTATTATATTTCATTCATTGATTTATTAAAATGCAAATTCCATTCAATTTTGGTTTTGGAAAAAAAATAGTTATTTGAATGAAATTGTAAAATAGTTACGACCCGGAATTTCTATGTATTTTTTTTAAATATATGGGAATATTATGAGTCCATGAATGATGATGGCACACAATTCTAAGGCTTGGAGTTATCAGAATGATCCATCAAATTTTTGTTAATATTAAGTTAATGTGCTTAATTAGTTTTCCTGAAAAAGTGGAATAACCTTTAAACGGTTACTAAGATCAGAAATTTGAGGGCACCATTGCACTCAGCATGGGAGGTTTACCCTAGGCACGACATAAGATTAGTCGTCATTGGCCTCCTTTGAGAAAACCCAAAAATCGCATAATTATTAATAAAATAATTAAATAAATTATTTTATTTTCCAAATGCTAATAACTCACAAATGGTAACTCGGATTAAAAATATGAGAAAATAGCTGACCTCAAGATGGTATTATTTCGTTAAGTAGAAACTAACTTTGGCCGACCCGGGGCACCAGAGAAATTTAGTTTTTGGCCTTAAATAAAATAATTAATTGACAATTATTTTATTGTAAAATTCATTTCTTCTAAATGGTAACTCGAATTTAATATCCAAGAGTACCATTGGGTCTGTTGGGGAGTGTTTCACCTAGGCAGAGCCTAACCTCAACTGGGACAGGTCGAGTGTGACTAAAAATAATTTTCTGAACTGTTTTTCGGGTACATTTAGTAATCACATGAGAAAAATTTTATAACTTTTGAGATGGTGCTTGTAATTGAAAACTGAGGGCACAGTTAAACATGTTGCACCGGTATTCACTTAAAAATACTTTCACCTCGATGGATGTGGGTCGAGAATGAAAGTTAGTTATTGGGTTTTTCATGGAAAATAATAAAATAAAATGATCTCCACTTTATTTTATTTTGATCTTCAATGTGGATATTTCAGGTTCTATCCATCAGTGTTAAACCTCCACATGAATGTTGGATGTGGGGACCACCCCAGCTTAACCTCCCATGAGAATTTATGACGGTGGGGACCACCTGGGTTTTTAAACCTCCCTGAAACCTCCTATTAATTGATAGAAACCTCTCAAGTCCCAATTAAATGTGGAGGGGAGCCTATTGGTATCCTCCCAATAATTATATCCAATGCACATCTTAAATTGTTCTAGCATAATTTAATTAGATTGATCATTTTAAATTTAAATAACCGTGTTGCTGGAATTTAGGAAGGTCCGAAATAAAGTAACCATCATGAATTCCAAAAATCATTACCTACCTCCCTCCCTCTCCTATATAAAGGAATCATGGGAAGAGGTTTTGGGATGGCTTAACCAATAAACAAAATGTTGGTAAAGTGACTTGATGCCCAACACTTGGAGGAATGTGCTTCCTCTATGATGAACACATTCTTCCAATGAAGAAGGCCGGAGATGAGCAACTTCGACATCCTTCCTCGGAACCTACTCTGACGTAGGATATCTTCGACTACGATGATCCGACACCAAAACCGACGATTGAGGAAGACACCGACGACACCAACGTCCGTATTTTCTCAACGATCCATTTTCTTCCACGCGTGAATGTCGAAAAACATCGAACAAAGGTAGGGGTTTATTTGCATGTTAATGATTTCCTTGACATTCTTTTGAGTAATGGAAAAGAATCTTTTCAGAGGCTATTGAATTTGAAGTTTATCATTCTATTTTCTTGATGTACTGATTGCTATAATCCTAAACGTGGAGGTTGGGGGCCAAACTAACATGGCCCGACTCCATCCGCCTATCCATTTGTGATGTTCATTGGAAAGGAAACGAAACGAAGAGGTGACAGAGGAGGAAAGAAAAAATCGCATTACCTGTAGACTCTGCAACCCTCGACGCCCTCATGGTGCTTCGGTCGATCTGGCTCCCAACTGCCACCGGCCTCCCGTGTGCCCGACGTCCACCCGGCCACCTGCCGACATACTGGCTTCTGGTAGCCGACGGCCTTATCTGTGAACGCCGGCCTCTCGGCTACCGTCCGGCCTCCCATGCTCCAGCCGGCCTCCCGAGCAGAGCCACCCATGCCGCGCCCCATGCGCAAATGGCCAAGTCGGCTTTCTGCTCCCCCCACGGCACCTCCGGGCTGAACCGCCCATACACCAGCGTGTGGCTAGGCCGTGCCCTCATGACCAGTCCACGTCCTTGTACTACTCACTACCTTCGTGGCCCGCTGGTCCGGGCCCATCGGGCCGGTCCAAACCAAACGGATCATGCTAGGTCGACCCAGACCGGGTCAGCAAAGACAGGGTCTGGCTGGGTCGGTCCGACCCAGACAGGGTCAACCACCAGATGTCTGTTTGGGGAACCGTCAGTGATGCTAGAAATCTCGAAGCATGAATTCCCCTTAGAGTATACCCCACTGGAGTTTGGTGTATAGTTGAAATATGGTCAGGTTTGATCGTGCACGAATCCAACCAGGCCCCCAGGACTAAAAGGATGACAACTCTCAGACTGGGCATCTAATTGATGTGTTGTCTATTGCGTTGAGACCCCTATGATAAGGCAGAACATCAGGATATTACTTCATGGTACTTCGTGTAAGATGATGTATCGACACTTGGATTGAGGAGTGGACCCTCTCGGAATCAAGCGTGCTTGTGTGGAAACCCTGTGGCTGACTGCACTCTGACAACCGTTCCTGGATCTTGTGTGGGTTTGACAGCTCTAACTACTGTTACTAGATACTGTGTGTGTTCAACAAATCTAACTACAATTCCTGGATCCTATGTAGATTCAATATTTCTGAATACTATTTCTATATCCTGTGTGGGTTCGACAGTTCTAACTACTATTCCTAGATCCTGTGTGGGATCGACAGTTCTGACTACTACTCTGGGATCCTATGTGGGTTCAACAATTTTGATTACTGTTCCTTGATCCTGTGTGGCTTCGACAGTTCGGACTACTTTTCCTGGATCCAGTTTGGGTTCAAAAGCTCTGACTACTATTCTTGGATCATGTGTGGGTTCGATAGTTCTGACTACTATTCCTAGATCATGTGTGGGTTCGAAAATTATTACTATTGTTCATGGATCATGTGTGGGTTCAAAAGTTCTGACTACTATTCCTAGATCATGTTTGGGTTCTGCAGTTCTGACTTCTGTTCCTAGATCTTGTGTGGGTTCAACAGCTCTGACTACGGTTCTTAGATCCTATTTGGGTTTGATAGCTATGACTACTATTTCTCAATTTTTTGTGGGTTCCACAACTATGACTATTGTTTCTGGATCCTTTGTGGGTTTGACAGCTCTAATTTCTCTACCAGGATCCAACATGGGTTCGATAGAATTGAAGATTTGGTGGCTACATCTAATCATCTCTAACTCTCTACAAAAGTTGTATACCTGTTTGAGCTGAGATAGTAACTTTTCTGTTAACCTCATGATTGAGATAGATAACTTGATAACTTAGTTATATGTATGTGAATATACCTATGTGGGTTTAACTACTGATTTCATACCTTGTGGTTTATCCTTGTTGGATTTGGTGAGACCTTGAGGGTCTCGGGGCCCCTACTAATTATCATTATACTCACCATGCACGGTCTATGTACGCACCTCGTTGTGTTGGATACAAACGATAGACAACGATGACCGAGGCTGAGTGTACCAGGATAGGACGGTACCCAGAGGTGGACCACATGGCGTGATGATGCACGGGGGGACGGACGAACATGGAGTGTTATGGACGCTATCTATACCTACCCTTCAGATAGGATTTCCTGGAGGACGATCCATGAGTTTTTTTCCCTTCTTCTAGTACTTGTAATTTTAGTTTCTTGTTCATTACAGTTGGGCGTGTATTTTCAGCACCTTTTACTTGTCATCATGCTTTTGTTATACAGTTTTACTTAGTTTTTTGCTTCCATCTTGTACTATGTTGTGGTCGTTTTCAAGTTATAAAGGCTATGCCTTCCCAGTTTTTTGGATTTACGCCTTTGATGCTAGTCTCCATCCCCTGGCCTATGGAAGGCATGCTTGGGGTGGTCATAGTACGGGCCTCGGGGGATGAGTCGTGATAAATTGGTATTAGAGGAGTTGGTTATAACACAGAACATAGGACTCATATCATTCTTTTATATGAAGAAATAGTGTTAAGTGTAGTGATTGTGGTTTTTAGTTCAGGGAGGCCAGTGTTGGTGTAGAGACCGACGTATCCATACACCAGGACCCTGACATCTGATTTCCAACTCAGTGCACGGGAACACTGATTGTGTTTGTGTTTTCAAAAGTTTTATTCTCGTCATCTCATCTAGATCTGATCACTAGGTATAATATTTTGACCATGTTACATATTTTTATTTTATTATTCCTCCACACAGACAGCTAGCTAGAGTTCCGAGAGTTTTAGGAACTGATAGCTCATCGAGCGAAAAGACTCTGGGGCAAGGCCCTCTTACTATGTTGTCACCTTCAGGTGGTGTATCGGAAACACCAACACCGATTCGGTAGAAGATACCACTAGCCACACTAGCATACGATGCATGATGACTAAGCACATTGCATGAGTTTCAGCTGCATAAGCCTCTGAGGTTTCGAGGTGGGACAGTTTTCCACGCTGTTGAGGGTTGGCTGGAGGCGGTTGGTTAAGTTTCCCGTCTAGTTGAGACACCATTAGAGCAGACGGTGATCTTAGATACTAAGATTTTTCAGCGAGAGACCATGAGGATGGTACGAATAGTGATGAGGCTTTAGTACGTGGACCATTACCCGAGATAGTACCTTCTGTTAGTGTGTTATCTATATCACAACCCGTTGGTCAGTAGTTTCAACCGACAGTATAGGTAGAGGATGCATGTATCATTTGTTCCCTACATGTGTTTCAGCATCAGATACCCCTTAGGTTCTGAGGTGAGACCAACTCACAGGTGGCAGGGGACTGGCTCGAGGAGGTGGCTGAGAGTTTTCTAGAACTTCTACAGCTACGGTAGGACGACATGTCAGTAGCTGAGTATTCATCGAGGTGTACAGATCTTTCCTGGTACTCGATGAATACGATACGATTAGTGAATTAGGGCTCGAGCATCCAAGAAATGTGTGTTTAAAGTACATTTGAGACATAACTATACCTCTATGCATTCCTACTTATACTAGGGTGCTAGAGCGAACCTTTATGGTTTGATTTTCTTTGGCTGAACAGATATAGCCAGTGAATGTTGCAGTGGGAAAGCAGGGAACTGGCGCCAGTCTCAGAGACTTGGGTGTGTAAAATGATTCACGAAGAGGATTCGTTAATGATAGATGAATCTATAGGGAAGAAGATGTGGAAGCAGATCTAGGAGAGTAGCATGTGGTGGTGTAATTTTTGACATGTTACAACCACCCCCTTTTTGTGGACCTCGTCTGGCTCAGGGAGCTGGAAGACAGGGGAAGAGAGTTGTTGCATGCGGTCAAGGAATGTGACCCAAGGGAACTATGAATGATTTGAGTTATGGTCTATGTCTACTAATAGAAATAGTATCAATAGTCATAGGTACCAAACATTCCATTCTTCCACAAATCTAGTCTAGGACATAAAGTTTCCTGTTAAACCATTAACTTGACCCTCACGTCTAGAGATACCTTTGGGTGGAGAATCGATAATCACACTTATGCCGATGGTGAGATATGAACCTTGAGGTGAGAGTTTTGATTGGAACCACTTTGTTGTAGCGTCAAGGCCTTATGAAGTTTGTGTGGGTTTGGACTTGACATCTAGATTTCACACTCAGATTGATTGTAGTAGGCAAAGAGGTCGTGGTTTATCTACAAAGTCGGGATGATGTTTTCCATGGTTGGAAAAAAAAGGAAATCCAGAAAGCACAGTATAAACTCAAGAATAGGAGGGTGCAGCCAGTCAATCATGAGTTGTCTGACCTCACCCTCGTGGTAGCAGAAGTTGACTTTGAGATAGTATATACTCTTGGGAAGGGGAACATGGTAGAAGATGCACTGAGCAGGAGGTCTGGCCTGCATCTGCTGAGTCAGGAAACAAAGCAGGGTTCAGTAGAGAGCTTGGGAAACTTATATGTGATGGATATTGTGAGGATACGTGGAGTACCTTGGACTATTGTCTCCAATCATGATGCACATTTTAATTCTCGGCCATGGAAGGGGTTGCAGGAGGCTTTTGGGACACATCTTCATTTTAGCACCGCCTTCCATCCTCAGAAGGATGGTCAGACTGAGTGGACCATTCAGACCCTCCAAGACATGATGCGTGCTTGTGTCCTCGACTTCAGTTGTAGTTGGGAGGATCGCATACCATTTTTGGAGTTTGCAACCAACAACAACTATCAATCAACCATTGGGATGACATATTTTGATGCATTATATGGGCAACTTTGCAGATCACCTTTGTGCTAGACTGACCCCAGGGAGTCAGCACTAGTGGGACTAGAGATCGTACGGGCTACCAAAAAGAACGTGTAGATCATCCAGGAGCAAATTTCGACTCCACATACCAGGAAGAAGTCGTATGACGATAGGAGAAAGAGACCTATGGAGTTCGAGGATGGTGACCAAGTCTTTCTACGGGTCTCACCTCGACAAGGATTGAGGAGATTTGGTCGAGGTGGAATGTTATTCCAAGGTTCATTAGAACCTTCCAGTTCCTCAGTTGAGTTGGCAAGGTGTTTTACTAGTTACGTCTTCCACCATAGCTACACCAAGTGCACAGCGTCTTCCACGTATCCCAGCTGAGGAGATACATGCATGAACCTTCTCACGTCATCGTCCACGGAGAGATGGATGTCAACAATGGGGTGAATTTTATGGAGGTTCCAGAAGAGATTGAGGATCCAAAGGAGTGGTTCCTTCATGGATATTCGACACCTCTGGTGCACGTTAATTGGTAGGAGGGTAACCTATAGGATAGAACATGATAGGGGAAGGCTCAGATTAATTCTCAGTACCCCCACTTGTTCCCTTAGTTTGAGTTGTGTTTTACGGGGACATAGAGCCCTAAGGTGGAGAGAATGGAAAGACACAGAATTTACTTTTATTGTTTTAAAATATATGATAATTTTACGATTTTGTGAAATCTGACGGCACGTGATTCTGAGGTACGAAGTGACAGAAATTATACGTCGAAGTTATGTTAAGCTTAAGTTAACACACCTAAGAAATTTTCATAAAAAAGAGTAATAAATATTAAATAGTTACTCAGATATGAAATCTGAGGGCACCATTTCACTCAGTAGGGAATGTTTAACCTAGCAGTGACTTAAGATTAGTCGACGTGAGCCTCCTATGAGAAAACCCAAAAATGGCATAATCGTAAATAAAAGAATTTAATAAATTATTTTATTTTTCAAATGCTTATAACTGACAAATGGTATCTCAGATTAAAAATCTGAGGCAACTCCTAAACTCGTGAGGGTATTATTTCTTTAAGAAGATACTAACTTTGTCCGGCGCGGGCCACCATAGTTATTTATTTTTTGGCCAAAAATAAAATAATTAAGTGAAAATTATTTCATTGTAAAATTTGTATCATCTAAAAGGTAACTCTTACTGAAAATATGAGAGTACCATTTGGTTTTTAGGGAGTTTTTCACCTTTTCAGAGCCAAACCTCAATCGGCGTGGGTCGAGGGTGACAAATAAAAATTTTACAAACTTTTTTGGGGTATGTTCAGTAAATGTGCGAGTGACATTTTATAAATTTTGAACCGATAATTGGAATTGAAATCTGAGGGCACCGTTGAACTCGCAGTGTCGGTATTTCATTAAGGAGACTTTCACCTCAATGATAGTAGGTCGAGAATAAAAGTTAGTTTTTGGGTTTTCCATGGAAAATAATAAAATAAAATGATCTCCACATTATTTTATTTTGAGCTTCCATGTGGATATTTCAGGTGTGGTCAATCGGAGCTAAAACATGATATGGAAGTTGGATGTGGGGACCACCACACCTTAACCTCCCATGAGAGGTTATGGTGGTGGGGACCACCCAAACCATAACCTCCCATGAGAGGTTACAATGGTGGGGACCACCTGAGTTTTAAAACCTTATTGAAAACACCCATAAATTGGGAGAAACCTCTCAAGTCCTTATTAAATGTAGGCATAACTTCTTGGTATCCTCCCAATAATTATATCCTACACCCTATTAAATTGTGCCAACATAATTTATTAATCTTGATCCTTTTAAATTTAAATACACGCGTTGCTAGGATTTTGGAAGGTTCTTAATAAATGAACAGTCATAAATTCCAATGATCATTACCTACCTTCTTACCTCTCCTATATATAGGAATCTTGGGATGAGGTTTTGGGATGGCTTCGATAACCGACGAAGCACTGGTAAACTGACATGACACCCAAAACATGGAGGATTACACTTCCTCGATGAATAACGCATTCTTCCAATGAAGAATGTCGGTGAGAAGTGACTTCAACTTCCTTCTTCAGAACCTACTCTGACGTAGGATATCTTCGACTACGATGACTCGGCACAGAAACTGACGATCAAGGAAAACTCCTTTGACACCGACGTTCGTCTTTTCCCAACGATTCATCCTCTTCCCCACGCCAATGTCGACAAACATCCATCAAATGTAGGGGTTTTTTTTGAATTTTATTGCTTTCCATGATTTTCATTTGCAGATTGGAAAAGAATCGTTGCAGAGGCAATAGAATTTGATGTTCATCGTTCTGTTTTATTGATGAACCTATAGCTATCATCCTAAACACGGAGGGCGGGGGCCAAACTACATGGACCAACTTCCTCCACCGATCTCTCTATGATGTTCTTCGGCATGGCGAGGAAATGAGGAGACGACGGAGGTGACATGCAACGACCATGCTTCCCACAGACTCTGTAACCCACGCCCCCCTCGTGGCGCTTCTACTGAACCATCTCCCAACCAATGCCAGCCTCCTGTGCACCCACCAGCCAGCCGACCACCCACCAGCCTCCCTGTTTTTGGCCATCGGTAACCCGTGACCTCGCCGGCCAACTGGCCTCCTGCTGGCCTCCCGGCTCCCGGCCATCGCCGGCTTCCCGTGCGCCCGCTAGTAACCCGGCTACTCGTCGGCCACCCGTTAGACTCCCGGGGCGAGCCTCCTGAGCCGCGCCCCATGTGTGTCGGGACGATATGTCCTTATTGCGCCCCTGGTGGTTCCTCTAGGCCAAACTTCCCTTACAACGACGCTTTGCCTGTTTGTGTCCTCACAACCGGTCTGTGCCCTCGCGCTACTCGTGGCCTTCGCGGCCAGCTAGGTCGGCCCAGACCCAATGGGTCAGGCTGGGTCAACCGAGATCCGGTCAGCCAACACTTGGTCGGGCTGGGTCGGTCCGACTTGGTCGGTCTAGACCCAGGCCCACTTCGACCCATTTACGCTCCTTCGGCCATATCTTTGGCACCGGGAATCCGTTTGATGAACCGTCAGTGGCGCTGGAAATCTTGGATCGTGATAGTCCCTTAGAGTATACTCCACTAGAGTTTGAGGTATAGTTGAGATATGGTCGGGTTGGATCATGCACGGATCCATCCGGCCCCCTAGGTCTAAAAGGCTAATAACTCTCAGACCGGGTGTCTGATTGATGCGTCGTCTGTTGTGTTGAGACCCCTATGACGTGGTGGTCCGTTGAGATATTTTTTCATTGAAATTGTTGGAAGTTTATGTATGAAACATGTCTTGAAAAGTGGACCCTCTCTGATTCAAGTGTTCTTGTGTGAAAACCCTGTGGCTGACTGCTCTCTGACTACTCTTCCTGGATACTGTGTGAGTTCGACAGCTTTAACTACTGTACTTGGATCCTGTGTGGGTTCAACAACTCGGACTACTATTCCTAGATCATGTGTGGGTTGGACAGTTCTGACTACTATTCCTAGATCCGGTATTAGTTCAAAAGTTCTAACTAATGTTCCTGGATCATTTGTGGGTTTGACAGTTCTGAATACTATTCCTGGATCATGTGTGGGTTCAACAGTTCTGACTACTTTTCCTGGATCCTGTGTGGGTTCAAAATTTCTAACTACTTTTTTTGGATCCTATGTGGGTTCGACATCTCTAACCATTGTTCCTAGATCATGTGTGGGTTCAAAAATTCTAAATATTGTTCCTGGATCATGTGTGGGTTCGACAGTTTTGACTACTGTTCTTGAATCCTTTGTGGGTTCGACAGTTCTGACTACTGTTCCTGGATCCCATGTGAGTTCGACAGATCTGACTACTGTTCCAATATCCTGTGTGGGTTTGACAGCTCTGACTACTGTTCCTTGATCTTGTGTGGGTTCGAAAGATCTGACTACTGTTCATGGATCATGTTTGGTTTCGATAGCTTTTACTACTGTTCCTGGATCCTGTCCGGGTTCGACAACTCTGATTTCGGTACCAGGATCCTACATGGGTTTGACAGAATATATGATTTGGTGGCTACATCTAATCATCTCTATCTCTCTACAAAAGTTCCATACCTATGTGAGCTGAGATAGTAACTTTTGTGTTAACCTCACAATTGAGATGGATTACCTGCTAAATTAGGTATATGTATGGGAATATACCCAAGTGAGGTAAACTATTGATTTCATACCTTTTGGTTTATCCTTGTTGGATTTTATGAGACCTTGAGGTTCTCTGGCTCCCTAGTGAGTATCGTTATACTTACCACTACACAAGTTATGCCCACCCCTCATTGGGTTGGAAGTAGACGACGAAAAACGCCGACTGAGGCTGAGTGTGCCAGGAATGGATTGTACCAGGAGGTGGACCACAGGGTGTGACAATACACGGAGGATACGGGCGGACTTGGAGTGGTGTGGAGTCTATATGCAGCTGCCCTTTAGGTAGGATTTCCACGTGGACGATCTAGGAGTTGTTTTCCCATATTCCAGTACTTGTACTTTCATTTTCTTGTTCATTATAGTTGGGCTTGTATTTTCTGTCCCTTTTACTGTTCATCGCTCTTTTGTTATAAAGATTTACTCAGTATTTTGCTTTTAGATTGTAATCTATTAAGCACGTTTTCAGGTTATAAAGGAAATTCCTTCTCAGTTTTTGGGATTTACACCTTTGGTGCTAGTCGCCAACCCCTGGCCTATGGAAGTCGGGATATGGGTAGTCACGGTACGAGCCCTGAAGGATGGGTTGTGAAAGAAAACAACAAATTATATTGAATTAGATTATATTTATTGAAGTTTTTCAGATTTAATTTTTTTATATAAATCGTGGATTATATGTATTTTTTTTCAATTAAATTTTTGAATTTAATTGTGAAAAATAATGTGATGGATAAATATGAAAACCTAAAATTCTATTTAATTGGGAGTTTTTTTATGAAATTTGTGGATTTTGTTCGAAAATTAAAATTTTGAAATTAAAATTTGAAATTTATCATGAAAGTCATTGAATTGGTTTCAAATAATTATTTGTAAAAAATGGCTTAAAATGGTTTGATGGAAAACATAGGATTTCATCCTTGTGTAAAGGCATTTTTTATAAAAAATCAGTTATAGTTTTGAAAATGAAAATTTTCATATTTGAAAGAGAGAATGTGATTTAATTGTATTTCATGAAGTCTTAAAACAAATTTCCCATCATTCTATATTTGAAATAGAGAATAGGATTTAATATTATTTTAATCATTATTGAAATAAATTTCCCATCATTGTTTAGTACTATCTCACATACAAGACATAGAAATTTAGTGAGTCATATTGTGTGGCACATTATAACTAATAGTGTTCTAAGACATCATATCAGCACATCAAATCCCATAGGTGATAGGGATGTGAACAATTTTTCTTAGACCCACTAGGGTGTATGTTCATATTTTTCCCCTCACAGTATTATGTCCCTATATCCTGGATCTATTGTACATATTTTGTATATGACAATGTTTCATGATTATTTGTATTTAACATGTATATATTCCATTATTTTAAAATCTTTTACATTCCTTGTGAATTTATATAAAATATTTATAATAAATTTTTTATTTAATCCATTTTTTGGAAAAGTTAGATTATTGTAAAGAACCCATTTTTTAGGTAATTATATAGTTTGAAAAGTATTTCCAGTAATTTAACTGTTAAGCATGAATTGAAAAATTATTTCCATCTTTCCAGGTGTATATAATGATTTCATTAAATATGGTTTTGATATTCCAAACAAATTTATTGAAAATGGAAAGAGAATTTTTTATTCAATTTATATTAGAATCATGTTATGGAAACATTACTTGAAGTCCTACATGATGTTTCCTCACATCCTAATTGTGCCTCAACGTGACCATGGATTATCTTCTTCTTGTCTTGATCTGTGGTATGGAATCTCTATGTGGTGGTTCAATTTGTTGGTTGTGGACTTGATGAGTTTCATCCTTTTGGGAATTGAGTAGTTTTCAAGTTTTTTTTGTTTTTAGATTTTGTAATTTTGTTTGTTATACATGTTTCATGTCTGGTACAGTTCTCCCACGTGTGTTTTCCTTTTTATGATTTACTGACTTGTATATTTAAATTAGGATTTTTAGTGGAAAATCATTCCAATAATCATTATTTTATGGTGTAATGTGCTATACACTAAACTAGGGGGATCAATATTTCTCATTGAGTTATATCATGGATAATTTGGTTACTAAGGTATGCAAGAAGGTTTGTGTCAATGTGGTTTCAGAGATCTAGGTTCATGTTTTGTCTTGAAGTCAGCATGCATTTGTGAAATCTTCTCAGAACATATGTAGTAGTTCTGATGGAGTGTCTAGTTTGATATCACAAAAATAAACCACATGTCTCTATGGATGGTTAGATCAAAAATTATTTTGAACTATTTCTAGTATTAACCATGTTTTTATTTGGATAAGGTAAAATTCAAATCATATTTGTTTTATCTCTGGGATTAAATTCTCTTTTTTCTCGGGTTGAGAGTAAGTTCGAATCTTCCTTATTATCCACTACTGTTGTGTATAATCATGCCTCCAAAAAGATATATGATTTGGATATAAGGGTAATATACTATTATACCTCAACGTGTGAACCCTGTGGTCGATCTGAATCTCATTTATATAGTTTGAGACATGATATTTTTTCTAAAATAAATATTTTTATCATGAAAACATTCTTGTTTAACTTCTAGTTTTATATAAAATATTATTTCATATTCTGTGTTAAAAGCTCTTAAATTTTTTCCTTAAACCACACTAAAATGTTTTAATTCTAATGATTCTTAAATACACTTTTTACATGTTATCACTTCATTTTGAAATAAATTATCATTATTTAATCCCATTTTACCTGATTACTGTTGATTTATGTTTTAAATACATTCTTTCAAGGACACTTTTATGATATTTCAATTTTTAATACCTTAATACATAATTAGGATACCCATTTCTTTCCATGGGTAACTTGTATGTTATGTTTGATTTCCTTTGTATGATTATTTATGTAGAAAGAATATAAATGAACATGTTATGATGGGTGTTCCCAGATATCTCTCCAGTTCATTAAGTGAAATTTAGTCTCATGAGACATTATGTACAACTATCTTAGTGGTTATCCTTGACTCAAAATATATCTACAATGGTCTTGGTGGTTAGTATTAACCCGTGCTACTCTTTGTTAAATGAGCATTGAATCATTCTCCACTATGTGCAGTGAACCTTGAACTATGCTAAATTAATGATTTAGGTTTCTCTCACATTACTATTAATTCATTATTATATGATCCCATGTTCTACATGTTATGATTCTTTACACTTAATCATGTTCCACGCCATTTTATATTATTATGTTTTGATTTATAATCATTGTGCTAATATTGGTTATTCTATTTATCCCCTTACAATGATTTTATCTCATCCATTTGTTAATGTTATCCTCAGGTTATCATATATAGATGTATGAGCACAATGAATGTTTAAAGATCTTTTTGAATACTAAATAATGATGTTTTTTATTTAGTCCCATGTTTTCAGTTTTATGTACCAAGTCTTCTAAGGCACTAGACTTTATGATCAATGGATTTTAATTTGATGTTTATTTATTCCTAAAATCATATAATATTATGTGATTAATGCTAGGGTATCTATAGTTGGTATCAAAGGAAACTTTTAGTAATTTTTTGGAATTAGGAATAAAGCACATTAGTAAGAACCCTTGGAATAAGACTAATTATGAGAAAACATCCCTAAATTTTGTTCAGTATAGAGTAAGTGTTTTATCAAGAAAATACATCCATGTCTAGAAACTACAAATGTACATGGTTATAGAATAGATGTACCTAGATGTGAAAAATTCGACAAGGTGTTCCGAGCCTGACTCAGTGTAACCTGGTACATGAAAATGGGCCTTACAATGGACCTAGTTTGACACTCCTGATGAATATGCTTTGGTAAATTCATAATCTCATTACAAACCATTATTAATGGAACCAAAAATACTTTAATAATATAGGTTAGGAAGCATATCATGGTTAACCTAGATTGAAACCTAGGGAATCACAAGTTTTTATATACTTTTCCATTAAGAGATTATCCTTCTATGTTTAATGTTTCCTTAATATACTTATTAGTTAAGTATTCAAGCCCCGTAATTTCACTTTATGTTTCTTAGCTAAAGGTGGGAAAAATAAGAACATGTTCCAACAATAAATGTGATAGGTAATGTAATTTTTTTTAATGATGTTACAAATATAATGGGAATAGATTCCAAAACATTATGACAGTACATGCTCAAATGGATCAAGTTATGAAAAAAGAACGTGAATCACGTGGAATTCCCACAATCTCTAATGAAAGATACAGTTTCCATCAAATCCTTCATACGGAAAAGGAATCCCATGTTTAGTGGATCTTATAATCCCCACCTCACAGAATGATGAAATATCTCTATTAAATATATATTATTTATACCTTAGTGATCAGAGGGAGTTAAAGTTGTGATAATGTTGTATAATTTTGATGGGGAAGCTGATCAGTGGTGGGTACTGATAAAAAATATGAATTCCAAGTAGGAAGTTGATGCCATGGATTGGGAGGAATTCCAAAAAATGTTTTTCAATAAATATTTATTCCCAAACCTCTTTCTCTATATGGAAAGTGATTTCATCAGACTTAATTATAAGGAAGATGAGTTTATCAGGGTGTATGAGGAAAACATTAGAAGGCTTTCAAGATACACCTCTGCATTTTTCATGAACACCTAAAGTATGGTGGATCACTTCATTTGAAGACTAATGAAAATTATATTAAAATATTTGTTGATATGTGACTTTGATAGTTATGAGGAGTTCTTCCATCATTCCATCAATGCAGAAATGGATATCAGAGACTCTCAGTGGTCCCATGAGCCCAGTTACAAAATTAGGAAAATGGAGTTTAACGTAGGTGGATCCAAAAAAAAATCTCATGATGGAAGGAAGATTAAACATAACATGTGTCAAAATTGTGGGAAGAAAATCCTAGGAACTATCTAAAGGGAACCATAAAATGCTACAAATGTGGAAGAGTGGGGAATCTAGCTAAGTAATTCTGTAGGAATATGAAAAATCCCACTAACATAAAAGAATAAAGGAAGGTTCATATCAATGCTCATCTAGTAGTGCATCGTTTCAACTACAATGAACATGGGAATTTTTCAAACCAATGCCTAAGCCCAGGGTTTTAGGAGCTAATAAAAAACATCCTATAAGAAAACATGGAAGGGATTATTCTACCACTACTACCGATGTGGAGCTAGAAAACGATGTGGTGATAGGTACAAAAATTATTTACTCAAGAATAGAGAATTTACTATTTTATTATGGTTCTACACATTCTTTCATATATTTCAAGTTTAGTATAACTATTAAAACACCTCCTCAAAATTTTAAGATTGTGTTATCTATCAGAATAGCCAATAGGGAAATTATTGCTTCCAAAGTACATATATCCTCCCCAGTTAATGTTTGTGGATAGGACCTCCAATAAAATCTTATCTTACATCCTTTGGTATAGTTTGATGATATTTTGGGAATGGTTTGGAAATATTTATAGAATGAAAACATCAAAATTTGAGAAAGGGAGATGACTCTACAAATCCTGAAGAATCCTCTAATTATTTAAAAGTGTAGGGAGGAAGATGAATCTCCTTTAGAATTATCAGCTCATGTGTGGATATTAATACCTTATGAGAAAGAATATCTCTCTAAAATGATTAAGACAAAGGAGATGATCATTCTTAAAGATATTCACATCATAAGGGATTACATTGACATATTCCTAGAAGAATTGTATGACCTTCCCCCTGATCAAGAGGTTGTGTTCTCACTTGAGCTTATTCCTTGATATTTTCCTATATTAATGACACCGTATAGAAAGGCCACTGTTGAGTGGTAAGAATAGAAGAATTAGTTACAACAAAATCTGGATAAGGGTTTTATATTACTGATTACTTTAGCTTGGGGTGTGTTAGTCCTCTTCGTCAAAAATAAGGATGAATCAACACGTTTCCAAGTCAAGTATTGTGAGATTAATAAAATAACGATAAAGAACAAGTATCCCTACCACAAATTAATGACTTGTTTGATCAGTTATGTGGGTCAAATTATACTCTCTAGTGGACTCTCTTTTAGGATATCACTATTTAAAGGTGAGTAATGAAGATATTCCCAAGGATGACTTTCAAATGATTTATGGACACTATGAGTGCATAGTGATTCCCTTTAGACTCAATAATTCTCATATGATATTCATGGACATAATGAATAGTGTCTTTATAGATTACCTCAACAAATTTATAATTGTCTTTATGGATGGTATTTTGATATGCTCTAAGAGCAAGTAGAAACATGAGGATCATTTTAATAATGTGTTGATGACTTTGTGAAGGGGGGAACATTATAAAAATTCTAGTAAATGTGAGTTCTGGATAGTGTAAGAATCATTCTTGGAGAATATTGTCACTATAAAAAAGTATTTTTGGATCGTTCCAAGATAAGGGAAATCAAAGAGTGGCCTAGCCCGACATCTGTAATAGAGAACCACATCTTTATTGGTCCAACTAGGTATTATCGATGATTTTTGAATAACTTCTCATGATTTTTGAACCAAAAAAACAAGATGATATGGAATGTATTGACGTTTTTCTAGACTCAATAATGTTATTAAATCTTTATAGAGCTCAAAAAAGGCTTATCATTATTCCAACTCACACACTTGAAAATTAAAGAAATCTTTGTGGTGTACATCAATGCTTCCAAGAAAGGATAAGGCTGTTTACTATTGAAAAATTATAAAGTGATAGCCTATGCCTTAAGGAAGATGAAAATTCATGAGAAAAACTATCCTACACATGATCTGGAGTTGGAAATTTGGATCTTTGCATTGAAAATATAGAATTATTATCTCCATGGGGATAAGTGTGAGATATGTACTGATTGAAATAATCTCAAATTTATACTCACATATAATTAGCTTCACATTCATGAGAAAATATGGTTAAATCTCATCAAGGATTATGATTTCTCAATCCACTACCATCCATGTGAGGAAAATAAGGTGGAGGATTCTCTATGTAGAAAGGATCATGCATCTTTATCAATGATGATAATTGAGAAGGATCCAATATTTTTAGACTTAAAAATAATGTACAATGGAATCATTAATGTATAAAAAGAATCAATACATTCTCAAATTATTACTCAACCTTCCCTTGTAAAGAAAATAATGGACACAAAATGAAATTATGCTGAAATTAAAAAAAGGGTGAAAGATATATGAAATGGGAAATCCTCTGAGTTCATGATCAGTAAGGATGGAGTTGTAAGATTTGGTTCATGACTATGTGTAAAATAAAATCCAGATATAAAGAAATATATTCTAAATAATGCACATATATCAACCTTATCTATTCACCTGGGAGGCAGAAATATATATTTAGATCTCCAGGAGAACTTTTGGTGGGATAATATGAAGAAGGAGATCACTGAATATATGTCAAAGTGCCTTGTATGTCAGCAAGTGAAGTCTGAAGGACAAAATTCTAAAGGGTTGATGCAAAAAATTTCTATTCCAACTTGGAATTGGGAGAACATCACCATATAATGTTTCACTATACTTCTAAGGACATACAGAGGAAACAATGTTATAGGGGTTATTGTGGATCATCTTATAAAGACACCCACTTTATCAAACATCAAGAGTACTTCTCACTAGATAAAATTTATATGGTATACATCATTGAAGTGGAAATGATTCATGGAGTACCACTATCTATTGTATCCTATCATGATATAAGAATAACCTAGATGTTCTGGAAAAGTCTCTAATATACTCGATGCACTGAGTTGAATTTCAGTATGACCTATCATTCTCTAACTGATGGAAAATATGAAAAAACTATTCAGACATTGGAAGATATGTTGAGAGATTGTTATATGGACTTCATGGGAGGATATGACTAACATATTCCACTGGTCAAATTATCCTACAAATATAGTTTCCCCTCAAGCATAAAAATGGCTCAATAGGAATCCATTTATGGGAAACGGTCCAGAATGCGACATGCTTTGATGAAGCCATTGAACATAAGATTCTAGGACCTAAAATGGTTGAAGAAATGGTGGGGAAGCTAAAAAATATTCAGTAACACATCAAGGTATCCCAAATCCGAAAAAAGAGCTATGAATACAATCATCTTGGAGATGTGGTGTTTTAGGTTGGAGACATGGTACTCCTCCACGTATCTCCTTGGAAGAGGATAATGAGATTTAGTAAGAAAGGGAAGCTATGCCCTAGGTACATCAGAACATTCTAGATCCTTGTTCGTGTCAAAGCTGTGGCCTATTGACTAGAACATCCACATACCATGTCTCAAGTACATTATATATTCTATATATCCATATTAAGGAATTATATACCGAATTCTTCACATGTATTTTCTTCAAAAGTGGTGCAGTTGGAAAATGATCGTTCTTACGAGGAGCAACCAGTGAAGATCTTGTATCATAGAGATAATGTTCTACACCAAAAGACTACTCACCTAGTCAAAGTACTTTGGTGTAACCATAAATACAAAGAGACTAAATGGGAACTAGAGGAAGCGATTAAGGAAATGTAGCCAGACCTAATTTCATCATAGTATGTAAAATGAAATTTCAAGGGTGAAATTTCATAAGGGGGGAAGAATTTAATTACCCAATGTTTTATCAATAAAAATTCACATGACACATAAGGGACCACAATACAAGTTTTATAAATCATTAATTAATCAAATAATAACAGTTTCTAGAAGTTAAGGAACCTATACAAATGAAATAGTAACTTGAACTTTCGAATAGTAATTTGACCCTTATGAATAGTAAAATATCCAATTGAATAATAACCCCTCCAATGAAAGTATAAATAAAATTTTTCCATCTTATATTTTAAAATATGGTATAATTATATCATTGTGTATGTAAATAAATATTTTAAAAAATTATTAATTAAGTGTTGGTATTTTTAAAAGTAATAAATATTTAATATTATTTTTATGAATAATTTGATAATTTAAAATAATATTAAAATTCATAAAATTTATTCATAAATAATTGTCCTGATGTCTTATGATTATAAGATAATTTTATGTGACCATAATAAATTATCTGAAGTGTTTGAAAAGTAGTATTAATTTTAAATTTTTTATTTTCCAAGTAAATGATAATTTTAATTAAAAATTAAATTTATCACATTTAGAAAATTATTTTCATAAAATGAAACTCATTTTTTTATTCTACATGCCAATAAGTGGCTAGGTATAATTTTCGGTATTTATCTAAAACTCTTGAATTTTTGGTGAATAGTGAAATATGGTAATTTATGGTATAAGTAAATTAATGAGTTTTTGAGTCATGATTGAGTCATTGATTATGTAAGTGACCTTTGGTTTGTATTCATATGCAAAAATTAATATATTTATTCTCAACAATCATGACTATAAATTTCCTTGTGAAAAATACAAAAAAAAAATGAGTAAAATCATGCGGAAACACCCCTCTCCTCCACTATAAATACCACCCCTCACAACCTATTATCCTAACACCTCTTAGGCCTATATCCTTTACCAAATTATTTTGAAATATCCACCCTATCCAATTCCCCACGTCCAAGAGATTTTTTTCTTAACAAAAGTCCATAACCATTTCCATGTGGAAGTTCTCAAGAGGATTAAATCAATAGGTAAACTCCTCTTCTGTTTTCTTTTAATTTCCTTTTCATGTTCCTTTATTTTATTTTCACTCCTCATATACCATCATCCAAAATGTAAGATAACTCAATTAAAATAAATATAATGTAATTTTATTATGCTTATGTAATAATTATTCATCCTCTCTCTTTCCCCATTCTTTTATACATAAATAGAAAACACTATTTGAGATGTGTTAATTTGTCGCATTCAAGGATGAGGACATTTAAATTTATATTATAATATTCAGGGATAGTATTCAAACCTTTTTTTATGGTTGAAAAATATAATTATATATTCATCCTATCTAATCTTTTGATATCATTATACACACACGATGTCAAATAATAAAACAAAACAAGTTTTTTGTGAGGGAAACTGCTCAAAATAATCCAAGAATTTATGATTAAAGATTTGTCTAAATATTCATCCTCATCCAAAATAACCACAGGAAATATAAGATTAATTAACCTTATTTATTATCATTAATAACATATAACTTTAATTCTGGACTTCAATTTCAATTTGACATGAACTTCCTTAAGTGAGATGATCATGAAAATTAAGAAAAAAAGCAGTAATAAATGATAAAATTGAACATTATAACTCATTAAAAAGGGAATAAAATAACTAAATAAAATTATATTAAATCAATTACATGTATAAATAATTATTTACATACTAGTTAATTAATATAATTTGATTATCCTGGACAATAAGATCAAGGGAGGAACACCTTTATACCTAAGGTAAGGGGTTATACTAGAACATCCATTATTCTGTTAGATTATTCTCTATCTCTATTAACCCAAATGGAATTATATAATATTTTAATTTTTATAATCTAATTTTTTTTTTCCAAAATCAAGTATCATGAACCATTATTACTTCTTTTTTTGGTACATACTTGTTCTTTAAAAGGTTCCCAAATGGAATTATATGCAGTGATCCTTAACTCATGACCTGCTATGTGAAATGGGACTCGACTGATGTTAAATTCATTCTTTATGTTGCTTTCACATTACAATTAATTCATTAATATATTATCTCATTTTCAACATGTTATGATTCCTTACATTTAATTAAGTTCCATTCCTTATTATACAATTATGTTATGCTTTCTAATCCTCGTGCTAAGCTTTATTCTTATTTTTTTTACCTTACTGGGCTTTTACCTCATCCATTTGTCCATGCTATCCCCAGTTTATCCAATACTGATATATGTGAAAAATAGAATTCAGGAGCTATTTATGAATATTAAATAATGAAATGTTTTCTTTAGACCCATGGTTTCTATTTTATGTACATAGTCTTCCAAGAAACTAGAATTTATGTTCCTTGTCTTGTAATTTGATGTTTATTTATGATTAAAATAATGTAATATTATGTGATTGAGGCTAGGGACTCTATAAAAAATCATAATCTATGATCTCGAATTAGCTTCCAAACAAGAAAAGTACGGAACAATGTTTTATTGTGTCCTTCTTGAGGTAATTCCCACCTATCATTAATGGGTCTGCTGATAAGCTAGTTATTGAGAAATGGATTTATAGCATTGAAAAGATATTTTCCATTATATAGATTTTGGAACATGATAATGTTAATATGGATGATTATAATTTGGAAGTGGATGAGTAGTGTAATCTCATCAAGAACATAAGTCAACATGCATAAATTAAATCCATGGATTGGGATGAGTTTAAGAGATTATTTTTCAATAATTACTTCCCACATATTCTTCACATGAAAATGGATAAAGAATTCATGAATATTAAATATAATGATGATGAATTTATCAGTACCTAAAGGGTTAACTTTATGATACATTTTAGGTACACTTCTGACATTATCATCCAACTTGAAAGTATGGTTTACCCATTCTTGAGTGTCTTAAAACAAAGCCCCTAAGGGAATTATCCATAAGGAAATTTAGTATATATAAAAAATAATTCTATGTGAAATAAAGGGGGAGATTAATATTTTAGTTACCCATCAATATCATGGTTTATGTTAAAAAATAAAATTGTACCTCAAAAGAAATTATAAAAACCATGGAGATAATAAAATGATATTTCCATTATCGCCTTAGTGTGGAAGGAAACTTGGAGGAATTTTCCTTTAGGAACTAGTAAATATTTCATGTGTGGAAAGGAAGTTCATTAATCAATCGAATACCAAAGTGATGGAAATAAGTTACCTAATTACATGAATAGTGATAAAGCACCACAGAATATACCACCCACACTTTAGTTTCATGAATTCAAGGAGTATTGACATTATTCCAACCAATTCCCAAATTTGAAGGTTAATGTTGATAATTGAAATCACCAACATCTTAATCCTTGAAAAAAATGGAAATATCTTAAGATCGCTATTTCTATTGAGGGGTATGATAATTATGTCATAAAAGGTACATGTACTATCTATTATAGAACAATTAATGTCTTATTTGATTCTAGATCTACCCACAATTTTAAATGCACTGGATATGCTAAGGGTACCACTACAACACCTCCATGATTAGATGTTGAGTTAGAAATAGAACCCCCTAATGTTATAACAATCCTATCTAAATTCTATGATCCTTATCTAGTTGATGCTTGTAGCGGTTTTATTATAAAAAAAAACTTTTTATTCTCCCCTTCTTTGATATTTATAATATCCTAGGCCTAAATTTTATTTATTAACATAAATCCCACATCAATTTCCTTGGAATGAATGTAATGATTTATATTCAAAAAAAACATGTGATCATCTATTAGTGTAATAATAAAAATGAACTCTTGATGGAAATATAATATATTGTATGGGTCTTGATTCCTATTAAAAATTTGTGTTTATCTTATATGATTTTTGAGAATCTAATCAACAAATATATTCATTTTTTGGGGTCAATTAATTTATTTCCAAAATAATTTCCCATTATTCCAAAAAATTAAAAAGTTGGGTTCTAGATATAAATCATACATGGTTCTACACCTATTAAAAATAAGCCATATAAAATAGAATTGATTTTGTGGTTGGATCTGAATTAAAAACTCTAACAGAATATTGACGAGGGATTCATTCAACCTACTGAGTCACTGTTGGGTGAACCAATCCTTTTGGTTAAAAATAAATATTGATTACTGTAACATTTAATTGACGATCGAGAACTTAACAAATTAACTATCATGAACAAGTATCCTCTACCCCATAATATTAACCTATTTGATCAACTATGTTGAGATCAATACATTTCTAATATTATTATTCATTATGGATATCATCAATTAAAGGTCTCGAGGAAGGATATTCCAAATATATAATTCTATAAAAGGTATGGATAATTTGAAATTATTATGAGTCTACTTGGCCTTAATATTTCCCCCATGATCTTTATATATTTAATAAATTTAGTATTTATAGATTTCATTCATTGGTTTGTAGTATAATTTATAGCTAATATTATTATATATTCAAAGAGATAAGAAGAGCGTGAAGATCACATGAAAATAATAATGAATACCCAAGGTAAGGATAATCTTTATGAAAAAATTATCAAGTGTGAATTCTATATTTGTAATGTTTCATTCATAGGTCATATAATATTAGGTGAATGTATATTAGTAGATCCTTCAAAGAAATATGTTGTTAAACATTGGCACATAACAAAAAAATTGACTGAAATCTATAGTTTTCTTGGTTTTCCTAGATATTATCAGTTCTTTATGAAGGATTTATCAAGAATATCAAATCCACTCACTAAGTTAACTTAGAATAGATCTAAGTTCCTTTGTATAGATGAATGTGAATAAAATTTCATGGATGTAAAGATAAGTATAGTTAGTGAACCTATTATTACATTTCCCTACAGTGGAAACGGTTTTGTAATCTATAGTGACATATAAAAGAATGGATTTGGATGGTTTCCCAAACAATACAATATGGGGACAGCTTATACCTCATTCCAATATATGGTTCGTGAGAGAAATTAACCAAAACCAAATTTGGAGTTAGTTGTGGTATTATTTTAATTAAAGATATATAGTCAATATATTTATAGAGAAATATGTTATATATATATATATATTGATCATAAAAGGTTAAAGTATATTTTTACGCATAAAGTGTTTAATATGAGCCATATAAGATGGTTGGAGCTTTTTAAATATTATTATTGATCAACACATTACCACCCTATGAAATAGAATAAGGTATATGATATTAGATCTAAAGGAATCATGCTATCTTTTCAATGATAAGGATAAAAATATATCTAATATATTTGGATTTGAAAAGGATGGAAATTAAAATCATTAAGGTTGGTTAGAAATCATATCTTTCTCAAATGGGGTTTCAACCATCTCTCTAAGTAAATATTAAAGGTGAATAAAATGAAGATATGGAGTATAAAAAGAAGGTGAGAAATGTTATTGAGTTTAAACATGATTGTGATTGGATAAAAAACAATTAAGAACTGTGTATGTGATCCATTTATACAGGATTTGGATAAAAAAATATTGGATGAATCTCAAAGTTCCTCATTCTCTATTAATCCTAGAAGTACAATGATGTATAGAGATTTGAAATAGTATTTCTAGTCCGACAAAAGAAGAGATATATTAAAATGTATTAATATCATATCATGGTATTTTGTAATGTTAATTATAATAGAAAAAAGTATAGTGGGAAGATACAACCGTTACCCATACTACAATGGAAATGAGAAAAGATCTCCATGAATTTTTACATTTGACTCCCCAAAACATCATAAGAGAAAAATGATATATGGGTTGTAGTTGATTTTTATAAGAACTCAAAACAGTTAATTTTCATTATATATGATTTCTATCAATAATAGCTTTCAAGCATTTATATGAATTAATTGGTAAAGATTCATGGAGTGACACATTTTATTATATGTGCTTCGGATCATAGGTTTTCCTTGAAGTTCCTAAGAAGTCTTTTAATAAGGTCAGGATACAGAGTTGAGTTTTAGTATAATATAGAATCATTAGATATATGTTAAGTGTAAGAGAACAATTAAAAATATTTAGTATTTGTTTATATATTTGTCTATGTATTTAAAAGGTGGTTAGGATAAAAAACTTCTTCTAGTTTAGTTTTTTTAGAAAAATGGATTTATGTCGAATATCTAGATGGATATCGATAAATTATTCTATAAAAAAATGATTATAAATCCAACATGATGGTATGTGATAGTGTAAATAAATTCATTAGGATCTTAAATTTCTCATAGATTGATAGATAAAGATAGATAAAATCATTGTAACATCAAAATAGGTCGACGTCGATAGAATTGAAATACTGAAAACCATCAGCGTGAAGTAGAATTTGAAACTTGTGATAAGGATTTTTTAATTTATACATAAAATAATGTCATTATATTTAGAAAACATTAAATAATATAACATATTAAAATTTCCTTTTTTATATTCTTGATCGAGTAGGTATGGTAGCTTATTGCTTGGCGTTTCCACCGAGTATCTCTCAACCTCACAATCTGTTAAATTTGTATCTCCTGAGAAAGTACATACCTAATACATCACATGTATAAAACTAAAAGGTTATAAAACTATAATATTATATATATTGTTATAAATAACTAGTAAAAATATAATACTAGTGATATTATGTACTATGGAATAATACTACTCACCTGGTGAGAGTAATCTCGATATATAAAAAATTTGAAGAAGATATATGGGAACCGAAGGATGTAATAAAAAAAATAAAACCCCATTTTTATATATCATAGAGTTGAATTTCAAGGGATACATTAATTATAAATGGTGTATAACTTGAAACCCCTATATTTCATGAAATATATTTTTCAAATAAATTTAATTTATTCGATAGCTTGTGTTAAAAGGAATTCCAAATTTAAACGAACCTGGATATACAATTAGATTATAGTTATCACTTATTCATTTTATTGGAGGGTATAAATATGAGTAACTTAATTAAAAAGTAAATTTCTGGATATATATGTCTAAATTAATTAAAATTATAAATAATAAACAATTTAAAATAAAGTGATATTTTTATGGGAAAAAATATTTTTATGCATTAAATGCATTTTTAACTTAATAAATTAAATTGATAACTATTGGGGAAATATTTTAATTAAATTTATATATTATATATTAAATAAAATTTTTATGATTCGTTTTATATTTTTTAGGCATGGGATAATAATAAACAATGTTTCATGCTTAAAAATGAATAATCCTAAAAAGTGGGTTTTATCCCATGTTGTGTTCTTATTTGAAAATTAATTTCTACCACATATAAAAATTTTCTTTTATAAAATTAAATCCATATTTTGGAATTATAATTTTAATATTACTTAAATATGTCACTTTTATTTTTTATCAATATGATCAGTAACTGTGGTAAAATTTATCATATTTATAAAAGGTAAATCAGTTTAATCTAGTTTAAAACTAAGTTATAAGGCCATAATTTTTCATCCTAATTATTATTGGATGAAGGAAATTATAGCCTTATAATATTATTATTGAAAAGGTGTTTTTAATGGACACAATACAATGAAAATGACCTATATAATATTTAAATAATTGAAGGATTTAAAATGCCACTCTCTTAGTTTTAAATATCTATTATATGTCCACATTGGTAAAAGAGAAATTGTTCCAAAAATAAAATTTTCTATATTTATATTACTGAAATTAATTTCATTAAATAAATTTATTTATAATTTTTAGTTATTTTATAATGGTCTAAAATTATTTTATAAAACCGATGTATTATTTCTCCAATTAATAAAAAATATAATTAATAATTTTAAAAATAATAAACTGGTATAATTTTATTGATTTTGGATTTTAAAATCATTTTTTAGATTTATATGAAATATTAGGGTTATTTTAATAATTATTTTCAAAATAAATATTTTATTTATGTCTTTTAAGGCATATAAAATGAATAGTGTCAAAATTGAATATAATAATATTTTATAAAAATAGTATTTTATTAAATTAAATAAAAATAATATTAATATTAAAAGTGGAAAATTATTATAAATTATTTTCTAAAATTTTAACAATTTCCCATTCTTAGTCTATTTGTAACCATGTTTCTTGATAATGTCTTTAATATATTTTAATCTTTTAAAAAATTCCACGACTGCCCCTCCCCTCTATTATAATAGGGAACCCCTGATTTATATTGTTCACACTAATTTTTTCCTCATATCTAGACTAAAATCTAACAAGTTATCTTATCCAATCCCATATACACATTATATAGTTTATTTCCTTCAAAAATGACCATCCCTACAACCCATAAAAGTGTATATAAATGAGTGATTTGGAAAAAAGTACTCACCTTAATCTATCAATTTCTTTTAAATTATTATTATAACATATCTAAATATGTTATATTTATCATAAAATAAAAAATTACATTTAATAAATATACTTGTATGTTATTATTATTATTAAACCACCTTTATTCACCCTCTTTCCATCAAATGAGAAGTTAAAATATCGCCCGTGCATACTTACGACTTACCGTCTATGCGTAACGATATAATTAATTTTTTATCACCAAATTTTATGTATGGTTATTATAATGGGTTTATTGTTTATATAGGATACATAATACATAATTATACTTCTGTAATGAAAATATCATATCTTTATACATACGTCTTTAACTATTCTAAAACAACAATATTTATCATGTGTACCTGTCGACTGCCATATCTATGAAGGGATGTGATTAGTTTTTAATTTATATTTTATTTGGATGATGATAATGAAATAAGTAATGAACATATATTATTTAATATTGACTCTTTAAATTTGAGTTATTATTTACCTTTCTTTCATTCCATCTATCAAGACATGGAAACAGTGTTCATGTGTACATACGTCCCATCGCCTCCATGAATAGTCTTATTTATTTTAATATATCTATATATATATTATATAAATCACAATAAACATGTATATAATGAATATATTTTATATTAATATCATTATTAACATTCTATATATTATGGAACCATGATCTATATAAAAACATATATAAAGAAAGAAGGAGATATCATCCATAATAGTGATTTTAATAAATAAGTATTAATAAAAGGATGTGTAAAGGAAATAAGTAAATAATATATGGTATGATATATATTAGTTTATTTTTTTAATACATTTATAACAAATCAATATTTATTGTATAGGATATTCTAATTCATATGAACGAAGTTGGACAAAAGGTAATATTTTTTTCACCTTTATTTTTTGTGGGACACATGTCATATTAACCAATTATTTCTTTTTTTGTGTGTATATAATAACCATGAAATTATTTTATTATTAATATAAAAAATTTATGGGGATTAAAATATCCATACGAGATTCTTTCTTTCCTGGGGATTAAGATTAAAATGTTACAAAAAATGTAAGGATTTTATTTTACAATCTCAAAATTTATCGAGATTGTTTATGATTATGTTTAAAAAGATGAAATATTATGATATAAATCTATATAAACACATGAACATAATTTCTTGATTTGATGACTGATAAAAACTTTGAATATTCCATTACAATTTTCCATGGTTATTTTTAAGGAAACATTTATTTCCTATTATTATATATATATATATATTATATAAGTGATTTTAAAATGGAAATATATTTTCCTCAAGAATACTTAATGATATTTTAACGGTATTTTTATTCATGAGAGATAAAAAACTTTGATTTAAATTTTTATTTACTAATAATTTGTTCAAACTATACAATTATTATTTGTTATATGGATTTTTAGGATTATGATCACGATATTTCTATGAAAATCATTCCTTTTCCATGGGTTATACTATAATGAAATTATGGTATGTTTATGAAACCTGTTTCTCTTCCATGGGTTACTATATGATGAAATATTTATGAGACTAGTTTATTTTCATGGGTTCAAATGTGATGAATATTTTATAACCTTGTAGAATATATAGTTATTTTTTTTTATGTGTTGGTAGTTAGGTTATAATTAAGGATTATGGTTATATTATAACCAATGGAAATGGTTACATTATAAAGATGTACAATGGTCAAATTATAACTAATTATGGGGGAAAATATCTCCTTTCAATGAATTATTTAAAGGTAGATACATCAAGATATAGAAAGGACTGGAATGGGGAGTGAACCTATTTCGGTAAGGTACATTTTCTAATATGAGAGTTATATGAGTGATCCATAAATACAATGATGGTCTGGGTATTGAACCCAATTCACTAAAATACTCTTTTGAGTGAACCTTGACTACTATGATGGTTAAGGGAATGAAATCAATACCCTATGAATCCTTGGTAATAATCTTTGACTACTAAGGAAATTATTTTCTATAATTATGTGTATTCCAAAATTCCTTAGGTTATTCCAATTTAAGGCTACCATGGATTATATTCTTTGATTACATTATAAATCTTGACTTATGAACTTCCAACATTTATTCAGTGACTCAATATTATGATTTATGACATACTAGGTATTATTTTAAATTATTATGATCATTTTCGCACACCCTTATGTTTATTTTATGCTCTTGTGATCATCAACATCTCCATTTTTCATCCTTACTGAGAATTTGAGCTAACACATTATTATATTTTATATCCCCAAGTCATAAATAATGTTATTAAGTATGACATGTCTATGAATGGTTCTAGTTATGAATAATTTAGTGTAGGATGATGTAGATATTTTATGGACTAATTTTTTTATATTTCTTTGTTTCTGATGGCACTAGACCTATACAATTATTTCCTATATTGTTATCTTATATAATGAATATTTATCTTCTAAGATATCATATTTTTATATAAAATATTGGGTCACTAGAATTTGTAAAAGCATATAGATTCCCCAGGTGAAGCCATTCTAGGCATTTGGTTCTAGGTAGTTTCATAGTCATAGTTGGTGAATGATATGGAAAATTATTTTTCAAACCATATGGCCTTCCAGGATTTTGTAAAATATAAATTTCAATTTTTTTCCATTTTAATATATTCTTCTTGGCCTCTCTTTCTCCTCCCTATCATTATAACATATTAAGAAAACCCTAGGTATGTTCCTCTAATACTTTTATTCTATTTCAATGGTTTTCCTCATTGAATTATTGTGGATTTACTTAGATTAATTCCTTCTAAACCCTTCCACTTATTATATTTACTCCTTTTATGTTTATTTTAGTTCCATACATGAATCCATATATCGATGTCGTCCAATTATTGTGTAAAATTTGGTTAAAATAATGTGGCTTTTATTATTTATGTGTTTAGAGTCCATTCCTTATCTTGTTGGAGTGTTTTCCATCATAAGAAATGGCTTCTTTCTTGATAATTGTTGAGATGAGGAATGTGTTTCATTTTTATTGCATTATATTACATTCTATTGAATACATTTTTGTTGAATGTGGATCTTTTTAAAATTTATTTCTATGTATATGTTCCTGGATGGAGAAGGCATATTTACTAAATGGTTTTAACCCTTCTAATGTCCTGAGATTCCATGCCATGTATTTTTAAAAATTCCCAAGAGGCATTCCAGATAATTTTAGGGTTTTTAAAAGTAGACCATAATGTTAGGTATTTTTTAAGGTTAATTTTGTGTCACATATTTTTAAAACAAGTGGTATTGATGACCTAAAGTGTTAAAGGTGTTTAATATTGGTTTTTTTGATCTGAATGGGAGTATTAAATCATGTGATTAATTTTATAAACCACTTAATAACATTCATCAATTTCAATGGAGGTTAAAAATGAGATGTGTATGTTCTGATTCTTGATTAAATAAATGTTTTAATAAAATAAATTAAAATATTTTATTAGGATGGGCTTAAAAATAATATGAATTTTCTTTCCATTCCTAGTGTGTTTGGAAAGTCTTATTTTGAACCTTATAAAAAATTAGTTTTACAAAAGCAATGAGACCCTATTAATGTCCCTTTATAGTTTTTTACATTATAATGGGTTGTGATTCATGTATTTGGAAACCTAGTGATTATGAATGAGGATTCTTAATGTTAGGACTCTAGAGGTTAGGTGAGTGTATGATTAAAAATGTACAAGTTGTGTTCAATTATATATTCACACACTTACTTGATTAATCATTTAATTTGTTAATATGCTTGAACTTCAAGAGGACTAGGTTGAGATCTAGATATATTAAACACTTTGTATATATAGTGCATCAATTTTGGTTTGTTGAATGATGAACCTAAGATTTATAGAATGTAAATCATGGTGGGTACCTCTATGTAGCTACAATATTCTAGTCGTATTGCAAAGGAGCTTTGGAGAAGTTCCTTTTGGAATAGTCTGATGGGTCTATCATGGATGTGAAATGTTTAATATTTTTAGGTAAGGTTCTTTATAGCATATTTTCGATTGTTATTACCTCATTTATTAGGAATATTTCCTCTATTCTAAGATCTTATTTGGAATTATATTATGGGGTTTCCCTTTGTTCATTTACTGTATCCCCACCTTCTTATAAAATTTAATAGTACCCATGTATTTATTGTTTTTTCTATTAATTTTGTGTAATTGACATAATGGTTCTTGTTTTCATTTTTCTCATAATCTGGTTGTGGTTTTGGTTTTTATTATATTTTTTTAAATATGGATTTTAAAAGATGTTATTATTTTAAGAAAAACTATATTTATTTTTGAATGATCTCTAGAAAACTTTTGTAAAAAAACTTCATGTAAATTTTATTTTTATACAATGTTTTTTGTTGTTTTTTAAGAAAAATTAGACCACATTTCCCAGTTTTACTTATAAATGGGTTTGAAAAGATGTTTTGGGAAACCATTTGAAATTAAAAAATACTATTTGGAGATATGGATGTATTTTTTTTGGAAAAAGAGTTGTTTGTGTGATGGCTATAGTGTGTGGATTTAAAATGGTGGGTTGAAAAAGATTCTTTAGATGGGATAAGTGTTTTCAAATTGTTTTTTCATTTCATTAAAATGATAGAAAAGTGTTTTTAACAAATCTGTTGATGTGTTATTGTTTCATATTATAAAACTATATACAAAATTTATATTTATCAACTATTTCCAAAAATCCATTTTAGGATGTGATATAATTGAAACTACATTGATTAAGAGGTTGGAAACCTGTTAATCTGTTTAGATCATTCGTATTTATTATACTTTATAGTGGGTATCTATACTGGAATTTTTTTCATTTCGACATATGATGGTTATATTTCATTTTTATAGTGACTCTGGGTCACAAGGAGGATTATTGGATCTTTTTGTGTTTTTCATTCATCATTGAGTTTAATATCAAACTCTTTAACATGTTGTATTTTCTATTTATCAATTAGTGTATCCTTTTATATTGTACAATCATTTATATGCTAGTTTACCTTGATTTGGTTATTAAATGGTGCATATATCTAATTTAAATGGTTTATTATTTATTAATTCATTACTTATATGTATGTTGTTTCATGAGTGGTAAATTTATTCCATGGTGTTCTGTGATTCCTATGAACTGGTTTTTAGTCTATAGTGATTCAAAATTCCCTTCTGGCTAATGGTAGACTGGGTAAGTTGTTGGGTAAGATAGAAATATAGGTAGTTTCATTAAATAGGATGGTCCCTATATAACCTCATAATACATGAATTCACCCAAATTAATGGAACATAATTTCATTCTTATAATTAGATTAATATTAAGCTACCTTGATCCCATAATATTTCCACTTCTTCCCTCAGATCATGTGCCTTCAGTTAGTTTACAATATTTTTTCTCAAATTTGGATAAGTAGTGGGAAAAAATTATTTGTTTGATTTCCTTATGTCTAAAATTAGTTTGACACATACTATAGATGATTAAATTTTAGGATTTATTTAAATCTATTCCACTTCATAAGATAATTTTTTTCCCATGTATAAAATATTATTCAACTCCCCATTCTACTAAAAAATGTATTTTGAATCAATCATAAGATGTTATGTATCACTGTATATATAGTAATTTACTAATTTTCACACACACCAATAATTATCATATGCATCATTTTCTCTTATAAAAACAAAATTTTAAAAATAATTTTTTAAGATTAAATTTATATATTAAACATGATGATTATTTTAATTTGAATAGTACAAAAAGTTATGAATCATATTGTTTAGGAACATATTCTACGTATTAACTATAATTTTGGATTAATCAGTTTAACCAAGTACCGAACCCTTTGTACCCCATTATTATTATAGAAACATTTATTTGTTTTCAATAATTTTTTAAAATCTTCAAATAATATCATGTATTTCCTTCACTGGAGAATATTATCTTCACAAAATGTTTCTCTAAAATTTCACCAAGTAGAAAATGATACGTATTATAAATATCTTCCAAAATGTTATACATGTGTGTAATTAATCAATTTTAAAAAGTACATAGTGTTATATATCTTCTTATCTTTCTCTAAAATTTTATATATAACATTGTATCACTCATATTTTTTATTATCCAATTCATTCAAAACAAAATGTCATGTGTCAATAGGTATGAACACATTTTCATTTCAACCTAGTGAAAACACCCATAAATTACTAAAAACCATATAAATTATAAACACATCATAGGATGTGATTTAATTATTCTTAAAATTATATATTTAATGAAAATCATAAATAAGATCTTATTAATAGTGTAATCACAAAATAGACACTTATCTAGGATTAAAACCATCCATTCTGCATAAGTATAAACTAATGTTTAAAATTTTATAAATTTTTTAAAAAATTAAAATTATTTTATTGATCACTCCCCCATTCATAAAGAATAATTTGTTATCATATTCACAAGGGTATCACTTTATTTCATATCAAATTCAATATTTTTTGATTGTAATCATAATATAATTAAGTGGAATTATGATTTTATCAAGTGTCTATTTCATAAATATTTCTCCTTTAAGATATCTATTCCAAATATTATTTCAATCTTCCTTTATACTTAATATGAAAATATTATATGTATGATAATTTCCTTCTCCATCCAATTTTATAATAAACTATAACTTCTTATGTCATTTATCAATTAGAACTTAAAAATAATTTTCCTACCCATTTTTATACAATGAACTCCATAGATGTGTGCAGCTAATCCCAGAAATAAAACATCCCATGATGGAAGGAATCCCTTCAGAATAATTTTAATAGTCATGAAATGAAATAAATTTTTGGGTAATTATCTTTAAAATATTTATCACTCATATTTATTATCTTACTCATGCACATGTGTTTTTTCAATTTAGGAAGACTTATAACTGAGTTACTATCTATTTTATTTCCTCCCATTCATATAAACTATCCACGTTAAATTTAAGGAGTTTTCATGAGGTTTTAATCATTTGTATATGATTGGTTACGAAATTTCATGTTTAAAACATTAGATTCTTCCTGATAGAATTTTTATTGCACTGTGTTCTTTTCCAATTAAAACAATTCCTCTATTATAAACTAAAACTATTTATCATTACCACTATAACTTGGATATCTAATCATTTTAGTGGGAAAATGAAATTTCCAAATTATGTTGTACTTTTTTTCTCTAGGCCATAAAAATAATAAAATGTAATGAAAAATATATATTTAATTAAAAAATACAATATGAAATTTTCAATGAATAACAACCAACTGATTGAACTATTGAAAAAATATGTAAATGAAAAAGACAAATTGGATTGTTTACTCAAATGTTGTAGGGAGGAGTTTGAACTCATCCAAAGGTTCTTTACAATTCACAATAAAGGGTTTATTTTATTCTTCACCCTTAATATCAAATACATCAAATGAAAATATGTTTGTATTCTAAATTGTCTATTTAATTCAAGGTGAAGCATATCATAATTGGGTTTTAACTTGGAATTTAAAAGTATCACTTTATCACAAATTTGGATTTCCTTCCACAGGATGAGTCAATCATGGATATTTCTAGACCATTTCTTATATATAAAGGAGTTCACATATGCTTTCCTACTTTAATAATCAAGTTACACTATTTATAAATTATTCCCTATATTGGGATTACTAAAATCTAGTTTCACCGACTTCACCCACCACCAAATTGGCCTTATTCTATAGTTAAACTAGAAATTAACAAAATTTATCATTAACTATTATCATAGGTTTCATACCTATAAAATTTTAAGGCTTTCTAGTTCTCCCATAATGAATCACCAAGTTTTATAAACCATCCCTTTTTATGGGGATATAATATTCTTTCTTGAATCCATCTTAACTCTCAGTAGGAAACATTATCATTCCCATTATTCTATAGGTGGTAGGCAATAAAATTTTGGTGTTTCCCACAATTATTTTTCATGAATATTTCTATGGTTTCTCTGAAAATGTGTGTTCTTTAATCATTGATGATTGGATATGACTTTTAAAACCTACGAAAATTGGAATCTTATAAACTATATAACTACCACTAAACTATCAGTCTAATTTACATGGGCCCGAAACCACAATGAAACATTAACAACTACTAATAGAATACATTTAACTCCAAAAAATCATTAAATGGGCACATTATCCTTATACACTATATACCAAATATTTCACACAAAAAAATTTATTGGGGTATATTTTGTATCATTGAAATTCCCTTAGTGAACTAGTATTTATTACATGATTTAAAAAGGTTGATTCAATCCTTAAAAACTATATTTCAAAATAAAACAGCCTTTATAACCATCACAGTTAGGTTCTAAGTACTAAAGAATCCTCCACATGAAATTGTGTGATAGAATTTAAGCACAAAATATTACTCTTCATTCGGTATACACATCCTAACCACTCAATTGTATAATTTTTTCCAAATGAAGAAATCCTCTGAAACATATTATTTTGAAAAAAAATTCAATTGATTATTTTATACTTAAAAAATAATGAGGGTGTATTTAAAGTGACAAAGAAGTTTACCATGTCTTTATAGTATATTTTTTAGTTCATCAATGAGAATTTTTAATTTTTTTTCTCTCTCACTAAAGAGACCTTCTTCCTAGGTCATTCAATGGTTTCACTGCCCCTTGTGAGCTTGCAGCATTAGTGGAACTTTATTTCCTCATGTCTTACAAATATTTAGTTTTGGAGACCTTATCTGAGTGGTTCTCTTTAGTTGGGATTCAAATTCCTATTTTTCATCAGGCCTATTTTTCATTATTGTGGTCTTACTATGGGTGGTACCCTTCAGGTCGATGGTTTTGGGCCATTGTCCAGCATCAGTCCATTGTTTCAGACTCCTTGGTTGAATATATGTTTCTTTATCCATCGTTTCCACCCAATTATCTATAGATCTCGATCTAAATTAGTGACTGGTTCTTTGGATTTGCATCTTTCCTATCGGTGACATTGATCTGAGTTTTCTGGTTCCTCCTCAAGACAGAGGATCCTCAACTAGTATCTAGCCCTCTCTCATTTCCAGCTTACTGTACCAAGGTTTCTGGGTCCGTCATATATATGTTGGTTGTGCAGGGTTGTACACCCAAATTTTGGATAATGAAAGGTGTATGGGCATTGGTGTTTCTCACATAGTGTGGTCTCAAATAAGGGGTTGAACACAGTTCTGTTGGTTGTGTAAGTGTGGGGAATGTGAAGGTTTTGGAACAAGGTGTAATGGGGAGTATCTATGGTGATATGATCATGCAGAAAGTGGTTCCCACATAGGTGTTCTACCGTGATATGTTTATGATCATGAGTTTTTTGGATCACCTTTGTGTTGTATGTTAAGTCTTGGTTTATTAATTTTTATGCCCAGGCATCCAATTATTCATTGAAACAAATCCATGGAATCACATCTGGTGAATCATTGGAAAAATATTTTGTTGATAGATAAGGAGAAAGTGACAATATCAAAATAGAGGAATGATGATGTGTTTCTTTTTCATCTCATGTCTCTACTGATCATTGCAAATTTATGCCAAAACAATCTATTAGTCAAGGATATCTGAAAAACATTCTACAACATTCTATATATTTGAGGAAGGTGTTTTTATAAGATTAGTGGGAGAGGGCCTTCTTGTGTTTCAAATTAGTAAACAAAAAATACAATGAAAAGTTTCTCAAAGGTAGGACATGGTACTTTGATAAACAGATCATCATAATGGAGAACCTCAAATGTTGAGAGTTTATTTAGAAAATTAATCTGACTAGCTTTCCTTTCTAGATATGTATCAAAGGAATTCCATTTCTTGGTATACATGAATGTGTTATGTGTGGAATTGGTGGTCGTATTGGTAAATATTTGGAATGGAACCTTTCTGAACAAATTCACTGGGGACCCATTATTTAGATTAGAGCAGTGATAGATGTTGCATAGCCTCTAATAAGGGTATTGTTCCTAGATATTGAGGACTCTAATGTCTGGGTAATCTTTGAATTTGATAATATCCCAATTTAATGCTTTTTTTTTGGTCTTATTGGACATTTAGAAAAGGATTGTGGTTCAAAGAGTGTGAATGAACAAGAAAATTTTATTATGTAATATGGCCCCTGGATCCATGCAAAAAACTATAGGAACAACATTTATTCCTGAGTTTGAAAAAAATAATTAGATAGACTTATGAAGGACTTCATTAATTATTTTTAACTTAATCACAAAAATATCCTCATGTTTGAGCCACTAGAGTTTGCCTCTTGCACTCATGTGGATCAGGGGGTAGAAGGAGTGCCTTTGTGCACCAAAGCGGCTTTGGATGACTCTGGAGAAAAGCAACCCAATTAGGGTAAGGATATGAATATTGTGTCAACTAAGGTCTAGGAATTCAAAAAGGACATGTCCTCACTAATAGTTGGGATGAATCCTCAATGTAAGGAACCACCAGACCCAAGTTCTCGATTGGACCTTTTCTGTGCTAAATACGCAGACCCAACTCTACCTCTAGTTTATGAGTCCCCAATTCCAATATCCCATGATGGGAAATAAATTATTTGGTTAACGTTGTCAGGTGATAAAACATATAGAATGTGGAGAAGGATGATAGGAGAGGATCAGGGTGGTGATCCAGCCACAGCACAACCCGGTGAGTACAAACAGACCATGTAGGATGGTTTGATAACATATATCCTTCCAAATAGTTTGAAAGTTATGGGTAAAAAATAGTTTTGGGAAATGAAAAAGGATGATGATTTTGTGTCCCAGGATCACCAGGAGAAATGAAAATCTTATGTTGGATCTTTTGGGGGCTTGGAAACCCTCTAACAGTTTTTGATCTCCCTCATCGGAGTTCAAAATTCTACCCTAACATAGTTTTTGTATCTAGAACTATTTTGTATAAAAAGGAAGTGGGTATATTGGGTTTGAATAATGGATTTAAGAATGTATTTACCATGGGAAGGCAAGGACACTCTAGTGGCATGTGCCTCTTTTAGAAGGAGGAAATGGGTGTTCATGTTACTAACTTCTCAAGTAAACACATTTCTATGATAGTTTTTGTTCTAGGTACTCCACCTTGGTCTTTTGTTGGATTTTATGGGTGGAATCGGTGTCATTATAAACATAAATCTTGGAACTTTTTGAAACATTTTAGAAACTCTCTCCATAGTCCTCTACTGATTGGGGTCGATTTCAATGAGTTCCTTATTTATCAAGAAAAAGAAGGGGTCTATTGAGGAGTGGGATTCTTTGTAAGAATTTTAGAATTGTATTGTGTTTAACACTCTTCATGATCATGGGTTTTATGGATATCTTTTTACACGGTATCAAGGAAGATAAATATAGAACCTTATTGCTAAATGATTGGATATATTTATTAGCACAAACAAATGGAATAATCTATTCCATTATTTATCTATTTTTTATCTGCCTCCGGTTTCTTCCAACCACTGTCTGGTCATTCTATCAACATTTTCTAAAGTGTAAAATAGGAGGACTATGCATTCATTTCACTTTGAATGTTTTTTGCTCCAAGATGGTAATTGTGAGAAGGTGGTTATGTCAGGTTTTGAAGCATCAAATTGTTACATTACCTATAATATTCATAATATTAAATCCTATTTATAGAGGTGCAGTTTGGTTTGGTTTGGGGATTATGAAATATGCATTAATGCTATAGAAAATATCTTCAAGAGACTTCATACTTTTCTTTGTTATGATTATGTTATCAAGAATATATATTTTTTATAGAGGAATCTTAATGCGGTGTTGAGGGTGAATGAGAGATTTTTGTTACTTAGGGAAAGAGAGTCACATATTAATAAGGGGGGCCAAAATACTAATTTTTTCACAAGATAGCACCTCCAAGGAGGAGGAAAACCACATTACTCAACTCAAGAAACCTGCTAATAGGCTTGTCACTGATAACACTGATATCCACTCCATTATTATGAATTTTTTTTGTAACCTCTACAAAATTTAAGGTATGGACACTACATCATGTCTGATTAGATGTATTCTGAAACTTTTCATAGAGCATATGATCCATAAGTTGGAGAGAGATATTTCTGATGATGATGTTCTTTGCCCCCCCCCCCAATCTTATTCACTCTACAAAGGCCCTGGGGCTTGTAATGACCCAAACATTCATTAATTAAAATTATTATTGATCTAATTAAATGTATTATTATGTATATAAAATATGAAATTCTTTGGTTTTATGATTTTGGATTTCAAAATACCATTAAGAAATGTTTCCATTGTTAATATAGACATTGAATACTGATCACATGATTTGTATAAAAATAGGGCTTTAACAAATCCAATTTACTCAAAAAAGTAAGAGATGAACACATCCAGTAGAATTGCTCCATATGAAGCCCATTTGTCAGATCATAGAAGGGATTTGGTGTCATTGTGATTCTCTCTTGACCAAGCCCAAACTAAGCTTCAACACGTTCATCTCGAACGAAGCTGCCTATGAGAGAAGTGGACGTTGGTAGAGATCACCACCCGAGTGATGTTATCTGAGACAACCCAAGAGTCTGTCACCATTGCACACTTTAAAGATAGGTCTTATGAGAGTGTTATATGGGGTTATGCAACAATACCTTATCACTATGATTATGTGAATTATTTTTTTATAGAATAAAAAATATACATTCATTTTCTTATTGTTACATTATAAATGGGTTTTAATGTACAAATAATATTTTTAGTTAATATTCAATTAATAAATCTATTTTGATGAATAATGTATTGTTTAATTAAATAATAATTTAATAAAACATTATTACTAAATTACATTTTTTTTAAATATAAACGATTGTATAATTTTTATGAATACAATTGTGATTCTTATTAAGGTTTGAAAACCATTTTTGTCAAAACCCATGAATTTTCAATAAATGTCAGTTTTTAATTTAAAAGTAAAAATTAATATATTTAGAAATTTATTTATATAAAATGAATATTATTTTTTTAATCTAGATTTCATAATTATCCAATGATTAATATTTCATAATTTTATGAGATAGTCAAATTTTTGGTTAAAAAATAAATACTATTTAATTATACAATGTGTTTGATGACATCATAATGACCCAATGGTGATGAAATAAAATTCTATAAATTATATGTTTGGCCAATATATGTTTTATATTTAAAATAATATGATTTTATATTTGTTTGATTAATTTAATGGTTCCTTAGTGGACCCTCTAAGACTTATAAGACATTTTAACTTTTTTAAAATGATTTCCTTGAGGGTGTGAATCACCTCTACATAAGAAAGACAAATATTTTAAGAATTAATGCCATTGGACATATCCAATATTTTTTCCACTCCCCTTAAGAAAAAAACATGGGTAAAACCCATGTTATGGTTTTTGGTTTTGATTAGTTTAGTGTGTAGGGTCCAAAACCTAAATAATAAATAATTCACTCCATTTTTCTATATAAACCCACCCATGCTCCCACTTAATATTCAATAAAAGCATTTGGATATCAACCAAACTCTACCCTCATCTCTCTAATATCCTCCCAAGGCACCCCAAGCTCTCAATAATCCACTCTCAAGCCTCTCCCAAGCCTCTGGGATCACACTTCCAAGTAAGGGATTTCATCCTTTCTCATTTTTTTCCATGTTTATTTATTTTGTTATACCATTTTAATTTCAATTAAAAATGTTGGTGTATAATTTATCACCTCCCCTGTACTACCATAATTATTTTTTAATGATTATATACCCCTTTCTCTCTCATTAATTCTTCCCATGTACACCTGTTACTATGCCAATATTTCGTAAGGGATTTCTCTCTTCTCATTTACATTCAAGCAATTCTTTCTTATCATTAATCTTAATTCCATTAAATATATAGGTAAATGTATCTATATAAACCCATTACTATCCATTTAACTTAAATATTATGGGACACCCCTTTTTATTTCATCAAAAAAAATTATGAATTCTTATGTCACGCCGTTATGCTGCCAAAATTGCACCGCGATTTTCCCAGTGAAAGTCATTGTGTAGCGAATACCATGCCCATTTCTCTATCAAGGGTATTAAACTTTATGTGCATTTACTTTTTGATTATATAGTTTCATGTATTAATTCCACATTCCTTTATAGTGTAATAAGTTATTATGTTTAATGAATCCATGTTATATGATTCATGTGGCACAGTTATGCATTAAATGAAATGATTAAGAAGGGTGTACCCGGATAGACCTCCAATGCATTGGGTAAAGATTAGTATCATGATATGTCATGATCAATCAGGGTTTACTCATGATAATTCAATTTTAATGACAGTTTACTCATTCTCCATATTCAATGAGCCTCAACTCATGTTAATACCATGTTAAGTGTTGTTACCACATTTCCATGTCATGATAATCATGCTATATCATGCCTTTATGTTCATATTTCTCTTATGATCCATTGATATTACTATTTCCAAAAATGTGCTATATTATTCATGTCATAACTTGCTTACTCTCTTATTGGGCTTTATATCTCACCCATTTCTTATGCATGTCCCCAGATTATCCAATGCAATGCCCTGTACGCAGGAATGTGTATGGTTATGTCAAAGAAGTTTTCAATAGACAGAATGGCCTGAAGGCCTCATTTTCATTTAATTATGGATAATCCCCCCTTTTATGGTTGAAGGGGAACCCATACATGACCCGTAGGCCCAAGGAACAATTCCATACATGACCTGTAATACATGGCCAGATGGTCCAGAGGCATATATGCCCATTAGGGATAAGGATAAGTATAATAAAAACATCCCTAAAATTTGGTGAGTATTGAGTAAGTGGTTTATCATGAAAATACATCTCTTTCTAGATACGAGAAGGTAGAGACGGCTCTGGAACAAATGTATCTGGGGGTAAAACCCAAAAACACCAATTTTATCTATACTCAAACGGGAACTAGTGAACAACAACAATCCTTGCTGCACTCTTGGTTACAAAACTCATGGGGGATATGATTTGGTAAATTCATAAGCTCAGTATGAACCATTATTAACAGAATAAAAAAATTCCCTAAGAATATATGCTGGGATATAGATCATGGATAACATAGATTGAAGCCTATAAATTCATAATTTAAGGAAATAAAAGTAATTTGTAAGTCATCCATTTTTTTCTTTGGATTAAACATCATCTGTTAACCCTAACTTTCCATTCATTCCATCCAATAGCTGGTAATAGGAGGACTCATGCTAACAATTGATGTGAAGATCAATGTGATGAATGTTTTAATGAGATGTCCAATCCGATAGGAGCAGGAATCGTGAACATTGTCATGATACTCTCTCAGTTAACTCATGTTTTGAATAGAATCATTGGTCTAGAAGAAAAATCAACCCAACTAAGAAAGAACAAGTCACAATTGAGATCTTCATGATAAAAATGACACTTAATTTTAATGGATCATCTGATCCCTCAATCACATAACAATGGATCCACACCATTGGGAGTATCTTCTCCATCCTTCAATGTTACGAAAAATAGAAGGTTATTATAGTTTCTTATCATATGGAGGGAGAATCGGATCAATGATCAACATTGATAAAAAATAAGAAGCTTGAGGAAGAGATCGAGGTGTTGGAATGGAAGGATTTTTAGAAAATGTTTTTTGATAAATATTTTCCTCTCACACTCCATTTTAAGATGGAAAGGTACTTCCTTTCCATCAAGAAAAAATATGAAGAATCTGTCAGATCGTATGAGGAAAACATCACAAGGCTGGCATGATATGCCTCCAGCATTTTCCTTACCCCCAAATTCAAGGTTGACTGTCTCTTTGGTGCGATAAAACCTAGCCTATGGAAATACCTAGTGATCCGTGACTTCAAGAGCTATGAGGAAATTTTATGATGTTTCCTTATAGTCAAAATGGATATCGGAGAATCTCAGGGTTATCATGGGGATAAAAAGAGTAAGGTGGAATTTAATCTTAGCAGTTCGATGGATAAATCCAATGGTGCTAAGAAAATCCACCATCCCACTTACCAAAGGTGTAGAAAGAATCACCACAAATGTTACTTGAAGGGGATGAGGAAATTATTTAGGTGTAGAAGATAAGGGAAGCTAGTTATTAACTACAAACAAGGAAAACCTATGGTTGAGATAGAGGAATGGAATGCTCCATTAGATGCTCAACACATTGTTCATTGCTTCAACTACAAAGAACTACGAAACTTTTGAAACGAGTGCCATCAACTAAGGGTTTTCGAAGGTAACCAACAACATCCAAGGAATAAAGGGAAATATTTGTCCATCACTTCCACTATATTGAACCCCAACAAAAAAGTGGCGGCAGGTACGCTAGTTATTCATTCAACAATAGTGAACATACTTTTTTATTCTGGTTCTATGCATTCTTTTATATCCCAAAAGTTTATTTGAACATTCCCAACACCACCACAACTCATGGAAGTAAAGATGTCAGTGAGAATAGAAAATGGGGAAATCATTGTAACCCATGAATATAAATCCTACCCTATCACAATTTGTGGATTGATCTTATCGGATAACCTCATCATACTCCCTCTGGTGGAATTTTGTGCAATTACTGGCATGTATTGGATTTCCTTATATAGATCAAACATAAATTGTCGTGAGAGGGAAATCACTCTCCATATTGAAAATCGACCCCCGATTCTATACAAGTGCAAGGAGGAGGATGAATCTTATCTAGCACCATCATCTTATGCAAGGATATTATTTCCCTATGATCATGCATATCTGCCTCAGATGATTGAGTCTACGGAAGAAACCATCCTTGAAGACATGAAAATTGTGAGAGAATTCCCTAAAGTGTTTCCCGATGAGTTGTTTGGTCTTCCTCCTAGAAGAGATACTGAATTCTCAATTGATCTTATACCTGGGGAATTTATAATATCCAAGACTCCATAGAGAATGGCTTTGTGGAGCTTGAGGAGTTGAAGAAACAAATACAGAAGAATTTGGATAAAGGGTTTATATACCCAAGTTCTTCACCATGGGGTGCACCGGGCCTCTTCATCAAGAAGAAGGATGAGTCAATGTGAATTTATATTGACTATCATGATCTCAAGAACATGACTATAAATAAAATTTATCTTCTTCCACGAATTTATTTCTTGTTCAATCAGCTACGTGGAGCACAATACTCCTCCAAGGTGGATTTGGGGTCAGAATATTACCATGTAAGGGTTAAGAAGGAGAATATCTCCAATACTACTTTTCTTACAAGATACGGGCACTATGAATTCATAGTAATTCTATTAGGAATCACTAATTATCAAAAAAAATATTCATGGACATGATTAATAGTGTCTTTAGAGATGACCTTGACAAATTTATGGTAGTTTTTATAGATGATATTCTATATACTCCTAAACCAAGGAGGAGAATGAGAAGCATCTAAGAACTGTACTAGAGAGCTTGTGAAATGAGAAGCTCTATGAAAAGTATAGAAAGTTTGATTTCTGATTAAAGGAGGTGTCATTATTTGGTCATATCATCATATGCAATGAGTTATCTCTGGATCCTTGTAAGATAACTGGAAAATATGGATGAACGAGGCCAACATTAGTGACAGATATCCGTAGCTTTTTGGGGTTAGCTGGATATTATCTCTATTTTGTGATAAATTTCTCATGATTTTCAAACCCTCTTACTAAGCTAAATAGGAAGGGAGTCATGTTTTCTTAGAGTGATGAATGCGAAGAGAGCTTCGAAGAGTTGAAAAGGAGGATTATCATTGTGCATGTGATCACATTACCCATAAGTAGAGAAATTTTTGTGGTATTTATTAATGCCTCGAAGAAGGGCATGGGTTGTGTGTTGATGAAAAATGAAAAATTCACTACCTATCCTTCTTGTAAATTGAATGTACATGAGAAGAACTATCCAACACATGATCTTGAGTTGGCTATTTTAATATTCTCTTTAAAATTTTGGAGGCATTACCTCTTTGGGGAGAAGTGTGAAATATACATGGATCACACAAGCCTCAAGTATATATTCCCATAGAAAGAGTTGAATATAAACCAACGAAGATAGTTATATCTGATCAAAGACTATGACTACTCAATCCATTACTACTATGGGAAAGAGAACAAGGTGGCAGATGCTCTGAGTTTAAATGGCCTAGCGATTCTATCACTGATGAGAATTAAAAAGTATCCAATCTTCTTATATTTTATGAAGACAGAAATGGTAATAAAAAATAAGGGAACATCATCAATACTTTTACAAAATATTTCTCAACCGTCTCTTTTGTAAAGGTTAAAGGATGCTCAAAAGGATGATGTGGGAATTCAGAATAAAGTGAAAAATATCAGAAAATGGAAATCCTTAGAGATCAATGTTAATGAAGAATGAATTCTGTGATTTGGGTCAAGACAATGTGTTCCATCAAATCTAGAGTTAAAGAAAGAACATTTGGATGATGAACATAGTTCGAATTTCCTCATTCAACCAAGAAACATAAAGATGTATCAAGATCTCCGATAGAATTATTGGTCAGATAAAATAAAGAAAGAGATTGTTGAGTATACCTCAAAGTTCCTTGTATGTCAGAATGTGAAGGCTGAGAGATAGAAGTATAATGGGATAATGCAACCATTACCCATACCATCATGGAAATGGGAGAACATCACAATGGGATTTGTCATCGAACTTCTAAAGATATATAATAAAAACAATTCTATCTAGGTTCAGGTGGATTGTATTATAAAGAATGTAAACTTCATTACAATTTGAGAGGATTTATAATTAGATCAAATAGAACAGATATATATTAGATAAGTGGTAAGGCTGCATAGAGTAAAAATGTCAATTATATCTAATTGAGATCCAAGATTCACCTCTATGTTTTGGAAGAGTCTCCAACATGCTCTGGATACCGAGCTGAAATTCAGTACGACTTATCATCCTCAAACTGCTGGAAAATCTGAGTGGACTATTCAAACACTTGAGGAAATCTTGAGAGCATGCTCAATGTACTTAAAAGGCGGATGGGATCAACATCTTATTCTAGTTGAGTTCTCTTACAAAAATAGTTTCCATTCAAGCATCCAAATGGATCCTTATGAAGCCCTTTATGGGAAGTGGTGCAAGGCAATAGATTGTTGGGATGCAGTTTGGGAGTGAAAACTATTAGGTTTAGAAATGGTCAAAGAAATGGTGGAGAAGGTTATGACCATCCAACAACACATTAAATATGCTCAGAGTCGACAAAAGAGATATGTTGATAATCATCAATGAGATGTAGAGTTTGATGTCGGAGACATGGTATTCCTCTGTATATCACCATGGAAGAGAGTTATGAGATATGGGAAGAAGGGAAATCATATTCCAAGGTACATCATCACTTTTCATATCTTTTATGTAATTAGAGCAGTGGCCTATCGACTAGAACTCCCACTAATCCTATCCCAAGTACATGATGTATTCCATGTATCACTCTTGAGGAAGTACATACCTAAACCATCACATGTACTCAATATAGAGGTGGTACCATTGGAGAATGACCTCTCCTATGAAGATAAGATGAAAAAGATCTTAGATCATAATGAAAACGTTCTACGAAATAAGACAATTCCCCTCTTGAAGGTGTTGTGGAGAAACCAACGGTTTGAATAAGAAACGTGGGAATTGGAGGAAGTGATGATGCATAGTTACTCATATCTATTTTAGTGTGGGAAAAGGAAATTTCGAGGGCGAAATTTATTAAGGGGGGAAGATTGTAATGACCCAAAATATAATTAATGAAAATTCTTCTTAATATAATTAAATGTATTATTCTGTATAGAAAATATGCACTTTTTTGGTTTTATGACTTTTGATTTCAAAATACTGTTAATAATTATTACCAATTATAATATAGACATTTAATAGTGATAACATGATTATTATAAAAATTGGTCTTTAACAAATCCAATTTACTCCAACAAAGGAAGTGATGGCCACATCCACTAGAATTGCTATATACAAATCCCATTTTTTATAGCTTGTAAAGGAGGTGGCATCATTGTGATCCACTCTTGACCAATACCAAGATGATCTTCAACACATTAAGCTCTAATGGAATCGCCTATGAGATAAGTTGAAGTTGATAGAGATTACCACCCGAGCGATGTTATCCTAGCCACCCCAAGAGCCTATCAACATCAAACACCTTACCCTTCAGCCTTATGCGGGTGTTATATGTGGTTAGGTAACAAGACCCTAGAACTATGATTATGTGCATTATTTTTATATAGAATAAAGTATATACATTCATTTTATTATTGTTACTTTGTAATTGGTTTTTAAATAACAAATAGAATTTTCAGTTAATATTCAATTAAGAAATCTATTTTGATGAATTGATGAATTTTTTAGTTAAATAATAATTTAATAAAATATTATTACTAAATTAATTTTTACTAAATATAAATTATCATTTAATTTTACTTAATACAATTGTGAATTTTATTAAGATTTGAAAGCAGTTTTTGTCAAAACCCATGAATTTTCAATAAATGCTGTTTTTTATATTAAAAGTTAAAATTATCATATTTAGAAAATTATTTAGATAAAATGAATATTATTTTTTGAATTAGGAAATTGAAATCTTCCAAAAGTTAATTTTTCATAATTTTCTGAGACAGTTGAATTTTTGGGTAAAAATTAAATATCGTTTAACTATATAATGTTTTTATGATATCATAACGACCTAGTGGTGATGTGATAAAAAACTATAAATTATATTTTTAGAAAATATATGTTTTATGTTTAAAATAATGCAAATTTATATTTGTTTGATTACTTTTATGGTTCCTTAGTGGACCCTCCAAGACTTATAAAACATTTTTACTTTTTAAAATGATTTTTTTGATTGTGTGACTCACCTATAGATAATAAATCCTATTATTTTGAGAATATAGGACATTGAAATTATAAAATATTGTTTTCCACTCCACTTTGGAAAGGAACATGGGAAAAAACCATGGTATTGTTTGTAGTTTTGATTAGAATAATTTGTAGTGCCCAAAACCTAAATAATATAGAATTCCCTCCCTTTTCCTATATAAACCCACCCAAGATCCCACATAATCTTCACTAATATAATTTGATGCTAAAATAAAATCTTCCCTAATCTCTCTAGAATCCTCTCAAGGCACCCCAAGCTCCCAATAAGCCTCTCCCAAGCCTTTTGGATCACACTTCCATGTAAAATATTTCTTCCTTTCTCATTTTCGTCCAAATTTATTTATGTTGTTATACCCTTTTAATTTCAATTAAAAATGTTGGGAAATGATTTTAAACCTCCCTTATACTTCCCTTATTATTTTTTAATTATTATAAACACCTTAATTTCTCATTAATGCATCCCATATACAACCGTTACTATGCCAAAATTCCGTAAGGAATTTATCTTTTCTCATTTACATTCAAGAAATTATTTTGTATCATGAATCTAAATTCCATTACATATGTTGGGACATGTATATATATGAACCATTACTATCAATTTCATTTAAATATGATGATTATCCCCTTTTTCTCTCATCAACAATTTTTTTTAATTCTTATGTCACACCGTTATACTGTCGAAATTACACGACGATTTTCCAAGCCAAAGTCATTGTATAGTGAATACCATGCCCATTTCAATATCAAGGGTATTAATATTTTTTCAAATTTAATTATTTATTATAGATTTTTATGTATGAATTACACATTATTTTATTTTGGAATAAAGTATTATATTTAATTAATCAATGTTATATGATCCATGTGGCACACTTGTCCATGAAATGAAATGATAATGAAGGGTGCGCCCTGATAGCGTTCTGATGCATTGGGTAATGACTAGTATAATGATACATTAAGAGAAATGAGGTTTTACTCATGATAGGTCAATTTAAATGAGGGTTTACTCATTCTCCATGTGCAATTATCCTTGTCTCTTGCTAATAACAAGTTAAGTGTTGTTGCCACATTTCCATGTTATGATAATTATGATATATCATGCCTTTATATTCAAATTTCTATTATACTCCATGGATATGAATATTTCTTAACATGTACTATATTATTCATGTAATTCCTTTCTTACTCTCTTATTAGGATTTATATCTCACCCTTTTCTTTTGCATGTCCTGAGGTTATCCCATGCAATGAAAAGTATGAAGGAATGTGTATGGTCATTTAAAAGAATTTCCCAATAAAGATGTATATTTAATGTTCTAAGTTGTAATGTAATGTTCATGAGCCCCAAAGACACTAGTTCTTTCAATATTATATGTTTTATCAAGTGAATATTTTACATAATAAATCACGTTTAAGTGCGTAATAATGTGAAGGGTTGTTATAGGGCCTGATGGGTTTCGTTCACTTCTTTTCAAATTCTGCTAGCATATTTTTGGGCATGATGTTGTTACCCTGATGAAGGAGATGTGGGAAAGAAAAAAATCCCTTGAACACTTGAATTAAAATCTTATTTCTCTTATCCCAAAAGAATTTTCCGAAAAAAATTATTGATTTTCTCCCAATCATTTTGTGCAATGTTTTTTATAATGTATTTTCCAAAATCATGGTGGCTAGGCTTAATAATTACCTCTTAAATATTATTACTATAAATAAAATCAATTTTTTCCCAAATAACACTATTACGGACAATATATCCATTTTGTTTGAATTATTTCATTCTACAAAAAATAAATTGTCATAAAAAAGGAATTATTGTAATAAAATTAGATATGATGCATTCTTATGAGAGATTCGAATGAACTTTCCTTTAATTTGTTCTTTCTATGTTGGGATATAGGATGAAATGGATTTTTAATACCATGAAATGAGGGTTTACTCATTCTCCTTGTGCAATTATTCTTGTCTCTTGCTAATAACATGTTAAGTGTTGTTGCCACATTTCATGTTATGATAATCACGATATATCATGCCTTTATATTCAAATTTCTATTATACTCCATTGATATGAATATTTCCTAACATGTACTATATTATTCATATCATGCCTTTATTACTCCCTTATTAGGATTTATATCTCACCCTTTTCTTTTTCATGTCCTGAGGTTATCCCATACAATGAAAAGTATGAAGGAATGTGTATGGTCATTTAAAAGAATTTCTCAATAAAGATGTATATTTAATGTTTTAAGTTGTTATGTAATGTCCCTGAGCCCCAAAGACAATAGTCCTTTCAATATTCTATATTTTATCAAGTAAATATTTTATTTAATAAATCATTTTTAAGTGTGTCATAATGTGAAGGGTTGTTATAGGGCCTGATGGGTTTCGTTCACTTTTTTTCAAATTCTGCTAGCATATTTTTGGGCATGATGTTGTTACCCTGAAGAAGGAGATGTGGGAAAGAAAATAATCCCTTGAAGACCTGAATTAAGCTCTTATTTCTCTTATCCCAAAAGAATATTCCCAAAAAAATTATGGATTTTCTCCAAATTATTTTGTGCAATGTTTTTTATGGAGTATTTTCCAAAATCGTGGTGGCTAGGCTTAACAGTAACCTCTTAAAAATTATTACTGGAAATAAAATCAATTTTTTCCCAAATAAAACTATTACTGAAAATATATCCATTTTGTTTGAATTATTTAATTCTACAAAAAATAAATTGTCTTAAAAAAATGAATAATTGTAATGAAATTAGATATGATGAATGCTTATGAGAGATTCGAATGGACTTTTCTTGAATTTGTTCTTTATATGTTGAGATATAGGATGAAATGTATTTTTAATACCATGAAATGTGTTATGAATTTTTCTTTTAGGATTAATATTAATGGGCCCCATTAGAGATTTTAAATCTCTAAAGAGGTTTTAGGAAAGGGGTTCACTCTTTTTTTTTAATTTTCATTCTTGTGGTCGACATTTTTCTCATATCCTCTTGAAAGTAGTTGAGTAAGAAGTTATTCATGGTGCGAATGTATGCCGAAATGGGTCCCCGATATCCCATCTCTACTTTGTAGTTGATAGTCTCCTTTTTCTCATACTACCCCCAAGAGTGAAACACATTTCTAAAAATCCCTTAACTTTAAGAATGGGATTTTATGAAACATATTAACCTTTTAATGTCAGAATTAACCTTTAATAAAGTCATGGTACAAGAAAAGAGGGAGGAATTGTAGCAAGTGTGTGGCTTAACTCTGGTTGAAAATCATCTGAAATAACTAGGCCTCCCAACCTTTGTATTTAGATCAAATAAACATGTTTTTTATCTAATCATGGGTAGGGTGGAAATTTTGATTGGCTTATATTATTTTAGGAAGATTTCCAAGGAAGGGAAATAAGTTCTCATTAAGCTTGTGGCCAAAGTAATCTCATCGAATGCTATCTCATTATTCAAAATTTCAAAATCTCTAGTTGATCAAATATATTCTTGGTTGGATAACTTTATTTAGGGATCCCATGATGGAAATCATAACACCCAATGGTTTTATTTGAGAAAGTTTGTGTCTCAATGTAACATGGAGGTCTTGGCTTTAGGAATCTCAAAAGTTTTAATGAGGAACTTTTGGCTAAGAAAGGATGGCACCTTCTCTCCAATAAAAATTCCCCTTTCTCAAAGGTTTTCCTTGAAAAATATTTTCCCCAGTTATACTATTTTCATTGATACCTAGGACGACAACCATGTTTTTGTTGAGAAGCATTGGGGCACTAATTCTATTCTTGATAGAGGATGTGTTTAGAGAATTGATCATTGGAATGATGTTAGTGTCTAGATAGATTTATGGCTAGAAAATTGATAAAATTTAATGGTTTTATTGACTAATGTTCCTTGATTCAAATTGAAAGGTTATGAGATCTGATCAATTACTCATGGAGGATTGGGATCGGGGAATGATTTTCAGCTGGATTAATGAGGCTGATCATAATTTCATTTTTGGTTTTCCTCTCATTCCTAGAATGGGCCTTGATCAGATTTACTGGATGGTGGAATCATCTGGGAGATACTAAGTTTTCTTAGGCTATAAAATGTTAGTTCTTGGTTTGGCTATGACCCATCTTGTTGATTACTGGAGGATGCTCTGGTCTCTCATATCTCCACCCATGGTAAATTTTTTTGGTGGCAGGTTTGCAATGGTATTATACCAACCCATTAACTCTTGGTTAGAAGACATCTCATAGAGGACAATTATTGTCTTTGGTGCCTCCAAGATGTAGAATCTCACGTGCATGGAATTACCTTTTGTCATGGGGTGGATGGTGTGTGGAAGTAAATGGAATCAAATTTTAAAATTTTCATTGAACCATTTGTTGGTTTGGTCAAGGATATATAGAAATGGGTGTCTACATTGGAACTAAATGTGTTGGGGCTGCAATGCACAATTTCCTAGTAGACTTGGACTAAAATAAGTGAGAATATATTCCAAATAAAGGTGACCCAAGATCGTATTTGGGTCAAGAGATCCCATGAATGGATGAATTTTGAGAATTCGAATGATGTGAGCCCCTTAATGGGTTTTAATTGGTTTATTTATCATTACAGGACTCCTCCCCTAGCGGGTTTTGAAAAAATTAATAAATGTTTGGATGTATCTTCTAATTAGAGGATTGATGTTGTATTTATTGCTCATCACAGTAATGGATAGGTTGTGGAATCCCGTTACATGGAATTCCATGCCTTTTGGAGTCCTAGGGTGCAAGAGGATTTTTATATTCTTCATGTTATACTTTTTTCTTTATCAAAATATTGTAATTTTATTTTTGTGGAATCAGATATCCTTGAAGTGATTTCTACATTATCAAAGATGGAGGAGGATTTGTAGCCATTTGGACTTATCCCGAGAAATATATGGTCTTTGATCGAAAGAATCACTGAAAGAAAATTTTCCTTTATCAAACGAGGAGGTAATATGAAGGCCCATTGATTAGAAAGCTATAGAAAACATTTCAGTGAAAATTATCGGGATTAATCTTTTCATGATTGGATTTGTAGGCCTAGTGTTCTTTATCAGTAATATATTATCTCTCTTATGTCAAAAAAATTCAATGTTGTATTTATAGGTACATAAACTTTAGTAGTTTTTGAGTGTATTTTCTTTTGGTATACAACTAGGTTATCACATCCCCTGTTGTCCTTGATCACCAATTTGAATTCTTGTAGAATAAGAAACATCATTACCAACCTTGTGTTCTACATCACAATTCTTTATCCAGTATCATAGAGATTCCTGATCTAAATAGATAATTACTTTACTTCTTTGAAGATATGAATGAGATTATTCAACTGTAGAAACTTGAGGAAAAAAACTCTTTCTCTATTATTTTTATAATTAATATGAGAAATAGCTAGGGTCTTTAGAATATAATATATCACAAATGGGTGTCCATTGATCTTTTGAGATTTGAAATCTCATACTGCATTATTAGAAGAAACATTCAATACATCAATGGGTTTATATATAGTTAGTGGTCTAATTGAAAGTTTTGTGGTAAGGATAACATGGAGTTATTCAATATATTTTATGTATGATTCATCAAGACCAAAATCGATATACTTCATAAGAAGGTTAGTCAAATGTAATTCAAATTTACTAAAATATCAAAAAACTCATTTATGAATTCTTGCATGTCCTACAAATTACATAGCATGTTTCACAATGGTGTGGTATGGATGTGTAGAGATGATATCAATATTTTCCTTTTCTACTTCAATTCCTTCGCTAGAAATAATTAATCCCACAACATAATCTTTCTATAAAAAAAATTAAAATTTTTAAAAGTTGAAAACAAATTTCTTTATAGTGGATTTTCAAAAACATTTTTTTTGGATTCTAAAAAAACATTAGAAATATGTTCTATACATTATATATTCATTGATTAATACCTCCAGGAAACCTTCAATCAGATCTGAAAATATAACTATTTTATAGCATTGGAATGTATGCATAGAATTGTATTAGTAAAAGGAATCCTTCATTATGAAAATATAAAAATTAAAACATTTGGTATAGTTATGACCTAATTTTATAGTTTTATAGGGACCTAAAACGGGATATAAAATCCATCAACAAAAAATAACCCTTGTTAGCTAATCTCTCTAGCATATAATCTAGAAAAGTAATAGGGTAGTGATATTTTCAGGTAACATAATTTAAATTTCAATAATATTTACTCACTACACAACTATTCCAGATCCTAGTGGATTCTAGTTCATTGTTTTCATTGTAAAAAATGGTGATTCCAATATTTCTATATACAATATGAATTGGAATAACCAACTACAAGTATAATATAAAATGTATGATATCAGCTTCAAAAAGGCTCCCAATTCCTTTCTTCATTACTTCCATTATGGATGGTATTTGCCTAATTTGAGGCTGCCTCAAATTTTTTGACTCAATCTACAGAAAGATTTAGTGTAAACAAATAGGAGATTTATTCCCGTGAATTTATCCCAGTAATGAGCTAATAAATTGAACATGTTGTATCTACATGATTAAAATTTAGTGTTCCAAATTATGTTCTAACTTATTTCGAATTATCACAGGTATCTTTTTTAATTCTATAATATATACATATTATATATTTTATGTAACAAATTGTAGCTTAATATTAGGTGGTTTTTCTAAGGATGAGTTAAATTCAGTGTTAATTTCAATTGAAACATGTGTTTTTAAAGAAAAAAATATGTGACACAATCAAATACATTAACAAAAATTTCTTCATACAATTCTTCTTTCAAATGATCATTGCACAAGATTGGTCCAAGATTCAGTTTGTTTTGAAAAATAAAATTATTTAAATGGTTTGTGTTTTGAGTTTCTCCTATGTTTATCATTTCAACAAATAGTCGATTTTGTTGACATATGTATAAAGTGGATTCATGATGATAAAGGTTGGAAAAAAATTATTTTTAATTTAAATTTATATAATCGAATATAGTTAAATTAATATTATCCTCACCAATGACAATATAAAGGGTTCCCTCATGCATATTTATGATTTTTTTAAGCTTTAAAAATGGTATAATTAAGATGGTTGGGGAATGAGTTATACCTGTTTCTTATTATATAATTAGGATATATAAATCATGAGTGGATAGTAAGCAATTCACCCATACCAATACACCATCCTAGATTCCTATATTATGTGAAGTATCTTAGTTATCCATTTGTTTGAAAACACTGGTTGGCTAGAGTTCTCCTAACTATAAGAAAGAATATATTTAATAAGTCATAACATTTATCCATCATCCCAAATCCCATATGTAATTATTAAATGTAACCTTCCCTATACTGTAGGGAATAGTAAAATTATATATATATTGATTTTTTCTAGGTAAATATAAATCTATTAGTGTAGAAACAATCCTTAATATACTTCCCCTTGCATCTATGACCAATTTTATCTTTTTAATATAAACATATTATATGTGATTTACTATTGGGGAATCGAATTGATTCAATCTAAAAGTTGGATTTTTAATTTCACCTTCTTGAATGTTTCAATAACTTCTTTTTATATGGTATGATCATTGCTTTTCTTTAGTATAGTTATTCTTGAAGCAATTTCTGGTTGGGGTTTTTGTGCATTTATCAATTTAGATTTTCCTTTTTCTATCTTCACTAATTATGATTTTAATGGTTCATTTACTTCTTATTCCATAGTTTCGAGTTACTCTTCCGTTTAATGTTCATTTCTAGATTCGGGTTCCAAAGGTATATCATCACTTCCCTAAAATATTTTAATAGTTATCAAATATATATAAATCACATTACCCATAAGATTAGGAACTTATTAGGACAATATTTTAACTAAATATTTATATTCCAAAGTGTTCAAGGTGGATATAAATTCTCTATACTAAATTTTCAAATATTTATGTTTGGATGCATGTGTTTTGAAGGTGGACTGATGGTTACCTTAGGGATCTACTAATTGACTCAATATATCCTTACTGGTGGGATATTAAGTCTTTCCTTTGGTTTGGAAACTTGAATAGGGTTGAGGGTTATAGTGGTAACTGATATGACTATAGTTTGTTCTATTGAAATGGTTGCCTTTAAGGATACTAACATCCAAATCCATTATGGACTAATGAGTATAATTTTAATCCTTATTTACTTGTTGGCGGTTGGTAACTACTATGATATGGGGCATTCAAGTTTGTTTGGATCTTTAAAATAATTGAAATAATATATTTAGTGCAATAGGGAATGTAATATTTTGTATAATCAAGGGGAGTTGGACAACGTATCACTCACTTTATTTAATGTTAACAATCTCACAAGGGAGGTTATCTATTCAATTATAACTTCATATAATTGAAATTTATTATACTTTTACTCATTAAAATTTCCAGTTGTAAATATTGTACCACATTTTTATGAATTATGTGAGATCCTCTCTATTAAATCTCTAGACACAACTATATATTTTTTTAATTTCCTTTTTGGAAGATGCATCAATATGGTTCTGGTCATTGCCTATTTAACCTTTATTGAAAAACACCAAGAAGTGGTCATCCTCAAAGGGTTGATATGGGAATAATGTATTCATGAGCTTCTCCTAAAACTCATATAATGTATCTCTACATTTTTTTAATCCAACATGTCTCATTGATCACCAGTTTACTTCTTAAAGTATAGAGGAAGGACCTCTAGATTTTATCCAAGGTGGAAATATTTATGAATAAATTTTTTCATCCATTTATTGGATAACCCTAATTTATATAATGGGAAGGCTTTCCAAGTAATGTAAGATTCTAATAATTCTCTTTGTTTGAAATAATGTTCAATAATTATAAACTCTTTCATATACTTGTTTTGATCCAATCATGATAAGTTATGATACCTTGGTAACTATTGTATTATTCTTTGATTTTGTTCTTTTTTTGATTATTTGGTTCTAACAAAAAAATATTATTATGATTGATATTATATTAATGAGTTTCTATAAGTGTTATATTCAATGCATCCATGTTTTCATTAATTTTCTTAATTTCAAAAGATATTAGAGTTGAAATTCAAGAGGAGGTGAGATAACCTATCAATATAATAATGAATAACTCCATCTACACATTCCTAATAATCCCTCAGTTTCAATCTTTATCCATCAAAATTAATACAACAGGTAGATAAAATCTAATGAGGTGATTAGAACTATAACTTTTCATGTATAATAAACATCTCAAATATTAAAACAAATATACGAGACACTATAAATTTTCTTACTCTTAAAAATATTCAAAGTTAAAGTTTCATGACTATTATGGACTAGGTTTCAAAAAAATAACATTTGTAATTCAAGAGTATTGAAACTTAAATTTTCTCTGGAATGGTTTTATTTTCATTAAATTTTTTTGTTATGTGTGTGGGTTAAACTTTTACTGTAAAATAGAGAATAATATGCGTGACTTGATGAAAATAAAAGGAGTAATGAGAAATTTTTTATGAAATGTTTTCCACTACTATATTAGCATGTTTACCCAAATAAATCATTATTCAAAAAAATTAAACTCTCTTTATCCCTTAATAATTGTAAAAAAATTTTACCAATTTCCCTTTCATGTTAATTTTGGTTTAAGAAAGGGAGTGTGATGACCAATACAACATATTCTAATTTAAATCAATGTAATAAAATATATTTTATAACTTATAAATAAATATGTACTACCCTATATTTCATTGGTAGGAAAGAAAATCCAGGGGGATATGTGTGAAATCTAAGAAGTAAAAAATGTAAAATAAATGAATATTCTATAAACAAAGAAATTTTTTATTTTATATAATAATAAAAATTTCTAATAAGTTCATACAATATAGAATTTATCAATTAATCTAATAATTCATTAATTGGTGGTGGGAGAATTATCCTTGCCTTGACCACTAGGATTATAGTTCACCATAACTCTAGGAATATAAAATTAATAAAGAATGAAAATAAATATGTACAATAATATCCTCCCACAATAGTGATTTTTTGGTCTCTTTTGTACAAAAGGATGAATGAGTTGCAACTCTTATAAAGTTGTGATGAACCTCATGGAAGTATGGATTGATTAAACACACCATGTTTATGGAATGGAATGTATTATTTATTCTCATTTGAATGATATGTTCCTTTGATTCCATAAAATTTCCTCATTTTCCCTTAAATAATAGGCGTCCACTTATATTGAAATAATTTCTCAGAACACTATTATATAAATTCCTTTTAAATTTAGTTTTTTTCTTTTTTATGCTAGTTATTAGCCACTATTATTCAAGGTGACATTATAAATATTTATTTAACATATGTTAAAGAATGAACATAATAAATGTGTAATGGAACTAGTTTTTTACGTTTGATTTTTAATAACCGACGTAAAAAATCATCCACATCAGTACCTATATATCTGACTTGAAAACACTTCGACATGAAGGGGTTTTTATGTTAGTTATTCAAAGACTAACATAAATAATCCTATTCCACATCATTTCCAATATAACCCACAAGGAAAAGCTTCATGATAAGGGTTGTTTTACATTATTTATAAAATAATAGACATAAAAAAACATTTCCCACATCAGTTATTTTAAAACTGACATGAAAAACCCCATTAATAAAGGTTTTTAACATCCATCATAAAATTAATAACATGGAATATTTTTATTATTTAATTTAAACCTTCCTCTTCAATTCTGAAAAAAAAAACAGAAAATAGTAAAAATAGAAATAGTATAAAAACAACTAGAAAATACACATTTAAAATTTAAACATTCAGAATTACAATATTAACTGAAAACAATTTAAAATCCAACCAAACCTACAAAAAGATTTTCTTATTCCACTTGTAAGTCTGTGAGAACTTGTGAACTATAAGGTGGAGAGTTATAAAAATGATTCAAATTAAAATGGAAGTATTTAACATGTATAATGAAAAATAAAATAAAATATTTAGTAACTGTTTAAAAGAAATATAACTTGATTGAACTTTTTAATTGTTACACTAGTAATTATTTTCTACATAAATATTAACACATAATATTTTTACTCTTTGAATTGTTTTATTATTACAATGCTTTTCAAATGAGTTTTCCAATTCAATATAATGTTTTAAGAAATATATCCAAAATGCACTAATTATAAATGATAATTAACCTTTAAATTTAAATATTTTATCATGGTGCTATTTTTCTTTGTTGTGTTTCGAAACAAATTATATCCCTTCATAGAAAATAATATGAAGGAAATAAATTTAAAATTCATTATAATATAAAAACTATTAAGAAATTTAAACTTACACTTCCAATACATTCTTAAAATTTTTCTAAATCCCCATGATATCATTTTTCAAAAAACCCCATATTCATTGAATTCCCCTTTACAATATCTTCCATTGTAATATCATAAACACCTCGAAAAAATATGAATATTATAATATGTAAAGACTACTAGAATCTATTTCTGAATTCATAATCCTTTTTATTTGTTATAGACTACACAATATTTATTTACCTCTAAAGTATTCTTAAAAACAAATAGATAAATATATAAATATTCAAATGGTAAATATAATTAAATACAAAAAATAAATAGAGGATAAAATATTAACATACCTCTATGGTAATATACTGAATAAGTCTATATGGCCAAACTAAAAAGTGGTTGATATTTTGTCCAACAGCCCTAACCTCATCTGTAGGTAATGGTACTCCAACTGATATATCTATAATATCTTTTATAGCAAACCTACGATTCTCTATATATAACTACTGATGATGAATAATATCTACAATATAATATATCATCCCATATGTGATAAAATTATATTAAGGATTGTCAACATATAAATCACAGTAACTAGGAAGTTATTGAGGAGGGGTGTAAGAGTAGTATAAAATATAGGGTCTAAATGTAAAGGTGGAGGAGTGGCAGCTGCTAGTATAGGAGGAGGAGTGTAAGAGTAGTATAAAATATAGGGTCTACATGTAAAGGTGGAGGAGTGGTAGTTGCTGGTAGAGGAGGAGGAGTGGGAGTTACAATATAAAATTTTCATTCCATGTCTGCAAACATGGACTGTACCAATGCTCTAATTTTATCTAACATCGTCACATTAAAATTCTATATTTCATCCTCCAAAGTTTCAATTTTTTTTAAAAACCCTCCATTATAGAAGCTAAAGAATGATGTAACACAATTATCATTGATACACCTATCAAGTATCCTCATACAAGAAATGGGCATTCTGGATTTCCCAATGCTATAGATAAAAAATCATGCCTCCCCTCAGCTGCAAAGACCCCATGTGTTCTTTTCTCTTCAAGAGAATCCTGTATGAATAATTTGAAAATTTATTTAATGATTTAAAATATATAAATAATGGAATTGACTTGAGAAATATAAAAATAAAAAAAAATGTTACAATCCTCTCATCTATAACCTTCAATTATTCAGTATGATGTTTCATTTTCTCTCACATGTTCTCTCTTCATTTTTTCATTCCTATCTAGGGGTGGAGGAGAAACCTCTCTATAGCATGAAGGCTCAGCTCTTAGTTTGTTAAATTTTTCAGCAATCAATTTCTCTTCCAATGATGTATACACACCCTGAGATAAAATATGAGGGTATAAATTTCTATATTGGATCTCTTTATGAGATCTCCTTGATTGTTTTAAATTAAGAATAAGAAATCATTAACAAGATCATTAATATAATAAAACTACTAAAAATTTTCATTTCACTTACCAAAAATGATTCTTGTTTTCTAAATTAAACAAATTGTTTCCATGTGTCTTCATGTATAAAAGGATATATATCACATGGATTATTATGTTTCATTTGCACAAAAATGAAATCAAATGTGAGGGTTTATTTTAAATCCCTCCATCTCCTATCATCCAATGATAAAAATTTCCCCTGACTCCTCCAGTGTTAGTTATATCATGTGTCATTTGAAAAGAAGAAGAAAAATATATATTAATATAAACAATTCAATATTAGTAAAATAAAAAATGAGATTACCAAAATGGTCTCCCATAACTGAGATACTGTTACATTAACAATACTTCTCCAATCATTAATTACAATACTGATTTTTCTTTTACCTTGAACTTATACTAACTTATAGAATGGTTTTTCAATAGGACCTCTTGGAATATCATTTTCACCAAATTCAATTACTATCCTCTTTCATGTCTATAAGCAATTAATAATTTTGGTAAACTTGGGCTACCCCATTCATCAACCCTTGAACTCTTCTTTGGCAATATGGAATTATATGACTCTTTTTAACAAGGATGGGGCTAATTATAAGGTCCCAACCTTAAACCTTACTTAATATTGAAATTAATGAATAATTCACATTGTGGATGTCTTCATGGTTTATAGTTTTATAGAATTAGGACCTAACTATAGCATCTCAAAAGATTACAAAGTAGAAACTTCTACTAAGATTCCATAACATAAAAACTCTTAAAAAGAAACATGTTTAGTTCCATGTTTTAGATAGAATTAATTTCCCTTGATCCCATCCTTGACCCTATTCCACATTAAGTCCTATAAAAAACATTTCAAAAAACATGGGGTGAGAATAAAAATCTCATTAAGGGATACACAAAGAATGAAAACTGTTATTTTTTCAAAACAACAAGTAAACCATGTATTCTTTATCAAAGTAATAATTTTCACCTTTATGAAGTAGTAAAAAACTCTTCAATGAATAAAAGATCATTAATTACCCTTTTGTAACCAAAAGTTTACCATAAAACCCATATAAAGAACACATAACATAAAAAGGTACCTTGGAAAATAAACATACTTAAATGGAATAACCATTCAGTCAACTTCCACACCTACTTAATAGAATATCTATATGGCCGACTTCCATACCCAATGCATTGGAGGTTATAATGAAACCACCCATCCTAGCATTCATGGCACCACCCGTCATATGGTTTATCACGTAACCACCCATAAATTGTCCAAGTACCATCATTACACATAAAATATTAAAAATATAAACATTTCAATAACAACATTTCATTTGCAATCACAATAAGTAATTCCAAGATATTGAATTAAGCAATCCATTTTCAAAAACCATTTAAAAAAGATTTTTGAATCAAAGTGTCCCATACCACTTTGAATCTTTTAATGGAATTATAATTTTAAAACATTAATGTCCATATAAACATATACTGAAAACAATTTTGAAAACATTGACATTAGAGATAAATATTTAGGATAATGAATCTTTAAATCATTTAAAACGATATTTTTGTTATAGAGTTTTTAACAAAATAATAGAATCTAGAATACTAATAATTGCAGAAAAAAATGTAATCAGAGCTTTATAATATCATGAGAATAAAGGGATTCATGATATAATATGTCAAAGGATAGTATACACACCATATAAGTGTGAATTGGTGCATAACAACAATGAAGCCTCAATAGAAATGTAAATTGAGATAAAATCCATTATAAAGATGGTATCCTTAAATTAAGGATAAATCTATCACATAATTATGTGTGAGAAATATAAATACACCCAATATAAGTGGATATTATGGGTGAAACAATCAGAGGTAATTCACACATAATCTTGGAAAAACAAAACAAATGACATAGATATTAAACTCAATGAAATGAGATTGAGTTATGATTTCCCATACAAGTTCGTATGAATTTATCAATGAGATGATTATGTGTAGATATAATATATCCACAAAAAGGTATGTAGAAATTACAACATAGAGATTCCACACATAATCTTGGCATAATAAAATTAATAAGTAGAGGTTTAACCCAAAGAATTGAAAGTGGGTTAAGAAGTTCCCCTACAGAAATCTGACAGCCTAAAGGCGTCACTTTAAAATTCAGAAAATGATTTTACGAGAGAGAAAATGGTATCTCATCACTTGGACATAAAATTTAGATAAATAATGATATAGAATAACATATCCCAACATAATAGTATGTGAATTAAAAGACATAACAAAAGATGTTTTTTAAAAAGAGGTGGGTGAAAGGTCACCTTACCGAGTTGGGTAACTTTCGAAACGTACACCCCATGGAAGAAGGTTCATTCAATAAAGATGTAAATACCCATAAATGAAATTATACTACAAAAAGTGTATATTAATGGGAAGTACATACACCACTCAAAGGAAATAGTGTAAAACATAGCATAAATGTCACAGGAATAAAAGTGAGATGAAAAATCCCTTACGGAAACTCGACAGCCTAACAGCGCCACTTAAAACTTCCAAAAATGGATTTATGAGATCAAATAGGTTCTCTCATAATATGAACATAAAAATTAAAATATTAGTAATATAAAATAACATCCCCAAGCATAAGAAAGATTATCTTAAAAGAAATGACATAAAAGAGTGTACTTAAAAAGAAAGAGAGGGGTAGGATCCCTTACCTCAAGTCCGACTTGTCTTGTTCGTTTCTTTATATTCCTGAATAATAAACATTGATCAATTTATAATTTATTAAGGACCTAATTTAAATATTATTATTCAGTTCATATCACATGTTATTACGTTATAATAATTGGTTAATAATGTGAGTTCATATCAGACGTTTTTGTCGATGTTTGGTACATGAGTCAAAAATGAACTTGTTTGAAAATGATTGTCCATGTAGTTATATGTAAATAATCTCCAGAATAGTATTAATTATTTAAATATCATATATATCCAGTAAATATTCATTTTATACTACTCCATAACATTTGGAGATAAAAAGAAATGAAATGCATCGTTCATGGAGACGTTAGGCAATACGTACGCTTTAACTCTACTTTCATTTCTTTGTCATATTAATGTAATTAAAAATAATTGAGATATATATATATATATATATATATATATTATAATTCTAGTATAATATATATATTATATTGGTCACATATGTTCATTAATTTCATTCTTTATACATTCCAAGTATTGCATGAACGAGTCACATCACTTGAGGGGGGGAAGTCCACACTTCCTCGTATGAAATTACCGCGGTTGCACAACATGAAAAGAATAAAGGAATGTTTTAAATATAAAATTCAGAAGAATATAGAAAACATAAATACCATATATATCATACATAAAATATAGTGACATCATAATGGCCACCATGAAATGTGTTAAGAGAACATTGAACAATCATCGTTTCGTGAGGCAGAAATTTTACATCCACAAAAACAGTATGTTCTTTAACCATTAGATGAAGGTGTCTGTAAGATTAGCTCTAATACATCACATAACAACATACTAGTATATTGAATATAGTGGTTTTGTTACAAAATAAAGGAATAAAAATAGTTTAGAGGGTTGGAGAAGAAAAATAAAACATAAGAACACAAGATAGGACACTACATTTAAATCGGGATGTGGAGAGATAAAATAGGCAGGGTTTGGCCGAGCCAAAGGCTTGAGAGGTGTGTGTAAGGTGGTAGAGGTGGGGGCCTTTTATTAGAGGAGAGGAGGGGCACTCTTGGAAAGTCAAAAAAAGTTACATTATTTTCAAATGAGTTTCAGATTTTAAAGGCCCCACATTGATATATTTCTAAGATAAGGTGATAAGGGTTCGAAATACACCCATTAAATAGGTTTCTGGCATGTGTAGGTCTTAGATTTTACATTAACTTTTCATTTTATTTAAATCGTTAAATAATGAGGTAATCGCTGCATCATCATAATGTCATAAATAATATAATTTTTTTAATGTCTAAAAATTATAAAAAAAAATTCATGATGTAGGAAATCGTTTTATATTCTTAATGAATATTTATAGTTGAAAATATGACTTGTATAACCCCATCTAAAAATTGTTTTATTAAAACAACACATGTTTGTGACATTTTAATTTTAACTTTAAATAAAAATTTATTAATTTCATTTTCCAAGAAAAGTGGCTCTAGGGGGTCTCCATGTTGACTCATGGATTTTCTTTGCCGGCCATGACACATCCAATGAGGTTAGGACATGTGTCTAGGCCATTTCATATTATTAAATCATTATTTTTACCTTAAATTACACTAATTACCTCTAATCGCGATAAAAAACTTTAAAGTTACTATTCACCAAATAAATTATTTTAATTCCATTAAACAACTTTTTACTTCTTAATGACAACCATGTATGTCAGATTTTTCAAATTCAAAACACAGAGGTGGTAAAATTTCATTTAAACGGAAAATAAGTTTTTATAAGAACCACTTAGTGGTTTCACTATTCATCAAAAATTGAAGTTTTTTGAAAAATACAAAAACTTCACCCTAATCTATATTTGATATTTCGAATTCAAAGATGAATTCTATTTTAAAAAATTCAAAACATATAAGTTTCATTAATTAATTTAACAATTAATTCCCGCTGTCAGAGCAAATAGCGTGTTTTTATGAAACAATAAGTATCAAAAGATTGACACTAGTTTAAGTCCGATTTCAATGTGAAATTAATTCCAATGACCACAATTGGATTAAACGGTAAAAATATATTCTAATTGAACTTTAAAACCAATTAAAAATATAATCAAATCATATAAATAAATTAGATTAAAAAGATGTTTTGAATTAAAATACAACATTTTTCACTATTCATTAAAAAATCAACTTTATCGGAAAAATACCAAAAATTAACACAAAGTAAATTTTGATGTCCCGATTCTAAAGAAGAATTTTATTTTTTCAAATATAACACATAAAATTTTCAAAAAGTGGATTTAAACGAGGTTCGCCATCAAAAGGCGGTTATTCGACCTTTTAAAGAATATTTCAATGTTTACGCTTAAAATTGGATTCATTCGCATTTTTAATCCTCTAACATTTATTGTAAAAAGTAAAAATATTTGACAAACATACATAATAATTTTTTTAGTTAGTTCCATTATTTCTCGCCATTACAATGGCTAGGCATTAACTACCATTTAAAATAATATTATTTTATTATTAGAGTGCAACGTAAGATTTCAAAGGAACTCGTTGTCGCGTATTGGGTACGTCATCAAGCATAGCGTTCCATTTAAAGTAATATTAATATTTTTTTTTCAAAAATAGGGATAAATATAAAAATGTCATATTCTTTATTTAACTAGGGTGTTACATCCTTCCCCCTTTTGGGAATTGCGTCCTCGTAATTTCAAAATTGGGCTTGGAAACTCCATTGAAAGTCCCACATTGGAAAAGTAGTAAATTAAACTTTCACATTAAAAGAAAGAAAGAGAAGTAGAAAGGTCACCTGAGTTAACCCATACTAGGATTCCATGTATGAAAATATGGATATGGAGGAAAAAACAAAGGGTCATGTTCTGATGGAGAGTGATAGTAATCATGTCTAGGAGAAAGTAAACTATATGAAAATCACAAACTTGTGATGGGTTAAACGGTATTGGATTCCCCAATAGGAATAGTTAATGGAAAACATTTTTTTTGTTACTTTTCATTGAGGAATTTATTTTTGAGCTTAAATAAAACATAAGGAAACATACTTACTTGTCATGTTGACTTTCAACTTTTACAATATTTCTTACACGAACTCGTATTTTCTCCAAAATATGAGTATTTAGGATGAATTGTTTACATTAAGAGAGCTATAATAAACTTCTAGAGAATCACCTAATCAACAAAATAGAACTATATACTTCCCATGTCTTTAGACTTTAACCAAAACCAAAACCATAATGGTTAGTACAAGATCAAATAATCCAGAAAAGGATAACCCTTTATAAAAAGAAAATCTATTCTTAATCTCCAAAATTTGTCCAACAAAACCCAAAGTTCAACGAAGACCATTCGATAAATAATTTTTCCATTAAATTCTTCAAAGTAAACAAAACTAAGATTGAAACCCAAATATTTGAAGGATTTAATCACAAAGTCCTCTAAGGTACAAAATAACACTTATCTCTAAATAACATCAGTTGCTTTTAAAATATCATATTGAAAAGTAATTAAACTAATCACATATCCTCCACGATAGGTTAATAATTTCCATAGATAACCCCAAATCAACTTACTCTTAATTCATAAAATCATTTAACTAAAAGTAAATAGTCAAACTAACTAGGGACTTCACGTAGTCAAGTGGTAGGTGATAAATACAAGTCGCACTTTGGTTTTGGGTTAGATTCCCTCATATTTGTCCGACGCGACTGGTTGTCACACGGTCTGCGTGTTGTCCATTTTATAAAACTCCAAAATAACCCAAACATGTTTAAACCTAAATAGTTTCCTTATACCTCTCATTTTCATCCAAATTCATTACGATCTCAACATCTTAATTATTGAAGTCTTATTTCACCACCATAAGATAAAATAAACGATTCCCAAAATGAATAACATCATACCATGATCATGGAGTCCACTTGGTTTCATCCTCATCTTGTTCACGTGGGTAGACGTCCCATGAATTACAAAAATGATATAGAGATCCTTTAAAATCATTTTCTTCCTTTATCCAAATACACCTTGTACAACATGGGTCATAAGGGTTTTCATAGAAAAATGGTTTTGGAAAATAATCATGTACGACATATAATTCCAAAACATCTCAAAAAATATGATTTCTATAAAATAGTCGGACAGAATTTCAGTTGAAACTTTATATTATTGTTCCTTTTAAAATACCATAAGTATGTGCTAAGAGACTATATTTTAAAATAAAATATAAGTAGGTTGCACAAGGGTCTCCTTCCCCGGCGCCATTTTTAAAATCATAATATGCTTCAAATTCTTGTCATAAGTTAAAATATATGAAAATACCATGATAATATTTTCCTTTCTTGAAAATATGAGAATATTGTGAAAATAGTATTTGTCTAAATACAACCCATGATCCATGATGATAATGAGGTATAGTGGAGGTGTTTGATATCTCAAACAACTTCTTACAAGTAAGTTGTATGCTAGAAAAAGTTTCACAATCATTCAAACATGACTTTGCAATAATTATTGCAAGCATGTCATCAGGAAGAGATAGGAATGTCATTTGAGATCCTTCTCCTTCCATTCGTATCTGACTTTTCGTGACCTGAAAAAAATTATAAAATAAGGATTTAACTGAAATAATAGATATAGGGACTAACCATGTGTCTATCAAAAACTCATAATCCCTAAAGTTGTCTAAACCGACCTCCGATACCAACTATAAGGAACCAGCCTTAAACCTTACTTAATATTGAATTAAATGAATAATTCACATTGAGGATCTTTTCATGGTTTAGAGTTTTAGAGAATTAGGACATAACTATTACATCTCAAAAGATTACAAAGTAGACAATTATACTAAGTTTCCATAACATAAAAACTCTTAAAAAGACACATGTTTAGTTCCATGTTTTAGATAGCATGACATTCCCTTGATCCCATCTGTGACCCTATTCCACATTAAGTCTAGTGAAAAACATTTCAAAAAACTTGGGGTGAGCATAAAAAGCTCATTAAGGGATACACAAAGAATGAAAACTATTAGTTTTTCAAAACAACAAGTAAACCATGTATACTTTATCAATGTAATAACTTTCACCTTTATGAAGTAGTAAAAAACTCTTCAATGGATAAAAGATAATTACTTACCCTTTTGTAACCAAAAGTTTACCATAAAACACATATAAAGAACACATAAAAAAAGGTAACTTGGGACATAATCATACTTAAATATAATAACCATACGGTCGACTTCCACACATAATTAATTGAATAGCCATACGGCCGACTTCCATACCCAATTCATTGGAGGTTATAACGTAACCACCCGCCCTGTTATTCACGGCACCACCCGTCATATGGTTTATCACGTAACCACCCGTAAAATGTCCAAGTACCATCATTACACATAAAATATTTAAAATATAAACATTTCAATAACAACAATTCATTTGAAATCACAATAAGTAATACCAAGATATTGAATTAAGAAATCCATTTTCAAAAACCATTTAAAAGAGATTTTGTAATCAAAGTGTCCCATACCAATTTGAATCTTTTAATGGAATTATAATTTTAAAACATTGATTCCCATATAAATAAATACTGAAAACCATTTTTAAAAAATGTAAATTAGAGATAAATATTTAGAATAATGAATCTTTAAAAAATTTAAAACGATTTTTTTGTTAAAGAGTTTTTAACAAAATGAGAGACTCTTGAATACTAATAATTGACTAAAAACATGTAATCCAAGCTTTATAATATCATGAGAATAAATGGATTCATGATATAATATGTCATAGGATAGTATACACACCATATAAGAGTGAATTGGTGCATAACAACAATGAAGTCTCAATGGAAATGTAAATTGAGATGAAATCTATTATAAAGATGGTATCCTTAAATTAAAGGTAAATCTATCACATAATTATGTGTGAGAAATATAAATACACCCAATATAAGTGGATATTAATTGTGAAACAATCAGATGTCATTCACACATAATCATTGAAAAACATAACCAATGACATATATATTTAACTCAATGAAATGAGATTGAGTTATGATTTCCCATAAAAGTTCGTAAGAATTTATCACTGAGATGATTATGTGTTGAAATAGTATATCCACAAAAAGGTTTTTGGAAATAACAACATAGAGATTCCACACATAATCTTGGCATAATAAAATCAAGAAGTATAGGTTTAACCCAAAGAATTGAAAGTGGGTTAATAAGTTCCCATACAGAAATCCCAAAGCCTAACGGCGTCACTTTAAAATTCAGAAAATGAGTTGATGAGAGAGAAAATGGTATCTCATCACATGGACTTAAAATTTACATAAATAATGATATAGAAGAACATATTCCAACATAATAGTATGTGAATTAAAAGACATAACAAAATAAGTCTTTTAAAAAGAGGAGGGTGAAAGGTCCCCTTACCGAGTTGGCTAACATTCAAAACATACACCCCATGGAAGAAGGGTCATACAATGAAGATGTAAATAAAAATATATGAAATTATACTACAAAACGAGTATAATAATGGAAAATACATACACCACCCAAAGGAAATAGTGGCAAACGTAGCATAAATGTCACGGGAATAAAAGTGAGATGAAAAATCCCTTAGGGAAACTCGACAGCCTAACGACGCCACATAAAACTTCAAAAAATAGATTTATGAGATCAAATAGGGTCTCTCATAATATGAACATAAAAAATTAAAGTATTAGCAATATAAAATAACATCCCCAAACATAAGAAAGATGAGCTTAAAATAAATGACATAAAAGAGTGTACTTAAAAAGAAAGAGAGGGGTAGGATCCCTTACCTCAAGTCTGACTTGTCTTGTTCATTTCTTTATATCCCTGAATAATAAACATTAGACAATTTATAATTTCTTAAGGACCTCTTTTAAAGATTATTATTCAGTTCAAATCACATTCTATAATGTTATAATAATTGGTTAATAATGCAAGTTCATATCAGACGTTTTTGTCGATGTTTGGTACATGAGTCAAAAATGAACTTGTTTGAAAATGATTGTCCATGTAGTTATATGTAAATAATCTACAGAATATTATTAATGATTTAAATATCGTATATATCTAGTACATATTCATTTTATACTACTCCATTACATTAGGATATAAAAAGAAAAGAAATGCACCTTTCATGGAGACGGTAGGTCGTACGTACGCATAAACGCTACTTTCATTTATTTGTCATATTAATGTAATTAAAAATAATTGAGAGATATATATATTATAATTTAAGTATAATATATATGTTATATAGGTCACATATGTTCATTAATTTAATTATTTATACATTCCATGTATTGCATGAACGAGTCACATCACTTGAGTGGGCCGTAGTCCACACTTTCTCGAATGAAATTATCGCATTTGCACAACATGAAAAGCATAAAGGAATGTTTTAAATATAAAATTCAGAAGCATATAGAAAATAGAAATACCATATATATCATATATAAAATATAGTGACATCATAATTTCCATCATTAAATGAGTTAAGAGAATATTGAACAATCATTGTTTCGTGAGGCAGAAATTCGCCATTCATAGAAACAGTATGTTCTTTAACCATTAGATGAAGGTGTGTGTAAGTGTAGCTAAAATCCATCACATAACAACATCCTATTATATTGAATATACTGGTGTTGTTACAAAAGAAAGTAATAAAAAGAGATTAGAGGGTTAGAGAAGAAAAATAATACATAAGAACACAAGAGAGGACACTACCTTTAAATCGGGTAACTCTCTTTGATTTGTGCTCAAAGGCTTCCTTGGAAAGGATTATTCCCAAATTGGGGCTTCAATGATGAATAGAGGGATGTGGAGAGATTATCTTGGTAGTGGTTGGCTGAGCCAAAGGCTTGAGAGGTGTGTGTAAGGTGGTAGAAGTGGTGGCCTTTTATAAGAGGAGAGGAGGGGCACTCTTGGAAAGTAAAAAAAGGTACATTATTTTCAAATGGGTTTCGGATTTTAAAGGTCCCACATTGATATATTTCGAAGATAAGGTGAAAGGGGTTCGAAAGCCACCATTACAATAGGTTTTTGACATGTGTAGTTCTTAGATTTTACATTATCTTTTCATATTATTTAAATCGTTAAATAATGAGGTAATCACTGCATCATCATGATGTCATAAATAATTTAATTTATTTAATGTCTAAAAATTATAAAAAACTATCATGATGTAGGAAATATTTTTATCTTACTAATGAATATTTATAGTCAAAAATATTACTTGTATAACCCGATCTAAAAATTGTTTTATTAAAACAACACATGTTTGTGACATTTTAATTTTAACTTTAAATAAAAATGTATTAATGCCATTTTCCACGAAAAGTGGCTCCATGGGGTCCCCAAGTTGACCCATTGATTTTATTGGTCGGCCATGACTCATCAAATGAGGGTAGTACATGTGTCTAGGTCATTAAATATTATTAAATTATTATTTTTAACTTAAATTACACTAATTACCTCTAATCGCGATTAAAAACGTAAAAGTTACTATTCACCAAAAAAATTATTTCAATTCCATTGAACCACATTTTACTTCTTAATAACAACCATGTATGTCGGATTTTTGAAATTCAAAACACAGAGGTGGTAAAATTTCATTTAAACGGAAAATCAGATTTTATAAGTACCACTTAGTGGTTTCACTATTCATCAAAAATTGATGTTTTTCAGAAAAATACCAAAACATCACCCTAATCCCTATTTGATATTTCAAATTCAAAAATTAATTCTATTTTAAAAAATTCAAAACATATAAGTTGCATTATTTAATTTAACAATTAATTTCCGTTGTCATAGAAAATAGCGTGTTTTTATGAAACAATAAGTATCAAAAGATTGACACTAGTTTAAGTCCGATTTCAAAGTGAAATTAATTCCAATGACCACAATTGGATTAAATGGTAAAAATATATTCTAATTGAAGTTTAAAACCAATTAATAATATAATCTAATCATACAAATAAATTAGATTAAAAAGTGGTTTTGAATTAAAATACAACATTTTTCAATATTCATTAAAAAACGAACTTTATCAGAAAAATACCAAAAAGTTACACAAAGTAAATTTTGATGTCCCGATTCTAAAGAAAAATTTTATTTTGTCAAATATAACACATAAAATTGTCAAAAAGTGGATTTAAAAGAGGTTCGCCATCAAAAGGTGTTTAATCGACATTTTAATGAATATTAGAATGTTTATGCTTAAAATTGGATTCATTCGCAATTTTAATCCTCTAAATTTTGTTGTAAAAAGTAAAAATATTTGACAAACATACATAATCATTTTTTTAGTTAGTTCCTTTATTTCCTACCATTACAATGGCTAGGAATTAACTACCTTTTAAAATAATATTATTTTATTATTAGAGTGCAACGTAAGATTTCAAAGGAACTCGTTGTCGCATATTGGGTACGCTATCAAGCACAAAGTTCCCTTTAAATTAATATTATTATTTTTTTCACAAATAGGGATAAATATAAAAATGTCATATTCTTTATTTACCTGGGGTGTTACACTCATCAATAGAATCATGTTCACATTACTCCCAAGAGGTATGAGTAGAATCATATCTAGAAGTATGTGTATTGATATATGGATTGATCTATCATTATCCTTCAAATCAAAGAAATAAACAATTAGTACACAAATATAAAAATTCAACTATTACAATACAAATGTCATAAAAAATAAAAAATTATGAAAATGAAAAGAAAACTAAAATTTAACACATTATTATTCCTTTTTTGATAAATGTAACTAAAATACTAACAATAGTAATGATATATGAAATTTTGGGTACATGAACAGAAACAAATCAATCAATGGTCTAGGAATATTAAAAATGTTCCAACCTAATAAATCATTTTTTACACAAAAATGAAAATCTTTCAATATAATCTTATAAAATATTTTTGTTTTTATTTATCAAATTATATTTAAAATGATTTTATTTCAACAAAATAAATAAATGGATAAGATACATAAAGGTAAACATGGTAAACAAAACAAAAAAAAACTAATATAAACAACCATTTTAACTTATTACTTTTAATATGTGTTTTAATAATGAAAATAAAATTAACATATCTAAAAATTTATGAAATTTATATATGTAAATAAGATATAAAGAAATGTTTCCTAAAAAATTTTAAATTTACTAAAGGATTGTTTCCCAAATTACTTTATCACGATCGTTCCTTATGGAACAAACCATGCCTACGATGTGCTATTCATTATTATCCATTAATCCTTCCATGGAAGTAAGGATAGAACATAAATCATCATCTTTGTCATGGTTATCATAACCAATAATTTGTTTTCTTTGTAAAATAAAATACCAAATCATATCGGATTGATCATCCCCATAGACTTTTTTCATGTTTTTCTATTATAAAAGGATCACTTATGTCTTCTAATATATTCAGATTAAATAATGTCATTCCAAATTCACCATGTCTGACATTGATGTTATCGATAAATAATTTACAATTAAACATTGAAACATTAAATTTAATGTAATAAACCTCACATATTTACTCAATGACTCCATTATATAAACATGATACATAAATTGAGTTTCTGCTTTTAAACTTGAAAAAAATCAATAATTTTGTGAAAACCAATACAACAATATTCTGAAATACACTTCTGTTAATTTGATAATTTGTATGAAATGTATAGACATTAATTTCATACATAGACTGTGTTATCAAACATAAACTTAGACCACCTACTAATCATATTAATTATTATCATTCATCTGAACTACAAAGAATTGCCTTATTAAACCATGGAAAAAATTTATGCTCATTTAAAATCCATATATCATTCTTTTTTGGATGAAATAATTTCAACACATTAATATGAAATGTTATTTATGGTAGAGATTCATATATGTTATTCATGATATATAAAATTACCTTATTTATCTTTTCACCTGAAAAACTTTGACTTTCGAAACACAAATCCCTTTTACCCCCATAATTAACTCATTCATGGCGAGATGAAGGCAAACCAATGTGCACCACCATATATAAGTTGCTTGAAAGAAGCTCTTCAACCTCATCATAAATATACTTTTCAATAATGGATTTTCAGGTCGATATGGATTCTTCATATAAAATTTCAATATCTTCACATACCTTTCAAAAGGATACATCCATAATTGATATACAGGTCCACAAATCATTATTTCTCGAATCAAATAAATGATTAAATCCATCATTATATCAAAAAAATATGGAGGAAAATACATTTCCAATTGAAAATTTATAGAAATTGATTCATTTCCCAAAATTTTTATAGTATTTAGATCAATCACTTTATTATAATTTGAATTGAAAAAATAACACACCTTCATAATATTATTTCTCATATAGATGCGAAATATTCCACCCAATAAAACTAATAGAAGTTTTTGCATCATGTTATGAAAATCATGATATTTAATATCTTCTGACTTTAAATCCATTAAAGAAACAAAATGTTTTACATTTTATGAATAACCATACAACACATTGATATCAAAAAGACAATGAAAAATTCTATTTTTATCATTCTTATATTATGTATGAAAAGTTGGAGATGAGATGTTCACCTACCATCAAGAATGGGAGCTAAATCCAAATTCATTCCCATTGAAAGTAAGTCCAATATTTCATTCAAGATATTTTTAGTATTTCCTTTAATATCTAACAAATTTCTAATCGTAAAATCTTATATATTCTTCTCCATATGCATGAAATCAATCATATATTTCACCTCATTATATCTCAAGTATGTTTTTTAAAAAAATATTGGTTGTTTCTTTAAATGATTCTTTTATTACGAGATTTATGTGTCTTTCCAAATGTCACATTAAGGTTTTTCACCCTCTAAAAATACTGATTAGGGGAAAAAGTTTTTAGAGAAATATCAAATTCTTGTGAGCCATTGAATTCCTTTTTTAATCTTCTAAATTAGTGGCCCATATAAAAAAAAATTGATGAACCAAGCATACTATTTTTCGTCAATGAAGTAGTTGATAATATGAAGTCTGTTGTTCACAAATTGGACACACCTTATGCCCCTTAATACTGTAAAACAAATTCTATATGATGGGAAATCATTTATAGTGAACATAATTATTGAAGGTAGTTAGAAATTTTTCATTTATAAGAATCATAAACCATAAAACCATCCTTCAACAAGAGATTAAAATCATCAATTAAAGGTGATAAGAAAACATTAATATTATTTGTGGGTTGTTTTATTCCAGATATCATTAAACTCAATGTGAAATATTTGCACATCATACAAAATTCATGAGATAAGTTGTAAATTACCAATAAAATAGGCCATGAAATATGTGTTCTAATAAGGGTTTGATATGGATTTATTATATTATAGCATATTAAATATCAATGATTCATAACTTCACTTTTGAATATAAGAAACTAGTTATCAATTTAATTCCACTATGGACAATCAGCTTGATGAAATATTTTTTCATCACATATCTGCTCATTATCATGCCATATTAACATTTTTTCATCATGTGAATTATAAAAGAAACGTTTCAAATGAAGAATTTTAGAATTATTCTAAAAATTACTTTCTAGGGGTCTCTATAACTTCTAAATCAGAGTGTGGATTTTCTTTAAACTTATATCATAATGTCCCACATTTTGGGAAATTTGATAAAAATTAATATTCCTTCCAATAAAGCACACAATCATTTGGGAATACATGTATTTTTTATAACCCAATCCCCCTAGTAATAGTATTTTCTTCTCTTTATAATGTAAATTAGGAAGATCATTTTCTTTAGGAAGAATAGCATTCAAAATTTATAACAAATCATGAGAACTCTTGTCACTCCAGTTTTGTTTATCCTTTAAGTTCATCAATCTAAACATCATTGATATAACCATAAATTCCATACAACCCAGATACAATGGTTTTCTAGCATCACCATATAGACTTAAAATTGTCGGTTCTACCTCAATTTACTCTACTTCAATATCACGAATCATTTCTCCAATTTCATCCAAGTTATCATCTTTCAAAGAATCATTATCATTAGATTTGATATTCTTCCCAGTTTCACCATGATAAATCAATGTTCTATAACTCAGATTAAAAACATGAAAAATTAAATGTTATTTAATATCTTTTCTTTTCAAATTCTTTATATTCAAAATTTTCAAGCATGGACAGAAACACATTTCCCTGTTTGGAGAATTTCTTTAAGAAAATCCCTAAAAAGCATCAACACCAACCTCATATTCATCACTTAATATATGTTTCGTAATCTAACATCAAATTATTTTTATCTAAAACAAATATACAAAAATATATTTTCAAAAGAGTATAGTGGTGATAAAAGTGGGAATAAATTAATCAAGTCAAACTAGGTTTATATTTATATCAAATATGTCATCATTTGAAAGTAACAAAACATTGAAATTTTAAAAAAATGCATATTTGAATAGTAAAATTATTAATTTTTAACAACAATCGAATATAGGATTAAATAAAATTGATAAATAGGATGTAAACACTGAATAAAAACAAAGAGAAATATTAGAGGGACACTAATTAATAATATAACATATAATAAATATTTTCAGATAATTATGAATAATTCATGAGTTGTTATTTAATAAATCATATACATTCATTTATAATAGTAATTGTAAAAAATGAATATAGATAAACAAATGTTTCATAAAATATATGATGTATGATTAGCCACTAACTTTTCCCCCAAGTGGTTCTATGTTAACTATTTTTCTATAAGTAATATGATTAATGGGACACATATATCATCATATAATACATCACAATGCCTTAAATTTCTATGATACTATATGTTGATGAAAATAATTTAGTCTATCTATAACATATAAATAAAAATAAATACACTATTTTATATGAAACCATGTTGGGCATGGTTATATAAGGCAATTAAAAAAGGGATTTGTAACATTTCTTAATAAAACACAATAAAAATGAAAATCAATATAATTAGATAAGGGATTGAAAATAATTTACATTACAATAAATATAAAATATTGTTTCCTATAGGAAATTTTAATTTAATACTACATCAAATTTCAATAAACAACTGTCAAATAAATCAGAGAAAACACTCTTTCGTACATATAAACACCAAAACAATAAGATATAATACCAAAATTTATGATATAACATATAAAATTAAAATTTAATGAAATGAACACCATTCCACTTAAATCAATAGACAACTAAGACGTATGAAGATGTTAATTTGAGATTAGCAATGATCATATCTATATAAAAACGTGCAATTATGAGGCTGATAAAACATGAGTAGTAATGTAATATTTGAGTAAACGTAATTGAAAAAAAAAGATAGGGAGACCACAACTTTGAACAACCGAAATTGAGGGATAATTGAAATATAAAACTTACTTATGAGTTGGGAGATGATAATATAGAATAAAGAAAATTACCCGATGGAACGTGATGATATATAACGAAGGAAAATTGATATTTCAGGCCACTAGATAGAAAAAATGATCTTAGGGTTTTTGCACGTGAGAGAGAAGAGTTTTCTTTTACGTGAATGAATAACAAAAAAATCAATCGAATCACAAATTCGTAAAATTTTAAAAGGGTTATCATGTCGGTTATAATATAAATGATGTGACAAATTATTTTTTATAGAATTTTCCCATCGGTTATACAATAAAATACATCAGAAATATAATTTAACAAATTTGTTAAAAAATAACCAACATGATGTAGAAAATATCAATGCTTTATCACATAGGTTATTGTATAATAGTTGTGGTAAATATACTTTAAAACATCGGTTATACAATTACCAATGTGATAAATCCATATAATAACTTTTTTATGATGTTTTTAAAATGAAAAATGTGAAAAAGCATGGTACTTAATTTTTGATGTTAGATATTGGGAACTGTTGTAAAAAATCTATACAGATGGCTTTTTCAGAGCGGTTATAAATAAAAGATGTTATAAAGATGACACGAAAAATACATTTTGTTCTAGTTCAGTTTGGCTAAGTATTATAAATGAAAAATATATGCTTAATATCCTTATTATTGGTATCGTTCAATAATTAATAATAATAATAATCTTAAACCATGTTTTTCTTATTTTTAATCACCTATATATTCTATGTTATAAAAATGTATTTTCTTGGTAAATATTGAAATAGTTCTATGTGCCAGAGTAACTACAATTCCAACAGTCAATTTCCTAAATATAAAAGTTCAGATTGTTCAAATATGTTATATTTATATATTTTCTCACCTAGCCATATAAGAAATTCATCAACTATAAATGGGATTCAATCAACCATATGATGAAATCAAAAAATTAGTAGAATTTTACAAATTATGAAAGTGACCAAACAACTAAGTGGATCAACTACATAACTGATCAATCAACAATGGTGAAAATATCATAAAATCCTTAACTAAAATAAATAGTAAACCAAGGTACCTCAAGAAAAAATGTATTTCCCATCTCTATAAATCACTCATTTGGTAAATAATCAAAGAAAACAAGCCATACGAACTGTTGAAAATAGTATGTCATCTAGAAACCTCATGACATTGTTAAAATTTTCTAAATATCTTGAAGTGACCTTATGATTCCTTTGAGCGATCAAATGTTAATGTAAATCCATCACACATTAAATTGATGTGAATGAATATTGGATTGAAGTGACAATATATGAAAATGATCAATTATTAAACCAATCATGGGAATCAATAAAAGGTTTTCCAAAAGTTTTGATTCGACCATGTTGTATAAAACTGATATGGAAAAATAAAGTAAACCTTTTCTAATTTGAGCTATATTAAGGTAATATATTTAAATAGTCATATTTTACAAATTAAATTAAAAAATTCATAGTATTTAATACTTCAAGATTTAATTCTAAATATAATTATTCATTAATGAGTATTCATTAATGAATATTTAGAGGAATAATTTCATAATTTTCAAGGTGAAATGGTCAAAGATAGTATATTGAATGGTAAATATAAAAAATTGTACATGGGATATTACTATATTTTTAAAACCTATGGAACTCTATTTTTTATTTCCTCAATTGATCTTGGAGAAAAAACCTAATAATTTCATATTATCTCAAAACTCAAGAAATTTAGAAGAGTAGAGAACCCTACTGATCAAAAACACTTAATTACTGTTAAAGATACATCTAACTTCATATATATATATATATATACATACCAATGTGTTTTAAATTAATTTAGAGTTTACATAGTTTATTTATTATATCTTATGTTAAATACTCTTATATAACATTAAACTATACATTGATACCCTTTTTTATATTCATTCATTTTTAATCCCATGAGAAATTGTGGAAGAGCTTGGGTGATATCCTGCAAAACCCTATATGTTTTTTTATTTGTATAAATGGTCTTAGTTGTGATTCATTCTTTTGATTTTATAAAAATTCATAAAAATAGATTTATATTGTGTAGAGAGGGATATGTTTTGGATTGAGGCTGAACCTATTTTATTAATTCCATTGTGTGATTTTTTATGTTTTTCATTCATTATTTTAAAATTATTTCATATTCAATATATATATATATATATATATCAAATATACTTTTGAATATATTTTAAAAATCACTTTAGAAAAAAATACGTTTATAGAAACTTTTTTCAAGTGATATATCGACTATTAGATGTGGGTAAATTAATCACCAAATATTAGGATAATATAAAGATATTCTAAATCGGTTTTTAACATTAAAGTTAATAGTTATTTAAAAACATAAAATTAGTTATAACTATTTTATTAGATAATTGGATGATTTCTAAATTGATGTATGTATTTTTAAGATTTTCATGAATAATAAATTTCATTGAATACTCAATGCACACCACCTAGAAATATACTCTGATCAAAAATTGATATTAGAGATGGTTTCTTTATTTTCATTTGTACTTTTGGAATTAGACATTGATCATGTTACCTGGAAAATATCACTTATTTTTCTTAATATTAGAATAATGTATTTATATATCCATCTACATATAAATTCATTGCTTCAAATATACCACATTATTTTAAAGGAAAACCCATGGTTGGTGGTAAATTAAAATGAAAATTTCTCTTAAGAGAATGAGATTTTATATTTTTACTATTATAAAAGATCAATATAAAAAACTAAAAGCTTATAGATGTGATTGAAGTGGTACTAAAAATTTTTACTGTGACTATAGTTGAAAATAAATAAATTCTTTATATTGTTCTTTTGTTGAGGATGATTTAATATAATATCCACTTGTGATATTTTTTTACAAACTGAGATATAATTTCTATATCTCAAGAAGGAACTTTACAGGAAAAAAAGATAGATTCAAAACATATAAAATTAAATATGAGACAATTAATATTAAACCTAATGAATCTATTTTTGATATGTATCTCTTAGTTCCTTGAAATCATTAATATCGTATTTTCTCTTGGATAGAAAGTGTATGAAAAATCTCAATTACCCAGTATCTTGAGATTTATACATGATCATTGGAGAGAACTATTTATCTAGTAGAGAATCCTTTGACTTGAGTAAATTTCCAATCAAGAAAAAAATCAACTCTCAAATGATGTATGAGTAATATGTATCTCTTAGTTCCTTGATACCCTTTTTTATATTCATTCACTCCTATATCAAACACAATATGAATCATGATGATAATGGATTAAAATTCAATGGGTGGAATGCATTAGAATATAGCTCCAATAACTTAGATTCAAGCAAGGATAAAGGTTATGAAAAAATAATGTCTTGGTTTTATTTCCTCTATATATAAGGTTACACATACAACATTTTCTTATTTAAAAGTTAGTGTATTAATTATTCAAATATGATTAATAAATTGTTATTTCAATACTTATCAATGCTTAAATACACAATGGATGAACTGAATGATAAATATAAAAATATTAATAACAAACAATAACTTTATATAACTTTTAAATATTATATATCTATTGAAAAATAAGATAATGTTGTGTTGTTAAAAGATAAAATGAACTTAAATTTTATGATGAACAGCTCAAAAATGGCCCTAAAAACATACCCAACGATGCTAAAATTTGACTATGATTCTTGGTAAACAAACTACACCAACATATTCAAACTGTAATAGGCTCTCACTCTATTCAAATAAAAATTAATAAAAATACTTATTCTAAATAAAAAATAATCTAGTTTTAGAAACAAATCATATACCTTTTTCCGAAATAGAGGCTTTATTTTTATTAGTCTTAATTTTTCAATTGATAGATCTACTAATCAAGTATGGATTCCCAAAGGTTTGTGTGCTATCATTCTATGATCCAAGAATACATGGGTACCAAAATCATTAATTAATTAATTTTGTAGAGGTGAAATTTTTAATGATAAAAAGTAATAATATGTGTTATATAGAGAGTATATGGTCTATATATATGACTTAATATATATTAAGCCTCAAGAATATTTTAAAATTTCATGATGGGAATGACACTTTTGGTCAAAAATCTAAATGAAAAATTATTATCCTTGGAAAAATCTGTATCCTTCAATATATTCTAATTTCTATAGTATTCTATATTTATTGATTAAAATATAATTTACTTAGTATTTATCAATTATATAATTATGGAGTTAATTTAATGTACAGAAAAAATGTGTGTATGATATAATGTTCTATACAAAATTATTTATTTATTTATTTAAGGAATGATAATTTTTATATAGTTAATATATATTCTTTGATTTATCAAAATTTTTCCTGATTACGTTTCTTTTATAATGAATCATGGTTATAGAATAGGAAACTAGGACACTATAATAAATATTCAGTTATAAAAATTAATATGAATGGTTTAGACAGAGATGTTCTTAATATATAATTTTAAAAACATTATGTATATGATACTTGTCAAAAAATGAAGCATCAAATGATTTATCTCAAACCATGAAAGTAGTTTTTACCTCTAAACATTAGATTTGGTTCATATATATTTGTTTGGACCACATATAGTTTTTAGTTTATTCATAAAACATTACTCATGTGATTTTTAATGATTAAAAAATATTAACATGGGTTTATTTCCTATCTTACAAACGAGAATCTTATATATTCTTTTCAAAATATACAATGAATATAGAAAACCCTAGTTGGATTACCCTCAAGAAATTATGAAGTGATCATGGCCATGAGTTTGATAATAAGGAATTTTATACATTATACTCAAAACATGGGTCAAATCCCATCTTACATTCTCCAAGAACCCATCTCCAAAATGGAGTTATTGAAATAAGAAATATAAGAGATTTCCTAGACTCTTCTTAATGAGTACAACTTACCTATCTAATTTTAGGGTGAAACTATTAATAAAACATGTTTTATTATTAATATGGTTGTTATTAACCATCAATTAACGAATACCTCTATGAATCGTGGAATGGTTGAAATCACAAATTTAATTACTTTAATGAATTTGGAAGTAACATCATTTTTTTAATACAAAATAAAATCTGGAAAAAATTATCCCAAATATCAACGATGATATTTTATTGGGTTATTTATCCTCCGTTAAATAATATATAGTACTACATGAAAGAACTAATGTTATAAAATTGTCTATATATATATCTTTTGGTGAATAAAATCCACAAAATACTAAAACATATCTAAGAGATCAGGATGAAGATATGTTTATTCAAAATATTAAGAAAACCTTAAAGTCTCTTAACTAATCTGCATATTTTCATGTAAAATTACATATCTTAGAAAATGGCGGCCAATAAAACCAACATGATCATGAGGAATACATAGAGGAACCCTGTAATTTTATTTTAAAAACCATTGAAACCCTTAGATACCACCCTTTATAGAATGTTGATGTAAACCAAGATAAATTAATTCAAACTAGATATTATCGTTGAAACAAGGTTGACCATGAAGTTTTCCTGTAAAATATTAAGCCTAAAAACATTACTAAAATTGTTAATGTAATAAAATGGTTCATGGTATGAAATAAAATTTTCATCAGGTTGAAAGAAATAAAGCCAAGAAAATATTACAAAGAACTAGATACTACATAACTATTCGCACTAAACTACCATTTAGAAGCAAGGTTGATGATTTTGGAACTATTATTAAAAATAAATCCATATTGGATGTGCAATGTTATATTAAAGAGGAAGTAATTGACTATAATTAAACTACTCTAACTATATGTTGACATGAATCCATTAAAATATTGTGTTCTTATATGTCAAACCTTCATTTCATATTATTTCAAATGGATGTTAGTCGAGAAAATTTTAATGGTTATGTTGTTAAAGATTTTTTTATAATACAACCCCATTGAATTTAAATAGCCTCATTTTATAAATTATGTTTTTGAACTATATATTGGTATTTGTGGTTTAAAATTATCTCTTATATCTTTTATGATAGGCTAAGAAATTTTTTTATTTTTAATTATTTTTAAAAGGAATAAAGGATACGGAACTATTTATAATAAGTTTTTCAAAAAAATAGAAATCTATATTATTATTTTTCTCATAATAAACTCATTATATATTGGGTTTTATAAATTTATGTGAAATGAATTTGAAATGACTTTAATGGGTGATTTTCCTTAAAATTATTTTTTCGAAAACCTCATCGAATATAAGATAAATGTTGTTAATTTTTTTTTTAAAATATAATTGAGAATAAATTTATTTTTTAACCTCTTAAATATAGAGGACATGCTTTTGAATTAGATGGTTACACTAACACTAAATATGATGGTTTAATTTCAAATTGAAAAAGATCATCTAGAATATGTTACTTTTTGGGAATATATCTAGTAACATGGTGTAGTAAAAAACATGGTGTATTATCTAATAATTAATTTGAATACTTGGATGTAGGTAGTTGGTATAAAAAATTCATTGAATGAAACATACATTTTTAGATTATGGATGTCATTATGGACATTTACATACAAATTGTTACAATAGAAATACTATTAATGTCACTAATAATATTATATCTCTTTCAAATAATAAACATATTGATACATGGCATAAATTTCTAGGGATTGTTTTATAAAAGGGGTTATAACTCCTCAATTAATTATAATTTAACATCAACTTACAAAAATATTAATAATTCCTATAAATATTGAGATACTAAATTATATCATACGTGAATTTAATATGATTAACTATATCTATTTCTTATGTGGTTACTCTAACACATCTAGTTAATCTAAGTCTTTATGTTTATATGATTTAACTAATGCTTTTTTGTTTTATAATAAATAAGATAACATTATGATTACTATTTATGTTCAATATTCTATCCTAAAAATTGTAAAAACAGATGATTAAATTGATTGAATTTATATGTGGTAATATTTAAAAACATTATATTATTTATTATTTTAAAAATTCCATATGTGTTTTATTATTTTAGGTCTAGTTTGTTCTATTCACACGATTTACTTTTTAAAAATCCATAACTGATTTTTTTAGTATCCCCCAATAGAATCTGAATAGAATCTCTTCTCTTAAAACCTAAGCCTAGCCTGGTGTTTACCATTATTTGTTTACTGAATCATATCCTACCATCCTAAAAATTGAATTTTATAGTAATTACAATGAATAATTCCCTTAATGATACAACTCTAGAAGAATCATTCAGACCTAAAATATTAAAAGAATGCTTTAGTGGAATTGTAAAACACATGAAATTGAAATTTTAATCTTGTGAATTCATTACAAAAAAGGAAAGGGATTTAAAATAGTTTATATCAAGTTGTTCCTTATTATGTGTAGTTGGGTGATATCAGGGATGGAATGTGTGGTTCTTGTACAGTGAGAGACTCTACTATCCTTATTTAGTTAAAGAGTTCTATGTGAATATTATTTTAAAAGCTCATAAAATATGGGATCACATTAAAAATATTATTGATGGTTAATAGTATATTTTCTCTTCCCTGGTGTGGTATGTATGTCTATATGTACCACATTATGGTGACCTCAGTTATTTTAAAAGTTAAGATCCTTCTAATAATTGTTGTTTTTGGTTTAAAAATGCCTCAAAAGAGATAACAAGTAGTAAAAATCATAGAAGGACAAATTATTTTGAAATCAATGGTGAGTGTAGTATATTTCTCAGGTTTATCCATCTTGATATTTATCCTCAGAAAGAATATTTCAGCATTATAGGGCTTCATGTAATATTTTTTATTTATCTTATAGTGAATAAATTATATATAAGCTTTCTTATATTTATTATGAGGAATATGGATGAACTGAGAAAGACATCATCAAGATTCATTTATCTTTATTACTTAAAATTTATCTAAGCATTTTTTTACCTTAAGAGACATATTCTTCCATGGGAAGAAAATAAAAATGCATTCAGTTTTAATTTTTTTTTAGGAAACCTCTGGAAAGATTATGAAAATAGGATGGAACCATTGTAATAAGTTTTAGGTTAAAGATGATAATATATATTATAAAAATGAAAATCTAGTGAAGAATATGACAATTCCAAAAGAAATATTAGATCTTAGTTTATAACCTGATAAATTGGTTGAGTGTGACTATTAATTTGATGAAAGTGGAGAATACATGAAAGTTAACATTATTGAATAATCTTAAGGTATTATAAATAAATCATCATATTATCTCTTTATCTATAGATTAAAAATGATTCAGGACCCATGGAAAGTGTTTTGGATCATTAGTGTGGGGTATAGTGGAATCATTTATTTTCATAAAAAGTCACACTAAATTAGGAAGTGATGTCAATGAGAATCATGTTTCAAATCGTAATAATATGTTTGATATAGTGGGAAAACCAATCTTTGACTATACACCACCTCAAGAGGAGAGATCTATGGAAAACCCTCATATTGATTTAGATCCTTCTACCCTAGAAAATGATTGTGTGGATGATTGTAATGGTATTATCCCACCCAAACCTAGTGAACATACCATACCACATTTTATAGATGCACAATAAATAGTTGAGAAGGATACCTCTATTATCATTTCTATAGAAAAAGTCCATCTATACCTCTCAATTTTATGATGTTATAAATAATATGTTTGATTCAACTCATATAAAACTGGTTATTCCTTATTTTCCAAATCATTACTTGGATGTGTCCATATACGGTGATATAATATCGGATATATCTAATCATAGAGATATAACACTAGTAAAATATTCTAAAAGATCAATTTAGAGGATTCCAGATCTTAGTTTATATCATCAAATGATAAATTATATATGCTGGAACCCTCAGATATTGATTACAGTGGATCCATCCCAAGTCATATTCCAACTCATCCAAATGTTCCTTCATTCTTTCTTTCACCCATAGATTTTGTTTAGTTTAAGAAAACTACTAGATTTTTCAAAGATATTTTTTTGGATTCTAGGAAGCTTTTGGTGATAATGGTAGAAACTAATACATTGTTATTATATAATATTTTTTTCTCACATTGAAATAAACATGTTTCTCAATGTTTATAATATTAATCATGAGATTGAAAGTCCAAGATCACAAGTTGGAGCCCTAAAAACAAATTTGATAGACATAATGATTAAGATGGAAAAATAGTATCTTGATATTAAAACAAGTAATTCAAGGACTCTTGATCCTCCTACATAACTTGTTTTTGTTGATGAGGATTTCATTACAAGGGTTGTTCATGAGTAGTTTGGCTCTTTTTAAAATATTCAATGAAATTTATAATTATATGATGATGCATCATGCTAGTTACGATGAGATGTTGTTTGATATTGGACATGTTGGAATACCTAATACTTACCAAGATAAATATACAATAAAATAATTAGTTAATTATTATAAAAGTTGACCTTTTATCAAGTATGATCTGAAGACCATGTTCAGATCACTCGTTAAGGATTTAAGGATTCCTCCTTTGTCTCTAGATTTTAAGAAAAATAGTGGAAATGTAGTCAGTGAGAGACCCTCTATTGTATTAGTTTATTATGGAAAGCAATAGATTATTGTTGCCTATGGAGCATGGTTCTTGAGCTATGACTATTATCCCCTAGGATTCATAGAACATATAGCTCTTCTTATGACAATCATTTTAACTACTATAACTCTAGATTCCATAACTCCTTTTGAACCATGTCTCCTTTATTATATCTATCATATTGAAATATCTCTCAAGGGATTCAGATTCTAGGAGTTTCTATTTCTCAAGAAATTTCCCCTACACCTTATTCCACTCCATTTATAGACAAAGTAAAAATATGTCTCGAACCGTCAACCATTCCAGACCCTACAGACACAAATTTTGATTATTGACACAAATATGGAATGTGTATTATTTATTTATTTTTGAATATTTCAATATATATATGTTTCATTAAACATGTATCATTAACTAATGTAATTACATTTATTACTTTCATTTATATATATATATATATATATCCTTCTATATTTGTGATAATCGCAAAAGGAGTGTAATGATATGGAGAATGGTTTATAAAATGGATTTATTGTTATATCTTTTTCATACCATGATCTATGATTATCAAAATGAAGGATATTATTACCTTATTCTAGAAATTAACTGTTTTAATAATTTATAATAATTTATTCCTATTGTACTGATTTGGGTAGGTTTTCCAGAGCTACCCCTTCACTTGTTCAATCAAGTGGCCCTATTTCAAATTCATAGTCATATTGGAAATCCCTCAAGGTTAGAGTTAGCAAAAAATACCTTTCTAGGCCATCTATTGTTATAATATTCATATAAATTGATGTTTCACAACATTTTCCCTCGCAAATATGGATTTAAAGTGGTGACCTTGGTTTCTCTCATGAGATTTTCTATGAAAGGCTGCCTGATTATTGTCACAAATTCCGTAGACTTGGCCATCCAACTAACAGTTGTGGAAAAAGTAATGTTTGCCCAAGGATTTGGAAGCCCACTTCGGTTGAAAAGAGTAACAAAGTTGGCCCTTCTAATAACTATAAAAAGGAAAAAAATGAAAATAATATTGGATTGGATAAAACCCAAACCCCTGAGAATCAAATTTTGGATTTCATAACTTCTGCCCTTGACAACACTGTTTCCCTCCCCTCACTAAGTAAGAACCCATTAATCATCATCCCTCTCACTCAAATGAAAAAAGGGAAATAGATTTACATGATCCAATTGCTCTTGAAGAATAGAATGATCACATAAAGTATCTAAAGGATGAAGGTAAGGATCATATAGATGCTTCGGATTCCAGTGACTCCTCAGTTGAGGAAGAGGATAAACCTAGCCAAACTCAGGAGTCTTATTTAAATTCTATGGCCAATAAGGGGAAAAACCTATGGTGGATGCAGATGGGTTTATCACTCCAAATCCGAAGAAAACATGGAGACATAAAGATTATTTTCATACGGAAAGGACCATTGTTACTAGATCATTGGATGCTTCTAAGAGGGAATATACTGAAAAAGTGCAAGAAAAACCACTAATTGATGACTCATTCCTTCTTTTATATTACTTCTCGTAGAATTTCACAGACCTAGAGATCCAGGATTGGAACAAACATATGGAAAAGCAACAAGAAATTGCCCATCAAGAACATCAGTAGGGTGTGATTTCTACTGAACAATATCTCAACATAAAATGTATCATTTTCAACAAAAGGATAAAGATGTATATTAAGTATCCATGACACCATTGATATCCTTTTTCAGTCTATGATGTATTTTCAGTCTCCTTGGAGTGCGGTTGCAGCTGTTTTATGGAAATTATTTTCTTGATATTTTAGATTTTCATATACTTCTGATTTGTTTGGTTAATGCTGCCTTCATTGCATTATGGATTGTCTATATTAATCAGTTTATTGTGTTTGAATCTGTGAGATGATTCACCTATGTTTTGGATAGTTCTTGAATTTGGTACACATGTTCTGTTCAGTTGGCCCTTGGATTTTTTTCTTTTCGTGTTGGATCTTGGTTTGAAGATGAATCCTTGGGATTTTTTCTAGTATGATTCTTCATGGCTTGATATTTGATTTACTGTTTGAGAAGATCTCTCCCTTTCATTGGTCTACTTCTCTTATTGTTACATACTTGGATTTTTAATGCCTTGAATCCTGTTTTGGGTTTTGAAGTTCATCTGAGTGGTGTTATCCGAATTATGACTTGATTTTTTTCTTATCTATCATCTTGATATCTTCTTGATCATGATATACTTTAGCAGGATATTATTTTTGATGCGAGGTTGATTTGGTTCTGCATATGATATGGTTTAACTATTAGCTGTTTGAAGACAACATACCTTTTTTCTTCTTCAGCTACTTCTCTCTTGTATTGCTGATTTCTGGACTTGCTTCTGGCCTTTTCTCCATGCTGAGTAGTGCTATTTAACTGCTTTACAATTTTTTTACATGGATTGATATTTTTTTACCATCTGTTTGCTGATGTCTTTTCTGATTTGCTGAGTAATTTGATGAGGTTCTCAAATAAGTCCATCCTTTGGATTTGAGTGCTGAGGAATGCTGGAGCTGGATGGCACACCTGCTTGTTTGATGGAAGGTCATGCTGCCTTCTTTCTTGGTAGTCCTTAATTCTTGAATTTTGTATGTTTGATCTACCTTCCTTGTATTCCATATAACTCCCCACTAGTGTAAATTTTTTACAACTCATGTTTGTAATGCGACATTTTGATTTTAATAAATTCCCTTATGGGCATGAATTGGGAAGCCAATTCATTTTACCAGCTTTTAAAAAAAATTAAAATCATTTTTGTTTAATTTTATTTGAATTTTTTGTTTTATGTTTGTAATTTGTTTTGAAAATATATAAATATTCATATTTTTTAGAGTAACTATAAACCCAATTATCAAATTCATGAAAAAAATGGATTTAATGTGAGAGAAGTGAAAATTTTATAAATACCTAACCAACTACAAGACTACTAGATCGATCATAAGAAGGATTCAAGTGATCACATGTAGAAATATATAAATTAGTAGAATTTCAGTAAGTATGGAAGTGAATGCACATTAATGTGGATCAACCATATAAATTATTTATTTACCATTATTGAAATATCACAAACTTCTCAAGTGAGAAAAAGGGTAAACCAAGTGACTAAAAGAACAAATAGAGACACCATATGTGGATATTAGATATTTGGTATAGAATCTAAGCCACTATAATTGATTATTAATTGATCATAAGATGTAATAAAACAACATTATGATAGAGTGGGAATATTATAAAAGTATTTCAGTTATATTATAATGACTTTGAGTAGGCACAAGTCAAATTAAACAAACCAAACATTAAAGTGAAAAGACCACATGTTATAATAAAGCATCCACATTTGAAAATTATTACTTTCATAAACATTAAAGGGAAACGATAAATTTTTTTTCTAAGTGTTGATTTAGCTAAAAGGTGCCTAGATAACATGGAATACCTAAATGGACTATGCATAATTAAAAAAATATATAATTAATATATTCCAATAATCAATTTGAATAATTAAATTCATAGATTCAATGATTTTAATACTTCTATATTTCAATTTGAATATGAGGTTTATTTAATGATTATTCATTGAATAATATTTATAGAATAAAATTTTCTATTTAAATGAAAAACATGTAAAATATTTGATATGAAATATTAATGAGAAAATTAGGACTCATGGAAAATTAATATTTTTTTGAAATATATGAAAGTCTATTTTTCTATTATGTTTCAATGAAATATATGAGGGCACCAATTTGGACTTTTAATATTCTCTTGGAACTGAAGGAATACATTGGAAAGAGAATAGAAACATGATAATAAATATATGTTTGATCAATGTTAAAGTTGTATCACCCTTCATATGTCTATCTCACTCTGTTATATATTACATTTTGGTTGTACTTTTCTTATTCTAAAAATCAGTTGAGCACATGCCCCTATACAATATTGACGATTACACTAATATTATTTATTTAACTTCCACCATTTTTGTTTTCACACAAACTAATATGGAAAATGATGGATGATAGACTAATAAGACCTTGTGTTTTCCTAATTTGTTTAGCCAATATAGGTTTTAGATCATCATGTTTATATTTATAAACATTCCTGATGGGGGGTTAGTATAATGTGTAGAGGACTAAGACTGAACATGAGACTGAACCTCTTTTATTATTTCTATTTTTTGATTATATTGGATTTTATTAATTTATTTTAAAATTTTCTCACATAAAAATATATATATTTCAAAAATAATTTTACAATATTATATAAATCACTTTACCCGAAAAATACTTTATCAACTAAAATTTATTAGTGATATATATATTGTTTGATGTGAGTAGAGTAATCATGAAAGATTAGAATAATCTAATGTTATTTTCATTTAGTTCTGATCAATAACTTTATATATATTTTCAATAAATAAATTTAGTTATACCTATTTTATTAGCTAATTGGTCCTTATCAAAATTGTGGTAATTGTTTTAGATTTTATTTAATATAAATTTTTATTAGTTTCTCAAATCTACCCCCTTTAGAGAACTCCACTTTGACCAACACTAAATCCCCAAATCTTTTCCATAGGTATCCAAGATGATCCATGGTTAGTGTTATTTGAGAGTATTTTAACTACATCTTAGATAAATTTCTTCCAATAGAAAAATATTACACATTCCTCTTTTTGAGAAAAATATATGACATAACATCCCCATTATGTTAAAGATCTCTGTGTGGTATATATTTTTCCATGTTTCACATCATCCAACAATTATTTTACATATACACTTATCTTAGAGAAAAAAGATATTTCATATTATCTATTCACATCATAAAATGTACTAAAGATGATACTTATTCGTATTTGAAAAACTATAACATGATATATATCAATTTATTTATGGAAAATAACCCACCTATCAGCTCCAGTTTGAAATTCCAAAAAATTTCCAATTATAGAATGGTATGTATCCCTTATTCAATACATAGAAGTTTATGTATCCTTATAATTTATTAAAAATTCCAAAAAGTGTAGTATATTATTTTTATTTCCTTAATTACATAAAATTATGATATGAAAATAGATTCTATAAAGTTATCAATGTCAGAAATACTAAATATATTCATCAGCTTTAAAAATGTTATGCATGTGATTGATTATTCAATTCCTAGAAAATTTTGGGATTGTATTTATATACTTTTCTCTATCTCAAAAATCCTACATATCAAACTATATCACCCACATTTATCAAAATTTTAATTTCCTAATAAAATGTTGTGTATAAATAGGTATTAATACTTTTTATTTCTACTCAGCACCACATCTTGGAAATTATCTGAATAATATAAATATCACAAAATCAGTGATGTTTTTGGTAAAATTAATTATCAAGTGATATATTCAGTGGGAAATAATGAATAAAATATTATTAATAGTGTAATTATATAATCTATAATAATCAAATGATGTAACCACTATTTATGAATTAGAAGAAAATAAACGTTGAAATTTTATAAAATCCCAATAAAATTAATCTTTTTTGGTTTGGTCATACTATAATAAATCCATCCACCATTAGTATTTTAATTTTAAATCAGGATAAGAGAAGATATATCTCTAATTATTTTTATCCATGATGACCACAAAGCGCTCATCGATGAGAGAGTGTCACGACAAATTCAAGGAAAACACGATTGTGGAAATCTTGAGAAAATGGGTTGTATAGTTATGTTAGTGAGTTAATAATTATTAGGAAGCATATGATATAACCACTCTTTACTAAATTATAATGAAACCCCATCAAAGACACACAACATTGTAATAAATATAAAACATAACAACTTTCTCAAGTAAATGAAGAACATGAGAATTGGAAAATTCTCCTTAAAATACTAAATAAAGCTGAAAATAAGTAAATCCAGACAAACACATAATACTTTTAAGGAAATTTTGTTAGATGTATCATAATCAGGCTTAATATGGGTATAAATATCCTGTAATAGCCTTCAATGCCATAAACACTCTAAACCTCCAAAGCATTCACAAGAAGTACCTAAAAAATATTAGCACAATCTTTGATGAATCCAAACCTACTACCCACTATGACATGAAATTTACAGAAATGAAACATCACAATCATAGAATGTACACTTAAATATATCCCCAAACAACTTAAAATCATAAAGAACCTACAGAATAGCTTTAATATACTTCATATAATCATCCTGTAATTTATAATACATAGATATTTCATTTGTGAACACCACCGAAAACCCATATAAGAACTCATTAAAGATAGTGGTTAATGAGTCCCATGTACACATTTGGTGAATTATTGAACCACCTTGGAATTACCATGAACTCATATTGTTCATAACTATATAAAATGGATGTATTCAAAATATGTTCATCCTTGACATCATTTGAGGATACCAGGATCATTAATTTAACTTTGAGAGAAAGATTGGTCCCATCGGGTGATCAAATAGATCATCAATATATATAGGAGGGTAACAGTTCTTCACTATCAACTGGTTCATGTGAGGAATATCAGCACATTTTCATTGACTAGCATCTTCCTTCTTCAATAAAAAGACAGAATAATCCCAAGGAAAATAAGTGGGTCAAATAAATTATACATTTAGAAGATATTAAATCAGAATTTGCAACCCCTATAAATCCTAAGGTTTCATCATATACAATGACATCAATATTAAGAAGAAATTGGGATATATATCTTTCAAAAACTGTGCTTTTCATTGATGGGGTAGCATCCCCATATCCTAAATAAATAAATCATTATACTCTTCTATAACCCTTGGAACAACATTGGATAAAACTTCACTAAATTTAATACCACCTTATACATCATATAATAAAAATACTTGACATGTCACTGACCAATATAATGATTTTTATCACTATTTTACATTACATAAGAACAATCATTATCATATAATGAAACTATCCTATGGAAGAAATCATGAATATATTACAATGAACACCGTATGTCAATGTTGAGGACAACAACATATGTATCTCTCCATAAAAATATGAAATATATAAAAGAGTTATGTTTTCCTAACATCATTACATAATCTCAATAACAATGAGATAATATATCTTGACAAAATACTAGTGTAGTTAACACTAAGGGCATTAGAAGACTCTCCAACTTAATTCCTTGATCCTAGATTGGTTTGGGTGAAATAAATGAGTGTGTTGCTCCAAAATAAAACAATTCATATATCTAGGTAAAATAGGAAATGATGACACCTTGCTCAATTTTGGGATCCTTTGGTGATGAAAAAACAAGCACATGAATATGACCATACCTACTCCCTGACCTTTCCAACCCTTACGGTGACCACCTCTATAGTTAAAATCCTCATTATTTCCCTAATGATGAGGGGTATTATAGGGTTATACTAGGAAAACATTTTCTCCTCATTTATGATCACTAATTATATCACCCTACTACTACTACCTCAGCAGGGACTACGGAAATAGAAGAACATAAATTTTGATTCTATATCTACTCTAACTGTAAGGAAACATTGGACCCTCAATATTTGTATAGAAAAAATCTATACATGAAAATAAAACATAATCCAATCCTTTATAAAGTGTTTGAGAACTTCAAACTTGGGTGAAATGAGATGAAAAAGGATGAAACTGAATCCTTGTTATATGAAACCCCAACTGACCAAGAAACTAAGAAACTCAAATTATATATATATTATACATAGAATCCTAATTAATTACCTCTCATGATTATTCATTATAAAAAAACCCCTTAATAACATCCACCTTGAGTATCCACTTAATAAATATTAAAAACATAATTGGGGTGACTAGGAGTTGGAACTCCAAATGAAAATCTTCTTCAAAATTATTTTCTTCGACCTACAAATCAGGTAGAATATATTTGGACTAATGTAAAAGGTTATTAAAATAATTTCTAAACTCTTTCACACTAAAACTCTACAGGTGTAGGGGAAGAAAGGTTATTTCTATTTCCCCACCTTCATGGACGAAGAGAGAGACATAACATAGAACTACTCATCGAATCACTCTCATAGAACTTATGAATCTCTAGAATCCAAAATATTTAAAATCTACCATTATTAGGTAGCTTATCATAGAATGAAAATCAAAAAGGTATTCTAGGGAAATATTTTGGCATTGATCAAACTGAGGGAAATCTTTATATCCTCTAGCCAAACATTAGTCTTTATATAAAAAATAAATCCATCATACTTCAATATGCCAGAATTTTGAAACTCATAAATCATATCTCTCCAAGATTCATCTTTATTGAGTTAAAATTTATGAATATATTTTGGGGAATCCTTCTAAACCTCTATGTCACAAGCCTTATAGGGATGTTAACATGAACCCATACCTCCAAAATAAGGAACTGTTAAGGAATTCCAAAACCTATAATATATAATTCATAAAATTAATTAATTTAGTTTTACCCTAATATCCATTAACAACCCAATTTAAACCCAAGATAAAAAATCATAATTTATGTGACATGAATGTGTCATTATCCTGAAATCAACATTACTTTACTTGGTACCTTTATTAAACATAATTTCCTTGTGTTAGATCATATAGGGCCCTAAAATACCATTTCATGGTCAGATTACCATTCTTAAATCATATATAAAGTCTAGATTATTTAATTTCCCAATAAAATCTAGAAATAAATAGTAATACCTACCCCTAAGATTTATCTTATTTCTCAACCAAAATATTTTATACCACATTGTCAAAACCTACCCCCACTGGTACCCTACCTAGGTTGGAAGTAAAGGTAGGAGTTACCCCCTAAAATTTACTCTAATAAGATACGGGTTGGAAAAATCATTGAGAATATGTTTCCCACTAAAATGGTATGAATTACCATTATTATTTATAATATTCCATGATTATACAAAAAAATTATAGAGTGTAAAAGATCATAAAAAATTGAGCTTAAGTGAACAACAGAATATAATTATTAAATGTGACCATTATAACCTAACTGTTGAATTTTTCAGTATAAATAGGATTAAATGTTTTATAAAATAAATATATATTTCCAAATCTATAAAAATATATTAATTTTTTTAAAATAATCACACAATTTTTAGTATAGTAATTTTGTTCTTTAAAAAAAATTGATTTCATCGAAAATGGATTTTCATCCTTTTAAAAATTAAATATTATAATTAATTTCCATAAGTAATAGAAATATTATTTGAAAAAATTAATTTCTTTTTTGAAATAATCATATAAAAATAATTCTATGGTGAAATTTTGATAATTTTTTGAAAAGATTAATTTTTCTATGAATAGTAAAATATACAGTTTTTTCTTCCAAATTATATTTTATTTTCAAGTATTGAAAAATTAAAATACAATATATGATTAGTAATTAAATTAAATTTGTTTATTTTTATTTAATATCATACAATATTGGTTTTTAAATCGATTTTATTTTTTAATTTATCATAATAACATTTTATATTGAAAGGAAATTTTTAGAAAAAATGGGTTTTCATCGCGTTTTTCATCTTTAATATAAATAAAAACCGTAGTAAATTGTTCTACTATAGTAAAGTGTAAATTAGATAATTAATATTAAAAATTAAATGACAAGGATTATAAAATAACCCCAACACTTTTCTTAATTTTATATTTTGAATTCATTTAAGCGTTATTCATCTAATATTCTATAATATGGAAAAATTTTCAATTTTCATGAGATTATGAATTTTATACAGTTTTATTCCATGAAAAGGACCACTTGTCACAGTATTATTTTTCATAAATATAATATTTTTGAATAAGGGGTTATCCAAAGTATATGTTCTACTATAAATATTATTTTGAAATTTAAATGTATTATATTAATCATTTCAATTTATTTTAAATTTTTAGTAAATAAATAATTACCTTCAGGGATTGGACAATGTTGGTGAGTTAATTATTTAATTAAATGAGAAATTAAATAAATGGTTTTAAAAATATTTAATGTTTCATAATCTATGATAAATAATGTAATAAAAGAATTTTATTTATGAAATTGAAATTTAAGGGATGTATTTAAATATTTTTTTATAATTATAAGTGTTCTAATTATATTATTAAATTTAAAGTAATGAATAGTTAAAAATTTGAAATTATTGATAATTTGAAATAAATTAAAATTTATTAAATAATATAAAATTTAAAAAAAACATAGTTTCATAAAGAATTATTAGTAAATGGTTTATAATATCAACCCTAATAAATTTGAGGTAATTTTATAATTTATAGTAACTCTATTAACATTAAAAGAGTAAAAATCCTTGTTGTCCACTTAAGTTTAAAAAGTGTTAAAGATGGGATAAAATCAGATGATATGAGAAAAAATGTGACCAAAACTTTTCCAAAAATTATAATATTATATTATTATGATGAATAATCATCCTATATTTTAAATAAATATGTTTTTAGTTATTTTTAATTAAAAATTAGTTTTTATTAATATAATATGATTAGAAATTCTAAGAGTATCCCTCTACTCTCTTATAAAAGGGAACCTCTTATTATCATTAATTAACACATTAAAACCCATTTGTTTTATAAAATAAATACAAAATAATTTCATATAATACTTATCACCATTATATAGATCTTTTTTAGTAATAAAACCAACCTTATTTGTATTAAGGTGATAAGAAAATGAGGGTTTCCAAAGAGGTATCTTTTTTAATCGATGGATCTAGTTTTGTTTATTTTTCTACCACCTTAAATTATTATTCAATCACAATAAAATAATAACATTATTGTCCTACATATACTAAGATGTTAAAATGTTAGTATCATTACCAATATTTGTCTCCTCTTCCATCAAATGTAAATCAAAATCATCACTCGTGTGCATGGTGGACTATCGCCTCAAAAAAAGATGCAATTATATTTCCATAACTATCACTCAAAACATGTTATAATGATGGAATTAATTTTTATATATGATATTAATTTCTTATATATTATTATTATATGATAAAATATCATTTACCTTCTTAAATTTCCTTACATTTAAAAATCATAATGTCATTCATGTTTGCGTGTGGACTACCACCACCACGAAGCAATGTGATTCATTTTTAATCACCACATAACTTGGATGAGATATATATATAAAGATATAATATTATATTTATGATATTATCATTAATATATAAATATAAAATTATGTTTACCTTCTCTCTATAACAATTTTTGAAAAATGTAAATGTTTCTCATGCATATGTACAGCCTACCATCTCCATGTTTGTAACATAGTTCATTTTTTATAAAAATCTTTAATGATAGTAGTTAATGATATAATTGAAATATAAAAATGATAATTATTTAATTATTATTATTCTATAGATGGTGTATTAATTAACACTTTGACCATTGTCAACACTCCTAAGTAATCTTGGAATTATGTACCAAATATCACTAAAGCATCTGATGTGTACATAAATGGTTAAGTAATTGTTATGAAATGGTAATAAGTGAGGGAAAATGAATAATGAACCTAAAATGGTTATTAATAAAGTAAATATTTAACCTGATTTTATTATGCAGAAATATAATGAACCTACGTGATGAGTTGGACTCAAGGTAAGAAATTTTCATATCACTTTTATTTTTGTGGGACACGTGACTTATACACTACATGTTTCTTTTTTTGGTGTATATACTTCCCATGAAATTATTTTATCATTATTATTGTCAAAATTTTGTGATATAAACATTAATATTATGTGAAATCTTACATCAGGATTATGATTCAAAAGTCCCAAATGTGGTAAGGGTTTATTCCAAAATCTCATCATTATTCGAGATTGCCATTGTGTAAGTCTATATTAGACATTACTTCTCTTCCTTGTCCATATTTTCAAAAAAAAATTGTTTTTTCACTATTCTAAAAAAGATTATAATATTTTTACCCATGTTTTACTTTTAAAAAAATAGTTTGTAATGAATATTTTTATCAATTTTCAAATTTAGTGTGATTTGTTTGAAAAAAATAAAGAAGTAATTTTTTAATTTATATGTAATGATTGTATTTTCCTACAATCATGAATCCTAAATAATTTTAAGAATAATGTATTATTTTATAATTTTATTTTCAAATATTATTTCCCTTTATATGTTTGTGAATGTTTTTAAGAAATATATATTTCAAAATGGAAAGGTTATTTTTCATCAAGAATTATTCCAAGTGATATTTAAAAATAATTTTACATATAAGGTGAAATACTCTAATGGTACATACGAATTATTGGGGATATGATCTAAGGATATCACTATTATTATTTATTTGGATAGATTATGAATATGGTGAAAATTTAAAATGTTTATGAAACCCTTTTTGTTTCATGGGCTCTGATATGTATAATGTTTTATAATATTATGGAACACATATGTATTATTTTTATTTTGTAAAGAGTGATACATATATATCCCTCTAATTAATTGGGTAAATTATTATATCTCAAGATAAAATAATTTGAAAAAATCAGTTTTCTTGATCTATTATGGGAATTTAGTTAATGTCCTTGAACTGATATGGGAAACAAGTCGATATGCTTGATCCAACAGGTGAAATAGGTATTAAAACATGTTCCAATGGTCTTGAAAGTTAACCATGAAATATGTAATTTTTTCTATACCTATTATGATTCAAAAAACTAATTTATGACATGAAATTTTGGTTCATTATTGAGTTTTCATGATTTCACTTTCTTATGATTACAATTTTTTAATGGCAAATATTATATAACATAACTTACTTTTTTAACTATTTCATATAGGGTGAGGCTTTTTTATGTTATAGTCATAATATTATACCCTTATTATTATCCTATTCATTCATATGATTATAAATTGATATCTTACATGCTTACGTATACTAACAATATGAGCTCACCTTTTCTTATGTTTCCTTTTCATAGGTTTTGAAGAATGAAGGTAAATGATTTGTGTCTAGAAAGGTTTCATATGTGACTTATTTTATTAGAGATTTTGAATACTTAAAATGACATATGAAAACATGGGTATAGTGGGAGATTATATTGATCTTTATGAACTAGTTTTTTATGAACCCGTGTTTTTAAGAGTTTTCCCTAATTTTGTAAATCTCTAAATCTAAAAATTTATTCAATATGTAACTAATCTAATATTTCCTTCTAATGTTGTCAGTTTTGGATAGGAATAATTGGGTAAAATTTAAAAATATAAATGATATAAATGTAATGTATATGTTTTTAGAATCAGATCCAGGAGTTTGGGTCTTAGTCTATTACAAATTTCCAACAAATGATAAATAAACCACCAACAAACTCTATAAGCCTAAATAAATAACAAAATACTAATAAAAGAAATGTTATATATTATTGGCATAAAAAATTTTATAGAGAATATCCATATAATTATATATACATTTTAGACCAAATATTCAATCTTAAATCCTTGTTCTGTAATATATGATTCATCCTAGTAGATAACCCCTTCCAAAGTAATATTTTAGAGTGATTTGTGGAATAATTCCACGACCTCTCAAAAGATAGATAAATTTTTATTACTATTATTCACCTAATTTTTATAATAAAAGATTAATGATAAATTTTACATGTTGATTTAATACTTTACTTATTAATACCTCGATTTATTAATTTTTTTAACTTGTATCTAATAAGAAACACATAATTATTCAAACTAAAATCATCAATTTTTGTCCCAGAGTACCTATGCCCACTAAATAAATGAGTATTCAAAGGAAAAAAACATCTCAATTTATTCAAACTAATATTCCACTATCTCTCTTTAATTTTATTTTAAAATAATCCCTATAATATTTACAGTATACAACATATTTATATTCATTATATTATTTATAATTAAATGAATCTAATAAACTATATCTATAGAGTTTTTGGATGTGTTTCTCAATTTTAATACCCACAGAAACAATGAAAAAGATAAGTGTTGTTGTAATTAACCAATTTATTTTATCTTTAATATTATATAATTAATTATGTATTAATAGAATATATAAATCATTCACCCAATTCTCAATTCCATAAAAAAATCATTCATATATATAGATAAAATATTATTCTAAATGATGAACTAAAATCCCCTCACATCAAAACATTATATAGAAATTAAATTTATATTTATGCTCAAGACATAAAAAAAATTTCCAATTGAAGAAATATTACATGGGGTACTCTTAGATCATAAATTTTGACTTTTAATAAAAAAATCATTCCCTGTTTCCAACACCTATATCTACTACTACATTTATCAATTTAGTTCTTATTATATCTACGTTTACATCAATACAAATATATAATACAATACTAATATCAAATACTAATGAGTTATAATTAAATAAATTTATTTATATAAAATTCAACTATGTATGATTATAATACTTCCATTTGAGAACACTTTACAACCTTAGATACCGATCTATTAAACTATAATTAATACCTCTAAAAGAACTAAAAATAGTCCATGGTGGATGATAACATCTACAAAAATACAAATCTTTGGGTAAGTATCATGTTTAATATCATTTCAAAAAATAAAAGTATTGAATATGCTCCCACTAAAAATGATAACCTCATAAATTATATCTATTTAGGGTTAAAATAACCATATTTGACCATAAAATAACATTGATAATCTCAAAATTTATTCCATGAATAAATTTGGTATACAATAAATTAAATCATATCACATGTTACTCTTAGATATTTAGTTGGGTAATTTTTTATCCAAATCATATTATAAATAATCATAAAATCATTACTCTAGGAATCAAATTTTTAGGATCTACATGTTAAATTTATACCACATAGTCTATTATATATAAGCACATAATGATTATGGTTTCATATAGGATTATTCCCCAACACAAGAAAATTAATGGAAACCTAATAGTAATGATCAATCATATTCAAAGATAATGGGCCTAAAAATTGTTTTCATTAGAAGGAATATCACATTAATATCTTCATGAAATTAAAATTACATGTAATGGTTTAAAAATATAAAACTAAATCAGGTAATACTTTTCCTCAAAATTTTTTTATACAAATGAATATTAAATATTGATTTCATAAATATAAACAATTAATTATTTTAACCAAATATATAATGTCTCTTCAAAATTATATAGAAAAAACACTCTATATGATCTAAAGTAAAAAAAAGTTTCCATAGGCCCATAGAACCTGCACTAGTAGAGGTTTTCTAGAAAAATAATTAAATTTTCTGAAAACTCTATCCAAACACAACCAGATTGCCTCCGTTCTCTTTTTATTCAAAATGGTTAATTTATTTAAGGTCACACATTAAACCATGATGAATATTAAAAGTATAAGCTGAATATTCTTTTTATATTCATATCATGAACCATGACTGGTTAATATTTTCCATGTCTTGGGTTTCCCCCCAATAAATTAAATTACCATAAACCATGGTCAATTTAATTAGTTAACCATGAATAAAAAATGTTAAAAAAATTATGCACTAATTTATGAATGTAATATTAAATAATTATTCCAATAATTGAATTTTTTGTAAAAATTTTATGAACCATGATTTGACTTTATAAACCACATTATTTTAAAGAAAAATTTGACAAATCCCAACATGGTTTTGTAAATATGATAATGGTTTTGGAAAACTACTAATATTTTTTACATATTTATAATCTTTATCTTATCAATTATTCATTGTAATAGGATTTGATGTCATGGATGGGTATATTTTGACTTCTTTTTTCCAAAATATAATGAATTAAAGCACAAACTCCATGAAAAATATTTACCAAGAGAAGAATTAATAAAATGAAACAAAATACTCAAAACAAACCAAACCACATTATAAATTAAAATTCACCACCAATAGTGAGTTTGAATGATTTCTCTTAACAAGAACCAATGGGTTCCAACCACCTAATGTATCAACTAGTTATTTGAATCATGGACCATGTTTTTAATACCCCTTCATCTTGAAGGTGTACTAGCACATTGTGTACAATGTTAGTTGAAGAGAATCAAATTATAGGGCACTTTAACTAAGATTGAGTACACTAGAGAATATATAAATGAGGTTTAAAACATATATTTATAAAACTCATGGATTAAAATAATTTTCTTTTTGGAGTCTAACATTTAATATAGTTTGAAATAATCATTCTTTTTTTACTAATGTTTTAACTCCTACAGTATTAACGCCATCAATTAAGTGAATTGTTAAAACTCCATTTAACATTAACATAATATATACATCAACATAAGTTTTTTCACCATATAGATTAATAAAAATTACCATATTAAGGAGTCTATCTAATTATATGTTATATCATTCACAATTATCAACTAAATGTGGGATCAACAACCATGACCTAACACAAGCCTTGTTTTGGTGGCTCTCACCACATCATGGTCTATGATTTAGTGAATATTTGAAAAAGTAACTTCATTACCTTATTACATTATGTTCATTTTATATTGATTTTTGGAAATGGTTTAATGAATAAGTGAAAATTGGATAAATATTATTTTGTTACATTTGATAAGAAAAACATAGATGAAACTCAAAATATTTTAGGGATTCAAATAATCTATGATAATAAGTTGATGTCATGAATTTTTTAGGTTGAGTATGTTAAACATGTTTTCAATATATTTGATATGTAAGGATACAATTTTCATGTAAAGGTAAAAAAATTTGGCAATGAAGATGATTCCACACTCTTCAGTGGTTACATATTTCACATATATTGGGGTGTGTATAAGACTAGGTATTTATTTAGCAGTGGTGACTATAAGTTACTTTATTCATAATACAATGAAGAATATATATTATATATTCAAATATATGATGATTTATCATAATGTTATATCAAATTTAAATTTAAATTGTGTTTTATTTATCCACACTTTGGGGTTATACCGACATGAGAATTGATGGATATCCTAAAAGAAAGAAGTCAGCAATGAGATTTTTCTACACATCTACAAGAGAATGTGTATATAAGAAATTGAGCTTAAATAAGTGTGTTCCTTTATATATGAACAAATTATGGTACATTACTATTTTTAAGGTTATTAAGAAGATATTTTGGGTTACAAAACATTTCTAGGAGCTCGAATTTAGTCAAAGGAATGAAACATTAACTATGCTAGTTAGAGGAAATTGACCTTTAAAAATAATTTTATTTATTATTATTAAATGAATCACAATGATTTTTTAAAACTTTTATACATAAGTTGATGGTTCAATGTCTAATAGTACATGTGAAGATTCAAAAAAAAGATTTTTTTTGATATCCTAACAAATGAGGAAATTTGAACGAAGTTACATATTTTGAAATACACTTGAAAGTTATAGCTAGAGAGTGAGAATTGATAAAAATATTTACAGTCCACAAAGAGGTTCTCCTAATTCACCAAAAATTGACATCAAACAAGGATAAAACACATTTAAAATGGATAAAATATGTTAATTAAGGTATAATTTATGAAATTGATGTTAATAGATTAGGGGAGTTTTAGATGAGTTCCTAGTGATGTTTTTGAATCTTTTACCCAAAAAACATTTACATAAGAATGTTATGTAGGTATTTTGTAATATTTTTATTTGATTTGGTGGCCTTATATATCCAATAATTAATATATCTAAGAGAATAAATGAGATATTGAGGTTTTTTATAATATTTAATCTTATATAAAATCATATTGTTATTCACATTCTATTTCTGGGGATTTATAAAAAAAATTAAATCATAATGATCTTTTTTAGAAAATAATAAAACAACTATTTTATTTAAAATAAGTGGATATACTATTTATGAACACTAAAAAACCCATATATAATCCACTAAATAGTTATACAAAGCTTCATCCATTGTCCCATGACACATCATTCATCCAAAAATAATATTATTATCTAACATAGTTTCTAAAAATTAATATATTCCATACCAAATACAATTTCTACAATTTACATTACATTTCAAATTATTAATTTTTAATCTTTGAGGAATACCACAATAAGGTTGATAAAGACAGTTTCTTTTGTGGCATTCATTTGGTCGTCATGAACATCATTTTATTCTTTGGTAGTTTTTCTTTTATTTATTTCGTTGCATCCCTTATCCCACCAACCATCATACTTCTAAATGTATGAACAGTATAGTGAAAGTTCATATAAGAAATATTAAATTTATAAAAATAAATATAGAATAAAATAAATAATAAAAAAAACTTATGATTCCTTGAAAATAATGAATATACATTCAAGAAAATTCCAACATTCATAGATTATAGTATAAGGGAGAAAACCCATATATATTCATTATAAAATGATGATTTCTAGAGTAAAGTATTTATTAATGTTCCCAAATTCTCCATTATTGAATTTTTTTTGCTCTTTCTGAAGTACACATTCTCTACTAACTAAACACTACCCAATATCCCAAAATTCATTGAGGTAAAAATAATCTCCCATTTGTATCATGAAACTAGCACAAATAATGTTAATGATTTACTCTTCTCTTGACCAATCACTCCATTTTTAATTACACCCACTCAATGCACACAGTCACCACTATTTAAAGTAATTAGGTGGATTAATAATGTGATTTTGTGGGATGGAAAAGAGATGGTGTAATCCTGATAATGTCTTAATCTTATAACTCCTTTATGATATCATTTTAGTAAGTGAATGATTAAGTGGTATTGTTGCATAATTTTAACTCATCGCTTGAGTTTTTTTTTGTGGTCATCATGATAAAATCAATAGAGTTACATGATTTCATTGATGGAAACTCGTATAGAATTTCGGATCAAGACCATCTTGTATCTATCACAATCCTCATCTTCTTTATTATCATTATCTTCAATCAATCATTCATCCTCCAAAAATTTCATAAGTATACATCATATTTGGAGGAAAAGAAAAGGACCTTTTATATATTTTGAGTTGAACTTCAGATTTGGTAATAAATAACAAAGGCTCTTATTATAAGATTCTTGAGTCATTCTAAAACAATATCATACATGGAATGATTAGATTATTTCAAAATCCTTTGATGATGTGCTCCACTCCTTTAGTGGGGTGGATATCATCACTCCCTATTAAATAATTATATAAAAACCTATTCTTGTGTCTACTATACATTCTCTTTCAATCCAAATCAAAATAAACCAAGAAGATTAATTAATAACTCACCTTGTAAAAATAATTTCTAAAAAATAAAATATAAATTATTTTTCAAGTCAATACTCAATTAAAACTATAATTAATAAATGAAAATTCATAATGTTTTTTTAAAAATACTAATACAAATAGACTCATACCTATCATGTTTCTTAGAAACTCATGATTTTATTTTTGTCAAAGAATAGAAAATGAAATCCTCTTGAATAGAAGTATTTAAAAAAAACAATTAAATGTCCAGAATTAAATATATTAAAAATAGTTTCAAATTATAAATTACTTAAAATAATGTTACTAATTATCAAAAAAATTATATATAATTAGAAATAATAATTCCATGAACCTATTGAATTTTCTATCAAAATTGAAAAACAAATGTATTTATTTATAAAAACAATTTTTTTGAGTGGGTAAATTAAACATGTAGTCATGAATGTATATATATATACAATATTTTCTTCCACTACCACATCATTATTGAAATGGACAAGTATAAAACGATTGAACTCAAAACTGCTCTCTATAGTATTTTTCCATGATATGGTTCTTAATTTTTTTTCTCTAACTCAATATGAAATTTTCATGTTATTTTATCTTTAAAATAGTGTTCCTTTATATATTTATATCTCTTCACTATGGATTATTTTTAAAAAAATCATCATTTACTATTATGATATGATGAACCATGGGTCATTTCAGTCATAGTTTTTTTTATTTTATAATAGTATATTAGTTTCAGGTGATTGTGTCCTTTACGGTTTTATTCTTTGAAGAACCAAAATACAAAAAGGAAATTTCCATAATATAGTTTCTTCACATCCTCTTAAAATTTCTCTAAACATCCCTAGGTTAAAATTTAAGCCTAAAATACCTTAAAATATTTAAAAATAGTAAACTTTATGTAGTATTACCGTATTTTGAAATTAAAATTCCTATATAAAATAGATACTAAAATTAGGTGTTGTGGTTTTGGGATTCCAAATATATACCTGGTATTAAGAGAAATTTTCATCATATATGTGGTTCATATAAAAGAGTAAAATTGATCTTAAAGGCCTCTATGACCAAAAATAAGAAGTTTAATTACATATTGAAGTTGGTTCATGTTAGTGTGTGATTACAAATTAATTCAAATGAATGTGGTGTAAGAAAATAATTCTTTCATGAAGTATGGATCGTTTTATTTATTTCAATTATTAGTGTAATGGTTTAAATATAGACTAATATAAATTCACTTTGTGTTCATGGAGGTTCTGAGGGTGTCTAAGGCTAGTTTATAGCCCAAAACTCAACATTTTTGTGAAAATGGATTAGAACATGATTTGTGGAAACCGTGATGGTTAGGTTGCATAATTAATCTAACAATGATAAGCTATCTAGTAGAACACTACATGCCACACCATTTGATAAATTGTGGGATTTTAGGCACACATCCATGTAGTTATGTATACAATTTTGAAAGGAAATTTTTTCATGGTTTTTGCACTATTCATCAAACTATGTTTACAAACCATATACGATTCCCCTTCTTATAGAAAAGAGAACATGGTTTGGAAATCCATGTAGCCAAAAAATGAAACACTGTGTTTTATAAGAATTTATTATTTTCCCTTAATTAATAATATTTGTAATTGATTTTCCTCATTTCCCCTCACATTGGATAACTATGGCTTGATATCTCCCTTTTTAACACCTCAAGTAGGAATTAATAGCTCTTTTTATCAAGATTCAGAATAAAAAAAAATTTCTCTCATTGGATCTATATCAGTAAGATCTCAATTTCTTTTTATACGTTACTCGTTTGGTTTGGCATCGATTGCACTATTTAGGTGAAATCTAATTTTTACTATTTATATATTCTTCATACATTCTTCATTTTTCTCCTAATCTAATTTAAATAAGGACCTTATAATAGATGAGCTATACACTACATACTATTTTTAGGTGGTATTTTTATTTTACTTGAAGTTAAAAATATTTATATATATATATCATTTTTTTTCATGCCCAGTTCTTGGAGAGACGCCCTTGAAATTATTTTTATCCATGAATTGAATGGATAAGTATAGCCTATACAGTTAATGAGGCATGTTGATAAATTTTAAATGGTTGATAACATTGAATTTGAACCACCCCTTTGGGTGATCTATTTAGTTGATTGGACCACGATGTGTGGCTATTAAATTTGGATACCATTGATGTGTTCCCTTTACCCCTTTCTTTGAGATATCAAATGTGAATTGAATTTCAAATTCAATTGTAATATGAATTGATGATTTGAATTGTGAATTAATATGTATGTTGAATTGTAATATAAATTGTAGATTTAATTGATAGTGTAAAGGTAATGTAAGCCATTTCCCTTGAAACATTCCATATATTGGTTGATTAAGCATGATATGCATGTTATAATGAAATAACCATGTGAGTTAAATTTAAGACTTATCTCTATAAACTTAGCCATGATTTGATCCACCATTTGAGGTGATATTGGATTGAAATGGATAAAGTGATGAACTTGAAATGATTTTATGTTATTTATTAAATTAATGCTTATATACCTTGGCTGATACATGGGTTACTATACAAACATGATGAACATATTTATTTTTCTTCTATCTTTCTTATGACTAAGTGAAACTTGTAATCCCTATATAGACCACCAAAGATGTACTCATGCGGGGATTAATAATATATGTCAAGTGATACTATACTATTTATGGTTTACAAAGTATGTGCTCAAAGGGTGGTTGATCGTATACGCCATGGGTGATACTGGGTCTCCCTTAGTGGACCGCCAAGGATGGACTCGAGTGACATTGATGTCACACCACATCTAGAGAAATACCAGGATCCCAATGATGAACTATTATTATAGAATAATAGGGTTATGGGTATTATTATACATAGAGGGATATCTATATTCCAAATGAGGAATGAAAAATACAGGATCATGTTCCAAATTGAATAATGAATGAAATTTTTTTTATAACGTGTCTGTCATGACAAAGCTTACACTTGGGTTCGGTATTTTTCTTACACATTATGGATGTCCTGAGTAAGAATCCATTTAGAATATCTAAATGGGACACTATTAAATGTGTCATGTACCTAGAAATATTAAATTAACATGGTTGGATAATTAAATGAACTTTATTATAAATGACATCGGCCTAACTATTAATTCAAAGACATACTATCTAAATTAAATTGATGAAATGAATTAGTTTTTAAATGATATCAAACACTTTGTAGGATATTTATATTCAGTACTTCATCACATATTATATTACTACTTGAAAACTATTGATATTATATATTCACTGACAAGTTGGAACTAGATCTTGGGTGGTTGCCAATTGGGATTATGTCTCTCACCTTGTTCGGGCTGCCTATGGTACTCGGAAAAACTATAATATTTTAGATATAGATAAGGTAAAGTACCCTAATACAAGTTATTGATTTATTCTTTGGAGTAGAGGACCATGATACCGAGATGAGGCTTATGATGGTAGCTGGATACTTTTTTGGTTTTTTTACTTTTGATACATGCTTTGGATTGTACGGTTTTTTACTTATTATGGCTTCTTTATAAGACCCATGAAATGTATTTTCATCTTCTATGTATGAGATTACTTTTGGTATTGTTTATTAGTATCTATATTATATTTTTTCCATTATCTATATGATTTAATACTTCTTCTACTTATCTAATATTGACATTCCTTCATGTAACACTCTGGTAAGAGGGAATAGTCTCCTCACAAACACACCCTAGGCCCTCGCTTCTAGTCGGTATCCTTTGGCGTTTTCATAGATGTGTTGGATTCCATGTTGCCAACTAGTCTCAAGGGACCTTTTAGTATCATCCGAGTCTAGGATGTTATGAAGTGGTATCATAAGTAATATTTTCTGGTATGTTTTACTCTTTGGTTACAATAGACTTTGATAGAATATTAAAGGAATTTGGTAAAGAGTTATGCCCGAGCATAACTAAACCGCGTATAGGAAAATGAAAAATTTCCTCAAATAAAATTTTTGTTTTCTGGATTTTGACTATTTCATTTTATTTGATTCCACTATTGAGTGATGCACTTGAATTGTGTTGTTATTATTGAAATGATTTTGGGTTATATTTTCTTACGACACTATGAGATGAGGGTTTTCCATCTCAAGCATCATTATTTTAACCTTATAGGAATCAAATGCCATTAATTATAACATTACATTTTGTATGTATTACTTGTTCTAGGCTGTTGTGATAGGTGTGGATATAAATATACTCACTATTGTGATAGGTATTCTGGAATTTGTTATGATGAGAATTTGGTGGGAACCATATTTTGGGTCATAGGGTGTTATGGACCTGCATTGATTAGGATTTGGTGAACCATTTTGTTCAACCTTGAAAAGTAAGTTGTTATATTAACGTGAAAAAATGAGATAATAGAAATGAAATTATTTATAATAGAGAACTCGACCAATACATGACCTTTGTAATGGGTAGTAGGTAGTATCTGTTTATTATATATGAGTCGTAAAATTCACATACCAGATTCAAGGAGTATTCAGAGGGGTGTGTTTATATATTGAAATGTGTGTACCTATCCTATTTCAAAATTTTCACTTTTTTATATATAAAATTTGATTAAAATCTTGATTTGAGGAATGTTTTTGGCTTTGTAATGGGATGACACCATGATGACCTCTAGTCGTATACTAGGAGAGTGGAGAAGAACATGCTCTGTAGGTGGGGGGCATGGACTACCAGTAGATCCTCCAATCATGCTAGATGAAACACCATTAGTTTTTCAAACATAGGTGTTGAGTCATAGTTTCATGATGGGTTCTTGTGCATTATGCAGATCATTCAGGGAGCACAGTGACCTGTACAAACTATGGAAGAGTAGGAGCGTGGGTTCAAGAAGTAGCATATACTTGAATTTTTAAGTATTGGTGGACTAAAATCTATAGTTTCATAGATTGAGGCCATTATACCTATCTTCAAGCATCTAGAGACGCATCCAGAGAGGAGGGTAATTCTATTTATGTATGTATTTCCTGATTCCACCAAGAGATGGTGGGATGTTATTACTCATATAGATCATCATCGAGAGATGTATTGAAGGTATTATCATATGTAATTATATAATTATTCATATCTTGAGATGTCGAGGGTCGATAAAACCAAGAAGATCATACACCTAGAGTTGGGAGCATTATCTGTTATGGATTTTTCATCCCGTTTTACTAGGCTCCAACGCTTCACACATATTTTGATGCGTGATGAGTTATCGAAAGCTATGTGATTCGAGGATGGTATCAGGTATGAAATATGATCATAGTTTAATGTCTTTTGACTGACTAATATTTCTAGAATAGTGAATTAGGCACTTATCACAAAGCATAATTTGAGATAGTCTAGGGGTGTGAGCTAGGGAGGTTCATCATCTAGTTCTAGAATTATATAAACTAATATGATGAACCATCATCTGAATCGTCCACATAATAAAATTGGTATCCATACCACATAATCAGGTATTTAGGTAAGGTGTTACAAGTTTAGTAGACTATGACATATGAGGTAGCAATGCATGAGGGTCCCAATTGAGTGTCGATCATGTGACGAGATGGGTCATTAATAGAACTTCTATAGAGTTTTTACTCTAGAAGCCACTGAGAGAGGTTCTCTGTTGACTCCATGTTTATTAGCAGGTTTAACAAATTCTCACCAGGAAAGAACCTTGAGTACAACTTTTCAACCAGGCCATTGTGGTGGTTATGTTTTAGGTAGTCAAACCCTAATTTTGTAGCAACAACAGAGTAGATCTACTCTGGATTGCCTAGAAATATCATTCGGTCATGGATCTGGTCAGGTATATATAGTGCAGTTGACCTTTTAGAGTATGATTATGGGCTTTCTATTATGAGATTTACTATTCTAGTAGCCTCTACTTTAGTATCTTCTCTTTTTGATATAGGGGCTTCTTATAGCTATATATATATATATGCCTGTTGTGAAGAGCCTTGGTCTCAAAATTCAGTGTTTTTATGGGGCTATAACAATTGAAACTACTTTGAGGATTAGAATAGAGGATTTACATCAATTTAGTGAGTACCCATTTCGTATTGGTGGGATTTACATCTTATTGGGCCGCTTTTCCCTCAAGATGATAGAGTTTTCATCATTCTTGCTATGGATCTGTTAGTTCCCTTCCATGATTTCATTGATTACGATCATCGAATGGTGAATTTTACATCACTAGAGAGCATAAATTTTATTCAAAAAGGTGTATGGGATGTACATGACAGTAAAGATGGACTTGATCTTCATGGTCTAGGTGGGATGAAATCCTAGATTGTGATTTAATATCTAGACTAATAGGGATCCTGTCAGATTGATTTCAATCCAGTGGTTGATCATTTCAAAGATGTTTTCCTTGATAACAGTTTTGGATTACCTCTAGTGATAGAGGTAAAGTTCTCTATCAATCTAGTTCCATGAGTTAGACCAGTATCCATCCATCCTTATAGGATGGCTACTACTGAGCTGAAAGAACTCAAGAGGAAAGTAGAGGATTTAGAGGAAAAGGGGTTTATCTGACTCAATACTTCCTCATGGGGTTCACTGATTCTTTTTTAAAAATTGAGGATATTACCCCTAAGATATATGTGGATTATCAAAAATTGAATTGGATGAAGGATAAGAACTGGTATCCTCTACCACTAATGGATGATCTCATCAACCAGCTCTGATGAGCTTGGGTTTTCTCGAAAATTGATTTGAGATATGGTTATCATCAGGTTCATGTTAGACCATCAAACATACCTTCAAAAGTATTTTATATCATTTATTGTCTATAATAATATTTTTATATTCTTTTTAGCCTTATGAATGTGCTATAAGTCTTCATGGAACTGATGAATTGATTGTTTCTTCTTTATTTGGATTCATTTATGGTGGTTTTTTGGATGATATATTCATGTATTATCACAATCGACACGATCATTCAAAACATCTTGAGATCATGTTGGATACAATGAGATAGAATCATTTATATACTAAGCTCACAAAGTACCACTTTTGTATAGATTATATTCACATTCTAGGTCACATTATCTCTGAATCTGAAATATTAGTTGACCTAGTTAATATGAGAGGTGTTGTTTCCTAGGAAAATCCCTAGAACATATTTGATGTATGATGTTTCTTAGAGTAGTATGGTTACTAAATGAATTTTTTACAGGAATTATCATGATTATAATGCTACATAAAATCTTGACTAAAAAGGGAGTGATGGTTATATGGTCATATTTCTATGAGACGACCTTTCAGGAGATGAAAGGCAGATTGAATTCCGAGATGATAACGGTGTTTCTAGAGACCGTAAGGAGTGACATCATTTACTTAAATGCATTAGGTATTAGGCTAATATCATTTTTTATGATAGTAGATAGAGTCATAGTGTACAGGTCTCGAAAGTTGATGACACATGATATGAATTACCTAATGCATGATCTCAATCAAGCTTTAATGTTTCATGCATTGTGTTGTAGGAGACATTAATTTCTTGGATGGTTTTTTTTGGTGTTCACGGACTATAAAACCCCAATGTACGTATTTACACATAGTGATATGAATATTAAGAAGTGAATAAGGGTTTAATACCTATAGTCTTTTGATTTAGAGCTTCCCTACATTCCTGGTAAATGAAATGTAATAGATGATCCACTAGGATGGAGCACTCAGATATAGGCTATTCAGCAGTCCAGTAGTGAGTGAAAACTCATATCTTGGTTCATTGAGCCGCACTTAGACATGTAAGACATTCTAGGTAATAATTTTCTCTCATCCTTAACTATAACCACTAACCTAATAGATATAGTGACGATGAGGAAACTATTGGATTCATAGTGCTTAGGCCCATATAAGAGTGTGGCGACCCTCATCCTGGTTGGACCACAGGTGTGGATGAGATCCTATGTATACATGTCCATGAATGGGTTTATATAGAAATGAATGAGGAGATGATGTGGTACTTTCATGCTTTATCATGGTAAGTGCATCCTGGTGTCACCAGGATGTGTCGTGATTTATATATCCAATATTGGTGGTCAGGTATGAAAATTGATGTAGATTTTTTCATCATGAGGTGTTTCACCAATCAACAGGTGAAGGTGGAACACTAGTATCTAACTGGACTTTTACTGCATCTTCTCATTCCCAAATAGAAATGGCATGATGTCAGGATAGATTCTTTTTTAGGTTTATTGAGCTCTCCTCGGGGTAATGATGTATTTTAGGTTATTGTTGACCAAAATAATAGGTCACACTTTTATTACCTATTTTGGAGACCATTTATATTAATGAGATTGGGAGGTTTTAGATTTATGAGATAGTATGAAATCATGAGGTTCCACACCATATTGTTTTGTATAATGATTCTCGGTTCAAGTCTTGATTCTAGAAGAGTTTTCAAAGGACATTAGGTATATAGTTTCTTTTAATCACAACAGGAAAATGTCATATGTATGTCCAATTATAGAATATGATACAAGTTCTTGAGAAAATACTATCAATATACATCCAAGTTTTTGGGGGCTCTAGGGAGAGGCATATACCCCGAGTTAAATTCACCTATAACAATAGCTTTTAGGATACTATTCATATGGTCCCTTATGAAGATTTTTATAGTAGTAAATAGAAATAAACTATGTGATAGTTATGGGTAGGATAGGTAGCTATTTTGGGACCACATCTTGATCATGATACCACAGATCATGTTCAGTTGATTCAGAAGAAATGGGTACTATGGAATCTTGACAAAAATTTTACCTTGATCACTGTAGATAACCTAGAGAGTTCAAGGTCTTCGATTAGGTATTATTACATGTTCACCAAGGTTGGGAAACAAGAGGATCAGAAGGCAGGGTAATCTTTCCCCATTATATGCTGGATCATTAGAGATTCTTGAGTGAGTCATGCTTGTAGCCTATCTATTGTAGTTACAAAAGATATATTGTGCCACATGTGGAATCTTCAACATATCACAGCTCCGATGCTATCATTTAGACCCATATAATGACTTTTAGACTTAGTTGGTTGAGTTTTAGTTATGTGAATCTATTAAGAAGCATTTGTTATGTATTATGGATCATAGAATGATGTTTCTCTAAGGTCAATCAGTTCATTTAGTGCAGGTTCTATGACAGTACGACTTAGTAAATGATGATAACTCAGATTGGGATATCAATGTATGATCACAGTGCTGGGAACTATTTAAAAATTATGCTTCACTACAATTAGAAGGAAAATTATGGGATGATAAGGGCTACTTTTTTAAGAACCTAGTTATGATGAATAACTCCATTTCCACTGGGCCCACCCTTGAAATGAATTTTTATCCGTGAATTTAACTGATTGGTAAAGACTATGCAATTAATGAGGCATGTTGGTAAATATTAAATTATTTAGAATCACGAATTGAGACTACCCCTTGGGTGAGTTGTTTTTTTGATTCAACCCCCATGGGTGGCTATTGAATATGGATACCATTGAGGTGTTCTCTATACCCCTTGCATTGGGATGTCAAATGTGAATTGAATTGTGAATTGAATAGTAATATGAATTGATTATTTTAGTTGTGAATTTATATTAAATTTAAATTTTAATATAAATTAATGATTAAATTAATTTATGAAATGGAATGGAATTCTTGTCACTTCATAGTTTCCATGTATTGGTTGAATAACCATGAGATTCTTGTTATATTGAAATGACCATGAGAGATAAATTGAAGACCATTACTTCTAATCTAAGTCATGCTTTGAGACACCTTTTGAGTTAATATTGAATAGAAATGAACAAGGTGGAGAACTTAATATAATTAAATTATATTGAATAAAATAATTCTTATTGCCTTGGGTGAAATATGGGTTCATATACAAAATCCAAGGATGGACTCATTTTAATTCTACCTTTTTTTATCAAGTGACACTTAGACTCCTTATTTGGATTTACAATTATATACTCATGGTGGCTGAATAATATATTTTGAATGATAGTTGGACTCTTTCTGGTTTTACAAGGAAGGAATCAAAGTAAAATTGATGATATATACCATGGGTGAAACTTGGTCTCCCTTAGTGGACCCCCATGGACAGACTCGAGTGGCATTGATGTTACACCATACCTAGTGGGATTGTAGGATCCCTATGTGGAATTCATATGATGGGATTTTTTGGTTATGGTATATATTATACCAAAATAAATACCTTTATTCTAAATTTTGAATTAAAAGGACAAGATTTGGTTCTAAATTGAATTTTTAAATCAACTGTTTTTTATGAAGCATCTGCTAAGATAAACAACAAGATTGGATTTGGTCTTTGTATGATGCTTTGTGGATGGCCTAATTTAGCATCCTTTGATCTTATCTACCATGGATTATATGCTATGTACCTAGGATGGAGACTTATTAATTGAATGTGGTTGGATAATTAAATGAACTTGATTATAAATAAAAAAGTAATAACTTTTAATTTAGAGGCTCAATTTAAATTTGAAATTGATTAAATGAATTGGTTATTAAATGAGAACCTATACATTGTAGGATGTTTAATTTTAGTAATTTCTTTCATATTCTATTACTTCTTATTGATATTATATATCCATAGACTGGATGGTATTAGAACTTAGGTGGCGTCCTATTGGGATTATGTTTCACATCCTATTCAGGCCACTTATAATACCCAAAACAAAGTATATGATTGTAGGTATGGATAAGGGAAATAACCCTACTATGGGTAATTTAATGATTGTTAGGATTAGGGGAGCATGGGACTGAGATGAGGCTCATGATGATAGTTGGATAGTTATTTGCGTTTTTTACTTATGATACAAGTTTTGTATTGTATTTCTGTGTACCTATTTTGGATTCTTAATTAGACACATGACTTGTGTCATCATCTTCAGTATATGAGATTCTGTCTATTATTGTTTATTAAAATATGTCCTAGATATTTTCTATTGTATGTAGGATTTATTTCTTTTACAACATATCTAATACTGACATTATGTTGTGTCAAACTCTGTTAAGAGGGAAGAGTCTACCACAAACACACCCTAGGCCCCTGCTACTATTCAGAATCCTCTCATGTTTAGGAGATCTAATTGAGGTCATATGTTCAACCAGGCTCGAGGCAACATTTAGTTATATCTGGGTTAGAGATATTACATATGGTGAGGAAAATGTATTATATTGTTTTTATAAATTATTATATATGGATGGATTGGGTGATATATATTTGTAATATATTTGGGGTATTTTTCTGTATAATGAGGTATAAATATGTTAAAAAGATATGTGAAATAAATATTATTAAATTAATATTCAATAATAGTAGGTAATTCAAGATTATCATGGAGGAGGAGTTTCCAGAGGAGAAAAAATAAGGTATCAAACCTTAAATGTGAGTATTTCTAATCAAAATGAGATTTTTGAAGAAAAAATTGAAACAAAAATAACGTAAAAAATTGAATTAAAAAATAATTATATGAATTTATTTAAAGATAATATAATAAATGTAGTAAATATAAAAAATAGATTTTTTTACCATGAAAAAGAGAATTATATATATAATATTTAGTAAAAATGGAATCCATTATATAAAATCATTAGTATTTTGAAAAGTAAATATAATATCATGAACAAATTAGGGAAGCGATACAATTTTGGTAGTCAAGGTGAAAATTATTTCATTCCCGTTTTTTTTATTTTGAAGAAAGTTTTATAATTTATTCAATAAAAGTATTTTAAAAAGGATAGAGTTTATATGTCACAATTATTTAATAAAAAAAGTTACTAATACAATCGACGAAGACAATAATGAACAAAATAAGGGAAAATGTGGTTTTATATAGAATTTATAGGTGATAGATAGTGAATCTGAATTGTATTCAGAAATATAGAATGGGTAAGATTATGTTACAACACTAAAAACATAAAAAAATTAAAAGGTATACTATAATTGATAAATATAATGACATTGGTGACAAAATAAATATGGTTTAAAAACAAAGAGTATATAATTTACATCAATTTAAAAAATTATCTCTTCTTTAACCCTTACATTATAGAACCCTTACCTTAAATATTACCTCCAATGGTACCTTTATTACATTGGAAAAAAGATACAATTGATCGTATCCTAATGTACCAAAAAATTATTAATCTTATTAAACAAGATATATACTTTAATCCCACATTACATTCGAAAAAAATGCAACAAAGTATATTCAATAATGACACCCTTTTTACCTCCAGAATATCCATTAATATCAGACATTATACCCTACCTAGTATCTTGGGGAATGAAAACAAAATAAATGGGTGATCTTAGATGGTTAGTAAGGGAATTCACATAGTATAGGCTAAATAAGGCATGAATAATATGAACGTAATAAATGATTATCGCATAATGAAATATATAATTACATGATATTGAGACTTATCTATGAATATCATTACTAATAAAATAATCACTTGGATACAAATAATAGATTTCATAATGATTTAATGTATAATTTCAGACATCTTAAACGTAACGTTGAGGACATGGATAAGAAATAATTATAAATGGGTTTGGACATATCTAATTCCCAACTTATTTTTTTTATGAGAACAACTAATGAATCAGGGGTATATATAATTCAAGTCCCCATGTGTCACTTAATAAGTAAAATGAATTCATCATATGAATAACCAATATAACAGAATCAATATGCCTTAAAAATCAATAATTATCCATGCTGGATGAAATAAACCATGGAATGTCAATACTATACTTGTTCAAAATCATCATAAACCATAGATATAAATATTTTCGATGGTATTATTAAATTATATCCTCATTAGTGAACAATATATGATAATTTATGATGATATAGATGAAAATACTTCAAAATGTGAAGGAAAAAAATCTTGAGAAAATACACTTTTCACATTGAAACCACTTATTTCATATATAAAATTTTCAAAAATATTAAGAAACATATTATCATCGGAAGAAACCAATAAAAATTTTAATATTATATTAAAATAATTGGGTTTCTATAATGGGTAATAATTCCAGTCATTCCATATATCTTGAAACAAATATTCATTTCGCATTTTTGTAAAATGGTTAAAATTACCATGTTCAAAAAATGATAAGAATACTATTTTAAATCAATTTTTTAAAAGTAAAACATGGGTAAAAAATTATTTTATCAATAGTTATATAATAATATTATTTATAATGTTTTAATGAAAATATTAAAAATTATGAAAATTATTCCTTAGCGAGTAGAAAAACAAGTCAAGTTTCCTTTAAAATATGATTTCAACATCTTGATTTCTTAAAATAAGAAAATAAAAGGAAAATATTTTAAATAATATAATTAAAAAAGGATAATAAAATATATTGGGTTTAATATTTAATATATATAACAATTACACTAGAATATAATTATAAATGAATAACCACGAATAATGATGAGATTGTGAAATAAATCATTACCTCGAGTTCGACTTGCTACAAACGTATTCTAATTTTCAGTATAATAAATATAGATTTCTTATAAATATATTACCAAAAAATAAACATATATATCATAAAATATAAGATTTAATCATCACCTTTTATCTAACATTTATTAATCAATCTTTATTTACAACCATTTCTCTAGGTGACAACTACTTATTTTGCATATATGTTTTGGTTTGGTTGTTTTGGCCCCCATAAATTGATCATCGATCCATCATCTCTAGAATAATAATCATGAAATGAATATAATATATATTCAATTTATATTTCTATATATATATATTCATAATTATCCAAAAAAAATTATATAGAGAAATGAATTATATCATTCATTGAGATGGTAGGCCATAAGTATGCATGGACATTATTTTGATCTTTTTATAGATTAAAAGAAATAAATTTAAACTATAATTCAAAATTATCAAATAATTATTATGTGATATATATGATATAAATATATTAGATATATCCTTTTTATAATCCATGTGATGTGGAAATGAAAAATGAATCACATCACTTGTGAAAGTAGTAGTCCTAACGTACAAATGAGCAACACTATCATTATTACTTTGTTGCAATGGAGGGTGGATAATGGTGGTTTAATAATCATAATATAATTTACGTATATTGAGGATAATGAAATTATTATTTTCTAATAAACACTATATATTTTGATTAGTCAAAAGAAGAATTAAAAAATCAAGTGATCAGTTATGGTGATTACCACTTCTTTGAATTAACTCCACTATATCCACTCTTAAGCACCCATGGATTTGTCTTTTTGGAATACCACAACAAATATAAGGTGGATATGTTTGTTGGTACTTTATTTTTTTATATTTTGGTAGAGATATATAGCTTAATGTGATGATGATAAAATAGATATGAGGTTCCCTTTCATAAGGAATGGAATAGACAATCATTGAATTATAAATAAATATTAAAATAAGACAAAGATATTCTCAAGAAAAATGGCTAAAAATAGAATTATACTTGATTAAAATTATTATTGGGTAGAAATAACATTAGCTAATAAATTTTATATTAGATATGTTGTAATTTTAATCCTTATATTTTGGTTTTATTCCATTTTCAACCAATCTAAATCAAAACTGTAGTAATGAATTTTTTATATTAAAGTGTTATGATTTTAACTGTAGGGTAAAAATTTATTAATGAGCGTCCAAAAGATGAAATTTTAGATCAATTATCATCCTACATGTCCAATTGAAATATTTTTTTAACTAATTTATTAAAATATTATTTTTCATAAAATATAATTAATGTCACTTTTAAAAACTCACAATAATTTATCCAAATTTTGTTACATTTAATATTTTAAAATAATTTATGTAAAATTCTAAATTAATTGAAAAAATAATATATCTTCATCTCAAATTTTTTTATTATAATCAGATAAACACTATAAATTTAAAAAATTACCATGTTAAAAAAATTATATTATATTTTAAATGAAAAATTACAAGTGAATTTGTCTTATTTTATCATTATAAAAAATATTTACAGTTCTTAGAGCAAGTTCGTGAAATTTTGTATTTATTATTTTCTTAAATTAATATAAAGTTCAAAAAAAATAAAAATGGCACAAAGTGGACATATGTTTGATATATTTTGATGTAAATGGATAAAACCCATTAACATAATATGACAAAGTCAAGAATTATATATATTATAAATCCTTATCCCAATGTTGAAAACATATTTTATATATTTTTACCCATACCGCAGTGAAAAACATATAAAAATATTTTTATCCATGATGAACAAAAGTAAAAGGTAACTACTTACCAAATTTTAACCCCATGATTCAAAATATGGTGTTTATTTATAATGATTCAATCTCTATAAGTGGCATAAATCTATTTTAATATAAATTAGTAAAATGCAATGGAAAATGATTTTTTGAAAATTAATTTTATGTAGAAAATAGGATTTATTTTTATCCCACGACTTATAAAAACAGTAGATGAATATTTAAAATATTATTGAATGTATAATATATTAATTTTATTAATATAATTTACAAATAATTATTATTTTATTTTTTTAAAATAGAAACAAATTGTGTATATAAAAATGGATTTTCAGAAAAATACCTCTTTTATTTTAAAATGTTTTTTATTTTCTGTTCCAATTGATTAATATGAAAAGAATTAATATTATACATGTGTGAACCAAAAATGTTTCATAATTTAGTTAGTCCCATTAATACCCACAAACATGATGACTTGGCTAAATAATAATATTTGAATAGTGTACTAGTTTTTTTTACTCAGAGTTTTATATAACGAAAATTATCAAATAAATAAAATATATCAAATAAATATATCATAAAATCTTATCCTCTTAAATTCTACACCCCATAAAATAAAAGTTTCCCTAAAAATTATATCACTCTGATATAAAAATATCAATATAATTTTTCCTCATCACATGCTTGAGTTCCCATATAGTTTATTCAAATTTAGGGTCTCAACACAAAATATTGACCAGGTAAGTGGTCTTATTTCGTAGAATTTTCTCTCTATGATCTAGAATATCCATAATTTGTTCCACCTAAGAGAGATATTTATCCAATTTTTTTAACCTATGTGATCAGTACATGTGAAATATGAGGTATGTACTTCCTTGGGAGAGATACATGGAATACATCGTCAACTTAAAAGAGAATTGGTGGAATCCCTTACTGATAATATGTCATCCAGATACAATCTAGAATATATAAAGGACCAATATAACAAGGTTTTAGTTTTACCCTCCTTCAATATCCAAATATCTTATTCCATGGAGAAATTAACAAAAATAATTTCTCTCAAACATCAACTTATATATCTCATAAAACATTGTCCGTATATTTTTTTTATCCACTCTATGATAAACTTATGGGTTGTTGAATGGTTCTAACCTTCTCTATAATTTCCCCATCTTGATCAGGTATCAAAAAAACTTCTCTGTAACTTTCTTTCAACATGTTGTATTTCTACACTTCTTTCCACAATGTGATTCATATGAATCTATCTGGATACTCAAGTGAAAAATATCATTTATTCCAACAAAAAAAGGTTTTGATCACAACTATTTTTGAAATAAACAGATAATATCTCAGAATTTACTATAGAGTTTAGATGGCCCTCAAAAAAATAATCTCCAGTATGGGGATGATAGGATGTGTTGAAAATAATTTTTATATATATATCTTGTTAAAGAATTTTCTATAACATTGAGGTAAAAATAAAATACTAATTTGATACAATTGAATTTGGTACTCCATGTAACCTTTCAATTATTTAATGTGTATTCTAAAAAAGTGATCATAAGATAAATAATCTCTAACTATAATAAATTGTGTGGACTTTATAAGGAGGTCAATTATAACCCAAAACAATTATTTACTTTTGACCTTTTAGAGAGTGTAATGAAACAAGACATGGTGATTTTTTCCCATTTTTATTCTAGTATTGGTAAATATTATAAAATCCCATTTCGAATCAGTCCCTCAACCTTAAATTTCTAACATACCATTCATCAGGATACATACTCAGAAAGATCCATTTTCATGTTATCCAACAACAAATAATTTTCTAGATCACTATACATATTCATACTTCTAGGATTAATAGATAATTATGTACTATGAGATTCCCAAAAAAATACTTCTTCAGGTCTGGTATTAATGAGATACATACTCAGTTACTCTACCTTATCATTATATCAAGATTTTGGTTGACCTCAAGAAATTTCACCCCTCTTCTAAAATTCCACATTTTTTTAAACCTTCTTAATACTCTAATGGATTGATTCTTGAATGTTATTCTTGGAAAGATGAGATCTTACCTCATTCCTCATGATTCCAGGACCCATCTTCTACAAATCCCTAAATATTGGATCAATTTTAATCCTTGTTAGGGAAAAACTATCATGGTATTTCCAACTCAAAATGTCATCCACCTTTTTTTTCCATCTAGAGATGGTAATATATTAGGAAATCATAATCCTTGATCATCTCCAACCATATTATCTAGAACATATGCACCTACTTCTATGTAAATATATACTTAAGGATTTTATGATTGAAATATTTATATGACACCTTTTACCATACAGATAATTATTTCATATAATTAATGAAAAAATACAGATTCCAACTTCGAATCATTATCGTGGTGATTTTTATCATTAATGTTTAATTTATGAGTGGAATATGAAATCACCATGTCATTATAAATGAGGGAATATCCTAGTAACTTCTTTAATGTATAACAATAGATAAAAAACCCTTGTCCATTATATGGTAGATAAATCATATTTTCACTAACCAAACATTTTCTTGGTTCTTTGAAGCTCTCTTAAAATCCTTCTATTAAAAATATCATCACCCCCTTCTATGTCAACATGGTGAGTCAGTCTGATAGTCATCAAAAAATATATAGTAAAGAATCATTAATATCCTATCAACCCAAGAAAACTATAGATTATGGTCACTATGGTTGGTTTTGTCTATTTTTAAATAACACCCATCTCTAAAAAATCAACCAATATAAACTCACTTGATATTACATGACATAAGAATGAAACGTTTTGAAGGAAAAATTCACAGCTAGTAAATTTAAAATGCAAAATATCTTTTCACAGGGTCTTTGAAAAAATTATCAAATGTCTTCCATGATATTACATGCCATTTTAAAATATAATGATACCATATATAATGACTAAAACAAACTGTTCAATGTAGTATATAATAATCTATTCATTAAAACCATAAAGATAAAGGAGGAATTGGTGTGCCCAAATGGAATTGTTATAACTTCAAAATGACCATACCTCATATGAAAGGATATATTATTCATATACTCCATCTAGATCCTTATCTTATGATATTTAAATTGAAGATAAATCTAAAACTAATATATTGGTCCCTATAATTGATTAAATATACCACAAATACGAGGAATAAGATCCTTAATCCTGACAGTGATCTTGTAAGGTTCTCGATAATCAAATAAAGGGTGAATTGGCCCATCATTATTATTAAGAAAAAGAATAGGTGCACCCTATGTTGATGTACTAGTCGAAATTAATCCATTTTTTAGATTCTACTAGAGTTAATTCTTCAATTCTTCTACTTAAATCAAGGATATTCTATATTAAGTTCTAAAACTATGTGTAACACTAAGTACGAGTTCAATTGAATACTGAACTTAATGATTCTGAATTAGACTAGTAATTTCCTAACAACATATATTAGTATATTCCCAAACAATAATCTCATTTTTAGTGTTTAGTTTCTTCTCAAAAATTTGTGTTAAATTCACCTCATTAAGATGTAGAAAAACCCCTATGATGGAAGTAATTTCTACTAGGTGTGCAGTTTTATCTTCACATTGATAGACAATTGAATGTTCATTTGGAATATAGAATATAAATTCCTTTCTATATAAATTTTTATTGGATCTATACTAGGATATCCAATCTATACCCAAAATTAAATTTATTTCAACAAAAGGAATAATTTCAATATTTGAAAGAATAATATTCCTATAAACTTCTATGGGAGGAGATATAGACATGAAATGTGGCCATCCTATCATTGGTATTTTTCACATTCAATTCAATATATAGTCATTTAGGTAGTGGTTTGGTACCCTTAGAAATATATTCACGTATAAATTAGTGGTTTAAGCAAGAATCAATTATGAAAATTTCAGTCTTGGAGTGAATAACAAGTGTACCTTTCACCACAACCCTAAGAAATTCCACATCATCTATAATAATTGTATGATCTTAAACATCTCCCCTTTTATTGTTTTTGTGGTACATTTTGTTGATGTTTGGGGTATTGTATGTAATTTTTCCCCATCCCCTAAAGTCAAATCACTAAACATTAATGTCTTCTCTAATTACCTAATATTCATAAGAATAATTCCCTTTTACATAAAACATAAAACAAACTCATTTTCAATTTAGGCATGTACAAAGGTGTTTCATTCCATAAGTATCACATTATATAAAATTCATCTTTATCTTATTCCACTTATCTATATTTTACACTTTAATCTTATTATAATCTTACTTCCCTTTGAATCCAAAATAAGATGAAAAATATTTATATGTCTTTATAGAACATGATAATGTATCCTCATAAGATGAAAATGTTAAGTTGAGAAGTAACATTCAAAATATTTTGTTATGACCACAAAAGAAAAAATGAATGATTACGTTTGTATTACATACACAGTCTCCATCATTCCATTATAACCTTGTAAATTTAGCTTTGTACCTTGTAACAATTTCCCATTCCTTTTTTCTTATAATTAATAATTTTCCCTCCATATTCGATCATTTTTTATATTGAAAACATTTTCCCAAGAATTTTACCTCAAAAATCCATCCACTATATACTTTTTATATTCACATGAAATTTGTAATTTCGAATAAATGACCATCATTGATCTATATCACTTGAGATATGATAAACTTCTATTAGAACCTTCAACCATTCATTACTTCCCAATTCTAGAAATATCTTCTCTAAAGAACTTATCCATTCCTCAACTACAAATGTATTTATATACCCACAAATTGATGGATATTTTTTTCCACGACAAATGGTCAAACATTATTACACCACATTACATATCATAATGTTTCTCTACACTACCAAGGTTATTGGTCATAGCCTAAGTAGTATATCCTAATATGTTTATAATTTGTTTAGTTCTAGTCTAACTTCATTATCTTTCCCAAGAAGGAAATAAAAACATAGATTACAAGTATTGATATATTTTTTATTCTTCCACTAAGCTCCATTTTTAAAAAACGTAATAAAAAATATTAGATCATAACATTATGAGTGATAATGAATAAAATTTATTCTAGTGAAACACTTAACATAAATTGAATATCTATGTATTATTAATCATTAAATCATAAACTTGGTTTATTTTTAATATTCTCAAATAATAAAAAAACATGCAAATTGTTTATCATGTTTTGTAAAGTAAATGTAAATAAATCCAAGAATATACAGTGGGATTGTCAAACTAGGTGTGCAGTAAGGGCACACTGACCATGCACCATATTGATTGTTGATATATACTTGACAAAATATTTTAAAGGTTATTACTTAATGATGAATCTATTCCATAACCACACCCACATTTAGTTTATGGACATGGATGTATTACTTGGTAAGACACATAATCTTTACCATAACAAAACATAAATATGTTATCCTTTATAAGGACTTATCCTCAAAATCAGTCACAGGGTTACATTACACAATCTTCGTTCCCATAAATATAGTTCCCAAATTGTCTAAAAATATAATCTGATAAAAAATATAAAGACCTCGACCATAGTATCCATGAGCCAGTGGTAACTTCATTACATTGGTACTATATTTAAGCGATCACATAATAATTGACCAGGTAGTTTAGTAGTCTTGGAAAACTAGATACATACTTGAATATCATATTATATTTGTAAACATAAAACTCTACAATTTATTTTGTTTAATAACACCATTATTTTCTATATGGTATCTCTATATATAAATAAAAACACACTTACTATATTCATAGGAATAGAAACATAATAAATGGTTCAAATCAAATTCCGAGTAAGGGAATGCATAGGGAAAATGAAAAATAAGACATAAATAATATATTATTAATAAATGATGATCTAATAATGTCATAAAAATAATCCATTGATCTTGAAAATTATCCATAGATATCATAACTATTAATACAATCACATGGATATCAACAAATAATTTTATAACGAGGGATTTTATAATACCATACATATTAAATACACAATTTAATAGATGGCTAAGACATCTACATAAATGGGTATGAACTTTTCCAGATACCTAACGTGCTTTGTATCATGAGACCTAAGGATACATTGAGGGGATAAATAACTTTGGGCCCCACCCCTCACATAATTTGTCTAATACATTCATAATATGAATAAAAATACAACTTAATAACTACATATTACAAATAATTAACTATCCATATTAGAATAAGAAATGTATTGAATGTCAACCCTATCACTAGTCAAACTGATCCTAAACCATCTAGACAAATATGGTGGTTGTTAGAACTAAAGTATATCCTCATTAAATAATAAGATTTAAGATAGGATGTTGACATAGATGAAATTAATTTCAAAATATAATTGAAAAACTAATTGAGTAAAATACAATTTCAACATCTAAATCAAAAAATTAAAATTGAAAACATTCATAAATACTAAGAACATAATTTTCATTGACATAAACACTTTTTGTAGGTCCTAATTCCATAATATTTTTTTTTCAAAAAATAGGTAAAATAAATATATATTTATTATAAATATATTATATAACCATAATCATATATATAATACCATATATGAAAAATTTATAACCTTTTACCTCATTTTTATTGATAATTGTTTTATTAAAATCATTATTTTGGGTGATAACTGCATCAATATTAATGTAAGTTTTTGGTTATTGAGATTTGATATTTTTATTTTTATCATCAATAAATCCAATATATATTTTAAATTATGATATAAATTTCTTATATATTTATAATTATTCATAAAATTTAGTGATAGAAAAATTAATTACATTGTTCCTGGAGATAGTATATTGTATGTATGCATGAACGTTGTTTTCACTTTTCAATGGACGTAAAGTAGGAATGATATATAATAATTCAAATTTTCAGAATAATTATTATATATTAAATATCATATATTTTTATTAAACATATCCTTAATACCATCCATGTAAATTAGAAATGAAAAATGAAACACATCACTTTAGGGAGCTGGTTCTCGACACATATGCATGAGCGACGTTGTTGATTTTCATTTGATGGAATGGATGGTGGATAATGGTGGTTTAATATTCGTAAAAAATATAATTATATTAAATATAATGAATTTATTTTATGATAAATACCCTTAAAATAATGGAGGTAAAAGAATTAGAAAAAAATGGAAGTTATTGGTTAAAGCGAATACCTCTTATTTAAAATAACTCCTTTAGATACACTCTTAAGGAAATTATCGTTGGTATTTTTGGAAGAAAAGATCCCATATGACATAGATATTTTTTTATGTGATTTCTTAGGTTTTTATAGAGATAGATGTCTCAAAGTGATTTGAATAAAATAGAGAACAAGTTTCCTTTTATAAGGAAGTGAAAGGAAAAACACATAATTACAAAAAGAATTAAAATATAACTAATCCATTCTCTAGAAAAATGATTCCATATAAAAATATATTCAAATAAAAATACTATGAGGTCTAAATATAATAAAAAATGATTTTTATAGAGGTTATAGTGTAACTTTAATCATTATCATTTGGTCCAATTCCTTGGTTACCCAATTTTAATGTTAATAATGGAAATAAGTTTTTAATATTAAAGGGTAATAATTTAACATATATGTTCAAATTTGGTTCATAAGAAACTAAGGGATGAAAATTTTAAACAATTATTATCCTACTTGTCCTATTTCTTGATTTTGATAATTATTAAATAACTTAATTAAATATTATTTTTCTTAAAATATCATTAATGGAAATTTTGACACTACTCATTTAATTTGACTGTAAGACATCAAGGTAAATAAGAAATTTAATTATAAAATTTTAATAGATACCATATATGTTATATTCATATATAGTTTTTTATCATAATAAGTCACCCAAATTTATTTACATTCAATATTTTTAAAATAGTTTATTTTATATTTCTATTAATTAAATAAATACTATATCAGTGTTGAGTAATAATTTAAGGTAATTATTTAATATCTAATTTTTTTAAATACATTAAAATCACAAAACAATGTGTTTTTAAATATAATAAAAATTTATAGAAAATATTGTCCTATTTTTATCCTAATAATAATAATTTATAGTTATTAGGGTGACATTTTGTATTTATTATTTTCATAACTTAATATAGAGGACCTAATCAAATAAAAATGGATTTAGGTGGACATATTTTCAAGACTTGGGTGAAAATGGAGAATATAAATTCATCATATACAATAATATCTTATTTTATAAAAAAAATTAAACCTTATCCCAATGTTTTTGACACTTTCTTACAAGTCTTTCCCTTACAGAGATAACAAAAAATTTGCACAATTACTATTCATAATCACAATAAATAAAAGAATCATATTTTATAAATTTTAACCACATTGTTACAAATATTTTATCCATTTTTTAAAATTCAATCTCTATAATTGGAAGAAATAAATATTAATATAAATGCATAAAACAAAATGAAAAATATTTTTTAGAGAAATGTATTTTTATTCATAAAAATATATTTATTCTTATCCCATACATATTAAATACTATAAATTTATGTTAAAAAAATTTGCTTTCATTTATAATATTTTATTTTCATTAAAATTATTCACCAATATTGATTAATTTAATAAAATAATATAAAAAAGTGGAGCGCATAAAAATAGTTTTTCACAAAAACATCTCTTTTATCATCAGATGGTTTTTATTTTATTTTTTCATTAATTGATAACCAATGAATTAAATTTTTATATGTGTTACCCAAAAAAAATTATAATTTAGTAATTCTTATTCATACGCATCAACCCAATTTCTAGGTGAATATTTTCATATTAAGTAATTTTTTCAATAGTATGTCTATTTGTTTCAATGATTTGTTTCTAATAAATCATGATATCCTAGAAATAAAATTTATCGAAGAACTATATATTAAATTAATGAGGTGTTCTGCTAATTTTTTAAGGAATTAATTTTTAAAAAATTATGGGGCCAATTTGTAAATGTTGAGACCTTCAAAATTGATAATAATTGTACATGAGATCTTATTTCATGTCCAACAGACAAAATGGAATTCTAAAAAAAGGTGGTGTTGAAAAAATAAATAAAGGTGAAAAATTTGTATATAATAAAAAAGATATGTATGATAGGGGTATTAAAAAAATGAGGCATTGATATAGATAATTCCTTTAACCCAATAAAAATAGTATAAATAATTAATTTATTCTTGGAAATCATAATTCAATAGAGATTTATATTATTCTAAATTAACATAAAATCATCCTTTATTAACTAACTATTGGGAAAATATGTGTATATTAAGAAAAATGATGGATTAAAAATTAATAGGGATATAAGAAGTATATGAAATATAAATAATTCATTATTTGGGTTAAGAAAAATAAAAAGAGAAAAACATTATTTCATATATTTGTTATTGGAAATTATGTTCATTAGGAATATCGGAGTTGATCAGAAACTATATTTAAAAATTATTACAATGATAGATTGATGGTGTTATTATATGTAACCCACCAAATTTTATCAATGAAAATTCCCTTATTTTTTTATAAATGTGTTATATTTAGTAATTTAGAATTATATAAATTTGATTCACCTCATGATAAAACCAAAAAAAATTATTATATTGAAAAGAGAATTAAATTAAGAAAATAAATGTATCCATAAGAATTGAATATATTAGGAGTGAAAAATTAAAATTAGATAACTATAATATTAAATTTGGGTTTACATAATCCCCTTAATTGATTCCACTTAAAAGAAACAACATCGAAATGAAATAGAATATTAATAATGAAATATTCATTTTTTTCAAATGAAATTATATATAATCATGATAGAATATATAAGTGAATAAAAAATAAATTAAATATATGGCGTTAATAAAATTTAGGGAACCAATATGATTGTCACAAATCTAACCGTTGGAATATTAATCTAACTATTTAGAATAGTGTCTAACCATTTCATTACTATCTTCACCGATATAAGTTTATAATAATATTTATTTATCTTATAAAATTAAAATAATGAAAATTTATATCATGATAAAACTAAATTAATGTTTTTAAAATGATAAAATAAGTGCATTAATTTTTGTAAAACGTATATGTTTTATTTATATTATAATGAAAAATATATTGCACTGTAAGAAACAGGGGAAACACCAACAGTTTTTAAGCATTGGTAATGGCTGAAAAAATGTTAGTATATCCTATACCAATTTTTATACAAACTATTGGTATTTTTATGTAGATTTACTCCTATACTGATACTTCCCAGTAAACCATTGGAATAGGATACATTGATGTACACCATACCAGTGGTTTAAATAAACCATTGGTATACACCTATACCAACTATTTGGAAACCATTGGTATCTTCCATCTTTCTTTAAATAACACCAATGGTTTAAAAACTATTGATATAGGCCATCAACCTTTAAAAAATACCAATATTTTCCAATTATTGGTATAGATTCATCAAAAATTCATATCCAGCAGCACCCCTTCCCTAGAGCCACCACCACACTAGGCTCAAAAAACAAGAACATGCAACCATCACATCTAAATAACACTACACCATCACCTAAAAAAGAGAAACTAATCAAAACATACAAAAACACTATAAGACTAAATGTATAATTCAACCAAAATATGAATGCATTAAACTAGGGAAAAAACATTTAAAACATCACACATATTCATCAGAATCAATTTATTAGACATTATGTGTCATAAATATTAGTTAAAAATGTAATGGATCAATGTTTCCCTCATCACAACCTATATCATCACCATCATAGTTGTCATCTTCATCATTATCATCATCATAATCCCCATCATCCTCACCATAATCCTCACTATTCCCATCTCCATCATAATAAACATAACCAAGAACATCCTTGTCCCAAAAACCACTAGAACCTTCTCCTGATGGGCCATATAATATACTCACTGTCGACATATATGTATCACAATCCTAGGAATAATATTGTGGAATTGATGAGCATAATGCTACTGTAAATTTAATAAATTCATATTTGGACTATTGATTTTTTTCATGCTCCACCATGGATATGTTTTGGCCTCTTCTTCCTTAGTATTCCCTTATCATACCTCTACACAAGGTGTTTAAAACTCTATATTACAAGACATCTCACTTGAAGTGGGATGATATCTATATGGTAAAATACTCTTCCCCACTCAAAAAAATACCCTCCCTTAGGGAAAATACACAAATAATTTACAAAAATAATCTATTTCCATACATTTTTCATCCTCCTTCTCATTAATGTTCTCTAAAAAACATTGTTACAAATATAAATAAATTTTATAGTTACACAATATATATTATAATTTGAAATGAACATTGTAAAACAAAAAATCGGCTGTTGTGTCAGTTCTTCTACCACACTTCAATATTTATTATTTCTTATAGAGAAAAAAAACTTTTATCAAGACTAACATCCTTCAATATTCAATGTCTCTCTATGCATGTAAATGGTGTAGTGTTTATAAAAATCTAAAGTATATAAGAGTCTAACCATGAAAATAGAAAAATAAATGACCAATAAAAAATGTATGGACCCATCCGGTAATATGGTTCAATAGATTAGAAAAATTATCCCCCTACACATAATATTCATCATTTATTAGGTAATTTAAATATATATTAAAAATAATTTTCAATGGAAGCATGTAGCAGTTTTGAGAGAAATAAAATCCAAAAAAAAATGGTAGAGGAAAAGAATATCCCTTAAATTGAGGCTTAAGTCCTTTTTTTCCTTTAATAAATATATGGATATATGATTTTCATGACTATGATATTCTTGTAACATGGTCTATGGTTTTATTGAGGTGTTCTTTTCATGTAAAATATATCTATTCATTAATTTATTTCAATTTTAAAATATATTTTATATATATATTTTTTATATTTTTTTGTTATTATTATGGTTATAATCTCCCCAATTGGGTTGTCAGTACATGGGAAATTAAGGCTAAAGTTTTGGAAGTTATAATAATTTACCATATTCTAATCAGTGTTGAAGGAAATGACAAATGATCCATGTATGTGAATATTTTCTTATTGTATAATGATTCCATCAAATTTATCATCATCATCCTTTTTCATGAGGAAGTATCTGGTATGACATCATTATAGTAGGTCAAGGGATAATAGGATTTTATGTCAATCAGATCCCATAACAATCATAATTTTTATCCATTTTGGTAATTTCCAATGGTTTTTAATGAATTATTGTCTACAGATATTTGAGTTAATTATCTCTATTTGGAAGATCACCATGATAAAATTGTTAAACCTAATCTAAGATATAGTGGCTCTAGGATAAAGTAAATTCTCAATATGAAAATGTAGTGGTCAAAATAACATGTTTTTAGAACGTATTTAAAGGAATAAAATAATTATATAAATTCTATAGAAAATATTAAAACAAAAAAATATTTTTTTTATAATAAATGAGTTATTTTTTGTTGTCCCGCCATTGGTGGTGGGGTGGTAAGGGTCTAGGGGTGAGGGGAAGGTCATTGGGTCAAGTCCTTAGGCATCTGATTTACTATAATTATCTTCCTTTCATCGTGTTCTACTATGGTAGATGAAATTGAGATAGTATAATTATTTATGTAATATATTATTCATATATAAAAATAAAACATTATCCTTCCTAAAATCAGTAAATAAAAAATAAGATAAAAATGGACAGTGGGAATGAATTAATAAATTTATTATATGTATAATAACCATTTCAACAACAAGGGAGTGTTTCTGACTAATGTAGAATGTTTAAGGACAAAATGGATATTCATGAAATTTTTTAATGGATTGTAATTATACAATATATAAAAAACGTTTTTAATGGTTTAAGATCATACATGGAGTTATGTTTGTGAAAAACATTTTCTCAATACAGATGTTCAAATAATTTTGAGATTAAAATTATATATTATATAATAATGAGTAATATAAAAAACATGAATATATTAGTTTATAGAACAAAATAATTAATAAATCATGGGATTTTTTTTAATTTTTCAACTGTTGAACTTGTTGAGGATGATGTCCTATTTTTTACCAACACTTAGAAACAGTAAATTAACATGGCTTAAAATGATTGGTAATGTCTTTAGATTTCTAGTGATTAATTTTATATATTATTTGAGTTTCATAATACTAATAAATTGACAATGGATTCTGTATATATGTTTATTTTTTAATATATACTATGTATATAAGTTTTTCTTTAAAATTACTCTATATAAGTAAGAGTAAACATGAAAGTATCTAGTACATAAGAGTAACTCTGTGACTTTTAAATACAAATTAGGCTAAACATTTTTTCAATGTTTTATTTATAAGATTCCATGGGATTCTTCAAGATTCATAAGCATGGATCCAATTTTATAAAGGTTATATAAGAGGTACATGAATACATAAACAGTTATGTTTAATTCAAAATATATTTATAGAATATTTATCACAAATGTCACTGGGGTATGGATGATTACATTTAGAATCAATATTTGATTTTATATAAGGTGATATGAAGATAACATTCATATGAAACTCTATAAATATAAGTAAATAATGTTATTTCATTGAGGTGGGGATGACTATTCCTCAGAATTCTATAGAAAAAAATAATTGGCTCTAGAAACAAATATCATCCAAACAAATATAAAATTGAATGAGAAGCATGTAAAGGCTATGTCAAAATGAGAATGATCCTATAGAAGATTTATATGGAGATTTACAAATGTAAATTTAAAATTTAAAATTAGTGATTTTATCATTTTATTTTTTTAGTGATTAATATACATTTTTTACTATAATAATCATGAATTAATCTATAGGGTTTAGTGTTGATGATTGTTGAAGTCAAACATGTGTTCCATGATTGAAGAATCACACCACAATGGTTTTACTACATGTGCTCAAGCAAATTTGGATTAATGAAAATAAATGATTTTTTATATTTAAATGGAAAGGATTTATTAGAGAGTTTTATCAAGTACCACTAAGGAAAGGATAGGGTGTGATTTGTGAAATTTAAAATATATAAGTTCTCAATATTTTAAAAATGTATATTTTTATTAGTTAATTATGACTCTATATATCATGGATGATATCATGGAAATGAAATATGTAGTCATTAACTTGTTTTATGTTTATATAACTGATCTTATAATTTATACGGAGAACCATGAAAACTAGTGAAGGGATTTTTTTCCTAAATATAGGAGGTGAGACTTCCAAAAATGGTTGAAGTAAGCTGAATCTAGTAGAATTTAAAATATTCAAATAGATTCATACAATATTAATCCAAATTTAATCAATTTAACCTAATATATAACAAACCAAACCAAATGGAATAGAGCCAAATTTAACTAAATTGATTCAAACCAAAACAAACTAAATCTGAAAAGATTGAATTAAATAGAAATGAAAATAATGAAATCGAACTAAAACACAGAAAACTAATCTAAAAGGAATAAAATAAAATAAACCTAATAAAAATGAACTAACCCAAATTTAAAAAATAAAAATTATTTTAGAAGAACTAACTCATCCCGAAAAGATCTGAAAAAACCAATAACATTGAATAGAACCAAATTGAATTGATATTGGATAGATAGCTCTAAACTAAATCAAATATTATGAATCATAATGAAATGAAACTAAATTAAATTGAACTATTTTAAGTAGTACTATTTCAAACAACACTAAACTAAATAAGGACATATAAAATTAGATCGAACCGAGCTAACCAATACCCCATTGTACAGAACAAATATAAAACAAAATGGCCAAAACGAAGGTAAAATAAATAAATAATAAGGTATCTAAATTGAATAAAAAATAATAAAACTAGCACAAATGGATGTAACATGAACATTTTAAATTCAAACCTTGTTTGATTAAACCATTATTATTGTAAATGAATTGAATTGGGCTGAACAGAGTAAAACTAATCCAAAATGAATCGAACTAAGTTGAGCATAACTAAAATGATCCCAAAAAACCAAAAAAAAAAGATAATTATACAATAATTGACTCGATTCAAATTGAGTCGAACCAAATTGAATAAATTTAAATAAACATAAACCAAAATAAACAATCTTAAGTCAAAATCAATTATATGGAATCAAATCAAATCAAATCACCCACACTTTACCTAAAAAAACTCAAGAAAACCCCAAAAAATCTATAATTATAACACTATATATACTTAAATCAATATTAATTTATTCTAACTTAATCATACTAAATCTAACAAAAATAAATATAACCAATTAATATAAATTGAACTAAACAATACTAAACCACAATGAGTATAACTATATCGAGTTAAAGAGAACAATACACTACTAAATTAAATCATAATAAATAGAATTTTACTAACCTAAATTGACATGACCTGGATTTAATGACACTATGATAAAAAATTTTATATTTATTAACATTCACTAAAATAAAATATAATATAAAAAATTAGTCCAAATTACTCTCAAAATTAAATCCTTAAATAGTATATTTTATCCATCTTTATTAACCACTTTGATATTTTTTTTAGAAATAAAATATTATAGTGATTCTAAATATTTTTATAGATAAAATAAAATCATTATAAGTGAATTCAATTTTATAATTAAGTATACATACATCTACTTTAAATTTTTTATTCCTTATTGTAATTATCCACTAATAATTTTCATAAAATAAATAAACTATATATCACTTTCATTAAGGGTAATTACATGTGTATGTAAAATGTTAGTGAATAGAATAAGTATGAAAAGTTGATAAAATATCACTTCATTGAAATTATAAATCCAAACCCCCATGAAAGATTTCTAGTTTTGAAAATCCTAAAATTATATTATAATTTATATAAAAATAAATCTACAGTTAAAAGCATAAATATTAAAATAGTTACAAATTTCCACAACTTGGTACTAGTCAGCTCAACATAATTCACATATCTAGATCTTGATATATAATTCATAAAATTATATTATGTTTAAAAATATGTTAAATTTTTATTCTATGTGTAATTCTCAGTAGTCCCATCACCACCATCAAAAAACGCTAATTTTTTATACATATAAATATTTTGAATGGGTCAAAACACTATGTTTTAAATATAAAACATGTTCAGAATTACCATAAATTTTAAATATGTATTTTCTTATACTCACCATGATATATTTAAGTAAAAACACTCATGATGATACTTTCCAATATATCCTTCTAAAAATGAAATTTTCTTCACAAGGATCCATAGATAGGTTTCACTATGGAATATAAAACATGAAGTCCAAAATATTAACCACATAGTGGTACTAGAAAACACCTCATGCTTGTGAAACCATGCCTTTATTTTCAACCAAATTTCTCTAAATAAATAATTAGATTAATTTTTCTATTAAAATTATTAAATTAATAAATATTTATATAGTAGAATTTTTTTATAAAAATAAATAAAAAATATTTGAATAAAATTATGTTCCGATAATAAATCCATATCAAATTTAAATTAAATAAAAAAACACCAAATAAAATTTAAATTTATTAAATTGGTCCACACTAACCAGATGTTATTTCTAAAAAATATTGAAATTGAAAAATTATAAATGCATGCTTAAGACAAATACATGATACCTATCATGTTCAAGTATCATAGTATACAAAAAAGTGTGGATTTATTTCTTAGAATCCTTGTTTTTTTCTTTTTGAACCATCCTAACTGATAATTTTCTATAATAAAAAATAGTTTAACAATAAAAATCATAGTAATTTTCATTCAAAAACCTAAAATTTGATAAGTGAATTATAATAAATACTCTTATAATGAGGAATCATTTACAAAAAATTAGAATTTGTACCTTAAATAATTATAAGTATTTCCAATATATATCTTGAAACTCTAGAAACACATCCACTATACAACTTATTCTTATATTCACTCAATAGCTTGCATAATTACTTGAGTCTTGCAGTCCTCATAGCCTCAACATAAGAAAAATTATAACAAAGCTGGTACCAAATTATTAATTAATATAAATACAATAATAATATATCATTAAATCTAATGAAATTTATTAAATATATTTCCAACTAATAATTATCCTTTACCACATTTTGAAGGTATCTCCCGAAGAGTGGAATGACGAGAATTATGTTAGAGTACTTGGAATTTTTCACCATAAAACTCTTATATTATCAACCTTTTTCTTAACATTTGATTATATTCATTGTACTCAATGATCAACTACATGGTGTGTTTCTCCAAATCAAGAATGTACACCCACGACACATAGTGGGATCCAATGTATGGTCATGATGCTCCAAATGTGTCATAGTAGATGTTGATGGAGCCTGAAAATAAGTGTTCTTTGAGAATTAAGTAGAATGAAAAAAATTTGGCATAAAAGTTCATGTAAAAGTATATTATGGATGTGAAGTAGGTTCCATCATCAGATAAGGGAAATAAATAAGAGGATGATATGATGTAAATGTTGGTAAAAATATATGGGGCCTAAATTTCTCAGGTTCCTCAAATGACACTTTTGGATAATAAAGAGTTCTAGATGCCATATTGACTGATGGGAAAGGTTTTGATCAAGTTATATGATTTGTGCGAGTAGCTCTAGTCCCCCCCAAAAACACTTTGCATCATCTGGATGGGCACCACTGCCCTTATGTTTATCCAAGAATAATTTTTTCATTGGTGTTGGATCCTAATTAAGAGTTTATAAAAATCACATGACATTATATTTTGTAGAAAGATATATATATATATATATATATATATATATTTGAAATAAAATCCATATAATAAGCACCAGAGAAGAAATTTATAGCTCTCTATTGTAGAAATTATTTTACAATATCCACTTAAATTATACCTCTTCAATGAGTTTCATTTCCTCCATTTGGAAAAAAAATTAATTTCAATAAAAAATCATAACTAATGAGTAATCCAAAAAATAAAAAATTTGAGACATGGATTATTTAAGGAAAAAAAGTCAACACAAATAAATGATATTTAGTGGCATAAGAAATAATATTATATTTAGGGGTCAGAATATCAAAACATAAAATAATGTCATAGAAAAATAAACACATTCAAATTAAAATGTTTAGAATGGGAATGATATAGTTTTCTTCTTCTATTTTCAATTAGAACCAATTTATTTTTGGTTAGGTCATTTGGTTTATTTTTTTCAATTGATTGCATAATTTTTCCAATTTTTGGGATTGGTAACATGGTTCTTATTTTTTCTTAGGTTATTTTAACGAACCAAACTTTTTGAACGATGGTTTTTTCTTGAATATTTGTGTTATATTATATTATACACAACAAAAACTTATCTATTTAATAATGAAGTGGATATAAAGGGAAATGTAACCAACTGGATTCAACTGCTAATTGATCTTCAGAAAATTATGATCATTGGTCAATATGACCATTGGAATCTATACTCATGGTAATAAATTTAATGTTATGAAAAGTATTTATACATAGAAGTTACAATGGATAATTAATATAGAAAGGAGAAATGATGACCTCAACCAATAGAGTCGTGTAATATGATAACCATTTGTCGAAATATATGAGGGTGGTATAATCACTAAGGTTATCCCTTTATCGATCCCAATTTGAGATTCATCAAGTGAATCTTTAACGAAATCGTCTTCGAGAGAAGTTCAAGTTTGTAAAAATTACAACTCATTTAATGTTAACAGAGCTTCCACATGAATCTATCACCATCATACCCCATAACCTTATATCGTAAAAATGTTTTATAAGGGGTTATGAGTACCATATGTTGTTTGTAATTCCTATGTATAAATAAAATTTTAATTCCATCAATTCTATTTTAAGAATAGTTTTTCTTAATAAAAATATGATTAATTGAGATGGAATTTGATAAATTGTCTTTTTGGATTAAATTGTACTTTTATGAAAGTATGGAAATATTAATAATAAACTAAGTTATTATAAATAAGAATTAATTTGATGAAATAAAATGATAAAAACACTTTAATTTAAATATAAATGATAAAATAATTTTAAAATGACTAATTGACATAAATTTAACTTTTCATTTACAACACGCAATTATTTTTTAAAAAATATTTATTTTATATTTAAATTTTAAAATTCTCATATTTATAAAATTATTATGAATAAGTTTACTTCATTTTTAAAATCATCACATCAAAAATATGTTAGGTTTAGTTTATTATATTTTTCTAAAATATTTTTTTTTGTGAATATTAAAAATATAGTTTTGGGTTTTTGATATATTTAAAGAATTTAAAATAATTTGATAAGGATGTAATAGTTAATTAAACAAAATACACATAATAAAATAGTATATTTTAATAATATAATGTATTTTAATAGATTTTAATCAGTTTCTAATCCTATAATTTACTTTCCAAAGTCGAAAATGGGTTGTTAACATTAAAAATAATAATTTTTGGAAAACATAATTTTTCATGCTAAATGAAGCAAAATAAAATTTTTATAGACAATTTTGGATTAAATTAACATAAAATATGAACCAATTTCCAAAATAAATGGAAATTCCCTTGGGAAGTCCCATTGTTTTTCATTTTCTACAACCTATATTTCCAAAGCCGATATTTTGAAATTAATAAGAAAATCATCCACTCTCGCGATAAATACCCACACATTTCGTCATTTAAATTCACTCATAATCCATAATCCATAATTATTACATATTTTTACATACCAATGAATCAATTCATGGTTTTATCAATCCATAAAACTCCCAATATTTTGGTTTTTTGAGTAACTATTCAAGTTAAGGGATTTATCCTTCTTTTCTTTTTGATTTAAGGACCTATTTTTGTATATTTATTTTAAATTTTATGGTTACTCTCTAATATTACCCTTCAGATCACACACTTACATAAAAATCATGTTTTATAAATGAGATAACCTCTTATCCTCTCATTTTACCCTTTTCTAAAACCATATTTTATACCTGTTATGCTGTTGAATTTACTTCTCAAAATTCCTCACTTCTCCTAAACAATCACTTTTTTTCTTCTTTTGAATAAAATAGAATATTTTTATTCCAAAGGTATTCAACTAAATTTTAAAATAATTTATCTTATTCTGGTATTTACATACATGATTACCAAATTCCTTTGTTGTGGGTTGAAAATGACATAATATTAATGTTTTTAAGAACTTTTGAAATGCTGTGATATTTGATATGAAACCTATTTATTTTATTCTCCATGGGTTAGCTATGAAATGTTTGATTACAATCTATTTGGATCACATTAAATAAGATATATGAATGATTTTTCTTTAATAGTTCTCTAACACATTGGGTAAAAAATTTATTATCTTGATATGACATATTATACGATACCTTTATAAATAACCTTAGTAATTTTTATGACACCCCATAAAATACTTGTTAATGTGAATATGAATTTATATGTTAAATATTGTAACCACATATCCAAATTATGGATATTTTCTTTTTATAATATGTATCAAGATATGTCTCTCATTCCATAAAGATATGCCTCATGTTCTTATTAATATTCCTCAAGATCACTTGTAAACTACTGTGCATGTTTTCCTTTATTAGGACTTATGCTCAAACTTCCCTTATATGTATGTCCCCATGTTATTATATATAGTAAATTTACATAGGATGAACCAATTAATAATCTTTTCAATAGTATTAGAATAGTGTTTTATGTTTTTATGTATTATATACCATATTTCACAGAAAAAAACATTAAAAGATCCTATGTTTGTACAATGTAATGAAAAGTTTATGTAATAAAGAGTTGTTATGTGATAGTTTGTATCAAAGGATGGTTCATTTATTTATGTAAATTTTTATTTCAAAACTTTTGGAAGAACACTATAGAAATTTTTAAATATAAGAAAACACCCTCTCGTATTTTGGTAAAATATTAAGTAATGGTTTCTATGAAAATAAATTGATGTCTTGATACAAACTAGAATATGTGGCTATGGAACAAATATATCTAAGGGTAGCAACTTAAAAAACCACTTTAATCTAGTCTCAAACTTGAACTAGTTCATGACAATGGGAATTACTCCACTCCTTTTATAACACTCTCAGGTGAAATGTTTTGTCAATCACAATCTTTTTATGAACCATTATGATAGATTAATTGAAAATATATCTATTATTAATAATAAATTATTTAAGAATTATTTTATAAGACATAAGATTCATTTATAATTACAATATTATTAAAATAAACACATTTCTCACTAAAGTTTTATTCTTTTATAATATTTTGGGAAATATGATGAACTCTGTAATCGTTGAGCATGATTAACCATGAATTGGTGGCCCTCTTAGGGAAGATGGAATGGAAAACATCATGATAATAATAAATTGACTAACTTGTGTTATGAACAAAATCAAGAATCAAACCGAGTGACCAAATTAAATCCTAAGGGTAAAAATTTCCTTTCAGTCTTTTTTAATCAACAACCACCCTCTTTGGGTGGATCTATTAACCCATTAATTTCTGAATAAATAACAAGGCCTATAGAAAATATATTTTTTGTACTATGCTGTTCAGAATAAGAGAAATTTTCTCTGGAAGGATACGATATAGAGGAAAAATCTGATCATTGGTGTATATATATTAAAAACATGAATCCAAGAAGATATATTGATATTATAGAGTGTGAAGAATTTAGGGGACGTGATGGTCATACCAATTGAGTGAAAAGAAGAGATATTTAGATCCAATCCTGGAGAGAAACATTGATCATGGAAGTGAAGTAAAGAAATTGAAACATTCTACATGAAAAAATATGGGAAGAATCATCTAGGGGAATTCTTTCTTGGAAGTCAAAAATGTTACAAGTTTGTAACATATGGCCATATAGCATAGAATGTGAATAGTGAGTTGAAGCCTCAACACCTCAACACTTACGAAAAAGGGGAGATGGTGTACAAAAAGCCTAAAGTACAATTCTATAAGTGCGAAATGATTGAGAACATTTCTAATCACTATTCAAATCAGAATGTAATAGAGGGGAATCACCATAAACCTCATCTTAGTAAAAGGGTTCAACGATGATCATTTTATATCACAAAATATGAATTAGAGGCTACAAATAATTTGGTGGTAGGTACTATCATTGTACACTCAAAGATACCATGTTCTTTTTGTATGGTACAATGCATTCCTTTATTTCCATCATGTTTGCGAAGAATTTAGAATCATTACCTGAACAGATAAAATTTTAGTTATCAATCGAGAATTTTGGATATATTATCGATGAATAAATAGTGTATAGGCACTCTTGTATTGTATTTGGAAAGAACAATATCATAGCAAATATTGTTAGCATTCCCATGTTGGAATTCAACATTATAAAAGGTATATATTGGATCTCAAAGTGTAATGCTAAGATATACTGTAGAAGTAAAAAAAATAATTCATCTTGAATGGAAAAATTATATTTATATTCAAAGTGTAGATATCATGACCAGGGATTTTTCAAGGAGAGTCTCCCATAGCCTTATATATGGATATGATCAGTGAGGAGGAAGAATAAAATGATAGTATAAGAATAGAAAATGTCTCCATCATTTAGGAATACATTAATGTATTTCATGAAGAATTTCATGAACCTCCCCCATAATGTGAGGTAGAGTTCTACATTTAACTCATACTTAGATCCAAGAAGATATCAAAGTACATATATATAATGGAAAACAATGAGATAGTGGAATTAAAGAAACAAATTCAAGATCTTCTGAAGAAGGGGTTTTTCCAACCACATGTCTCTCATTGGGTAGAACCCATTATCTTTGTGAAGAAGATGTATTGATCAATATGGATATCAACTTATTATAGAGAACATAACAGGATCAAAATGAAGAAAAAGTACTCATTCCAAAGGATTGATGATTTTTTTGACCATATTCATGGGGATCAACACTTCTTTAAGATTGATCTTCATTATGGTTATCATCAATTGAGGGTGAAGAAATAAGATGTTCCAAATACCTCATTCTGATAAAAATTTGGACATTATGATATTTTTGTTACGACCATTAGATTTAATAATTCTCCTGTTATATTTATGTATATGATTATGAGAGTGCTTAAGGACTACCTTGATAACTTTTTAGAAGTTGTTATTGATGATATAATGATATATTCAAAAATTTATGAGGAGAATGAGGATCATCTAAGTGTTATATTTAAAACATTGAGAAAGGAGAGTCTACTTGGAAAGATCATCAAATATAAATATTAGTTACAATTTTTTTCTTGGGGACCATTGTAATAAATGAAGGAGTCTTAGATTACCCTTACAAGAAATAGGGTATGGAGGACTAGACATATCTTACAATAGTAACTAAGTTTCATAGATTACTTGGTTTAGTGGGGTATTATATGAGGCTTGTGAAAAGAAATTCCACGAATTTATAATCCACTAGTCATGTTAATATGAAAGGGGGATTTGTTATTCTAGACAAAGTAGTGTGAAGAATGTTTCCAAGAGATAAATAATAAATTTCATAGTCCATTCATGTTATCTCAAGCCTATATCATAGAAGGTTTCATTATTTTTAGTGATTCATATCATAACGGGATTGGGTGAATCCTCACAAAAAATTAAATGGTTATTGCTTATGCAAATTTAATGTTAAATGCTCATGAGTAGAATTATCTTACGCATGACCTCGAGCATGATGGAGTTGTTTTATTCTATAAATATATAGAGATAATGTATTTATGGGGAGAAATATGATATATATGTAGGGCACCAAATCTTGAAGTATATTTTCATGCAAATATAATTGAACATGATACAAAAAAAAATATAGATTAAACTTCTTAAATATTATAATAGATCTATTTATTGTCAAAATGAAAGAGAAAAAAAGATCACTAATGCATCAAGTAGAAAGGTCCTTGTTGTTCTAGAAATGATGAAGATTCAAGGAGATAAATTGATCAAAGACCTTGTAAAACTGGACTTGGTAATCACAGTGGAAGGGGTGTCATCAACCATATCCTAAATCATTTCTCAACCATCTTTACTAGAGAGTATCAAAAAATCTCAATGTGAAGATACATTGTTACAAAATATGATATTATCTATTAAGAATGGGAAATTTCATGAGTTCAATATTGATCAATAATGTGTATTAAATTCTATACAGGGCTATTGGTTTCATCAATTCCGTATATAAACTGAGAATAGATGGATTAATCTCATACCTCTACATACTCCATACATCCAGGAAGTACTATAATGTATAAGGACTATCATAATAAATATTGGTGGGATAACACCAAAATGGAAATTGTTGACTATAGTGCAAGTTTATTGGTATGTATGTAGGTGAAGGTGGAGTTACAACATAAAAAAGCTTCATTGCAACCACTACCCATACCAACATGAAAGTGAAACTATATCACTATGGACATTGTCACTGATCTCCCATAACATCCAAGGTAAACAATTTGATATGGGTTATAGTGGATTAACTCTCAATGACTTCCCATTTCATCTCAATTTTTAGAGATTTTTTCTTGACTAACTTTCCATGATTTATGTAAAGTAAGAGGTGAGGTCAAATGGAGCTCCACATTATATCATTTATCATCATTATTTAAGGCTGACATCAATGTTTTAGAAAATTCTTCAACATGCTATGATTACAGAATTGAATTTTTGTAAGGTCTATCACCACTAAATGAATTACAAATCTAAAATTTCAACTAAAACACTCATGTACATTCTAAGAACATGATCAATGGTATTTAACAGTTGATGAAATCAACATCTCCCATTTTTGAGTTTTTATACAAAATCATCTTCCACGTGAGTATTAAAATATCACCCTATGAATCTCTATATGGGAAGAGATTTATAAATCTTACCTTTTGGGATGAAGTTGGTGAGGGAAAAATTTCAAAGCCCAATATTGTGCAATAGATGAGAGAAAAGGTTAATGTCCTCCAACAACACATAAAATATTCCCAGAGTTGGAAGAATATCTATGCTAATAACCATCGAAGGGACTTAGATTTTGATGTTGGTGTTAAATTTTTCCTTTGAATGTCACTATTGAAAAGAGTCATGTAGTATTGGAAGAAAGACAATCTTATATTTAGGTATATTTCCCCTATGAAATCCTTGATCACATAAGAGAAGTGGAAAATCATCTGGAACTTCTAACAAATCTAGTTTATGTTCATGATTGATTCCATCTACCTATCATGAGGAAGTAAATAAATAACCCTTCACTTGTACTGAATCCAAATGTGGTAAAACTAGAAGGTGGCCTATATTATGAAAATCATCCCATGGATATCTTGGACCATAGAGAAAATGTTTAATGAAACAAGACTACCCACATCATCAAAGTATCTTAGAGGAACTATAAATATGATGAATTATTGTGGGAACCATTGGAGACAATGAAATAGAAGTGCCAACAACTATTCACAACTGGGAGAATAGGTTAAAACTTTTGGGCCTAAAATTTATTAAGGGGGGAATAATGGAATAACCCAAATATCTTGAATGATTGTTTTTTTCTTGAAAATGTAATCTATATTGTATTATTCACAGAAAAACCATGTTTCTCTAATAATAAATTGAATATAAAGGGAATGTGAACACCAATACTCAACTATTATTTGATCATTGGTCATTTATGACCACTATTCAATACAACCATTGGATATTTTACTCTTGGTAATAATTTTAACATTATTATTATTGTTTATATGTAGAAATTACAATGGATAATTAATGAAAAAATGATAAGTGATGGCCTTAACCAGTAGAGTTGTGTCATATAAATCTCATTTTTTCATAACTTGGGAGGTAGGTAACATCATTAGGGTTATCCCTTGACCAAACCCAAGGGGAACTTCAACAAAAAAATATTTAACAAAATTGTCTTTAGGAGAAGTTCATGTTAGTGTAAATTACCACTCGAGCAATGCTATACTAGATACCCCATGAATCTATCACCATTTCATGCCTTACCCTTATGTTATATGTGGTTATTATAAGGGGTTATGTGTCCCATACTCAGTGTTTAGTTCCATTATGTAAATGAATAAAATTATTCCATCAATTTCATGTTAAGAATAGTATTTTCATAATAAAAATATGTACAATTGATATAGAATTTGATCAATTAATATTTTGGATCCAAATATTACATTAATGAAAATATATAAAATTTTTTAATAAACTATATATTATGAATAATAATTATTTTAATTTAATTTTATGATAAAAAATTATTTAAAAATAAATGAAAAAATAATTTTAAATTTTTTAAGTGTCATAAATTTTACTAGGCATTTTCAATCTACCTTTATTTTTAATAAATAAGGATTTTTATATTTAAAAGTATATATTATCATATTTTGATAATTATTATGATAAAATAAAAACAATTTTTCAAAACATCATATTGAAATTTGGTTACAAAGAAGTTTATTCAATTTTTCTAAAACATTATATTTCATCATGAATAGTAAAAAATAATTTTGGGTTTTCTGTATTTTTAATGAAATCATCATTATGCCATAATGATGTAATAATTAAATATATTGAATCCAATACCTATATTATCTTATTTTTTTCATATCAATCATTTTAATATATTTATTAAATTTTCAATCCTAAAATTTACTTTCAGTAGTCTAAATTAGAAACTTTAACATTAAATACATGATTTTTGTAGAAACATTACTTTTCCATGAAAAAATAAGTAATATAAAATTATTATTGTATATTTTATATTAAAATAACATAAAATATTTCCCAAATGTAAAAACCCATGGGAAAAAAATATGGGAAATCCCATTTTTTTCATTTTGCAAAACCTAGATTTCCAAGGCCTGTATTTTGAAATTAATAAACAAATCTTCCACAATTACTAAAAATATAGACCCATTTCAAAATTTCCATTCACTCACAATCCATATTACACTAACATATTGTATTTTTACCTCAAAATTATTCTTCTCATAGTTTTATCAATTCCCCAAGGTCCAAATCATCATATTTTAGGGTTAACAATTCAAGGTAACAGAGGTACCCTTATTTTCTTTTCGATTCAATAAATTATTTGTAACGACCTGGACCCGGACAGCCACCCGAACAGTGCCGAACGGGTTGGGTGTCACTACCTTAGGCACACCTCCCTGAACGCCAAAGGTTGCCGACTAGCAGCGAGGGTCTATTAGGTACAGTGGGGAGGCTATACCCTCTCGGAAGATTATAATAAGGGTACTGGTCCAAGTATAACGGTAAGGATGCAACAGAATGATAGACTCAGCAGACTCGAACCAGACCCACATAGTGGAAGCATAATAAATATAGATAAACAGAGAAAGCAGTAAATATAACAACAGTTGCAGAATTAAACCCAACATCATGCTAATAACATGTAACTACCACTAAAAAGAAAAACGTGCATCCAGATTGGGTCATACACAACTAAATATAAAAATGAAACCAATGGATAACCAACAGTAGCTACAACAAGTTAGAATTCTGATATAGAAAATTAAACAAAACAAAGTAAACCCCAGCTAGGTATGACCTCAAGGTCCATACCATCTCTATGCAACAGCTAACGCATCCCAACTCCTGAAGCTGGCCTTTTTCTTACACGTAAATCCATAAAGTCTGCACGCATCCCGAAGGGCCCCTGTAGGGTGTCAGACAAATCTTAGCAGGATACCACCCAACGGTGCATACCAAATATATGTTTTTAAGCAATTATGCATTTCTCAGAAAACAAGTAAATAGTACAATGCACAAATAATTACAAACTCCACTGGTGCTCAACAACCACCATGGAGTGTCACCTGCTTTGGCCAACGCCGGAATCTCTATCGTGTAACTCGGCACCATGTTCCACCTGACAGCTCGTGTCTCCAGTACCGATGTCCCAAAGGCATGCCCAAAAATAGTAACCCAGCACCACGTGCCTCCTGACACCTCGTGTATTAAGTACCGATGTCCCGAAGGCATGCCCAAAAATAGTAACCCAGCACCACATGTCTCCTGACACCTTGTGTCTCAAGTACCGACATCCTGAAGGCACGCCCATCCCATGAAGGCTCCTCACCTCCCACATGGCTTTCTATGGCAAGCACCCCCAACCAGAAAACCTAACCACAACTACGGGGTCCTCTACCCACACGAGTGGTTAAAACCACCTCATCACGGAGTATCTCTTTGTGCACACTACTCAAAGTCTCGGCTGAGAGGTAATCACCAAAATAGTACTTAAGCCACCAAAACATCTAACACCTCATGTCACTGTGACCATGTCGCTCAAGTCCAATGGCCTCACCATCCATGTAACCCGGGCCATGCCCGCAACCTGACAGTCGTACTGCCTCAAACCGATGTCAATGACGGCCAATCCCGTGGTCAAAACCACCCAAAGTAACCCAGGGAAAGCCCCAACCAGTGATTCGCATCACTCAAACATAACTGGGCCAATCACAAAACAATCCAAGGGGTCCAGCAGATGTAATTCAGAAATTTCATATATAATATATGTAAACCATAAACATAACTAGGAAAAACAAACTAAACAGTTTAATTTCACCCTACCAGGTGTTGTCCCATACCATCACTGAGGTCTTAAATGCCTCTAACAGTTTATAATAGGCTTTATCAAATTAAACTAAATACCTTATAATAATAATATTTCAATTAAAACCATTTTGGCGCTCCCTACCAAAATGCCCCGATGAGCAATGGCCCCTCACCCGGCCCTGCTCACGCAAACTGGTAACTGGTCATACCCAAAAGCATCCCAGAGGTCCCACAAGCAATACAGTATAGAAAATCAGATAAAACGGGTCCCACTCAAAATTCCCCAAAATGCGTCGTAGACCGTGTCACCCAAACAACCGTGAAAACACAAAATGAAGTATGCACCACCTACCTGAGATTCTCATGATGATACTCCTCCGGTAACACCCGCCAATTCGGTCTAAAATGCAGTAAATCTACAAAAGATTCAATACCCCTCAAAATCCTATAACTCATTCTGGAATGAAAATCAGACAAAACGGCCAAAGGGAAATCGAGGCATTACCGAGGGGGTTCCAACGCAATAATCAGAGCTCGAATCGGGTCTCGAACGGACGATCAGGAGGGGAAGATAGGTTTGGTCATCCTGGTTCGCATATCCGGGTGGAGGATATGAGGTTCTGCTTCAATACGTGGCTACTGCCCGTTTTAAGCGAAAAAAAATTACATGGCATGTACTTTAAGACTAAACACCATGTATAGGTCATTTAACTATTCATAAGATGGCTGATTCTGCCACCTTACATTTCGAACCTGCTGACATGAGTACACGGCGTGTACATAGGGGTACACGGTGTGTACTTGGTTCCTCTTCCCTTCCTCTCCGACTTACCCACACGCCATGTATATCCCTTATACACGGCTAGACTACACGGTGTGTACAAGGGGAACACAGTGTGTCCTCGGTTCTTCCTGGCCAACAGGCCTACATGCCATTTATGGCCTCACACGGTCGGGGGTATACACGGCATGTTCAAAACTACACGCCATGTAGTAAGAAAATTCTACATGGTCACCACACGGCATGTACTCGGCGAGCACATGGCTGGTCACTCGCCTGCACATACACGGCGTGTACCTTAAGTACACAGCGTGTAGTCTGGAAATTTCCAGAAACTTCCCATTTTCACCAGTTTCCTCATAAAACAAACAAAAATTTTAACAGGGTTGGGATTTTGACCCGTTCCAAAAACTCGGGATCTTACAAACTCCCCACCTTAACATAGCTCGTCCCCGAGCTACCGAACGGATCCCGGAGATGGCACCGAACATGCCCATCCTAGTTAAACAACCTAGACTATCCCGATCCTATGGTTCTGGCTAAATTCCACAAGGGGCCCACCACCTTAGGGATTTCCTACTCGGTCTCAACCAAATTTTTTTAAAGAAAACAGGGTTTACTAACTTGTTTATTTGACGCATAGTCCTCCAGTGACGCATTGTCACCCCTGCACCTCATTGGTGCTCCTATGTTGCTTCCAACACCCAACGTAACCTGCACCGCATCGGTGTCCACCTCTACAAGGTCCTGGTGACTATCACCTCAAGTAACCCGCATCCTCGATGCCCCGATGCCACGCATCTCAAGTAACCAGCATCCTCAATGCCCCGATGATACGCATCTCATAGATATATATAGAATATATTAGGCACCTGTTATGGTTCTAATCCCACTGACTAGCATATAGTCAGTCCACATAGATATTGTGCACCACATGCACTCAAAATATACATTCCTCTACAGGTCATGCCAAGAGGAAACATGGAGATCACGGTCACACTGCGGTGTACCTCTAACTGTCGTCGGCTGACCAGCCTGCTTAGCCTCTGGCAGCTCCACGACGTGAACCTAGCCTGAAACACGGCTACCGGATTCCCGACCTCCCTGCGATGCTGCTCCAGTCACAGGCCACTGACCCCTCAGCTGGGTCCCACCGTCTCTGTCACAACCTCGGCGCATAGCTGAACCTTGACTACCCTCGCCGGGTACCGAACCTGAACCAACTCCAGACGCTACAGTCTATACTGGTCCCTGCCTGCTGGCTATCTAAGAAGTATTCCAGCAAAACCTCTCCATATCCCCGTCCTTTCCACATGCCCGGCACTCCTTCGGAGGCGTATCGCACTAAGCTCGAACATGTCCCGACTGTCCACACTGGAAGAAAATCACCAAAAAACTACCACGAGGAGGTCTAGCTGAATCCCTGGCCTGACTGCCCTGCTGGAACACATCTCGCCCTCGCTTCCTACTGTTGGAACCATCCCATGAAGCTGTCTCCCTGCCCAAGAGAGATTTTTCTCTCTCGTTTCCCTCGGCTATGAGCGCCTGATTCACCACCTCAGAGAAGGAATCCAGCCTGAAGATGTTCACCTAGACCCGAATGGCGTGTCGTGATCCATCCTCGAAGCGCCTCACCCTAGCTGCGTCAACGCATACCATACCGGGTGAAAATATAGACATCTCTGTGAAGGTAGCTGCGTATTCCATAATGGACAAGTCACCCTAATGAAGACTCAAGAACTCCTGAGCTCTCTCTGACCTCAGTGCCTCTGGATAGAAGTTCTCAATGAACATATCCTCGAATTCCTTCCATGCTAGTCCCTCGTGCCTATGAGCCTGTACCTGTATATCCCACCAATCTGTCATTGGTCCTCTCAGTATGTACGTTTCTAGCTTGACCCTCCGCCCTGGAAGCATCTCCAGCTGCTCGAAGATCATCTGCATACTCTATATCCAATTCTCAGCCGCCTGTGGACCACCCTCACCCGTGAAAAGCGGCGGGTGCTGCGACTGGAACTCCCAAGTCAGATATTCCATAGAAGGCTATGTACCATGTGCGCCTCTATCAATCCCCTACAAGACACGTACCAGGCTAGCTCGGAGCTGCTCGTCAAGCCACAACCCGAAAAATGCCAAACCCAGTTGATATCCTGCCTGCACTGGATCCTGAACCTGATCCTGTCCCTGAGCCTGTACCTGCGGCTCGTGCTCTTCCTATACCGTATTATGTCCCTGATCCGGGGGCACTATATCATCTCCTTCCTGACACTCCATCGAGTCATGAAGGAGTAACCCACTGAATACCATAAACGGTCAGATAACCCATATATATATAACAATATATTCTACGAAGATAAGGAAATAAGTAAAAGGAATTGCATAACAACTACCCTTACTCCCCCTCACTGCCACCCATCTCCCACGGCATCTCGGCCTCATTGTCTCCTTACCCGCCCTCAACAGAGCCAAGTATCAAAAGTACCTCAGGCCATGCCCATCCCGACAACTCACGTTACCTGAAACCGACGACTAAGTCACCCAATACCGACAGTTACATTTCCCCAGCTATGGTACCTGTTTACTCTTATAAGAGTAAAACTCATATATCATGCAACACCCAGTTCTAAAAATATATAAACCATGACACATCACATTGAAAAAACGATCAATTCTATCAGGAATTTCACCAAATTACATTTTAAACATATAAAGCATAGAAATTGATATTTCATTCACATGGAATTATCACTTCACAAAGCATACGTGCAATTACGAAATTTAAACACCCTAAAAATGTTGCCTATCAAAGCCAAGCAACCAAACCTTGCCATACCGGGCCGAGGTCCAATTCTCCCTTACCATACCGGGTCAAGGGTCACATATCATAATCACAAACATCACACACCAAGTGAGCCACCGCGGTGGAAATCATATAAACAATAATCTGAGAAAAAACAAACAGCAGTTCCCACCCATGGAAACTTGGCCCATCCCTCGTACCTGGGGCTGTAGGCACCCAAGTACAAGCTAGAAACCCAGTCCCTGTAACAAACTATCTCCAGTATACCATATCCCAAATAGTAAAACTAGCTGAAATAAAAGGATAAGTCTCAATCTCATTAATATCAAGTAAAACACTACTACCAAATCCCTGTCAAGAACTACTCTGATACCACTTTGTAATAACCCGGACCCAGCTAGCCACCCGAACAGTGTCGAACGGTTCGGGTGTTACTACCTTAGGCGCACCTCCTCGAACGCCAAAGGCTGTTGACTAGTATAGAGGGTCTATTAGGTATAGTGGGGAGGCTATACCAACTCATAGGATCATAATAAGGGTACTGGTCCAAGTATAACAGTAAAGATGTAGTGGAAAGATAGACTCAGCAGACTCAAACCTGACCCGTAGAGCGGAATCATAATCAATATAGATAAATAGCGGAAGAAGTGAATATAACAACAGTAGAAGAATTAAACCCAACAACATGCTAATAACATGTAACTACCACTGAATAGTAAAAGGTGTATCCAGAGAAGGTCATAAACAACTAAATATAAAAATGGCTCCAATGGCTAACCAACAGTAGCTACAACAAGTAATCATGCCGATATAGAAAAGTAAACAAAACAAAGTAAACCCCATCTAGGTATGAATTCAAGGTCCATACCATCTCCATGCAACAACTAACTCATCCCATCTCCTGAAGCTGGCCTCTTTCCTACACGTAAATCCATAAAGTCTGCACGCATCCTGAAGGGCCCGTGCAGGGTGTGAGACAAAACTCATTAGGATACCACCCAATGGTGTGTACCAAATATATGTGTTTAAGTAGTAATTCCTTTCTTAGAAAAGAAGTAAACAGTACAATACACAAATAATTACAAACACCACTGGTGCTCAACAGCCACAATGTAGTGTCACCTACTTCGGCCAATGCCGGAATCTCTGTCGTGTAACCCGGCACCATGTGCCACCAGACAGCTCGTGTCTCCAGTACCAACGTCCCGAAGGCACGCCCAAAAATAGTAACCAGGCACCACGTGCCTCCTGACACCTCGTGTCTCAAGTACCGACGTCCCAAAGGTACTCTCAAAAATAGTAACCCGGCACCACGTGCCTCCTGACACCTCGTGTCTCAAGTACCGACGTCTCGAAGGCACGCCCATCCCCTAAAGGCTCCTCACCTCCCATTTGGATTTCTATGGAAAGCGCCCCCAACCAGAAAACCTAACCGCAACTATGGGGCCTACTACCCACACGAGTGGTCAAAACCACCTCACCACGGAGTATCTCTGTGTGCACACTACTCAAAGTCCCGGATGAGCGGTAATCACCAAAATAGTACCTAAGCCCCCAAAACATCTGACACCTCGTGTCCCTGCGACCATGTCTCTCAAGTCTGATGGCCTCTCCATCAAAGTAACCCGGGCCATTCCCCCAACCTGACAGTCATACTACCTCAAGCCGACGTCCATGAATCCCAATCCCGTTGTCAAAACCACCCAAAGTAACTCGGGAAAATCCCCAACCTGTGATTCACAACACTCAAATGTAACCAGGCCAAGCCCAACACAACCCAAGGGGTCCATCAGATGAAATTCAGCAATTGCATATATAAAATATGTAAATAGTAAACATAACCAGGAAAAACAAACTAAACAGTTGAATTACACCCTACCAGGTGTTTTCCCATACTAGCACTGAGGTCTTAAATGCCTCCAACAATTTAGAACAGGCTTTAACAAATTAAACTAAACTGTTTATAACAATCATATTTCAATTAAAACCATTTTGGCGCGCCCTGCAAAAAATCCCCAATGAGCAACGACCCCTCACTCATCCCTGATCATGCAAACTGGTAACCAGGCATACCCAAAAGCATCCCAAAGGTCGCATAAGCAATAAAGTAGGGAAAAGAAGATAAAACGGGTCCCGCTCAAAATAACTAAAAACGCGCCATAGGCCACGTCACCCAAACAACCGCGAAAACACAAAATAAAGTATGCACCACCTACATGAGACTCGTACGATGCTACTCCTCCTGTAACACCCGCGAATTCGGTCTAAAACGAGGTAAATCTACAAAAGATTCAAAACTGCTCAAAATACTATAACTCATTCTAGATCTAAAATCAGACAAAATGGCCAAAGTGGAATCGAGGCCTTACCGAGGGGGTTCCAACGCAATAATCAGAACCCAAACCGCATCTCGGACGGACTGTCGGGAGGGGAAGAGATGTTCGGCCGTCCTAGTTCGCATATCCGGGCAGAGGTTATGAGGTTCTGCCTCAATACGAGGCTACTGCCTATTTTAAGTGGAAAAAAAGTACACGACGTGTACTTTTGGACTACACGCCGTGTATAGGTAATTTAACTATTCATGAGACGGCTGATTCCACAACCTTACTTTTCGAACCTGCCGACATGAGTACACGGAGTGTACATAGGGGTACACGACGTGTACTTGGTTCCTCTTCCCTTCCTCACGGACTTACCCACACTCCACGTATATCCCTTATGCACGACTAGACTACACAGTGTGTCCAAGGGGAACACGTCGTGTCCTCGGTTCTACCCGGCCAACAGGACTACACACCATGTATGCCCTCACCTGGTCGGGGGTATACACAGCGTATTCAAAACTATACGTCGTGTAGTAAGAAAATTCTACACGGTCACCACACGATATGTACTCGGCGATCACACGGCTAGTCACTCACCTACACATACATGGATTGTACCTTAAGTACACGGTGTGTAGTCTGGAAATTTCTAGAAACTACCCATTTTCTTCAGTTTCCTCAGAAACCAAACAAAAATTTAAACAGGGTCGGTATTTTGACCCATTCCAAATACTCGGGTTCTTACACTATTTCTATATATTTTTTATAATTGTTATGTTTAATCTATTTAATTAAAAATTATATAATAACCATACTATATTTTTTATAAAAATGATAAACCCTTTCCCTCTATTTTTACCCTTTTATAACACCATGGTTTATACCCATTATGTTGCTGAATTTACTTCTCAAATGTTTTTCTCTTCTTCATAAGTAATTACCTTTAATTCTATTCTAGTAAATACCCATGCATATTTCTCTTACATGGTTATTAAACTAAATGTAATTTTTTATTTTATTTTAGTATTAACATAAATTAATCCCTTATTCTTTTCTACGAGGTTAAAATGACATAATATTCATGTTTTTAAGCACTTTTGAAACACCCTAATTTTGATAAGAAACCCATTACATTTATTCTCCATAGTTTATTTATAATCATTTTCATGATGATATATGTGGATAACATTAAATAATTCATATGAAGTGTGTTACTTGATAGTTATCCCATGTATTGGGTCAATAATTTAATTCCTAGAGATGACCTGTTTTACAATACATTGGTGAATAAACTTTGTATTTTTTATGAAACCTTGGCGTCAAAACATGTTGATCTGATTATGAATGTATAAGATAAATGTTATATCCAAATTTCCATGTTATGAGTCATGTAATTTTCATTATATTCCTCAGTTTCCCTTTATAATTCCATAATTATATCCCTTATGTTTTTATTGACATTCCTCAAGTTCAGTTGTAAATTATTTACCATATATTCCATTAACAGGATTTATGCTCACCCTTTCTATTGATGAATGTTCTAAGGTTATGATATATAATAAATTTACCTAGGATAAACCAATGATGTATTTTATTCATTGAATTATAAGAATTTTTTATGTTTTTAGGTATTATGTACCTTACTTACAAGAAACTAAACCTTAAAAGATCATCTTCTTTAACAATGTAATTAAAAGTGTATGTAATAAAAAGGTGGGATTCCAAATTTGGTATCAAATAAAGGTTTAATAATTAGTGGAAATTTGGATTTTAATGATTTAGTAAGAACCCTATTCAAATGTATAAATATATAAAATCATTATGTAATTTTTGTGAAATATTAAGTAGGTGATTTCCAATAAAAGAAATCACAAACTAGACATGAACAAATAAATTTGGATCAAGAATAGATGTATCTAGGGGTAATGCCAGAAAACACTACTTTGAACTAGAAATGAATGGGAACTATTTCATGATAATGGGACTCTATACACTCTTATTTTGACACTCTTGGTGGATAAGTTTAGTTAATCATAATCCTTTTATGAACCATTGTGATGTATTTATAGGAAATATATCTATTTTTAAGAATAAATATTAAAACATGATGTTTTAAGACCTTAAATTATTTTATAATTACTTGATTTTTAAAAGAAACACATTCCTTAATAAGGTTTTCTTATTTTAAGAAATGGTAGGAAATAGGTGGAACCGAGTAAATAGTGAGTGTAATGGGCCAAGAACTGACAACCCTATGATGGAAGTTGAAATCTAAAAACTAATGATAAGGATGAATCAACTAAATTGGGTTATGAAAAATAACTTGAATCATTCCAATAGAACAGATTCAGCTTGAAGGGAAAAACATTCCATTGAGTCCTTTATGCATCAATGACTACCTTTTTAAAGTGGATATACCGACGCATTATTTTCTGAACAATGTATACTCTCTATAGAAAAGTTATTTTATATACTCCCTTGATCAAAATAAGAGAAAGTTTACCTATTTGTGTAAAACTAAGAGGGACGAGATGGTCAGTGGTTGAAACTGATTAAAAACATGAATCCAAGAAGGGAGATTGATCATATTGAGTGATTAGACATTAGTAGATCCTTTTACAATAAATATTTCCTCATTAAATTCTAATAAAAATAGATAATAAATTTATAGATTTAATTTCAATGGAAAATAAATTAGTGGGAAGCTATGATATAATATTAACAAGACTTTTTATTAAACTTCTTGCTCTATTATGGGTCCTAGTGGAAAGGTTGATAGATTATTTGGTAGAAGAAGATCCCATATATGGAATAATCTAGCCAATTGGGACCATGAAATCTATAAAGAGATAACAAGGAGTGCTATAATGGTATAAGTATAGTTTGGAGAGATGAATCGGTGACACACATCGAGTGAAAAGAATATATCATTGGAGAAAAAATTGGAAAGGAAATTTGATCATGTAAGACGATGAATGCAAGTGGAACATCTAACATGCAATAAATGTGGGAACAAGCATTCGGGGGACCTGTTTGCTCGAATGTGGAAGATATTACAAGTTTTGAAGAGATGGTAACATTTTTCTGAACTGTTGTAATGAGGGGAAGCCTCAACTTATCAACACAAAAGGCAAAGGGAATATGGTGTATGCCCAACCCAAAGTCCAATGCTATAAGTGTTGAAAATGTGGGCACTTTTATAATCACAAGTCAAAATAGAAGGAAATGGAGGGGAATCACCATCAAACTCATATTACACCAAGAGAGAAAGGTTGAGAATTTTCTATCATAATGGCGAAATTAGAGGCTTCAAATAATGTGGTGGTAGGTACCCTCATCGTTCTCTCAAGTATAGAAACTACATTATATGATTCTATTTCTACAAATTCCTATATTTTTATCTGGTTTTCAAATAATATAGAATCAATACCAAAACATATAAAATTATAAAAGACTCTTGGAGGGATTATCTAAGAATAAATAGTGTATAGAAACTCTTGTATCGACTTTGGCAAGCAGAATCTCAAAGACGATCTTTCATATAAAAGATTTGTTTCATGATGTATTATAATATATATGTCTCATATATAGAAAGAGTGTGATTTATGAAAATAAATTTAAATCCAAAATTATCAATAAATATTCCACTTCTCATCATCTAATCAACCATCTTCTATTTCATTATATTGACTCGACCAGGAGAGTAATAATCCAATATTAGTATTTTCATAGTGAATCTATAATAATATATATTTTTAAAATCAAGGTCTAATATCTGATCAACTAGTGTAAAATTATATTAGGTTAGTTACAATAACACCATCATATTGTGTTCTTATGATAATTTCTTATTCAATGATAATAAATTTGTAGCCATTGATCAAAAATTATTTTCATTCCTGAACCATAGAATTAGTACCAAAATCTTAAGAATTTATTTCCTTGGAGACAGATTTAGAATGAAAACTCAATTCTAGAAATATAAATGAATATTAAAATTCACTAAATATTAATTTAATTAATTGATTACAATAAATATTCTTCCACCAATTTTTTACAAGCAGAATCTAAAAGACGATCTTTCATATAAAATATTTGATTCATGAAGTATTATAATATATATGTCTCATATATAGAAAGAGTGTGATTCATGAAAATAAATTTAAATCCAAAATTATCAATAAATATTCCACTTCTCATCATCTAATCAACCAACTTCTATTTCATTATATTGAATCGACCAGGAGAGTAATAATCCAATATTAGTATTTTCACAGTGAATCTATAATAATATATATTTTTAAAATCAAGGTCTAATATCTGATCAAGTAGTGTAAAATTATATTAGGTCAGTTACAATAACACCATCATATTGTGTTCTTATGATAATTTCTTATTCAATGATAATAAGTTTGTACCCATTGATCAAAAATTATTTTCATTCCTGAACCAAAGAATTAGTACCAAAATCTTAAGATCTTATTTCCTTGGAGACAGATTTAGAATGAAAACACAATTCTAGATATATAAATGAATATTAAAATTAATTAAATACAATAAATATTCTTCCACCAATTTTTTACAAGCATAAAAATATTTGTAATACAATATCATTATACTTCTCAATGATAAGTAAAAATGATTTCTATTTATAATTGTTTTGTCTTCCCTACTAAAGAAATAAAAATAATTTAATAGATATGTACAGTTAAATGATACGGTATAACATATACATGTTCAATTTACACAACTGATATAGTTATAAAATAAATCACATTTAAACAAAAATTTTCGATGATCCATCTCCCACTCTTGAAGTCTTAATTTAATCAATTGATAAGATATATGAATTATCTATGGTTTGTTATGTGATAAAAATATAGGTTGAATTTTCTCATACCACTCTTCTTCATTTTTATTTTGTTTCTTCCATGTCATAGTCAAATCAGACAGATATATTGAACAAAAATTCATACATTCTTGAGCCAGTTAAGCATTCATGATATAACCTTCAGAATGATTCGAGTGTGAAACATATATCTTTAATATGTATATATTATTTTTGTTGGATACATACAATGAAATGAAATATTTCCTCCAAGAATTATTTCAGTTGGATGATGGATAGTTAGATTTAACATGTATATGAAAAATAATGAAGGAAACATTATCTCTACCCCACTAAAAATTAATGGTGTCTATTCCAGCTTTTTTGCAAGAAAGACTTAGAAAAATTATTTTCAAAAATATCTATATAAAATGTCACAAAGAAATAACTACCACACATACATTATTTTATAATAGATGATAGATTATAATAACAATCAAATCATGTAGAAGGATGTGACAGTCATGGGTCCTTAAATATTTCAGCTTCAACTATCTTCTGTTGACACATTCTAATATATTTATTGAGTAGACATCAGGAACATTGATTGTTTCTAGTACTTCCTTAAATTTATTTTTTCCAATATTTTTTCTCACATATTAATAAAACAGAATATTCCATATATTTTCCTTGATACACCAAGGATTCAATTTTGGACTAATATCCCAATCCCCCAATTCATGATGAGATTATAAATCATCTTTTTTACTTTCTATTTACATTTAGAATAATTGGAATAAATATTTCACATATATTTTTTTAAATGTTCATTACATCTATGAGATGTTATAACAGATTGGTTGGAAAATAAAGAAACTCAAAGAAGATAGTTTTCTATTTCAGATAGTAATTGGATTTACTGGAATCATTATTCCCCTTTTATATTTAATTTAACCCTACCCAAATATAAAATACACATCTTAAAATTCACATGGAAAATTAGTTACCAAAACATTATGAGGTGTATTTTTAATGTCCTTGGTATTATAAAACATTCGATTATTATTTCTATATGAATGATCTATTGGAAATAATCATTAATGTCCCATAAAACTGAAACTAGGGTGATATTTAAGACTTTTGGATACTTTATTCTTCGTAAAAACCTAAAATGAATGTTTTATCTTCATTATTTAACCAGAAATCATTTCATAAATTAAAAAATCATTGATCATCTACATAATCACAGCACACATATGAAATATATTTTTAGAACCAGCATCATATGTGTGCATAAAAACGTTCCAAATATGTTTAAACTCTCTTATTAAAGGTTACATGTATACATATATACTATTTCTAGGATCATATGGTCCAAATATGAGTATACTCATGAAAGAAAGAGGTTTTTTCATATACATCCAAGGGGTACGGTTATAAATGTGTATAAAAATCATCCATGTGTAATTTAACATTATCATCTTTCCAAAAAAATAAAACTATTAAATGATTGACTGAAACTCACATTATGCACGTTATCTACAAATCAATGTATTCTGAAACAAATGTTTTCCTGGATAATACATATACATGTTGAATGACCTCATCATTATCCACCGATCTCTTAGTTTATTTCCATCACATATTTATTGATATTTCATCATACATGAAGATATTCTAGAGTATGGGAAATAATGGAAAATGACATTGAAATTTATGTGGCACATGAGATGGTGTTCCATTAGTATTTTTCATCTATCAGGATATTCAACATTTTATGCAATCATTTCATTTAGAAATTTCCTCCTAGAATATTCGGTTATCTTTAGGGAAAGAATTAATTTTGTTTTTATAGAATCTATGCTCATTAAATATCTTACATTCCATATAATTGTTTGATGGAATATCTATGTCATCAAGAAGTAATGCCTAAAAAAATAAAGAATATAGTATATGGAAGTATTAGAAATATCATACAAGGTTCTCCTATGAAATAGTGGGATTAAAAATTCCATGTTTTTCATTTTTTTCACATTTCCGATATATTGGAATCATGGAAGTATCATTAAATATTTTCACCATAACAACATCATCATTTACAAAACATGATTCAAGTGTGAAATTATTGAACTCCTCTTGGGTAATAATCATTACATTCTCATGACGAAGAATAAATGAGAACTGATCATATAATACTTTATTAACTCCAATCCTATCATTCAGATCATGTTTATTTTGAGATATTCTTTTCTCCAAATTGTGATACCAAAAAAATTAATTTTTTTGAAAATCGTATTTGGTTATATGGTATCTAAATTATTAATGACATAACCATGGTCTTCCAATAAAATTATTAACACGGTAACTATATAGGACCTCCATATGAAGTAGTTTTAATAGAAAAATATCAAAATATCTCAACCTAGTTTTTAAAACCACTTGAGATCGGATTTATTTCATACATCCAACTTCAATACATTCTATAAAAAAATTATATTTCATTTCTTAAATAAATGATATAAATTTAAGTTAAATATAAAATATATTTAAGGAAACATGAAGTGCTCTCTTAGTATAAAACTATAACTGTCACATTAGTCTATATGATATTTATAATATAAATAAAAAAACTAATATGTACAAATAAAAATACTATATATATAAATCATTGATATTGAACATTGTTATATCAATGAGTAATTAAAATACATTATATTGTACAAAATTGTGTTTATAAATTTTTTTATTTTTCTCAAATTCTATTTACATTTGAACTTATATTATTATTATTATTTAAATTTGTGTATAAAATACTACTTCTTCTGGGTAATCATCTTTTTTAGCATATATAAAAAATGATATTGTGTTGGATAAATCCATAATTACTATTTTCTCATATTTGTGGATGTTAAAGTGATTTCTTATGATATTTACTAATAATCCCCCATCACTTTAGTTTTGGATATCATGAATTTGTTATAGACCTCATATGTGTATAATTATGTAGTACTTTTCATTATTTTTATTGGTTCTATGGTATTTTTAACCGTCAATTTATGTATAAAATGAATATTCAGATATTATTTTATATTTTTGATTAATAACACTAATATATATTTTGAATATACCGTTTTAATATTCTTGCTTCATTATAGTATGAAATCATTTGGTTTTGTAATGTTTATTCTAAAAATTATTACATTTAACTATAAAGTTTTACCATGCAGTTTCACCTAATTATATATAACATACATTGAAAATTTTAAAATGGAAGTCCGATTAAGTATTGTATGGTAATAAAAAGAATATTGGTGGAAGTGTTTGTGATGATGAGTGAAATTACTATAAAGGTGATAAAATATATGAAAATTATAAAATGATAGCAAACGTATATAATAATTATGTGTGGCATAATGTTTTAGAAGAAATGGGATGTATTGAATAATAGGTGTATGAGATAAAATAGTGATCAAGAGAAATTAGTAAATATAACATTATTGAGATAAATGAAATTATTGTAAGGCGGATACATTTGATTTCTGTTTCTTGAAACAAAGTTCTGGACATAAGTTTTTATTATTGGATAATCAATCCTCTTTTAATGTATTAGGGATATCCACCAAGATTAATGAATGAGTCACTAACTAGACATAAAATTTCTTAGAAAAATGATCAACTAGTAATAAAAATTTAATTTAATTTAAAAATATAACAAAATTTTACATTACCATAAGAAATTAATGTTGTTGAACACAATAGTTAAATGTTGTTAAACATATCAATTTATTACTCAGGAAGAAAACATTCTGATTTTTTATAGATTTATTTTCACACATTTTACATGTTAAAAAACCAAAAATAAATAATAATGTGTGAAAAAACACCCAAGAGAGAGAAATTAGGTTCCACATATCGAAAAATGAAGGCTTGTTATTATAGTGAGAAAACCACCACTAAAAAATCCCCTAGAGGTACTGAGATATTATAATTATACACATAAAAACTGGAATTTTATATAATGAATTAACCCATGTAGAAAAAATAAAAACAAATAATGATCAATAAAAAATTAATAAATCACCCTTCAATATAAGTATGGACAACACCTATTTTAATTGAACACAAGAATATTTAAACATATTAAAATAATATAAATTTAGGAAAAAAAAGTACCAATAGTTATTTTTTGACCTAGAATAAAAATTAAATTGGTTGTTTATAGGAAAGATGAATGATTTGGAAGATACTTATTTAATATTTAAGAATAATAAAGTTATAATATGAACTGATGAGAGATCTCTGCTGGCGTGGAATAAAATGGATCTTCAAAAATTGCTATAGTATTATTGATTCGAAAGATATGGGAGGAGGGTAGACCCTGTACTAGGAACATGAAGAAATATTATGCTAATATTTCTTTGAAATCATTAGTATAGCTAACTCTATACCAATGGTTTTTTAAAATCGTTGGTATAAACATATCAATCCCAATAGTTTTTTTAAAACTATTGGGAAAGACATTAAATAAAATGCATATAACAATGATGACGTTGAACCATTGGAATAGGAAAATCTATACCAATTTATTATGAAAACACTTGGTATAGGTCCATGGGTATTAATCAATATTCCACAAGAGAATATTTTAATGAAATTTTATTTTCAAAAAATGATTTTATCGAATAATACTTTTTTATAATTATAAGAATTTTTTTAAACCATAAGTAACTTTTAAAAGGGAAATAAATTTGATAATAATATTAATAAAAAAAATTAAAATAAATAAGGATATTATTTAAAATATACACTTCTCATATTTAGAAAATTATTTTCATAAAATGGATTCCATTTTTTGAATCTCAACATCAAAAAAAATTGGGGAGAATTTTGGTATTTTTATAAAATAGTTCAATTTTCATATGAAACCATTATCACGAACTAACATGTTCAAATTACCATATATAGTCACAATAATCAAAAATACTAGTAGTCTTGAGAAAAAAATTATAAACTATTAAAAAAATATCTATAAAAATCCATCTCACCACCTTATAAATACTAAATAACACTATCCCTTATTGCTACAGGTTCTATGATTCTTAGGTTCCCCATATTTTACCCAAATGTCTCCCCATCACTCTCCATATATTAAAGTAGTTCTATTCTTACCAAATTATCATACTAAGGTGTCTTAAGTTTTCATCCAAGATATAACATCTATATTAGTATTGTTTTTAACAAAAATATTCTTTAATATTTTCTTCTAATACCTCCTCCTCACTTAATCCATCCGATATGAAATAATGACTTTGGTATAATAAATATACTATAATGTTATTTTTTTAATATAATTTTAATTATTCCACATCTATTAAATTAATTTTAAAACCAAAAAATATTTTCCATATTCTAGTGGTATCACTGACTCCAAGAACAACATTCTTTGTTTTTCTACGTCACTTTCATGGATGGTTATTGAAATATTACTTGGGTCAAATATGATGAAAATAAGAACATAATAAATAATTTCATGTTTTCGGATGTATAAATCTTCATTTAATAAATTAAAAAATTTAGCTCATGTTGGTCAGTAAAACATCCAAAATGAACTAATTTTATAATGATAAAATTTGTACCAAATTGAACATGCCAATGAATAAATATATATTAATATTTTTTGGCCATTTAAAAATATAAAAGGAAATTAATTTCATTTCATTTCAATTTTTTATTTTTATTTCCATTTGACAAGAACTTAAAAAATATTTCATAAACTACATCAACCATGGAACCATGAAATTGATGACCTTGGGATAGTAATTAAAGACACACGTTCCCATTTTAATGACTAAAAACTCAAATAAAATCATGATAAAAAAATATAGTTGAATTTGGTTCACGATAAATATTTTAATAAAAATAATTTTAACATTATAGACATTAAATGAATGTTCTTAATGAATCTAGACCTAAGGTAAGGTAACTCTACAAATCACCCTCTATTCTTAAGGTTATGACTTATCTCTCTCTGAAACGCATTACATATAAATTTAATGTTTTTAAATGGTTCAAAAATTTTCATATATGTATCCTACATATGTACTTATTTTATTCTCCCTTTAATTTTCTTTGGGATATACCATATCTTGAATTTATATTCCCAAATTATTATTTTATATAAACATGATTTAAGGGAATATCCTATTTAATAGTTCATGTTATGAATAGACTCATTAAATTTTTCTTGTAAAATCTTAATATTTATTCTTATACTTGGACCTATCATTAGATTTTAATTGATTTTTTGATTTTCTATATGTTCATAAGTGGATTAGGAAGTGTGGATAAAGGAGTGGTGCAAGTGTGGACCTTGGTTATACATGGAATATATATAGAAGCCCCACTAGATAGAAGTTGAATGTCCCTTGCTAGATTATGGGATGAATAGTTGTGAAATAATTATACTATATCTACTAGGGAGCAGATGGGTTGTTCATATGTTACATCATATTTTTTTAGCCACTAGTTAGATAGTGGTGTCCACCGGGTAGTTGGTGGCATTTCTAAATGCATGACAACATCAAGTTTGTTATATCATTTTACCCATACTATCTGTTTTAATATTTTAATATCCTCCCACAACAAATTATCTATCCCTATGATTTTGGGAGTCCTCATTGGCTGATTTTTCCCTCTACAACCATGATTCCTTAGGGATCTAATAATAATTAATTATAGGGGTTTCTGTTTAGTATGTCTCTCATCTTCTTTGTATTGAATTGTTTACTTATTCATATGCTTCTTACCTAAATTATATAGAAGACATGAATGTTTATTTTAGATGTATTTTATAATTGTGAAGTGTGTTCTTAGGATCCCCTTATAGATTCATCGATTCATTCCTCTCTTAATCTTTTAGAAATGTTATGTTGATTATGATTTGGATTTTTTCCAAGGTATTTGTATCAATCAACTCCCTTTAGAAATGAATCTATGATTACTTTTTATCTTATATTTATTTTTTGATTCCTTTAAATATTTTATCTTATTTTTGGAAGTTATATCAATCATTGATGATTTCATAATATTTTTTTAATATTCAAAAAGGGTATTTTGATATTATTTTATTATAAAACTATTTTATGGGAATCTGCTCTTATTTTTTTGTAAATTGATATTCCCACTTGGATTAGGATAAATTCAATCAGTTGTTTTTATGATGATTTAAAAAAAATAAAGAGATATGTGTAGTTTTCCAAATCATGGGTTCATTCAATTCATTTTGAAATGATTGTTGGAAAAAGATTTATTTCCTAAATTGTATTCATATATAAATGATTTTATAAATGCCCTTGGTATTTATTGAATTTCTTTGTAAATCGAGTGGAATGTGAAAAGGTTTTATTTTCACTTTAAATGGTTTATTAAAAAAATGGAAAACCCACTATACATAAACCTTTATATGTAATTGAATTGATTAATAATTGACTGAATTAAATGATATGTGACATTTTAGGTTAATGAATTGAGTTGAAATGAATTTAATTCATATGAATGATAAAGGAGAATGTTTCTATATGGAATTATAAGGTGTGAAAATTATTTATTTTTTATTTGTAAACATTAGGATATCATATGATATATAGTATGAGGCTATATTTTTAATTATCACCTCTATTTTGTTGTCATGTCAAGACATGGTTTTCTATGATGGATGTCTAGGTACACATGTGAACTAGTTCAGTATTATACTTTAGCTAGTGGCCTTAGATGGTTCATAGTTCAACCTATGGTATTTCCAACCTGATTGGGACTAAATAGGGTAATTCATAGTGTTTGGGATGAGTTTGATTAATGTGTTGATGGAACATTAAGATGTATATTTTTCATCCTTGATTTCCATGTTTACTTTATTATAGAATTATTTATTTTAACACCTTTATTTTCCATGATGATGTTTTACGAATATTTTATATTTTATTGTTTTTGGAATGTCTTGACATAATATCTTATTTCTAATAATGTTCATTTATAAATAATTTAAACCCCAATTTATAAATATTTTTATATGCTAAAAATAAATTTTGGTTTATTTGGAAAGGTATTGACATGTGAAAATGGGTGTATTCATGAAAAAGGTTTAATGTGTGTTTTTTTGGAGAAAAACAACAAAAACGTATTTTGAATACTTATTTTTGAGCCACTATGATTTGTTTTATCTTTTAAAGTTCTGTGATTTTGGTCAGTGGTTGGAAACCTACTAGGATTTCTGTTTATACCTATATATATGATAGTGTTATTAGGATTATCAGAACAATGGATATTATTATATCTTTGAGTTTAAGATTTGGTGGGGTTGTGTATGGTGTTTCCTTACATGCACATGGGGATGTTGGTTTATAGGTACCTTTTTAATTGATGTATGTTTTATCAGTTTTCATATTTATTATCTAGTATTTTTTAATTAATTTTTTATATACTATTAGATATCATAGTTTGTGCCTTGTTTGAAATTTCTATCCACCATGTTATTTGTTTTATATTATTTTTATGGGTGAAATCAGTCCAAATCATGTTCCTCGGATTCCCGCGAACTAGTGTCCAACTCATAGCGATTGATACCACCCTTTAAGCATGTATAGAGTTGATCCAGATGCTATTTTTTATCATACACTTGGATGATTTGTTGCATTTAAATCACCAAATGTTTTCTTTAAAAACTTCTTATTTTATGGAGAAACCTCATTGTTCACTTATGTTTTTTTTTGAAAAATATGATTTGGTTAGTGTCTTTAATGATTCCATGCCATTTTCATAAAACCTCACTAAATATGTCCAATTAAAAAATTACATCTCTAACCTTCCACATGATTTTTTTTAAATGAACAATGTATATGAGATCATTTATAATTTATCTATATATGTAAACTAAAAAAATTTGATTCCTTATTCCCTTTTAAACACATATTATATATCATTTGATTATAATTTGATGTAAGATTATATAACCCATTCCATTCCATAGGAATTTCTTAATATTACTCCTTATGTTTGATTTCATAATGTCGAATACATATTCATATAAATGTTATAACTATTACACACAGATTGAACAACAATTCAGAGGGTATTTATTATATTTCATGTGATGATATTTATAGTATTATGTAGTAAAAAATTCCAATTTGGGACTTTATACATCATGATATTATGTTTGATAAATGAGCCTTAGCTTATGATTACGATTTAATATATTATGGTGTTTCTATATTCCTATGTTTCCATGATCTTATGATGTCATATTATTTAAGTCAGGATTTTATAGGATTATTCAGGAGACTTTTCTTTTATTATATCATGTTATTCCATTTTACTCATATCTTGTGATCTTTTTTCATCCTTATTCCCTTGTAGGTCATTATAACACACCACTTTAAATTATATATTTCCCAGGTTATCCTATGTAGTTTTATAAATACAAATGGAATTATGAGAACATTACAGAAATTAAAATTGTGACATTTTACTTTTATTTTCATATTGATTTATTATGATCCTAGTATTAAAAGGACACTAGGATTCTGGATTATGGTATTTTGTTTTGTAGATAATTATTTCAAAAAACATTTCTAAATATGTGTATGAGGCTCGAGTCTCTATAGTTTATATCAGAGCTACGTATAGTTATTTTTTTAGATTATAAAAATAACACATTATTTAAAACCCTATGTATAATTTCAAGTATAAGAAAAATTATATAATTTTGGTAATGTATAGAGAGATTGGTTCACATATAATGAAATTACATTCTCGATAAAAGTGGATCTGGTTCTTGAATAGATGTACTTAGGTGTAATGACCCCAAAATTTTTATTTAAGTGTTAAATCAACTTGTACCTAATGCACTACAAATAGTTATTCTTGAACACCCAAATTAACACACTCGAGGGAAATACTATGTGAAATCAAAAAAAACACTAGGAACCATTAATAATGGAATGAAAATACTGTTAGGATAAGAAGAAAAATACGAAAATTACCCTAGATAACTAGAATGAAACCTATAAAAACATAAGTTAGGATACACAAGACATTCACGAGTTTTTATATATAAGTTCATAGTTCAAATTTTTTATGGATATTAGTTTATGTATTCTTAACCCAATTTCTCTATTATTTTAGTTAATTGTGGGAAATGGGATGAATAGTTCAATAAATAATGTGATAAGAAATGTGATAATTGATTTAATGAGATTCCTAAGTTTATTGGAGTGGTAGATGATGAAATTATATATTTTCTAGCTAAACTAATTCATATTATATATAATTACTTGAATTATATGGAATGAACTCCTTATCCTAAGAAATAGAATGTTGGGGTTGATTCCTTTATACAAAAAAGGCCTTCCAATTTTAGTTGATCTTCTAATCCTCTCAACATGGAAAAATGGATTAACTCCATTTAAAGGATGTTCTATATCCTTAAATGTTATGAAATATAGAAAATGGTACTGTTTATTTATTACTTGGCGGTAGAATCTTATCATTAGTGGAAAATGATCAAGAACAAAAACCCCAAGGAGGAAATCAAATCAATGGAATGGGAAGGAATGAAGAAAAAATAATTAATTACATTCCCTGAAATATCTATATGAAAATGGATATGGAGTTCCTTGGACAATAGAAAAAGTTGTATTTTTGTATTGAGGCTTATGAGGAAAACTTCACAAAGATTTCATGGTACACCTATAGCCTTTTCATCAATACTAAAATTATGGTGGACCACTATGTTAGTGGGTAAATATAATTCTATTAAAACATCTCGTGATTATAAAATTTAATGGTTATGAAGAGATTTTCCATTATGCCCTTATGTTCAAGATAAATATTAGTGATTCTAAGAGCTCTTATGGAGATGGATTCCGAAAGTATAAAATAGAATTTAATTCATCAATATCAATGTATAAATCCCATTGAGGAAACAAAATCAACTACCAACATTTCAAAAGAATGAAAATAATTATCATAGAAACTATCTCAATGGAACATAGATATTCTTCAAGTGTAGAAAATAGGGGAATCTGTATAATCAATTTTGAATTGAGATAAATAATCCCACAAATGTGATGGAAGAAAATATTGTCATGGTTATCCCTCAACATGTATTTCTGTGCTTAAAATACAAGTATCATGGTAGTTATGAAATCCAATCCCCTAATAAAAGGTTTTTCATAGATAATAAATGAAATCTACATCCAAGGACTATAGAACATGGAATGAATTGTGTTATTAGAACTGCTGAGGTGAATCTAAACCATGATGAGGTGATAGTTTTGTTGGATATGCATTCAAGAAAAGAGAGTGTGCTATTTTATTTGGGTTCAACATATTCTTTCATGACATGCATGATTATAAAAACTACTCAAAAACCACATAAAAACATAACGGTTGATTAATCTAAGATAATATAGAATGAGCCAATTATTACATCCCATGTATATAACTCATCCACAGTGATTTTTTTCTGGATTGAACACCACCAAAAATATTTTCATTATACTATTAGAGAAATTTAAATCTATATTAGGTATAGATTGGATAACCTTATATAATTTTAAAATAAAATTACAACGGAGGGAAATATCTATCCATATCCTAAGTTGTCCTCATATTATGTACAAGGGTAATGTGAAGGTTAAATATCATTTGGAATATTATTCTCAAACATCAATATTATAATCTTAAAGAAAGAATATATAGATCAAATGATCTCAAAAAAGGAAAAAATTATGCTTGAAGACATTCCCATTATGAGGGACTATACTGACATATTCCCTAAAGTGTTTCCTAGACATCTTCTTGACCGAGTGTTTGAGTTACCAACTTACCATATAAATGGAACTGTTCCATATCCAATACTCCCTGTAGAATGGCCACCACTGAGTTAGAAGAACAAAAAAATTAGTTACAAGAGAATTTGAAGGAGGATTTTATATACCAGAGTTATTCATTGTGGAGTGTGTTGTTACTCTCTATTAAGAAAATTATTGGTCAATGAACCTATATATAAATTATCAAGAACATAATAAGATCATGATAAAGAACAAGTATCATATACCATGGATTAATGAATATCATAATCAACTATGTGGGGAATGATACTTCTCTAAGGTGGAACTTCGATTATGATGTCATCAATTAAGGGTGAATATGGATTATATTCCCAATAAGGATTTATTTTCAACATATGTTCACTATGAGTTTATAATGATTCCATTTAGACTCATTATTTATCCATCAATATTCATGGGATTAATTAATATACGCATTAAAAAATTCCACAAAGAATCTGTTATAGTATTTATAGATGATATTATAATATAATCAAAAAAATAAGGAAGAACCTGAGGAGAATTTGAATACTCCTCCAAATATATTGTGAAAGGAAAAGTTATACGATTAGTATAACAAATTTGAGTTTCTGATAGATGGTGTATAATTCATGAGGCATGTTATCACTATAAAATTAGTATTTGTGGATCTTTATAAGGAAAATGTGATAAAGGTTTAGCCTATACCAATTAATATATCAAAGATATATAGTTTATAGAGATTTTATTGATACTATTGATAATTTTTAAATAATATCTCCTGGTATTGAACCCCATTGATCATTCTTACATGAAAGGGAATGAATATTTTTTGGATGAATGTATATGAATATATCATTATGGAATTGAAAAACTTCAATAATACTCACATTACCCTTGAGTGGTGAATTTTTATATGGTATAAAGTGATACTTCAAAGAAGGGATTGGTTTTTGTTCTAATACTAAATGAAAAATTTATTTTTCATTCCTTAAGGAAGATAAATTTTCCTGAGAAGGACTATCCAATTAGTGGTATGGATTGAGAGGAAGTGATCTTCTAATTAGAGATTTGGTGCCATTATCTCTACAAATAAAATTTTGAAATGTATTCAAATCATAAGATCCAAAGTTATATATTAAATTAGAAATAAAATAACATACACCAGAGAATATGATAAGATGTGATCAAAGAATATGTCTTCTCAATCCATTACCATCCTTGGAAGGAAAATAAAGTAGCATATTCTCCATGTAAAAAGGATCATGTAAACTTATCAATGATTTTAATTGATAAGGACCCAATCTTCTTAGATATATAAAGTATGGATATTAGATTCATAAATAAATTAAAAATACCCAATCTAGCTCAAAAAATTGTTAAGACATCCATTATGGAGAAGATAATGGATTCTCAAAGTGATAGTAAAGAAATATAGACGAAGGTAGAAGCTATAATAAAGGGTAATCATTATTGTTCAAAAAATTTAAACAATAAGTTATAAAATTTTGTTCATGATTATAACTATAATTAAATTCTAATATAAAGAATGATTTATTAAATTATTCACATACATTGAAATTATCAAACTACCCAGAGATTTCAAAGAAGTAATGAGATCTCTGAGATAATTATTAGTGGGATAATATGAAGAAAGTAATCATGGAATTTACAAAAAAGTTCTTGGTATGTTAATAATTGAAGGTTGAGAGAAAAAATAACAAGGGAATTATGGAACTATTATCCATGCCATCATAGAAATGAGAAAAATTCAAATGAAAATTTTTATAAGGCTTCCAAATATATTTGGCTGGAATAATTCTATATGGGATATAGTGTATTTACTAAAAAATATTTCTCATTTAATTACAATTTAAGAATAATTCTCACTCAATCAACATAAAATTTTATACAATAAGGATTTGGTAAGCTTTCATAGAAAAATTATATAGATTTTATAGGATCAGGATCTCAGAATTAATTATATGTTATAGAAAATTCTCCAACATAATATAAATTTAGAGTTGAAATTTAGTACATATTATTACCCACAAACTGAAGCATGATAAGACCAGTATATCCAAACAATTGAGTGTACCTTATGGGAATCCTTGATAGACTTAAAAGGATTATGGGATTAATATATTATGAAGAAACCAAATATAAACATGATATAAATATTACATTATTCTAATTATTTTAAAAATATATTTCAAAAAGAGTCACATAACCTAAAGACTGAAAGGTTTGGTGTCTTGGAGATTATATTCATAAAAATATAATTTTTATACACATTTGAAAATTTATCCACAATAATGCTTCACTAAAACATTTACTACATATATCACATGATAAAATCTTCTTCATCACCTGTGGAATGGAAAGATCAGAAAGGGGTGAGCTTAGATATTCAGTATGGTAAACATATAATAAAGATTCAAATCAAAACATAGTGTATAACAAAAAAAGACTTCAATGATTTAATAAGAAATCATAAGACCATAGATAATGGACATAAAACATGATATAGTAACATAATATCATAAATATAATTTTAAGGATATGGAAAATTTATGAATTTATGAAAATATATATCAATAACCAAAACCATGAGAGCATGAATTCAAAGTGGGGAATAGTTTAAAAATATGGCATAATCCTGAAAACATGGAATAACATGATAACAAACTTAAAAATTTGTAATAATAAAAAAACATAGGATATATTATAATTATCAACATGGATACATATTAACATGATTATAAATAAAATATTTAGTAGAGACAAATGTAATCACACTCAACCATTATGAACCTAGATACTCGCTAACTTGATCACATATAAAATTGTGAGTAGATATTAATGCCACCACACTTAAATGTTTTGAACCTACTGACTTTATAACTTGTTAACAAGTAAAATTTTGAGTAGATCTTAACTCTATACCACTAACCCTTTGTGAATATGGTGATTTTCTAACCTATTTACATGTTAATATGTGTGTAAAACTTACCACCATAACACTCACCCTTTGTGAACCTAGATAATTTCAAGACAACTCACACACAAAATTGTGTATAGATCATAATTCAATCATACTCTACATTTGTGAACATAGTGACTAACTAACTTATTTACATGTAAAAAAGATGAGTAGAGCTTAACGCCATCACAACCACCCTTTTGACCCTAACAACTTGCAAACATATTCACACATAAGATTGTGAGTAGAATAGAATTACATCACACTCACACATTTTAAACCTGGTGAATTTTTAACCTATTCCAATGTAAAAAAATTATCAGTTTTAAACTCCATCACACAAACTGTTTGTGTACCCTGCTACCCGTTAACATGTCCCCATAAAATTTCTATTTCATGAGATATAGTTCTTTTCCTAATGCATTGGATGGATATATAATTCATATCCATCTCGTAATTTATTAATTTTTGTCACACTTGAAAATAAAACATTCATAATATCATAATCAACCAATGATAAAATTAATGTTTTTCTTAACAAATCCAAAAATTTCACATAATATGAACTTAAGAAAGAATAAAACATCAAAAAACTCATTTTTCAAATTAAATAATTTCAAAGTAACAAATTAAGAGAAATGAAATCATCCTTTCATGAAATATAAAACGTTTTGGGAAAATATAATTGAAATTAAAAAAAAATATCTTTTTAAAAATATCAATTTATAAATTGCCTAAAAATTATATTTTTAAAGGAAAAGAGAAGAAATATGAAAACCTGAATATAAAGACTTATAAATAAAACATAATTGAAATTAGATAAAGTTAAACATAAATAATAAGTGAAAATCCATTGAAAATATATACACTTAAAATATAATTTTATTAACATATTCTTGAAAAGGAAGCAAAATCATTAAATAAGAACTAAAAATACTTTGACAACTTTTGTATTTAAAATATACTTTAATAATAGTCTAAAAAATAATTTTAAAAAAAATAAAAAAACATTTGACATATTTACATTTAAAAGAACCATTAATAATGGATTAATGAAAAATAAATAATTTTTTTCAAAAAAAATGAAGTAAAAATACTTTAAAAACTATTACTTCTGAAAATAATATTTAATATTAGAACCTTGAAAAAGATATAAATTTTTTTTAAGGGTATGTGAAATAAAATTTAAAACAGTACTTTTGATAATAATATTTAATAATGTATCCTTTAAATAAGATATAAAATTTATCAAAATCACATTTGGATTAGAAAATAAAACTTTTTATTTTTAATGGATGGAAAACACTATTGAATAATTTGGGACAACTTTGTTGAAAACTAACATTATTAAATGGATAAAAACCCATTAATTTAAAATGAACTAATGTTTTTAAAAGTATTATTAAAGATAAAAAATAATTTAGTTTCCAATAAGAATGGGAGAACACTGTCGAGAAGTAAAAAATAGCTCTTAAAGAAAAATCTATTAAAATAAGTGGGATTAATTCTTAAAAACTATGAATTTTAATGAAAATTTTGAATCGTTAAGGAAGAATAATCTTTAGTGTAATATGATTTCTTAAGAAAATAAATGAAAAATACAATATAATATCATTATAGACAATAATACATCAATCCTCAATTATTATAGTCAAATAAGATTTATTATGTCCCATGGAAAAGTCATATATCATGAAATCCACTTACGTATTTACAAATGATTGTTCAAAATCCATTGGAAGATTGAAAATTCTATGTTTATATAAATCACATACAAGAAATCATAGATTAATAAAATATAAATTTTTTGGCAGTATATACACCATATACTTTAGAAGTTGGTGAATAACATTAAAAATTTTCTCAATAAAGGGATGCTGAGAAGAAAAAACCTTACCCTATTCCCCTTTTAGACGATGACACTCTATGTTCTTGTAAAAATATAAGTATCTTAATATGATAATCGCGAATTTTAGTAATTTTAGATAATTTAAATGATACTTTAATAATAAGTTGAAAAAATAATAAAATATTTACCGAACCATATTCCAATTATTATTTTCATATTATACTATAACAATATGTGTCTTTATTTTCCTTTTGTTATATATATTACTATTTTAATGTATAATTAATTTAAGTGGTTAAACCAAACCAAACAGGAACACACTTTAACTCATTTGGTGAATATAGTTTAGGTGGTGTTTATTTTGTCATTACATCATTATGATTAAATAATAATTATATTTTATTTATATTGGATTTATCCAAAATTGATGTTTTTTTTATAAATTATGATAAAATAGAATAAAAAATGATTCTTCATTGAGGTAGTAGTCCACATACACACAGTTGACGTTCCTTTGTTTATCAAAGTGGAATGAAATAAAAAAATATGGGTTTTAACATTAATATAATAAGAAATAATTTTTCTAATGATACCGAAATACTCATATTGTTATGGTGATAAGATATTAACACCATTAATATTATGAAGAAAAACATGGGAAGGGGATAACACTGGCGTAGGAGACCTGATTTTTCCTTGGAAGTTACAGGAAATAGATTGGATTATGATAACTATGAGTGATCAGGGATTTATTTTTTTATGTAGGGTTATAGGGAGAGTAAGTATTAATAGTTTCAAAGATTAATTAAAATTATAGGTTTGTGTTTCCAGGGGTGTAAGTGATTCCCTTCTATGAGAGAGGAAAAGGGAATTGTTTGAAACAACCTTTATATTTCAATAACTTCATGACACTATTTCATGTTTAATGGCTCTAATGTTTCAGAATAATGGATTTTTCATTGTAATATGGTATATAAATACCAAAATATTTATTGAAATATGGGTTTTAAACATGTTGTATGGTTTATACTGTTGACTTTTTAATTTTTAGTCTTTAAATTTAAAACTACGTAATTAGATTTTAACTAAGTGATTTTATGTTTTATTAAGAATATATAATATCCAATATAAAAAATTTAGGTTTTATAGAGATAAATATATCATCTATATAATCCAATTAAAAATCTTAATATTATCAAATTTACTTTTAAATTATAAAAAATAATGTAAAGTAAACCTGTTTTGTTATAGAAATTACATTTTGACCATTGTGGATTTTTAGTTTTTTTAGTATTGAATTAAAAATATATAAGGCTTAATATATTTATTAATGTATTTTTAAATAATATTAGATTCATTATATACTGATATTTAATTTAATTTATTTGATATATTTTCCTTGACATTAATTAAACATTTTTTTTAAAATAATTTCTTCACCATTATCGTGGTAATTTGCAATATTCCTAATAATCTAAATTTTAACCCTAAAAATGAAATTTTAAATATTAAATAGTATAAAAATTATATTCTCAAATAGGAGAATAATTTTATCAAATTAAATTGTATGTGTATGGAAAGGAATCACATGTTTACCACATGTATCGTGTAAAAACACATTTGTTCGAAAATTTAGTTCTATGTAAAATGATATATGATTAATATAGAATTATAAATACAATTTAATACAATGAATATAAAATCATAATTAAAATTAAAATATTATTTATTTGAAAATAAATTAAATTGAAAACTTCATTATATTATGTTATAATTAATTAAAAATAGTGGAAAACCGATTTTTCATTAAAACGCTACATATATTTTCAAAATTTTGAGAATGAGTTTATAAATTTAACATAGTATTTCATAATGATTTATTATACTTGATAATATGTGATTTTATTATAAATGGTTTCCAAAAAATTAGTTTCATATAAAAGTGATAGTATTAGAAAAATCAGTAGTTTCATCATTGGCCTAAAAGCTAATTATATAAGAAAAATATCAAAATTACATTCTGAGATAATTTTGTAATGAAGACTTAAAAAATGAGTTTTCATTTATAAAATTTAATTTATAAATGTTGTAAAAATATTAGTTTTTTAAAATAAAATATATAATTTGAATAAAATATCTTTTATTTAAAATAACTTATTTAACATTAACTCATATTAATTATTTACCATCTAAAGATAATAACTATTAATGGTTTACCATCATAGTGATTATTGTAGTTTTATTAAAATTTACTTATTAATGTGTTGTTTTTTATGGTGTATCATATGTTATAGGTTATTAAACAAAGTATATATTTTTAATGATCTATAATTTTGTGTCATTACATCTTCCCATGGCGGAGTTCTCATATAATAATTTCTTACACTCTTGAATCAAAATGTATATATATAAATATCTTTGTGATAATATATATAGAACACCGACATACAAGGATCATTTTGTTGAATACGTGTTTTGGGACCTTAAATAGGTAAATAAATGGTAGAAGAGGTCAATATCACTCATCAATAAAATAAGCCAGCACAAAGACAACATGAGAGCTATGTTGACCATCATTAGTGCGACCTCGAGTTTGAGGTTGATAATAAAGTATTCCTCTACATACCTCCCTCAAAAGGGTTTCATGAGGTTTGGAAATAAGAGAATATTTTTCACATATACATTATCCCCTTTGAGATTCTTCATTGCATCAGATTTCTACATTATAAACTAGCACCCCCCACCAACCTTATCTCAAGAACATGACATGTTCCATGTTTATATCTTAAGGTATTACATAACAAATATTTCACATGTAATAAATATAGAGGTGGTATAGTTGGAAAATTATCTCTCTTATAAGGATTATTCGGTGAAGATTTTGGACCATCAAGATAAAGTTATACGAAATAAGCCAACAAACATAGTAAAAGTATTATAATGGACACATTAGTATGAAAAATTGGCTTAAGAACCATATGAAGAAAAAAATATAAGTAACCTCATCAATTTTCATCTTATTGGGTAAAAAATCAAGGGAGAAATTTCTTAATGTGAATAATATAATCACCGAGAATTTTTTAAGTGGAATTTATATATACTTATATAAGTGTGTCATATTTAGTGATGTAATACTATATAAAGCACTAGAACCTCATGAAAAAAATATTTAATAATATTTAAAATAAAAATAAAATTACATAATATATATATATAAGAATTTAATATATTAAAATAAAGAAATAAAAAATAATATTACTATTATATAAAAGTTTGGATCTTACTGATCCCCTAAAATGATCACACTCACTAAAAGCAATATAGAAATGAAATAGAATAATAGAAATGAAATATTAATTTTTGAAACTTACAATATATATAACCTTGAGAGAAAATATAATTGAGTGAAGAATTAATTATATATAAGGTATTTATAGAAGTTTAGGAACCCACATAATCATTACAATTATGACTAATAGAATTATAATCTGGCCATTAGAATAATAATATAACAATTAGGAACAGTAAAATGGCCATTAGAGTAGTATCTACAACTATAAAATTCTAAAAAACATATTTAGGTATCCTATAAATTTAAAATATATCAATTTTTTATCTGGATAAAAATAAAAAAATGATTTAAAACTAATTAAATAAGTGTTTGGATTTTGGAAAAATATATATGTTTTTTTAACAATTTTTTTACAAATTGAAAATTAATAGAAAAATTTAATTTCCAAAAATGGTTAAATAATATTGTAATATGTTTAATTAAAATAATAATATAAATTTATGAGACCATAAGTAATTTGTCAAAGGACCAAAATTTTGATTATAATATTAAAATTTCAAACTTTTAAAATAAAAAAAAATTATTTAATTTTTTTTATATTTAGTATATTATTTTCAAAAAATAATTTTATAGTTTTATATACATGATGATAAATTTTTAGGCAAATATTAGGTTTCCTTTTAAATAGTTTAATTTTTATGAATAATGAAATATAGAAAAATATTTAATTTGTACTATAATAAAAATACATGATTTATTGAGTCAAGGATGATATAAGTAACCATTATATATAAATCACATGAACTAATTACTATATATATTCAAAATTACCAAAACTATTTTTATTGTTGCTGAAAAATTATAAACTAATCAATAATATATTGATAAACACCTCTATCCTCCCCTTATAACTACCACCACTAACCACCCCTTATAGAAAACATTTTCTAATACTATTAAATTTCCTATATTCTACCCAAATATATCCCTACACCTAAACCCACATTCATGTAGTTTTTTTATTACTGAAAAACCATACCAAGGTGTCTTAATTTGATTCCCAAGAGAAGACATCCAAAGTGGTGATGTTTCTAACAGAACTACCATTTAATATTGTATTATTCCACCTCCTCCTCACTTAGTACATCCAAAAACACAATTAAATTAGTATAATATTTTTTTAATTTTATAATGTTCAGGTAACATCAATTATTAAACTTATTTTCTTTCCATTCTAAAATAAAAATGATTGTTTATAACTATGGTGGGTTAATCACCTCCATGAAAAATGTACAACTTTTTTATCCAAATCCTTAGTGGATTGTTATAGAAATAATATTATGGTTAAATATGATGAATATAATTATATTATAACTTATTTAATGTTTTGTAAATTTTTATTAATCATTGAAGTAAATAAAATGATTCTAGTTCATGATGGTTGGAAAACCCACCAAAACGATCTAGCATAACAATGGAAACATTTACCTATCTAGTTCTCCCTTTCTTTGTGGGTATATACAATAATTAGAGGTTCTCTTCCCAAATATTTTATGTATGTAAACTAGATTTAAGGGAGCCTACTATTTATTATTTAATGTTATTAACCAACACATGAAATGTTTTTAAAAATAAATTGATTTGTTGATATAATAATTATTTTATAGAGAACCCTCTTAGTTCACTTCTAGTTTTTTGGAAAAAAAAATCTTATAGTGTCTAAATAATCTATACTAAATTCTTAAATCCTCAATAATTATGTTCAATTCTAAAATTAATTCCCCACCATTCCTTGCATTTTTTACTTCAAATTAACATTTTATTTATGAATATTTATTATTTATCCAATTATTTAGACTCAAAATATTCAATATTATCTTCTCTTATCAATCCCTAATATATATCATTTCACTAATATTTTCGGAAAGATTTTGTAACCCTTTTCTTTCCATGGGTATTTCTCATTCACATGCCTTATGTTTGATTTCCTAATGTGGAGTACATATTAATTTATATGTTTTGAGGGTTTTTCCTAGAAAGAACTCTAAGAAATTAGGTAATATTTATATCTCATGATTTGATATGTATGGGATTAGATAGTAAACATATCCATTATGATACTATTACCACCATTATATGATGTCACAACGATGATAATTGATGTATGCTTACTATATTTTGTGTTAAAATGTTGAAAAATTCTTATCGTTCTATGATCATATTATTTTTCCTTACTTATTTATTTCTTTGTGATGATTAATCATTAATATTTTTTTATGATATGATGTACTTCCATTTAACCAATATGTTATGCTTGGTTTTTGGGCTTATTCCCCTACCAATTTTTATAGGTCACCGATTTTCATTATGTATTCCTCAGGTTTTCCTATAAATTTTTATAATATAAAAGGAAATTATGAACAATATATGGAAATTAAAATAAATATATTGTGTTTTTACTTTCATGTTGATATATTATGACTATAGTCCTCTAAAGACACTAAAGATCGAGACTTTAGGGTTGTGATTATAAGATTCTTATGTAAAAAATAATATAATAATATGAGTTAGAGTCTTGATTAATTTTATTATATATATATGTAATCCTATTTTTTGATTTCAAACAATAAAATTTCTTGTTTTCATTAATATAATTACATGTTATTTTTACATTTTAATGATTAGTGAGCATATATTCTTCCTCGGTCTTGAGGCAATAAAAATATTTTTTGGTAAATTATTTCTAAAAAAATTAACAAGGAGTTATTAAAGATATTTCTTATAAATTATTTTTAATTAGTGTAAAAACTAATTAAAAATAGGATTAGGCTAAAAAAATAAAAATTTTAATCTTACCAAATATCGATGAATATAGAAAGATAATTGAAATTATGCATTATTTGATAGAAATATGACTAAATATTGTATATGAAATATTTTATGTTGAAACTTACCAATGTGATTTTAAAAAAAGTCACATTTTGGATGTGAAACAAACATTTCCGTACTAAAATCTACATTGGATTTTAGATATTATTATAATATAATAAATTATTACAATATGATGGCTTTTATTGATGTTGATTAGGTTGGTTCACTAGATGATCAAAAATCCATATCTTCAGGTACTTTATTCGTTATATGTAACTATATTTTATTTATTATATACAATAATTATTATATATAACCTATTAAAAAGGATCCAAGTATATAAGTATCATATAATTATTTACATAGTTGATTTGGTTGATGAAAAGTATAAAATAATTTTGAAGAGAGGTTTGACTACAAATATCAATTTTCTATGATAATAATATTTAATTAATGTTAAGAATTGTTAATTGTAGTACTCAACGAAAATGTGGAGAATATGATGAAAAATTCACTATGAATATAATATTTTGAAAGGAAAAGTTTGAATCTTTGACTTTAACCATCTACTTATACAAGAAATAATATAAATAATTCCTCTCAGAAATTCCTCTAATAAATTTATTTAATGAACAATATTTTTTTAGATTCATGTTATACTAAATCAAAAAAATTTGATCATATATTTAGGTTTATTATCGAACGGGGGGATTAAAAAATATACCCATGTGTTTAGAGTCTATATAAAGGGAGTAACTTGAATATATTATAGTGTAGTGAATGCTGGAAAAGTGTATAACACAATAGTATTTTTTTAGGTTAAAAAATGGTCTGTTATATATATATATATATATATATATATATAATAATTGGTAGAGTGTAAATTGTTTCATGGATACTAGTTAAATTTATCAATTTAATCATGTTTCTAATGTCAAATTTATCTAATATAGGAATAGATTAATTAAATTTTCCTTTTTAAATATCTTTAATTGAAGAGGTTATAGCTAATAAATATATTGATATTCATATGAAGGAACTCGAATGATAATTTATGAGAATATTTTTATAAAAAAACATTGGATTTAATTTATATAAAATTAGATACTAATATTTTTTATTTATATGAAAAATACTGAAATAAATATTCTTAATGATGTGGTAGTAATTTTTAAAAGGATGGAAACAGTTTTAGATGAAACGGTCTCATAGAATAAATAAATTTCACTATATTGATTCTTAAAAATTAACTTTAAAATGTATGGTAAGTAAATTCATAATTTTCATATGGATAAAGATATGGAATATATCCATTTTACGAAGATAATAAAGAGTATCCCGATAGGATGTTGGTAATAAATTAACAAACATAATGATAGTGGATGGGGTAAAAGAAATGAAAAGTTGCATGTCTATATAAATGAAAAATTGAAGAAGTAAACAACATAATTTTATTCATTATTGATGATGCTAATGATTTTTTATATGATCAGTGGTAGATTATTTAACCATGAATTATGAAAATTCTGGAAGAAAGTAATAAGATAGAATGAATTTTTCTATTAATTGTTTTAGGATATGTTAGTGTCTAAAATCAATTCATTGAATATTAAATATATAATTGTTCTCAAATATAAAATAGTAAAAATAGATTATTTATATAGAATTCAACATGAATCATGTCATGATTTTTAGGGCTCAATATTTACCAAAAAACATTATTTTACAGTGTTAATTAACACATCAAGAATGAAAGGATCAATTTTTAATATTTTATTTTTTAATCTCACACTAATATGGAAAAATAAATATTTTTTTGGGTTGTCCCACTTAGTTTTTGTGTTGGATTTTAATTACTATTTACCATGAATTGAATATGAGTGATATGTTAAAGATCAATAAATATGTGAATAAGAGATTTAGATGTATCATTTAGCCTCATTAACCAAAAAAATTGGGGCTTTCATAAAATGAGATGAAGAAGTCGATATTATCCAATAGATTGAATGGTTTAAATGTAAATAATTTAGAATATAACGAGATTTTCTATTACTAAAATTAAATTTAAAAAATAAAAAAACTGTAAATGATAATATTATTTGTAAATCAATATTTTAAATTTCTATTTCATAATATTTTATTGAAGTTTATTTTTAATTGTTTTGATATAAGATTTATGTGATCATTGAGCACAAACAATTATAGTGAATGTTCTTAAACATAAGAGACATTTACTATACTGTACATCTTTTTTTATCAACATTTTAATGGTTTGATTAATATTATATGTGAGGTTTTCCTAATACATAGTTGTTTCCTCAATTCTAGGGGGAATCGGGTAATTTGTTTTTTATCTTGAGTTTATTACATTACATAAAAGTGAAAAATGGTTGGCAAGAACCACATTTCCAAAATAACTATTAGATTAAGATCAAATTGTTTTTATATAATTTAAATATAATCATCTGATCATACTTTTATTAAGCCACATGTAATGGTATTTTCCCTATTTTGAAAACCCAATTTACAATCTATGTAATTATGTTTTTATTTTTGATAATATAATTTTATAATGATTTTTGTATGAAAATATTTCGTGATAGCTATTGTAAGTGGTAGATTTTATAGTAGAGTAATTCCTATAATATTTTTATTATTTTTTGTCTTGGTTTTATATTTATTATTAAAAAATCATTTAAATAAACACTCCAAAATTATTTTAATGTGTTCTTAAATATATAATAAAAAATATATATAATTGAAAAAAAATAAGAAAAATTAAATTTATATTTTCCGTATTCACCCTCTCCCTGGGATAATTATCCCATTATTGTGACTTTCATATTATATGCATATTTCTTTCAATACTTATTTATAGTCTATTTTTCGATTATTTTCATTTCTTATAAATGTAAAATATTTATTAAATATTCATACCCATTCAACAAAAAATATTATACATGTATTAAATCATTTAGACAAAGAGGGATTTTTCATCTAACATACTTAAAATGTATTCATTTCATATAAATATATGCCTCTTCATTATCTCAACATGGGAAGATATTTTCTTAAGATATGTATCACATTTTGAAGTTATGTTGAATTAATTGTAAAATCTATTGAATGTTTCAGAATGTTTTTCATTCACAAAACATAATAATATCAGTACGTAAACAAAAAATTGTTAGGATAATTGAATAAAATTTTATTATAATTATATCCATGTGAATTAAAAAATAATCCATGAGCTATCAATATAACACCATTAGTCAAAAAATTAAATCCCTTTCATCTATGAAAACATTATAATATAATGAACTTTCCCTTATCAAAAATACATTCATTCAATGATAAATTCTTTATCATCATGATATTAAAAATCATAAAATTATAGTTGATAAATTTTATAAAAAAATAAAGAAAATGATATTTCATTTTCCAAAACCATTTCAGAGATCCATCTAACTCGACACCCAACCCGGTTCATGGAATGACCCAAAGGGTGTTCTCAGTCCTCAAAGATAGGAAACTAGTGCCTGGGTATCACAATATTATTTGGGTATGGTTTCACCCATTTACATAAGCATAAATAACCAATTGATATAAATAACAAAATGATAAATTACCATTTACTAAAAAGATATAATAATATTTAGAGTTATGGTTTCTCAACTTTAGACAAAAACTAAAATAGATACAAAAAATGGAAAAAAAACAAATTATCCCAAAAGCATCATATAATAAGAGGGATGTCACACTCAATCCACCACCACCACCAACACCTGCACAAGTAATACAACTAAAAACCCAAACCACCATCTCCATACCTATTTCCATTTCCTAATTCAAACATAACAAAGTCTACATACACCTAAAGGTGTATGCAGGGTGTGAGAAAAATCCCAGAGAGATTACACAACATAAAATATATTCCTTGCCAAAACATTATAAGACAAAGAAACATGAAAGTTTTAAAACAAACAAAAGTTTGAATCATTTTTATAAAAAAATATCTAAAGGGAAACCTTCTTTTCTTTTGAAATAAACAACAAAGTGTGCTATATTCCAATGCTTAGTGAGATATCACAAAGATAACTAAGTAACAGAAAATTCCTACAGGCACTTGTTATAGTGGAACACTTAGTACCTCATATCGTGGTAAAGTGAGGTATAACAACAACACTGATCATCTTCTTCATGTAGGAGCCACTAGAGAGTAATCTATATAAAATTATAGTATCCCCCAATCATAACAGGTTAGTCAGTGATGTATCATCAATCCCAGTAAAAAGAACTGGACCGCAACCCCTCTGATCCAACTAGCATAGTATTCCTAGTCCACCAACCTAGTAACCTAGGATTTACAATGTTCTCAATTTCCATTCCATATATCACATAAGACATCACATTCAAAAGAAAACATCCTAGTCAATATAAACACACTTTATAAACAACCATTTAAATAACCAAAAACAATTTTAAATCCAAAAGGACACAAAAACCATTTCAAAAAAATTTCTCACTAGTTGCAAAATTTATTAACTTACTTGTAAAATTTATAGAACACCTTCAAGAATCGCAACAAAGGATCATACTTGAAATACACACAATCTATTTTTGAAAACCCACATTCACACCATATGAATCTATAAACATTTTAAAAACACATTTTCACCTCATTGACAATATATAGAACACATAAATCAAGAAAAAAAGAATATAAAAATCACAAAATAATGTTAAATCATGGAATCACTTACTTCATGTGTATAAAATTCTAGAAATAGATACTAAACCACACCCACACCACCAATGGATCTCATAAAGGGAATATAAAACTACAAACATCAATATTTAACCTTAAGTATCGAGATCTAACCCTAAATAGTTTACCATATGCACTGGAGATATAAAAACCCAATAAAAATAAGATAAACTCTAGAAAATATGATAAAATCATGAAATGAGAGACTTATATATAGTTTCTTGGAAATTTCCTCCCAAATAAACCACAAAAATGGTGTTATGAAGAATTGAGGATGAGAGTTGGAGGTACCTCAGGATAGAAATCCCGAGTGAGGAAAAATGATGGATTTAGGTTTAAATCCAAAGAGGAAACTACCATTATTTAAAAAAATTCTTGGATAGTGTGCATTTGTCCCACATGCTTTTCTAAACCATGCAGGAACTATGAACCCCTCCCTATCCAAGAGGTAAGAACCACACGGTCTAACCACGTGGCCTAAAAACCATTCATTAACTGGGTGGTTCTTCTATATATAAAACTGACACTTGGTTGCACGGTTTCGTGGGCAAGGGGGAACAATTTTCCAAACAATGCGCCAACTATACACCACCATCTATTAACAAAAAACTCAAATTTTCACTAAAAAAACAAAGGAAACCCATGTGTAAAATGATAGCATAAAAATAACTAGAAAAATACCTCAAAATAAAATCATGCATGTTACAAAATTGATAAAACATTATATATTGTGATAATTAATCTAATCCTTTAAAATGATTTCATATCATACCATATTGATGACATCATTATTGGATTGGAGAAAATGTGAAAAATTATTACTAAAATATCCAATTTTAGTGATGTGATATTAAACTAATTGTAATGTGTTCTCTAGGATTCTATGTAATCCAACATTTAATAATATTTGACTAATAATAATTTGAATGATGTACTCAATAACGCTTATATGATATTTATGTCACTACTGAAAATAGTGACGATAATGTTATAATGGCACCACTCTAACATTATAAATTTATAAAACCTTAAATATTTTCTATAATAATATTAATTAAAAAGATTATTCAAAAATTAAACTAATGAAACAACCTAAATAATTAATGAAAATATCTAATTAATGAGTATTGGTGAACCTACCTACCCAAAACATGACTACTTCAACATGATTGAAAGATGTTCATTTCAATGCAATGGGTGAATATATGGTGATGGTGGTTGTAGATAAGATATAGTTTGGATATCAGTATATTTTTTCTAGATATTGCACCTTAATATTTTTATATATAAAAATAATCAAATAATTTATGGAAAATCATATTTGAAACTAGGCGAAATTATGCCTAAGAAGTGATTATAGAGAGAAATTTGAGATATATAGAAAGAGTGATGGAGCATTCAAATTAAATTGTTTAATAATGATTTATTTTGGTGAAATAAAATAAAATTTTTTATTCGTTTTTTAATGGTCTAAAAATTATAACAAGTGGTTTTATATATGTGTGCAATAATGGAGTAATGAAAATTTGAAGACTAAATGGTTTCTAAAATATTATAACATACTTTTCAATTATCTAAAATTTAAAATCCGACAAAAAGATGAAGGGTATAAAAATTTTAGGTTCCAAGAAAAAATTACACATTGAATAGTGGTTGGATGAGATCAAATACGCCACCTAAATTCTTTTGATATATTAGCCCAAATCCAATTTTCTAAAGCATAAGATGATGTGATGTTAGCACCAATCCATAATAAATCAATAACCACACCACCTTAATAAGATAATCTGGATCCCTCGAGTGTAAAACATAATTACCACATAACTCACTACATCTATGATGGGGTCATCTAAATTATGAAAAATTACATTATATTCTCTCAACATTCAAAATTAAAAATAAATATCTAGATTTCAATTATTTATATTATGAGGCAATTTATTTTTTAAAAAAAGTCATCTTTCATTCCCTTTACAAAATTACACCATTGAAAACATAAATTTTGAAAAAGGAATAATAAAATTCACTTTGTTTACTATTTCAAATGAAAACGTGTTCTCCATTTTCCTAAATTATACATTAATTTTCATGAATTAATATTCAATGGAGTTTTTATACATGGTAAGAATGATAATGTTGATTTTACTAAAATATTCTATGTGGAAGTGTTTATTAGAATATCCATTTAATTATAAGTAATTTCTCAACTCACTAAAGACATGGTATTTTATATAATTTCTAAAAAATATTGAATGGGATTATTTAAATTAATTTATTATTCATCAAATTTGACAACGGATTGATCATAGTGCCAAAAACCATGTTACTCTTCAGACTAAAGTATATATACTTTAAATGAAAATTAAGAATATATACCAACCATATGTTGATTAAAACACTATTAATTTATTGAAATTTTTTATTAAACATTAACAATAGTGTGGAAATTATATAAATAAATAAACTACTGTAATGAACTGGCTCGGTGTACCATCTAACCAGGCAACTAAACTGATCAACACTATCCTGATAGGCATTGTTAATCCCCACGCGTAGGTGAAAATCACCCAAACATCAAAAAACATCCTTTTGGAATAAATTCTCCCCAAATAATATAGAACATTAATCAAACATACACTATGGAAACATCATAAAATAAATAAATCGACAAAACCTTATAAAGTACAAAGAGACAATATAGAAAATATAAAGTAGAACATAACAATGAAAACCATTCTCTTGGTGTTCCAAAACCACCCACCATTTCTTAAACCACCTGACCTTTGTCAACATAGTATAAAACCACAAAATAAGTAAAAGGGAAAAAGTGTACAATATATAAGGACATAAAGCTTTCAACCACAAAAAAGTAGAACCAGGGTGTGTGTTATTGATCATAGTAAGATTATATTAATGTTTCTATATAGTTATTTCATAAGGTAAATTTTTACATGATAAAAGGATTAAAATAACCATAGTTTTCAGGAAATTAATGTAAATCAATAAATATCATATTATAATAAGACAGGTTTTTCGAATATTACTTTGAAATCTTTAAAATAATTTATGAAACCAAAGATGGAAACATTATATTTCATAATCTAAAAACCAAATAATTCACTAATAATATTTCAAAACAATTAAAAAATATAAACTTAGATAAAATAAGTGACATAAACATTCACCAGATAATTGTGACCTAAAATAATTCAATACAGTAGTGTTAAAGTTCTTCATCTTAATTAGAATATCAATTGAGAACAATAACCAATCAAGTAAGTCAACTCCATTTCCAAATAGTTACAAATAATGATGTCATGTATTGTGTATCATGAATAAGTATTTCATGGGGGGGCCTCATATGTGAAAGGGAGTTTTCCAAAGAAAATAAAATCAACAAATCATGATTGATTATTGGGATTACATTGAGTCTAAACGGATCTCAAGAAAACCAATATCATGCACTCCTACTTTCCTAGTCATGTGTTTTTAGATTGAACCAATCATATTCTCTATGAATCCAGTATTGTGGGTGTGATTCGATTAGAAATCCATAAATACATGTGATATCAATTAGATTACTAGGATACCTTGACAAATTAAAGGGGGTTAGTGAGATAATATGGTTATTATGAGCCCAAAGGGAATCCTTATCACTACCCTCATGGGCTCATGCCATCAACATTTCAATAACTCTTGATTCATATGTCACTCCCACCTTAGAAATATATTAAATTGAATAATCTATTTTATAAAAACAAAAAATTGTAAGTATAATAATCAAGTATGAAATAGAAATGGATTATTATAAGATACCCAAAATCTCAGCCAGAGGAAAACCTCTGACTATTTATTAAGAATGAAAAAGAATCAAGCAAGTAAAAACAGAGTAGAAAAGAAACTACAAATCATAAAAATAAAACCCATCACCACATCCTTTATCAATTTCTTCATCTATCATAGCTTATTCCCACTCGGAACTTTCATAATGCTTAAGAACCATGGCATATTTCCTTCTCAGATTCAACTTCTCCAATGATAGAAACTCCTTCGAGGACTGCATAGCCCGACTTTCCTTTGAATTAGAAGATCAGGTGCACATTGGCCTTGAAATAGAGGAGCAATATTTCCTTATCCTTCACCATGGTGGGGAAGATATATCATCCTTCCTCCCGGGAACCTTCATCTTCCCACCCTAAACAACATCCCTGTAGAAAGTCCAGACCATACCACTATCATTCTCTTTTTCACTATCAGAGATGACGCCCCACGTTCTAGATATTTTCACCTATTGTTAACTCTCATTCAAGACCTATTCCTATTGGAATTAACTTTGGGAATAAATTATATCAAGACATTGTGGATGTTTCATTATATAATGTATCTCACCTTCTCCAGTTGCAACATCCTTAGAGAAATCATATTGCATCTTGCTACCTTCTTGCCTTGTATCATGCTCCTCTGTATGAAAGATCTCCTCATTATCAAACTCAAGAAAACGATTATCAGTGGAGACCGTGATATCCATTCCTCAAGTATCATCCTCCTGCCCTTGTGGAAATTCAGCACAAGAATACACTACCTTCAAATCTAAGACATCTGATACCAAAGGTTATTCAGTCACATGCTCTAGACACGAGAAATCGAAAGCCTTAGAATTATCCACTATAAGTGTAGATGAAAGACCAAGATCATTCTTTAAGTGTTAAAAAACATACCTAACTGTCAGTGCCTGTGACCTCCACTGCTCCTTTTCCTGGCCTTTGCCTTCTTTAATCTCCCCTGTCCTGAACACATTCACCAAAGACTGCACCTTAGCTACTGTAAGTCCAATGGACGTCACCCCTGCACACACTCTGTATAAGTGAGATCTATCTACAACTTTATTCCTTGACTGGCTACCTCTCAGGGGAACCTTCAACCATGGGACCAAGGAAGGTGTACCACTGTTTCCATTTCCTATCCTCATCATCCCTTGTGAAACAACAGTGAAACCGTTGCTGTGACATACCACTTCCACATGACCAAAAAATCTGCATGCAACACAATAATGCATCCACGATTCAAATATCGCATCCTGATTCCACCGAAACTCTTTCTCATCCATGAACCACACCTAGATCATAGGCGACCGTGAAAAGTAAGTCTCAACATAGATCCATGGGAAGATGGGGTGACATACCACCTCCGTTAGTCGATCCGAGTAGAGGTATCAACCTATCATGTTCTCAATAACACACAATATGGCTGGATTTTGAAACTAAAGGGGAAGACCAGGGATACTCACCCAAGTCACCATCGTCGTGGGGTTATGCTGCATGTGGAAGTCAAAGCTCCATTGAAACAAATATAATGATTATCCATGGAATCCTTAAGGATATTTGGACCAAGAATAAATAAAATCATCCTCTGTCTCAAACTGGATCATCAGATGCCTCCTATCAATCAATCTGACTACCGTGCGCTCTTGAAGATCCCAAGAATTGAAAAAAAAATCGGTCGAATTCATAAGATAGGATCATCACAAATATCCAAACTGGATATCATGTATCATCAATTTAAAATAAAATTTTTTATTCAAATCAACATTCAAAATGGTAACCATACCCACCTCCTTTAAAAAATCATCATAAAAATGTAAAATGATCCATTAAATAAATACATTTTTAAAAAATAGTATTAAAGAGTTCAAAGAAACATTTATAAACTAAATTTCTTGATTTCATTTCACAACATGGGTTAGAACCCTTTTCTACATATATAAATTATTTATATCAACTCATCTAGGAATGTGTGATTTGTAATCATGGAAAAGAATCATTTCAAAAAATTTCTTGGTAATTCAATTAATTTTTGAATCCAAAACCATGTGTAAAACATTTCATAAATAATCAAATTCCATTAAAAACAAGAAATGTCACTTTAGTAATTAAAACTCAACCTAATCCCCATATATTCATTAAAACATAATTTAAAATTTCCCTAAAAAATCCAATGAAATATGGAATTTATCAAATTCTATATAGTGGTAGGAATCAATATCATAAAAATTGTATTCATGTCATGTTCAATTCATTGATAAGAGGACTAAATAAAATTATATTAGGAATTTCACAGTGAAATTTCATAGAACATGTATTATAAATTAAGAAACACATATCTATGAATTATCAAGTAACAATGAATTAAAAGACCAAGTAAAATCATAGAAACTCCTTACATAATTAAAAAATTACATAACATCAACCTAGGGATCTGAAATTACAACAAGAAAAGGTCTATGACCCATAATTAAATATATAAAACAAACACCAGTATGAAGATCACATAAAAACTGAATTTTCTAAACTCAAATCATAAGGATAGTTGTGAATAGGGTAGAAAAGGATCAGATATTCTTTTAAACCAAAGTGGATCTTGTCTAAAACACAAACCAGATGAATTAAAATAATAATTTAATTATACATTTTAATTAAATAAATACTTTTCATTGTTTAAAACATTTCAAGGTTGGAGTAACAACATTTCACAATCCATGATATCTAAATTCCCAGGATTTTAATATTTTAAAATAATAAATGGTAATTACAAAGGCAAGCTTGTGTAGAAGAATAAAAAAAGGGTGTTTTTAAAAACAATTTTCTCAAAAAGGGGACTATGTAATGATAAAATGGATTTACCCTTGCACAAAACATAGATTTCGTGTAAGGGTAATGATTAACCCATATGTAACACTTCAACTCCCATCATTACCCTTACACAATATAGCGGTCTATGATCTATCCCATATATAGATCAAAATCACCTCTATGAAAGAAGTGAAAGCCCCAAGTTACCATTATGTCATGATTCAGAATCATAATCTACCATTACAAAACAAGCTAACTACCCTTATGTGAGTTGTGAATTTCACATATCATTGTTACGCAACGATAGTTTACCCTTATGAAATGATAATCTTCCATTATTTAAACCATTTAAAAATAATTTTACACTTATGTAGTGCCAAGTTTACCCTTAACTATCATACCTATACATTGGATTACCCTTATATAGCCCATATAATCTCTATACAACCCTGAATTTACACATGAATGTATGGATTTTCCATTACGCAACTCCTTAAAATCCCATTGTAGAAATGTAGGTGGCACTTACCCTTAAGTGGGACCTATACCATGCATAAGGGTAACAATTAAGTTAAAAATTATTATATTTATATATAAATCAATTATTATTTAAAACTGAAATTGGTCATTAATTAGTATAAATGTGTGAATATAATAGTTATCCCCTCTATAATGCCCTTTTCCTCATAAATATTCCAGTTTAAAATACAAAAAATAAATGAAAAAATAACTACCACACTCAATTCATGAGGTTGACGGTCCATGAAATAGAATAATAATCACCCTAAATAATCCACCATACAAAACTCCAATAGAACATCCTAATAATAATTCTAAAGGAACGTTTATGAAGAACCACCAAGATCAACACACCTCTTAAAACAAATACTTTAACATAATGAGATAAACCATAAAACTACTATAATGAATTGGAAACCTATAATATGTCTCCAAATCATTTAAATATTCACAAAAAAATTCATAAAATTAAGAAAAAATCCAATGAAACACATATCTTCAATGAAGAAAATTTACTTTGATCACCTTTTGTAAATACCCTGTCTCTAGTATCCCAAACTTGGTGGTTAATATATTACATTGGAACTATATACAATTAATTTCATCTTGATGGATCTAATAGTTTAGTAATTCTAGAAAACCTGATACATACATGAATTAGAAATTATATTTGAAAATAAAAAATTAAACTAGGTATTTTATTTTAAATCATCTTTATTACCTCTAGAACGTCAATGGATATCAATCATAAACCATTTCCCTACATCCTAGGGAAAGAAAATATAATAATGATGTGAGCTCTATTTCTTAGTAAGAGTATGTAGGTATCATAATCTATCATGAATAAATAATGAATAATCAATATGTCATGAAAAATATCTACAACCATCTACAATTTAATAAATAACTTCAATATGAAGAATAATATGGTATGAAAAAACAATGGCCAAATAATTCATTATAAATGATTATAATTGCTGGAAAAATATCTATGGATATTATATCATATCAAATAAGTACGTGGATGTAAAAAATGAATCTATAATGGTGGAACATGTAATTTTAGACATCTGAATCTCACCATCGAGGCCTTGGGCCAAGACATCTGAAATATCATCAAGTCCTTATTCCAAGTCATTTATATAAATAGGTAATTAATTGGCCAATACCCAATCTATATTGTATCAAAATAATTATTGATTCCTAGAGGGGCTATATAGGGCTCATCCTATTACATAATAAGTAAAATTAATCCCTCGTATGAAAGGGAATAAAAATAATAAACAAAAACGTTCATAATGAAATACTAGAATACAAAGTGTTAATAATTTCTCCAATCAATAAATAATGTTAGCATAAATATTTGTATTGGAAAACTAGCATATGAATATTAAAACTATCCATAATCATTAATCATAACAATGAATAATCTAGAGTATTGTAGAGAATGGTTTCAAAATAGTACATCCAAGTCAAACAGATCATAAACCATCTAGAGAAATAAAAAGGATGGTATCATAATAATAAATTCCCAATGGTTCATAAGGTAAAATGGGGGTTTTTTCCCCGACGAATAAAAATACCATGAAAATTACATTAAAAATATCCTAATTAAATTATCCTTTTCCATTTGAAAAAAACTTCAAAAAAATATAATGTATAGAATGTTAGGAAAAATATTCTCATTAAAAATAATAATGTAAACTTCTAAATAAATAATCTAAACAATGTCTGGTCATAACTGGGGGTAATTCATTACATTCCATATAAGTTAAACAAATTCTAGATATTATAAAAAGGTTTAATATACCTCTATCGAAAGATGAAAAGAATATACCATTAAAAAATCTTTTAAAAAATATAAATAGGGTTAAAAAATCCATTAATAATTTGTTTTAAAAATGTTTAAATCATTTTTGAATTTTTTTTTAGAAAACATGTATGTGGATGAAAAAGTATTTTTGACCGAAGAGAGAAATAAGACCATCTTTTCATAAAAACAATTCTCAATAATTTTAACTACCAATGAAAAGAAAATGGAAATCTTACATTAAAATACCATTAATAACCATATTATATGAATATGTAGTGTCTTAAATACATATATGTCTTGTAATTCCCCCAAGGGAGACTATATCATAAATAATTTTGAGAATGTAAAATAAACCCTTACTAAATTGGTAAATTTTTAATTTTAATACCCATGAAATAACAACATTAAAAAAAATTATATATAATTATAATAAATAAATTCATTATATAACATATCAAAATGGTTTTATATAAACCACATCATAGGAATAAGTGGTGAATTTCGCCTACGTCTCGTATATGTAAGAGTGAGATGAGAAACGCTTACCAGATTTGTAACTTTTGAACTATATGTCATATGAATGATATAAAATCAAATGAAACTTTAAATACCATGAATAATAATAGATTCATGATATAAAATTTTAAATGGGTATTATAGTCAACATATAAAAAAAATTATCAGAATAGAATTACGATGCGCCTCAATGAAAAATGAATTGAGATAAAATCTCGTACTTGATCCCTAATTTCCATTGTATATTATTAAAACACATTTATAATAAATATATATTTATTATAAATAAATTATGTAACCATAATGATATATATCATACCATATATGATTCACTTATATTCTTTTATCATCTTTTTTTTTAACAATTCATAGCTAAAATCACTATTCAGGGTGATAATCTCTACATTTTTTAGGCATGTTTGGGTTTTATAGTTTTGGTCCTTTAACATTTATCATTGATAAATTATATAGAAAATTTTAAACACAAATTGTATATCATATATTGTCATAAAATATTTATTTATATTATTCTATAGAGTTTCTACATAGATAATGAATTACACTGCTCATGGAGATTGTAGGTCGTATGTACATGAACATTGTTTCCATTTTATCGACGGATGGAATGAAAAAAAGGTAAATAAAATACCAAATTTTCATAGTGATTTTTATTTGATATATGTCAATTTATTAATTAAATTTATTCTTATTATCATCAATTTAATGTGTAAGTGAAAAAAATCACATCGATTCATGAGGTGGTAGTCTTTCATACACATAAGTGACATTATTGTATTCCGATAGAATGGATAGTAAGAAGGTATGTTTGATATTATAGTTCAAAAAGAATAAATATGTTATGAATATCATATATATAATTTAAATCTATCATTGTATCCTTTCGTGATTGGTCGTGGTTGAAGACGAATTATATTGGTTTGTGGGGCGGTAGCCCACCAAACATATAATCAATACTTTCATTTCCCATTTAATGGAAGAGTAAATTAATATAAGAAATGAAATAAAAAAACAAATTATATATATATATATATTTGATATTTTTTATTATAATTTAAGTATTAGGACATGGTTGATGGTGGAATGACAATAAGTAAAAAAATAAAGTACTTAGTAAAGACAATTACCTTCACTTAGAACAATCTTCTTTAGATATCTTATTAAGGTCCCTAAGATTGGTCTTTTGAGATGAGAAAAATAGAAAATGTACAATGATTTTGCATAGTTATTTTTAGGTTTTTTTAAAAAGTCTTAATATTTGTGATGATGAGAGGGGAGGAAGCCCCCTTTTATAATTGAGGAGTGGAATTTTTGTAAATACCCAATACAATTAAATAATGGGAAGTCCCTCTCATCCCAAATTCCTCCAAAACAGATCAATAATAGATTTTATGTAATATATGCTCAAAAAACACGTACAACACTAAGAATTCTTTTAAATATGTTAGCCCTTCGCTTTTAGTATTCCTTGCTTTAAAGATTTTAGTCTTCAGCACGGTAAATAGTTTTCTTAGTTTATTACCAAGGATATTTACCCCTTAATAATAAAAATAAAATAAGCCTAATTATATTATATGTAACCACTTATTCTAAATATAATTTACAATTTATCAAATAAAAATCCTATAAGTGATGAAAGTCAATTTTTCATACTGGTGCATTAAAGACACAAAACCTCACTTTCACCATAATCGTGTTAATTAATTTTAATTATATTCACTATTAATTATAAAAAAACTAAAAATATAAAAAATATAAATTATTATAATTCAAAATATTCAATCCTTTTTACTAAATTCAATTAATAAAAGTGGAAGAATATAATTTTAAATTAAACCTACAGATTTGATGAAAAACAGTTTTTCGAACAATATTTTTTCAATAGTATAAAACAAATTAAACCAAACTTTAAAACAAAATTGATTATCATGACCTTAATTGAATTATTTATAATATAATATAACTACTATTACTTTTAAAACAAATTAAAAAAAATTAAATTTGAAAATTATTTAAACAAAAATGAAATCTTTAAAAAATTTGTATTTCTCATTATTCAACTATAAATTAATCTTGTTAAAATATATCTAAAAAATTATTTCTAAGATAATTCTGAAATGAATATTTTAAAAAAATAATTTAATTTCTTCAAATAAATTTTCCAAAAGTGTTAAATATTAATTTTAAAATAATTCCGGAAAACCTGATGAAATTGCATTTTAGAAAAATGTAGTTTTTCAGAAGAAAAAAATATTTTCTTTTAAATGATTATTATTTTATTTTTAATAATTATATAATAATTAAATTTATTTTATAAATTTTCAAACAATATAATTCTATAATTTAGTTATTGTTACTTATACCTCCCAATTTAATGATTAGGTTATAACCATATACTGTATTAAAGTTCATTTGGACTCTATGTTCTGTATACAACAAGTTATCATAGAGATTAAATTTATATAAATACATTTATCAAATCATTCATGATGTTTGTTTTATTTTTCATATTCCATCAAACATAATTTTCTTCATTTAAAATCTTGCGATGTTTCATTCTCGCCACTATCAATAAATTGTGTCCTCGTAATTTAGTTTGATCTCAGGAATAAAAGGTTTGTTGTTAGAAAATAGTTATCTTCATAAGAAAGGATAATAAAAAATCCTATTGATAATAGATAAATGGATGTATAAATTTCATCTATAATAATATATAACAAGGTTTCCAAGTAGAAAAAAAATTAAAGGGAAGTGTAAATATTAACATGGAAAAAAGAATAACTAATTTTGTAGAGTGATAGATATATTCGATCACAAGAAATTGAATGATAAAGATATAGTTAACAACCAAAAAATCATACATATATGATGATTTAAAGTTCCATTGATTCATCGAATATCAAGGTAATAAGATAAAATTTTTAATAAAAATACTTTTACTTTATTTGAGGTATTCCTTTACTCTCATGATAGAGAACACTAAGAAATATACATAATATTCATCTCTGGGTTGTGCTTCTATAAACTTCCACTTCATTTTTACACTAATAAATGAATATCCAAGTTGAAAATTTTTATGCCTGAGGCACTAAACATTTAACACATCATAATATCTATAAAATAGGGAAAAGACTTTATATATTTATCTAAATATTTACTAAATCAATAATGGATAGAACAAGTTATCCATTATAATACATTAATATATAAACCTCAACAGTTATACTAAATGTTCAATTTTATCCTTCCCATAATTATATACCCATGAAATAACTTATGTCACAACAATATCATAGTAGTTAGAACATCACACAGGCTGGTGGTAGGTGTTTAACCCTTATCATACATCAGTCATGGGTTTAATCCCCGTGACCTTGTAGGATGTGACGTGTTATCACTCAGAATGTATTTTTTCTTCTTTATAAAACTATATTAATAAAATCACTATAAAATTTCCAACAATATGATGAATATCTTCAAAAGTAAATTTTTTCATGAAAACACTTTTCAACCACAAGGGTTTTCAATATGGCTAATTATTCCACTTAATTAAATAATTTTAATTATCCATTATTACCATAACATAAATGATCATATTGAATCTAAAGATTATTAATATATTTAGTCTTATTTCCAAAAAAAATTGCAGCCATTATTCCTTAAATAACATTTTCACTAAAACAAACACCAAACCAATGGGTTGAATTATAAAAAATTTCTCCAAAAATATCATTAATATTCATAAACATTATTTATATAAATCCTAAAGAGGGTTATTTAGGATATAACACTTATGATCGACCATTAACTCTTAAACATGTGATGGAATCTATTACTCTTAAGATAATCATGTATAAAGAAATATATTATTACAAAATTATCCAAATCCTTATATGTTTTATGTTTCATTTAATTAAAATACCATTTTTAAAATAATACTACAACATAATTATTGAATACAAATACAGAAAACTTTAATCATTTCACTGTGTTTCTACTAATAGTATAATATTTAACTTTATCCCATACATTCTTCTAAGGTATATTCCCATGACTCTTGGGACATTAATTTGTATATTACCTTATCTCTTAAAAATTAAAACATTGAACATTATAGTTTTCATTATTAACCTTTCATTAATGCACCTGATGGAATTTCTCTCCAAACATGAGAAAAAGTATCATTCCCATTAATCAAGTACGAGGGTGTTTCCTTATATAATTATAACATGTGTGAAAATACTTCTCCCCCTTCTTCAATTTATCCATTTTTTCTCTACCATCTACTTCTTCTCCTACTTACCTTCGAAACCATAAGACATGGATAATTCCATCCCTATCTCTATATCATTGGATATCATGTCCTCATTATATGATATGGCTAGCGAATTATTTCCCATTTATTTATTGTCTTTAACCCATAAAATAAATGGTCAATATTAGTATTTAGATTACGAATATAGTCAAAAAAAATTCCATATTAATCTTGTAATGTAGGATTTATAATTAAAAACATGTTTATCTTATTTTTTTCATATATTTAGAAATAGTTTCTCTATATATTCTCATTTTTATCAAGAGGAAATATTTATCCAAGAAGATTAATTTAAAACCCTTGCACTCCATGTTTTCTATTTCTTCTGAATAATTATTATTTTGAATTAATGACCACCATTGAACCAAATCCCCTTATAGATGACAACCTATAATGATAACCATATCCATTTTGTTACTCTCTAAAGAGGCAAAAATATTTTTTTAAATAACTTATCCTTTTACAAACAATAAATGGAATTTTAGTACCATTGAATGATGGAAATTTCTGGCACATGATTTGATCTAACATTTTTGTGCCTCAAGATGTATAAGTAGGATACTCTAAATGGGTAAGGTTATTACACATAGATTGTGTCATTTTCTTAAATATGGTCATAATTTAATCAATTATAGTTGAATCTCTATCTTTAGCATCATAATATTTACCAAGAGGGAGATCTTACTTAGATTGTGTGAATTAATATGATTTGAATACCTTCTTCAAGGATCCATTTATAAATAATGGAATACACTAGATTTGATTATAACATTATGAAACAAAATTTATAATCCCAAATCTAATGAAATACTTAGAAAACAATGAAACTTTTATGCATAAATAATCTCATAATCATAATACTGGTTTCTTTGGGAAAATTTTCAAAGCATAAAAATATTTTAAAAATACTTCATAAAAGTTTTTAATGAAAATGTGAATAATCCCATTCATAACCCCCAGGTGTATTAGGACATGTTCACATTATGGCCGATTTTTATTCACCAAGTAGTGATCAAGTAAAATCCCAGTGCGACCTTTATAAGGTTATTAACCCAATTAAAACTATTCTATAACCATGCCCACTTTTATTATCCAAATAGGGATTTTTTTATCATGGAAATCAAAAAATATATTTCTCACAAAAAATGAGTTTTTTATTCTATAATTATCCTCAAATTATATCATAGGGGTATATTAACTAATCTATATTTTCATTAATCTATTCCATAATGTTTCTAATAAACTTTATTGGATAACTACAACAAACACCTCTACCCTGGTAGCCTAGAGTGGGTGGTTAATTTATTACATTTTCACTAGATACAAGGAATCATATCCTAAAGGGATTAATAGTTTAGCTACCTTAGAAAACCAGATACACACTTTATTTACACATTGTATACGAATTATTAAAATAAAACATAGTAGTTTCTTTGATATCATATTTATTCCCTCTATCATGTCCATGTATATCAATAATAAAATATTTATAGGAATCCTAAGGAAAGAAAACAAAAAAAAGGTTGAAATATAATTATCAGCATGGTTATGAATAAAGTGGAATCTAACGTGAATTAATATTTTGTAATCGATATGAAAAGGTAAATATATGAAAATAAATGACATTTTATTAATAACTTGTGAATGAGGAATAATATGGTAGGAATAAAAAATGATCAAATAATTGCATAAAAATATTCTCCTGAGCTCGAATCATTTCCATAGATATTATAACTAATGAAATAAACACATTGAAATCAAAAATTGTATTCATAATGATGGATTTCATAATTACGGACACCTAAGTATCACAATTGAGGCATTGTCAAAAGAAATCATAAATACCATCAAGGCCATATTCGGATATATTTATTTAAATGGGCAATTTCTCAACTAAACCCCTTTATAGTTTTTCTCACGAGACATACCTACGCATTGATGGGCTATAAAGGTCCCCACCCATCACATACTAAGTCCAATTTATTCATCATATGAATGGGGAGAAACCTAGTCAACGTAAACATTATTTATACCATGTTGGAATGAAGTGGTTTTTGGAAGCTAAAATAAGTATATTTTTAATATATCGTCATTTTTTTCAAATAAATGAAATCAATTTAATTTATAAAAGTTGGTGACCAAAGTTAGAATAAAAACCCATAGATTGGATGATTTTTTTAAGAATTCCCATTGGACAGAGAGGAAATTTTCTAGAGGAAACGGTTCATTGGACACCCCTTGGGACCAGAATTAAAGCATTAATCATAATAAGGAAAATTATAAGAGTCTGAATGAATTAAATATAAATATTACAATGCTTCATTGATATTTAAGTTCACATAAATCGGAAGTTAATCTTATGATGCAAGAATAATTATGGAAATGGGTGAAGAAGTATTGCCAATAACTTTCAGTTTTGGTTGAAAATAAATAATTTGTTAGAAGATTGAGAAGTTATATTAATTTCAAATATCAGTTTTATGATTACATGATAGAAATTAAAATTTCTCAAAAATGGGGAATTCATGATTACAAGATAAAGGTTGTAAAAGAAGAAAGTTAGTGGAATCAATGCTTTTATGACTCATTTCACCAATGTGTGATTACTAGATGGAGAATTGTTTGAAGGATATGAGAATTTTATTTGGAATGTGAGAATAAAATTATTCTTACTTTTAGTCATACCAATAATCTAAAAGATACAAATATTCAGAGAATGAAATTGGAGTGGACCATAATAATAAAAGGAAAGAAGTTATTGTCAACATTAGTTATATGGAAACGATGTGCCACTGATCATCAGATTAATCCTAAAACGAATCATTAGATTCTAGAATGGTTGAAAATTTAACTTATATGGAGAATTTTTTATTAGGAGTTTTTCAGAACAATAAAAAAGTAAATGAAGTTAAATAGATGGGACTGATGCAAAATGGGATCATAAATCAATCAAAAATATAGTCAACCATTTTTACATGGATGAATTGGTTATCATTTGGGTAAAGAAAAAAAATAAAAACTTTTATATGATTTCAGTTTGGTGAAGTGAAAAAAATAATTGTCTCATGTTTTAGTCAATTGGGTCAAGATTTCACAGATTGGCACTGACACCAATTATCAGAATGAAGCAGAGATTGTTCCATCAGATGGAGTTTTACACTGATAGCTTCATTAGATGCAATATCATCAGTATATAGAAAATAAGAAAATGAGAAATGTTTGGAAGCAGTTGAAAAAATGTTGAAAAAGTATTATCAAGTGAGTTAGAAGCAGATGCTGAAGTATTTTCAATGGAGTGAATAAATCCATAGAAGTTGAAAATATGTTTATAAAAAAAAGGTGATAGATGTATAACTAAGTAGAAATAATGGTTATGTCGGAATGGTTTAAATGCATTATCTAATAGTGGTATGGAGAATCAGAATGAGTATTTTGTTTTTAATCTATTCTAATAATCATAGTAAGAATAAATCTTCTTTTCATATCTTCCAATTCCGGTGCAGAAACGTAATAAATAATATTCTCTTGTAAATATGTATTCATCATAATTAGAAAATCAGAGTGACACTAAGAATCAGACTGAAGAATGATAATAATGTCGGAAGAGATTTGAAGGTGTGATATTTTTATATAATTTTCAAGAATAATCAAGAATATTTTATTAGCATGGATAAAGTCAAATATGTATCCAAATCTTAGAGTAAATTTAAAGATTTTGGAAATTTTGTTGACTGGGAAAACGTTTCAGATTCTCTCCTAAAAAATTTTTGGGGCTCCTATAAAAGGATGGGAGTACATTGTAATTTATGAAACTTTTACTATTCATGGGTGAAGGGATAAGGTGGATCACAAAAAGTTTCTTAATAAAAGATTTTTTTGGATTGTTTTTTTATGAAGAATTTTTCCATATAAAAGAAAAAGAAGAATGATCGTATTCAGAGTTTCCTGATCGGAACAAGAAATTAGATTGGGATTTCTAAACTAATATAAAAGTAGTTCAGAATAGTTTTAGTAGTATTCTATAAGGCTTATATTATCAGTATCAACAATCATACTGGGGAATCAGTCTAGGTTATTGGACCAAGTATCATTACAAAGTCCATAGAAGTTCTTATGTACTTATTGTCAGGAAAGTGAATAATTATTATAATATTATATTTGTGGATTTTGACAATGTAGTACTGTAACATGTTTTGAAGAAATTGGTGAATGTTTCTTAACTTGTTACACATATTTTTATTATATTATTTCATGCTACTTAAATAACATGTACAGTTTTTTTGATCATAGTGATACAAAATTATAAGGGCATATCCAAATTATTGTATCCATGTAAACATTTTTTTTTCATGTTGATTTTGTTTTATTGAACTGTTTCCAAACAATAACAAGGATGTAGGTACTCTTGATGAGTAGTGATATTTGTAAATTTATTTGTTTCTATTAACGTGTGATTATTTTTTTAGTAAATTGATAACTCTTTAACTTGAGATGTAGTTTCTTTAAAAAATAAGGAAACCCAAAAGAAAAAGATATTTCTTATTCACCTCACCCCCCTCTCGGGGATACATTGAGCATAGATGGGAAATATCAATTGGTATAAAATGATTCATTTACTCTTTGATGATATTTTTTAAGAGATGATTTGATGGTAATTCTAAATTGTGTAGCCAGAAAGGTGATTATGATCTTAAATGGTAATAAATATCATATTAATAAAGATATAATTTTATCTTATCTTATGTCTCGTGGGTATGATTATCTTGGATATCAAATAGACGAATTTCCTCTAATTGAGGAAAAAATACCTCTTACATCTATTGGGATGAAGAATGAAGAGAGTGATTGAAGAGCTATGAATACCATAGTCTCATCACTTTCTGAAAGTGAGTTTCTAAGAGTGAAGGTTGTTTCCACTGCCAAAGGAATCTGAGATAATCTAAAGAAAACATATTATGGAAATAAAAAAGTGAAGTAAAAAAGTTATAAATCTAGTGGATAAAGCTTGAAGATCTAAAAATAGGTGAGTATTAATCTCTTGGTGAATTTTTTACTAGGGTGGATGGAATTTATAGAACTATTATATATATTGGTGAAAAGTATGAAGATACTACTGTTGTTGAAAATATCTTGAAAATTCTTCCTAAAAAGTTTGATGAAAATGTTTCATTATGGGAATATATACATCCAGAAACATTATCAATGGATGATTTTCAAATAATTATCATTAATATAAAGTAATAAGGGAGAAATTTGGGAATGGAAAAAAAAAATTTAGAGAAATTCCTTTCAAGTATTTTATGAAAGAATAGATTAAGAAGATTCTTGAAGAAGAAAAAGATGGATATTCTGATTTCAAAAATGAGGTATGTTAAAATCATGAAATATTTTTAAACTTGTTTTCTAAAAGTATGAAAATCGAAACATGAAAATATAAGGGTAAACATCCTTTAAAATTATTTGAATGTGGATTTTTTGGGGACTTTGCATCCAGTTGTTCTCAATTAAATAAAGAAGAAGATAGCGAAAGAGAATAAATAAATTCAAGAGGATCACGGAATAAACATTGTGATAAGGATAAATCTTATTACAAAGGGAAATATAAGAAAGATCTAAAAATATGAAAGTTGAATTTTTTTCCTAATGATAATAAAGAATAAGATAGTAAAGATGAAGCCTAAAATTCTACTGATAAGGTTAGAGAGAATACTTTTATTTCAATAGTTAACAATAAAGAGTTTGGAATAAGCACTTTTGAAGAAAAAAATCATTATAATTTTATCGAAAATAATAATTGAAATAATTTATGATAAATACTTAGGGTCTTGAGAATGAAATCCTACAATTGAAAAATGTAAAGTCTTCAAAATCAATCAAGAGTGTTTTCATGATGAAAAATTTGTACTACTGGAATAAATGGATGACTTTAATAAGTATGCTGAGAACAAAAAGAAATAAATGGTCATTTGAAATTAAATTTGAAGGAAAAAAATAATGTTATTTGGAACATTTCAAACAAAAGCATTATAAAGATGAGCAAACGGTTAGTAGTTTTAAGAACTATATTTATGAAGTTGGTGAAATGTATAGAAAGGTAGAACCTACGAATGATAAAAAATTATCTTCAAAGGTTTACAAGAAAGCTTAAATTGTTTCATATAAAAAGAATTCAAGGAACGTTAGGTATGTGTCCAAAACTAATAAGTTGGAGACGTCAAAAGTTTCTAAAAATCTTGTGTATGAAATAGTTTCCACTACTTCTAGTTCTAATATGTCTAGAAAGAAATCTAAGGTGAAAAAACATATTCTGGGTGACTGAAAATTCCCTTTTTGGTTTTTTTGGTACCTAATTAATGGGTGAGCAGTAACCATAACAATACCATACCCAAAAAACCTTACACCAAACATGGAATATAAATTCAAATATTCAAAAATGAAAATTCAAAATTCAAAACTACCAGAGAACCCAAGGAGACCTTAAGCTGCAAGAACACATAGTAGCCTCTCACATTGCACCCCATCATCATACATCGAGTAATACTCATCACATGTACCATCATCCCCATCAATCTATTCACCATCTTGATCAAAACTATGATAAAGAAACACTGACATCATCATATCCCAATCATTACCATAGATAATAACCAGAGCTACAAAAAGTATAGAGATCCCACAGTCAATGAAAAACAATCTAAATCTAAAATCGTATCCCCTATCAACTCTGGAGATATTAATCTGAGTGACTGAAAATCCATAAACCATGAAAAACTCCATCATTTTCACTTCACCTACACCGAACAACCAATCTATTCTGGGTGATACTAGAATGTTTGGTGGTTAAAAATATCTTATGAGAAAGATAATATGTCTGTTGAGAAACATTATTTTAACTCTGGATAGTATTGAAGTTAGAGAGTAAAATATTCATTTGATGGATATTGATAGTATTTTGGTGAATTCAAAAACATGGAAAATATGTATTGGTTTAATATAAAAGATTAAACTATTTCACAAATTATAGAAGGAAAAGTTTGAGGGCAGTCAATCCTCTCAAAGGAAGAAGTATAAGAATTATTTTTTAATGAAACCTAAGAAGGCTGGTATGAAAGTGAAAAAAAAGGTTCCAAACATTAGAAACTATTTTTGAAAAATTTGAATAACTTTTATATCTTGAAAAGGGATGTCTTGTTTTGTTACTAGCATAACAAATGGTAACAAAGTTGGATGTGAATAAATATAAAGTCAAAGATAAATATATTATTATTGAAATTGATCTCAAATCTACAAAGTTAGAATTACCTTTGATATTTGATATTGAGAATTCTTATAATGTGATAGGAGAATAAAAATTTTTGAAGAATGTAAAAGAAATGAAAAAATGAACAATGAAATTTCACAATGATTAATCTTTCATAATCAAAGGTGTTGTATCAACCATCAATGGGGAAGAAAAGTTGATATTCAAATATCATTATTTTTTGATGTGATGAAACAAAACATTCAATATGGTTTAAAAAATTATGATGAAGGAAAAAAATATATTTTTAGAAAATATGGGTTTTTTGTTAAAATAGTGGAATATTGACAATAGTTACAAGAAGACAACATAAAAATTAAAACTTGTTCTAATCCAGTGAGGTTCACCACTCCTTTTACTTAATCATAGTGGAAGAGAGACAATTTTGGCATAAAAGGGTAGAAAATGGTTTATAGAAAGACAACATTTGTGGTGTTCTTGATATGTCAAGAATTGTATATTGGTGTTGGAAAAAAATTAGAAAGGAAGGATTACAAACTCAACGTATAAGAAATTTGACATTTTTTTAGAACGAAACCAGGAACTTATTCATTCATATATATTTGTACCATAGAGAAAATAATAAACTCATATAGGTAAGTACTTCATACATTCAATAATGACTACACTTATATTACTTGTGTTGTGTATATGAACATAAGTCATGTGCTCTGAAATGGTTTAAAACATTTAGGTGGAAAGTTGGTAAGTAATTTAATTATTCAATGAAGAAGTTGAGAATATACAATTGTCATGAATACAAATATGAAGATTTTGAAAGTTATCTTTAAAAGCATAAAATTCGGCCTGATTTCATTACATCATACAATCCTAAACAAAATTTTGTTTTTGAAAGGAAAAAAATGAATTTTGGTTGAAATGGGGGAAAAATGTAACTTGAACATCATCTCTCTCATTAATTTTTGAGGAAATCTATGAGAATTGTTGTGTATATTCAAAACCTATGTTTATAAAGGGCAAGTTTATATATAAATACCTATGAAATGTTTTATGAAAAAACTACATGTTTGAAACATTTTATAGTTTTGGGTAGTTCATTCATCATAGATAAGAAATGTGTAAACCTTGGTAAATTTGAGTATATAGGTGAAGATTTATTTTTTCATGGATATGGTCTAGAATTAAGTGGAAACAGATGTTTTCAAAAAATATTTAGGAATATTATAGGGATCTGTTCATATGAAAATTATTCAAATTGTGGAGTAATATTCTAAAAATCTTGTGTAGATAAGGAAGATGACCATTATTAAATAATTTATTTTCATAATTCTGAAAATTATGAAAACAATTCTATTCTTATTTAGGAACAAGAATCAGACTCAGTTGCTTCTAATGATGAGGAAGAATCTAAAAACTTTCATCCTAGCATGAAGAAGCCAGTGGAAGCTCAAAAAAGTATTGTTGATCAACAAAAAAAATTAAACAAGAATAACATCAAAATATATTACACATACTTATATCTTTTCAAAAGTTGATAAAAAAAGATTTGAATGACACTTTTGAGCATCTGAAATGGATTCCGGCGATGAATGTAGTATTAGATTAGATATAAAAAATGATATTAGGGAACTTATAGCTAAATCAGATGATAAAAATATTATAATTACAAGGTGTGTTTTCCTGAGTAAGCTGAATGGGGATGGAAAATTGATATGAAACAAAGACAGATTGGTGTGCAAAGTTACTCACATATTGGAGGAATTTATTTTTTATGAAAATTTTTATCCAATGTAAAAGTTATAAACAATCAGAATATTTCTTTCTAGAACAGAAAAAGGAAGTAAATTTTTTTTAATATGGATGTTAAAACAACTTTTTTGAATGGTGATCTTGATGAGGACGTTTATATTGAACATACATATGGATTTATTATTTTGAATGATTAATTTTATGTGAGAGAATTGAGGAAAGCCTTATATGGGATAAAATAATCTCTGATGGAATGGTATTTTAAATTGTATAAATGCTCTAGAAAGTTGAGTTTTCAGAAAGGAAGGGTTGGCAGGATCTTCTAATTCACAGATTGTTATAATTTTTCCCTCTTTTTAGTTGTTTATGTTGGTGAAATTTCTTTGATGGGAATGATGAATGAACTTTTGAAAGACTTACTGAAGAGATAAAAATGTTGATTGATATATCCATAGTGGGTGAAATAAAACAGTTTATTTGGTTACAAATCCCACAAAAGAAGAAAAATATTTCCTTTCCCAAGAAAATATTCTATGTTACTTCGAAATAAGTTCATCATGAAAAATTAGAAACAAATTTACACATTGAATCAGAAGGAACAAAGTTGACTAATTCTGGAGAAGGAAAGGATGTTTACTCAAAAGTGTTTTGGAAGCTGATAAGAAGTTTTTAATATTTAACAACCTCAAGACTTGACATTTTTTATGTTGTTATCCTATGTGAAATATTTCAAAGTGCTCAAAAATGAATCACATATTTTGGTTGGAAAAATAATTCTTAGATATGTCAAAGGCATCATAAATTTTATAATCGAGCATGATAACTCTAAAATTATTGACATGTTATGGGTTTTATATACTAATTAGGTAGGAAATGTTGATGATATAAGATCCACATCTAGTTTCATTTTTTTCTAGGAAAAATATTTTAGTTACATACAAAGAAACTAAATTCAGTAACACTTAGTATGGATGAAGTTGAGTATAGCTCTACTACTCAATCCACTACTCAACTTTTGTGGATGAAAATTCAGTTGAAGACTTTCCTATTAAAGTAAAGTTACCCTTTCTCTTGGGTTGTGATAATCAAAGTACAATCAATCTTACAAGAATATTAGTACAACATTCTCATTAAAAATGATGAAATCAAATACCATTTCATCATAGATCATGTATTGAAAATTTTATTGAAGATGAATTATGATCCAACATCAAAAAATGATGCTAAAATACTCAACAAACCATTACCGAAGGAATATTTTTTTTAAAAATGTGGTTAAACAAGGGTGTCTGATCTATTTTTTATCATGGTTGAGGTATGTCTATCTATCCCATCTATCTTCTAGTCATTGGATATTTCTGTGAAGGGGGAGAATTTTTTCATTAATATATCAATTGATATGTGATAAAACTTTTAAGTAATCATGTATGTAGTAAGAGTTGTGGGTTTGTTATAACTTCAAAATGTAAGTGTGTGAACTATTATAATGGTTTTTTGGAGTGTTTTCATGAAACATTTGTTTATATGTTAGTGGATGAAGTGAAGAAATATGTGAATAAAAGTAGAATAAGTTTCCTGAGTAAATAATTTTGGACAACATGGTTTTTCTATCAATGATTCTTGTTTCCTAAAATTAGTTAGCAAACATAGTCTTATAATTCATTGATATGTGATATATAACTTTTGGTTACAATTTTTAGTGATTTGTGAACCTTGGAAGATAGAAAAATTCAATAGGGGAGATTTTTGAAACAAATTGGAAAGAAGATATTTCTTAATTCTAAAAGAAGATTGTGAGGAAAGTATTGGATTTTTTATTAAATAAATGAGATCAATTCACTATTTAATAGTTATTTCTTGGACACCCAATAGTAATAAAGTTGACACATGAAAAATTATTGATAAATTCCATTGTATTGAGAAACATTTTTATTGAAGAAAACAATTCACAAATTCCCTTTGGTTATGGAATGAAAGATTTAATAAGAATATGGAAAGGTATCAGAGTCTAAATGGATCCAATGTAAATATGAGTATTCTTCACTGATCTTTGAGTTATCATACATCATAATTTAAACATGTGATGAAATATTTATGATGGAATGGTGGAGAAAAACTAATACCTATTGACTTGATGGTTGGTTGAAATTAAAGAAGTTTCTAGAAGACTGGGAAGTTATAATACTTTTCATCATAAGTCATATAATGTTATTATGATATTTATAAGTTCTCAAAGTCATGAGGAAGTCATGATTACAAGTTTAAGGTTATGAAAGATTAATTTTTGTGAGGTTAATAATTCTTGATCTAAGTTTATCAGTATTAGATAGTTGGATGTATACTTGTTTTAAGGATATAAAGTTTTTTTAGAATTCGAGATTATGAATAGGATGGTTTTCAGTCAGACTAATAATCCACAAGATAAAAATATTTGAAGAAAGAAATTGGAGTGTACTATAACCAAAAAGGGAAAAAAATTTGAATAACATTGGTTCATAGGATATGGTGTTCCACCGATCATATGAATAATCCTTAAACTGATTATCATATACAGTGATGGTTACAAAAGAGAATTGTAGGTAAAATTGTATTTATTATGAGTTGTTAATAACAATGAAAAATAAAAGTAATTTTAGTTTTTTAGAAAAATGAAAAGTGGATCAAAGATTAATCAACAATATATTTAACCATTTTTAATATGATGATTTGATTTTAATTCAGGTCAAGAACCCAAGTAAAACTTTGAATTGTTTTCAATGGAGTCAAGAAATAAAGAATAATTGTCTTGTATTTTTATCAAATGGGTTAAGAATCATCATATTGGTGCAGATAATGATTATAAGAGTGAATTTTAGATTGATCCATTATTTGCAGGCTTCCTCCAATACATTCATTGGATATAGGATCATTGGTCTTTGGAAAGGAATAAAATGGAAAATGCTTTCAATAAGTTGAAAAAATGTTGACAATATGTGGTCAGGGTATTTTGAAGATGATATTGAAGTGTTTCTGAGGAAGTGTAGGAATATTATGAAGTTATGAGTATTTTTATGATAAAATTCAGCTAACTAAAGTCTGACTAAGTAGAAACAATGGTTATGAAAGAATTGTTTTGATGTGTTATATCTAATTTTTGGTACGGAGCATGGGAATGAGTAATTTTCCTTCAATTGGTTCCATTAATCATAATAAAAGATATATTTCCATTTAAAATCATTAATTTTTATAGAGAAACATAATTAATAATCTACTATTTTATATATGTATTCATCTTAATGAAGAAATCATACAAACAATTAGAGTTGTACTGAAGAATGATTAGAAAGTCTGAAGTTAGATTAAGGTGTGAGAAGATTTAATATGTTTTGAGAATAATAGATATGAGTTGAAAAGTTTTTATAAAGTAAAAGGTGTGTGAAAAATTTAGGGGAATTTAATGTTTTATAGAATTTGGTTAAAAAACATTTAATATTCCCACCAAAACACATTTTGGCTCACCTATAGAAGGAGTAGAGTAATTTGTATTTTATGAAACTTGTGTTATTCTAAAGTGAAGAGAGAAGGTGAAGCAATAAATGTTTCTAGAGAGAAGAGGCTTCCAGATTGAGTTTTCTTAATAGAGATTTTCAAATAAATGAAGAATAAAGATCATATTTAGAGTTTCTAGATCAGACCAAGCAATCAGACTAGGATTTCTAGACTGAGATAGAAATAGTTCATAACTGTTTCAGAAGTATTTTGGAAGACCTATATTATTGGTCTGAGTAATATAGCTGGGTAATCATACAATAGTATCAGTCTGGGTATCATTATGAAATCTGGATATGCTTCTAGTAGTTGCGAGGTAGGAAGGTGAAGAATTGTTTTGAAGATTATATTTATGGAAGTTAACAACGTATCATAGTAACATCTTATGAAGAAAATGGGGAAGGTTTATTAACATGTTAAACAAAAGTGTATTACATAATTTCATGCTACTTGAAGCACATGCAGTATTGTATTGATCATATTTCTAAAAAAATTGTTGAGGCCATTTCCTAATTGTTGTATCCATACAAAAAGATTTCTTTATAATAGATTATGTGGTTTTAGATTGTTTCCAAACCATTCAAAAGACACAACTACTCCTTTTTAGAAGTAAAATTTGTAAATTTATGTGTTCTTATAGATGTGTGATTGTTTTTTTAGAAAACTGACATCTATTTAATAGGAGGAGAAGGATGTTTTAAAAATAAAGGAAACTTAAAAGAAAATGATATCACATATTTACCCCCTCTTAGTGATACATTGATCCTGGATAGGAAATATCAAACATTCATATTTAAATATTAGACTATGAGATGTTAATAATTTCCAAAATCAATAAACATAATCAATATAAACATTTTCATTGTAAAACTATAATAAAAATGTCAATAATTTCTCTAATGAAAAAACATAATCATAAACCATCTAGAGTAATATGGTGAATGATATCGAAATAGTGCATTCCAGTCAAACTGTTCATAAACCATTTGGAGAAATGACAAGGATGGCATCATCATAACAAATTCTCATCGAGAATAAGTTAAAATTAAGGTTTTTGACATTGATGATTATAGATACCATAAGAATTCCATTGCAAACATTCTTGAATAAAATAAACTTTTCACTTTGAAAATTACTTAAAAAAATAAAAAACTAAAGATATTAGTAAAAATATTTTTAAAAAAATTACCTTGTAAACATGTAAATAATGATTCAAAAAATTCTGTGGTAGTATGATGGGTAATTTTTTACATTCTATATAAGTTAAAACACATTATTTTAGACCTACTATAAAAATATTTAAAGTATATCATTTTGAAGATGATAATAATATTTTTTTTAAACATTTTGTAAAAATTAAAACATGGGAAAAAATTATTTAATAAATAGTATGAATAATATTAAAAACATTTTTGAAAATATTATTAGAAAACATGGATATGGAAGAAAAATTACTTTCGAACGAATGGTGAAAAAAGGCAGCTTACCATAAAAACATATTCCCAATAATCTTAAGTAACAAAGAGAGGAAAATTGTACATTTACTTGAAAATTTCATGAATAGATAGAGGAGAATAAAATATATAGCGCTTAATATATATATTTCAAATAATTCCCCCATATGTTATTAAAACATAAATAATCCGAAATAATGATGATATTGTAAAATAAACCCTTACCACTTTGGTATATGTTCAATTGTAAGACCCACAAAAGAATGTAATTAAATGAAAAAATTAATTTAAGGATTATAAAAAATAATTATATAACATATCAAATGGGATTTATATAAACCAGACAAAATGATTAAGTGTTGAATAGTAAATATGTCTCAAGAAAGTAAATATGAGACAAGAAACCCTTTCCACTTTTATAACTATTGAATCATATTCCCCATGAAATAAATAACAACAAATTAATGTTTAAATATAATTATGAATAATATATTTATGATATAAAATGTAAAAAATGGATTTACATACACTATATAATTGAAATTATGCGCATAACAATACAATGTTCCCCAATGAAATGAAATTGAGAAAAACTGCCTTATCTCAACATCTATTTCCTTCATATGTGTTTAAACATCTCGTATAAAAGATATATATTTATAATAAATTTATTACATAACCATAATCATATATATCATACCATAAATGATTTATATAATGTCTTCTATCGCCAATTTATTGACTATTCATGGTTTAAATCACTGTTCTAGGTGATATTTATTTCATTCTTTATACAGGTTATGGTTTGGTAATTTCGATACTTTTACTTTGATTATGGCTATGTCATCCCTAGAATTTTGAAACTAATATAATATCGTATATTTTAATTATATATATATCTATATTAATCCATAATATTTAGGGATAGAAAATGAATTGCACAATTCATGGATATTGTAGGTCATACGTATGCATGATTGTTGTTTCCATTTTCTCAATAGATGGAAAAAAATAAAGGTAAATAAAATATAAAATTTTAATAGTTCTTATGATTTCATATATATATATATATAACATATATTTATTAAATTAATACTTATTAAATTATTTTTAAATAGTGAGTGAAAAACAAATCACATTACTTTGTGAGGAGACTGTCTGCCATACACATGAGCAACGTTGTCGTATTCCCACTGAATGAAAAGTATGAAGGAATATTTTATATTATAATTATATTGTTATAATTATTTTATAAATATATAATATATAATATAAATTCATCATTATATCCTTTCTTGGGAGGTAGTGATGGAAAATGAATTACATTGGTCCATAAGGTGGTTGGCCACCAAACACATGTTCAACTGTTTCATTTCCCACTTTAGTGAATAGGAGATGGATATTGGTTATTACATAAAAATAATAACATATAATTGTATTAATGATTATTTTTTATTATATTGTAATTATTAGAACATTATTTATGATGGTAATAGAAAAATTAAAAAAAATAAAGATATTAGTGAACACTATTATATTCTCTCAGAACAACCTCCTTTAGATCTCCAATTAATGGCCCAACGATTAGTCTTTTTGGATGACCATAAGGTCTAGAACATATATAAGGATGTTATAGAGGGGATATTTTTCATTGATTATTCAAGCCAAAAGGATTGAAAGTTTTCAATAAGTATGGTGAGGAAGTTCCCTTTTATAATTAATGAGTGTCATTTTTGTAAATACCCAAAAATATTCAATAATGGGAAGTCCCTATCTTCCAAAGTTCCACAAAAGTTGATGAATAATTTTTTAATGGAACATATGGTATATAAAGAAATAGAAATTATAAAAATAACATGTTTTAACATGTTATTCCCTGGACTTTATTTTTTTATTCTTTTACCATCTCTATTTTTTCTCCGTGGTAAATTGTTTTTTTATTTTCTTAAGTGATTTATACCTTAATAATAATAAAAAAATGAGATTTATTAATTATTATGGTCCCAATTATTCTATATATGAATTAAAATTTATAAAATAAAATATTATATGAGTAAGTAAAATTAATTTTAACATAAGCACATGTAAAGCATACAAATTTGTTTTAACCATGAACATGATAAATAATTTTTACTATTTTAAATATTAATTAATGAAAAAATTATATTGAAAATATTATATTATATTAATTATTTTAATTCCAATTATGGGATCTATTTTACTACATTAAATTCACATATTTGGATTAATTTATTTTTAAATTAAATCCACAGTCGTTATAAAAAAATGGTTTTCCAAAGAAAATGTTTTCATAAATATAAAAGGTTTTATATCAAAATTGAACAAATAACTGATTTTAATGACCTAAATTTAATTATTTATAATATAATATAATTAATATTACAATTAAAACATTTTTAAATGAAATGTTCCTTTGTAAATTCATAAAATTAAAATTCATTTTTCAATAAAAATTAGTGTTTTTTACTATTTATAAAAAAAATTAATCTTTTATGATAACTCAAATAAAATTATTTTAAGATAATTTTTACATGATAATTTAAAAAATAAATTCCTTTTTTTGAAATTCCTTTTATAAAATATTTAAAAATTAATTTAAAATAAGTGCGTAAAAACATAATGAAATCACCATTTAGAAAAATATAGTTTTTTATAAGACATTTATTTTTAATTAAAATGATTCTTATTGAATTTAAAATAAATAGATAAACATTGAATTTATATTATAAATGTTTAAACCATATAATATTAATAGTTTAATTTTTACTATTCATACCTACCAATTTAACATTTAGGTTATAGTGGTATAATGTGTTACAGTTCAGTTTGACTTTGGGTTTCGTGCACTAAAATCCATCAAAGTTGTTTAATTTGAATGAAATATTTATCACATATCATTTAATATTGGTGTTTTTTGTTGCATATTATATCTGAAATAGTATTCCTTTTTTAAAATCTTGGAGTGTTACACCCACCACAGAGAAATTTCCAATTGTTGAAACTATAACCTCATAGAACAACACATCTGATATGTCAAAAAGATTCCCAAAAAATACAATGATCTAAAGATCCTTCCTTGATATATCCATAAACAAAAAGGCATCTAACTGGAACATATTTATACCGTTTTCTTTTAATCAATGGTAACCAATTATTTTTTTCATTGATTCTGACCCCCTCATTGAGATTATCAAATCAAACACCACTACCTATGGGAATTGGGTCCATCATGTATTCATATCATCTAATATAATTAAGTATATTCTTAAGTCCTATAAAAATATATCTATAATGATGTTTAAAAAAATTCTTCACAAATTGGTAACTATACTCTCTTAGTGGAAATCATTCATCACATCATGATTGAGATTTAAGAATCAAAGAAAACACAACATGATACTAAGGAAAAACAAGAAACCTAAATAATATCCAACCCTAGACATTGAGATACACACAGAGATAAAATAAATGAAAGTTATTTAAAATAAAAATAACCCCAAGTTTCTAGAAGTTCAAAATACTAGAATCTATTTCAACACTAAGAGCATAAAAACTTCAACGGTTTTAAAAGAATTCCTGAACAACACCAACACCATTCAAGATAACACATCCAAATATAAAAAAATGATAATAGATGTCAAGGAAACCATAATCATGATACCAACCAGGTTCTACAGCTAAACAAAAAATAGGGCATAAGAGATCCCTCAATTAATAAGGTCACCAAGAACTGAGAAGAACCTAAAAAAGAAAAATCAAATGATCTCCACTCTGAAAAAAAAAAATAAAAAAAGATGGATTAATATTAACCACCACTATGTGCAAATATTCACTCTCAGGTTTTTGGATAGATACATATAGTCATGAAGTTTCTGATTCCAGGAAATTAGCTTCTGTTGATCACCAACCAAAACTTACCCATTCATTTTCCCAACATACAAAACTTCCTATGGTCTCCCAAGAAACCACACCATTTAATGTATCTCAGAGCTTTAAAGAATAAATTATTAGAGAAAATAGGTTCCCAACACTTTAAGAATAATAAATGGATATTATTTTCATAAGAATATTATCCCTACTCCACCAAAATTCATGACCCATCAAACATAACATCTTCACATTGTCCCAAAATATATTTATAATTAACTACTTTTTATCACATTGTTACCACTACTTCAATTATAAAAACCCTTTCAAGAAATAATTTATAAGCGGTCAAATAGAATACAAGAAAAATAGTTTCAAGGATTGAGGAAAGACCACTTTTAAAATAGTAAAATTAAGGGAGTCAATTCCAATAATCTAAAGTGAGAAATATACCATAATTTAAAATTTCTTGGCATGATATGCAGCTGTTATCTCACCTAGACTGAAATCTAAGATCTCAGAAACATTCCCATTCTTCACTTACTCAGATTACATGTACTGAATTAATATTAACATAAAAAATATTGAATACATTATTCCAAATCAAGAAGAGGGAATCATGACTTCCCTACCACACTTGACTTGTTACCTCAATCAAGAAGTTGTTGTACTTGACCATCATAAAATTAGGAGAATCTGTTCATTCTCAAAAGACACCTTACGATGGAGTATCGACGTGTTCCTTTATAAAATGGTAAAATTAAGAAGGTTTTGTTTGAAAAACTGGTAAGCAAAATTTATTCCCATATTTTTAACTAGAGAGAGAGATTTATCTTCTTTAGGGGTTGGATTACACTAGACAATATTATTCTAGAATCCATCCCAATGTATTAATTCATCATTATTAACCCACCCAATGGTACCATGTCAAAGATATATAAAATCCTAATTGATTTGATATGGGACAGTAGGAAAGAGGGGAAGTGACTCTACGATTTGTGGTAACAGATGATCAACCACTCAGGGAAAGAGGTGTTAGATTGAGAAATTTCATGGAGAGTATGCAAGTAATTCATGCTAAACTCGCCTAGAATATTATTAAGGGGGAAATTATTTATAGAATATTCAGGAGATATAGTTATGGGCATAATTATAATAGCTAGGGAAATCTAACATGTAGTGTCTTGGACTTAGAATGGTGAATACACAACACTCTAATTGTGCTTAATGACAAGGATCGTTGGGTGATTGGTAGAGGTGATATCCCATACTGTAAGGATAACTTGTCGCAAACTCTGGTTTTGAAGATTCCCAATTCCAGATATTTCCTTCAAGTTAGCTCATCTCCATCCCTAATGTTTTTATTCCACACTCAACAAAGATCAAAAAATATGTATGAAAACATCAACGTATGGATGATCCTGAAAAATTTATTTTCTCTGAATCAGAATCAGGATTCTTCTATGATCATACCTTCATATCATAGATTCATTCTAGCTAAGATAATGACACCTAAGGATTCCATCTCTTCTATAAATAGATAATACCAAAACTGCATTTATTTGTCTGGAGAATTCACAAAAGGGATATCTTAATGGATGAAAACATCTAGAAGAAGGGTATTCAGATTTTCTCATATTGCACGTACTGTAATTACCTTAGCTTCAAGCCATCTTGGAACTTGTTTTTTGAAAGAAACTAGGTGATATATTCATGGGATCTTTCTAGACAACGAACAAGAATTCTAGTACAGGGTGAAGTAGGTCATACTTATTCTCCATGTGGTTACAGGGGATAGAGAACCAGCCTCAAGATATCAAGAAACATGGAATGGCTTGTGCTTCTGTTAGCTGGGTAATGTAGGAGATGAGGAATAAACTAAGTTAAGGAACTCATAGGAATCATTTGTTCCTAAAGTTATGCATTTTTTTCTTTTGTGGAGGATCTTGGTGGTCTTCTTCATGGATGGTTGTATTTGGTGCCTAAAATTCACCCTCAGCGTAGTAACCTATTAGCATCTACAACAACATGTATGGGAGATAGGTCAAGTTGAATCCACCTCATTACAGACTAAAACATAACATGGATGGTTCTTTTGTTAAATTTATAACGATAGGACGTGGGATGGTTAATGATGGTAGTAGGGTCCCTATTCACAGTATTCAGGGTATATTGTGGTCTAGTAAACTCAATTGAGGAAGAAACTATATCCTTAATCTAAGGTACTTCCTTATTCTAATACTGTAACATTATCATTTCTACCTTTGAATCACACTCCATGATTTTTTTCACTTCTTGCTTCATAAATCCAACACCATATGGATTATAACAAACCTCGTCAGGAGATGGACCCATTTAATTGATAATAGTATAAAAGTATTATATACATAAAAGCCTGGAAAATTCACTGTTGATTGTCTTTAAAGTAATTTAAGTTGATTGGATAGATTAATTATTTATCATATTATGATTTCTTCACACAGTGATTCTAACATTTTTGCTAGTGATGATGCCCTAGGTTTTCACTATTTTAGAACCCCTTCATTTTGAGGTCTAATTAATATAAAGTCATTTTAAGGAAAATTAAGAACATCAAGAGTCTTGGTATAGCCTTCATCTAAAATTCCACTTATGGAAAATATAAAGGACTACTTTTCAGATTGTACCATCGAATGAACTCTCTATATTTCTTAAAAAACATTTTCGGAAAAATATTTAGACATCTCAGAACATAAGTTCAGAAACTCAAACATAAAAAACCCAAAAAAGAACATAAACAATTTAAAATATTTTGAAAATGATGTACAAAGAACTTTTATCATGGAATAATTAGTTTCAACACGCAAAATATTTTACCATATATAAAAAATTTCCCTTTTCTTGAAAACATAAAATCTTAATATAAATCCATCACAATTTTTAAAATTCCATTACCACATCATAGAAATTATTCCAGGGATTCAAAATCATAAATCATTTTCTTTAATTTCAATGACATTTCAATTTTAAATCCATCACATAACCAAAATCCCTTCTTATGGATTTTCTTTAGAACATCACCCAAGATTCTTTGAAAAAAATTCCAATCCAAAAATTTAAAAAAACAAAAAATTTGGTAATTGAAAAAATTTCCCAAAGAAAATAATAAAACATGTTTTAAGAAAAAAAAATTATTTTCACAAAATATTTAGAATCATACACAAACCGATGAATCCCAAACAACTAAAAAATGGAATAAAATAGACCACACCCACAACCCTCTAAACTAACATCACAAAAATAAAGTCACTTCAAAGAAAATGGAAAAGGTTTCAAGTAAGGAATTAGAATAGATTTATACATGGCCTGGTTACATGGTCTAGTAAACTATAAAACAACCTCTCAATAGTTCATATATTGACTTCAAGAAAATCCACACTTATTTATCATAATTTACAATATTGTAAAGGATTAGTGAAACTCTATTCATATTTCCATTACACACTGAAACTCATAAGAGATTCATAAAATCAAAGATATCCTCATTGGGAATATAGATATCATTTTAAATCAGAAAATCAGTAACTCAAAAGAAATAGTCAAGTATCCACTTTCCCTGTTAACTTCAGTCTCATCAAGAATATGTTGTGATCAAAAACCAAATCACAAACAACCTATTGAATCCCAACACAATATTAATCATATGTCTACCATAACCCACCCAAAATAAAATATGTCCCTTCAAGAAAAGGTAATTTTTTTAGAAAATACCTCCTATAATACATATTGTTATATACTATCCTAGAGTAATATTTAAACTGGTAATCGAACTAATCACCACTAACCTATAAGGAATTCTTGATACCCATGGGCTTGGTAAAAGTACCTAAAAAACAAGAAAAAACATTTGGGTTTGATTCATCCTAAAACAAATTATTAAATTAATGACCGATACACCATTAAAATATTATAAAATAAATAAATAAATGAAACCATATCATGTATAAGGAAAAAATATAGAAAATGAAAGAAAAAACATAACTTCAAAAACCCATCTCATTGTGGCCATAGACTCAACATGTAAAAAACTATATCCCTTGGTCAACCAAATATGAACCCACAAAACAAGTAAAAGAGAATACAATCACATACTATAAAAACAAAATGGTTATAAACACCAAACTGTATAAGTAGGCTTCAAGCTATGGAACCTAGTATAATTATACTAAATATTATATGCATTTCCATTGTAAAGTAATTCAAAACATTCTAAAGGGATTAAAACAATATTTCATTACAAAAAATAAACTAAATCCATCAAGAACATATTACAACAATATTGGGTTTAAAAAAATACTTAAAACACTTCAAAATCAACTATAGAACCAAATCATGAAACATTACATTTCTCTATTTAAAAATAAAATAATTTGTGTTAAATTATTTGAAAACTATTTCACAAGATAAAGTTAGATGAAAAAATTGATATAGACATGCATCGAACAACAAATAGATGAAAAATATTCAATATAGTGGAGTTAAGGAGCATCATACCAATAAGAAGATCTATCAAGAATGGTAATCAATCAATCAAGGAAACTCTAGTTCCAAGCAGTGAAAACAATGCCATATATCAAGTATCAATTATAAATTTGTCATGGGTCTAACCAAGATTTGAACTGAGTCCACCATTGACAAACTAATAAACAAATCATGACTAATATTTTGGATTACATCAAGTCTAAATGGGTCTCAAGAAAATAATGTCCAAACACACCTTCTTTCCCGATCATATATTTATTGGATAAACCTATAACATCACTATATAACCACAATTCAGGGTGTTTTCCTTCTATAAAACCTTAAATATGAGGCATACTATCTAAATACTCTAGTTCCTATGACCATTTAAAAGATATGAGTGGGATAAATAATTTATTAGAATCATAAATGGAATCTTTATCAGTGTCAACATGGTCTCATTACCTCAACATTTCAATCACTCTCAATTCACATCTATCTCTTATAATCCAACTCCCTAAAATTGAATAAGCCCGAGCCTCTGAGCGGTTTCTCCCTCTAAACACTCTCGACCAAGGGTTTCCTCATCGGCACTTCAGCAGGGGAGGCCTGTGCATTTCAGCCTCTTTTCCCACTCCCTTATCTTCTCCCTTTTTCCCTTGGGTGTTTCTATTGTTCCCGATGAATTTGGTCTTCGGTTGCAGCCCTTATACACTCTAATCCTAATCTGACCTCAGATTCCATCACGCCTCTCCGTGTCGAACCTGGATCGATGGTTTCATAGTGGTTTTGGGATATGTCATTCGGCGGTCGGTGCACTCCTGAGTCGGATCACTCTTGTATTCAAACTGAGTCGGCTTCCTTTTTTGATGGCATTCTGATTCTACTCGATGTGTGGCAATGACATCATCTTTGGTATTGTTTATGATTTTCGGATTTCTTCCCCATTTTCGGTTAATTTGTGTTCTCTCTTTTACGGTTGCGGATTGATGTTTGGTATAGTGTTTGGGATCGATCATGGCTCTGTGATTATGGTTTGATATTCTGATGGTTTGATGTGGTTTCTGGCTGGGTTCCCTACCGAGGACTCCTTCTTCTCAACCCTGCTCTGGCGTCCTGGTCCAGCATTCCTTTCCCAGTCGTTCTGGTGTGCGGGTCTTCAAGGAGGTTTTGGGAGGTATGGTTTGAGCGGTTATTGGTCTCCGGGAGGGCCATTGTCTCGTCGATGAAAGTTCATATTTTTTATATTCTATTATGATTGTTTTTTGGAGGTGTTGTTGGAGTTCTCGGACAATTGTTTGATACGATCATTGGCTCCGGTGATGATGGTCGACGATAATGAAGGCAGTGTTTCTGCCAGTGATGTGGTGACTTTGGCATTGATGGATATGGCAGTGATGTTCGGAGTGGACATCGGCGATGTGATGATTCAGTAGGTTATGAGGACGGTGTTACTGTTATTTCGACATGCTATCCCCGATGCAGGTTTTCCTAGCGGATTCATGATTTTTGGGATCTATCACGGACGCGATAGTTCCCGCGGTGGTGATGCATTTCAAATTTTGAATCTATGACCTATTTAATTTTTGAATATGGGTCCCCTTGTATTGTGTTTTTTTGTCATGTGTGGTTCCCACATTATCCACAAAGTGGATTTTATAAAAAAAAATTGATTTGGTTAAAATTGAATAATACTTTTTTCAACACCGATCAGCGGGGAATATAATAATCTTGTTGGTCAAATCAAGGGATTATCACAAGTTTTGGTCATTATAAAGTTCCAACTAGGACATCATGTATAAACAATTTCAATTCCAAACCTTTCCATCAAATCAACATTAAAAAGGATAACCATTCTCTCTTACTTTAAAAAATCATCACCATAATTCCATATGTATATTAAAACAAATGATTTCATCAAAAAATCAGAAGGAATTCAAAGGATGTTTTACTGATTAAAAGGATTGATTAAATTTAAAAACATGGTTCAACCGTCTTTTCCACATGTAAAAAACATCCAAGAATGATAGCTTTATAAACATGGAGAGGAATAATTTTAAAAGGGTTCTGGGATATTTAATAAATCAATGTGTCCAAAACGATGAAGAAAAAATTTCATAAATCAACCCCTTCCCATTAATTTTTAAAATTTCACTTTTTGAAATTTGAACTCATCCTAATCCCCTTACATTTATCAAAACATCCTTTAAAATATCTTTTAAGTTAAATTAAACAAACACTGTATTTACTAAATTGTATAAGGTATGAGAAATTTAGGTCATAAAAATGTTATCCATGTACTGTTAAATTCATATAAATGATGATTAATAAATCATTCATGATCAATTTCAAGGTTAAATTTCATTAAACATGTATTATTATATAAGAAGAATAGACAAATATATATATATATGAATTCTCAATAAATAATGAATTAGAATATTAAGAAATGTAATAGAAACACAAACCTAAATTATAAAATTTTAGAACACGAAATTAGGAGTAAAAATCAACAAAAAGAGAAGATTCATGTCCCATGGTCAAAGAAAATCAATAAAAACACCCTTTTTATGATGAACCAATAGTTTTATGCCCTAAAATCCAACCAAGAGGATAATAGAAATGAGGGATGAAAGAATTTGGGTTTAAAAAAACAAAGTTTTCCTTGTTCACTACATAAAAAATCTAAATTAAAACATCCATTTAATTTTCCATTTTATTGAAATATTTAATTTATAGGGTTTAAATCCTTTCTAGCCTGTAGTTACAATGTTTAAAATATCATAATAAATAAATTTCCATTGTTTAATAAAATTAAAATCATAAAAGGGTTTTATAGAGGCCTGTTGGGAAATAATAAATGAAAAATAGAATTATTGAAAATATTTTTCAAAAAAAAAGGTGATGTGAAAGGGTAACATGCCATTACATTAAATAATCTAATAGGTGTCAAGTAAGGGTTATGAGTTACGCTTGTATAACCTTTAAAAATTCATCATTAACCTTATGAAATAGAAGGATCCATGAGATGGTTGTTACATTAATGAAACTTAACCTTATGGAAGTTGGGAAAGCATTAGGTTACCTATATATAATCCTTAGAAATTTCAAGCTACACTTATGTTCTAATTAACCACCCTTACATGAGTATTGAATTCCTCAGAAAATCTTTACACAATGACAGTTTACACTTATGTAGTGACTATCTACCTTGATGATACCTTTATAAAAATAAGTTTAAACTTACCAGTTCAAGGATTACCTATACATGGCATATATACACAAGTTTCTACCATTACATTTCCCATATAATCACCATCATAACCTTACACAACTAGTAAAAATAAGGATTTACCCTAACAAAACACCTAAAAACTAATATGTGTAAAGGTCGGGGGAACATACCAAATCGTAGACCCTATACCATGTTTAAGGGTAAAAATTAAGAAAATAATTATTAAATTCCCATCTGGAGGAATTATAAATTAAAACAAAAAAGGGTCTTTAATTATTATAAAATTGAGGATGTTGGTGATACTGATTTCAATAGCTAGTTGAATCAATTGGTGGATGATTTAAAGACTCTCACATAGGAATAACTAATAAGCCGCTTTTTATATACACATTATGATTGTTCGGAAACCCGGGTGGTATCTCTTAAAAATTCATATAATGAAGGGAAACATACCAGGGAAATGATAAATAATGTTTTATACAATAAGGATTATTTAAGGAAGGCTATGTGTTGAAACTTGAAGCATGTTCTCTTCATTTAGAAGTGAGGGATACACCAAGGGGTTGGTCAAGAATTTGAGAGAATACACAAAAAAAGATCATAGTCAGATCTATTGATGAGAGGAGGGGTACCTAAAACTCAAACTAGTATAGAATAGATGGATGCATTAATAATAACTATCAATAGATACCATAAGATAAGTATCAATATGGTAACTAATAATGAATATATAATAAAATCATGTGAAAAAATAGAGTAAAACATTTATCAAACAATGCCCAAGTTTAATTGCTTTACATATTAATATAAAAAATATACAAGGTGCTTGATAATGTAACATTGATCCACATAACTCCATATTAAGAGTTTTTATTGATCTATAGAGCTGGTTAATTTTATGTTATCAATATGGTTAGTATTAGTTCAATATATATCATTGGATTACTTTCATGTTATTGATATGGGGATGTCTAGTTCAATAATGATCACGGGACTAGGTGTTATACATATCAAGAAAAATATTGAGCATAAAATAACATACAAATATGCCTAGTATATTCATGGGAATTGAATAAAATTTATATTAAGCTTAGCCTATGGAATAAAATTTTATAAACAAACATTCATAAATTTTTCATCTATAATGACCAAAGGATACATTATTATCACCAAAATACACATATATAGTACATTTTAAATAAATCCTCAACATAGTGGAGGGATGGAAATAATCAATTTTTGGAATAAAGGGAATTTTCATATAAATAAGTGAGTGTTATCCAACCTAAAAAAAGAATAATAAATTCAATATTAGAAAGGATTCATCACTATATTCTTACATGAATTAATTATAAAGGAAGAAAAACAGAGTTTCACTCAACATTTATTCTTCAAGTATAGAATATTTTTTGTGTATGGTGGCCTCATATGTATATGGTCCTATAATGGGTGAATAAATCAAGGGGATAAAATATTTTATAAACAGTATTGGTGCTGTGTTTTAAAAAAAATATTTAATGTTATTCTTATAGATTAATGTATATGAAATTGAATACTTCAAGTAGTACCATTCCATAGTGGAATAGGAAATTTATAGAAATATAGAGTCTCTTAAATATAATAATATAGGTGAGTATACATTCTGAGTGTTTTATTTCTATTTTACAAGTCATGTAATTTAAAAAGAGATAATAATTTATCAAATCCCACAACTCAATGGAGTTCCAAAAAGGACTAATTAGACACACATATAGAAGTTTATAAACATGATGAGTTTTTCTAAATAAATTAAACTATTATGGGTAAAATTTCTTTTAGAATCATGTTACCACATCAAAATATCCCTATTAGTAACCATATATTTTGATATTCCATAGAAAAGATAGTTCGGTAAATAGCCCTTTTACTACCAAATGTGAATATTTGGATTTATATCATTTATATTATCCTTCATCAATTCCTTTAATGGAGTCTACATAATCCCACCTTGTAGTGGAGTGGGAACCATACTAGAAATCTAACTTATAAATGTATTAAATAAATAATAAATTTTAGAGAAATGAGAGACCATGAAGTATTAAGATTAATGTTTCCAAATAGAGCCATGTAGAATCTTCCACTATAAAAAGGAAACTTTAAATATTTACTAAGCGCAAAAATCCACAACCATGTTCACCATACAATGAAAATAATCAAAAATAAACAAGTAAACATCCATCCATCACTGAAATTTCCACAACAAACACTACGACACACTAGTTTCCTTAGATGTAGTGAAAAGATGGTTAGTCTACGTCAGATTATAAGACTAAAGAAATTTACCAGTGTCTCTATTTTAATATATATATTTCATATTTGTAGATGACCTATATGTTTTATTCAATGATAGTTTTAGTGAAGACCATAATATAAATATATTCATCATATGATAACTGACCATCCATTTTCTCAAAGGTGAAATAAATTTAAATTTTAAACCATTTCTGAGTGTTACATATGAGTCCACAGAGAATACTTAGATAGACCATTTTAGATTTATCCATAAGAAATATGACGATAGGATGTTTCCTTGATTTAAAAAATTCTTCATAAGTTTTATTTCCAAGGTAATTGATAAATTTTCTTCAATGTTTTTTGGAAATGATAAGGGAATTCAAAGTATCTTGAGTTGAGTTCAATCTGGACATATTAATCATTATTTTTTTTATCAGGTCCTAGTTAACTACTTTACCCAACTCCTCTAGCACATCCAATTTAAAAGGATCTATAATTATATTCTCCCTAGGTCAATTTTTATGTGAGGTGAGTCCTTGCTTATCCTACAATGTTTGTGTCATGGCACTAAGACCATATTTTGTTACTAACCTTTATATATTAAGAGGTTGTTGTTTATCCATGTTATTTATCACCATTATGGAACTTTTATAGAAGGAACTTCCATACACCTTTGATCCACCAAATTTTTCTTCTCATATAGTGTACATTGGTTTAGGAAAAATATATTAGTCTTTTATTTACTTATGTTTTTCTATTTATGGGAAGGATATTCAAAAAAATCAATTCTATTCCTTTTCCAATTCTTTATACATGTGAAAAATTAATCACCTATATTCCTATTCTTGTCACATTTTAAAGGATATTATATGTATAAATGTATCTAAATATCTAAAGAAGAATCTAGATGGAGGAGTTAATACAATATTCTTTTATATGTTATATTGATGAGAATCCCAGATACAAGCTCTGAGAGTTGTAGAATCAAAAAAAGTTACCATAAGCACATATGTAATGTTCTATTAGAACTAGATGTTCATGGATATTAAGAATGATATAATTTACAAAATAGAAGTTTCAAGGAATCAATCCATGATATAACCCATGTATCAAAATAGCATACCAATGAAGATGAAGTGGTACAAGAAGAATCATCAATAGTCTACTAGCATGTAGTAAAGTTGGAGATCTTGTTGGGGATAATTAACACAAAAGGATTGTAATAGAATACCTTTTAATCAAAGAAAATATTTTTTTTATGATCAACATGAGGAATGATTATATTAACAACATATTATTAACTTTTTTTATTGTTATAACTGATGGGAGCTAAAAAAATCTATTAGAAAGAAGTATCATATTTCAAAAGATCAAGTTGTTTCGAGGAATATAGGATGTGATAGATTCATTAAAGAATACCCAATTATATGATTTAGTGGAGTTACAAAAATGACTGAATTCACTAAAAATGAAAAATGTATCAAGGATAAAAAAATATGAATTTAGAATGGAGGTCCATTAGAAATCTTAATCTGTAGTCAAATAATTTCTATAGATTAAATAATTTATATTTGAATGTATTTTTTACCAATAGTGGAGTTGAATTTATCCATTTATTTTGAAATAGTTGTTGTCATGGACATTGAAAATGAGTAGATTAATGTGATGAAAACATGTCTTCATGGAAACTATTATAAGGAGATTTAAATATGGTAGCATAAAAAAATTAGATTCTAGTACAATATAGTCTCATATATATTTAAAAATGAGTTCATATGATCTAAAATATACACTAAAAATAATATGATAAATTTAACACATTCATATTGTTTAATGATACTAGAGTACATAATAAAATATACTTTTGTACTTTTATAATGTTTTGGATGGTGATTTATATGTTTTTTGGGATATATCATTTCCAAAATATAGGTGAATAAATCATAAATCTCATTCAACAAATAAATTATGATGTAAGTTGATAAAATAAGGAAAAAAGATTAACACACTATCCATGATCTAGCTTCACCCATAGTGAGTGTGATTGAGTTCCCTCGGCAAAAAATCAACAAATTACAACCACCTAAGTTATATACTAGACACATGAATGAATAAATTCCACAGTAGGACCCTTCATTATAAAAGTGTGTAATCACCACCTTTTTTAAGTTAAATGAAGGGATTATAATTATAGAGTTATTTCTTTTGGAAAAAAAATAAATTAATTAAAAAACGTTTACGAACTATACTTATGGAACTCCTTAATTGAATGAATGATAAAATTAGAGTTTAAACTTTCTTAAATTATGATATGATTAACCTTTGGATTTCAAAGTACTAACTCTTACAAAAACAACCACATTAATGGTGTGACTTTAAAAAAAATTAACATTAAATTGTTCTACAAATCATCATACGAAGTGTCATAAGCTAAATTAAACATGGTAACCATATAATATAGTCAATTCGATTATATCTTATATCATTCATAATGAGAGACATGAACCCGTATCGGGAACCATGATCTAATAAAAACTATAATGCAGTAAATCTCACCTTATATTAGTTTATTATTTAAGGAATATTTCTAATAATATCTTATTCACATTTAAACCTTAAAATTTTATGAATAACTAAACAACTATTACTGATTACATCCAAAACAATTTTAACATGATTATCATATATATTATATAAAATTTTTATAAAAAAATTATTATAAAATTAATCTTCATTATATGGAGAAATATGTAACCTAGCGAGCCTTTATATAATTGAAAATAATTATTAATTCATTGATACATAATTATAATAAAAGGAAGTCTAATAAAAATATCTTTTATATTCAATATATATTATTTTCTATAATTATATCAATCAAACACATTTATATTTTTATAGAAATATATATTCTTTAAGAATTGTCCCTATAAATAAGCCTGATTATATAATCTCTATTTGCAAGACATCAAGAAACCATTAGAATAGGAACATTTCAATATAATATAATCTAACTTGTATATTCACAATTAACTAAAATAGACTAACAAAATTTAATGAATACACAACATGTCATTATCCGAATAGTTTATCAAATCACATGTAACTCAACTAAGATTACAATTTTGTTTCCTTGGTCTAAAACAATTAAAGGGCCAAGATTTCATACTTTTTAAATAAGTAGAAAAATATGATATTGGATAGACTCAATTGACAGCATGGTCAACAATATATTAGTGCACCCATAATTATGTCAACCTTAAGGATATTGTAAGAAGTATATAGATGTATGAAGGCATACATGCTAGGTATATTTTAAACCATATTTAATGGGGATTTATTAGAGGCATATATTCCCATACATATAAATAACTATATGGAATACCATGATATATACTTTGGCATGTTATCCCAAAGAATAAGTCACCACTTACTGTCTAATGAGTCTTCTTTGTATCATATTCAAGTCTCCACTCATTCCAATTTTAGGATATCATCATAACCTACAAAACTCCATAACATAATATATTATAGAAGAATAAATGTCATACTTTGTGGGGTTTTACCATTATGTTGTTCTCATAATAAAAACAAAACACATGTATAGATAAAAAATGAAGATCTCTTTTATTATAAAATAATGATTCAATTTCATATATAAAAAAATATAGTATTTCATGCATCTAATACGTAGATACTTTACATGACCATAATAATTTTTTAGTATAGATAACTTTGTTGACGGATCAACAGTATTCTCCTATATTACCACCAAACAGAAGTTTATATTTACCTCTTAGTGATTTCTCTAATGATATAGAATTTTTTAATGATGTTTTTTTACCTAGGTGGTACTAGGGATCCTTATCCTAAATAATAGATCTGTTATTATCATATTAAATATCAATTTCTAACAAAATTAATGTAACCAACCCATGTTCTATGATGAAATTCCAAATGAAAACATATTTCTTTGAAACATCAGGTGTAGTGATATAATCTACCATTATTTTCATGTCCATACCAATTGGTTTTTTTGGAAATCTTCTAATATATAGCTTCAACTGTGTGGGAAAAAAGGAAACTAGACTGAGGTCTCACGTCATCATTGTCCATTTGTAAAAAATAATCAGTTTAAACCCTTATAATGATTTATTCTATACCCACAAAGTCCATAAATATATCCATAGTTTACAAAATAAATTAAGGATATTTTTTTATAAAAATAAATTGACTCTAATCAAAATTAGATAGGTATAAACCAGTAATGCTAAAATTATAAGAGACAATGGGTTGAGTAAACAACATGAAATATATGATAAAACCTATAGATTATAGATACGGAATATTTCTTTTCATAGATATAAATGGTAGGAAAAACTATAGGAGTTGGTGAATTATAGTCAAAACCAAAATACAAAATTCTAACCCATTGATGTATTCAGTTTACTATTAGATATTAAATTCCAATAAAATCAAAAATATGAGTAAAAACCCACATATAATTAGATAATCGATAAAACCAAAGTAAATATAGTGGAAATATAACAAGTAAAAGATAAATAAGTATATAGGAAAAAACCAACAAAACAAAGAGTATAAAAGTATACTATAAGTAATTCTATAAAAGAATATTATTAAAACCATGATTTTAATCTAATGTGTATAGATGGTCATTAAAATATATCCAAGGTATCTTAATTCCAATATTGAATTCCATATACTATAAACATATTAGAATATACTTTTATCTTCCACATGTAATCCATAAAACATAAAATCAAAAAAACCACAAAATCCTTTTGAAATATCTTTATCATAGTGGATCAACATCAACTTGTCTTACCTACTCCGAACCTTAAACACAATGGTCTATAGTATCCTGCTTCTACACATGAAAATCGTCTTAAAAATATGTTCACAAACTAAATGATTAAAATATAGAAAATATTAATATATTAAAAATTAAATACATATAATAGAGCTCATATAAAAAACATTGGAAGCTAATATAATTATAATTTCTAAAAATAACAAGATATTTATGAGTTCAAAACAATAAAAAAATTTAAGAGTATAAATTCCTATTTTAATGAAAAAACAGTGGAAACTATTTGTAGTAAATTCTTTAATAGTTATAATTCATAAACCATAGTTTCAGTTGAAACAACATTAAAATAAAAAAACCCCATGTTTTGATATATCAAATAGTACTTTATACTATTTGATAATGTCAAACAGTGCCACTAAAGTGCTCTATCTTTCAAAAAATGCAATCAGTTATTCATCTCAAATTCACCAGATTTAATAATATAATATTTTTCGTATCAATAGAAAAACTAACTAAAAATCATATTAAATCAAATTCACATTTAAGTGTGTGAATATTTTAAAAAAATGGACTCAAAGGATTTAATGACTCAACAATATCCATTTTTATGTAAAATATAAGAAAAATAAAATTAAAAGGTAGAATGAATTAAAAAGAAAATAAACCATGTATATATTATAAGAAATAAAATTTACCCACATTTTATTATATCATTAAAAAAATATTAGACTGAAATAGAATTATTTTCACAGAATCACCATTAATTAAAACTTTTAAATATGAAAAATAAGACATATTTAAAATGTTTCACTCCTCCTAAGATCTATTAACCTAAAAAATATCACCTAATGTAATTTTATTTATCAAATTTATCCTCATTTTATGTTTTTAAAGAAAATAAAAAAATAAATTTAGATTCCTCCCAATAGAAATAGAAATAAAAAATATCACCATTTAATTTTAGAAAAAAATTAAATCTTCAAACTACAAGATTAAGAGTGATGAATGTTCCAAATGTTGTTTCTAAATAACTATAAATCATTTTCTTCTATTAAATATGGTTTTCAATAACGTTCAAATAATTTTTTTATATTTAGTAGTGTAGAAGTGGAATCCTATATAATAATCAGGGAAAACACTTCTCTTCATGAAAGGTTAAAAATATGTATCCATTATGAAGATAAATTTAATGAATTAAAATTAGAGAAAAAACAAAAAAATTTAAAATTTCTATAATGCATAGAATTAGAGTAAAGTATCATGTCATGTAAATTTAATGTTTTAATAAAAGTAATTAAGTAAATAAAACATAAAAAATATCTAAGTATAAAATTGGGAAAAAATACTATATGAGAGAAAATGTAAAAAATTATATCATAGCATGTAGAGAATTTGAAAACATTTTTAAAAATTATTTTATAATAATATAAATTGTACCATATAAAATATAATGTGTTTTATGTTGAAAAAGAACATGTAACTATTGTTGAATGTTCATTCAGTCAGCTAACATCCAGATAAATAAAAATAAACTTTTATAAAGAGTTTGCTATAACACTACTAAAAAAATGGCCTTTATCAGCACTAGAAAAAACCTTAATCAGCGCTGGAAAAGCGCTGACTACATGAGCGAGGTTAAAAGACATAGTCTTTTATCAACACTGAATATTCACAGATAAATAGATCCATTATCAGGACTAAAAATGTGATGAAAAATATGACCTTTTATTAGGGGTTTATATCAGCACCGCTAAAGGAAAAAATTTATCTGCACTAATTAATGGTCTTTTATCAACGATTTTATGACTGCTAATAAAATAGACTTTTATCATAACTTTTATAAGCACTAATAAAGTAGACTATTATCAGTGCTTTTATAAAGAGCATATAAATATAGACATTATTAGTGCTTTTAAAAGCACTGATAAAGGGTCATACTACAGTATCCTGCAACAACAAACTGCAGAACCACTGTAATGTGCTATAACAGCACACCGCAGCACCAAACATACACTAGATAACAAAAAAACAAGTCACAATACAGAATTTAAATGAAATGAAATTTACAAAAAAAACACAAGAAAAACACTATGTTATAGTCATATGAAACATTGGTTCTTACAATTACATAAATAAAAATTATTACATACATTCAAAACAGCAATGTTCTTTCTAATCATAACCTCAATCATTCCATTACTATACAAAAAACCCCTCTCGAGAAAAAGAACGCACCTGTATAAGAAAAAAATTATTATATAAGAAATAAAATAGAGAAATAAATTAATGGAAAGAGTTACTTTTACTAAAATTCATGTCAATTGTAAATAAAAAGATTCAATTGGACTCATATCAATCACATCGTGCATTAGATTGAGGTGAAGATAATTCTTACACATCAAAAATGACTTATGGATCATTTTCCTAAATTATTTAAACAATTTTAATGTTTTTAATCGGTTTTGATAAGGTCAGTTGGACTTTCTACTAAAATGGATGTCATTTTGAATAAAAAAATACACTTAGAGTCATATCGGTCTCACCGTGGATCAAATTGAGGTTCAGATGATTCTTACACATTAAAAATCACTTATGGATTATTTTCCTATAGTTTAAAACAATATGAATGTGTTTTATTAGTTTTGAGTACGTCACATGCCTTTTTAACTAAAATTTCATTCTAAAATTGAAACACACACATTGAATCATACAGATCACATCATGTACCCGTTTTATGTGATTCTGATTTAAACATGATACAAAATATTTATGAATTTATTCCCAACATTATTGAGAAAATCCAGGAGTGTTTTCTTACATTTCAGTGAAACATTTTAAATTAAAATGTTAATTTTAAACTAATAATGGACACATTGAGTTAGTTTTATTTTTTACTAAAATTAATGTCAATTTAAAATTGAAATAAATACTTGGAGTCATATAATTAACATCGTGTGTTAGACTAAGGTGCAGCTAATTATTATATGTCCCAAAGTATCAAAGTAATCCTAAGTGTCAATATTACCATGATTTACATTGAATATCTTTGTTGAAGTGCCAAAAAGGCATGAGAAGAATCGAACAAACCACATCAACTCAAAAAATTTAATCCACCTGTATAAGAAAAAAATTATTATGTGAGTAATACTAAAAAGAAAAAAATTAAACATAAATATCAAACAATACATTAATTACATGTAAAATGATTTTACAATGAAAAAATCAAGATTACCTCTATAATTGAGTAGAGTCAGCATCGATTCTCTTCCTACAAAGGATGTGGAGTTAACTTGAAATAAAGTGATAAATCCACCACTATATGTGTGAAATAGTTTTAAGGAAGAAAAATCTTGAAATTTGGACAGAGCACCCCAACTCAAAAAAAATCCACCTATATAGGAAAATAATTATTTTGTGAGTAATACTAAAAATAAATAAATTAATCATAAATATGTAAAAATAAATTAATTCTATGTTAAATTATTTTACTTTCCAAATATCAATATTACCTCTGTAAATGATCAGAGGCATTGATGTTTCACTTCCTACAAAGGTAGTGGAGGTAACTTGAAATAAAGTGATAAATACACCATTACTTGGGTGAAAAGGTTTTAAGGGAGAAGAAGCACGAAAGTTGGACATAGAATCCCAACTCTAAAAAAGAATCCTCATATATAAAAAACTTTTATTATGTGAGTAATACTAAAAAGAAATAAATTAATCATAAATATGAAAAAATACATTAAATCTATAGAAAATTATTTTAATGTGAAAACATTAATTTTACATTTATAATTTAGATAAGGTGGCATCGTTGCTCTTCCTATGAAGGTAGCGGGGGTAACATGAAAAAAAAGTGATAAATATACCACTACATGGGTGAGAAATTTTAAATGGAGAAGAATAGTGAAAGTTGTTTAGAGCACCCCAACTCGAAATAAAGAATCCACATATATAAGAAAACAATTATTATTTCAGTAATACAAAAACATAAATTAATCATAAATATTAAAACAATACATTGATTCTGTGGACAATGATTTTACTGTGAAAACATTAATATTACCTCTATTATTGAGCATAGGAAACACTGTTTCTCTTCTTATAAAGCTAGTGGAGGTAACTTGAACGAAAGTGATAAATAAACCATTGTAGGGGTGAAAAGGTTTTCAGGGAGAAGAATCATGAATGTTAGACAGAGCACCCATACTCAAACATATGAGTACACCTGTATAAGAAAACATTTGTTATGTGATTAAGACAATAAATAAATAAATTATACATAAATATGAAATTATACATTCATTCTATGGAAAATGATTTTACCATGAAAACATCAAGATTACCTCTATGATTGAGCAAAGACAACATTGTTCCTCTTCTTTAAAAGGCATTACACATAGAAAAACATAAACTAGAATAAACAAAATCTTCAAGGAATAATGAAAATTAAATCATTGATTCATTATATAAAACATATGACCCCTGATTAAAAACATTTAATTTAGATTTTGTAAATGAGGTAGAGAATATATAATGTTATGAGGAAAACATAATATATTAAAAACATTTTTACCTTCTTATTAAGCCCTCGTTATTTTTTTAAGGTTTCAAGGATTTTCTTCCTCTATCGAGAATCCAAATCCCCTATTTGTGGTCCCCTCTAACATACATGGAATTTTGTACATTGGGACTGACATGAAATGATTTTGATTTCCCAATTAAAGTGTCATCCTTGATTGAATTTTCATCTGACTCAAAATTCATTTCAGTCACCAGTAGGATAATCAACCATTTCTTGTTTGTCAAATTAGAGACATAAAATACATGCACTAATTGTAATTCCATTATGAATGGCTCATCTATTCCCCCTTCTACATTGAAATTCACCTTCACAAAGAACATTTCATTAACATTCATTCTATTTCTATTTTAAACCCATTTGCAAAGGAAAAAAGGAACCTAAAATGTTGTATAATCCAACACGTCTAACTTTTTGATAATTAAAAAATATGACATATTTTTATAAATCTATTTTTTATCTTTGGAACCAGATATGTACATAGCTTTGGCAATAAGCATAACACCACTGTGTTTCATCGTATAGAAATCATCGTATTATTTTTTTTATAGAAAATATAACGCCTGATTACAAAACCAGTGTAAGATATAAAATCTTAATTCGGTCGTCTGGCTAGCCATTGAATTTTTTCGATAATTGAATTTAGATTTTTATATAAATCCTTATAAAATTGATCTCTGAACCATCTTATAAACTATTTATTATGTGTATTAGATATCCATACTTTATCCCTTAATGGATTCAAGTCACTAAGAATTTATTTGTGGGATTCAATATGTGGATCAACATCTTCACTATTATGTAATATGTAAGGATGTGCTCTCTCCCGTTCTCTCATTGTCATTATAAAAAAATATCATCTGAAAATCCCTTCGACCACAAGTCATTCCCAGTGACAAGACTTTGGGAGATTGATACTTTCATCATCTGAAACATAATCGATATAAAATTCAATAGCTTCTTCAACAATATAATGTTCTGCAAAACAACCTTCTTTCTAAATTACATTCTTGACATACACTTATAAAATAATCATATACCATTCAATGGGGTACATCTATCAATAATGGATAGGGAAAAATAGATCAATCTCTCTGACCAATTAAACCCGCAGGTAGACTACTATATCAAATAATTATGGTGGTAAAAGCATCTCCAATTCACATAATATGAATTCAATCTCATTATTCATGATGGGAAACTACACCAGGTCTACAAATTATTATACATGGATTTGAAAAAGAAGCAGATTCCAATAAATGAATGTCATACATTTCGGTGTAGAATGCAATGGAAAGCAATATGCATTAAATCTTACATCAAAAAATGTCATTTGTGTGACTTATTCCTTATAACATCAAATTATTCATTTACATGACATTCTTGATTTTTTTATGAATACCCCTATGGAACTTTTACACTAGTAAGGATAAGGAAAAATTAAAATTTTCTGTCTGGATAGAGTGTAATCTGCTAGAGGAATATAAATCCTCCTTTTTCCTTTTACTGGAGCTAACTCTACCCTTATCCCCAATTCAATCAAGGCTATCTTAGCCTTGATTAAATATTTCATTTTTTCAGGAACATTTAGTAACATTCCAATAACACTATTACATACATTATTTTCTACATGCATGAAATCACAAAAATTTATTAAATACAAACAATTACAATATAGTAATTTATTTAAAATTAATATCTTCTTACAACCTAATTTTGTATGATTTTTCAAAAATGTTTTATCTAAAACATCGCAAATATATTTTACTTTTTTATAGTTGATCACCCATTGTGGGAGATGGTCTTGTAACCTGTTCTATTTTCCCATTGAATGTTGTCTTCTAGGATCAGTATTTATTTAATTTAGTTAAAAATTTAAAATATCTTTAAAACAAGGTTTTTGAGGAATGTTTCAACCGAACTGAGTATGTGTGTTTTTAACAAATGGGACACCCCAACATTCCTTTAATTCTATAACCTCATAAATTTCAATAAGCGGGGAAGTCATTTTTTCATTCAATATATCATGGCCCTCAATGTGAATTATTCACTTCTTGGAGCATTATACATTAGAATACATGTATATCACATCAATTTCAGATCTTCTATCAATGGATCCAAAGAGGCATCAGTATAATTACTAGGTTTTTTTGAACTAGATATAAGCATAGACCACCTAATTTATTTGTGCTTCATGCATAACCAAGGTGTCAAGTTATAATTTACCAATGTGATGGGTCATATAATATGTGTACTAATCTGTTACCCAAAAGGATTTATTCCATCTATAGATAATACAAGATTACATGACTCATCTCAATATTTAGGAAACTCATAATTAAATTTCCTCCACTAAATAGAGTCTTCTAGATGATATAGGTTCCTATATTTAATTTTTTTTATATGCATTTCATGTTTATTGTCTTGTAGTTTCCTTACATCCATATATTCTTCTAAACTGCGGAATAATAGGAAATTAAAATACATATTTGAAGGACTTGGTTCATTTTTCTTGTATCGATATGGGCCACACTTAGGTAAGTTTAGAAGCAATTCATGGTCCTTATGAAACAATATAAAATAATTTGGACAAGTATGTATTTTTTAGAGATCAGGTCCGTTGAAAATAAATTTTTTTAGCATCATATACTTAGTATGGTAGTTCATTTTCTTCAGGTTCCATATATTTAAGTGGACCATGTAGCTCTATAAAGCTAGTTTCACTCCTTCTATTTCCATCTTTCAAATTATATATCTTCAATACCGCTGAAAAGGTTGTGTATTCAGTATAACCAGTATAAAATGGTTTCCCGGAACAACTATTTACCTTGTAAATCAACTTTGAACAGTAACAAAGGTCTTATCAATTTCCATTATCATTAATTCCATGCAATCTGTCCCATCTCTTACAAAGATATTCATATCAAATTATTCATAAACCATAGTATCATTACAATCGATGTCCAAATTCAGTTTTCTACATGTTTAGTCCAACATTTATAGATTTTATCTATTTTTTGACAAACCAATTTTTCTTCCATCTGTTTTAGAATAATTTTTCTTGAATAAAATCAATGTAAACATGAACAAATGATTTTAAAATGATTTTCTGCATGTTCTCCTACAAATATGATAGACACATTAACTATATCTTCATATTAGTTTGTCAAAAAACTAGAATGCATCTATTTTTGGTTTATATCCATATGATCGGGTTAAAAATGACTAATATTATACAATATATAAATAAATACACATAATATATTCATTATAAAAAGTGAAAGTTATAAACAATTCTAATAAAGGAAACTCAAAATCTGATTGTTGCATAGAATTTCAGTATATTAAATAAAATGGGTAATTTAATTTAAGAAAATAATTACTCCACATCAAATATTTCTAGAATCCTCTAAATAAATAAATATATAATATAGGAAATTAAGGAGTAACAAGAAACTCAAATATGATAAACAATAATAATAAACTCTCATTCAATCGACTAGAATATATAAAACTATATTGGAACAAGTGAAAACTCTAATTTAATGGTATATTAATATTTGAAAACAACTCAAGGCTATTGGAATGCAATATCACCACACCAAAAAATCATGAGGAAATTCAAGGTACTCAAAGTTGATGTAAAATTAGAATTTACTAATGGATTAGACGAATAGGATGTTTACATAAAACAAATAGATATTTTTCTCATTATTTAATATGAAAATAATGTTTGTAAATTGACAAAGGTGATTTTATTAATTAAAACAGTAACTAAGAGCCTCATATTTATGGTTAGATGAATTATTAAAGAAAAATAAATTTATAAAATTGAGGAATTGATCATAATCACAGTAAAAAATAATAATTTTATGGATAGATTGAATGTTTTTATCACTATGGATGACATAATATTTAGAGGTCCAAGAGATGAATAATGATAATAATTTTCAATATTAATAATAAAAAATGTTTAAATGTGGATGATTAGTGAGTTGACAATTTCCTTAGTTTATAGGCGACTCATGGAATTCATGGGATATTTATTTCCCAATACATTTATGTGAGGAAAGTGTTTTATAGATTTAAAAAGGAATATTAAAAACCCATGTTGACACCAATTTAACATTGAATAAAATTTTCAAATGTTATGGATGGAATGTGAACCTATATCATGGAGTATGGGAGATTCATTATATTCTAACTTTATTTACAGTGAAAAGGTTTGACATAATATTTTTCTACATGTCATATAGCTGGGTATCAAAGTGATTCCATAGAAATCAACTTGTTAATAGTTAAAAAAACTCAAAAAGGGGGTGAAATTCTTGAAAATATACATTTTCGAGCAATAAATTATATTGTTTTATAGTGGTATATTGTTCATAAAAAAGTGGTATAACTAGAAATGTGTAATCTAAAAAGAATATTTTTTTGTAAATATTATTGAGAGAGGGGGGTTATGATGATTATGAAAAGTTATAATATAGTTGGAAAATTTTATATAGAATTAAGTTATAATATTTAATGTAGTATTATTAAAAGGATTTATAAATAATGTTGTATGAATCTAAAGAGGGAGAAAAATAATGTATATTTTTTAAAAGTGTAGAGACATATGAAGTTGGATTATTGAGAAATGGTATAAAACATATTAAAATATATTTAGTTTCCAAAAAACCAAAGACCACCATATATCAAACACCTGAGATAGTCCATGATAGTGTCCACGGGATATTCTAGATACCACTTAGGGTAGAAAAAATCACTAGGGAATGAAAAATAAAATAGTGGGAATGATTTGGTACAAAAAATAAATAAAAATAATAAAAAGAAAATATAAATAAAAAATGCCAAGATGCATCCATAAATTGGATTCCCACACAAAACCTGAGAAATATAAAAAGGAGGATATGAATCAGTATAATATAAAATAAATCCTTTAACCTACCTTCAACTCCCTCACACACCAAATCCAAAGTTATAATTTCTAAAATTTCATATGTATGGAATACCATTGATAAAATAATGAATGAAAAATATGTATGATAGCTTTGGGCGATCAATTTGGGAAATGTTAAAAAAATAAAACAACCAACCAAACTCTATGCAACCCCATGTGTCACCATCGAGACCGAAAACAACAAAATCTTGAGAATTATTCAAGAATTTAATCAAAACTGGAAACTGATAAAATATAAAGGCCTACCTTGCTCGTATACTATCACCAGACCACAAATAACGACATCATCGAAGAAGAAATTAAAAGCAAAACCAAAATTACACAAAGAAAATTAGAAGTCCTACCTAGCTATGTTGAAAAAAAATCAAAACCCTCTTCGGAAACCCTAACTTTAACCGAACACGAAATGTCTGATGCGATGTTCAAGACGTTGTTGAGTGATGTGATTTGAGGTTCGATTCACCGAGGTGGAGCACCGGTAGCGGTTGGCATCTACAGAAATATTTGGATATCGTGATGGTTTATTAGATGGTTATATTTTTTTAATTAGATCAGGACACTTTTATCAATACTAAAATTATAGCACTGATAAATGATAATTTTATACTCACCCTCTTCACACTGATAAGGACTCATCATTATCAGTGTGAACAACAAAAGGATAAAGGTGCTTTTATCAATGATTATTTCTTTACCATGGATAAAGAGTTTATAATTATTATTATAAATTAATTTTTCTAAATATATATAAACATAATAAATAAATTTATATATATATAGTAAATATATTCCTTTCTAAATATATTTATTATAATTTTAGAATAATTTATTTATAATTACGAATATGTGAAACAAATATACCACAAATTTGATCTAGGTTAAATTGAAAAATCAAATGACATTCAATTATATATTGAGTACAATGAAATTCTCTAATATTTTTAATTCATGTTAATTCATAATTTTAAACCATTACTCAATAAATATATGACTATTTAATGTAAACCACATAAATATTTTTTAATATATAAATCATATTTATATACATTAATATATGTCAATATATTTAATATATTCAATTAAATAACATTAATTATCATAATTACCTAATATATAAAATTTTTAATATTCAATAATGTATAATCAGTTTATCCATTTTTATAAATAAATATTTAATTAATTAAATTTATAATATATTTTTGAATATACTCTATTTTTTTATTTTTTTTATTATTTCATTTTATTTATTCGGACCGTTATGAGTGTTAAAAATCACTAATGAAATAAATATTTATCTATGTTAATTATAAAGCAATGAAAAATTTTACCATTTGTCAGCACTAAAAATAAAGCACTACTAAAGGATAACCTTTACCATCAATAAATATAATGTTTTGATAAAGGATCACTTTATTAGGGATAAAGAATAATTGATAAAAGGTTAAATTTATCAGAGCTTTCCATAGCACTGATAAATGTCCCATTTATTAGCGTTTCTTATAGCATAGAAAAATATGACTGTTGTTAAACATTGGATTTGTCATAGTGTAATTCTGGAATAAACAATATCCTCCCCCATTTTCAAGATTATTTTAACTTTCAAGAGATAGTTTGAATAATAAGGGTATGTTATGATAACCTGACATTTATCACTCAAAAATTATGTTAAATATATTAAAATCAATCATATTTTTATGGATTATGGAAAATATAAATAATTTTATCTTAAGTTATAATAAAATTAATAATTGTTTCTCATTTTTTATATGTTATTCTATAGGAAATGATGTCTTATATCTATGTGTTTCACACATGAGTGATGCGTTGTCTTTCTAGATAAAAAATTATTACTTTTAACATCATAAAGATCTGAAGTTTTAGTGAAACTCAAACCAAAATCCATGTGTGTGTTTTTTTATCGATAACACGTTGAGGAAACATCTTCTCATTTCCACATTTTTTGCTTCAACAAAAGAAAGTGCAACCATGTTTTTTACAAGACAAAGAATCAAGAGCTTCAAATATAAAATTTCATGTTCCAAATGTACTCTATTTATCCAACCAATTAATTATAAATTAAGAGTCTAATTAACTCTTAAAAATAATTTCAATTATGTAAAAGTAATATAAGACAATTTTTTATGTACCTTTTAGATTATTGAAAAAATTATTTGCAACATTTAAAAGTAATTCATTAATATTTTCTTAAAATCATCCATACAATCATACATAAGACACAATTCCTAGTAGAATAGTTATAAGGTATAATAGAATTATCATCACACCTCAATAATGTTTTTTATTAACTAGATTCATGGATTCATAAAGATCAGGTTTAATATAAGTTCATTGGGGAGTAGTTATACTAGAATCATTTTCAAAACCAAAATGTTTTAATAAATATAATACATATTTATTTTCAGTTAAAATATTTCCCATCATTTGATGAGTAATTTTAAAAATAAAGGAAAAATTTATGATCACCCATAATTATCATTTCAAATTCACATTTTATATGTTCAAAAACCATTGGAAATAGATTTATTAGTTGAAATGATAATAAATTAATTATCATAAATTTTAGAAATAATTCTTTCATTAAAAATATTATTAATACATAATTTTGGGTCTATCATTATAATAAAAAATTATTTTGAAGGAAAAATCCAAATAGTTTATCTTAAAATGACCCTAGAGATTATTTAGGGTCATATGGAGATTTTTAATGTTTATACACAAGTCTGGGAAATTTAAAAACATTGAAAAACGAGGGATATTAATTATAAACTCCATCATGTACATATATGTTAATAAAATATCTTTTAATATCCAATTAGATTAAAACAATTATTATATGTGTTGCAACGTCTAATAGAAATTGAATGGACACTATCCTAGCTACCAATAAAAAGGTATCTTTATAATATATTCTATTTTCTAGAAAATAATATTTAGAGATGATGTTAGATTCCTTCCATACAATTTTTCTATGTTCATCAAATTTATTTCAAAAACCAAATTTTTAATCATGTCGTCAGAATTTCATTAAAGATTTCAAATAATGTCCAAATTATGTTGTGATAAAATTGATTAAAATATTAATTCATATGATTTATCTAACATTAATAAAACATGGAATATATAATTTTTTAATTGAAAATTCAAATAGTAATTTCTGATTCTCATATACATTTCATAAGGAACTACAAGTTTTAAATGGTTGAAATATATCTTCAATAATATTATTAATGGAATAATTCCATAAAAACAACTAGTTTCAAAGTAAATAGGAAACTTAAGATTCAATCATCGACTCAATTTATTACATTAAAATAACTTTTTGAATTTTGTATTCAGTTGGTATAGCTTTTTATGGATTTTACTATAGGATTTTTTTTAGGTTTTAGAAAATTAAATAGAGATAATTATAAGATTATTTTTTAAGGATTAGCATTTTCATGATTTACAAAAAAAAACGATTTTTTACCAAATATTACATGAAACATTTCCTCATATATTGTATTTCATTTATTAAAAACTCTATAAGCAATAATATTTGTAAAATAAAAAACAAAAATTCCCTAATTAATCTTCAGATCAAATTTTTGAAGATGATATTTAGTATTCAAAGTGAAATACTTTACTCTCAAATACTAATTTATGAATAATTTTGTTTTCTTTGGGTCCAAAAAAATAAATATTTTTATTAAAAAATTGTTGAAGTGAAACATGATTTATATTATTATAACAAATACATATATCTTTACCAAAAAAATTCTTAGAAATCGAATATTAACTATAGACAGTTTTAATAATCTTCCAAAGAATTCTATTTATTCTCTCAATTAAACCATCTTATTAAGGTGTTATATGTTCTGAGAAATTATGAGTAATAATTTTCTTACTATAATAGTTTTAAAATCCAAATTTAAAAACTCACCACCATTATTACTATATAAATTAATCAAATATAGGTTTTCCCCATTTTTAACAAATCATGGAAAACATTTAACAAAAAATGAAACTTCATATTTTTTTGTGAGAAAATAATTCCGTGTAAATATAATGTTTTCATCAACTAGTTCATAAAAAATTATTTTCCATGAATACACATAGTTTATAGAGGACCTAATAAATCCATAAGTACTTTTTTTAAATCCTACAATGTGGATACTTCACTAATAGGTTTAAAACTAAACTTTTGTTGCTTACCAAATTAACAAGGGCCAATAATTCTAGTAAATTTAAACTAATGATCTAGTAGATACCTTGCATGACCTTTCTTAAATAATTTATCAAAATAACCAAAAATTATAGTCTCCAATTCACCTATTCTAAATTGAAGATAAATATTTACTTTCCCAAAAACAATGTATCTCCTGGTGACTATGATCTTTTAAATCCAGACAATATAATTTATCACGCCTGTCAGCAAAAAGAATAAATGTCCCATTAAACATTTTAATTATATATTTATCATTATAAGAGTTTAAATTGTATCCCTCCTCACATAATTTACAAATAATGATAACATTTTTCGTAAACACTAAAACATACAAAATATTAGAAGTTAAATCTTTTCTAAGAAAAGATACATCAATGATTCTAATGATTTCACCTTGAGAATTGTCTCCAAATATAGCTCAACCACCACTCATCCTTTTCAAGTTTAAATAGTTGGAATTGTATATTTTATTATGTAAAGAATAATCTTTATCCCAGTAACACTTTTTATGGATATTGGAATAAGAATTTTTTCTTGAAATCAATAAAACCATGTTCTTAGTACCCAATCTTACTTGGACCCATTTAAGTTTGAAAAAATGTAGGTCCTCATATATGTCTTATTATTTTAAATTGAATATATGTTAGATATAAAGAAATAAAATTTTTATAAAAACAAAAATATTAAACTCTATTTAAAAAATATTTTTTTTTATGTGATTAACTCTTTGAAATGTAACAGAAAAATTAATATTTTAGGAACAAGTTAGTTAGAATAAAACAGTTATTTTCTGAAGGTATATCATATTTTAAAATATTTTCTATCTGGTTTCAGAAATTATTATATCATACAAAAAATCACCACATAAAAATTTATATTAGATAAAACAATTTTTTTAAAAAAAATTGACTTCATAGTTTAATTCTATAACCATATTCCAATAATTAGAAGATGAAATTGAACATGACTTGAATTTAGAATATAATTATGATGAAACATTATAAATATTTTAAGTATGTTTGAAAATAATTATTTTTTGTTTAGTAAGATATCTATTATCAAAATCTTATTAATTTTAAAACATATTATTTTTCATTTTCATGAGAGTCTCATATCTTGAACTTTTCTCACTGATTGGAATATCTTCATCTTCTTTTAATGAAGTAAATCTTTTTTCTTCTAAATAATTTGTATAAAATATATTATCCATATAAATTTTAAATCAAGAAATAAAATTTAAAATTTTAATGGATTTTCCAATTAAAATACACATAATATATTTTAAATTATTAATAATACCCACATAATACCCAATAATCTTTTTAATTCCTTCACCATCTTCTGAAGAACTAACTGAAATAATATATTCATTACACTCACATAAAGTGTATAAAAAATTAAACCTCTTATTTCTTCTAATCAAAGAAAATATCTTTAATTCCCCTTACATAACATTAAATATAAGATAGTGTGACCTAATATGAACAGTATTATTTCATTTATAACAAATTATTTCAATATTGTCTTCCATTTCATGAATTTCATCCCAATTATTATAATAATCATAATGGATATTATTCTTCCCAAAATTATTGTATATCCTTCTCACATGTAGAGATAAGTAATTCCCATAATCATAAAACGTATTATGATTTTAATTATTCTTAAATTTCTTTTAAAAAGTATTAATCCTTGAAATATTAGCTCAAAAATTTTCTATTGTCAAAGTGATATTACTAAAAGTAGAAGAAAAACATACAACATTCTTTTTTTCTATAATTTCTGCATTTTTTTCAATTGATTATCATATTACATTATCATACCAATAATACCATTTATATTTCTCTTCATAATATTATATGTATCATCTATATCGATTTTAATAGATTTACACTCCATTAGAAGTATATCAACAACACTATCCACCCACTAAATGGATGACAACCCCTTTTTAATAAGAGATTTAAACCCAGTAATGAATATCAGAAACCTCTAATTAATCTATTCCATAGAATCACAAAGGATGAAATAAAAATCCTGATAATCATACAAAAACATTTCGATTATATTTTCAAAAACATTATAAGTTCAAAAACGAGTAATTTTTATATTCGTGAATATTCCATTACTCATTTCACATGAATAAATTTTACTATAGATACTTCATATCATATAAAATAACATTTTATTTCAAACATGATTATTATATTGATATTCTATATTCTCGTTATGAGTACTCCTCTACCAAATTTAAGTAATTTTTAGTCATTAAGTGAAAAATATTTCTTCCAAAATTGATAAAAAAATCATCTGGTCATACCAACATTCATATCCAACATAATAAAATATTTACATTCAACTAAGACTTTTGATTCTTCAATGTTTTTAGAAGAATTAAATTCTTAAAAATAAAAAGATATATTCTATGCTCCATTTTAGAGTAAGGTAGCAATGAAAAGTTCCAATAAAATAAAGATTGGTCTCTAATACTATTTTTTTCTAAATTATATAAATTAGAAAAAACAACAAAGGGGGTGAATTTTATTAAAAAAACAATCTAAAAAACTTCTAAACTACATAAATATCAAGTTTACTATTAGATTTCAAAATAGGATAAACAAAAAAATCAACGTAAGTAAAATCAATGGAAATTTTTTCAATTGGTAATATTGATAAAAATATTGGAAATATAATAAATACAAGATTCAATAAGAACAATGAAATTTAGAAACAAAAAAAATAAACTACCAAAATATAATCCATGAATTCCTATAAATGATTTTATTAAAATCATACATTGAATCCAAAGTGTATGGTTGATTTTCAAACCAGATCCAAGGTATCATACATACATCCTATATGTATAATGATTGTAAATATAACAAAAGTTATTACGCCTTCTATAGGTAATCCCATGAACATATGATCTGAAGAAACGCTTTCTTCCCCTATGGAGGCCATCAATCGTAGTGGATTGGAAACAAATTTACCATTGTCCCTAGAATCCCTTGACATAATGGTTGACAAAAACCCACTTATAAACACTATAATCTCTTCAAAAAAATGGTTTGAGACACAATGATTATAATAAAAAATGGAAATAAATTTATATTTAAAGCCTCACAATTTAACCCTTGTAAGATTTTTCATAATTCTAAAAAATAGAAAGATCACAAAATAGAAAGTTATTATGTAGATTAAAATTCTCAAGAACTTTAAATGAAATGAATATATCTTTTGAACCATAAAGAATTTGGTTTTATTTATAGGTTATTCATTGGAAATCATATTTCTAGAACCTTATGTTTAGTTTCAATATTATCCAAAGAAGAAAACTCTATCTTCTGAAGGAGTCAACCAATATTTTCATCTTCTAATAAAGTAAAAATGGAAAATTATAGTTATTTTATCTTTCAATATAATCAATTAGTTATTAGTATTAAATTATATAAATTTAAGATTACTGTATTTTTATTATTTATAATAAAACTAACTAAAACAAACATCAAGTTAAATAAAATCCATATCTATGTGAATTTTTATTTTCAAAATAATGATTGAAACGATTCGTTAACTAACAAAATATTATCAAGGTTTTGAATTTATAACTCTTTAGAAGTAAATTGAGTATTTCTATGACGCATTATATACAAAGTTGTTAAAGAATCATTATAAGAGGTATCTTTGTTAAACCACATTATTTTTCACACCATGATGTCATTTTTTTATTTAATTTTTTAATTTTTTTATGAATATTTAAATTTCATGTTTTGAGAGTTTAATTTTTTTTGGAAATTTATGTGAAACGTAGTATAGTTATCAGGTACAGTTAGATAACTCAAAGAAGACAGGTTGAATCATTTACCACTTATATTATGATTTCTTTCATTCGTACCAACTTATTTTATTGATTAAATTTTGGTCCTCTAAATTTTTTATCTCTTAGCCTCACTCAAGTAATGCAATAAATAAAGTCAAGAACATAGGTGATTTAAAAGCTTATTCCTAGAAATACTATTCCTTTCTTAGTTCGACTCAAGTTCCAATACCCAGATTATACAATATAAAACATTGATTTCAAAAGAATTTTATCTCTTAAAAATCATGAAAAATATTCTACCTAAATTAATGGTCACTAGTAAATACATCATTCACATCCCAATGGGTTGTTTATACTGGATCCTCGCCAGTTGAAGACATATATTGAAATAATTCTATTCATCTCTCAGTAGGGTGTTTATACTGCCACCTAAAAATCATCAATGGTCCCCCTGAACTCTTTATAGAATAGATCTTGAACCCTAAAATTATACTGATCCAATATGTTTTTTTGTTCTGGTCATTCATTATGTAAATGGGTTATTCCTTATTTTGGTAGCTCAGATCACTTTTCTTGGATGAATCCAATGTTGTAGTTGTATTATTTGTCAACTTCTCAACTTTCTTTAGTGCACACATTTTTTCTAGATGTGTTTTCTCTCCTTGTTATTACCTGATACATAGTAAGGTTATAACTAATATCATTTTGTCTCCTTTAATTCCAGGAAATATTGTTGGTAGAATTTGTTCCAAATCACTTATTCTTAATGCACTTTATGTCTACCTTTCATGTATATTTTATATTCACTAAATAGCATCATGAATATTAGTTCCCAAAATAGAACTTTGGATAATCTCTAATATAAAGAAGTAGTAGTGGTATTATAGGTTAAACCAATTAAATGACTCTTTATTTATCTCATTATTCAAACATATTTAAATTTTAGTAAAGGTCCTCCTATTAATTCATCTCCATACTTGGCCTTTCCTTCTTCACGTGATATTTATAATATCACAGCTTTAATTTGTATAAAAATACTAATATTTATTATCTTTTGAAATTCCTCGGCATATTCATACATTCACACACTACCATGTGACACTTTCTCTTTATAGTGTTGAACTCAAAAAAATATGGATTATACCTAGATTCGATCGTTTTCTTAAAAGCATAAATCACAATCCTTTTCCATGATTATGATGTTTTGAATACATTAATATTATAATAGGAATCTTGTAATTTAGTATTGAAATTATCCATGAAATATAATTCCTTATTTCTCAATATTCAAATAAGGATAAACAATCCTCTTATGTGAATCCTCTTATTTCATTCAATTTGAATTGGGTCCCCATACATCCTGGATTTTAGGATCAATAAGTTTAAATGTTCACATTGTTGTGGATCCCTTTATATGGATCCCCTTACATTGATCCCTATTATGGATCACTTTACATGGATACCATTATGTGGATCACTCAACATAACACTATTTACTCATATGATGAATTTAAAATAACTTATACAAAGCTAAATATGACTCATATATAGTTGTGAATTCCACTCATAAGTAGAAAACTCGAATCACAATGACTTGCATTGAGATTCAATGGTTAGTAAACAAATTATGAAATTATAGATATAAACATTCATATAAAGACTCAAATTAAAAGCTAGTAATTTTCCAAATAATAGCAATCTTGTTACATAAGTTCTTTAAGCTACTATTCCAACCACTTCATTCTCTCTTTTTCAATTATATTGGAAGAAGCTAACTTAAAATCCTCACATAGTCCCAATACATATTGAAAACAATTACACTCTATTCATAAGCAATAAAATATCCCCATTTGTATTTTTTGAAATAATATTAAATTATTTATACATCAATATCTATGCTAGGAAGCCTTTTTTATTATCCACCATATTAAATATTTAATATAAATTTCATGTTAGGAGTAAACTCACTCATTTTAATACTTTGGAAACCAACACCTTCTCTATATTTAGTTCAAAATTATTTCCTTCAATCATTACTAATAGAAATATGGAACCATATAAAAATTAACAAATAGAATTTATTTAATCAACTCTAATTTTATGTGGGAAAGAACACTGTAAAAAACATGACAGACCTCACTATAACCAAAATGTTTTCCATAGATTCCCATTAATGTGATAACACTTTAATTTTTCTCATTTTTAGAGATTTTTCATATTGAATTATTATGAAATAAAGATCAAGAACACATCTCAAAAAACAAATAAAAATGTCTAGTTCAAGGAATAAAACTCCAAATTTTCTTACTAAACCCATCAACCTACACTACCTCTTTGTAAACATATTTTTTATAATAATAAAATTCTACAAACAGTGATTCAAATACCTCAGTTTTATTATTTCTTGAATTTTTTCCAAAAATTATATAATTATTAGAATAATAAAGTTGAAATAATTTTTATAAATATCTCCTTCTCAAGGTATAGACCTCATCAAAACTTCCCTATTTATGATATTATATAGTATAGAATTGAAATAGATGACTCGTTTCTTATCAAAACAATTATTACAACACCACACTTTCTTATTCATTGATGTAGTTCCTTCAATCACCTACATGTTAGTTCAAATGAACATATTTATAATGGAGTAATGATGGATTTATTATTTAAAAATAGTAATAGTTGAATTTTTAAGAGTTTTCTATTAGCCAATATCATTCACTCATTCGAGTGTTAGTTCCCATATACTTCTTCATCACTCATTTTCTAAAATTTTGATCATATATCTTTTTATAAAGATTGGATTCCTTCTCTATTTCAATGTGTGATTACATCTCCATATTGTGAAAAGTAAATTTCAATAATTATTTATACACATTCATTTTAATTTATAGTAATTTATCATAAGATTGTATTAATAGTGTACAAATTTATAAATTCTATTCAGATATCTCATTCTTTCAGTTCTCATTCCTCTCACACTATGCTTTTATAACTTGGACAGTTTATATAGTCTATCCTTGAAGATATTAAAATCACCTCTTATAATAGTGTCCATATTGCCTACATCATCTATAGTTTTTTAAAAACATATCAAGAAATATGATATATATATATACTTTCTGACTTTCTGAAAATAAACTTCCACTTCTTAGGAGCTCTCCCATTTCTAAAATATTTTCTTATATTATTTTAAAGATAGATCAATATAGATTCATATTAGTTTCTTGTATGTAAAATTTATTTCAAGTAGTAATATGTTTTTTTCTAATTCACCAACAACACAATCAGTGTCACGTTAATACTGATCTTTCATATTTATTGGAGACCAACTAGAAATTGGTTTCTTTTCTAGATAAGTAGCATCCTTGTTTGTCATCTTCTTAATATTTTCTTCATTTATATTTCTTCTAGTTTAACATCTCAAAATATTTTGATGATTTGGAATAAATCTTTATAACTTTACCATAATATTTTACAATGGTATTTACAGTATTATCGTCCTAAAAACCCAGACTATGCCACTTGATGATCTTCTCTTTATATATCTAGATATATATTGAAATATTCATGTGATATTAATAATATCAAAACTTTAATTACACATGAAATCCATATATTTATTATCTTTTTTGATTCCTCCTTGTATGCATGCTTTCATGTACGGTGATATAGTGACCTCCCTTTACGGTGAGGAACTTACCCACATTGGTTTCTCTCTCATTTGATCTATTTTAATCTCAACATCTTAAATCAAAATCATCTTTAATGATTGATATGTTTTAAATAAATAAGGTTCATATTATACATAATCTAATTTACTATAAAAATATCTTAATTAAATTATCAATATAATTCATTATATCCATTTAAGGATAAAATTTCCCCTTATGAGAATCCCCTTATGTCAATTACTCTGATATGGGACCCATTACATCAAAGATTTTGTGATTATTATATTTACATTTTGATCCGGTTCTATATCCATATACATGGGTTCCTTTATATATATCATTTATATACCACTAAATTTACTCATATAAACAAGGGAAAATCAATTGAATAGGGCTACAACTGACTCATACACAACTGTGAAATCCACTAATACACAACTTCCTCAAAAAAATGGATTGTATATAGAGTCAATTACTTATAAAAAATCCTTGAAATCTCTCATAAGAACACTCATACAAATACTCATATTCAAATTGAGTACTTTTCAAATAATAAAAAATTTGTTGCATAATTTATTTAAGATTTCACCCCAACCTCCTCATTCTCTCTTTTCAAGGTACAACAGAATCAGTTTAGATAAAACCTCATAGAGTCCCAAAACATATTGATAGATTCTCTATATAATAATATATCTGATTATTGAAAATTAATTAAATATATTCATGGGAACTACACATGGTCATCACACATTCCTTACAAATATAGCATACAGTTAGTAAAACCTGAGTAGTTTAATATTACAAGTGAGATTTAAAGTTAAACATTGAAACATAGTTAAGTCTAGATATAAAATTTAATAACACAAAGGTTTACATAATAGTACTTATCATAGTTTTAACATACATTTAGAAGTAGCTGTTTGGTTTAACTATACTGAGGGAAGAGATTTAATACAATAGTATTTTCCTAGTTGGGACACAATTTCAAAAACATTAGAGGTTATCCAGTTTTTAAAATCATGAAATTAAAATAATTATGATGTCAAATTTAATCATCCTAGGATCCTTCTCTTCCGTAATTGATTATTTATAGTTCCCTCAATGAATCACAAATTTTCATTCACTTCTTCATTTTTTACGTCTTGGGATTACTCTATCATCCATTCAAATATTTTCTGATTCACTAAAATATCACCATATATTCTTATTCACTATAATATTATTCTTTTATTTCCCTAATATGGTCATGATGACATAGGGTTCAGTGTTTCTTGATATTATTTGTTGTTTTCCTTGTTTTTGGATTGTTAATGATCCTCTAAAGGATATTCATAACTCCTTGTGGTGGATTAGATACATCTCACACTATTATCTACATATTCAATGATATATGGTTGGTAAATCCATTAATTTTGCATAAAATTTAAATCATTGAGTGTAGAGACCCTAATCTTGACGTACATGGACATTACATTACTGTTGTGGAATACTTAATACATAACAAAAACAGACACACAAGGACCGTAATAGTTTAGTGTCTTTGGAAACTTGGAACTTAATCTTCTAATCGTGGTGAAAGATCTTCAACATCTCCCATAAAGATCTTCCACTTTTTTTTCCTGACCTAAAACCTTTCGTTTTATCCTGGGGGAAAATAAAACATAAAAAGGGTGAGCTCAAATGCTCAGTAAGGGTAAGCATGGATAAAATAAAACATACCATATACAATGGAACTTAAAAACATGAACATAATGTTTAAACATTAAAATCTTGAGCAACGACGTAAAACATGGAAGTACATAAGGAATAGATCATAATGGAACATAAAACATGATAAAATAGCAAGGGAATAAAACATGTAATTGTGGCATCCATTAAGCACATGTAATGATTTCCATAATAGCCAAGGCATTGATGCCAAGACCATCTTAGTGGACAAAGTCCCATTCTGAATCGAGTTCACTCCTCGTTTCAGTCCTGTAACACTTAACCAGATTAACTTACCGTTCCAGCCATGTCTATCTCATGAGATATAAAATCTTTACCCAATGAATTGGAGGGAGATATAGGTCCTACCCATCTCATAATGAAATCATTCTTTCCTGTGCCACAAAATAAACATACATCATTCATAAAAACCCAATAAATAAAAGGGTATTCATAAACATCATACCATCATAACATAATCCATATAAAAGAAATGGATATAATTTCTAAATAACAAAAGTGAAACCATGTAAATCATAGAGACATTATACTTGAAACATAAACATCTGAAATAATGTCATCTTAGATGAAAAATGGTTTGGATAAAACACTTGAAATGAATTCTTGAGGAAAATATCCTTTTTTCTTCAAAATCATTTTCTTTTCACAAAATGTCATGCAATTTTAAAAGAAAATGATTTTTTTGAAAATAGTCCTGAAATATTTTGGAGGAAGCTTCATAAAAACAAGGATTTATAAAACCGTAAAAATCCGTTCACGCCGTATAAGTTAAAAATAACATTCTCCTCGAACTTTTGTTGGAAAAGTCAAAAAAATACCTCATAACGTAAATAAAAGAAAGATTCCATACATACCATGTAGTAAAAGTCAAAAATGGGTAAAAAGGACTTTATACATACATGAAAATACTTTTATAAAACATGGACATGATAGAAATAGACCCAGTAAATACTTACGAATAAGCAATCTCGGATAAAAATGAGATTTGAAAAATTATCCCTTACCTTATGTCTGATATGCTTCTTACGTATTCGAACCTCCTGTATAATGATTTAAATAATGTTATTGACTTATTATAGAATCATATTAATTTTTATGATATCATATATGGTTCACTTATGACTTTATATTACCCGTTCTTTTGTAAATTCCATGTTAAAGAGCGTTTTGGGTAAAATCGTTTCATTTGTCATCCATGTTTTGACTTGTAATTATTCATATGATTACTTAGATCACGATTACATAATTCCAGAATATAAAACATGATTTATATATTATATATATTCAGAATATACATATATATAATAGATCGATAAATGGAATGAAATACACCATTCCTGGAGACGGTAGTCCGTACGTACGCATTAATGCTGTTTTCGTTTCCTTATTGAATGGAATTAAGTAGATAATATATATATATATATATATATATATATATATGTATACATAAATCCAGTAGCTTCATTATTTCATATATTTTATTATTATTCATTATATATACTTTATTATCATTCATGAATGGTTAACAAGGAGAGTGAATCTCATCGGGTCGTGGAGACGGTAGTCCGTACGTACACATGAGCGATGATATCATTATCAAGATCGTGGGATTGTATTAAAGTGTATGTATAATATTAAAGAATCATTATCACTTTAAAATAATCATATATATTCATTACTTTCACCCTTATACCCATCCAAGTAAGGTGGTGGTGGAAAATAGATTACACCGCGGCGTGGAGACGGTATTCCGTACGTACGCACGCGAGGTGATTTCGTTTTCTGTAGGATGGATAGATGGTGAAATAAGGTTGTTTCATACATATAATAACATATCAGTATATGAATGATACTGATGTTATTACTTCATAATGAAACAACCTAATAAGAATAAATGTAAGAAGAAATAAAGTAGAAAGAATCGCTAACGAACATTACCTCTTCTTTGAAGCGCCTTTTGAGACCTCCTCTAAGGGCACTAAAATTGGTCTTTGAAGAAGACCAGGACCTCTAGGATGTTTCTAGGGAATTGGAGAAGAGAATTGGGCAGGGGTTTTCCGAGCTTGAAGACTCAAATTGGTGTGAGGAGGAGAGGGAGGAGGTTCCCTTTTATAAGGGAGGAGAGGGGCACCTTTGGAATTCTTAAAAATATTAATTTATAATAAATCTAAACCCACATAAAAACCTCCAAAATGACTCATATTCTAAGATTAGATGAGATAGGGTTGTAATATCATCAACCAATCAAATTTATACATGTTTTGATCTTATTTTAAACCTTATCATTTTGATTTATCCTTATTTAATCTATTTACGTTTATTTGTGGTAATAAAATTCTAAATTTTAAATTATAAAAAATAATTACTTATTTGTTGTGAATTTTCCATAATTGTTTACTTTATAACATTATAGACCATATAAATTTAAATTTATAATTTTTAAATATTTTTTTGATTTTTAAACAATTTTATAATATGTTATTTTTATAAAATAAAAATAGTGTCAATTTTGACACTATTCATTTATTTGAATTTAAATAAAATATATACAGAATATATGTTCAAAATAAAAGCTTTAATAGATTCATAAAATGTCATATGTGTCTATAAAATTAGTGGATCACAATAAATAGTTCATATAATATTTATTTTATTATTTTTAAAACCATTTATTTGGTTTATCTCTTAATAAAATAATTACTACAACATTTTTGTATAATTATTTAATATACTGATTTGTTGCATAAAAATTTAAAATAAAATCCTATGATGAAGATAAATATATGAACTTTCACAATAATAATTTTACTCTAATTTATCATCATAAAATCACAATATGTAAATTGTTATATTTATTAAATTATGAAGGGGACAACTTTGGCATCATTTAAAATAAAATACTATAAGTGTCATATTTGCTTGTATAAGACTCCAAATGGTAAATTAATCGACCATTGGATGATTATAGTTTATATTTACATGACCAATAAGTTTGTTTCAGGGTTTTGTGAATTTTATGGTCACTATTAGTTTAATAAAAACTATATTATTGATTTTTCACTAGATAAATAATTTCTGCATCACTATTGTGTCACAATTACTGATAATTATTTAATCCCAAAAAATTCTAAATAAATTCTCATGATGTATATAATTTTTTTATCTTTCTGTAGACTATTAATTTTCTAAGTTTCATGAAGTTTATCACTAACTTAAAATTATTATACTTATTGTATTTAAGAGAGTGACATGTTGTCACTTTCTTTGGTTTTAATTATAATTAAATTATTTTAATGGAACAAAGTCCATTAAATGAATATAATTCAACCCTTATGTGATATGGGTTGACTTTTAGTCATCCAATAGGATTTTTCCTTGTTTTAGGGTAATTTTATAATCTTATATTTACCCTTAATTACCTGATTTACCTTTAACTATAGTAAATAAAATTTACCGTAGTTACTATTCACAATGCCCAAAAATAAGAAAGTAGCTTATTAACATAATTTGGACCCACTGATTCCAAATATGGAACACATTTTTCCAAATTCAATACACAAAAGTTGCAGAAATTAAATTAAAATTAATCCCGTTGTCAAAAATAAACGGGTTTTTCTTTAAAACATTGCAAAAGATTGAATTGATTTAACCTACGAATTCAAGGTAAAATCAATGCTAATGACATAAATTATATTAAATGGTAAAAATATATTCTATTTATACTTTAAAACCATTCAATATTATAATCTAACCACATAAAATAGTACGATGAAAAAAGTTGTTTTTCATTAAAATATAGTGTGTTTTTACTATTCATCAAAATATGAAAGTTACCAAAATAATATGAAAAATTTATCCAAACTAAATTTTTATTTCTTTATTCCAAAGAAGAATTTTAATTTGTCAAATTTAACTTATAAACAGGTCAAAAACTAGATTAAAAGTTGGTGCGCCATCAAAATGTGGCAAAACTGCATTCTTTTAAAAATACTTATTTTACCCTAAAAGTTGATTTTGTTCTTATACCATGTTCTAGAAAAGGTGTAAGATGAATAATAATGTTATAAAATTCAAATTTTAGTTAATACTATTCATAACGGCTAGTTCATAATAATATTTTAATAATATATCGTGGTTTAGTAAAACCCGGTATTGAGTACAACATACGCTATCGAGGAAGGTCGTGATTGCGTGTAATGCAAGCCAAGTCATGGTTACATGTTGTGAAAGAATCCTTCATTGTTTCGTATAACAGAATCCAACCATATTTCATTTATACATTGAATATATATATATATACTCAATGTTGTGTAGAATAACTATTATCAAAATTATGTGTAACATGATCCAAGAATAGTGTTGTGTATACTGCAAGCTAATACGATGTTGCATATAGCGCAAGGTAATCTTGGTGTAGCATACAACACAAGACATTAATGAAATTAAAAGAATATTTTTCATAAAATCTCGGGGTGTTACATTCTACCCCCCTTAAAATGAATTTCACCATCGAAATTCGTCGGGGTTATAAATGGTTTACTACTCGAAAGTTTGTTTAATAGAAACCCACATCATAAAAAGGAATACCAAAACATGGATTTAAAAACTAAAGTATAAAATGTAACGGTTACCCAAATTAACTCATCACTGGGTTTCCACGTAGGAGTACATAGGTGAAAATATGGATATGGAAGAAAAATCTAACCATCAAGTTCTGATGGAGGGTGGTAGAGAACATGGCTATGAAAAAGCCAACAATCACAAAGCTATTGATTTTTTATGATCTAAGGTACCATCTGATTCATCAGATATAAGAGAACTAGGACAACATTTTTGGTTTTCACGATCATTTCCCTAAAGTTGATGAATTAAAAGAAATACTTGCATGATTTTGGTACAATCTCAATATTGTTCGTGAATTGAACAATTTCCACTTCATCCCTTAAAGAAATGAAGTTGAATTTTTTATTTGTGATGTGTTAGCAGATCATGTGATAGACTGATGGGTTATTCTATCTCATTCAAAAAAAAGGTTTGAAAAAGTTATAAGTCCATCTTATGGTTAGATTAATCGTATATGGTTCAAAAAATGAACTTGTACATCATATATCATACCGCTTAATTAAACAAAACTAGTTTGTACTAACTAGGGACTTCATGTAGGCCAGTGGTAGGCGATAAAGGCCAGTCGCACTTCGGTTGTGGGTTCAATTCTCACAGCCTTGTCCGACGTGATGGGCTGTCATCCGTCCTGCAGGTTGTCCTTTTTCTAAAGCTATATTACTATAACATCCCATCAATAATATCGAAAAAATTTATATCCTTAAATAATACTAACTAATTTCCAACATAATCCATTACAATCTTTAGTCTTATCTAAAATACTTCTGTCCAAGATTGTATCATAAAGAAAATGATTACTTGAAATTTCATCAACCAAGCATGTGAATACCATCATTTATCCCCCATATATCTTGTTGGTCACATTCCAATCATGTGAATACCTTAATCATGTATTCTCTTGAGAAATGAATACCCATTAAACCTTAGTGAAAACATGAATGTTATCAAAATATAACTCTTTCCACATACCAAAACCCAAAAAATTATATATACTCAAACCATGATATAACTATTTCATTATATCAGTCATGAGATCATGAATACTATCAAACATTTCATTTTCTCCTTATACCTTCATTTTGCGCATATCATCTTCTTTCCAAAAATATCTCAATCACTTTCCATGGTTACCAGTACCATAAAATTATTGAAAACCACAATAGACTAATACAAAAATATTCTAATAAATCATAAAATTACCTCAACAACATTATTCTTGAATAAGAATACATAAACACTTCAATCCATATTCTTCAATGATTGTCCCGGAATAATTACATCCTTGATTTAGAAGTAACTTTTTAGGTCCGGGCATTGAGTTGGGTAATGCCCATGTTCTCCACAAATAAGACATTGAACTCCACAACAGTCTGTCACTCTATGACCCTTTTCTCCACACAGATAACATTTATCCCTCCATTTGAGGTATTCTTCAAGGTTCTTCTTCCCTTCTTTAGAAATATCAATCTTCCTTTCTTTATGCTCCTCAAAATGCGGACAAGCATAAAAGTCAATCTTCCTCTTATTTGATGAATTAGGCATACAACTAAATTTCACCTTGTTAACCATATATCGTGATGTCTGATTCGGCATAATCACAATATCTTTCTCTCTAGGCATTACACAATTTTGTTTCTCATAGTCACCAATTTGTCCATTGGATTCAATGTTAACCGAATTCCTTCTGGTTCCCTCCATTGAGTAAAAACACAAAAAGAATTATGTGAAGGGCAAAAATCATGCTAGAGAAAACAACATAGTAAAGGGGAAGTACCCTCAATATCTAACATCTTAGGTTAAATTCTATGATCGTTACCGTAGTTCTAGGACTATATCCTATATGTATACTTATCCTTAGGGACATCCCTAGACATACCTTAGAAATATCTCTAGGGATCTCACTAAAGTTTTCGCATCCTAGTTTCCAAAGGTTGACTAAACCTTTCCTTTGATACCAACTGTAAAGACCCTAAGCTTGACGTACATGGACATTACATTACTTTTGCAGAATACTTAATACATAAAAAAAATAGACACACAAGTATAGTAATAGTTTAGTGTCTTTGGAAACATGGAACGTAATCTTCTAATCATGGTGAAAGATCTTCAACATCTCCCATAAAGATCTTCCACTTTTTGTTTCCTGACCTAAAACCATTCTTTTGATCCTGGGGGGAAATAAAACATAAAAAGGGTGAGCTCAAATGCTCAGTAAGGGTAAGCATGGATAAAATAAAACATACCATATACATTGGAACTTAAAAACATGATCATAATGATTAAACATTAAAATCTTGAGCAACGACATAAAACATGGAAGTACATAAGGCATAGATCATAATGGAACATAAAACAAGATAAAATAGAATGGGAATAAAACATGTAATGGTGGCATCCATTAATCACATGTAATTATTTCCATAGTAGCCAAGGCATTGCTTCCAAGACCATCTTAGTGGACAAAGTCCCATTCTGAATCGAGTTCACTCCTCGTTTCAGTCCTGTAACACTGAACCGGATTAACTTACCGTTTCAGCCATGTCTATCTCATGAGATATAAAATCTTTTCCCAATGCATTGGAGGGAGATATAGGTCCCACCCATCTCATAATGAAATCATTCTTACTTGTTCTACAAAATAAACATACATCATTCATAAAAACCCAATAATGGGTTTCATAAACATCATACCATCATCACATAATCCATATAAAAGAGATGGATATAATTTCTAAATAAGAAAATGTCATGCAATTTTAAAAGAAAGGGATTTTTTTGAAAATAGTCATGAATTTTTTTGGAGGAAGATTCATAGAAACAAGGCTTTATAAAACCGTAAAAATCAGTTCACGCCGTATAAGTTAAAAATAACATTCTCCTCGTACTTTTGTCGGAAAAGTTAAAAAAGTACCTCGTAACGTAAATAAGAGAAATATTCCACACATACCATGTAGTAAAAGTCAAAAATGGGTGAAAATGAATTTATACATACATTAAAACACTTTTATAAAACATGGACATGATAGAAATATCCCTAGTAAATACTTATGAATAAGCAATCTCGGATAAAAATGAGATTTGCAAAATTATCCCTTACCTTATGTCCGATATGCTTCGTACATATCTGAACCTCCTATATAATGATTTAAATAATGTTATTGGCTTATTATAGAATCATATTAATTGTTATGATATCATATATGGTTCACTTATGACTTTATATTACCCGTTCTTTTGTAAATTCCATGTTAAAGAGTGTTTTGGGTAAAATTGTTTCATTTGTCGTCCATGTTTTGACTTGTAATTATTCATATGATTACTTAGATCATGATTACATAATTCCAGAATATAAAACATGATTTATACATAATATATATTCAGAATATACATATATATAATAGATCGATAAATGGAGAGAAATACACCGTTCATGGAGACGGTAGTCCGTACGTACGCATGAACGCTCTTTTCGTTTCCTGATTGAATGGAATTAAGTAGATGAAATATATATATATATATGTGTGTGTGTATACATAAATCAAGTAGCTTAATTATGTCATATATTTCATTATTATTCATTATATATACTTTATAATCATTCATTAATGGTTAACATGGAGAGTGAATCTCATCGCGTTGTGGAGACGGTAGTCCGTACGTACGCACGAGCGATGATATCATTCCCAAGATCGTGGAATTATATTAAAGTGTATGTATAATATTACAGAATCATTATCACTTTAAATTAATCATATATATTCATTACTTTCACCATTATACCCATCCAAGTAAGGTGGTGGTGGAAAATAGATTACACCACGGCATGGAGACGGTATTCTGTACGTACGCACGCGCGGTGATTTCGTTTTCCGTAGGATGGATAGATGGTGAAATAGGGTTGTTTCATACATATAACAACATATCAGTATATTAGTGATACTGATGTTATTACATCATAATGAAACAACCTAAGAAGAAGAAATGGAAGAAGAAATAATGTTGAAAGAATCGGTAACGAACATTACCTCTTCTTTGAAGCGCCTTTTGAGACCTCCTCTAAGGGCACTAAAATTGATCTTTGAAGAAGACTGGGACCTCTAGGATGTTTCTAGGGAAGCTTAGAAGATAATTGGGCAGGGTTTTTCCGAGCTTTAAGGCTCAAATTGGTGTCAGGAGGAGAGGGAGGAGGTGCCCTTTTATAAGGGAGGAGAGGGGCACCTTTGGAATTCTTAAAAATATTAATTTATAATAAATCAAACCCCACTTAAAAACCTCCCAAAATGACTCATATTCGAATATTAGATGAGATATGGTGTTATTCTCATCAACCAATCAAATTTAGACATGTTTGGATCTTATTTTAAACCTTATCATTTTGATTTATCCTTATTTAATCTATTTAAGTTTATTTGTGGTAATAAAATTATAATTTTTAAATTATAACAAATAATTACTTATTTGTTGTGAATTTTCGAAAACTTTTTACGTTATAACATTATAGACAATATAAATTTAAATTTATAATTTTTAAATATTTTTTTGATTTTTAAACAATTTTATAATATGTTATTTTTATAAAATAACAATAGTGTCAATTTTGACACTATTCATTTATTTCAATTTAAATAAAATATATACAGAAGATATGTTCGAACTAAAAGCTTTAATAGATTCATAAAAGGTTATATGTATCTATAAAAGTAGTGGATCACATTAAATAGTTCATATAATATTTATTTTATTATTTTTAAAACCATTTATTTGGTTTATCTCTTAATAAAATAATTACTACAACATTTTTGTATAATTATTTAATATACTGATTTGTTGCATAAAAATTTAAAATAAAATCCTATGATTAATATAAATATATTACCTTTCACAATAATAAATTTACTCGAATTTATCATCTTAAAATCACAATATTTAAATTTTTATATTTATTAAATTATGAAGGTGACAACTTTGGCATCATTTAAAATAAAATAATATAAGTGTCATATTTGCTTGTATGAGACTCAAAATGGTCAAATATTAGACCATTGGATGATTATAGTTTAAATGTACATGACCAATTAGTTTTGGTCAGGGTTTTGTGCCTTTTATGTTCAATATTAGTTTAATAAACACTATATTCTTGATTTTTCACTAGATAAATAATTTCTGCATCACTATTGTGTCACAATTACTGATAATTATTTAATCCAAAAAAATTCTAAATAAATTTTCATGATGTAGATAATTTTGTTAGATTTCTGTAGACTATTAATGTTCTAAGTTTCATGAAGTTTATCGCTAACTTAAAATTATTATACTTATAGTATTTAAGAGAGTGACATGTTGTCACTTTCATTGGTTTTAATAATAATTAGATTATTTTCATGGAAAAAAGTCCATTGAATGAATCTAATCCGACCCTTAGGTGATATGGGTCTAATTTTAGTCATCCAATAGGATTTTTTCAACTTTTAGGATAATTTTATAATCTTATATTTACCCTTAATTACCTGATTTACCTTTAACTATAGTAAATAAAATTTACCATAGTTACTATTCACAATGCCCAAAACTAAAAAGTAGCTTATTAACATAATTTGGACCCACTGATTCCAAATATGGAATCCATTTTTCCAAATTCAATACACAAAAGTTGCAGAAATTAAATTAAAATTAATCCCGTTGTCGAAAGAAAACGGGTTTTTCTTTAAAACATTGCAAAAGATTGAATTGATTTAACCTACGAATTCAAGGTAAAATCAATGCTAATGACATACATTATATTAAACGGTAAAAATATATTCTATTTATACATTAAAACCATTCAATATTATAATTTAACCACATAAGATATTATGATGAAAAAGTTGTTTTTCATTAAAATATATCGTGTTTTGACTATTCATCAAAATATGAATGTTACCAGAATAATACGAAACATTTATCCAAAGTAAATTTTTATTTATTTATTCCAAATAAGAATTTTATATTGTTAAATTTAACTTATAAACATTTCAAAAACAAGATTTAAAGTAGGTGCGCCATCAAAAGGCGGCAAAACTGCATTTTTTGAAAAATACTTATTTTACCCAAAAATTTATTTTATTCTTATTCCATGTTCTAGAAAATGTGTAAGATGAATAATAATTTTATAAAATTAAAAATTTAGTTATTACTATTCATAACGGCTAGTTCATAAAAATATTATAGTAATATATCATTGTTTAGTAAAACCCGGTATTACGTACAACATACGCTATCGAGGAAGGTCGTGATTGCATGTAATGCAAGCCAAGTCAGGGTTGCGTGTTGTGAAAGAATCCTTCATTGTTTCGTATAACAGAATCCAACCATATTTGATTTATACATTGAATATATATATATATATAGTCAATGTTCTGTAGAATAACTATTATCAAAATTGTTTGTAACACGATCCAAGAATAGTGTTGTGTATACTGCAAGATAATACGGTGTTCCATATAGCGCAAGGTAATCTTGGTGTAGAATACAACACAAGACATTAATGAAATTAAAAGAATATTTTTCATAAAATCTCAGGGTGTTACATTGAGTCCTTTATTATTTTATACCAATTTAATTGAGGATTTAAATGTTATACTTTGTTTATTTTTTTATTATTTTGAAATTAAATTATTTTACAACATTGTTTTAATTTTAAAGAATTGTTCTTTAATAATTTATTATTTAAAAACTTCTAAACCATTTTATCAATAACACCAAGTGTTTGTAGAAATCCCAAAGAGACTATTATTAATGGAGTTTTAAAATTAAATGGGATTTTCAACTCTCAATCAATTACTAAATGATTTGAATTATTTTAAAAAAAGTGAAGAATGTGTTTGGATATTCCGAATATTTTCTTTGATATTTATTGATTATTATAGGAAATTTAATAATATTGGTATGTTTCTTGAACTTAGTTGTGTTTGTATGATCATTTCAATAATTTCTGTCTTCCAAATTATTTCCATGTGATGTTTTCATGGTTTAGATTTCAAAACATGTTCTTGTACCTTTTGATTTCTAATGTGGTTCCAAAGTCTCACTTAGAACATTATTAATTGTATTTCTTGATATATTTATTCAATTAATGTTATCCCCTTAGTGTTTTTTATGTAAAATATATATTACGGTATACATTATGTGATTTTGATGATCATGATCATGCTATGAATATTATTGATGAAATTTTTTTTTCTCCTATAAAGGTTTATAAGAGGAATGGATGTTTATAATTGATGTGTTTTTTATATATTTTAATATATTAAATTTTGAATGATCACTACAGCTTTGTATCATTGGAATACTGGTATAGATAGGTAGGAAATATATGAATGAGTAATACACTAGTTTTTGGATCTTAATCCACTAGTTTCCTAAAGATAATACTATTATTTTTTTTTATAATTTTCCCTTCTAAGTTAGGATAATTAAGTTAAAAACAAGTTCTTATGTAGTTGAATCACATTAGGAACCACTAAGATGGTTTCTTTTTTTTGGATTTTCTCCAGATCTCTTTGGTGTTCCCATGTTAAATATGATTTGGTTATTTTGTGATAGTTAATTTCCATTGATTTGTGATGATTTTCATTTGATTAAATCATAGATGAGTTTATTTTCATGATGGCTTTATATCCTAGTTTTATTGATTATTATGAAAATAATTTTATTATTTTATGGTTTCCCATCTTATTATAGTAAATATTTGTGTACATTTTTCATAAAATTATTATCAAATTAATTATATTTTTTATTGATAAAAATATTACATTAAGAAAAATAGAAATGATTATTTTAATAATTGGATTTTTATTCATTACTCGATCAACATATATTAATCAAAAGTTTTTTTATTCTAATTGTTTCTATAAATATGTATTTTTTATATATTTATTAATCTTGAAAGGGGTATTATGGTTAGGATGTTTTAATCCCATATGGATCTTAGTTATTATATCAAGTAAAGGTTTAAAATGTTTTCATTATACTTATTTTTATATTTACATAAAAATTTATTAAGAATATGATCTGTTAAAAAGAGTAACCATATATCTTGGGGTGAATGTTTTCATATAGTGGATATAAGTTACATTATCTAAACTAAAATGAAACATTTTCTTTCAAATTTATATATCAAACTAGAATGTAATGCATTTACTTTTAATTGGTATTCATGGGGAGTGGGGGATACCTATTGGGAAATGTATACTCATTAATTTTATGCTTTTTAGGTTTAGTACAAGAATCACTTGGATGGAGAAGGTGGACTTTGGATTCCATTTTGAGTGTGTTGGTCATGTTAAGTAATGAACATTAACTTGAATCATCGATATATGTTTTTATGTTCTATTTTTTATCTTGTTTTAGATATTTTTTTAATTCATATTTTGTTTTATAATGAATAGATATTTTTAATATAGTTATTCATTATTCATATTGGTCATTGTATGAAATTTTACCATGGTGATTTTGGAATTCATTGAATATTTTTATTAGTCTTACTTTTGGTTTAATGGGTAATTATCATAACTTTATACCTTGTTTTGTTTTCATTTTTTATACTAATTATTTATATGTATAACAATATCACATATGTAGTGGTGTTTCCAAGTATATGGGTGAATTTTCCTTTTTAATTATTGTTTTCTTTTGTGAAACCATTTCTAATATTTTATTACATAGTGTCTTAGAACTAGTTTCAAGCCTGTCAAAATAGATAATATACTTTGAACCATGTCATGGGCCACCTTAAGATATGTGATAGGTTGAATAAATAAAATTCATAATAAAATGGTATTAGATCTTGTTTTTTATTTAATGTTATTGATAAAAAATATATGATTATCTAAGATTAATATATTTGTATGATTAAATATATTTTTGTGACCAAAGTTTTTCCCAAATGAGAATTTGAAAAAAAAATGGATTTAGAGACCTGGTACCACCCCTTGGGTAAAATAGTATATTTACCCTAGAAAAAGACCACAAAAAATTCTCTAATGGTCCTATTCAATATGAGGTGTGGTGTTTACCTTCACGTGGAACAATTACAAAATTTTATGCATGAAAGAATCTTAATAAATATATATTACATATAAAAATATTATATTTTATTTTATGTCTTTTTATTTTAGAAATATTTCTTATATATTTTAGAAGTAGAGGCTGCCTATATCAGATGACAGTGCAGTCATCTCTGTTTTAGAAAGTGGAAGAGTCTCGGTGGGGAGACCCGGAGTGCGAAGTGATGTATGACCGAGTTGACCAGGGAAATGCTCCAGAAGGATGGACAGAGGATGGTCAGAACCGGATGCTTTTCCAGGGAAGGTTGTTTGTTCCAGAGGAGATGCGTGGCAAGGTTATCAGTGAGTTCCACAACTCCCCCTGGCGGTACACCCAGGAGTTTCCAAGATGTACCAGGGACTGAAGAGGCAGTTTTGGTGGCCCGGAGTTAAGTGAGAGGTGGCATAGTTTGTGGCCAAGTGCTTAGTGTGTCAGCAAGTGCAGGTTGAACACCAAGTTCCAGGCGGGCTACTACAGCCTCTAGATGTCCCCGAGTGGAAGTGGGATGAAATCTCAATGGATTTAGTCACAGGATTACCCAAGGTCCAAGGGGGATAAGCCTCCATCTGGGTGGTAGTGGACAGGTTGATGAAATCGGCTCACTTTCTGGTGATCAGGGAGTCGAGTGCAGTGGATGATTTGGCGCGAAGGTACGTGGATTAGGTGGTGCGGTTTCATGGGATTCAGTGGTCTATAGTCTCGGATAGGGATGCACGATTTACCTCGCGAGTCTGGAGAGGATTGCAGCATGCTTTTGGCACCCAGCTATGCCTTAGCACTGCTTTCCACCCCCAGACAGATGGGTTGATAGAGCGCACCATCCAGACCATGGATGATATGTTGCGGGCATGTGTTATAGACTCAGGGGGATCTTGGGTGCGATACATGCCTCTGGTAGAGTTTTCCTACAATAATAGATACCACTCTACCATCGGAATGGCCCCATTTGAATATTTGTACAGGTGGCCATGCCGTTCACCTGTGTGTTGGACCGATGTAGGAGGGGCAGGCATCCTTGGCCCGGAAGTGGTACAGAGCATGACAGAGAAGGTTCATCTCATACGAGAAAGGATGAAGGCGGCCCAGGACCGACAGAAGTCATATGCGGATACCAGGAGGAGGACCTTGGAGTTTGAGGTTGGAGACCACGTGTTCTTGAAGGTCTCCCCTCAGCGTGGGCAGCGGAGGTTCGACAAGGGGAGTAAGATTTCTCCATGGTTCATCGGACCCTTCGAAGTGTTGTGGCGGGTCGGTGAAGTGGCTTATAAGCTAGTGTTACCACCACCGCTACTGAGGATACATGATGTCTTCCATGTGTCCTAGCTCCGCCAGTATCTGCACGACAATTCACACGTCTTTGGTTGGGATAATCTGGACATTGAGGACGACGTGACTTTTGTTGAGAGACCAGTGAGGATCGAGGATCACAAGGAGAAGGTCATTCGTGGGCAAACCATTCCCTTGGTTTGTGTGTTGTGGGGAGATGGTGGGCTTGAGGAGAGTATGTGGGAGAGGGAAGCACAGATGTGTACCCAGTACCCAGAGTTGTTTTGGGATTATTTTGTTCTTGTACCTATTTTAGTAGAACATTTTGTCTTTTTGGCTATGGAATGTACTGGTTTTCCTACCTCTGGATGTGTGTGAAAAGCCCTAGCTATGGGGGAGGAGAGTACCCAACCCCTAATCAAGACGAATTAAGGTGGATGCGATTAAACTCGTGTGGGCGAGTCAGTGTTGCTCAAAGCAGATAATATATTGACATGGGGGAGGAGACTCCCCAACCCACATGCCTGGGTAGTTTGGCATGGCATGTTTCTTGGTTCTTGAAAGGGGAGTGTTTTTAGTTAGCATGGGTTCACTCCTAAGAGGTATCTTTCGAGGTGGTTGTTCGGACCCTCTCTTTCCTTCTGGTTTGTTTTGATTCTCGGGGACGAGAATCGTTTAAGAGGTATCAGATGTAATGGCCCGGGTTTTGGGGTCCATTACTTTGTGAAAATCTCGTGTTTGGTTTTCTGGTCTAGGAATCACGGTGGTGTAGGCCTACCGGTAGCCTTAGCCTACCGGTAGCAGGCCTACCGGTAGCTCGGTCTACGGGTAGCTGCAGCCTACCGGTAGCTCTGTCTACCGGTAGCTCGGCCTACCGGTAGCTGCAGCTACAGGTGGCTCAGCCTACCGGTAGCTCGGCCTACCGGTGTCTGCAGCCTATCGGTAGCTCAGCCTACCAGTAGCTGCAGCCTACCGGTAGCTCGGCCTACCGGTAGCTGCAGCCTACTGGTTGCTCGGTCTACCGGTAGCTGCAGCCTACCGGTCGCTCGGCCTACCCGTGGCTGGAGCCTACCGGTTGCTCGGCCTACTGATCCCTGCAGCCTACCTATAGCTCGGCTACCGGTATCCATCACCCACCGGTAGCCCTCAGCCACCGGTGGCTCTGGCCTAGCACGCGGGTTCTTCCCAGTGGTGTTCCATCTTGCACAATTAGGGTTTTAAACACAATTTTTGACTCCTTTAAGCGTGTTTTAAATCCCGGTAACGCGTGTGAATGTTTTGATTAATTAATTAATGAATTAATGCATCGGTTTAAAACACACGACCATTTAATGATGTGTGGGGACATGTTTCCAACCCACGACCCCATTCCTCACACGATTTCGTGTTCTTATTTCAACCGTCTGCGACCCTTATTAACTATAGGGTTAGGCATGGTTTCTTCTTTCCTCAATCGCGGCTTTTCACGAACATATTTTGGTGCATCGGGCGAGCCGCATCGTAATCAGAAAAGTTTCGTGCCCGGCCTAAGCGTCGATCGTCTATCAACAAGTAGGGAATTTTCTCCTTCCTCTCTCTTTTTTGTGTATCATGTTGGGTGGGCGTGCTTTTGTTTCCATAGAATTAGATAAACTAGACCTAAATAAAGATAATGAATGGATTCTATAATGAAAGAAGGGGGGATGTGATTGTTGATGCTGCTTTATATTATGATCTTCTTTCTGAATTATGCGGGCTTACGCCTACTAAAAATAAGGGCCATTGGTGGTCTTTCTCTGTGCAATAATGAACCACTGGGGATGTTTTTTTTAAGTGGTTTGTTTGTGGTTGTGAGCTCCTGTTGTAAAAAGGAATTAATCATGTACACCTGGCTAAATAAATTGAAAGCACCAGGATCGATCCTTCTGTGATAACCCTCGGTAAAGCACATGGGAATTGAAATCTTAGAGCGTGTAAAATCTTTTAAATCTGAAAATGCAGGCATAGCCATGCTTTGTGTCGGTGGTAGTGGTTTGGTTGTTCCCTTTTTACGGGCTGATTACTGGAGATGTGGGAGGGGATGATATCCCTTGTTTTTATACTCTCGATGGTTGTGGAACTGTGGATGGGATCCCCTGTTGTTATGGATTCAGTATTTGCGTGTTTTAAGACCGGGTGGTTACCTTGTTTATATCACGAATTGGGGTGGGATCCTCTGTTGTTGAGAACCGGGTGTGGGTGTTATAGTTGATGCTTGACTGTTTACTTTCCTAGACTTGTGCCTATGCTTACTAGTCGCCCAGTTGTGCTTAAACTTATTTAAACATTATTAGTGAACATGAAAACAAGAATGGGACAAACGAGTTTTGTTGGCGAGAGTCGTGACTCGGACTTGAGTGCTGTTGTAATATGTAGGCTATCTGAAGAAAAACCTAACTTTGGGTGAGTGCTTGTTACCTATGTATATACTTGTAGTTTTGGGCTTCTTATTCATGCCCCACCCAAGTGGACCACTTAGTGCCGAACACCCCCATTTCATGGGGGAGGGTGTTTTTCCCGACACTATTCTTAGTGTATGGTTATTAACTCCTTTTCTGCTCCCTTTCCCGTATAGCCCAAGTGCCTTCGGGAATGATGTGATGGAATGAGGTCCATTATTAGCCCAAGAACCTTCGGGTGGGGTGGTGTGGTGGTTGACTAGGTGTGTGAGGCAGGTTGTTTCCCAAGTGTCTTCGAGATGAGGCCCAGGTGTCTTCGGGCATGGTGTTGGTTGTTCTGGCCTACGTGTTTGCAGGCATGGTTACGTGTGACTGTGGCCCAGGTGTTTGCAGGAGGGATTCGGTAGTGGGACTGCATGTGGTTGTGGCCTAGGTGTGTGCGGGCGGGTCTGGCAGTGGGACTACGATGACAAAATGGAGGGATTGGTTCGATGCATAGGATGTCTCAATAACCAGTGGGAAAGTGGTGTGGGGTACCCAAACATTGACGTTATCTTATTATATATATTACTTGACTTGCGTTATTTAGTGAGTGTAGCTGGTGAGTGGGATGGGTGAACACTTTGATAGTGTTGGTTGTCTGCTTCTCACAGAACTATTGTATGTTCCCCCACTTGTGCACGAGAGCCTTTGTTTTCCCCTACTAAGTGTACTTGTATGATCACCCTACATATATAAAACTACTTTCAGTTTTCCAGGAGGACTTCGGGGATCGCGCAATACCATACTAGCTCGGATCTTGGGGCAGTTGCAGTTGATTTTTTCTTTCTTTGGTACTTACCCTTGTAGTCACTTGTGTACCCTGTGGCTTTTACTTTTGGAACATGCATGTGGGAATGGTTTACTTTTTGCTTTACTTTTCTTTTACTCTTTTTGTTGTTGGGTTTCATCGTCTTATCTCCCGATCCTATAAAACAAAAAAAGGTTAATGCCTTCCACTTGTGTGTAATTTCTGTACCCTTGGTGCTAGTCGCCACTCTGGGACCTATAGAAGGTGGGTTTCGGGGGTCATTATCTCCCCATCAACTTAAATAAGGAAGGGCTTGGAAACCTGCAGACCCTTCACTCTTTTTGGTGAAGGTGGGTCGTGACATTATAGAATGAGGATATTACCTCAAGGGAGAATCTGAGATCACAAAGTAACGGCACCACCATTTTCAGCATCATGTATCCTATGTTTAAATAATTTAAAGTCAACATCATTTTCCATATGAAATAATGATTTACATGTAATATTTTATAAGATTAATGTCAGTGTAAGGAGGTGTGAACCTCACCTATAATACACATTCACCAATCCAAATAAAGGTTCTTCTATACACAATATATATGATACATCCTATTTTCTGATAAAATAGATTTTATTTGAGTCTATATTTTATATGAAAAGGAAACAGACTTCATGAGTCTTCAAGGCTTATGAAGAAAGGATTCCCATTCACCTTTTCTACGTGAACACATTTCATGAAGAATTTTTTTTAGTGAAGAAGATTCGTGGACACATGTTATGCGACTCATTCACTCAAGTATTTTTCAATGTGGTTTTGATGCCTTTCACTGCGTGAATAAGACCCTTAGACAAATGACCGGTTTTCACACCCTAATTATGCTTATCAAATAAGGTTGGATTCAAGATCTAGTATAGAATATCTCATTGTTCCTTTTGAAAATAGTATCGTTTGTGCACCCTATTGATACATGACAGTCGGTAAGAAGAATTGAGCACTTATCTGTTTCCATGAAGGAAGTATCCACATTGTTTCCCATGCGCGACGATAACAGGATGAGGAAGATTTGCATATAAAGATATTATTGAACATATGGATATTAATAATACAGTGACTTGAATATGATAGGATGAGTGTACTTCTGTTATCATTTGTTAATAAGAATACAGAAGGGATTTTTTTGAATATTTTTGTGTATCACAAGAGAATAAACAATTCATGTATGCATGTATGCATTGATAAGTGAATTCACAAGAACTCATGTGAGGTGAACCGAGGAAGAAATTAGAGATAGTATATACATAATTTCTAAATTGTTTCATGCAACTTAAACAAGTAAACTTTCATACATGAAAGATTAACTCAAACAGAATACATAAAATGATAAAGATAAAAATGGAGATGGGAAATGCCCGTGCACCATATGTGTATTGTGTAAATAATTTAATAGGAAAATAATTTGAGTTTTTGTAAGATCATTCTTTCATGAATTTATATTGAAGGTTTGTTGTTAATAAATTTCTTTAAATATTGGTTTTCTTAAGAAATAACATATGTGAAACGATACACACATGTGTTGATATTGAGTATCGAAGAAAGACAATTTTACATTGCTACACAATTATAAATAATTGTGTTTCCATGAAGAATAGATCGTTCCCATACAATGATTGATTATTTTTAAGGGTATAATAATTGTGATGATGTTGTGTTGATCTAATAAAATGAAAGTGCTAATAAGAGAATAATTTTCAGTGACCAAATTGATATCAGTTAATTTTCATTTAGGTTAATAAGAATTATGTGATTATCAATCCACGCCATATTCATATCATTTTTACTAATATAAGAGGAAGTATTTAATATTTAAATTTTATGAAATTAAGAATAAAATGATTTTATTATATGTTTTTTTAAATTAACAAGTGAATATTGTTGAATAAATAAATATCTCGGCGACATCCAAAAGGTGGAAGGATTTTTTGGTGGTATAAAGTAACTTATTAAATAATGTAAAGAATATTTTCATGGGTATTATAAATATCCATAAAACTGCTACAAAACATTAATTTTCAATTGACTATAGTGTATTTCAGGTGAATTGGTACTTCCTACCTGTTGTAACCACATTAAAAGGAATACTTTCTAGGGGTAGCATGGTTGGATCATTTCTATACCATGCTAAGGACTCGATACTCTTATTGATAGTGAATCTTTTCAAAACATTATGTTCTATGATTCAGTAAATTTAAATACTTATATGTAGTACAAATGATACAATAACATCCCAACACATTAAACAGGTAAATAGATAAAAAATTGAATGGATTAAAATATCCCAAACATTGATCCCCCCCTTTAAGTGTTAGGAAAATCCCAAAGTGGTCCTTTTAGTACTCATCTATTATCCATTCCTTCATACCATATGGCACTAGATAAACTTAAGGGGATAATTAATCAATTAAATTATAATATTTATAGAGGTTTTAATTCACCCAATGTTTCACCCTTGGAAGATCTAGTACTTTTTACCAAGAAGGATACCAGAACCATTCACTTGTGTGTTGACTATTAGAATCATGAATAGGTTATGGTCAATAACAATTATTAATTTCCAAAAAATTGATGATTTTTATAAGATTTTGAAATAGGTTAAGTGGTTCTATAACATTTATCTTTAGTTTGGTTACCACCATCTCCAAACCAAGGAGTCTAATGTTCCAAATACCACTTTTAGTAGCATATATGGGAACTATAAGTATCTTTTAATGCCATTTAGTTTAATCAATGATCCTCATATATTTATTGAACTGATTTATAGATTTTTTCACCAGTATATTGAATATTAAATTTTGTTATTATTGGATGAAATCTTGGTTTATTAGAAACCCAATGAGGATCATGTACTTTATCTAATAGTAGTTTTATATATCTTGAGGAATAACCAACTATATACTATGATATAAATGTTTTAATCTGGGTTTTGTAGGTTATGATCATGGTTAAAATAGTCTTAGAACATGGAATATTATTTGATCCTAAAAATGTTAATATTTTTATTCCATAGGAGGAACCATGGAATATATTTTAGATATAGATCATTCTGGGTTTGGAAGGGTATTACCACTGATCCCTAAAATATTTCTTCAAGATGGTTTCTCCAATCACTAGTATTATTTTGGATTGAGTATGGTTTGTTTGGGATTTGAGGTGTTCGAATTATAATGTGAGTTAATAAATTTTCTCAATACTAATATTGTGTTAACTCTTCCAGAGGATATGTAGGACTATGTGGTCTTTTTTTATGCTTTTGGTTTGGGTTTGGGCTAGGTTCTCATTTAGGGTGATCACATGGTGGATTATGGTCCTCATTAATTTTATTCACATTAGAATAACCATTACATACATGGTATTGAACACATATATATCATTCATTCCATTAATGGTTGGTGAAAGTCCCTTCTTAGGGAATGATTTACCATTTAAATTGATCACAATATAATAATTTATATCTTTTCATGGAAAAATTTAAATCTCTATTATATGTGATGGGATTCAATATTTTTAATTTGACAAATCCTAAACCCCTGGTAAGGGGAACATTATTACTAATGTTCTTAGTAGGAATTTTCCATCTCATATTGTGAAGGAGTCGTCATAAGACTGAAGTATTATGGCCCATTTTTATTTCATGAATTTAGGAGTATCATATAATGAAACCATTTATTTTCTAGAACGTTTTCAAATGTTATACTCTATTCTTGAGATGATCATTGTGTAAAATCATCTTGATGATGAGTTTTGAAGTATGAATAAGTCTTTATATGGTGGGGAATTTATTTGAAAAGTGTCTATATATCCAAAGGGAATACCTTTCTTCAGGAACTGTTATATTATTCATCACCTAAGAGAAATTTCATGTTATAGTATTGGAATCATTCTTAGTGTATATTTCCCCTAGGAATTGTAAATATGTTTTAGAATATGAGGTGTTGATTCTGTTATTTGGGTATGAAATGGGTTGTCACTGATTTTTTCTCCTATAGTTATACATTTAAGAATATCGATGTTGAGTATCATAAGCCTTCATGTATTCCTTAACCCTCCCTAAGAAGACTTGGTAATGGAATGATATATCAATGGACTTTATTTTTGTGATTTAGGGTTCTACTTGAGGAAAAAATATGATTTTGGTTGTGATTCACCAATAGACCAAATCATCTCAGTTAATTACTCATCATGGTACCATCAAAATTAAATAAAAAATTCTATTTTTGTAGGATATTTTCAATTTTCAAATAGTTTCATCTAACATTATTTCTAATATGGATCCCTAGTTAACTTATTATTTTGGGGTGTCCTCTTAGAAGTGATGTTATCCCAGGAAAAGTTCATAATAGTGCACCATCCTCATAAGGATAGTTAGATGGAATGTGCTATATAGATTCTTAAAGATATTCTTCATTATTTCACCCTTGAATTTGGAGGATTGTGATATTTCCATTTACGGGTAGTGAAGTTTTCGAAAAACCATAACTACCATTCATCTATAAAAATGGAACCATTTGAGGCCATATACATCTAGGATTGTAAATATCCACTTTTTTATAAGATGTTATGGAAACACCCCTAGAGGGATAAATATTGATCTTGTAGATGACAAAAAGGATAAAAATAATTAATTATATGTTGGTAAAAATTCATATCCAAAATAAATCTTAACTATATTATTATTAGTTTCCTTTGGATTTCTCAGTTGGGGACCATATGTTCTTAAGATACTTTCCTTTATTGGGTCACTAATGGCTAGGAAAATAAGGGATGTTAGAACCAATGTATGTGGGACCTTTTTTGGTCATTAAGAATATTGGTAATTTTGTTTACCATTTGGCCTTTCCACCGCTAATGTGATTGATCCATAACATGTTTCACATATCACATCATTAGAAAACTATTTTAGACTCATAATATATTTTGAAATGGTAGTACATTGATGCATAACCTGATATGACCATGTCTAAGTAGATAGATTATATTTTTAATTCTTAATTAAATTGTCTTAGATGGAGTTCCATACCTTTAGTCCATATTTTTTGCATCATTTCTTAGAGTCTCACAAGATGTGAAATCATGATATGATGATGAGAGAACAATAGACTCATATTTTTTTGGATCAGTCTTCTTAATGAGGATTTATAGGGAAAAATTCATTATGGTTGGGTGAATTATAACATATAGACTATTTCGTTAAGTATGATATTTGGTTTTTTTTTTGTTTTATCTGAGCATGGATTTTTTTTGTATTTAGTTTAATAAGTTTCAAAGGTGAATTTTGGTTGGAAAACTGTTTTTTTTTTGTTCTTTTGGTTAAAATGGGGACTATTCAAGACATGGTAGTGGTTTTTGTTTAACTTTATCCCTCCTATGTGAAATTTATAAGGTTAAAACAAGTAGGAACTAGGTTAGTATTCCCTAGGAGTCCCCCTATCGACTATGTCCAGAATGGCCACCATAACACCATGGTGGTGGGCATGGGGTGCCAAAGCATCTTGGGTTCTTACACTAGGTCGTGGTTTATCCATATGGTTTGTATTCTAGTTTAATCGACCATGTCGTGGTGGGAAACAGCAGGGTTTGGTGATGGGTTTTTTATATTTTGAAATATTGGAACAACCCCTCGTCTTAGAGGGGTGGTTACACTAGTCATGTGAAACTTAATAAGAAATTTTATTGCATATTATGGTTTGGTTTTCCTCTATTAAAATGATCACTCTTCCCTTTTTGGTTCATATTTATGAAAGATCATGTTCTCGGAAGCAGTCTTGAACATTCATATTCTATCTAACAGCTATTTTGAGTGATTATCATTTTCTTGGGAGTACTCATTGTAGATATAGGTTCACGTGGGTAATATTTCTTCCTCTCCCTTTACTAGTCTTGGAGGAACTATAGTTTTATTTTATCATTAGTTATGTGGTTCTATAACCCAATCCCTATTGATTGGAACTACTATTTCTTATATTATTTGAAATTTATTTTTAAATGATTTCCAAAACATGATTTGAGATTATTGAAAAAAAAATCAAATCGAATTGTGTGTGTTGTGACCTTTTTGGAAAAGGATTTTTAAATAAATTTTTTATTTATTGAAATTGATTTGTACTTGAAAAAAAAAATGATTTGAACAATTACCCTGATGATTAATATTTATAAATAATGGAATGAAATATTTTATAAATTTTGAATGAAATGAAACATATTAAATGCATCATTTTTTTATGAAACCACTAATGTTGTTTTGAAATTAAATAGAATATGTGAAAAAATGATTTGGTACTTCATGAATAATGATTGATGTAACTAATTAGAGATGAATGGTTTACCCTTGATTGGTTATTTTTAATCACATGGGTGCCTAGGTAGTTAGGTCGTTGGTCTTAGATAAGAACTCTAGTTATGAATTAGATATAACAAGCAATGGATTTATGATGATGATATTGCTAAACTTTTATTAGGGCTAAGAGTTCACTCTTTGTGGTGTATTTATATCCCCCATTGGCTTGAGATCTAGAGAAGTGTGTACAACTGGATCTGTATTTCACTATGTGTTGTGGGGATCCATGATCTTTCATCTAGATAACCTTAGCTCTTATTACCATTGATCTATGATTAAAAATTAATTATACAAAAACAAGTTTATAAAATTATTTATTCATAATGGTTTATTGAAATGAGTAATCATGCATGTTTTGATGGAAATTATTTTTTGTGATTGGTTTATACATTCCACAGAAATGATTTTAAAATCATGTTTAATTTTGAATTATGAAAAGATTATAATGACATGTTTTATTTGAAATTTAATATATTTGATTTATTTGATATATGATTCATGTAAAACATCTTGGATGAAACCTATTGGGATAGTGTTTCTCACACAAGACTCTTACCTTTGGGTGATTTTAGAATTCAATTTTCTAAGAGAATAATAATCAAAAGCACTGCTAGAAGGTTAGAGTTATTCTTAATAGCATGATCTAAGGACATGGTGGTGATTTGTTGTGATGTGATTTTTGGTTTATGTGATGTTTTTTGTCTGTTGATCCATCTTGGGTATCATACATTCTTATATGTGTTGCTTTTATCTTATTGATTATAATGATATACCGATTACTTATGAAGTATTGTTACTTAATTTCATTTTTTATAGTTATTATCAAAGAAAAAATTTCCGCCTTTTTTTTAAGCCAAGGTGCTTGTCACTAGCCCATGTGGGTCAGGAACACCCTTCATCTAGTGTGGGGGTTAATTCTGGTACCATTGAGTGGGTTATCTAGGTTGGTTCGTGATATGTTATCATAAAAATAAATATTCCATCCAAAGTATTTTTTCCTATATATAGAAATAGTGAATCCTATTCATCTATTTGAGTTTATTTTTAAAGTGTGATGGGTAGATTTTCAATTTACCTTTATTGGGTCGGTGATGGGGTTTGGGAATAATGATCAAAGCATTATCATCTGACAACTAGCATTGTAATTACCTTCCACATACACTGGGTAAAGAATCCTCCAGTTATGGGTTGGTTTATATTTAGGGTCATTATTCTTACCACATGCTCTATACATGAAATTTTATATCTACAAAGTCAAATTTTACCAATTATAAAGAACTCATATGGGGTGGGGATTCACTAGTGTCAGTACTCCTACCACCTTCAGAAGTTGTGGGATCCTACACATACTTACAATGAGGTTACGTGGATTACTTTTCACTGGTAATTTTAATTATTTTTTGATGCTATGGTATTAATGGATCATAGGGTGTGGTGTTCCCTCGATTAAAGATATTACATCATTGATGAGTAGGATCCCCCTTCATGAATTTTAACAGTGATGTGGTAGTTGGATGGCATGAGAAAAAAACAATTCTTTTATAATTAGGTGTTAGGTCCACTAGGTCCAATACCCTAAAAGGGAGGGTGAATCAGGGTATGAAAATTAATTTTTCTTCCCCTTAGGATATTGATTCATCATTAAACAACACTCCCTTCTATCTCATTCTTGTTGCAAAGTATGAACAGAATTTAAATCATACACGAGACATAACAATTTTTATTTGGTTCACCCTCATTGGGCTACATCCAACAATCATACAATGACAGTGTGTCGATGTACCAAATTCACAAAGGCTCCCAACCAATAATGGGTACAATGTTTGCGCTAAATCTTCTATGCCTAGGATCACTACCTTTACAAGCTTTAGGGTCTTCTCATTGCATTCCCAAAGGTCACTCCTTATGCCTCTTTATCTAGATCACTACCTATGGAAAGGGTCATCGTCTTCTTCATCCTTTGCTCACTGCTCTTTTAAAGGAATCCACTCACAGTTTATAGAATTTTATGTCAAACAAAGATTATAAACATGTATATCACTTCATTTAAATGAATTATTATGTCCTCAAATATAGGTAAATGCTCTGTTGATGTTCCTTTTTCACCCACAGATAAAGTCCACCTTCCCAGGTACTGTTAAATACTTAAAAATACATTCACAAACTGATTTAAAGATTTTGAAATATTCCTCTTGGAAATAGAGAACCACCTTGTTCCTATGAATACATTGTACCAATTATGGTACATGGGACACCTTTTATGAATACTACTTCTACTTCCTCAAACCTCCCTTTGTCTACAGACTGCCTCTGCCTTCACTATAAGGTACCGCCTCCATGTGCCAACTTCGCGAACCTCCCCTGTGAAACACCCACCATCAATGAACTATTATATGTTCAAATATTGTATTCGCAAACCACATTTGTATCACTACTTGTTTCTTTGTGTAACATATCTATTATGGGATACAGTTTCTTGTAAAAAACATTTATGGGATTTCCTCCACACGAACCACTTCATCCTTCGCGGAATTCTCCCTCACAAACTTCTTTCAGACTATACTAAATTCTTGGAGAAAACAGATGTTCTCTAATGATATTTAGTATCTCCTCTAATTTTTGGGATTATCACTCCTTATATAGGAAATGATCTCCACAAAATCCATTAACTCAAGATTTACCTAAGCTTTGATACTGTACAACCTCAAACGTATATTGATCCCCCTACTCTAAACTACTCCCATTCTGCAAACCATTTTCCACCACATTTCACGTACTGTATCTACTCCTATTCGGCATGATTTTCTTCTACTCTCTTGTGAACCATTATACCTTCTACATATCACATGCCCTTCACCACAAACCATTGTTGTGAACCATTTTTCCGCTCCACATATGGTTCCTACAGCCCGATACGCATCTGTGAACCATTTCCGGACATGGTACACAGACCACGTTATGAGGTATGAGGTTCCCATATTTTTCCAATTTTAATCACCAACCGTACTCATTAATGGTCATTTAGATTTTTCAACAAATAAAAACACACCCAAAACATACCAAGAGAAAACATTGATGGATTCTTTCCCAACAATATCCCCTTTGGGTTTGTAGAAAAATATTCTCATAATAGTTCTTTGCATTTTGATAATTCATTAAATCTTCTTTCTGTTTCAATTGTCATTCTATTCATGTGATTAAGATAATGATAAAGGATTTAATAAACACATACACTAAGCCCACATGAGTTATGCTCGGTGTGAGAAACAAGAGTATAATGCAAATGTCATCAATGAATCACTTAATTCCTAAGACCGACTCTTGAAACCAATCATCTGCTTTCGTAAAAAACCTCAGCTATCGTGATATGTCATATTTTATTTATCACCAATAGCATATTCAGATTTAATACTCCCCCTATGCTACAGATCCTCCAAATAGATTCAAATCATCTTCAAATCCTAATATCTTGCTGCTCCACATAACAGCTTCTCCCTATGTCATTTCTCCTCCTAAGTAGTCACACTTTCTCCCCATTTTTCAATTAACAAGAAGGGAACTTCAAGGTTTTCTAAAATAGTGTTAAGAAAAAATATTAGTATGATAAGAAAGACACACCATACCTTGGAGAGAGAGGGATCCCACATCGACACTTTTTCATGTATGGGGATCCAACTTGACTCCCAAAGCCAGTTGATGCCTTTCAAATGCTTCTTTCAGTAAGGACTTTATATGAATATCTACTACTTGTTGTTCTATTGGAACATACTCCAGCTTCGCATGCCCTTTCTCCAACTTCTCCTTGGTAAAATGGTATTCGATTCTAATGTGCTTTGTACTTGAGTAATGTACTATATTTTTTCTATGATTTATAGCACTAGAATTATCACAATAAATTATGATCAGATATTTCCCTACAAATTCCATATCATCAAGTTGTTGCTTCATCCAAAATAGCTACATTCAGGCTTGAGTAGCCATAATATATCCATCTTTTATGGTCCTCAAAGAAATGCAATCTTGTTAATTTCTCAACCAAGAAATACACAATCTTCCAAAATAAAAGGCTCTTCTGGACATTGATTTCCTATCATTCGTTGATTCGGCCTAATCTGCATCTGGATCTCCAGGGGATTTCTAGGATATATCACTGCTTAACATGTGTAAAATACAATATTAGGCCTTGTCACCATCAGTCACAACATAAATCTGATGATTTTTCTGTATTCTTTGATATTAACTGCCTTGCCTTCATTTTCACGTGACAATTTCATTTTGGGTAGCAACTATAGTATTCATCTCTTTTGAATTTTCCATTAAAAAATTTCTCAAAACTTCCTTGGAATATTTAGATTGAGAAATAAAAGTTATTCTCCTTCTTTGTGTCACCTATAAACCAAGGAAAAACATCATCTCACCAATCAGTGACATTTCGAAATAACTTTTCTTATATTCAGAAAAATATTTTCATTATGCTTCAAATGATCCACCAAATATTATGTCATTGATATACACCATCCCCATAATCCTTTAAATATAGTCATTGTTGATATAAAAATTTTAATCAACTTCACCATTCTGGAAACCGAGCTTCTTTAGAAATTGATCAAACCTTGAATACCATCCTCTTGGTGCTTAATTCAAACCATATAAATCCTTCTTCAGCAGATAGCCTTTGTTCTCATCTTTGGGAATGATAAAACCATCTGTTTTCTCAATGTAAACATTTTATTCCAGAACGCCATTCAGAAATTATGACTTTACATCCATCTAGAAAAATTTAAACTTTATTTTCATTGTTATGGCTTAGAATAATCTGATTGTCTCCAGCCTTACAAAAAGGGAATATGTCACCTCGATATCAATACCCTCTATCTAGGAGTAACATTTTCTCATAAGCCATTCTTTGTTTCAAATAAAAACACCATATTCATTCATTTTGTTATGAAAGACCGATTTTTTCCCAATGACATTCTGTTCTACTAGTATCAAACCAATCTCTCATGTTTGATTCTTCTCAATTTGGTTAAACTCTTCATTCATAGTTTGTACCCAATTCTCATCTCCAGCTACTTCATCAAAACATTTAGGTTCCACCTGTGATAAGTATGATGATAATTGAAGAGTCTTCATTCTCCTTGTCTGCACTGGTGTTGTTTTATCGCCAATTATGTTCTCTCGATCAATTTCATCTCTTATCACTAGTCTCTGGGAATACACGGATTTATTCTTATCATTTGAGTCTTCTTCTAAATCAACTTCTAATGTTGAAGTGTCTCCTACCTTTATCATCTCTTCATCATGATCCTCGTTATTTTGATCATGTATTTTTTGAATATTGTGTTCATTTTAGTCTATAGTCAAATCATGACTTTCGATTATCTTCCCTACTTTCTTATTAAAGCGTTTATATGATTTAATTTTAATTGAGTATTCAGTAAATATCCCTTTATCCCCATAGTATTCAAACTTCCTATGTTTCTCTTTATTGAGAATGAAACATTTACTTCTGAAGACTTGAATGTACTTCAATGATGGATTCTTTCCATTCCATAACTTGTATTGAGTCTTTTCCCCTTTAGAATAAAGTAAAGCTCTTTTTTGAAATGTAAACTATGGTCATCGCTTCCACTTTCCAAAATTTCATCAGAAGGTATTTATCAGTGAGCATAGTTCTGGCCATATTGTTGACAATACGATTTCTTATCTCAACCACTCCATTATTCTAGGGTGTTCTTAATACCGAAACTTGATGCATTATCCCTTTTTTTAGATAATATTCAACTTAGAAATTTGTGAACTCTATTCCGTTATCTGTTTGAATCTTTTAGATTTTCTGACCAAGCATCTTTTCACATTCCTGTCGATATCTTATAATTAAACTGAACACTTTAGATTTGTGGGTGATTATTGAAACACATAAAATTATTCTATATTCATCAATGAGGAGAACATAATATATCCTCCCCTAAATATCCCTTGGAAAAATCATCCCACACACATCAATAAGCACCAACTCAAGAAATCTTGTTGACTTTTGATCCTTTAGCTTATATTCCTTTTGAATGATCTTCCATTGTTGGTAGGCATCACACGTATGAGTACAATCATGTGACAATCTTGGGAGATTTCTAGAAACATCATATTTCACTAGATCCTCCAATGACACTTTGCTTATGTGGCCAAGATGCTTATTTCATAACTTGATTTCTTTATCCTTGGATAGAAAGCACATATCTTCTTCTCCACTCACAAGGTAGAGATTCCCTTTTGTACACTTTAATTGCAACACAACAGCACCATCCATTGACTTGATGATATATAATTTCTTTAAAAACCATATTTCATGCTCTGAGACACGCAATTGACTAATACTAAGCAAGTTGTGACTGATCCCATCAACAACCAATACATCTACTATTCTCATGAATTTTCCTCCAAACTTGGATTTTTTTGAACCAATAATTTTCAATACCTCATCATTAACAAATCTTATGATAAATTCTTTATCATACATAATTCCAGTCACTAGATATTTATTTCCCATCATATGGGAAGTGAATCCACTATCAATGATCTATATCCTAGTGAGATCTAATGCCTTGAACGCGATTTCAACAACCACCACCTGATCTGCCCTTTTATTTTTGACCCCTGTATTTGACTTCATATATGACATGGAATGGTAATCATGATCTTCCTCATTATATCACAACTAGAAAATGGATCTACTACCGTGGACCGATAGCCACGGTTTTAAAACCGTGGCTATAGGCCTATTTTATGTGGCTTATATCCATGGTTTTCAGAACCATGACAATAGCCCAAGGCTATTCCCATGATTTTCAAAACTGTGGCTATAGGCCAATTTTTTCAAATCACTGTAGCAATGGGTCTCCAAAACTGTGGCTATAGGGTTCCCGCGCTTCCACGATAACAAAAATTCCCTCCAAAAATTAGGCAGGAATCCCTATTGCCACGATTTTGATGATATTACCATGGTTTTTATTAATATATATGTCATAATATATATATATATACATGAATTCTGGCGCGGTGTAGTGGTAAGTGCACTAGATTGAAAATTGTAGGTGCACAGATCTAAAACTGCTAGAGGCATTTTTGATTTAGGCTATTACCACGGTTTTCTGAGGCTATAGCTGAAGTTGAAATCATGGTAATAACCACCTATAGACACGTTTTAAACCATGGATATAGGTCAATCACCACAGTGGCTAGTTTGGAGGCCTATTTCCACAGTTTTCAAAACAGTGGAAATATGTCGGGACCTACTGCCACGTTGATAGCGGCCAAGGTTGGCCAAAACCATGGCTGTAGACTGTGGACATGGTTGGCCAAAACCATGGTCGTAACCTATGGCCACGGTTTTGGGGCTTATTACCATGGTTTTGAACCATGGAAATTCCCCTTTTTTATGTTGTGTATGACGGACCAGCTTCAACCTTTAGAGCTTCAAATCAATTTTGAATTTTTAGCCTTCTTGAAGATACATTTGGCTGTTACTTATGAAGAAATTTAGTCTACCTCCAAATAATACTCATTATTTTTTATTTGAAATAACTTTCCATATGTTCGAGTCATTTACATGTAAAACAATAAATATAAAATGATGACCTAGAACTTTGAGCTCTGTATGACCAACTTTGTTGGTCTTGTTCCCTTTGGTACATATTTTCTATAGAACGTACATTTTGAAATTGTCCCATTTTACCACAACAATAGCATATCATGTGAGGTACAATCATGTGTGGTAATGATGCACCACTATTTGGGACTTGGGTTCTCTGAATCTTCTGATTATTATTATTACTAAATTAAATATTAAATCTTGGAGTGGGTGATTGTTGGCTAACTTGAACCATAACTACTTTCTGTTTTAGATCAATCCTCATACCAGTGTTATCATTCAAAGTTAATTGACGCATTTGTTTTGATGGACCACTCTGCTCAAATCTCATCTTCTTTTTTTCCTGTATGATCTTATTTTCTGATGTCAAACCAAGAGTTTACAGTTTCTCTTAACCATTAATTATTATTTGCAGACTAATAACTTCCTCTTCTAGTTCCCTGATATGTTTGATTTGATATTTTCCTGTTTCAGTTAAATAATCAATTTCTAATTTCTGTTCTTTAATTTTGATTTTGTACTCAACCAGGTTTTTTGATATTTCTCTCACTGAAGACCTCGTCTTTTCAATTTCTGCATTCAACTCATAATTCTCTTCTTTCGGTTGCTACATTTAGAGTTTGGGATCACGAACAACATTGTCATCTTTCTTTATCTGGGCTATCAAAATATCCACCTCTTCAAGTGTATCTTTTAATTTATCCTAAAGATGAACTCATCATTCAATTTCCCCTTCTTCATTGTCAATTTATTCTCTTATTAAAAAAATTCCGATAACATCTACAAAATCATCTACTTTATGATCCTTTCAGTACTCCAACTCTTCTACCTTGGATTCTTATAAACATTCATCTTCTTTTGAAAGCAGATGTTTCTTTTTGAATAACTTTAATTTATTACTTTTCCTACCTTTTACATTTAATTAAAAATTCTTTTGTGGAATTTCTTCATTGTCTTCATTATCGTCATCAGACTTTTTAAGAAATTCTACTACAAAATTTCTAATCTTTCCACATCTAAATCATGAAAATTAAAGTTTGCCTTTGAAACTCCCTTTTCCCCTTTGCAGATTTGAGAAGAGAAATGACATGACATTATCCAAATATTCCTCTTTTGGAATATCTTTAATAGAGATATTCTTCTGGGCATTGAATACCACTTCTTTGGTTGTCCCCTCTTCCACTGCATTATTATCATCATTTCTCATTACATATGCTACATGGGTACTGTATTGGTTATCTACTATCAGCTCCTAGAGTTATTTTTCTTCCAACACTGAAACATCTAGATTGAACTATAGTGGAAGTTTCCTCAAGATACGTTTCAAAATCTTTATATCTTCAATGAATTCTCCAATACCCTCCATGTCTTCCAAAATAACATTTACCCTATCAAATAATGAATCAATAGTCTCATTGGGGTTCATTCTGTTATCCTCTTACTTGTTCCATAGAACCTACATCTTTGCTTCTTGGACTTTTGTGTCATCCTTATAAAGGTTCAACAAATTTTCTCATATAGCATGTGTTGTTTTATATGAAATCACCTTCGTATAAATTTAATTTGATAGGGATCCACCAAAATCATTGATCTCTTTAGAATCAGCATCCAATTACCTTATTTTGTCTTATGATAAAGTAGAACTATTGATGTGAGTTGATATTCCACGCATAGATATTGTGAAGAAATTTGTCCCTATTGATTGGAGGTAGTTCTACTTCCAATTATTCCATAGTTAAAAATTATTTCCATCGAAGATCATAATACTTATATTATTAAACACCTCAATTTATTCTTCTGAGAAATAATCATTAGCTTTCATCCATTCCCTCTGATACTAATTGTTAGGTCAATTAGGTCGAATACCTAGAGAGGGGGTGAATCAGGGTATGATAGATTAAAATTTATTCCCTTTAGGATCATGTTTAATAATTATGAAAGAAATATATTCTCTATCATTCTCGTTGTAAAGTATGTACAGAATATTAATCATGCATGATACATATCAATTTTTACTTGGTTTACCCTTAATGGGATATGTCCAAGGAGTATAAAATGACAGTGGGTCGATGTTCCAAATTCACTAGGGCTCACCGCCAATAATGAGTACAAAATTTTGTCCAGATATTCTATGCCCGGACTCACTACCCTTCCATGTTTTAGGGTCTCCTAAGTGAATTTACAAGGGTCACTCATTATACCTCTTTCTATGGATCACTACTCGTGGAAAGTGTTATAATCTTCCTCTTCCTTTTCTCACTTCACTTTTAAACGAATCCACTAATAGTTTATATACTTTTTGGTCAAACACAGTTTATGGATATGTAGATCCCTTCATTTTCAGGAATTCTTACATCTTAAAATATAGTTAGATGCTCTGTTGATGTTCTATTTTCACCCACAGATGAACTGTCCCTTCCCAGCTACTGTTAGATACCGGAAAATACTTTCACAAACTGATTTAAATCTTTTTCAAGATTCTTTGTGAAAATCACAAACCACCTTTTCCACCGCATACTTTGTGCTAGGTATGGTACGCAAAACACCTCCTCTGGATATCACTTTGGCTTTTGAAAACCTCCTTTCATCTGTGGACTACCTCCACCTTCACAATCACGTACCACCTATGCATACCGACTCGGTGAACCTCTTCTGTGAAACACCCTCTATTCACAATATGTTATCTATTTACGGACTACCTTCACAAACCACTTTCATATCACGCCTTCTTCCTATGCATACTGCATCCTTTACGGGATATAGTTTCGCAAAAAAAACATCAGAAGAATTTCATCTGCACGAACCACGGTATCTTTTGTGGAATTCTCCCTCACGAACTTCTTTCAGACTTTTCCAAACTACTAGAGCAAAGAGATGCTCTCTTATGATATTCACTCCATCCTCTAATCGGTGGGATTAGAGATCCTTACATATGAAAATATATCCCCAAAAATGATAATCTAGTATTTACAAAATCAATGATTTAGTACTGCCTCCACTTCATACAGATCATCCTGCCGTGAATTGCAAACATTCCACGATCCATTTTTTCACTACGGTCCACTTACTTCCTTTGCTCCTACGTGGTAACATTTTCTTCTTCCATCCCATGAACCATCACGACTTCTGCAAATGGAACTCCCATCACCTCAAACCGTTGCTGCAAACATTTCTACCGCTCTACATACCATTCCCTCTGCCTAATACACACCCACAAACCATTCCCATAGAAGGTACTGGGACCATGTTCTGAGGTACACGGTTCCATTATTTTTCTATTTTCATCATAGTTCTTCATTCCATTACTCCTATAATGAAAACCTACCTTTACCAGTCACAAAGTCCTGGTTTTTTTACCAAACAATTTGGAAAACAATAGAAAACTATGCCACCATAAAAAACATGTCTTCGAAAAACACCAACAATACTCATTCGCGGTCACATGGATTTTTCAACAAACACAAACACACCCAAAAAATACCGAGAGGACATATTGAGGGATTTTATACCAACATACTGATTCCACATCACTCTTGGGTTTTCTTTTGAGATAAGGTACACATATGGATATCACCATCTGTCTGACTATATTCATATAGGATCCCAGTTAAATATTATATATATTTTTTGACCCCTAATTACTCACTCATGCCATGGATCTGAGTTGAATTTTTTCATCTATTTTTTCCTTGAGGATTTGAGGGAGTCAAACTAAGTATGATTATAATCGTGCTAATATGGAACTTAAGACCACATATTTCATTTATATACAGATCATACATGAGTTTAGAGATAGTATTAGTAGATGTGGAGTCGGTGTGGCTCATTTGGAGTTGATTCCCAGGGATGTAAGATGGATCTTTTTTGTCGTTCATGGTGGTGGTAACTATTTTGGTTGGGGATCATTCCAGGAATATACTATGTGAGGGGGAGTTTTCTTATGTCTTTTGTTTATTATATTTAGAGGCTTATAATTTGTTCAAATACTTTATTTTTTCCATTTTATAGTGATACATTTGTACATGATTCTTCATGAATGTGTTATATAAAGTTTATTTTTATATATACGCATCATCATACCATCATTAAAATTTATTTTATGAATTAAATATATATTTCTATTACATGTTGATTTAATATAAGGGCTCCCAGTTAATGTTATATTCTTACTGAGTGCTATTTACCATCACCTAGCCTATTGAAGGTGGGTTTGGGGTGGCACTCTGATCTTATAGTCATCCCGGGTGAGGCCTGAGGGGGTTAGGTCATGTCAGGTCCATCCAACACATTTCATACTGAACCATGTGTTTTAGGGCTATTTAGGAAGTCTGTATATAGAATTCATGTCTTTTTCTTAATTATTATTTAGATTTTTAGCATTAATTTCACTCATTATGTTTTACATATAATATTTTTTATTTTTTTGAGAAACTTAATGTTTTGGACTAGAATATGGGAAAATCATATGGTCAAATAATTACTATGAATGGTCTAAAAAATAGTTTGTGGAATATGTATCCCATTATATGAAGCTTCTACTGATCATCACATGGGTCTAACATGATTTACTAGATCATATGATGAAACTATGTGCAGTTGTAAATTTTTTCATATTTTAGATTATGATTGTTTTTTGTTTTAAATTGTTATTACTCTTTTAAATTATTAATTGTAGTTGAGTAGAGATCATTCAAATGAATTATTTATGTTGTGAGCATTGGTTTCCCTGGTTAAATTATGATAAAAAAATTGGTGTATTTTAAATAAAAGAGTTTTCAATTTAGAATTTAATAATTAATTCAAAAAATTTGAATGTTTCAAAGGTTGAATTTCATAATTTAATAGATATTGTTAAATGTAGTGAAATTTAAGTGTTTTTTTTGTTTTAAAAATAATATAAAATGATTAGAAATAGAGTATTTGTAAAATGGATTGGAGATTGTATTATATATAATAATAACAAAAAAATTCCACTATGTTAAAGGTTTTATTTTAACATGTTTTAAAAAAGAAATTTTGAATGTTAGGAAGTATAATAAGGCGTTTTTTCACATATATACATATTTATTTCAAAATTAGTTTCCATAAAACCATTTTATTACATATTTTTTACATTAAGAATATTTTTAATTATGTTCAAAATGAGATTAATATAATTTCATAAGAGTAAATTTTTGGGATTTTTAGGTTTTAGATTTCAATAAGTAAATTTTGGTCATTTTTAGAGTGTAAGTAGAAGTTAATTGTTTCATTGATATTTTTTCAATTGTTTATTTTTTGTTTTTATTGTTTCAATATTTGGTAATATTGTTTATTTGGTTTTTGAATTATTATTATTTTAGAATAAAGTCCCACCATGTAAATTGGATGTTAAAGAGGGATATATGGGTGATTTAATATAAGTGGGACCTTCATTTGATCAATGTTTATTTTAAATAGATGTTCTATTATCTTTGGTTGTAAATAATAGTTTACTTCCTAGAATAGCTAAAACTAAAGAATATTTTCATGAGTTTTAAAATTTGATTCATATTCTCTTCCGTGGGAATTAATATTCCCATAAATCATAAGAGTGGTTGGGGAATATTGAGAAAAACTCCAACTATTTTTAATGATAAGGTTCTATTAAGATAACGTTTTCCACATTTAAACATTATTTTCAAAGTTGGAAGTGGTCATGTATGGAGTGTATGATGTGATTAATATTTCCATGATACTTGGATATGATGAAACAGACTCTAATAATGGAAAGATAAAGAAGATTAAGTCAAGATAAATAGGTGGTGGTCTTAAGATTCCATCATATTTCTTTACATTAGCATCTTCTGGTAGTATGTACTAGGTATTTCATCAGTGAGATAATTCATGTCAAAATAATAATTCATATAGGTAATCTCTTAAAACCCTCTATAGTTGTGTCCAGTTGGGTCATCTATGAATGTTTTGTAGAGTAGAATCATCTAAGATAATTAAATCCAAATTTACTCTTTCATAAGATATTAAAAATAAATTTTATGAACCTGATGTTGATGTGATGGATTCTTGAGGTACTTCTTAATATATTTTTTTACTTTTTGATATTTTCATTGTTGATTATTTATTTTTTGTGTATCAAATTTTGAATAAACATTTGAAGCCTCTTATTTTTTTTCTTTATTGTAGTGAAATTGAAATTGTAATGAAAAGTGTATTGAAATCATCTATAGATTGATGATGTCATAAATTTGGTATCGGTTTATTCGCACTCATTTTATAAAGAAAATTAGTTTGTGAAAAACAAACTATGTCTACTTATCTTATGCATATCCCTTAGGAAAAATTTATTCATTTTAGAATCCAATATATTAGATTAATTTTTAATATAGTGGGGAGACCACTATAGTTTATATCCTTTTGTAGTGAAAAATGTCTTGCCATATCTTATGTTTAACTATATATATTGGAATCAAGTGAATGTTTTTTTCTGGACATTCATATTTCTGATAAGTAATAAATTTTTTGATTGTGTATATAGATGTTTTCTTTAGTATTTTTTCAATTTTTTTTAATATAAATTATCTTGGTGACTGTTTTTGAGTCTCTAGGTTTTATATTTTCATCTTTAATGATAAATTTAAACCACATATATTCTTTGATCAATATTTTCAAAATATCATTTCTAGGGAAATAAAGTGATATTAATGGGAATATTATCACATTCCGATGTCACTTTTTCATAGTATTTTATTTAATTATAATTTATTTTTAATTTACTATTCCTTAGTAGTTAATTTTTAGAACTTTTTAAAAAAACATAGTAGATATTCATTGCAGGGTAATTTCATAATTAGTGGAAACCATGTTGTTTAATATTACATGTAATATTTCCAAAATATTATTGGAACATGGTTAGAAATAACAATGAAAATTAATCACAAGTAGAGTTCTATTCTAGTGTATTCCACACAGTTATGAGAAAGTATGTGGTCAAACTATAAGGAATGTAGAGTTCAAAGTGAGAAATTTCTTTTTAGTTATCATATGGCTTTCCAAACCATGAGACCAAACAATGTGAGCTACCCAGTTTTTAAAATATTAACATTATTATAATAACCCCTTTAATTTAACACTCTTTAGGGACTTCCCTTACTTTATTCAACATTTCCAAGTCCCCATAAGAATCACCCCTTATCCTTCCCGGCACAAGGGCTTGGACTCTTTGGATTACTCAATCAATTCTTTCTATTTTCTCTAAGAAAGATTCTCAAATTTATTCATATATTCTATTCACACTACTCTTTCCTTTTTACCCCTAATATGTTCATGGAGACCTAGGTCTTGGTGATTCTTCAAGTTATTTTTTATTTTCCATTATATAGGGTAGGTAATGATCTTATAAAGGTTCTTAAATACTCCTTGGGTTTTATTAGCTTCATCACACACCTTTTTCATTAGATTCAACTATCTACGGTAGGTGGATCCATTGATTTTACATTCAATTTAATTCTAATAATGAGTGATTACTTTTAACCCTTTCATTTTATGATTTAATAGTTATACTAATTATATATCAATTAAGACATTTATATAATGTACAACCTCAAAAAATTATAACCCCATATATCATATCAATTCAGTGGCCCATGATTCGAATTTTATCAAGACTTGTCACATTTATGTGTACTACTTACTTCATGACTATATTTGGTAAACAATCATGTCAATCATATCACATTTTAATCTTAAATATATAGGTGGAAAAATCATTATAAAATTCATCATATGAACCATCCGAACTATATTTTTCTAGGAATGATAAATGTGTTCAAAATATTAAATCACATATAAGAATATAATTGTAAAAGTCACATTTGAAGTTGTAATATGATATCTCTATATTATGCCTATAAATACATTTTTTAAGGTATATAATTTCCATCGCCTATATGGATATCATACCATATGATATCCTTATAACGTACATTATGATGTAGGCTAACATGTATCATATAAACATGTGTATTTGGGGAATGTCTCTATCAATCATTCACTTTCAATAAAACCTAAAATACTTCGTACCATTCCACCTTATATCATATTATATACAATATCATTTGAAGACATTACAAAAAAATTACTTTTATATGTTTTATAAAACACATTAATAAAGTTATCATAAACTTCACTATGCATCACATCATATGAAATAATTGTTTGATATTAATCAAAAAATCATTTTAGATGAATTATAAAACACAATTATAGTACCTCTATAAATATTATAAAAATTCAATCCCCATTCAATAAAACACATCATTTAAAACTTTATACCTTTATATTGAAGAAATAAAATATTAATTCCAAAATTCGTATATGTTAGTAAAGAGTGTTCTCTATAAAAAAACCAGGGCTACTCAAGCTACAATTGGATCAAGAATGATCTCTATCAAACACATGCACCTTGATGTGTGTGTTCACCATGTGTGTCATTGACATGTATTCATGATCATACGATCAATTTTTTCATGAAATAAAGTTTACATTAGACATTGAATATTTCAATCTATAATAGTTACTTATAATTTCTAAATTTTTAGAGAATATAATGGCCAGTTGGATTAATACATCACATTTCATTCACCATGATGGAAATTTCTCCTCATATAATAGATAATCACATCACATGTTACTTATCTAGGTAAACTCATATATTAATTGGGTTTATCTAAATTGATGGAATTTTTTCATACTCATGATACAAGAGGGAAAATTTCAAAAATTAATTAAAATATACAAGTGACATGATTAGAAACATACCCAACCATACTTGATTATGTCAGCCTCATGCGTGGCATAAGAAGGGTATCAAAGAATGAATTTTCAAATTCTAGGTATCTTTTCTAACCTCATGTCATAGAGAAATACAAATATGAAACTCACAACTCAATTTCACCATATATTTATTGTGTGGAACTCTTTTTAGTATACATTGCATGTCATATAGATCAAAAAACTATTTTTAAATCTCATGAAAATATTAAATACATCAATATAAAATCCTACTCACACTATACTTAATGTTTTTCATCATCTATAATATTTCATTTCAAATATTAGTTAAGGATAACTCATAGTCATAATTTTTTAAGTAAATTATTATTCACTTCATGTGTTAGATGAAACTAACATGAATGAATAAAAAATTAGAGACTTCTGAAAGTACGGAGGATTGTCGCCTATCGACCGTTCAATGTTCTGATGCTCTGCTAATGTATATAGCATCACTTGGGTTGAATCCTTATTGATGATACTTTTTAATAGTCGATTGTTTTTACTTGATTGTATTTTGATTGGGGAGTTTTTTTGAAAAATTAAATGATGTGATTAATTATTAGTTCCTGATTTAGCAATTTTATAAATATTGGGCTGAGTTCATTTTTAAGGACTAAAGCTTGTGATTTCCTTGAGCTTTGCTTTATATTGCATTTAAATTAACACCCACTTCACAAGATAAAATTGATTGGAGTTACTAAGTGTTAAAGCTTAAATCCAAACCATAAATTAACTTGGGGATCGAATATCAATCAAATATTGTTTATGGTAGTGTATTTATGGTTCCTAGAATCCATGTAAACCAGAAATTAATCAATACAAGTCATTAATCCATGACATGTTAAGTACAACATACACAATGTTAAATTAAAGAATACTCATCGAGAAAAATCTCTCAATCACTTAACATCTATAAATAATGACTCACCCCAGTGGTGATTTACTCAGACATTAAGATGGTTATTATCCTGGTAATATATGATTTTGATTGTGAATTATAAATAGAACAAAAAGAATGGGATAAGAAAACAGTAGTTCATCGAACACACATGATCGTTGAAGAGAGTTTAAAAAAGAATACTTTTGATTGAATGAGGAAGAAAAAGAAGGTAAGGGGTTTTAACATGATTTAAATAATTTTAAGAACATTAATATTAAACTATATAAGGTGGATGAGAATAAGATATATTGAAGAAGAAACTTTCATTAAAACAGAATTACAAAAAAAATACTTACTAGATTACAACAGTGAAGAACACAAAAGTAAATAAAAACCAAGAGAGGAAGAAAGGTCTATCTAGTGAAAACATTAGTATGTGAGGTCCTCAAAAGCCTTTTTTCAAGGCTTTGGTCATTCCAATATATTCTCCTCTATTCTAAAATTCCAACTCAATGTAAGGAGAAGACAGGGTTGTATTTATAGCCCAAGGAGGTGGACTGTTTGCATTGCAAATCTTCCCTTCAATGTGAATCATCGATTTGGCCATACCGATAGCTAAATATCGAGATATTATCTTCTTCCAAGTTGTATATATTTATTTTTAATTTAATCCATCATAATTTAGTGGAAATTAGAATTTTTGAGCCAAATATATGGTTATTTTACTAAACATTTTTCACATGTCCATTGTAATCAACACTTTTTCAAAGGCTGAGATGTTAATGGTTTTTTGAAAAGGAAGATACACTCAAATAGATTAACTTTATTATAAAAAGTTTTCTGATCATATATTATCTTTCACACTAAAAAATACCAGCTTTATTTGGATATTAAATAAGGATAAAATTCAGAAATAGTGTCTTGATTTTTATTCCTGGCCAGAATGGTGGGCTAGAATTCAAAGCTTCATTTGGGCCCCTTGTTTTTGCATTTTTTCCTTTAAATTTTTATTCTTGACTACTTAAATTTTTATATGAATGTTTTTGGATAATTAATTAATTTAAATTATGGATTTATCTCAGTGATTCAACCTTCATGGATGGTGCAGTTTCTTGATAGATTATGTGGGCCTTCTTGTGTGGTTCATATGACCCTTCAAAAGGTAGAATTGGCCAATGATTCCTTCTAATGATATGTGGGAAATGGAATAAGGAATACTAAAAAACAAAAACCACACAAGTTATAACATTAGAGTGAAAGTTATTATTAAACTAGTAAGCTGACTTGAATCTGGATGAATTCAAAGAGTGCTTAAAAATTTTAATTAATAGTTAAACATTAATATTTCACAAAAATTATGCACATCTCATATGAAATCAGTAAAGGGGTTATATAGAAAGGTATGAAAATATTAATAACATCAACTCACCCAAACTTAGTCTCATTCATGTCCTCATGTACAAAAAATATAAAACCATGACAAAAATCATTTTCACTCACCAACAAATATTAAAATATTGTTTTCCCTAATCCGGAGAGGTTTAGACCATTTCACTTTTCCATATTTAATTCAACCAAAAACTTTTATTGAAAAAATATTCTAAAAACAATTCATTTTTTCATGCTCAAATTTAGAAATGGAAAATGTGGACACTCAAAACTCACACCTCTCAAGATGATAAAATTCATTAATGGAGGTTCACTCTTTCACCCACCAAAAGTGAAAACCATATAGTTTGAAAGATCTATCAGCTTCAATTACTTATCCTAAGGTGTAAAATAAAGAATAGGTCTTTTTAAAAGGTTTTTTATGTGGCTATGGGATGGTGGGAATTCAGTATTCAAAAGATAGAAAGAGGGCTAAAACACAAACATGAAAAAAGCAATGCACTATATTTTTTTGAAATGAAACATGGAAAGAAATGGAAACACATATTTAAAAGGAAACAATTGTGTGATTAAAGACACAAAAGTGGCAATAAATTTGAATGTAATGACAAGATGTAATATTTACAAAACACAAAACTTCTCCCAATGACATATATGTTAATTTTTTTCTTTTCTTTTTTCTTCATTTTTTTCGAAATTTGAACTTGAAAAAATCTCACACTCATATCCCAAACCATTATCGATATCCTAATGACACTAATTATATTATTTATAACAAGATAAAAGGTTGGGTAAGAGTGGTTTTTGACCCACCCACGAAACAGACCATTCTTATTTTCATTTTTTTGTTTTCTTTTTTTGATTTTTTGAACAATTTTCAATATCATTTGTATAATACAAACATATATACATTCCCAAAACCCACTAAAGGAAAACCAATACCCCACACAAAAATAGATGCATTCCCTCAAGCATATGATAACATGGTGAAATCAACAAAGGTTTCCCAAAATGAAATACATTCCCCCAATACTTAAATTTTAAAAAAAATTATGCAATGAAAATCCATGTTGATATTGGGTGGTGTAAGGTATTGGTCTTGTAATGTGGCTATCAAAGAAAAGTTTTTCATAGGCTCTAAGGGGCTTTCAAAAGGTGTATTAATGTACTGTTAATGGGAGGCTATTTTTCCCTTATAATTATTATGTGGTTTATAAAATTCATCTATCATATTAATGCACACAAAAGTAGGAAATTCATTTCGAAGGTCCACAAACTCAAGACCCACAAATGGGGGAAAACACATATTTTGAAAATATTTCTATAGGTTTTCTTGCCATGAAATAAAAAATTTTCCTCATGGGTGGGGGAATTCATTTTCCAAATCAAAAATTGAGCATTCAATTTTTTTTGGTTTTGATACAATATTCTTTATCAAAATTTAAGAAGAAACCACAAAATTTTTTAGATGAAACCATGTATTTTGACTCCCCAAAATGATTGGACAAAAATTAAAAATTGTAAGGTGATTAAGTATGACTATTGATTTTTCATATTATTTTAAATTATTTTTTAATGTTTTTCTAGGTTTTGTTTTTTGTTTTTTATAAGGACTAACACACAAAAAAGAATAAGATTAAATAAAAAAAGTATGATGAGGAAAGTGGTAAAAAAAATGAGAATGAGGGAGGAAGAAGAAGAAAGAGTGTGTTTGTGTGTGTTCATTTGTGTGAAGAGGAATTAAAGGTAAAGGGGTTCCACTTGTTTGGATTTGGTGGGTCATCGTCTCCATCCAGTGGTGTGTTTACTGTAGAAGTTTTGGATTCGATGGAAGTCAATGTGGTTCCCAAGATGTGTGTCCTCTCATGGTAATGATTTAACTGATGTCCATTAACCGTGAATGTCCTTTTTAAAGAGGGGTCTTGGACTTTCACTGCACTAAATGGGTAAACATTATTAATAACAATAGAACCATCACAATGAGAATTAAGATTACATAGGTTAAGTCGAAATCAAGAATTTAAGAGCATTACCTTTTCACCTTCATGAAGTACCTTTAATATGATGTGTTTTCCAGGGAATGCCTTGGAATTTTCATTGTAGATATTGTAATTCTCATAAGAATCGAGTCGAAGCTACTCCAGTTCATCGAATTGTAATAATCTTTCTTCGCTAGAGGGTAAGGACCAATCTGGAGGTTGGATTATTGGGGAAAATGTAAGAGTAGTTTTGATTTCAATTAATTCTCTCTTTAAAACCACATAGAAATGGAAAGTGACATCATTTTGGAGTAACCGAGTCAGAGGTAGGTAAATCCTACTAAAGTTATGGATGAATCACTGATAGAAACCAGCATGACCGAGGAATGAATATATGTTTTGAATAGAAGTGGGTTCAGGAAGTGATTGGATCACTTCAATTTTGTGAGGATCAACTTCAAAACCCTTTTTTGAAACTATGTGACCTAGAACAATCCCATTTGCAACCATGAAGTGACATTTTTCATAAGTTAACACAAGGTTACACTTGACACGCTTTTCAAGGACTACAAAGAGTGAATTCAAGAAATATTCAAATGAATCACCATAAATGGTAAATTCATCCATTAAGACCTCCATGAAATGTTCAATGATTTTAGAAAAGATACTCATCATACACCTCTAGAATGTTGTACGATCATTACAACTACCAAAAGGAAATATCTTATAATCATATGTTCTAAAGGGGCATGTGAAAGTTGTATTTTCTAGGACCTAAGGGGAGATCAGGATTTGTAAGTAGCCAGTGTATCTATCAAGAAAGCAATAGTGTGACTTTCTAGCTAATATTTCTGTCATTTTATCATGGAATGAAAGAGGGTAATGATATTTTCGTGTTTCAACATTCAATTTCCTATAGTCGATGCACCCACACCATTTTTCTTCACTCGAGTTGCGACTATCTCACCGTATTCATTTGTGACAACAGTTATCCCACCCTTTTTATGTACTATTTGAGTTGGACTAACCCATTCACTATAAGAAATTGTGTAGATAATACCATCTTGAAGAATCTTGGTGATCTCTTCCCTAACTACCTCAAGTATAAGTGGATTAAGTCTTCTTTGTGATTTTATAATTAGTTTGGATGATTCCTAAAGATGGATGTGATGCATGAAAAGTTCAAGGTTGATTCCTGGTAGGTCATATAGGGTCAAACCTAGGTTATTTTTGTTTTCCTCTAATACCTAAACAAGTTTGGACTCCTCGGTTTAAGTAAGTGTAGTAAAGAAAATGACAGGATAAAAGTTATCATGGAAAAGGAATCCATATTTCAGGTGTGTAGGAAAAGTTTTCAGATCAGTCTCATATTTTATTTTTGGGTTGTATAACTCCGGAATGGATGAAGGGATTTCGATTACTTTTGATTCATTTTTTTAATGTTTTCCAAGGTGGGGCAAATAGATATAGAGTTGATGTGGCATTCAAGAGAGTTTTCAAGATCCTTTAGGTTTAGAGTCTATGAATGAATGTTCCAAATAAAATTCACCATTTATGACTTGGTTAATCATGGTTAAGATTTCAAAAGATCCTACCTCATTAGAACAATGATGAACATGAAGGAATGGGGTTCAATTTACTCTTAGAAGTTTCCTCGGAAGCATGGATTAAGAATGTAGAGTGATCATCATATGGGTATCACATGGCTTGTAAAATTCTGAACTTTCCCTATTGGTCACCAAATTCCATAGATAAGATGCCATAATGGACATCAATCTTGGTTTTCTCTATCATTAGGAATGGTCTTCCCAGAATTAGGTGAGATCGAGAATAGTTTGTGTCACCTTCCATGTCAAGGACATAGAAATCAACAGGGAAGATAAGATCATTGACACAAACAAGGACATCCTCAATTATACCCTCAAGACTAGCAGTGATTCAATTTTCCAATTGAATGACAACACCCATTGGATGTAGGGTAACTAGACTAAGATAGGATAATATGGGTTTGGGAATGACATTAATTTATGCTCCTAGGTCTATGAGTGCATCATTAACGTTGGAACTTCCAATTTGGCATGGAACCGTAAAGGTCCCCAGATCATTTCACTTTATGGTAATAGACTGCTGGGTGGAAACATTTTCAATGGTCCTAAGTTGCATTTTGTGGGTGAAAAATTCTTTAAGAAACTTGGCATACTTAGGGATTTGTTTTATGGCATCTAATAGGGGTATGTTGACTTAAACATGTCTAAACATGTCAAGAATTTTAGGATCGGGTTCAAAGGACTTCTTTGGCATAGAAACATCTTGAGGAAAAGGAATTGGGTTCCTAAATGGAATGGAAGGAGATGAGATAATGGCTACTGGTTCCTTTTTAATTTTATTTTTTATTTTCATTTTATAGGACAACATTAAAAGGGGGTTGGAGGACTTATCATGAGGCATAACAATTTTATTTCCTGATATAATTGAAATTTCACTTACATTACCCTTAAGGTTGGGTAATGATTGAGTTGGCAGTTAGGAATAATTTTATTTTTGTTTCTAGCTCAAGTGGGATGAAAGTTGACCAATTTGGGTTTCAATGTTTTTAAGGATTGAATGGGTGAAGGAGGAAAGATCTTCTAATGCACATTCGCATGGTTTCTTGGAAGAAGTGGCTTGTACCGGATTGGGATTACCTTTATTTTTGTTCTTGGGAAAGTGATTGTATTTATTTGGGAATTGGGAAGGCTCACTTGGATATTGGAACTCAAAAGGAGGAAGAGGAGGATTTATCCTTTGAGGATGAGGAACAAAAGGGTGAGGTTGTTGGATATTACCAACACCTTGACCATATTGAAATTGGTATGGGTTTTGAGTAGGTAATTTAGGGGAATGAAAAATGGGATTACCATACCTCAATCCTTGGTTGAAGGTAGAAGAGAAGGGCTCAGAGTGGGGTTGGTTGAAGTTTCTAATGAACTGAACTGATTTTTGAGGGTTGGTGTTCCTATGAGCATATGTTACATTGAGATCTATTAGTCCAGTTGAATCAGATGGATCCTCTTGAAGGGTTAGACATGTCTCGGTTGGATGATATGGGGACCTATAGATTCCACAGTTCTTGATAGGTCCAGGGAATAGAGATTGTGGAGAATATGAGGTCGGGGCTTTGGACACCACAGTTAGTTGTCGCACAAGACCTGTAAGTCCACTCATCCACTATGTCATCTTGTTCGGCTCTATTGAATGACTATCTTGGGCTTTATTTACTTGATCATGTTCTCAAGTATGTAATTTTTTTGTGTTTTCATCAATGTTTCTTATGGGATCTCTTGCAGCTATGGGAGTTTTATCAACAACAGCACCGCCACTTGCGGCATCAATGAGTGTTCTCTCCATATCCAATTACCCCTCATAGAAGTATTGGATCAGGATTTGGTCAAGGCTTTGGTGATATGTTTGGTTGTAACAAGATTTTCTAACCACTCCAGGTAATCATGTAGTGATTCATTTTGGAATTGATGGATACCACTTATTTCCTCTCAGATAGAAGCAGTATGAGAAGTAGGATGGAATTTCTCTAAGAAGAGTCACTTCATGTCATTCCATGTGGTTATGAAACCAAGAGGGTGGTAGAATATCCATGACTTGGCAAGGTCAGCTAAGATTAAGGGGAATGCTGGGAGTTTTATTTGTTCCTTACAAACCCCTTGAGGCTTCATGGTAGAGCACACCACTTGGAACTCTTTAAGGTGGTGATGTGGATCCTCACCAGCTAGCATGTAGAAATGAGGAAGAAGATGACCCAAACCTAATTTGAGTTTAATGTCAGTCAATAATTTTGGATATTGAATACCAATGGGTTGGCAATGGCAACAAGTTCTTTAATGGTTTCTACCCCAGGATTGGCCATATCTAATTTAATTGTTTGGACAAGGACAAGTTCTTGAATGATTTGATTATCTCTTATGTTCCTCCTAAGTGGACGAAGTGTTTGCTCAATTTCCGGTTCAAACAAATCCAAGGGATTTTATGGGATTCTGCATGTCATTTAGAGATATTTTATAATAAAGATAAAGATGGGGTTTTCATTGTGTTTTTTCCGTTTATGATTTTTATAAAAAGGCGGGTTTTTAAATGTGTTTTTTTTCGATTTTATTTTAAATTTGGTTTTTCTTACAATAACTAGAAACTAACGACTACTTAATTGCACCATCCCCAGAAATTGTTACATTTGAAAGCATGGATGATTTTGGCTAATCAACCATTCAAAGTTCCAATGCTCTTCTAATGTGTATAGCAACTCTTGGTTCAAATCATCGGCGATGATACTTTTTAATAGTCAATTTTTTTTAGTTGATTGTATTTCGATTGGGGAGTTTGTCTATAGAGATTAAATGATGTGATTAATGACTATTGTTTTATTTAACAATTTGATAAATATTTGGGTGAGTTAATTTTTATGGAGTTAAGCTTGTCATTTCCTTGAGTTTTTCATTATATTGTATTTAAATTAACACCCACTTCACAAGATAACGTTATTTAGAATTATAAGTGTTAAGGATTTAATCAAAACCTTAAATTAACTATGGGTTCTAATATCAATTATATCTTGTTGATGGTAGTGTTTTTATGGTTCCAATAATTCATGTAAACCACACATTAAAGAAAACAAATCATTAATCCATGACATGTTAAGTCCAACATACACAATGTTGAATTAAAGAATACTCATCAAGCAAAAGCTCCCAATCTATTAACATCTCTAAATGATGACTCACCCCAATGGTAGATATACATTGTTATTAATCTGGTAATATATGATTATGGTTATTAGTTATAAATAGAACAAAAATAATGGGATAAGAAAAGAGTAGTGTGTCGAACACACACGATCATTGAAAAGAGTTTATAAAAGAATAATTTTGATTGAATGAGGAATAAAAATAAGAGAAATGGTTTTAATTTTATTTAAACTACATTAAGAAAAATAATATTGAACTACAGAAGTTGGATGAGAATAAGAGATGTTGAAGAAGAAACATGCATTAAAATATAATTACAAAAAAACACTTACAGGATTACAACAATGAAGAACACAAAAGTAAATAAAAACAAAGAGAAGAGGAAAGGTCTCTCAATTGAAAACTTTATAATGAAAGAACCTCATAATCCTTCTTAAAGGATTTGGTCATTCCAATATATTCTCCTATATTCTGAACTACCAACACTATGCAAGGAGAAGAGGGTGATGTATTTTTGGCCAAAGGAGATGGAATGTTTTCATTCCAAATATTCCCTTCCACTTGAATGGTCAATTTGGCCATCTAGATAGCTGAATATAGAGATATAATCTTCTTAAAAGTTATATATATTTATGATAACATTTATCCCTAAAAAATGGGTGGCCATTGGACTCTTTGAGCCGTTGATATGGCTATTTTTCTGATCAATTTTCACCTGTCCATTTTCATCAACACTTTTTCGAAGGTTGAAATTTGAATGTATTTTTGAACAGAAATATGCCCTCAAATAAAAATAATTTATTTTAACAAGTTTGACACCCATATCTTAAATTTCGGAATGAAAACTAACTGCCTTATTTGATGATTAAATCAAGAGAAAATGCAGGAATAGTGTCTTAATATTAATTCCTAGCCAGAATGGTGGGATGGACTTCAAAGATTCATTTGGGACCCTTTATTTTCAATTTGGGCCTTGAAATTTTTATTATCGAATCCTTTAATTGTTATTTGATATTTTTATGAGAATGAACGAATTTTCACTTCCTGATTGAGCCCAGAAATTAAATCTTCATGGTTGGTCCAGTATCTTCATAAATTCTCTGGGCCTTCTTTTTTAGTCTATATAACCCTTAAAATGGAAGCATTGGCCAAGGATTAATTCTAATTATATGTGGGAAATTGAATAAGGAATCCTAAAAAACAAGAACCACATAATTTGGATTATAGGGTGATAGTTATTATTAAACTAGTAAACTAACCTAAATCTAGATGAATTCAAATAGTGCTAAAAATTATAAGTAATAGTTAAACATTAACATTTCACACAAATTATGCAAGTTTCAAATAAAATTAGTAAATGGAGTGTATATAAAGTTATGAAAATATTAATAACATAAACTCCCCCACACATTGTTTTGTGAATTTCTTCATGTACAATAAATAGAAAAGCATAAAAAAATCATTTTCACTCACCAATAAATATTAAAATTTTGTTTTACCCAATCAAGGGAGATTTAAACCATTTCACTCTTATATATTAAATTCCATGAATAACTATTATAGAAATAGTATTCAAATAAAAATTCAATTTTTCATGTTATAATTCTCATGGGGTTCAGAAAATGATTCTATAATATTAATTCACGCTAAATTAAGAAATTCATCTCAAAGGCCTATAAAATCAAGACCCACAAATGGGGATGAAAAACACACATTTTGAAAATATGGCCATAGGTGGCCTTGGTGCGAAAGAAAAATTTGTTCCTCACAGACGGGAAAATAATTTTTCAAATAAAAAATTAAGCATTCAATTTTTTTGGTTTTGATACAATATTTTTTATCAAAATTTATGAAGAAACCACCAAATTTATATAGATAAAACCACGTATTTTGACTCCCAAAAATGGTTGGAAAAAAATCTGAAAATGTTAAGTTGAGTAAGTATGAATCTTGATTTTTCATATTTTTTAAATGATTTTTTTGCTTTTTTTTGTTTTTTTAGGTTTTGTTTTTAGTTTTTTATAAAGACAAACCCACAAAAAAGATAAAGGGTGACTAAAAAAATTGTTATGAGGAAAGCGGTAAAAAAACAAAATGATAATGAGGAGGGAAGAAGAAAATAGATAGAGAGAGTGTGTGTGTGTGTGTGAAAGTGAGAGAATATGAGTTAAAGGGAAAGAGGTGCCCCTTGTTTGGATTTGGTGGGTCGTCATCTCCATCCAGTGGTGTGTTTACTGTAGAAGTTGCAGATCTGATGGAAGTTGATGTGGTTCCTAGGATGTGTGTCCTCTCATGGTGATGCTTTAATCGGTGTACATTAACCGTGAATGTCATTTTTGAAGAGGGGTCTTGGACTTGCACTACACTAAATGGGTAAACATTAGTAATAAAAAAAGGACCATACTAACGAGAATTAAGCTTACCAGGATGAAGTTAAAATTTAGAATTGAAGAGAATTACCTTTTCAACTTCAAGAAATACCTTTTACAGTATGTGTTTTTCATGGAATGCCTTGTATTTTTCTTTGTAGAGATGAGAATTCTCGTAAGAATCTAGTTGAGGCTCATCCATTTTAACCAATTGCAACATTATTTCTTCACCAGATTTTTCAAAAAAAAATGTATTTTTCATAGTACAAAATGACTTATGTTAGATTTCAACTAGAAAATGACATGCTTTAACAAAAAATAGCCTAAAAGGAGACATCTCAATGGGTGTTTTATAGGAAGTTAGATAAGCCCAAAGTGATTAACCAAGTCTTTCAGGCCAGTCTTTTCTGGTGGGTTTAACGATTCTCTCAAGCACTCTTTTTACTTATCTATTAGAAAGTTCATCCATGCCACTTGTTTGGGGTGATATAAAGTTGAAGTTTTATGTACAACCCCATTATGTTTTAAAATATATTCCATGGTTCTATTACAAAAATGGGTTTCCTAAGTCACTTGTTAAGGAACTTGGTGTGTCAAATCGGTGGAATTTGTGTGTCATTCGAAACTCACTAATAGTATGTGAGTAATCCATTCTAGTGGGTTTGGCATCGAACCACCTAGAAACATAATCTACCAAAATAATAATGTATGATAATCCATTGGAATGGGGAATGATCTCATGAAATATATGCCCCAAACATCGAATATCTCACAAAAAATTAAAGGCTTTGGGGGCATTTCATTTCGTTTTGAAATTGTGCCAAACTTTTTTCAAGTGGGACATGATTGTCAGAATTAACCTATGTCTGTGAAGATTTTTGACCAAAATAATCCAAAGATTAGGACCTTTCGAGAGGTCCTTTTTGGTCCAAAGTGTCCACCTCTGGGAAGTGAATGATATAATTATAATAAGGAGTAATGATCATCTTCATCGACACATATCTTAATTACCATGTCTACCCCAGTTTTCCAAAGATTATTATCTTCCAAAAAATAATATTTTGAAACACTTTTGAAATTCATTTTTTGTTCTTTTGAAAAAAATTAGGAAAAACACTAGAAATAGAGTAATTTAAAATTGGGACATACCATGGTGACTTTGAAGTGAGATATTAAAGGTTCTTAGTGGGGAATTTAGGATCAATGATTTCTAAAAGAGCATAATTTAAAAAAAAAATTAGGTGATCATCCCCAGGATTTTCATTTCCTGTTCTATCTATTAATTCAAGGTAAAACTCTTGGAGAATTAGGATAAATTTTATTATCCTCGATTTGGAATCTCTTTTCTTGATTAAGAATTTTATAGAAGAATAGTCTGTGAAGATGATGATTTTGGCACCTATGAGATAGGTCCAGAATTTATCCAAGGAAAATACCACTATTAAAAGTTCTCTTTCATCCAATGTTTAGTGAGATTGAGTTTCATCCAATTTTTTTGTGACATAATATATGACATGAGGAATTTCTTCTCTTCTTTGACCAATAACATCCCCAACAACTCTATTAGAAGGATCACACATCAACTCAAAGGGTAAGGACCATTCTGGGGGTTGGATTATGGGGAAGATGTAAGAGTAGTTTTGAGTTCAATAATGGATATCTTGAAAATATCATCTAAATGGAAAGTGGCATAATTTTGGAGCAACCGAGTGAGTGGGAGGGAAATCCCACTGATGTTATGGATGAATCAATGATAGAAACCTGTATGACTGAGGAATGAATAGATGTCTCGAATAGAAGTGAGTTTAGTAATTTATTAGATCACTTCAATTTTGGTAGGATCAACTTCAATACCCTCTTTTGAAACTATTTACCCTAGAACAATCCCATTTGACACCATGAGGTGACATTTGTCAAAATTTAACACAAGGAAACACTTGACACACTTTTAATGGACTAGTGAGAGAAAATTCAATAAAGATTCAAATGACTCACTGTAAATGGTAAAGTCATCCATGAAGACCTCCATGAATGGTTCAATTAATTCAAAAAAGATACCCATAATACACCTCTGGAATGTTGTAGGATAATTGTAAATGAAAAAAGGAATTCTCCTCTATGTATATGTTCTAAAGTGGCATCTGAAAGTAGTCTTCTCTTGGTCCTAAGGTTCGTTTGTGATTTGGATGTAGCTAGTGTATCTATCATAAAATCAATAATGTGACTTTCCAGTTAACTGTTCTAGAATTTTATCAAGAAATGGAAGAGGGTAGAGATCTTTTCATCTTTCAACATTAAATTTCTTATAGTCGATGCACACATGCCATTTATTCTTTACTCGAGTTGTGACAAACTCACCATGTTCATTTTTTTCAATATTTTTCCCACCCTTTTTAGGTACAACTTGAATTGGAATAACTCATTCACTATTAGAAATTGGGTAGATAATATCATCTTGAATATTCTTGGTGATCTCTTCCCTAACTACCTCAAGTATGAGTGGATTAAGTCTTCTTTGTAGTTGTCTAATTGGTTTGGATGATTCCTCAAGATGGATGTGATGCAAGAAAATAGTAGGGTCGATTTCTGGTATTTCATATTGGATCCAACATAAGGACTTTTAGTTTTCCTCTAACACCTAAACAAGTTTGGACTCCATAGTTTTAGTATGTGTAGCAGAGACAATGACAGGATAAGAGTGATCATGGAAAAGGAATGTATATTTCAAGTGTGCAGGAAGATGTTTCATATTAGTATCATATTTAATTTTTGGGGTAGACAACTTAGGAATAGATTAAGGGATTTCAATTTCTTTTGATTAATTTTCCTTAATTTTGTCCAAGGTGGAGATGTAGAGATCATAGTTGATGTGGTATTCAAGAGAGTCTTCAATATCCCCTAGATTGATAGAGTCTATGAATGAAAGGTCCTCATCAAATTCACCATTTATGACGTGGTTTATCATGGAACATATCTCAAAAGATCCTCTCTCATTAGAACATGATGAACACGATGGAATGAGGTTCAATTGACTCTTAGAAGAGTCCCGAGAAGCATGGATTGAGAATGAAGAGTGATCCTCAGATGGGTATCACAAGGCTTTGAAAATGTTGAACATGACCAGTTGGTCACTAAATTAAAAGGATAAGATGCTTGAATGGACATCAATCTTGGTTCTACCTGTCATTAGGAATGGTATTCATAGAATTAAGGGAGATAGAGAAGAGTTTTTCTCACCTTGCAAGTCAAGGAAATAGAAATCAGCCAGGAAGATAAGATCATTGACACGAAAAAGGAAATCCTTGATTATAACCTTAGGACTAGCAGTGCATCAATTGTCCACTTGAATGACAGCAGTCGTTGGACTCAAGGGACCCTGGCCAAGGATAGAGACTATGGATTTGGGTATGAAATTAATTTAGGCTCCTAGGTATATGAGTGCATCATCGAAGTTGGAACTTCAAATTTGGCATGGAACCATAATGGTCCATGAATATTTGCACATTATGGGAATATAGTGATGGGTGAAACCATTTTCAAAGGTCTTAAGTTTCCTCTTGTGGGTACACAATTCCTCAATAAACATGGAATACTTAGGGATTTGGTTTATGACATCTAAGTGGGGTATGTTGACTTCAACACATCTAAACATGTCAATGATTTTGGGATCAGGTTCAAATGACTTATTTGGATTAGAAATGTCTTGGGGAAAAGGAAATGGATTTCTAACTGGAATGGAAGGAGGTGAGGGAATGGCTCTAGGTTCCTTTTAAAGTTATTTTTACTTTATTTTTTTAGTTCAACATTCAAAGGGGGATTGGATGACTTATCAGGAGGCATATCAATTTTCTTTCCCGATCTAAGTGCAATTGAACTTACATTACTCTTGGGGTTGGGTAATGGTTAATCTGGGAGTTAGGAGGAATTTTATTATTGTTGTTGGATCATGTGGGATGCAAGTTGACCAATTTGGGTTTCAATGTATTTAGGCTAGAACAGGTGATGGAGGTAAGATCTTCTACTTCACTTTCTCATGGTTGCTTTTAAGAAGAGGATTTTCCCATATTGGGATGACCTTGATTTGGATTCTTGGGAATAAAATTGTATTGGTTTGGGAATTGGGAAGGCTCATTAGGATAGTGGAATCCAGGAGGAGGAATAGGAGGATTGATTCTTTTAGGTTGAGGAAAAAAAGGGTAGGGTTGTTGGAAGTTACCAACACTATGACCATATTGGAATTGGTTTGGGTTTTGAGTAGGGAATTGAGGGGGATGAGAAATGGGAATACCATACCTCAAGCCTTGTTTAAACGTATAATAGAGGGGCTCGGAGTGGGTGGGTTGATGATTCTAATGAAATGACCCGATTATTGAGGGTTGGTGTTCCTCTGAGCATATGTTGCATTGAGCTCCATTAGTTCAAATGAATCAGATGGATCCTATTAAGGTTGTGGACATGTTTTGGTTGGATGATATGGGGAGATAAAAATTCCATAGTTCTTGATAGGTCTAGGGGATAGAGATTGTGGAGAAGATGAGGTTGGGGAATTGGAATCCCCTGCTAGTTGTCACACAATACTTGTAAGTTCACTCATACATTTTTTCATCTTGTTCGGCTTTATCGATTGACTATATTGGGCTTGTTTTACTTGAGCATGTGCTCTAGTATGGAATTTTTGTGTGTTTGAATCCATGTTTCTTATGATATTTCTTGAAGATGCGTGAGCTTTATCAACAAGAGCACCATCACTTGCGGCATCAATAATGGTTCTCTCCATAGCCAATAACCCCTCATAAAAGTATTGGATCACGAGTTGGTCAGGGATTTGGTGATGTGGGATAGTTTACACAAGATTTTTTAACCTCTCCCAATACTCATGGAGTGATTAATTTGGGAATTTATGGATACCATTTATTTCCTTTCAGATAGAAGTAGTATGAGAAACAGGAAATAATTTCTTTAAGAAGAGTCGCTTCATGTCATTCTATGTGGTTATGAAACTAAGAGGGAGGTAGTAAATCCATGACTTGGCAGTGTCATTTAATAAGAAGGAGAATGCTCATAGTTTTATTTGTTCATCAAAAACCCCTTAAGGATTAATAGTAGAGCACACTACTTGGAACTCTTTAATGTGTAGATGTCGATCCCCACCAGCTAGCCCATGGAAATAAGGAAGAGGATGAATCAAACACGATTTGAGTTTAAATTCATCCTTTATGTTAGGATATTTAATACCAAGGGGTTGGTAATTCATATCAAGGTAAGTATGTTTTTTAAGGGTTTGTTCCCTAGGATTGGATATATCGAATTCAATTGGTTGTACAAGGACATGTTCTTGAATGAGTTGATTATCTCTTTTGTTCCTCCTAAGTTGGAGAAGTGTTCGCTCAATTTCAGGGTCAAAAAAATCCAAGAGATTGTTTGGGAGGATACTGGGAATTCAGATATATTTTTGAAGAAAGTGGATGATGGTTTTTCCTTCGTGTTTTTTTCAATTATGATTCTTATGAGAAGGTGTGTTTTTCTTTGTGTTTTTTCTATTTTTGTCATTTTTGGTTTTTTTACAATAACCAGAAAGTAATGACTACTTAATCACAAAATCCTCGGCAATGACACTATTTGAAAGTGTGGATGATTGTCGCCTATTGACTGTTCAAAGTTCTGATGCTCTGCTAATGAGTATATCAATACTCAGGTTGAATCCTTAGCGATGATAGTTTTTAATATTCGATTGTTTTTAGTTCATTGTATTTTGATAGGGAAGTTTGTTTGAAGAGCATAAATGATGTGATTAATCATTGGTGTTTTATTTAAAAATTTGATAAATATTGGTGTGAGTTCATTTTTAAGTAGTTAAGATATTTATTTCCTTGAGCTAGGCTTTATATTGCATTTAAATTAGCACCCACTTCAAAAGATAACGTTGATCGGAATTCCTATGTGTTAAGGCTTTAATCCAAACCTTAACTTAACATGGGGTTCCAATATCAATCGGGGCTTGTTTATGGCAGTGTATTTATAGTTCCAACAATCCATGGAAACTGCACATTAAACAAAACAAGTCATTAATCCATGACATGTAAAGTCTAACATACACAATGTTAAATTAAAGAATACTCATCGAGCAAAAGCTCTCAATCGCTTAATATCTTAAAATAATTACTCATCCCAATTGTAGATTTACTCATCCATTAATATTGTTATTAACTTGGTAATAAATTATTATGGTGATGAATTATAAATAGAACAAAAATAACTGGATAAGAAAAGAGTAGTGCATCGAACAGACACGATCATTGAAGAGAGTTTAAAAAAGATGATTTTCAATTGAATAAGGAAGAAAAAAAGGGAGGGTTTTTAACTTGATTTAAACTGTTTTTATAACATTAATGTTAAACTACAGAAGGTGGAATATAATAAGAGATATTGAGGAAGAAACTTTCATTAAAACAGAATTACAAAAAAAGTCTTACAAGATTACAATAATGAAGAACACAAAAATAAATAAAAACCAAGAGAGGAGGAAAGGTCTCTAAAGTGAAAACTTGAGTATGGAAGGTCCTCACAAGACTTTTGAAAGGCTTTTTTGGGACAATATATTCTCTTATCTTCTGAAATGTCAACTCAATGCAAGGAGAAGAGGGGGTTGTATTTATAGCCCAAGGAGGTGGACTGTTTGGAGTCTAAATATTCCCCTCAACTTTCATCACCAATTTGGCCATCCAGACAGCTGAATATTGAGATATTCTTTTCTTCTATGTTTTGTATAGTTATGTTTACTATCATACCTAAAACTTAGGCATCCATTGGACTTTTTTAGCCAAATATATGTCTATTATACTAAACAATTTTCACCTGTCCATTTTTATTAATACATTTTCAAAGGCTGAAATGTGAATGGGTTTTTGAATAGGAAGATGCCCCAAAATTAAAATAATTTCTTCTAACAAGTTTTTTGCCAATATATTTTCTTTTACACTATAAGGTACTACCTTGATGTGATGATTAAATCAAGAGAAAATGCAATAATAGTGTTCTAATTTTAATTCCTGACCAGAATGGCGGACTGGCCATCAATGCTTTATTTGGGCCTTTTTTGGATTTGGGCCTTGAAATTTTTATTCATGACTCTTTGAATTGTTATCTGAATTTTTGAGGAGAATGAATGAATTATAACTTATGGATTGAGCCCATTAATTCAATCTTCATGGATGGTCTAGTTTCTTCATAGATTCTGTGGTCCTTCTTGTGTGGTCTATATGACAATTCAAATAGAAGAATTGGCCAATGGTTCCTTCTAATGATATGTAGGAAATTGAATAAGGAAGCCTAAAAAACAAGAACCACACAATTTTTTTATATTTAGGGTGATATTTATTATTGAACTAGTAAACTGACTTGAATCTGGATGAATTCAAATAGTGCTCAGAAATTATAATTAATATTTAAACATTAATATTTCACACTAATTTGGAAAATTTCATATAAAATCAGTAAATGGAGTATATAAAAAGTTAGTAAAATATTAATAACATTAACTTCTATTTTATAAAATGATAATTTTTATAGACGAAAAAAATTTAATAATACTTTACAACACCCTAAATAAGCACTTGTTTCAGGTATAATTTGAAATAATTCCATAATGCCTTATGTTTTTTAAATTTTATATCTTTTTAAAATAAGTGCAACTTTGTGTAATTTATTTGGCATCTCTATTTTACCATAGGATAAAACACTCACATAGAACTCTTTAATGGGTAACACCTATAAATAAATTCGATTTGAATAATAGTGATAAGAGGAATCATATTCCGAATGATCAACTTTTAAACAAGTATTAATACTAATTTTAATTTATAACATAAAATTTTAATATAGTAACAACTTCTTTTTGATATTTGGATCATTTTTTAATTCCATCATAATTGTCTTTGTACCCTTCTATTCGAATGATGTTGAGATCATCGTATTGAAAAAATATAACTATTCACATTATATTATCTTTACCAATATACCCTAATGTATTTTATGATATAAAGTAAAATTCACTTTCATTTTTGACAGGTATAATATTTTTTTATCCTTACAAATTCAATAAGTCCAAATATACTACCATTATATATTTGAATCTATGTTCTTCTTTAGAATATCATGTTACGAAATAAAAACCCATATGTTTTAGAAAGAAAAATATATTTCCATTAGTTTTAATATTTTAAAAATAAACTATTGAAAACCATATAATATATGGTATTTTTTTATCTTAGTGGTGTATTATTAACATAATAAATTTTTCTTTAAAATATGAAAATAATATGTAGAGGGAGTGGTTCCTTCATATTTTAACAATTTTCTTTGATAAAAACATTTATCCTAAATAAAAAATGTCTTTATATTATTTTAAAACCATGTTATTGAATTGGATAAAACATAACCATGTTTATAAGGACATCATCTTATTTATTAATAATAAAAAATTATTTTAGAATAATTGTTTTATCATATATGAGGAAAACAATATGATAATAAACAATCATTTTTCGTCATCCTTCAGTGGTTTAATGTAATCAACAACCACCAAATATTTATGAATAAACTCATTCATCCATTGATTAAAAGAATAATTTATTCTATATCCATTAATTAACCATAAGTTTTAAACCCCTATGTATTTACAACACTTGAAAACATTAAATGGACTGAAAAGGTGAGAGAGTTTTTACTAAGAGGGGGTGAATTAGTGAATTCAATACATTTTCTATTTCTTTCAAAACAACCTTTAACACCTATTAATGTGATTATCTTGATCATTTACACATGAAAAAAATTAAACACATATTATAAATAGCATATTTTTACATGGTTCACCACTCAAAATGGCTAATTATTCCTTAACATGATCTTGAATCACCAAAGTCCATACATTCCACTCATATAATAATTATATATTACAATAATAAAATTTTATCATTGAACTCATGAAATAAAAATATGATTCCAAATATGTTTCAAACTCTCCCACACAAGAAACAAAGATATAGATTCTAGTTTTAATGTATGATAGCCTACAACAAACTCGACTTCCATTGATTGGTTGTTATTCTTATTCTTCTTATCCTTCTTTTTTTCCTTTCTCAAATAATTTTAAAACAATGAGTAATCTCTTATTCATATCTTTGATCAAATTTTTCCTATTTTATAGTATATTAAATCATTTCTGATTAATAAAAAATTGTTTTTCAACAACAAATTTTTTCTCATAAATTTTGAATTTAACATTTAAAATTCAAAAAATGGATTTCCTCTAAATTATTTCAAACCAAATATAGGCCCTTGAATATTTACAAAAAAATTAAATAATATTTTATTTATTTTATTGATTTTTTTGATGAGGTATGATCCATTATATGTTGTATAGATCACATAGGGACAATATCCATTGTTTTATTTTTAAATTTTTTCTTGTGTCTACTGAACATAAATCCTGGATAAGTATAAAAATATTATGGATCACCAAAATAGACTTTATATATCACTCTATAACACAGTATGACTCTTACATATCACCCTAGAGTTACCATTATTTATTTTAGGAAAAACATTATGTATTTATTTTTTCTATAGATAAACCTAAAATATAATTAGATCAACCATTACATTTGACATGATTTACCCATACATACTTCCTTTGTCTCTATATTAACCCATACTTATCAACATACATACTTTTACACCTTAAATTCTCTTCTAGAAAAACCTTTATGCATCATCAGAATTAACATTACATGTTTTCTTTGCCTTTAAAAACCCATACATGATGGTAAATTTACTTTTATGAATCACTTGGAACCAAAAGTAATATTTACATATCCATAAAAATAATTTTATATATCATAGTTTATTATAGTAATTTTTGAAATTTCTATGTACATATGAGAGTGAAAACTACATATGAATCTGAAGACTCTTATATATTACGAACTTATTATAATTTCAAATACAAAATTCCTAGCCTCAAAAAACTCCAAATGTATTCCCTATAATTCCAAAAAAAAAATCAAACACATCAAAAATTCAAAAAAAAACACTACACCTCAACAAATAAACATTATTTTTTAAAATCTTAACATGTATTATTTATTAACAACAAAATAAAACATAATAAATATATCCATTGTAATCTCTTTGTATCCCTTATTCCATTTTAAAAACATCCATGAAAGGGATCCTTATTTAACTTAAAATATAATAAAATAAACCCTTGATTTTAGTAATTACCATATCTACCAATCTTTATAAATCACCTCTTGGTCTAAATAATCCATCCATTATATATTTTTTCATCCAAGAAATATAAATCACTCTTAAAACTTATTAGACTTATAAATGAATCAAAATTACATAATTAAAACACATAGTGAGTGAACTCATTATAGGAAACAATAGTATTAATTAATAAATCATTTTTCAATTAAGAGGACATTCTTTTTTATATATTTTCAAACCATTTGATACAAACTTATAATACCTCTTCCTTAATTTCACAAAAAAATTCAAAAAAAATTCCTATGAACTTTGGTATAATATCTTCCAGTATACATACTCACAAAATATATTATAATAGTTTACAACTCACAAAACTCAAACACCCACATACTAACTTCACAGTTTAACCCTTTTAAAAACTCCCCCTAAATGTATGATATCCTTAAATAAGAAATCTCTACTCTATTTAGATTCCCACTCTTTAGTTTTCACCCCATTTGTGACTACAATAAGAGTTAAAAATAAGAGGGATTTATATTTTCTTTATAACCCTTTGAAAAAAAAATTAAAAGTGAGCGACAAGCTATAAAAACTATAACATAGCTTTAAGATGACTCTGGTCAAACTCCAATCATCAACCTAAATCATTGAAATGTATCTTGCAGTAGTAGCTTGGAAAATACATATATAATTCGTTCCTTTGTTAGAACAAATAACATTTTTAAGAAATAATTATTCAAAGTATCCTTAATGATGTAATGTTTTATATCAATGTATTTTTGATCCAGAATTCATAACTATATTTTTTTAACAAATTGATGGAAATTTCATTATAAGTGCCCAATAAAAATGGTAACAACACTTCCAACTGAAGATCATCTAATTGAGTCCTCGTAAACATCAATTAGGTTTTATCTTGAGTTAGAGAAACATATTTTAATTCATTAGAACTAAATGTCACAAATATTTGTTTCATTATATACCAATATAAAATAACGTAACTCAAAAATAAAAATCCATCGTATTTTGTTCTTATATAATTAATGATTCTAGACTAATCTATATGGTTATATATCAACATATCAAGATTTCTACTTCTTTCATATCTCAATCCACAATTCATCATGAATTTACTATACCAGATAATTATGTTTATAGAAATGAAATTATACTCCTTTGTTATGATTTTAAATATATCACATAAGATAATAAAATACACTATATTTTCTCATGATGATTTCAAATAAATTAAAATATAAATAATATTTTTGAATTATCTTAAAAAAATTATTCCTTTTTTATCGTTCAAAATATTGTTTCCCATTGAAATTAGAGTAAAATATATCTTTAAATATTTTTTTAAAACATCTTAATAAGTTCTTAATAATACTTATATATAAACGTAAGTAAATTATACATTTTATTTCATCATTCTTAACATGATGTTCCATAAAATTCCACAAAAAAATATATTGGCCGAGTGTCTTTGGGAGATTACATACATAAAACATCAACTTCAACATAAACCATGAAATATTTATTTATTTATATTTAATATCATCCAAAATCCCATTGATATTTTATTAATATATAGGATATCTTGGAGAAAATATAATAAAAGGGGAGATATATAAATCCTAGTATGGTAATAATCAGAGTAAAGGATGATTACAAGTAATACATATGAGACAAGAGACAAATCATGATGAAATAAAAGAGAAGGATCACATATGTTCACATGAAATAATGAAATGAATAATATGATATCATAGGATCATTGAATCATATTAATGTTCTATAAGTATAAAATAATACATCATAATCATAATCCATGTCTCACTAGCAAGGCAACAAAACATAGTGTCCTAGTCTTGCTGTCTATGCACGATAAATGGTATCTCATGAGATAAAAAAATTACACAATAAATTAGGTGATGTTTAACTATGTGGCCTCTCATAACATTTCTAACATGTACATACATGTGAGTTCCACATAAAGACATCATATGTAGGGTATAACTTTACAAAAACCCCATAAAAAGTAAACAAGCTCCATAATCATGTATTACAACATAACCAAATAAAAAATCATAAGGATTCCAATTAAATAAGGGAATTAAGTGCTATTGGTATATTATAAATTAATAAATTATCATAGGTTGTTAAAATTGAGTTCATGTGAAGTGAATACATAAAAAATATAGATGTTTAAAAATAAACCTCTTAAGAATAGTTTTAAGAAAAATGTTCAAGAGTCTCTAAAAAGGGTAAGAGACTAAAAATTTCATTAAAAACGAGATAAACCCAAAAAAAAATTAAATAAAAATTAATTACTTTAGAAAGCATATAATTTTAAAGGAATTATATTTTTTAGTATATGTAAAGAGATAAGAAATAAATGAGTTCCCTTTAAATGGGTCTTCTTAAAAGAAGGAATTACAAAGTAGAATTGAATAATATAAATTATTCTTAAAAAAGAAAGTAATGTTAAACTGGGTATATATAAAAAGAATATATATATGTATAATATATAATAATTGAATAATAATAACATATATATATGTGGTGAACAACAAAGATAATGTGTAACTGAAAATTAATGAGGGTGGTTCTGAGGATTCATTTACATTGGTCCTTGGCTGGTTTGGTGCATTTTTATAACTTCCCAAATAATAAAATTAAGTTTGTAAAATAATTTATTCAAAAACATTTTCAAATATATTTAATTTATTATTAATCTTTTATGTTATATTATTTTCATTTTATTTATATATCATGTATATATTCATTGTCCTGAGGTTGTTTGTGTCATGGTTCCAAGGTCACATTTGATTATAGTTAATTATAGAAGTTATTATAAAATAATTACATGACAATAGAAGTGTGATTAAATTGTTTTTATATCCTTACAGGAGTTTAAATGGTTTGAAATATATATAAATACGCCTATATAGGTATTTTTCAGTGAGAATAAATGTTATTGATGTACAATTGTTTCATTTATGTTTTTTTCTAACCATGAAATGATTACCGAGTTTCATTTAGAATTATGCCAATTTTTTCATTAATGAATATAAAAAAAGATTAATTATTCAAATTTAAATCATTTTTAACCATAATATATGAATTTCAATTAGTCATCATGGAAATGGTGAAAAATAAAATAGGTTTTTCATGGAGGCATCAAATCAAACACAATATGAACAATACATTCATTTTAGAATAGATAGGGAGAAGGTAAGATAATTGATATTCCATTAATATAATAAAATTATATAATATCAATATTACTGATGTTATTAAACTATCATGGACAGATTAAATTTTAGGATATGTAAGATAAAAACAATTTTAGTGAGTTTGGTTGAGAACATTACCTCTCCCTTTGGATTTTCACTCTTTAGATTCACATTAAGGCTCTTTAGTTTGGTATTCTGGTGTAATCAATGATTCTATGACATAGGGATGGGTTTAGGAGTGATTTGGATAGAATTTGGGGGTGATAAGGATATTTGAAATTCAATATTGATGGGTATGGTTGGTTTGGGTTTATAGCAATAAGATAGGAGTATTTTAGAATAAAATAGTATAATAAAATTTTATTTCTCCAAAAAATTTACCCATATTGTAATTTAGTTGTAAGGTCCTGTTATTACACAATAATGGTACTAATAAAATATCCATATAAATTCTATAAACCTCAAAAAATAATTTTCATTTACTATTACACTAAAGGGACTATGACAGGAGAACCTAACTAGGGGTTTCATGTGTCTAAGAGCTTCACCATGGGGTGCACCAGTCCTCCTTGTTCCAAAGAAGGATTGGTCAATAAACCTATATATTGATTAATGTAATGTTTAAAAAATCATTATATAGAAAAACTATATTTTTTTGAGAATTTATGACTTCTTTTATCATCTATATGGATCCTGGTACTTCTCTAAATTGGATCTATGGTATAGTTATCATCAATTAAAAGTAAAAATTAAGTACATTTCAAAGAATCTTATTCATACCAGGATAAGACACTATAATTTCATAGTAATTACATTAAGATTCTCTCATTATTAATGGATATTAAAGGGATATATTAATAGATTTTATAGTGATTACCTATAAAAATATATGGTAGTTCTTGTAGATGATGTTCTGATATAATTGAAAAAAAGAAGAACATTAAGAGAATTTAATTACTATAGTGAAGAGTTTTAGAAATGGGAAGTTATATGTATGGAAAAAACATTCTAGGTATTACAATAAATTCTAGTAAAGGAATAATTACTTGTTTTCTTGAGAGACTCATCCCACAAATATTTACTTGGTCAGAGTAATATTCTTGAAATGTAATAATTTCTCCATTTTTCTCTGATAACCAAACCTCCATAATTTGAAGTGGTTTTTTAACAGTTCTACTAAACTTTTATGATATGAAAGACTATATAGAACCAAAATCACATAGTATATTTTCTATTATTTAATGAATAACTAGTTTACCTCTCACCACATAAATTTCAAGATCCACTTGAGTATTAGTGATAAGATAAGATTATCTTTTATCTATTGGCCTTGGAGATTGATATCATCTATTATCTTTGTAAATACTTTCCTTAGGAAATTTTTTTCAAAGTTGACATACTCATCGTAAAAATTATCCAAAGTGAAAAATTTTATAATTTCTTACTAACTACTATGTTAAGAAGGGTCTAACCCACAAGGACAGTAGTTAAACCTAAATTTTGCAAAACAGTGCTGAATATAATTAGTGGATAAAAATATTTTTTACTTTTTAATTTTTTTTATATTGGTTTTAAATCATAAAATACAATCAATTAAATACTCTATGAATCTAAGTTTGAAACTGGGGTTATGATGAAGCAGAAGTAGTAAGTAGTGAATGAGAAATGAAATAAAGATAGAGTAAGAAAATTCAAAAGAAAGTGCCTAGGGAATTATAACACTACTAGTCAATAAAGAGTATCTTCTTCATAGAAATATTATTATTTTTCAAAATAAGTATAATATTTTTTCAATCTTTCTCACTAGAAGATCATACACACATATAATTAAATCATAGAGTTTTTCACATCAAGATTTATCCAAATCGTGTTGATGTTGAAACAAAACAATGGAATTTAACACACAATAAAAATTCCAACGATTTTAAATTTAAAACTTGAAGAAATACATTCAAGATCGATATCATAGATTTATCATAATGTTTTGAAGTAGTAAAAATAATTGAAAAACAATTTTAAAAAATTTGAAATTCATCTCTCTAGTCAATTTTTAATTCATTGTAAATAAATTATTCAAAGAGAATAATGATTTGACTGGTAGAAATTAAATTCCCTAAGTGAATTAAATATATCCAAGAATCACTGTAAAAATAAAGATTTAAAAAATTAAATTAAAAAATGAAAAAATAATAATAGAGAAAGAAATAATTAACTTTAATAATGGTGACCTCCATATGCATCATTTCTCCTCTTGGTGCCATTGCTCCTACTGATTCTCATTTTTTGGTCTCCTACTCTTGAGCTCTAGATGTGAATGTGTCAAAAAATATGTCTAGTGTTTCAAATCCATGAAATATTTTAAATTTATTTTCATTTAATTTTCATTCATACTTTTTTTTGGGTTTTCCCATGCATTTGGTTTGAAATGGTGGGTTTTCAAAATTTGGGCCAAACCATGAGCCCATATCCAGGTTTAAAAATAAATTTTTTTTATTTTATAACTTCTTAATTTATCATTATTTTAAACCCCTTACACTTCCCAATTTTCATCCCCTGATATATTGAAACCACCATATCCATTTGGATCCCATAAGAATCCATAATAATGAAGGATTTTAATTTTTTTAAGGTGTTGGGCCAGCTCAAAATCCCAATTCCTGCTTTAAATATTCTTTTTAAAAATTATTTAACATATCTTTCAATTTTTATGTTTTTTCAGTGACTTCAACTCTCACTCATGCCCAATTATCCAAGGATCACTACAATGCTCTCATCCCCCTCTTTGGAGCTCATACTCATCGAGAATTATGACCAAACTTCTCTAGATTTCTCAAATCATCTATATTTTAAGAGGTAAATTGTTTCTTTCATAACTCCTTCAATTTTTACTATTTTCCCGCCATTTTAGTTCTCACATGACCTGATCAGTCTTATTAAAACCTCAATTTAATTTTTTGATGTTTGAAAATTCATCTAGTGGTGTATTTATGGCGTTTTAGTCTAGATATATCAATTAAGTGATTTTTCTCTCATGTTCCTCCCATTTTCTTATGGTTTTGTCAACTTTTCACGAGTTTTTAGAATATCCAACAGCTAAGTTTAATACCTAGGGTTTGATTTAGTGTCTTTTTTTTGAAATTATTGGTATTGGGTCTTCATTTCACTTTCTTGTGGTGCGGCGGCGGTGCGATAGATGTTTCGCACAACGGTTTAGAGTTTTTGGCACTAATGGTAGGTGGTTCCATGTGTAATCATCCGTAGATGAGGTATCTTTACTGAATTTATATTTTTAGCATGTTCTTATTGCATTATGTTTTGTGTGGGAACCATTTTTGGTAGAATTGATTAAGTGTTTAGTTTTAAAGTTTCATATTTCTTCAAAAATGTGTGATTTTCATGTGTGTCTTTTGTGCTATTAATCAAGATAATTTTACAACACTTGATAGTGGTTTAATAAATTTTTCTAGGGATGAAAATTATATATTGGATTGGTATTGGAGTTATTTTGGTCTGTAAAGAAGGTTTTGAAATGGGTTTTGTGTGAAAAACATGGTTATACCCATTGGGATTGTTTTATGAATATTGTAAATGATTTATTAGGTTGAACAAAGTGAGAAAGGGATGTACATGTATTGTTTTGGTGAGTGGGTTTATCTGAGATGGTATTTTGAAAGGTAAAGTGGTGATTTAAGATGGGAAACTTTTTTAGAATGTTTTATAAATTACTTAAATGTTTTATCAAATTGTAATAAATGTACGAAACACGTTTGTGGCCTGTTTTGTGAGAGTATGATGTGAAAAATGAATTTGGTTTGTGAAAGGAGTGTTATGTGACATGTTTGTGGGTTTTTTGGTGCGTGTGTGATTTGTAAGTGGTATTTTCATGTGAAAATTATATTTTGTGGCTTATTGAACTTGTCTGAGCAAAAATGGGATACCTGGGTATCTAGGTGGGTGGACGTGTACTAGTATGTGAGTGATCCCATGGGGTTTGGACCTAGTTTCACATAGAAAGTTTAACAATAACAACACTAACTAAATAATGCAATTCAATTATGAATTTTTGAAAAATATTATTTGTTTTGAAAAATCCATATTTGTTGTGGTGGGTTTGTTTGTTTTTTTATGTTTATAAACTCAGGTAAATCATTCCCAAATTCAGTTTTCTGATACCCGATAACTTGTTCCAACCCATGGGGATTGGTAACGCCCTTCATGACTTTCCATGGGATGGGTCAAGTGCTATTTTTTTATGTCTACCAGATTCAATTCGTGATAAAATGGTATCAGAGGATGTTAGGTTTGATCTCTTTGGGTTATGTTAACTAGGGAAGAGTCGGGATAGTCTACAGCTAGAATTTTTGGGACTTAACATTCTAGTTATGGGTAGTGTGCCTGGTCGACACACCTCATGACGGGATTTGAGTTGCTAGGGTATTTTTTGATTTATCTTAATCCTTTGGTTTACTTGGTTGAATGATGATTAGGGGAAATGAAAAGAGAGTCGGGTTAATGGTCTTAGTGAGATCACAGGGCCTGGAAAGCCATGTGGAGCTGTAGATATTTCCCTAGAACACTATTTTTGATAGTGAAGTGATTATAATATGGCCACCAACCATATTTCCAAGTCACCCACAAAAACTAGTTTCCTCTCACATTGTTTTGTGTCTTTTAGTTTTGAAATCTTGTAATTACGATTTTAATGGAAAATGACATGGTTTTAAGAAGCGCAAATATTTGAGAAAATATTTTCTAATAAAGAGAGAATGGTTTGACCTGTGAAATGGTGGAACATAATATTCAGAATTTTTTTTGAAATGTAAAATGGTGTGTTTACACCTCTTTTGAAAGTTGTAATTTCTGTTAAATTTGGATTTGAAAAAGTGTTTCCAATAGATTTTTCTAAACTATTTAAAGGTGTTTTAATGGGATTAAATATTTTGGAGGCCATGTGTGGAATTTGGAAGTGGATTCTGATTTTTTAACTAGATTTCATTTGAAAAGTTTTATGAAATTTTGGAATATTTTTTTAAAATGATAAGTGTTGAGATCCCAATTTTATAGGGATTTATGAAATGGAGTTTGTCATGAAATTAAAAGTGTTTTGAAATGGGATAAAATGTTTTGAAGTTAATGTACATGATTTGAAGGAGATTTTTTATTGAAAGATTAGTGATCTTTTGAAATGTTTTATAAATCATTGGCACCTTGTTTTAAACAAGAAGAGATGAGTTTTTCAATGAATGGGTGCTCATCAAATGGTGTTTGTCATAAAACTAGATGTGTTTTTAAAGGGGTTGAGATTTTTTTAAATTTATTTGAATAGATTGAAAGTGAGTTTTTATTTGAATGAATATGCCTTTATGAAAAAAAAAATTGTAAGCTCTGAATTGGGATTTGGATTTCCTGGTTAAAAGTCTTGAGAAAAAAAGATTGGTTAACTGTTTAGTGTTTGAAAAGTGAAAAAAAATTTGTTTCAAACTTTGGTATTTCTATGAATGACCACATGCATAGGGTTATATAGGATTATGGATAGATAATGGCTCGACTGGATGAGTGTTGGGATGGAAATGAGGAGGGTGCCAAGTGTGTTATAGAAACTTGCATCTGTGAGGCCCATGGGGTACCATTGTTGGATATGCTAACTGATGAACCGTTTATTTTCAAAGATATTATTTTAAAATAAAACATGATGTCTTGATGGATGTTTTGGGATGGTGTGCCTTATGTTTTTTTGTAAATGTTATCATTGTGGGATGTTTTGAGTCCAAGAACCCCTCTTGTTTGAATGGTGTTTTGGGTTTGTGTTTCTTTTGTAAGCTGGTTTGAAGGGATGGTTAGTGTCCTCCTTGTGGAAAATGTTTTGGGATGACTTTACGGTGGTTTCCTTCATGTTTTTGGATATGGTTTGTGTGTTCATACGCTTGGGAGGTGTGGGCCCTTGTTTTTAGTTTGGGTTTTCACTTTTTTCCATTCGGGTGTGATTTGTAGTAAGTCTGTGGAGTATGTTAGGGTTCCGCCCTTCTTCCCTTCAAAATGGGCTTTATCAAATAAAAATAATTAAAGGCCTTCGGGTTGTTGGATGGACGGATATGGTTTTTGCCACGTTTTTTCCAATGGACTAGCTTGGTTGGGTCCTTGGGTTCTCTCATTGGGTAAGGTATACCCCCAATAAGATTTAATGCATGACTGAAGTGCACCCTAGATTGTTTCACTGTTGGAAGATCCTCCAATTAATCAATATAAGGAATATTTTTCACTAGATTTGTAGATTGACTCTACACCCTTACCCTTCTTGGTTTTCTAGATCCTCTTATAGTGGGATATTGCAGGTGGAAGGTTGAAAGAGACCTTAGTTTCTTAAGTAACCTGATTCTTTGAAGGTGAAAGTGGTCTGGGGTTGTTAGTGCTTGTGGTTTCTAAGAGGGCCTATGGTTCCTTCATAGTTTCTTCGAAGAAGGAGTTCACTTTAAACCACCAGTGTAGGAAATCTGGTCATGAGAAGCTGTTATGACCACTTTTTTGAGTTTTGTAATGTTTGGGAATGTTTCATAAGGTCCCTCTCCTTGTAATGTTTCTATCAGTCGAAATGGTCATGTTCAGTGACACCTTGTAATGTCATGTTCTCAGTTGATTGTAAAGATGAAGTTGTAAAATATTTTTTGATTCTTTGGTTTATCAAAAGTGTGTCTCCTTTCAAGAAATCTTGACAACCTTTGTTTAGAGGAAGGCGTTTCTATATATCCTTTTCTCCTTCCATTTCTCATCCAAAGAAAAGAAGTGGTTATGTGTGTGAATCTTCTAAGCTATTGTTTCAGAAAAAATATTAGGTTTTGGAAGAGTTCATTTTGGAGTGTGTTATGTTGGGGTAAGGAGGGTCTAACCTACAAATAAATTAGTGAAACCTAAATTTTTCAAAACAGTACTATTTATAAACAGTGGATCAGAATATTTTTTACTTTTTAATTTTTTATATATTGGTTGTAAATCATAAAATACAATCAATTAAATATTCTATGAATCTATGTTTGAAACTGGGGTTATTATGATGCAGAAGAAGTAAGCAGTGAATGAGAAATAAGACAGATATAGAGTAAGAAAATTCGAAGAAAGTGCCTAGAGAATTCTAAATCTACTGGTCTATAAAGAGTATATTCAAAAAAATATTATTATTTTTGAAACTAAGAAGAAATTTTTTTCAATATTCCTCACAAGAAGATCATACACACATAAAATGAAATCATAGAGTTTTACACTTCAAGATTTAACAAACCCCTTTTGATGTTGAAAGAAATCAATGGAATTAAACACACCATAAAAATTCCAAAGTTTTGAAATTTAAAACTTGAAGAAATACATTCAAGATCAATATCATTAATTGATCTTAATGTATTGAAGTTGTAAAAAGAATAGAAAAATAATTTTAATTAATTTTAAATTGATCGCGCTAGTCAATTTTGAATTCATTGTAAATAAATGATGCGAAGAGAATAAGGATTTGACTGGTAGAAATTAAATTACCTGAGTGAATTAAATATAGCCAAGAATCATTGAAAAAAATCAAGATTTAAAAAATTCAATTACAAAATGAAAAAAAAAATAATAGAGGAAGAAATAATTTACCTCAATAATGGTGATCACCATTATGTGTGCGGCATTTCTCCTCTTAGTGTCATTGCTCCAACTGCTTCTCATTTTTGGGTCTCCTACTGTCGAGCTCTAGATGTGATTGTGTCGAAAAATATGTCTATTTATTCAAATACATGAAATCTTTTAAAGTTATTTTTCATTTAATTTCCATTATTGCTTTGTTTTTGGGGTTTCCCATGCATTTGGGTGGAAATGTTGGGTTTTCAAAATTTGGGCCAAACTGTGAGCCCATTTCCAGATATAAAAATTAATTTTGTTTATTTTATAACTCTTTCATTTATCAAAATTTTAAACCCATTACAGTTCCCAATTTTCGTCCCCTGGTATATTAAAACCATCATATCAATTTGGACTCCATAGGAATCCATAATAATGATGGATTTGTGTTTTTTATTAAGGCGTTGTGCCAACTCGAAATCCCATTCCCGGCATTAAATATTTTTTTCAAAATTCTTTAATATATAATTAAATTTTTATGTTTTTTCAGTGATTACAGCTCTCACCATTTCCACTTATCCAAGACGTGCTCCAATGCTCTCCTCCCCCTTTTTGGAGCTCATATTCATAGAGAAATATGGACAAACTTCTCTAGATTTCCCAAATAATATATATTTGAAGTGGTAAATTGTTTCTTTCATAACTCCTTAAATGTTTACTATTTTCCCTCCATTTCAGTTCTCACATAACATAATCAGTCTTATTAAAACCTCAATTTAATTTTTCTATGTTTTTAAATTCATCTAATGGTGTATTTGGGGAGTTTTATTCAAGATATCTTAATTAAGTGAGTTTTATCTCACGATCTTCCAATTTACTTATTGTTTTTTCCACTTTTCATGAGGTTATAAAATATCCAGAAGCTCTGTTTTATACCTAGGGTTTTATTTAGTATCTTTGTTTTCTTAAATATTGTCTATTAGGTCTTTATTTTACTTCATTTTGGCGCAACGGTGGTGGGATTGATGTTTCGCACAACGGTTTGGAGTTTTTGGCACTAATGGTAGATGGTTCCATGTGTAAGCCTCCTAAGATGAGTTATATTTTCATCATTTATATTTTTAGAATTCTCTTATTACATTATTTTTGGTGTGGGAACCATTTTTGGTAGTATTGACTAAGCGTTTAGTTTCAAAGTTTCATATTTGTTTGAAAATGTGTGATTTTGATGTGTATATTTTGTGGAATTATTCGATATAATATTATAACACATGAGAGTAGTTTAATAAATGTTTCTAAGGCTAGCAATTCTATATTGAATTGGAATTGGTGTGATTTTGGTCTAGAAAGATGGTTTTGAAATGGGTTTTGTGTGCAAAACATGGTTATACCCATTGGGATTGTTTTATGAAAATTGTAAATAATTTGTTGAGTTAAAAAAAAGAGAGAAAAGGATGTACATGTACTATATTGTTGAGTGTGTTCACCTAATATAGGTTTTTTAAAGGTAAATTGGTGATTTAATATGTCATCAATTTTTAGAATGTTTTATAAATTGCTTAAATGTTTTATCAAATTGCAAGAAAGGCACGAAACACATTTGTGGCCTATTTTGTGTGATTATGATGTGAAAAATGAATTTGGTTTGTAAAAGGAGTGTAATGTGACATGTTTTTGGGATGTTTGTGGGGCGTGTGATTTGTAAGTGATATTTTCATGTGAAAATTATATTTTATGGCTTATTTAACTTGTCTGAGCACGAAAGGGAAACCCGGGTATCAAGGTGGGTGGACGTGTACTAATATGTTAGTGATCCCAAGGGTTTGTCCTTAGTTTCGAGTAGAAAGTTTGATGATAAAAACAGTAACTAAATTATGTAATTCACTTCTTAATTTGTGGAAAATATTGATTGTTTTGAAAAATCCAGATTTGTTGTGTTGGGTTTGTTTGTTAATTTATATTTATAAACTCAGGTAAATCATTCCCAAATTCAATTTTGTGATACCTAAGCACTTGTACCATCCCATGGGGATTGGTAATTCCCTTCATTACTTTCCATGGGATGGGTCATGTGCTATTTTTCATGGTGACTAGATTCAATTTGTTACAAAATAGAATCAGAGGAGGTTTGGTTTGACCTCTTTGGTTTTTGTTAACTGGGGAAGAGTCGGGATAGTCTGGAGCTAGGATTATCGGGACTTGACATTCCAGTTATGGGTAGTGTGTCTGGAAAACACACCTCATGATGGGATTCGAGTTGCTAAGGGACTTTTGGATTAATCTGGGTCTTTTGGTTCTCTTGGTTTGATAATGATTAGGGGAAATGAAAAGAGAGTCGAGTTAATGGTCTTAGTGAGCTCGAAGGGCCTGGAAAGTCATGTGGATCTGAGGATATTTCCCCAGAACACTATCTGTGATAGTGAAGTGATTGTAATATGGGCACTATCCATATGTCCAAGTCACCCACAATACTAGTTTCCCCTCACATTGTCTTGTTTCCTTTAGTTTTGAAATCTTGGAATTTTGGTTTTAAGGAAAAAATGACATGGTTTTAAGAAGCGCAAAGTTTTTGTGAAATGATTTTTTAATAAATAGGGAATGGTTTGATTTTTCAAATGGTGGAAATGAATATTAAAAAAAATTTAAATTTAAAATGGTGTGTTTACACCTCTTTTGAAAGAATGAAATTGTGTAAAAGTTGGTTTTGAAAAAGTGTTTCCAATAGATTTTTCTAAACTATTGAAAGTAGTTATAATGAGATGAAATGTTTTTGGGAGTCACGTGTAGATTTTGGAAATGGATTCTGATTTGGTAACTAGAGATCATTTTAAATGTTTTATTAAATTTTGGAATATTTTTTTAAAATGAGAAGTGTTGAGTTCCAAATTTAATAGGGATTTATGAAATGGAGTTTTTCATGAAATTAGAATTGTTTTGAAACGGGATCAAATGTTTTGAAATTAATGTACATGAATTGAAGGTGATTTTTTATTGAATGATTGGTTATCTTTTGAAAAGTTTTATGAATCATTGGAACCTTGTTTTAAACAAGAATAAATGAGTTTTTCAATGAATGGGTTCTCATCAAATGGAGTTTGACATAAAACCAGAAGTGTTTTGAAATCGGTCAAGATGTTTTCAAATTGATGTGAATAGCTTGAAAGTGAGTTTTTATTTGAATGATTGTGCCTTTATGAAAAAAAAAATTGTAAACTCTGAATTGGAATTTTGATTTTTTGGTTAGCAGTCTTGAGAAAAAAATATTGGTTAATTGTTTGGGTTTTGAAAATTGGACATAATTTGTGTTTTAACCTTTGGAATTTCTGTGAGCAACCACATGATTGGGGTTATATAGGATGATGGATGGTTAATGGAATGACTGTATGAGTGTCGTGATGGAAATGAGGTGGGTACCTGGTGTGGTACAGAAACATGCATGTGTGAGGCCCATGGGGTACCATTGGTGGATACACGAACCGATGAACAGTTTATTTTCAAAGAGATTATTTTAAAATAAAACTCGATGTCTTGATGACTGTTTTGGGATGGTGTGCCTTATGTGTTTTTGGAATTGTTATCGTTGTGGGATGTTTTGAGTCCAAGAAACCCTCTTGTTTGAACAGGGTTTTGGGTTTGTGTTTCTTTGGTAAGATAAGTTTAAGGTATGGTTAATGGTATCCTTATGAAAAATGTTTCAGTATTCCTTTACGGTAGTTTCCTACATTTGTTTGGATATGGTTTGTGCCACGTTTAGTCCAATGGACTAACTTGGTTGGGTCCTTGGGTTCTCTCGTTGGGAAAGGTATGCCCCCACTAAGATTTAATGCACGACGGAAGTGCACCCTATATTTTTTCTCCATTGGAAGATCCTCTAATTGATCAATATAAGGAATATTTTTCTTGAGCATTGTAGATTGACTTTACACCCTTTCCATTATCGGTTTTCGAGATCCTATTGTAGTGGGAGAGTGCACGTGAAAGTTTGGAAGGGACATTAGTTTCTTAAGTTACCTGATTCTTCGAAGGTGGAAGTGGTCTAGGGTTGTTAGTTTTGATGGTCTCTAAGAGGTAATATGGGTCCTTCGTAGTCTCTTCGAAGCAGGGGTTCACGTTAAACCATCGGTGTGGGAAATATGGTCATGAGAGGCTGTTATGGCCACTTTCTTGAATTCTGTGATGTTTGGGATCATTTCATAAGGTCCCTCTCCATGTCATGTTTCTATCAGTCGAAATGGTCATGTTTGGTGACACCATGTGATGTCATGTGCTCATTTGATTGTAATGGTGAAGTTGTAAAATCTTTTGTGAGTATTCGATTTTTAAAAAGTGTTTCTCCTTTTAAGAAATCTTGACAACATTCATTTAGAGGAAGGTGTATCTATATATCCTTTTCTCCTTCCATTTCTCATCTGAATATAACTAGTGATGATGTTTGTGAATCTTCTAAGCGATTGTTTCAGAAAAATGTTAGGTTTTAGTAGAGTGAGTTTTGGAGTGTGTTATGTCTTGGTGAACCCATATGGGATTACAGTGTAGTTTTTTGTAGAAACAGAATAAGAAGTTCCATTTTGGGGTTTCCAAAGACTAACTACATGGACGAAGATGCTTCAATCCTTTGAGATCCATCAATAGGTCCCGAAGAGAAGATGGCGCATAGTCAGGGGAAATCCCAATGTTTTTCAAACTCTTGAACAAATTCTTATACTCATTATGAAATATGGGAGTAGTTTAAACCTCTTAAGTTGTCATATTCCTTTTTTTGTTCCAGTTCGATAGAAAGAGGTGGGAGTACCTTGTGTCCATGTTATCCCCCAATGTCATTCCTCCCCCCTTTGGAAGCTTTTGAAGAAAATATTGAAATTTGGTTAGACAAGTTGAGTGCACAGTTAGTAGTAACCATGCCCTAGAAAACTATCTAGATAGAAGGATCCCCACTATTAGCTCACGGTTTCCCAAACTGTGCAGACTAACCTTGCGACCATCCCAACTCTTTAAAGTTGGGTTCTTTCTATATTGACCCATTCCGGTCGGTTATGATGGTTGGTTCTTATGATAGAGATACCCACTATAATTATCATGTTAGTTCCTTGGAAAATTTTCAAATGGAATCCTAGCCCTTGTACTAGGGAGTCCGTTCAGGCCTCCTCCTGTTAGTGTCTTGATTCTGTATCGGGAAAATTTAAGTTGTCTCCTATGGGGGGGAACCCATTTGTGTCTCCCCATACTAGTAACTCATATTTGTCCTTGGTCTTGGATTGGTGGTAGGTAATCTCATTTAGATCTATCTATCTACCAACATCTTCCATGGGTAAACATTGGCATTGTAGAGCGGCCAATGGTTTAGTTATAGCAAGTTAAGTGTAACATTGTTTGTTATTGTTGTTTGTTTGAGAAAATTTCTTGAGTCTTGTTCGGATAGTGTTTGAGGAGTTTTCTTTTGGGATAAAGTCTAAATGTGCTTGATCATTTCATGAATGTAGTGTAAGTTTTGGTTTGTGAGAGTATTCCTTCCTTCATTGACCACTGGTGGTGTTTTGGCCTTTTGGGGGTGGGTGAAACAAGGCAAAGGGGTCCATTTCGACCTTTTGGTTGGGTTTGGTTTTTGATTTTGGACTTGTTGTGGATTTGCAAAGGTAGAATGTTTAATGGTGGGAATATTTTTCACATACATGAATTCTCTTAAAGTTATTTTCGATTTAATTTCCATTATTTCTTTGTTTTGGTGGTTTTCCATGCATTTTTGTGTACAATGTGGGTTTTTAAAATTTGGTCCAAACTGTGATCTCATTTCCATATTAAAAAATAAATTTTGTTTCTTTTATAACACCAGAATTTTTCAAAATTTTACACCCATTCAACTTCCCAATTGGAATAAACTAGTATATTAAAACCACAATATCAATCTTTACCCCATAAGAGTCCATAATAATGATGGATTTTTGTTTTTATTAAGGTGTTCGGCCAGCTTGAAATCTCATTTAATGGTTTCAATTGTTTTTTAATTATTTAATACCTAATTCAATTTTTATGGTTTTAGGTGATTCCAAATATCACCATATACCACTTACCCAAGGCATGCTCCCAGTCTTTCCTCCCCCTCATTGGAGCTCATATTCATTGAGAATAAGGGAAAAAATTCTTTTGATTTCTCAAATCGTGTAGATTTGAAGAGGTAAATTTTTTTCTTTCATAACTCCATAAATTTTTACTCTTTTTCCTCGATTTCAGTTCTCCCATGACCTACTCAACCTTATTTGAACCTCACAAAATTTTTTGCTATTTTAAAATTCATATACTAGTGTATTTGGGGTGTTTAATTCAAGATATCTAAATTAAGTGAGTTTCCTCTCATGTTCTCCCTATTTTCTTAGAGTTTCTTCCACTTTTCTTGAGGTTTTAAAATGTAAAACAACTAGAGTTCGTGCCAAGGGTTTTCTTTTGTATATTGTTTTTGAAATATTGTGGATTAGGTATTGATTTCTCTTCCTTATTGTGCGGTGGTGATGTGATTGATGTTTCGCACAACGGTTTGGAGTTTTTGGCACAAATGGTAGGTGGTTATTTGTGTAAGCATCTTAAGATGAGATATTTTTTCTTCATTTATATTTTTAATGTGTTCTCATTATATTATTTTTGTTGTGGGGACCATTTTTTGTAGTATTGATTAAGCATTTAGTTTCAAAGATGCATATTTGTTTGAAAATGTGTGTTTTCATGTGCATATTTTGTGTTATTATTCGAGGTAATTTTATAACACTTAAGAGTGGTTTAATAATTGTTTAAAAGGATTCCAATTCTGTTTTGGATTGGTATTGGTGTGATTTTTTCCTGTAAAGTGGGGTTTGAAATTGGTTTTGTGTGAAAAACATGGTAATACCCCTAGGGATTGTTTTATGACAATTGTAAATGATTTATTGAGTTAAACAAAGTGAGAAAAGGATGTACATGTACTATTTTGGTGAGTTTGTCTACATAAGATGGGTTTATGAAAGGTAATGTTTTCATTTAAGATGTTAAACATTTATTGAATGTTTTATAAATTTATGAAATGTTTTATCAAATCGCAAGAGAGGCACGAAACACGTTTGTGGCCTGTTTTGTGTGAGTATGATGTGAAAAATGAATTTTTTTTACGAAAGGAGTTTATGTGACATGTTTGTGGGCTTTTGTTTGGGGTGTGACGTGGATGTGGTATTTTAATGTGAAAATTATATTTTATTCCTTTTTGAACTTGGTTGATCACAAGAGTGAAACCCAAAATTCTTGGTGGGTGGACGTTTACTAGTATGCTAGTGATCCCATTGGGTTTGGAACAAGTTTCGTGTAGAAAGTTTGATGATGACAACACAAAATAAAATATGATGATGATTTTAGGTAACCAATAGGTTATGGGTATGGTCCCTACTAGTTGCTCGTGTGCACGAGAACAAATATTGTGAAGGTTACTTTCACAGAGATGTGAGGTACCTGGGACCCACAGTGAGCTAGTTCCTAGGGGTTATTTTCCCGTTTCTTGAGCTCATTAGATACTTTTTTCTTATCATCATCATATGGTATGTTTTTCAGGAAAATTCAGTAGCATCATAATTCTATTTAGAAGTGTTGATTCCTTAATGTATCCCACTTGAAAACTGTTTTTATTCATGGTTGCAACTCTTTAAAATTCTTTTTAGCATTTCATGTTTATGAAAACTTGAAAACTTTTCATCATTGAATGTTTATCACATGGAATATTTTAGTGGTGGAATCCTACTTGGCTTTGGCTCGCACCCAACTTACACCTTTAGGTGTAAGTAGACTTTGTTATTTTTTTGCAGGTTTGGGTAAAGCTTTTAGTGACAATGGTTCAGGTTTCTATTGGTTTTCTTAGTGCAATGTCGTAGAGATGGCTTGAGGGTGGTGCATCATGCCATGAGGAGGTTATTGGTCTGTCCATTTTGGGTTTCTTCATTTGTAATAGTCTTTGATAATTGTTTTAAAGTGTTTAATTCAATTCTGAATTTTGGTAAAAGATGGTTTGTTTTGAAAAAACTAGATTTGTTGTGGTGGATTTGTTTGTTGTTTTATGTTTATAAACCTAGGTAAATCGTTCCCAAGTTCCATTTTGTGATACCCTGGCACTTGTGCCAGCCCATGGGGTCCGGGAACGCCCTTCGGGCCTTTCCACGATCCGGTTCAGTTGCTAGTTTTGATGGAAACCAGATTCGGTTTGTGGCATAGTGAATGATACTCATGTCTGCCTCTGCTTCTAATTTTAAACTTTTTCAGTCTCCGTTTAGTCACCCATTCCATCACCAACTTCTTCCATGTTTTCCTCCAAGTCACTAGATGTGTGGAACCAACCTTATGGCGTGATTGCTCGGAATGTGACTCCAGTGAATCCCCTGTAACAACCTCTCATCCTCTTTTCATCATGAATCTGGACGTCAATTGAACTTCTTCTTGAATCTATGTAAGGAAAAATGGAGATTCATAAATAAAAAATAATTACATTGTTTATAAAATATTACTTTAATAAATATAAGTAATTTGTTAAAAAATAATAAATATAAATATTAGAATATTATTTTCTGTAATTTTAAATGATTTTGTTTAATTATTAGTATTTATTAACAGTAATTTGTGATTCTAATTAACACTAATTTACTTATTATTATTTTGATTGATTAATTTAAATATTTTATTTTAATTAATTATTACTATTAATTAAATTATTGTAAGAAATTTTATAACTTAATAAAATATAAATGAATTAGTTATTTTTAAATATAATTTGACTATTTAATATTATTATTAAATTAATTTTTATTAATTTATTAATTAAATTTCTTTATAATTATAATTAAATCTATATTAATAGTACATTTTTAATATAAACTAGTACTCCGTCCGTGCCAATGCATGGGACTATTCAATTTTCTTTCAAATCAATTGGTTTTGTGTAATTTAAAAATTGTATTGTTGTTGTGCGTAATATAATGTCTAGAAGAAAACGATGACAATGAAGTTTGTAGGCTACCCGTGAATGAAATAAATGAAGTAAAGACTAATTATTTTTGAGATATAACATGATGGAATGGAAGAGGTAGAGATAATATATATAGATGAAACTGATGGTGGAGGTTAGGGAAGAGTTGGGGGCAAGAGGTGAGATTTTGATAAATGATGGAAGGAAACCTAGAGAGAGTATCAAGATTTGTTGATTTTGACTGGAGTAGATGGGATTATGAAGAAGTTGGGGAGAGTATTTGTATGAAACATGGTTTCATTTAGTGTGGTATCTTTGAAAGGTAATGTGGATAAAATTTCATATTTTTATCATATCATCATCATAAATAAATTTCACTTTTTCATACAAAATATTATCACACTCCATTGATTTAATTTCATAGTACATTTTAACATTAGTTACATATATAGTATATATATTGTTATGTCTACAAGAATACCAAAATATTCCAATTATAGGATTATTATTTGGTACTGGAATCATGGTATCATCCATGAAAACCAATCTATACAGTATAATACATAAATAATATAAATAACTCATGAGTTTTTTTCCATGAATATTTATGAGCCTTTGGTATATTTTGAACCTATGATAGTGGAAATAATAGTCTATTTTGATCAATTCTATCTAACCTTGAATCGTCTAGAATATCTATGTAATAAGAAATAAAATTGCTGAATGGTTCGTACATATGTAATATTTCACATAAAAAAGGCACTCACACAATGGATTTCAAGGTCGCAAATATCCACTCAAATTCCCCCATGAACATGCTAAATCCAACAAACAAAATATGAATGTAAAAATAAACCCCCTATTGTCCACAAAGTGTGATCTGAAAAAGAGCATTGGTATGCTTCTATTAATAGGTGATGTATATTACAAAAATATGTGTATTTTCTCACTAATCTATCAAATTAATTCATCTGCGTTGGTAGTTTTTCAAGCAGTGAATATCTATATACATCCTGCAAAAATTTATTAATCCAAATAAACATAGAAAGCGCTGAAATTTTTATATTGAATGTACATATACAGTGTTGTAAATAACTGGTTAAACCAGTATCTGTGTTGTGGAGATGTCCTAGATATGAGAAAATAAAATTCTTTTGAAATAGAAACATTTTCAACTGATATGGAACATAAACTTGTTCAACTGATATGTGAAGTAACCACATGAAATGGATGATGTAAACATTAAACATATTAGAGAAAACACATAAACACGGAACATATGTGATGCAGTATCCATGCTAGAGGCTCATTCAGAAAATAGTGGGAACATATTCACTCTTGTTTTCATTGTTTTCCTTTGTTCGGGTGTACAGTTCCCTGGCTTGGATTGTTGTAGTCGCAGTGTCTGGAGATATTGAAAGTTTATGGTGCACCCCAGTATAACTATCAAAATCAAAAGACATGTTTTTCTGCATAGAAATTGTATTTAAAATAATTAGTAAGAAATATAGGTGATAGTTCAAATAATACAACAAAAAAAGAAAATGTTAAAAATAGATATTTCAAAAGATGAAAACTGATGTACAGTTTAAATATATAAAAAATGTAAATTACATGAAAAATGAATTTATCCATAGTTACAAAGATGTTAAGAAAATAGCATTTAGTCCTGATAATAGTTATATACCTGAGTAGATTAAATACCAGCGGTTGATATAAGAAATCTAGTCTCAATGTTCGAACTTAGTCAAAAAAATACACCGCTCGGATGATCCTACTATGCAAGGATAAAATGAATAAAGCAATAAGGAGATATTTACTTTCTAACAATCTAAATTGGAGGAATTTAAAAGATTCGTACCTTTTATTGTTCAATACCAATACTTACTCTTGAGGAGCCATAGATATGATGTTCCTATATAAAAATGACAAAAATAGTAATGTTATACAGTTTATGCTTTGAAATGAAATTAGAAATATGTAATCAGTAGTACCTTATTGTCAGCAAATTTTCCATTAAAATTGTTGATCTAATATTCATTTTTCCCGATGAGCAGTACTTTGAATATGTTTTGTTCTGTACATAATCTACCTTTTACTCTCATCTCATTGCTTCCACCCGATCGCACATCCCAGTGTTCTCCTTCCATAAGAGTTGAATCTGTATATAATGCTTAATATACCAATTACAGAACATGAAGAAATATTGTTTTATCATCATTAATAAGTTATTATGTTTCCTTACATAATACCAGACAACATCTTTCAATGAAAACTAGTTTTAAGTTGTGGGAAAAAATGTACCTGTAGATTTAAAAAACCCTTAATTTTTTTAATATAGATGCATTTTTTGTAGAATACATACTCATTGGAAGTGGTATTTTTTCGTTTCTAAAAATAGATCAATAAACGTAATAAATAGAACAATAAAAACATATTAGCTTATTTCAGTTAGTTCCATCAATTGGTTGAACATTTAGCATGAATGAAAACCTTAACTGATCCATTGAAGTAGATCAAGAGTGTCATTTTGTGTGGATTAAAGCTCACCTGAATAGAGACAGTGGGGAATAATAGGGGTTACCTTAACCTTATTCACTAATTAGAGACATTCACCCAGGACAAGATGCTTGAGCAGAGCGCTCTCAACCACTTTAGAAGACTTGACAACCTGAAATTGAACATGGAGTGGGTATACTAACCATTAATGCATGTTTAGTAGAAAATATCATCATATAGTAAGTCTATATACCTTGATTCTCCATTTAATCTTCAAAAAAATTGGTGAAAACTGTAACATAAATTATAAAATTCTTGTAGAAGACTAGAAAGGTTAAAATAATAGAAGTGCCCTGCTATTAATAGCATGACCGTAGTGTCCTACATTGTTTCTGCAATGATCCTGTAGTTGTTCAGGTTGATTTACTATAGTGTATTTTCCTATAGCAGTTAAATATACCTCATGAAAAAGTAATCGTAGAATGTGAAAACTGTTGTTTTATCAGGAAAAAGCTTAAAATTATGGTAGTGTAAAGTATTCTAGATATATCATTGCATGAAATTGTGACATATTTCATCATTGGGAAATATAATAGACAGTTTCCATTCAAACATGGAATTGAAATGAAATGAAATTTTATGGGATTGTACGGTATACAAAAGCAGGGAATGTAAAAATACAGAGAAGAATGGAAATGATAAAATAATAGTTATTCAAATCAAATATCCTGAATGTTCTAGATACCTGTGTATACAGTGCCTAAATATTGTAGTTTTAAAAAATTGCATGATAAAAAAATGATAGAGGATTGTAGATATGACTGGGTACATGGTCTTAACAAATAAATAAGTATATAAAGGATATCATAAATCAAATGAATGAGTAGAATACAATTTGAAATAAGGTTTGTTTTTTATACGGAATGTGTTAAATATATTACTGCCATTAGGAATTCAAAAAATAGATATGAAAAAAAAATTAAACAGCCAACATGTTTTCATTATGTGTAAATATGCTTACCAATAAGGGAGATCTGAAATCATTAAAATGATAGGAAACTTCTAGTGCCTTAAGCTTTTCAATGTACAATCATTCAAACCCATAAATTTTTTATGTAACAGCGTCTAACAGTATCTACAAAAAAACATATAAAATAAGAAACTATGATCCTATCCATCCATTTGTAATTACAGGTTCATGCTTTACCTGCTTTTGAGATGTTGAAGTAAACCATTGTTTGGAAGGTAAAGGCTTTAATCATACAGTCACTGTGAAGTAATTTTTTTATAGTCAAGAAACTAAAGTAACCAATTTATTATTTAGTGATGAGAAACTGACCATTGACTTGAGATTCAGCATTTCTCGTCAGAGTGTTTACTTTCACCGTGGCGAGGGAATCAACACCTTCCAATACTGGAGCCTTCAAAGTCTCTATGCCTCATTCCATGGGATGGGAACGAGTCATCTCTCAAAATTAATTTGTTTGCCTGCAAACCTGGGGAGATTTTTCGTAAATTCGTATCCTTCTTGTTCCAAGGAAATCAGCTGGTTGAAACATATTAGATACAACCTAGGTATACATTAAACCATTAAATAAAAATAAAGAAGAAAAATGATTGAAGGGACCATGAAGTGCAGCTTGCATCGCTATAACAAACTCATTTAAACAAAGGAATCCTTGGTGTTTAGAATATTTTTTCTTCGAACACACTAATCTATTATACATACTAAAAACCTTTAGAATTTGTTTTATAAAAAATGAGGATGCAAACACATAAGTGCATAGAGATTCTAAAAACATCTCTTTGGCATTCAGTAACAAAGCATGAATGAATCGAAGGGGGATAGAATAATGTGTACAAATTTTTACATAAACACCATAACTGATTTATGGGAACATCAATCATGAACACTATTATTGAAGGTGATTTTTTAAAAAGGGAACATCCATCTTGAACACTGTTATTGAACATCTAAAAAGTGAACATCCATCTTTACAACATACTCTTCATGAAGCATGATTTATTGTTCGATGGTGTGTGTGTCATCCTTGCAATCAAATGATAAGATATTCAATAATAATAATTTTCACAGTTAAGAAGGTACTATTTGAAAATAACAATTAAAAATTAGCAGATTTTACAGTAGAACTTACAGTTAAGGTGTGTGTCCTCTCTGCAATCATATGAAAATGCATCAATTTCCAAGAGTCCAGCGGGTTTTGATGATCCTACAGGTATCACAATGTTTAACCAAATATTAAAAGATCCAATTTTATTTATTCAAAATAGTAAGCTAAAAAATGTCACAAATCTCCAATAGCATTGCTTCTCACCCAGCTCTAACAATAGAAACTCAAACCATGTAGACATCTACTATCCAAAATATCCCTTTGTAACTTGATTTTTCAAAAACAAGAATCTACAAGAAAAAAATACTTCATAATTAAAGAAATAAATCATGTATTAATAATGCAAAGATATAGCTAATTTATAAAGTCCATCTCAGATTTATCGAACAGTGGTTGAACTTGTTTTGTACAATTTATGTACAGTAAGGTTTAGTAGTAATTAAATACAACAAAAAATTGTTCTAATTCATGGAATCATATATTCATCAAAATATGAATTATTTTCCTGTAATTACAGAAACATATCCAGAATAATTATCACAACTTTTGTGGAGTTGAAACAATACTATGATCAAAGTAAGATAGTATATAGAAGGAGTTGAACAGCCACAATATTTCTTGAATTCTTTAAAATATATGACAAACTCACCTATAGAATTTCATCCACTGATTTGAGTTTCTTCATTTAGCAAGTGGACTGCAGCATCAATATCTTCTTACCCTATAAGAAATACTAATACACCACCCACAGTATCCTAAATAAAAAAATGGGAAATAAATATGCAATGTAGAGTTTTATTTTAAGATAAAATATTTATATTTCATATGAAACTATGAGACACACCAAGAAGAAAATAAGTGTGAATGAAAATAACTGAAAACAATTACATAAATGAAAATTAAAATTTTTTTAAGGATAAATCATTGATAAGAATGTGAAATAGGAACTATACAGTGGATTGAACATTCATAAAAATTATGCATGAACTTGGAGGAAATGATTATTATGATTGGCGATCAGATAGTTGATGGACAAATTAGGTAGGGATTTTGGGAGGTGATCAGGGTGTGGGGGGAGTCACAAGACCTTTATTATTTAAATGTTCTCTCTAACTTTTATAGGATTGAAGAAGAGGGGCAAGCCTCTACCACTTCATGATGTTAATTCCCTTCCCATGAATGATACATTGGAGTCAACATTTCAGCAGCCACTGTGATTCCCAATGGTCTCCTTGACGTCCAGGATCATCCACCGATCACTCTTGGATTGTATAGTCCACTACCCTAGAATCCCTATAAATATTCGGGAATATACCAAAAAGGGAGGGTGGATTAATTGGAGATCCAGGAGGAGCGGAGTGGCGGCCTCCCCCATTGTTGTCACTGCAGCCATCTACCGATCCAGAACAAAAGGCATTGTGCGCAAGTGGTGGTGCTTGTAATAAAACTGCAGGGAAGGCAGCCTATGTTAATTAAATAAACAATGCTCACTTTGAAAAAAATGGATTAAAACATTAAAGACGGTGGGGGAGGAGCATGATGCAGAGCAGTCGGAGGAAGAGGGATACAGAGGTGGAGCAGGCGGGGGCGGAGGATCAATAGGCGGAGCAGGTGGCGGCGGAGGATCCGGAGTCGGAACAGCTAAAGGCACAACAATAGAGGCAGAGGATCTGGAAGCCGAGCAGAAGGAGGGGGAGGAGCATGACACTGAGCATACGGAAGAGGAGCAGGTGGAGGCGGAGCAGATGGAGGAGAGGGTGGCGGAAGAAGGGAGGTGATGGGGTGATGGGGTGCTGAAGGTGGTACATGAGAACCAAGATTGGGGAAGCGAGGGAAGCTGTATAGTAGGAGAGCTAAAACCCTAGAATGAGGGAGAAAAATTTCAATGGAGGGATACACACGGAATGCCCGGTGACGGAGGTAATTTTGACAGAGACACGGCTTTGAGAGGCGTGGAAGGCTATGGTGGTGACATGTAGGCTGAAAAAAGATTACTTTATAAGATATATAGATAATATAGATAATTTAAATTATTTATTTTGATTATATTATTTTTATAATTTAAAAGTCTTACTTTAGCGGCATCGACACAACAGTGGTCTGCTGCAATGGTCTTCCTTAGTGGCGACTTCAAGCAGCGAAGGCAGCTTCAAAGGATTTCTTATAGCGCTTGTAGATTATTTGGTGCATTCGAGAGCACGTCTTCAGAGAGCGGTGAAACCTCAGGTTCATCTGATGGATCTCGTTCGCATAAAATAAGGAACAATGGATACTTCCATAGCTCAAATATGGGTTCATCCACGACGGTGGCTTACATCTCAGCGACTCACGGTGATGAAGCTCGGAAACGAGGTGGTTCGGCTCTGGATCATCTTAAAACAATGGTGATTCAAGGGTTTTGGTTTTCATATCTGGCGGTGTCTTTAAAAAGTTGGCAGTGACGGTTCCTTCACGTGTGGCAGAGAACACCTCATTCTTCAGATCTGTACTTGTTCATCAACCAATTTCTCATATCTATGTCAAATTGTATGATTCCAGATCCATAGTGATGGTTTTTATATGCGGTGAAATCCATTTTTGATCCATGGAGGTATGATGTGTTTAAGGATTATGGTTTTCTATGGGGGTACGTCACTAGAGGAAGGATATGATGATGGTGTCTCAATTATTACAAACTAAAAAAATAAAATTAATAAATAAAGCATGGTTACAGTTTAAAAATTAAAATACAAACAAACTAAAAGAATTCAGACAAAATTAATGAGATTGACGGCCTAAAATTACATAGTTAGAGACAAAAAGGGATTAATTGATAAATTTAATTATAAAATTTTTAAAGTAATTTTTTTACAAAAATATCACAATTAATTAAATAAATTTTTAAAAACATATTACAAATATGTGGAAAATCAATAGATGTTCAGGGAACATCAATAGTTTTTGTGTTCTTTTCAGTTGAAACATTGGGCCATATGTTGAGGGTTGATTAAAACCTTCTTTTCTTCTATTTCATTAGTGGGTTTATTCATATCCCGTCAACATTCATTAGATTGATGTTTCTATCTTGCATGCTTAAAGAATATTCTTTCTCCCTAGAGGTAGTTTTCCAAATTCTTATTTCCACACTTAGGATATGTGTGCAGTTGGAATTTTTTCCTCCATTATATTCATCCACTAATCTGACCAAATTAAACTCTATTCTCTGCTTATTATCATCAATCCCTCGAGGCCAATGATAATCATCAATCTTCATCTCAACATAAGGTAATATCAGACAATTTCCACTTAGATATCAAAGTCCCAAATCACTAATAGCTTTTAAATCCTCAATATTATTCCACTGAAGAAGCGGTCAATCATTTTTTCAAGGTCAATAAAAAGAAAAAATGAATACCAATAAATATAGGGGATGTTTTCTCCATAAGAACTAATATTTTTTCACCTTTTTCCAGTCTAAAGAACACCCTATTAATTTTAAGTATCAGGGTGTAGGGAAAATATTTATTGAAAAATATCTTATTGAATCCTTACCAATATATGGGTTTGGTGACACCTTTAAGCTTTGTATTCTTGATTAGTTTCCACCAATGATCATCTTCTCTCTCCATGAAATGAAATAACAATGTGAATTTCTCTTTCTCATATCATTAGATCAAAAAGTTGTTCCCTGATTAGGAGATCATAATATATACTATAAGTGTGGATATGTAAAAACATTACCTTTATTAGGATAAGGGTTTGTTCCATATGATTCAATTTATTATTTATAACTTTACAGAATTGATCATGTGTTATAGTGAATTCCACAACTCCTTCTCCCATCAAGTTAGGAATCTCATTTATCCATTCATTATATTTCCAATCACATTGGTTGTTGGCAATATTCCTCCTATTTCAAAAAGTTAACTAAAATATAGGAATTTTAATGATGAGAATAATAAAATTAATAATCATATAAAAGTAAAACAATGAACTTGGAAGTAATAACTCATAATTGACATACATTCCCTAACATATATATTTATAGGTTTTAATATAGGTTATTCACGGTTATTTTCCTATTAGGTTCTCCAACCAAACTAATTATATATTAATTCATCGAATTTCATAGAAATATAATTAATCTTTTATTATGGTTTGTAATGTGAATATGAATAAACCAATTCACATCACCCTATAGTTTGAAACCTGGTGTGAAACTAGGATAACTTGTTGTTCATCGAGTAAAGATCAAGTTAATACCCAACCAACCTTTTTCATTCTTATAAACCCTAGATTCATATAATCTAAATCTGGTATCCACTTTTTTGGAATCCAAATAGGAATTTCATTACTAGGAAACCACAGGCTCTATACTTTACCAAAATTTTCGAATAGTTTCCTTGAACTTGTCCCAATTATTCCCATTATTGTATTATTATCTTAATACTTAAAAATAAATATAAATTTATATAATAAAAAAATACAGCCAAATTCACTTATACATTTTAGTTCACGTTTTTTAATATAAAGTTCCATAAACTAAAACCCATAATTCTAGAGGCATATTGTCATTGGGAAATTATATACTGAAAAAAATAAACTCAAACATAAACTATTAAATATTTATTTAATTATCCAAATCATGATTGCAGATATCATTGATCCTTTATTACAACATAGGATATCCTAGGTAATTCATATGGAAAGGCATGAGCTATAAATCCCAGTAAGGGGATTTTTAGAGTAAATAATGATGATAAGTAATACATGTGAGACAATAGACATGTTATGATGTCATAAAATATAAAGATCATATATTTTCATAGGAAATAATGGAATGAAGAGTATCATAACATGTATTCATAGAATCATAGTAATGTTTCAAAAAAATAAATAATGAAACCATAAGCATAAGTCAAGCATCACTACCAATAAAAACATAACATGGTGTCCTAGGGCCATTTCTCATACACTATACATGGAATCTCATTAGATGAAAACATTACACAATAAATTAAGGAATTTATAATTTTGGTCCTACTTTTCACATTCATAACATGTACATGAATATATGGGCTACATAAGTAAATCATACATAGGGCACAAGATTAAGAAAAACACATAAAAATGAAATGGGTTTCACAATCTTAGCCTAGGGAATAACCAAATAGAATTATATAACTATCCCAATGAAAAAAAATTAAATAAATATTAGATTCATATAAGTGAATAAATAATCATAGCTCATGAAAAATATGTTAATATGAAATCAAGACATAAAAATTCATAAGTCTATAAATAAACCTCTAATGCAAAGTTTTAAGAGAATGTGTATATTGTATTTAAAGATGGAGGGGTATATGAAAAGAGATGGGAAATAAAAAATCTCCCTTTAAACAGATTTTCTTTAAAGAAGGAATTAAGAAGGGAATATAAAGAACATATATTATCCCAACAAAGGAAAGGTAAAGTGAAATAGGTACATATATAAGGAACAAATATACATAATATGTATTAATTAAATGATAATATGATACTTTTAAATGTATAAAAGGAGATATAATTTGTATCCCAAAAGCAATAATGTTGGTTTGGAAGATCCCTTACCTATGGCCCTTAACTCATTTGTTACATTCATCAAGATTTATGAATAATAAAATTAAGTTTATTAAATAATTTATTCATAAAAAATTTCACATATATTTCATTTATTATTACTCTTTTATGTCATTTATAATCATTTAATTGAGATATCTTGTCAATATGCACTATCATGAGGTCGTTCGTGTCATGCTTCCAAGGTCACATCAATTTTTAAATAGTTATAAATTTTTTTATGAAGTGGTATCATAACTATATAAGTGTGATGAAATTAATTCCATTTCATTCAATCAGTTTAAATGGTTCCAAATATAAATAATTGATTCTATATAGATATGTTTCATTGATTATAAATGTAATTTTTATACGGTCAAGTCAATAAGGAGGTTTTTACAACTTTAAAAATCTTGTTTGTTTTAATTTAAAATTATAACCATTTATCCATTAAAAAATTCTAAACCATGTACAATATAATAATTTAAAACATTTTTTATCCAAAATATGTGAATTTAAATTATCCATGAAGGATGTGGAGAAAAATGAAATATGTTTTTCATGGAGGTAGTGAACCCACACTAATTTGATAAATATTTTCAATTTAGAATATAATGAGAGGAGGTTATATAATGAATATTTTATTAATATAATAACATTTCAGTTTGAAAATAATATTGGTGTTATTATAATAGAATGAATAAGATATATTTTAGGAGATATTATAAGAAAATAATTTATGATAATTTAGTTGATAATATTTATTTTTTACTTGGAATTTTTACTTACAATATTTACATTATGGATCCTTTGTATGGTAATTCCGTGATACTGAGGATTTAAGGATATATTGGGAGGGTTGGGGAGAGATTTTTACATAATTTGGGAGATATGAGGTTCTTCAAAGTGAATAGGTAAGAGTGGAAGACTGTGGTATTTATAAGGGGAGGAGAGGGGTATGACGCACACCTTTCGTATGTCATAGAAAAATATACTTTCTATGTTTTTTTAGTGCATTACAGTGGCTGACTAGGGTCTTCTCACATGAAGAGATTTCTTAGTTATTTACTCACCTACTCTAATTCTCCTAAAACAATTATTATTTTTTATTTCATTTAATAATGAAATGAAATTTAAATGAAAGAAAAGATTAAATTACCTTCAAAAAATTAAATGAAATTATGGAAGAAAAGTCTTGTTCTAGGATTTTATAACACTGGTAAATTTTTTATTTATTTTTTGTGTAAATAAAATATGATAATTTGTTTAACGAAACCTCATTAATTAATTAATTTCACTTGATTTATTTAGTGTGTTATTTTAGCATGCCTCTGGCATACCAAACCACAAATCCTTCAATAGTCAAATATGTTAACACCTCAACCGAGAATGTTATTACTAAAATAAATGACTCCATTGTAAGTTGTTTCATCCCTTTAAGAAACCTGAGCACCATAATATTAAGAGTTTTCCAAAGAGAAGAGATGAAAAAGGAGTTAATCAATTAAAAAATATAATTAAAAATAATGATGTGGTAGACGACAACCACACCGGTGCAATAATATAGAATACACCACAAATAGAATAAAAATAATTTTAATTAAAGTTCAACAACAGAGAACACCATGAATCATATCCTAGGTTCAAGCCTTGAGTTATTTACTTTACATTTAAAATTGAAAACATATCACAATGGAAAGATGGAAGAGTCATAATGAAATTAGTATTGGATGAAAATGAGAGAAGGAAGAAGAAATGGAAACCATTTAATAAAAATATGAATGCATGTTACATGGGAAAAATAAAACAAAAATAAAAATAAAAGAAAAGATTACACCAAATGGACCAAGGCCTCCTCTCCTTGGTTCCTCAGATTTAATGGGATAAATTGAATGGAGGGGTTCACCTCCTTTTATAGGTGATGAGGGAGAGTTTTGGTTCCAGAATCTATTATTTTAATGTTTGTACATGTTTGACCAAATACATGGACAATTCATGCATGTATACCTTAATTTATGTTGTTCAAAATTGATTTTCGAATCAATCCTCAACATTTCAGTGACTTTTGACATGTTTAGTGAGATATATTACCGTTAAATGCTTATAATTAATTCTAGATAGTCAGACTCTCCAAATTTCTCACCTATTGATTCTCATGCATTAATAACCATAAAAAAGTCTGATCCACTCAAATAATTCTCCGTTGAAGTTGTTCCCTAATTTCATTCATGTACCTATGTCAAATTTTATCCCATTTGGTCATCCCATTTAGGAGTTATGGTCCCCACTAAAAAATCTACAGAACTCTGCATAGTTTTCATTACACAATATGTGAGCTGGTTTTGGGCTTCCAAATTGGGGATTATGCTTTGGGTCGAAAAGAATGAAATAAATAGAATGATGTATAAAATCCTAAAACGATATAATTTCACAATTTAGATAAATACGTATTATTTTATGACTTAAATACATAAAAATTTTAATAACATTAAAATCCAAATTATGCCATTTTTTCTGATTAACCTCAAAATACTACTAAAATAATAAAATATGGAAATTTCTCTTAAAATAACACATTGGTGGTTTGTAAAACATTGAAAATAAATTTAAAATTCTTTAAAACATTTGGTATATAAATTTCCACATACTTAAACCATAATTTTCCTCAGGCATAAAATCTCAACATGCAATTCATAGGGAATTAATGTTACCAACATTCAAATTTCCAAACAATAATATCAAAAAACAAATTAAATGTCAAATACAATATTCAAATTCTATATAAAAAATAAATTTAATTTCTTGTTTTTTAAATAAAAAATCTAATCATGAATTTTAATGTTCAACCTTGAAAAGTGATTGAAATTTTCTTTTCATTCATTCATGCTCCTCAATTCATTTTTATTAAACATGTCAAATCAATATTTACCTCACTCAAATACTTTCTCTCATCTCTCGGGTTACAATTCAGGTGTATCTTTTCTCATATCATGAAAACATGCTCTTTATCTGTTATCTTTTAAAGGAACTAATTTCTATGCTTTGTAAAGTTAAAAGGAAGATAAAATCACGAGGACTTGCAATATAGGTTCAAATGAATCTGAGGCTTAAGTTTGGTAGTATTTGATTATTTTAAAAATTAATGCTCAAGGAGGAGATTTAACTCTTAATTAAAATTAATGGTATCAAAATTTATAATTAAATTGTCCCATTAAAATAGAAACACATACTTCCCCAAAACATTCAAATCAAATGTCATGAAAAATGAAAGCATATTGAATTATTTTCACCTTCTTTAGATTTTCACTACTTTTATACCTTTTTTAAAGTAGATTTTTTCTGTTTTTTTTTTAAGTTATGCTTATAATTAACCTCACATACACCACCTAACCACATTCCAAAAAAATATAATTTTTCCAGTAATGGTGATTTTTTATTCTTCTATGTCACAACCCATTCTTTTTTATATTTTGTTTTTCAAAAAGGGAAACATTTAACTACATTTAATTAATAAAAAACTATTCTTGGAACCCAAAATTATCACCCTCACAATTTATCCTCTCAAATTTAAATCATTCCTTCCACCATTATTTCCATTACACACACACTTCAACTTTAAAATATCCTGAAATTACTAAGAGTGTGGTAGTAATGGATAAAATTGATTGAAAACATAGATCATTTCTATAAAGGTAATTCATGGTCTCTATGAGATAAAGAAGTATTGATGTAAAGGTTATCTTTAAGGATTAGGGATTTTCAAAATAATTCTCAATTATTTTAATTATATTTTTGTATAGTCATAAATTTGAAAAGGACAAATACTAGTTCTCATCAGTGTCATGTCCCATGATCACTCAAGAAATATGGTCAAAAATAAATATAAATAACTAGGTCAAGAAATAATTTCAAGAATGGGAAATATGATATGGTATAATCATTCATGGAATTACTAATAAAAAATCAATACACATGAATTTCGTAAATTTAAAACATGAAAAATGGTAGAGAAATTTTATTTACATGAATTAACTAATTCCCAAAAATCATGATTCCTAAATTAAATATCCATGATTTAATTTAACTATTAAATTCTATACTTTAATCATTCAATGTCATTATATTTGAATTATAAAATAAGACATCAAAATATTACTAAGAAAATAATGTCTCCTAGATAATACAGGTAAAGCACAATTCTAGTGTGGATATGAAATTTCAACTTTAAAGATAAAAAAATCATAAATTTATTTAAGGAGTTTAAAAGATAAATATAAAAAGTGAACCCCCTTTTAAAATTAACCTTAGTCATGTTACTTTTCTGTTTGGGACTGCCTTCCAATGTCATTAACTTATAAAAGAAAACAAAATTCAATTAACCATAAAGATCATATGTCATTAAATCTAAAAAAGATAGGAGAGAGTGGTTTTCATTCCATTCTAATTTCTAAGAATAAATTTGAAATCTAAACTCCAATTATTGAAAATTAATGTTCTAGAAATCATGAAAAGGATAAATCAAGGTATGATCCCCCAAGTGGCCATAAAATTTTAACTACCTCCAGAAGTGTAGTACCAACTATTATCCATATTCTATTAGTGGTTGGAGTTTCTTGGACTTGAAACACCACATGTTGTTCTTCCCAGCTTTCATTCCTTCTTCTCTGTTGAGGATTAATCCAATGATAGAGTACACCTGATCCACACCCTTTGTAATGTGGTACTAATTTCATGGCGGGGTAGCATGTAGAATGGAACCTCCTCCTCATTGGTTGCTACTTTTGCAACCTAATATTCATTATCTAGTGGTTTCTATAGATGTTATGGATTATAATAATAATCAAATAGAGATTCAAAATTTAAATTTGAAGTATTAATTTCAAAATATTCTCTTCTAATATAGGAAACTTATGTCTTCGATTCTATAGGGAAAGTCGCATGGATCTCTTATTTTACTGCCTCAAGTAAATATTCAATGTCTTCCGGGGGCTCTAGGTGTTCCTCAATCGGTGAAATTTCTTTTTTACTCTCCATCCTCCATGGAATAATGAGAGTTATTAGATTTACAAAATTCAAAATAGTTCAGATTAGTACTCAAATTATTTTCAGGAAAATTAAATGAATTAGAGTTAAAAAGTGTATCATCTCGTTAAGGTGGTTTGGATTTAATCTCTTCTTTAATTGAAATTTCCTCTTAGAGTTGATTATCGATGTATGGAGGTAGTTATCTAGGATAATCCACATAAAGTTTGGCCTCAACTACTTGGATGTCTTAAGTGAAATTAGGAAAGACCATTAGAATTTCAATCTTGGAAACGAATATTTAAATGTCAATTCAGAGTTCATCAATAATGATCATAAAAACTCATGGTGAGATCCATGTCTCTTGGCCTCTTTGAAACTATTTTATCTTTACCATAATGGAGTCACCCCTTCGTTGGAGTTCCTCCTTAGTATAATTATTTTCTAGTTCTTTCACCTCTGAGTAATCTTCCAATGAAAAAAAATGAATTTGAATATATCATGGGAAAAAAATTAATAGTTTTTTTAATATAGATATTTTTTTTAAAAAAAATTGTGAATTTAAATAAATTGATTGAAATAAATTTTTATCCCCCTAGAAATGGAACTAGTTTTTACTCACACTTGTCATTAGATATGACAAAATAACAATTTCTATGTTTTCCTGGGGTAGCTATGTGGCTGACAAGGATCATCTCACTTTAGGGGATTTCTCAGTTTTTTACTCACTTAATCCAATTCACATAAAATAATTATTCTTTTGTTTTTGTATTTAATTTTTTTAGGAAATTAAATTTAAATGAAATAAAATATTAAAAAACATACAAAAACAAAATTAAATTATGGTTGAAATTTCTTGGTCTAGGGTTTTATAAAATAGGATCATTAGTTATTTTTTATATATTAAATTTTATAATTCGTCTAATGAAACCTTGTTAATGAATTAATTTCCATTTATTTATAGATTAGGTTATTTCAGCATGCCTCTAATGTACCAAACCACACCTCCTCCAATAGTAAAATAGGATAACACCTCAACAAGGAATGTTATTCCTAAAAGACATCACTCCATAATATGTCTTATATTCCCTTTAAGAAACCCAAGCTCTGCTGTATGAAATGTTTTCTCAAGATAAGGGAGGAAAAAATAATAAATTAATGAAATTAAATAGAACTAAAAATAATGTCACAGTGGATGACTGCCACAGCCGTGTAGTACACTCTCATCCACAACAAATAGAAAACAAATGTTGAATTGAACCATAATAACAAACAACAATGTGGAACCCCTCCCAAGGGAAATCTATTATTTAGTCCCTTTCAATTTAAAAGTGAATAGATATCATGATAGAAATATAGAAGAGAGAGAATGAGATTAGGGTTGCAAAAAAATGGACACATGGAAGAAGAAATGGAAACAACTTAATAAAAATATGAATGCATGTTACATGGTAAAAGTAAATCTAAAATAAAAAAGAAATGAAAATTAGAATCTTAAATGGCCTTTATCTTCCTCTCCGGGGTTCCCCGGATGGAATGGGATCTATTAGAATGGAGGGGTTCACCTCCTTTTTTATGCGAGGAGCAAGAGTTTTTGTTAGGGAATTGATCCTTCGAATGTTCGTGTGTGTTTGACCAATTAAATAGATGATTCACGAATGGACCCCTTAATTAAAGTTCTTCCCAATTGTCTTGAATGTTTCCCTTCAACATTTTAGTTAATTCAACCATGCTTCATGAGAGTTATGACTGTTCCACTCTAAGAATATATTCTGGCCAGTCGTACTCTCTAAATTTTACACCTATAAATTCTCATGCATCAATGACCAGGAAGATAGTCAATAAACACATATTCATATTCATAAAAGATTTTCACCCCAAATTATTTCATGTCTATATTTCAAAATTCATCTCCTAGAGTCATCCCAGTTAGGAGTTATGTTTCCCACATAAAACATCTCCAGAACTGTGCATAGTTTCTATGACCCAACTTATAAGATGGTTTTTTTTTCTTCTAAATGGAGGACTTAGCTTTGGGTCTTAAAGAATGAAATGAATCCCATGATGTATAGAGTCCAAATAAATAATTTATCAATTTATATAAATATATAAAATTTTATGAAATAAATACATAAATTTTTTCATATGCTCAAAATCCAAATTGGTCTATTTTATCTAATTAAGGTCAATATAGCAGTAAAATCATAAAATGTGAAATCTTCTCTTAAATAACACATTGGTGGGATTCAAAACATTTAAATTCAAAATAAAATCATTTAAATTTTTTTCTCTATCAACTCCCCATCACTTAAACAATTATTTTTTTCAAGCAAAAAATCTCAACATGGACTTCATAGGGCACCAATTTTACCAATATTAAATTTTAAAAACAATAAAATAAATTAATAATCAATGTAAAATAAAATTTTAAAATTACACATAAAATATCAATTTAATTTTCTATTTTATTAAGAAACAATTAAATAATTCATTTTACTTTTCCCCTTTGAAAAATGATGGTACTTTTATTTTCATTCATTCATGCTCCTCAATTCATTATTATCAAACAAGAAAAATCATGAAAAAATTATCCTTATCTATAATATTGTAAATTAACTACTTTCTCCACTTTGCAAATTCAAAAGGCACAAAAAACAACGACTAATTTCAATAAATGTTAAAATTACTCTATGGCTTAAGGTTGGTAGGATTTAATGCTTTTAAAAAACAAGGATCATGGTGGAGTACTAACTCATAAGTACAATACATAATATCAAAAACTATAATTAAATTCTCCCCTTCAAATTATAAACTTCTACTTACCCCAAACTATCAAACAAAATGTCCTAAAAATGAAATCATAATTAATGTTTTTCACCTTCTTGAATTTTTCACTACTTTTTTTTCAAACGTTATGCTTATAATTAACATAAAATTCACCACCTAACCACATAATTAAAAAATAATTAGTCTAGTAATGGTGGTTTTTTATCCTCTTAAGTCACAACCCATTCTTTTGTTTATTTTTCAATAATGGAAAAATTTAGGTTCATTGAATGAATCAAAAACATTTCTTTGAACCCAAAATTATAACCAAGACACATTTTCATCGTATATGTAAATTATTTCTTCCACCATGATTCCCTTAAACCCAACACTTCAACTTTAAAATATCATGAAATTACTAAGAGTATGGTAGGAATGGATAAAAATGGATAAAAACATGGATCGTCTCTATAAAGGTCATTCATGGTATCTATGGGATAAAGAATGATAGATTTAAATTATTTCCTTAAAGATAATATTTTTTTAAAATATTATTAAATAATTTTAAATGAGTTTTTTTATAGTCATGGCTTTGATATGTTCAAACAAAATTTCTGGTCAGTGTCATGTCCCTTAACCACTCAATAAATGTGATCAAGAATAAATAAGAAGTACTTGGTCTAGAAATACTATTGGAATTGGAAAATATGATTTGGGAAAATCACTCATGGCATGACTAATATTTATAAATATATTCACATGAATTTAAAATTTTCAAAGTATGAAAAATGGTAGAGCAATTTCATTTACAGGAATAAACTAATTCCCTAAAATCATGAGTCCTCATTTCAATGTTCATGATTCACTTTAATAATTCAATTATCCATTTTACTGATACGATATCATTATCTTTAAAATATAAATCATAGAATCATAAGATTCCTAAGAAACTCATGTCTCCTTGATAAGACAAGTAAACAATAATTCAAGTGTAGAAATGAACTTTTAACCATAAAGTTCAAAAAAAATTATCAGGAGAAAATATAACGAATTTAAAAGATAAATATAAAAAGTGAAATCCCTTTTCAAATAAGTCATAGTCCTATTTCTTCATTTTTGGGGCTTCCTTCCACCATCATCAACCTATAATATAAAACAGATCAATTAAGAACAAGGATCATATGTCATTAAAGCTCAAAAATATAGGACGGAGAGGGATTCATGATGGAAAAATTTCTAAGACATAATTTGGAATATAAATTAATATGATCGAAAATTAAAGTAAAATAAAGAAAGTAAAGGATAAATCTTGGTATAGTTCCCCAAGTGGGCCCTGAATTTTTACTTCCTCTATAAGGGAAGTACCTGTTGTTATCCATAATCTGTCAATGGGTCGAGTTTCGTGTTCTTGAACCACCACATGTTTTTCGACCCATCATTCATTTATTCTTATCTATTAATGAGTACTTCATTGATAGAGTACATAAGATCCTCCCCCTTTTCAATGTATTATAGCTTGAATGGTGGGGGTAGGATGTAGAAGGGAACCTCCTTCTCTTTGGTTGCTACTTATGTAATTTTATCATCATTATCAAAGTTTTTCTCTTGATGTGATGCATCAAAATAATAATCAAATGGAGATTCAAAATTTAAATTTCAATTATTAATTTTAAAATCTCACCTTTTAATGTAGGAAACTTGTGTCTCTGGTTCTCCAGTAAAATCCCCTGGGATATCTTCTTTTACTCCCTCTTATAACTATTTAATTTCTTCAGGGTTCCCATGGTGTTCTTAAATAAGTGAAATTTCTTTTTCCTCTTCACCCTCTAGGGTATAACAAGAGTCATCTAATTAAAAAATTCGAAATAGTTAAAAGTAATACTCAAATTAGTTTCAACAAATTTAAATGAGTTTGATTTCATGAATGTATCTGTAACAGCCCAAGATTTTATGAAAACTATTATTTTTAATTTTATTAATGTCTTGTGTTGTACGCTACACCAAAAAGAGCTTGCACAACACTCATTCTTGACTTTCCTTCCATTACAAGCAATCACGACCTTCCTCGATAGCTTGCGTCGTACGCAATACCGAGTTTCACTAAACAACAATATGCTATTAAAACTAGCCGTTATGAATAGTAATAACCACTTTTTGAAATTTTATAAATTTTATTTTTCAAAATGGACTTCATTTTTGGATTCGGAATATCGAAATTAGCCTAGGGTGAAATTTTGGTATTTTTCTGAAAACTTTCAATTTTTGATGAATAGTGAAATCACTAAGTGGTAGGTTAAAAAACTGAATTTTGCATAAAACTTAATTTTACCGCTTCTGTGAATGGAATTTCGAAAATCCGAGAGACACGGTTAATATCAAGGACTAAAATGTGGTTCAATGAGATGAAAATAATTTTTTGGTGAATAGTAACTTTTTACTTTTTTTACCGCGGTTAATAGTAAATAGGGTAACTAAGGGTAAATATGATATTAATATTACCCTAACACATGTCCTAATTCTATTGGACAAGTGTAATTCGACCAAAAACAAACTTAGGAATAAAATATGACCATTTAGGCCCACTTGGATTAGATTAGGACATTTATTATTAATTTATTTAAAGAAAGGTTAAAATAGTTAAAATCAAAGTTTAATAAGTAAAGAATTTTTAATATGGAGTTATACATAAGATAAATTCGATTGTAAATATTCATTAGAAAGATAAAAAGATTTCCTACATGATGGTATTTTATTTGTAATTTTTAGACATCAAATAATTTAATTTATTTATGACACAACGATGATGCAGTAATTATCTTATTAATGAAATATTGACATAATTGATGTTATAAACACCAAAATAAATGTAATTTGAGATTTTTTATGAATTCCACTAATTTTCTAGGTTACTATGATATATTAGTGTTGATTTAATCAACTTGGTTCGAACATATAATTCTGTTATGACTTTCACAAAAATCATATATCAAATAGTGTCAAAATTGACACAAAATAGTTTTTAAATCAAATATTATATTATTAATTGTTATTGTATTCCTAAAAATCTAAGGTTCGGCCAAATGACTTAGATAAGGATATATATATTAATAATAAACAATTTGGGGTTCGTTTTTCATGTTATAGTAAGTGTATTAACCATATAGTGAAAGAAAACAAAAAGACATGGTAAAAGTTAAATTATTTAACTTAGAGTTAAATCTAATTGATAAGGTTAAAATAATATCCTAAACTTGTCTAAATTCTATTGGTTGATAGGATTTCGACCCATCCCCACTTTAGCCTCGAAATAAGACCCTTTGGAACCATTATAAACTGATTTTTACTTTAATATAAAATAATATTTTGAGATATTCCTAAGGTGCCCCTCTCCTCCCTTATAAAAGGACACCTCCTCCCCCTCCTCCTCACACCAATTTGAGCATTAAAGCTCGGCCAACCCCTGACAAAATCTCTTCTCCACTTCCCTAGAAACATCCTAGAGGTTCTGGTCTTCCTCAAAGACCAATTCTAGTGCCCTAAGAGGAGGTCTCAAAGAGGCACTTCAAAGAAGAGGTAATTACCGTTACCAATTCTTTCATCTTTATTTCTTATTCCACTTCTTCTTCTTAGGTTGTTTCATTATGAAGTAATAACATCAGTATCACTCATATACTGATATGTTATTATAAGTATGAAACAACCCTATTTCACCATCTATTCATCCTACGGAAAAAGAAATCACCGCGCGTGCGTACGTACGGAATACCGTCTCCACGCCGTGGTGTAATCTATTTTCCACCACCACCTTACATGGATGGGTATAATGGTGTAAAGAATAACTATACATAGTTATTACAACATCATATTGATTCTGATATATTGTATAATCCACTCCGATTCAATTCAATATTTATGAAAATGATATCATCGCTCGTGCGTACGTACGAACTACTGTCTCCACGACGCGATGAGATTCATTCTCCATATTAACCATTTAAGAATGATTATAAAGTATATATAAGAAATAATAATGAAATATATGACATTATAAAGCTACTGGATTTATGTATATATATACATATGTATGTCATCTACTTACTTCCATTTCAAGACAATAAGGAAAGGAAAACAACGTTCATGCGTACGTACGGACTACCGTCTCCATGAACGGTGTTTTTCATCTATCTATTATATATATATATATATACTGAATATATATGATATATAAATCATATTTTATATTCTGGAAGTAAGTAAATCATGATATAAGTAATAGTGATGTCAAGAACAACAAGTCAAAACACCTAAGATAAATGAAACGATTTTACCCAAAATGCTTCTTTAACATGGAATTTACAAAAGAACGGGTAATATAATGTCATAAGTGAACCATATATGATATCATAACAATGAATATGATTCTGTAATAAGTCAATAACATGATTTAAATCATTATACAGGAGGTTCGGACACTTACAAAGCAAGTCGGACCTAAGGTAAGGGAAATATCACAATCTCATTTTTATCCGAGATTGTTTGTACTTTGGTATTTACTGGGGTGTATTTTATCATCCAAATCCAAGTTTCTTAAATATGTAATATTATTTCCACCCACCAACAATTGTTTAAATCCAATTTTACCCTTCGGTGAGTTTTTAGTAAAAGATATGAAAGGAATCTTTTGTCGTTTTTTTTATACGAGGTACTTTTTGACTTTTCCGACAAAAGTACGAGAAGAATGTTTTTTTTAACTTATACGGCACGAACGGATTTTTACGGTTTTATAAAGCCTTATTTTCATGAACCTTCCTCCAAAATATTTCATGACTATTTTTAATAAAATCTCTTTCTTTTAAAATTGTATGATGTTTTGTGAAAAGAAATTGATTTTGAAGAAGAAAGGATATTTTCCTCAAGAATTCATTTCAAGTGTTTTATCAAAATTATTTTCCATCTAAGATAATAAAGGGTTCTGTTTCTATCCATATTTTTACATTGATTTGACTATGTTGTGATGGAATTATGTTTATGAATTCCTTTATCTTATATGAATGGTTTTATGATGTCATGTTGTTTAAGAATCCCATTTTTATTACATGGGTTATGCAATGATGTATGATTTATGATTTTGTGGCACACATAATAATGGTTTCATTATGAGATGGGTGGGACCTATATCTCCCTCCAATGCATTGGGTAAAGATTTTATATCTCATGAGATAGACATGGCTGGAATGGTAGGTTATACCGGTTTAGTGAAACAGGACTGAAACGAGGATTACTCGATTCAGAAAGGGACTTTGTCCACTAAGATAGTCTTGGCAATGAGTCTTGACTAACAAGAAATGATTCTCTATGATTATGTGTGTATGCCACAATGAGTAATGTTTTAAGTTATGATTTCATTTCACTACTATGATTTATCCCATGTTATGAAATTATGCTCTCTTTTGCAGGTTAAGATTTCCAAAAAAGTTATGTTCTTATGAAAATTATGTGATTGATATTTCTTTTGTTTACCCTTACTGAGCATTTGAGCTCACCCTTTTATGTTTTCTTTTCCCCAGGATATAAAGAAAGGTTTTAGGTAAAAAAAGGGATGACCTTTATGGGAGATATTGAAGAACTTTCACCACGATTAGAAGATTACGTTCCGAGTTTCCAAAGACACTAAACTATTACGATCCTTTAGTGTGTGTTTTTGTTATGTACTAAGTATTCCGCAAATGTAATGTAATGTCCATGTACGTCAAGCTTCGGGTCTCTACAGTTGGTATCAGAGGAAAGGTTTAGTCAACCTTTGGAAACTAGGATGCAAAAACGTTAGTGAGATCCCTAGAGATATTTCTAAGGTATGTCTAGGGATGTCCATAAGGATAAGTATACATATAAGATATAGTCCTAGAACTATGGTAACGATCATAGAATTTAACCTAAGAAGTTAGATATTGAGGATACTCCCCCTTTGTTATGTTGTTTTCCCTAGCATGATTTTTGCCTCTCACACAATTCTTTTTGGGTTTTAGAAAATGGCTGGAAACAAGGTGATTCACGATAATGGAGGATATGATGGACAATGGAATGATATTTTTCATGAGAAACAAAATGAAATGGGATTTGGAACTCCAAACATCATATTTATGCCGAATCAGCAATCTCATAATATGATCAATAAAGTAAAATTTGGTAAGTTTCCTGACTCGGCTAATAAGAGAAAGATGGAGTTTCATGAAGATCATAGAGGAAAGAAAGTTCAATTTCCCCTATGTAATTCATGTGGGAAGAGGCATCAAGGAGAATGTTTCAAAGGAACTAGAAGATGCTTTGGGTGTGGAAAAGAAGGACACAAAGCAAGTAAGTGAAAAGGAAAAGGTTCAATTAACACCATGGATGAGGATAATGGTATTGCTACGACATCAACAATGGTAAAATGCTTTAAATGTGGAATATACGGGCATTATGCAAACCAATGCCCTAAGGGAAAGTCTCATGAAGAGAATCAGTATGGTCGTATGGGAAGTATTTATGTTAACGATGATGAAGAAACTACAAATGATATGTGAGATGAAAGAAATGTTGAAGCTCGGTCAATGGTCTAAGAATGTAGTGGAATGATTACATGTTTATCATGTGTAGTGTTGGAATAAGGAGACATCTAAGGATTGTTACACTGTTGTCTTTCCTTAAGTGTATGATGAATGGTACCAGTAACCGTGAAAGGTTATTCAGATACTTTTGGAAAGTAGATGATAAGTGCATAATGAAAGGATAAGAAGACAATGAGATGTTTGATTGTATTCATGAGCTCATGATTGATATAAGGACTAAGTGATATCATGGTTTGAGTATAAATAATTTTGAGGATTTTGGTATGTGGAAAGAGTTAACTTTTAACAGCACTCATGTTTTCAATAAGGTTCAATGGGTATTCAAGAGAATACATGATTAAGGACTTTGAATGTTTGGAATGTGACCGAAAAACATATCTTATGATATATGGGGATCAACGATGGTATTAAATCTCTGGTAATCGTTTTCACTATGTTATGAGAGTGGACTGGAGTATTATGGATAAGCCTAAAGATTAGAATGGATTATGTTGGACATAAGTTAGTATTGTTTAAGGATAGAAGTTTTTTCGATATTATTGATGGGATGTTATAGTAATATAGTTTTATAAAAAGGACAACCTGCAGGACGGGCGACAGCCCATCACTTCGGACAAGGCTGTAGGAATCGAACCCACAACCGAAGTGCGACTGGCCTTTATCGCCTACCACTGACCTACAGGAAGTCCCTGTTTAGTAGAAACTAGTTTTATTATATTAAGCAGTATGATATATGAAGTATAAGTCCATTTTAGGAACCGTATATGATTAATCTCACTATAGAATGACTTATGTATATTTAATAACTTTTGCTAACCTTTTGTTTGAGACAGATGGAATGAACAGTCATTCTATCACATGATCTGCTAACACTTCATGAATAACAAATTCAACTTCATTTATTTAAGAGATGAAGTGGAAATTGTTCAAGGCACGAACAACAATGAGATTGTACCAAAATAAAGTAAGTATTTATTCTAAGCAAATTTTCAACTTTAGGGAAATGATCTTGAAAACCAAAAATGTTGTCCTAGTGATCTTATACCTGATGAATCAGATGGTACCTTATATCATCACAAATCTATGGATTTGTGATTACTGGCTTTTCTATAGCCATGTTCTCTACCACTCTCCATCAGAACATGATGGTTAGATTTCTCTTCCATATCCATATTTTCACCTATGTGGAAACCCAGTGATTAGTTTATTTGGGTAATTGTTACATTTCATACTTTAGTTTTTAAAGCCATGTTTTGGTATTCCTTTTTACGATGTGGGTTTCTATTAAAGAAACTTTCGAATAGTAAACTATTTATAACCCCGACGAATTTCGAGGGCGAAATTCATTTTAAGGGGGGTAGAATGTAACAGCCCAAGATTTTATGAAAACTATTATTTTTAATTTTATTAATGTCTTGTGTTGTACGCTACACCAAAAAGAGCTTGCACAACACGCATTCTTGACTTTCCTTCCATTACACACAATCACGACCTTCCTCGATAGCTTGCGTCGTACGCAATACCGAGTTTCACTAAACAACAATATGCTATTAAAACTAGCCGTTATGAATAGTAATAACCACTTTTTGAAATTTTATAAATTTTATTTTTCAAAATGGACTTCATTTTTGGATTCGGAATATCGAAATTAGCCTAGGGTGAAATTTTGGTATTTTTCGGAAAACTTTCAATTTTTGATGAATAGTGAAATCACTAAGTGGTAGGTTAAAAAACTGAATTTTGCATAAAACTTAATTTTACCGCTTCTGTGAATGGAATTTCGAAAATCCGAGAGACACGGTTAATATCAAGGACTAAAATGTGGTTCAATGAGATGAAAATAATTTTTTGGTGAATAGTAACTTTTTACTTTTTTTACCGCGGTTATTAGTAAATAGGGTAACTAAGGGTAAATATGATATTAATATTACCCTAACACATGTCCTAATTCTATTGGACAAGTTTAATTCGACCAAAAACAAACTTAGTAATAAAATATGACCATTTAGGCCCACTTGGATTAGATTAGGACATTTATTATTAATTTATTTAAAGAAAGGTTAAAATAGTTAAAATCAAAGTTTAATAAGTAAAGCATTTTTAATATGGGGTTATGCATAAGATAAATTCGATTGTAAATATTCATTAGAAAGATAAAAAGATTTCCTACATGATGGTATTTTATTTGTAATTTTTAGACATCAAATAATTTAATTTATTTATGACACAACGATGATGCAGTAATTATCTTATTAATGAAATATTGACATAATTGATGTTATAAACACCAAAATAAATGTAATTTTAGATTTTTTATGAATTCCACTAATTTTCTAGGTTACTATGATATATTAGTGTTGATTTAATCAACTTGGTTCGAACATATAATTCTGTTATGACTTTCACAAAAATCATATATCAAATAGTGTCAAAATTGACACAAAATAGTTTTTAAATCAAATATTATATTATTAATTGTTATTGTATTACTAAAAATCTAAGGTTCGGCCAAATGACTTAGATAAGGATATATATATTAATAATAAACAATTTGGGGTTCGTTTGGCATGTTATAGTAAGTGTATTAACCATATAGTGAAAGAAAACAAAAAGACATGGTAAAAGTTAAATTATTTAACTTAGAGTTAAATCTAATTGATAAGGTTAAAATAATTTCCTAAACTTGTCTAAATTATATTGGTTGATAGGATTTCGACCCATCCCCACTTTAGCTTCGAAATAAGACCCTTTGGAACCATTATAAACCGATTTTTACTTTAATATAAAATAATATTTTGAGATATTCCTAAGGTGCCCCTCTCCTCCCTTATAAAAGGACACCTCCTCCCCCTCCTCCTCACACCAATTTGAGCATTCAAGTTCGGAAAACCACTGCCAAAATCTCTTTTCCACTTCCCTAGAAACATCCTAGAGGTTCTGGTCTTCCTCAAAGACCAATTCTAGTGCCCTAAGAGGAGGTCTCAAAGAGGCACTTCAAAGAAGAGGTAATTACCGTTACCAATTCTTTCATCTTTATTTCTTATTCCACTTCTTCTTCTTAGGTTGTTTCATTATGAAGTAATAACATCAGTATCACTCATATACTGATATTTTATTATAAGTATGAAACAACCCTATTTCACCATCTATTCATCCTACGGAAAAAGAAATCACCGCGCGTGCGTACGTACGGAATACCGTCTCCACGCCGTGGTGTAATCTATTTTCCACCACCACCTTACATGGATGGGTATAATGGTGTAAAGAATAACTATACATAGTTATTACAACATCATATTGATTCTGATATATTGTATAATCCACTCCGATTCAATTCAATATTTATGAAAATGATATCATCGCTCGTGCGTACGTACGAACTACCGTCTCCACGACGCGATGAGATTCATTCTCCATATTAACCATTTAAGAATGATTATAAAGTATATATAAGAAATAATAATGAAATATATGACATTATAAAGCTACTAGATTTATGTATATATATACATATGTATGTCATCTACTTACTTCCATTTCAAGACAATAAGGAAAGGAAAACAACGTTCATGCGTACGTACGGACTACCGTCTCCATGAACGGTGTTTTTCATCTATCTATTATATATATATATATATACTGAATATATATGATATATAAATCATATTTTATATTCTGGAAGTAAGTAAATCATGATATAAGTAATAGTGATGTCAAGAACAACAAGTCAAAACACCTAAGATAAATGAACCCAAAATGCTTCTTTAACATGGAATTTACAAAAGAACGGGTAATATAATGTCATAAGTGAACCATATATGATATCATAACAATGAATATGATTCTGTAATAAGTCAATAACATGATTTAAATCATTATACAGGAGGTTCGGACACTTACAAAGCAAGTCGGACCTAAGGTAAGGGAAATATCACAATCTCATTTTTATCCGAGATTGTTTATACTTTGGTATTTACTGGGGTGTATTTTATCATCCAAATCCAAGTTTCTTAAATATGTAATATTATTTCCACCCACCTACAATTTTTTAAATCCAATTTTACCCTTCGGTGAGTTTTTAGTAAAAGATATGAAAGGAATCTTTTGTCGTTTTTTTTATACGAGGTACTTTTTGACTTTTCCGACAAAAGTACGAGAAGAATGTTTTTTTTAACTTATACGGCACGAACGGATTTTTACGGTTTTATAAAGCCTTATTTTCATGAACCTTCCTCCAAAATATTTCATGACTATTTTTAATAAAATCTCTTTCTTTTAAAATTGTATGATGTTTTGTGAAAAGAAATTGATTTTGAAGAAGAAAGGATATTTTCCTCAAGAATTCATTTCAAGTGTTTTATCAAAATTATTTTCCATCTAAGATAATAAAGGGTTCTGTTTATATCCATATTTTTACATTGATTTGACTATGTTGTGATGGAATTATGTTTATGAATTCCTTTATCTTATATGAATGGTTTTATGATGTCATGTTGTTTAAGAATCCCATTTTTATTACATGGGTTATGCAATGATGTATGATTTATGATTTTGTGGCACACATAAGAATGGTTTCATTATGAAATGGTTGGGACCTATATCTCCCTCCAATGCATTGGGTAAAGATTTTATATCTCATGAGATAGACATGGCTGGAATGGTAGGTTATACCGGTTCAGTGAAACAGGACTGAAACGAGGATTACTCGATTTAGAAAGGGACTTTGTCCACTAAGATAGTCTTGGCAATGAGTCTTGACTAACAAGAAATGATTCTCTATGATTATGTGTGTATGCCACAATGAGTAATGTTTTAAGTTATGATTTCATTTCACTACTATGATTTATCCCATGTTATGAAATTATGCTCTCTTTTGCAGGTTAAGATTTCCAAAAAAGTTATGTTCTTATGAAAATTATGTGATTGATATTTCTTTTGTTTACCCTTACTGAGCATTTGAGCTCACCATTTTATGTTTTCTTTTCCCCAGGATATAAAGAAAGGTTTTAGGTAAAAAAAAAGGGATGACCTTTATGGTAGATATTGAAGAACTTTCACCACGATTAGAAGATTACGTTCCGAGTTTCCAAAGACACTAAATTATTACGATCCTTTAGTGTGTGTTTTTGTTATGTACTAAGTATTCCGCAAATGTAATGTAATGTCCATGTACGTCAAGCTTCGGGTCTCTACAGTATCATATCTATGAGGTGGTTCATCCTAAATCTCCTCTTCAATGGAAAGAGACTCTTGGAGTTGATTATCAATGGATGGAGGTAGGTAGTTGAGATACTCCACCTGATGTTTTTTCTGAACATCATGGATGTATTCAGTGAAATCTAGAAATACGAGTATAACTTCTTTCGTTTCATTAAATCATTGCAAGTCAATCCAAAATTCATCAACCATGTTCATAAAAAATTATGGTGAGATCAATGTATATTTTCCTCTTTGAAACTGTTTTAACATTAATATAATAGAATAACCCCTTCGTTAGAGTCCCTCTATTGTATAATCTATTTCTTTTTTTCCACCTGTGAGTAATATTCCCTTGAAAATTAATTTTAATTTGAATACATCATTGAAAATAGATTTTTATGTTTTTTTTAATATATTAAATAATTATTTTTTTTTAATACAATTGTGAATTTCAAAAAAGTAATAGAAATAAATTTTTAGATCCTTGGAAACGACACAAGTTTTAATGCACGTTTGTCGAAGGGTGTGGAAAAATAAAATTTCTAATCTTTTTAAAGGAGAATAATGGCTTAATAGGGTCATATCACTTTAGGATCTTTCTTAGTTGTTCACTCACTTAATCTAATTCACCTAAAATAATTATTTTTTTTATTTTTTTAATATTTAATTTAAAAGGTAATTAAATTTAAATGAAATAAAAGATTAAAATAACATGCAAAAACAAAATGAAATTACGGAAGAAAGGTCTTCGTCTAGTGTTTGAAAACATGGGTTCATTTTTTATTTATTTGTTTTTAAAATTCAATATGATAATTATTTTAATGAAACCACATTAATGAATTACTTTCCACTAATTTATTGAGTTTTTTATTTTAGTATGCCTCTAACATACCAACCTAAGCCTCCCCTAATATTCAAATATGGTAAACCCTCAATCGATAATTTTATTCCTAAAAGAATCAACTCCATTGTATGTCATTTCATCCCTTTAAGAAACCCCAAATCCACCGTATGAATGGTTTTATCAAGAAAAGGAGGGAAAATAATTAATGAAAGAAAAGAAATATATTTAAATATAATTCCTTGGTAGATTATCGTCACACCCGTGTAATACTCCCGCATACACCATGAATAGAATAAAAAAATGTTGAATTGAATTGCAATAAAAAAGAACACCGTGAAACCTGTCCCAAGTCCAAGACTCAAGTTAGTCACTTATCATTACAAACTGTATATAGATCACAATGGAAATATGGAATAGAGATAATGAGACTAGGGTTGGATAAAAAAATAGATATGGAAGAATAAATTGAAACACTTTAATAAAAATATGAATGCATGTTACATGGGAAAAATAAAACTAAAATAAAATTAATAGAAAAGAGAAAACATAAATTAATATTTGATACCTCGCCTTAGTGCCTCAAATGGAATGGTATTGATTGTAAAGGAGGGGTCACTATCTTTTAAAGGTGAGGAGGGAGATTTTTGGTTATATAATCCATCCTATGAACATTTTCACATGGATGACCAAAAATATTCTGATTCACATGTGTACCCCTTTATTAAAGTTGTTCCCAACATTATTTTTCATCTCTTATCATAATTTCAGTGAAATTGGATTTTTTTTAGTGAGATTTATGATCATTTCAATATATGAATGTATTTTATCTACTCATGCTCTTGAAATTTCACACCTATGGATTCCTATGCATTAATGACCATGAAGACAACCTATTCACTCATATAATACATCATAAAAGTTTTTACCCAATGTCTTGTGTGTCCCTATGTATAATTTCAGCTCATATAGTCAAACCATTTAGGAATTATTTTCCCCACATAAAAAATCTCTAGAATTATCCATAGTTTTCATAACACAAATTGAGAGCCGGTTTTGGGCTTCTAAATATATTAATTAGCTTTGGGTCCAAAATAATGAAACACATCTCATGATGTATGGAATCAAAAAAATAACATCAAAATTTAGAAAAGTATAGAAAATTTTATGACCTAAATAAAAAAATATTTTAATACAGTTAAAATCAAAACTAGGTTATTTTTTCTATTAAGATCAGAATACCACTAAAATCATAAAATGTGCCAATTTCTCATAAAATAAGACATTGGTGGGATTAAAAACATGAAATTCAATGTAAAATTATTGAAAATATTTTCTATATTAGGGTATTTTAGAATAAAATACTAGTATAAAATACTATTTATCCAAAAAAAATACCAATCTTGTGGCTCAATAATAAGGGTAATTCGATTATATAATAAATAGGGGAATAAAAAATTACATTTAAATTGTCTAAACCTCAAAAAATAATTCATATATTCCAGTGGAAAAAATAAATTTTATTATTCCACCTCCATATTTTATTTTTTATGAAAAATATGAAAACATAACCTTAACCATTTATAAATATTATGATTCTAAAAATTAAAGCAATTTTATGAAAATAATATTCTTAATATAGAAAATTTAACATTTAAATAAATTTTGTAATTATCTGAAAATAGTTTTTATAACACCATGAAAATTCTTACATTTATAAAAATTACTTATGGTTCCATCACGTTATATTCCATATTTATAAAAAACATTATTTTTCAAAAAACTATTTTATTAAAATGAAATTTATTTAAAATTTTTATATTTTTCATAATAATTTCACTTAATGCAAAAATAATATAAAATTTTCCAGAAAATTTAATTATGATTTATTTTTATCAAACATTTATTTAATCATATTTAAAATTTTTATTTATCTATATTATTACAAAAAACAATGTATTTTTTTATTAACATACCCAAAAATACTAAATTTCACCATTAGTTAATTTCACCACAAATATAAAAAACAATATGGTTCCTTAATAAACACCATTTCATTTCAAAAAGAATCTACACATTAATACTAATTATTTGCAAGATACATAATCCTTTATAAAATTGAAATAATCCCTTAGGGTAAGGTGTCAAATGGTGTAACATTAATGGGTTCATTCGGCCAATATTGATATAGTTTCAATTTCCACTAACTTTAATTTCTCATATAGATGTTTTCACTCTATCCTCACTTATTGAATTTTTTCTTGGATTTAGTAAAGGGTGGAACCTAGAGATGCTACATACCTCTCATTTATTAGATAAATGATCTAGATAAGTCATGATCTAATGAGTTTATTCCATCATTATTCCCTTATGTTTCAATTATATCTGATCATTCCCTTAATATACACTAATTCTAATTTTCATTTTAAAATTACTATATTACCAATGATTAAAATTATTAACTGTGAAAATGAACTAATTTATTCTATAATGTTATAATAAAATGTTTTCAGTATTTTATTCTGTGTTTAATATCACTAAATATTATATATATATATATATTCAAAATTGAAATTTCATTTAGTAAAGTTTGGGTGGTTACATTTCCCCAGAGAAAGAAATATATGGTCTTCCTCTTGAGAAATTTTTAAGGCTAAGGAATACATCATTTATCAAAGAAAGGATATTAAAAAAATCTTATTCATTTTTAAATAATACTATTTTTACACACATTATTAATTTTCATAAAAGAAAATATCATCAACATAAATAGTAATAATAAATAAAACCTAGTATTTATCTTTAATGTGGAGGTTATCATCCAGTCTTCCCTTCTTGAATTTCAAAAACATCAACCAAGTGTATATTATGGAATAACATTATATTATGGGGTTTCCACATACAAATAATTATTTAAACAATAAAAATATTCTTTATATTCTCTAAGAATAAAACTACTCAGACTCTCAATGTGCACTCCCCCTTAAAACTCTTCATTGAGGAAAGATGACCTGAAATATATTTAGAAACTTTTATCTCCATTATGATAAAATATAAATAAATATCCTAATAGTATAAATAATATAGGACAATGTGAATATATTATCATAATAAAATCCTTCCACCTATGAGTACCCTTTCTACCCAAGCCTTTCCTTATTTCTTCACACTTTACATACTTTATTCAACTTGTTACAAAACACCAACCTTTTTCTGATAACATTATCATTTATTATATTGGGTACAAAATCCATTGTTTCATTATTCATCATATGGTATAAATCCTCATTCATATTATAAATCCACTCTTAATACACAAAATACACTTTCATATCCCTTTATTCAACCTGAGAAAACAGTGACATGTGAATTATTTTCCTCAAATTTCTTCTAGTTTGAACTACTTTTACCTGTTTTATAATGATATTTTAGACATAAACCTTCTTCATCATCCTTGGATGAGTGTAAAAAAGTTATTATTCTTCATTTTAAATGTATTAATCTTCATTTTTAATCTGTACTTCTTATGAATTCTCATTATTTTGAGAAACTTCAACCCACTTCTTGATGAAAAATAGCTTCACCATCATTGCTTGTAGAACATACTTATTGATATAGGATTTAATTATTTTAGTGATCCATGAACTTAACATCAAAAAAAAATATACCCTTCCCTATATACATGTTTTAATAGTGATATACTCTTCCATTTGGAGTATAACCAAGGAATATACCATCTTCTACTCTCTTCTAAAAATACCAAATATTTATACCAATATTTTTTATTAAACAAAGGCTTCATAACACCCTTAAATATTTCAAAAATTCAGAATTATTATATTAAATATCTGATGGTGAAATTTTATAATTTAGTTGATAAAAACAATGGTTTTATATATGAATTATTATATGAATTTCTTATCCCTAAAAGTAATGATAATTTCTTTTTCAGTCAATATATTATGATCCATATCCACCAAAATCATATTCTTCCACTTAGTGACACCATTTTTTATAAGGTGTGTGGTGGACTAAGATCATATTGAATATTTAGATTCTCTATATATAATTCAAATTTTCCTTATATACATTCTAAATCATTTTCTACCAATATCATATTCTAAGAGAAACTACACTTCATTTTAGTAAATATTCTAAAACATTTAAACATATTTATGGACTCTAACTTATGGTTCATAAACATGATGCATGTAATATGAGTTAATTAATCTATAAAGTAATTAAAATAATTATATCCATTTATATATATCTTCCCTCTAAGTTCCATAATTTCTTTCTCTCTTCAACATAAAAATATTATAATAAATTTCCCCTAAGGAAAGACTGATCATATACTTTCATCCAATATAAAAAAACCCCATTTCAATAATTAAATTTCCTCCCTTATGTTTGGGTAGCATTATTTTTTAGAATCACCAACCTAAAATAAGTTTCTCTATGTTCACTTTCATCTCCTAAAAAAATCCAGCATTCAACCTCTTCACAAATAAACCATATTTTTTAAACACTACTTCATTTACTTATTCCCATAGAAAAGATACACTTAATTTTTTTTCATCCCATCAATACAAAATATATTATTAGACATGAACTTGTATTTTCTAATCATTACCAAATCAATAAATTTTATTTTAAGTGAACTATTATTTATAATTATCAGTAATCCTTCCCTACACATTGAACATCCTTCCAGTGCTTCAAAAATCATATCATGTTTGAGGAACATCCATTATCTAGAATCCATGGGAATTTCATTTTTAGTTATTTGAGTAAAACATAAAAAATAGAGGCCATTTATATTTTCTTTATATTTCTTCTTATAAGTATTTTGAGTTTTTTTATTAATAATTGGTTAGAAATTTATAATTGTGAGTTGTTTTTTAGTAGAATAACCTAAGTGGTCTCATTTTCTAAAAACCTAAACTAAAGGTTCAAACTTGTTCTCAAACTTTAGCCCAGAATTTGTATATTTATTATAAGAATTTATTATTTGAGTGAGTTGAATAACCTTCAAAAATTGTCTCCAACACATTCTAAACCCATAAAAATATAAATAATTGAACCAAAATAATATTTTTATGTTCTTAAAGCTTCCACATTTCTAGTAGTATCCATAAAATTAATATATTGCTCTAAAAATAACATGATTACTAGATGATGACTATGATGAACAATCCATGTTCAACTAGAAAAGTCACCAAATTCGGTTCATCATTGGGTGAGAGACATAAAATATCCACAAGGTTTATGTATATCTAAAGAAAAATCATATACAGTATGGATTCATGGTATAAGTATCCAGGAGCCATATAAATTCAAGAAACGCCGCTTAAAACTAGAAAAATAATGCAAACTAGACTAAACGAGTCTTCATGTGACAGTCTCTCACCACCAAACCATCCCACTGTGAAGGTGATAGATGACAAGAGAACATTACATACTATATGAATCTATTACCTTTTCATGAGTATTGTAAATCAAGGTATACAATTTCACAAAGTTAAAATTATGGTGTTTGAACACATCCCAGTAGAATACCACCAATGAATTTATACAAATTCTAATATCAAGAATTAGAAAGTTTAAGCAATAATATAAAATCCAATTTATAAAGAATTTTCATAACTAAAACTATTTGTAAATATTTCATTTTATTCTATAAATTCATAAGATATTCAATAAACCTGGGAATATATAACGTATAAAATAAAAACTTTTAAATAAAACATGTTATCAAATATCTATGAAATAAACCATCAAATGATAAACCGGGTATAAAATAAAAGTCCCTATATTTCATCTCTAGCCAATAGGAATATATAATACACACAAAAGAAGCCTAAACTAGGAATAAGTTGGGTAAAAATGAAATCAATTCTGATCACAATCTTTTGATTTCTTAAAATTAACCCTTAGTGATTCTACACAGACTAGGGTCACCTATTTCTAATTCCCGACACACCCAATGTTTCCAATGTGATATGATTTTACAAAACCATTTCCAAAATCCGTGATCACATATAATAAAAACCATTTTCCCCAAATAAAATCAATTTTAATGAATAACCCAAATATGTCAATAAGAAAATATAGCAATTCATGAATTTGAAACATTTATATAGATATAACTACCATGAGAATTTTGGAAACCTATCTACCTTCAATGATAGATATAAAAACCCATGGATTGGCCAATGAAATACATGTAATGATAAGAAATTTAAAATGATCTATATAAAACATGAATCTATTATGAATCCGAAACACAAATAAAGCCAATTCCACCACCATGACTAAAGGAAGCTAAGAACTGGGAAGACTACTTACTCGAGATATATGGTGCAATGACCACTGGAATCAAATTTCGTATGGAGCCATCTAGAGGAGGGTGATCACCCAAAATCATAAAAATCAACCTAGGGTTTGAGAGGAAATAATATACACTGGATAAATAAAGATTCATTAATGTAAAATGAGGAAGTTTAAAATTAATGGACCATTGGAATTCATATCGTGAATCCCTTTCACAGCATGAAATCCCATTAATTAAATATATATCAAAAAATGTGTGACCTAATATTAAATTAAATCTCAATATAAATTTTCATGATGTGTATAGATTTCATAGACTATAAAATTTTCACTCCCTGCAAGATATTCTTGGAAACTAGACTACAACATATTCACATCATGTTACCCATTCATAGAATGAATGTGTCCAGCAGGTAGTGCTTATCCCACTCTACTACTGAAGACCTCAAAAAAAACAAGGATCTCTACTTCTAATGAGAACATTCTAATTCAATTTCCACATTTATACCCAAACAGCATTAATTAAAAAAACATACATCCCCAACTATTAGGTGATTTACCACAAAAAGGTTCCTTATTCCTCAGAATCTTGTAATGTATAAAAAAAGTGAAACCAAAAAAAATTCAAATAATACAAAGAGGAAAGTAATGGTGTGTCACAATCTCCTAACCATAAATGGTTTTTGTCCCAAAAAAGTCCTCAAGACCCTATCCTCACAATATGTGAAGTCCAATGATACCTTATCAACAATTATAAACCCCAAGTCTCATTGATATCATGTCTACAATTCCATGGTACATGGACAGAAGAAATAATTTTAATGCACAATACGTTCTCCCGGTGATCCATATTCTGAAATTCTTTCTCAAGCATAGTTATTTCGGTCTTAAGATCAACATCCTACAATTCAATACCATGGGATGGATCTGGTAAATACCTCCTCATATAAGAAACATAAAACGTGTCGTGGATGGATGTAAAATTGTATGGTACGTCCAACAACTAAAACACCATCTTTAGTTGTCCAATGGATTAAATGGGGCCCAATTGAAAAATCTAAAATCTCCTCCAAAACCATAGCATATTATGGTGTATTCCTCAGTAATGTGATCCAAATCATATCCATATCACAATGTATCTACACTTTATTAAAAAATTAAAACACATAAGTCCTACTAAGTCAGAAAAGAGGTAAATAGAAATTAAAAAAACTCAACCCAAGTAGTTATAAGAAGATTTTTATAAGTACTAAAAAAGAAAAAATAAAAAAAAATAAAGAAATCATGGATATTATTATGTAAAACAAAATCAAAATAAAAAACATACATTCATTAATTAGAAATAGTCATCAAGGAAGAAACACCCTAGGGACACTAATTCCAGTTAAACAAAGTTATTCTCTATCACCATAGCAATGGATTTAGAGTTCTAACACATATCTAGCTAGAGGGGGTGTCACATAATGCTTCACTATAATTTCAAGTCATTATCTAAAATATTATATTTATGTATTTCATATTATATTTTTCCTTATTTATAGATGGAACATCTCAAACCAACTAGAGTGGTTTTAAAATTACCTAATATATCCACTACATTCCAAGTGAGTGTATTTGAAGATGTTTTATTTTGAGTGAATAATTTTATATTCCCTACTAGTTATTATGTTTTAATCATAGTGGAGGATATGAACTATGTTTAGTCACCTATCATTTGGGATAAACCAATACTAGAAATATAATATTCAATCAAACATTTTTATATATTTACTATATTAATAGAGTTTGGTTAAAATGTTTTCCACTTTAACATTTTTTATTCCATCATGTACCCATAATAAGATAACTCAATTTTATACATTGTCACATTACGATGAGTATAATACATGTGAATAAAGTTGTTTGAGAGAATAAAATTTTCATTTGGGAAAAATCATGATAATAAAATTTGATCAAAATAATTGGAAAAAATAGAAATATTATATCCAACCATCTGATGATGAAATATCATTTGATTTATTTGATGTATTTTAATATTTATTCAATGAAAATGGTACTTATTTTCTTTTATATTATGTGTAAACCATTGAGTTAAGTAAACAAAATCTATTTTTTATCTTTATTCTAGCCTCTAGATCTATAATTACAACCCTTTCCTACTAATTTAACAAATTTCTTTCTAATATATAGAAACAATAGACCAACAATGACAAAACAATTACAAGGGATCACTTAATAATTGTGGGGATGATTTTCCATTAAAACAAACACAGTCTACTAAGAAAACAAAAAACACTAAACCCAAACTATATGTTCCATGAAATATAAAAAATACAACTCAAAATCAAGACAAATTTTCAAAAATATCAGAGTGGTAATAAAATATGAAACTAGAAAATGAGACACCATAATAAATCATGACTCATGGAAAAATATTAGATCCACTCTAGAATATAAGTACATTACCAACTCTAAGGCTCTCATGGGATACAACTACATTATGAGAAACAATAGAGAAAAAAATATATTCCGCTTTCAAATATCATGGAAGCATTATCTGAATACGCACCAATGTTCATATGGATGGGGTTAATAATCATACCCAATAGAAAGTCCAACCAAACATTACCACACATGCTACTGGGAATAGAATAGCATAGCTCAAAGTTTAAAATAAAAATAAAACTATACATAAAAAATAAAAGACAACATACTAATTTTATTCAATTAAAGAAAAACATCATAAATAATTTATCCATTTCATCAACTGAGAATTTTGATTCCACATTCACAAACACAAACAAAAAATTCATGCATCCAACTTGGAGCATTCCTGTCTCATGAAAAGTTTCACATCCTACTAGTCAAGTCAACACATGTACATGAATAAAAGGTTCCCTAATCTAGAAATGACCCATTACAGAACCCAAACATTATATAAAATTTAAAAAAACATAAAAAAAGTGTGAATTACCTCAAATTGATAAGTGACAGTTTTGAGGAGTGGGGTGTGAAGGTGGAAATATAGAAGGGGGCTATCGGTGAGGGGGATAAGGGGGTTGTAAGAAAAGGGATAGGGTTCTATGGCGTCAAGGTCCAACAGTGAGGGAATAGACGGGGTGAGGGGACGATGATGAGGGGTTTAACGGGGTTGGGGGTTTGTGGGGAGGGGTTCGATGGGGTTGATGGAATAGGGTTGGGGGTTTCAGTCTTGGGGGGATTGAAAGTTGTTTCACGAGTAAAAAAAGTTTTCGGGGTAGGTTTTAAAAAAAACACTACTATATTATGAAAAACAATTAGCGGTGGTTTCGTAAACCACCACTAATTACTGAATTTTTTGTAGTGACTCTCATAGAAAGAATCATGCGACCACAAATTCATCTAGGTTTCCATGAAAAAATAGATATGAATGTGTAAAATAATTTTATAGTAGATTTAATCAGAAGGGTCACATAGATGTGAAATTCTTGAAAATACAACCTGAATATATTATCTATACATAGAAAGTAAAAAAGGATTCAAAAAGACGCCCATATAAATTCATATGAATAATTTTAGCCTAATAATAAGAACAAGAATCCAAAATTTATAGAAATCTCTTAGTCTAAAATTTTCGTAAAAAAGAACAATATCCCCCTCCCTTTTCCCTGTTTTGAGTTATCATGTAGGGAATTAAAGGCGAATCTTCTTTCTATTACTGATTAAAAACATGAAAATTTTATCCTTCATGGAGTATAATGACTCCCATGGAATAAAAGGAAATAGTTTATCCCTTAAGGGTGATCAATCATGATGATAATATTTCAATTCGTTAAATTTCATAAAATCTGAAAATTATAAATATATTTCAATAATGAAGGCTAAGGTATGACAATAAAACTTACATCCCTCATTTTAATTGTGTTTTTCATATCAATTAATGGGGAGTTATTGGTTTATGACAAAATGAGATAAAGGGGAGGCATTATCTTTGACCTTGATCTCTCAGATGTTTTGGTTGAATTATTTTAAGGATTTAGAATTACAATTATAAATCTTATTATTTACAACTCCATGGATGTGAAATAAGACATTCTAGGAAGGATTTCAATTGTGTGGTTTTTAATGGACGTCATTAAAAAACATGGTCATATCTTTCTTATTTTATTGCATTTATTTATCCTATGTATAATTAGAGTTGATTAACTAAAGGTTCTTTTCTAAGATAACCATGTGACATAATCCCTCTCTTAGTTGTATTCAGTAAATTATCTTCAAAGTGAGGATAATATATTTTGGAGAAAATACCAACATTTCCTTTGAATTTTATTTCCATTAAGGGGGATAAAATTTTGAGCAGACATATTGACATGTACAAACTGCTTTGTGGAGGATTTGACTACAACATATACAGAGGGAGATTGTTGGGGATAATTTAGAATTTTTTTTAAATGTTATGTTTATATGTGTTTGGTAAGATGGTGTTGAGAAGTGGTGAATCTTGGATAATTGTAATGGATTCATATTATGGCATTAGATGTCCTGATTGGACAAATCTCGATGTCAAATATTATAACTATTTGTGTTGATCTTAAATTCCCAATTACATGGGATAAAGAGTATTGGATACTTTTATTACAAGTAAATACCATGAAAATATTCATTTTAATGATGAATTTATAAAGAAAATGAAAAAATATTAATATTTATTTTTTATGATGAGTGAGAGAAGAAGATAAGAGGATTTGAGTTAGTTAGAATTTTTGAGGAGGCTTTAGCATGGTATTATAATTGAAATGACCTGAAATTTCACTCATAATACATATATTATTTCTATGTATTCAAGGTGGTCTTACTTAAAAAAGGGCTAACCTAATGATAATCCAAGGATACGGATCAACCAAAGGATCATGTGGGATTGAGGTCAACCATTCCTTGTGGGAGAAAACCTTTGTCACCAAGAAGTTGGATGGTCCCATGTATAAGGCCTTCAGACTATACGAGTATAGGTGGTTCCACCATTCTGGTCAGCATGGCTGTAGGGATAAATTTCAAGGAGTGGTTCTAGTGGGGGTTTTGGAATTCTTATTACTGGAAGTGATTGATTATTATAGTACATGCCTAAAATATTCTGAAACCAATGTGAGAAAATCACACAACGTGTATTATTCCTCCATCATTTATAATGTTGGGCATAACCAATATCATTCGATCATTTTATCGGATCAGTTCGATCAAGTCAGGGATGTCGTCTTCCTCAACCGTCCTCCTCAATGATCTCTTATATGCTAGAACCCATCTAAAAATCCTTCAATCAAGACTGTTCTCATAATTATTATTCAGTGATGAATATAAAGAGATAATTATGTATTCATATTGAACAAAATTCATGCACAAAATCTAAAATATTTCATGTATGTCAAGAATTTGATGAAAATTTCTTAGCCGAATGAAAACGTGGGTTGTAAAGGGCTTTCTAAATGGGTGATTTTGAGCTACCAAATATGAGAAGAATATAAAAATCACATTCATGATAGTATATCACTGCAAAATAGAGACGAGAAATTATAGAAAAAAATCCACGTTTTCTAGTATATATTTGAAATAAAACCCGAATGAATCAGTTTTTTGAAGATGTTGTCTACATAGATTAAATCTCAGACCTTTTAAGGAGTAATTTACATGGATTAAAAAGTGTATTGGAGGAATTAGAGATCTTTCTATAAAATGATAATAGTAATCCTGGGATATATTTTTACAAATCTAAAGAAATATCTTCTCTTTATAAGAAAAAAGATTCAACGCAAACCCCTTTTATTCATGAAAGGAAGAGGGGATCCATTAGTAATTTATCTTTCATAAATATACATCTTTTTGAGCCTCCTAAAATTTTATAACTCTATCTAATTAGATTCTAAAATAATAGAGTTCTATGAATCCATTCGGGAGAGTGATATTCTTTTGCATATCTCCTTGTTAGTGTGATGAATTGAGAATCCAAACCTATTTATGAATATGTGAAGGGAACATGCATAGGTTGGACAAACATAGTGACTTCTAAAAATAAGTGTGATATATCCATGATACATTATATGTCTAAATTTGGTCCCTTTAAGAAGAACTTTTGCTCATAAATATAGCTAATTCTTATTCAAGTTAGCATGCAAGAAGAAGAGATATGTGCATGTAGCGTGCATACAAGGCAGAACTCCTACAACCACTTGGGTTCATAAAAATAAAATACATGAAACACATTCCTTGAATAATAGTTAGTGTGTGAGGATATTGTTTTCATGAAGGAATATGGAGAAGGGTTACACACCCATTCAGTTTTGTGCACAAATCAATGGAAGTTGAATTGCTTGCATACACATGTGAAGAGTTATTGAGATACCCAAAACATAAATAAGTTACAAATAAAATCAAAATAAATAATATAAATGGATGTGATAATGTTTTTGGATTCCATGCAATCCATGTATGATGTATACTTGAATTGAGTTAGGATTTGTGAAATTTTGATCTTGCAAGAAATATTTAAGAAAATTTGTCCGCATATATTGCACAAATTAAGTGATGAAAAGACTTCAGTAGAAGGAATAATTTTCCAAAATATTTGTTTCACTGACACAAATAATCAAATATAAGGATTAGAATTTATTTAGAAATACCAAAATATTGTAAAGGTACTTGAATAGGTACATAATAAAGTGTGATTTAGCAATCTTGTGGATGAAGATCAACAAATAATTCTAAATTAGATCAATCACGAATAAAGGTAGAAGTATTTGGGTGGAGCAGAAGTAGAAGTATCTTGTGTGATTCTAAAGAATAAATCTCTAGTGTATATTCTGGAGAAATCCAATGTGGATTCTGGTAACACTGTGGGATACATAAAAATAAACCTCTATGAGGATTCGAAAGAGATATAATGTGATTCTGTATCATGAATTGTAATAACTAAAATAATATTATAGTGTAGAATATAAGTTGAGGTGTATAAACAGAATGGAATAGAGTAGGAATTATATCCAAAACTCATAAATACTATGTGATTTCTTTTCTATTATTACTACTGCATGTGAAGTGATTCGGAGTGATATTATTGAGTGGATCGAGAACCTTAACAAGTTCAATATGATGAATTCAAAAAAAATGAATTCATAAAAATAAACCATTGATTCACCCCTCCCCTAATCTGGTATAGGGAACTAAAAGTTCTACATTAGTTCCATTCCTATTTGGATTTTGTATCCTATTGTGGGTGGTGTATGGCCTGAGGATGAGTTGGGTGGTTCGATCTATATCCTATGTTTAATAAACCATGAATGCTCTTGTTTTTATAATTTTTTTTCTAAATTAATCTTTATGATTATTGAATTAATTTATATGTGAGTGTAAAAAGGGATTTTAAGAAAAGTTGTTTTCCCCTCATTTTAGAAAAAGAAAAACATTTTTCAACGAATTTTGAAATGAATTACAAAATTGTTTTTCAATGATTTTTTTATGAAAATGGTTGTTTGATGTTTTTTGAAATGTGATAATAGCTATTAAATTGATTTTGTAATATTTTACAAATTGCATAACTAGGTACCTAGGTGGAGGGTCTAGTATTGGGACTTTATATTTAAACAATAAGGGGGTTCACTTTCTAGGGTGCCCCTTCATTCCTAGATCACAGATACATTGGATCTAGTAACTTGATCTTGAAATTATAAAGTGTTCTATTTCTAGTGTGTTACTCGGTCCCTAGATTATGGATAAATTGACTGTAGTTACTTCAGTGTGAACTATTCATAATTTTTATTCAGGTATGAGTGATCTCATTGGCCTGATCATTACTATCATGGGGGTGATTTTCATTGTGCATTGAATTTTTATTATTTTATCTCTGATATGATATGATAGATGATTTGGTAAATTTAAATGGTTTATATAATTATTCTTTTAAATTGAATTACCTTTTTTTTAAAATAATTAGAAAAATAAGGAATTTTTTATAATGATTTTGATATAAAACTATGTAAATGATTATCAAGGATTATTTTCATTTAAATTGATTATATTGGGATTATTATATAGATATATATCATGGAAAACTTGGGTGTTATCTGACTAAAAGAATTTATCTCACACCCTGAAAACTCCCTTGGGGTGCGTAGACATTGTTTTATCTAATGATGTCAAGGGAAAGGTTCTACAATGAGGTGGAAATGTTTTTTGGTTTGGTTGGAATGGCCTGTTGGTATTGAGACCAGGGGATGATATCCATGTATCACTTAGAGTAGAAGTGGATAGTTTTGGGTTTCACTTCTTTTAGTTATTTGTTTGATATGTATCAAGGTTTTATCTTTCTACCATTCATTGTATCACTACCATTTCCCCTCTTTTGGTTATAGAATATTTTTTTGGCTTCATTTATATACATACATATCTTGTATGGTTGGTAAAATCATTTTCTAAAGTTTTTGTGGGTTTCTCGGGTGCAAGACTCCATCCTATGGGGATTGGGAACACACTTCAAGGCTTGTCATGGTCTGGTATGGAGCCTAGTTGGATGTGTTGTATGGGCTAGGTCATGACATTTCAACCACTAAAAAATACAAATTTTCAACACCATTTTATTTTAATGAATCTGTTCTTCTATTTCACCAACCAAAAACTTCAATTTATATACAAACTATATAAATTTATCAATATATTTCAATTTATTTGTCTATTTAATTATATTTTACTCCTTTTTAGCATGAATATAATCATAATTGATTAAATTTAGATTGTCTTTCATCAATTTTTTTAAACACCTATAATTTTTAGTTCTCTAAAAGAAATTATATTTGTTTTCCAAGAAAAAAATCTCTTTATATTTATTACAAACTTTTATCATTTCTCATTTCATCTATAGTAGAGTCATTTACTATAGCGATTAGTAATTTTTCTCCAACTTCATAAGAAGTATCAACAACTTCTTCATCCACACTGATATCATTATCCTTAAACATGGATAATAATTTTCTCTTTTTCATTTAATAGAAATTTTTACCTTTTCCCCTTGAAAAAAAGTCACTTTCCATGTTTTTGAGATATCTTCATTAACAAACTCATTTTCCTTTCATCCTCATCTTTAATTTTTTTTCTTCTTTAAATTTATACAATTTAATGAAAATTTTATAATTGCTCCACACATGAAACACTTCAAAGGTATCTTTACCCTAAAAATAACTTTTCCACTACACACACTTTTATTATTGAGTGAAAATATATTACCAAATTTCACTTCAATATATTCTTCTAAATAAAAAATTTATTCTTCCATAACTAATTTTTTCCTATGCTTGTCATGTTTAAAATATTTAAATAATATTTTGTTATCATAATTTTTCTTATTCTTGTAGCTAATTCCCTTATATATTTAATTAAAAATTACAATTCTATATATATCATCTAATGAATGTATACCAAGATCACAATCATCAAGATTCAAGAACTTTTCATTAAACCTGTTTGTGGGAATTTGTAGTATATTCTCAACAATAGGAGAATCCTACAACATCTCTCTAAAACCAATAATTGTGCTTGTAATTTCATTAACATGGGTAAAGAATTCATGTAAAATTTTATCGTAATTAATTTCCAGTTATTCGTATTAAAACCTCCAAACCTCCATTTTGTCATTATTCACTTTTTCATTAAATTAATAAATATTTTATGACTTATCTTCAGTAAACATTGTTTTCATTATTCCTTAAACATTAATAAACTAATTTTTTGAAAAAGAAAAAAATAATCATTTTTAGCATGAAAAACATTCTCTGGATTATTTATATCAGACATTTTCATAGAAATAACTTCTATATGAGGAACAAAAATAAATAATTTAGCCTCAAAATCATATAGAATGATAGATAAAAAATAAGGAAACATTTCACCTCTCAACATATAAAATTGTTTCCCATAAAAAATTTTAATCTACTACCTACTAACTGAATTTATTTTTTCCATATTTACATAAAAATTAATAACCAAACTCTACTAATTTATAGAAACACCATTTAATACATAATTTAAATATATGGTCTTATTTGAACAAAACCCAGATTTTATACCACTTGAAAAGGAGTTGCATGATTAATAAGAATTAACTAAATGGGTTGGTGAATCAGTGAATTCAATTCCTTTTAATGTTTACAGATAAAAAACCATTTAAACCCATTATATTTGATTAATTTATTTCTATAACACGCATAAAAGAACACACGTAGTAGGAAAAATATATTTTCATATGGTTCTCAAATAAAAATGAGTAACTAATATTTATCATGATCTGGAGACATCTAAAACCATACAGTACACTATTATTAACATATTGAATAAAAGAAATTGTTCTTTATCATCTAAATCATAATGAAAAAATATTTATATTTACTTATTTTATGTTCTCCCATAAAAACTAATGATATAGAATATATTTTTATCAACAAGAGTGCCTGTAATAAAATTATCCTTCCAACAATTTGTTTTTATGCTTTAACTTCTTATCCTTACTCTTATTTTGTTTCTCTTCAACTTTAATAAAAAAAATATCACTTCATTAAATATTTATTCTCAATATATTTTAATATTTAAATTCATATTAAATATTTACTTAGAAAACAAATCAGCATCTATAAATTTATTTCTATTCAAATTCTAATTTAAAATTTAAACTTTATAAAGGTAAATGATTCCAACTTCTTCTCAACTTATTCCCATTAAAATATAGGCCCTTACATCATACCATATTATTAAATCCCCTTTTATCTATTTTAGTGACTCTTTTGATGATCTATGGTCTTTTATAAGTAATAAATAGTTCACTAAGATAGTTTCTAAGTAGTTATTTTTAAATTGTTTCACAAGTATATTGAACTCAGACATTAGATATGTTTTAAACGGTTATGAATTACCAAAATAACATTTATGTATCACTATATAACATAATGTGACACTAAAATACCACCCAATAGTTACCTTTAGGTATCGTAAAAATGATACTTATGTGTTTTATTTCTCACTAGATGACCCTTACATATCAGTAGAATAACCTTTACGTATGAGATGATTTCCTCTTATAGATCACCTTTATACTGGGATAAACCACTACATAATAGTTTAATTAATTTAACATAAATATTTTAACTCTATATCCCCACTTATATACTAGTAGTTATATATTTATTTATTTTATTTACCTCTGGATCAAATTTTATGTATCATTATATTTACTTTTATGTGTCACTCAAAATAAAATATTATTTCTACATATCATTACAATTAAATTTATATAATAGAGTATCTTAGAGGAATTTTCAAATTTCCAACTTATTATCAAAGTGAACCTTAAAAATAAATATGAATAATCTTTTATATTTTTAGCTTATTCAAACATCTTATCCATAACTTATTATCCCAACAACAAATAGACTACGTCCAAACAATTCCAGAAATTTTAAAAACAATCATCTTATAATAAGATTTATTTTACATAATTTGAATATGATTTCTCTATTAGAAACAAAATCCAACATAAGAAAAATATCAGCTTCATTCCCTTCACATACCATCTCCCCTTTTATAAATAACCATATAAGGGATCCTTATTTAAACTTCAAAACTTAGAAAATACTCGTTTGATTATATAAATATCTTGATCTCACAATATTTTTAAATTATCTATTTTTCCCAATAAATCAAACCGGTGGAATCATATTCCCTTAAAAATATACGAATTGATTAATATAACATTACAGTTTATATATATTCTCCATTTTTATTATTCCAAAAATTTAGGTGCACTAAGAAATTCCCACTACAATGACTAGGAGGGATATAAAAAATTAACTCCCTTCATTCTTGACTCCTTTAGGGTTCAATGACTTTGACTGGTTATTCGAAGAAAAAAACATAGAATTTATTATAGAAATATTTTCTTCTAGTTTTAAATTTTACCAACCTGTATTTTTAATAAATTACTTTATTCAAGACCTTCTATGTATAGCTTATATATCATCAATATATTGATAATATTGAGTGACCTTTTATTTTTCTCATTAATGTCTTAAAATATAATAAAAAGTTGGAACTTTTCTGACAGTGACTTCATAATTAAGTATATGGCCAGTTGAAGTCTTAAAAGGAACCCAAATCTCTCTGAGTAGTTGAAATGAAAAATAATATCAATCACATGAGGGGATAACGAAGTTCCCATAAAACATTAATCAAAATAATTAATTTGAAACCTCATACATTTCATGGATAGCCTATTTATAGGAGGGAATGTTTAGGTTATATTTCATCTTCAAGGAATCTATATTCTCATGTTACATTTTCAACTTCTCTTACATAGACACCACCATGAGAGTGTTTACATGTAATTAATCATTTAAATTCTAATCGTAAGGATCCAGGTCCAATTATTGAACAACTTCACAATTTTTCTATTGAGGAAGGGGTTTCACTAAAGCATAGAATTATTATTTTTTCTTAAAAAGATTACAATGTTTCGATACCAAACTAAAATTTTATTCCATTAAGATTAATCTTATCAAGGATTAATCCCAATGTCAGGTTTTATGATTTTTCTACCACTTATTTATAGTATAATCTTTATCATATGAGTATTATGTTTTACATTTATTTAATAATGACATTATTAAATATTCCCCACTAAAATGTTGAATCCTTTTAATACATCATATCCGTTAGTGGCATAATATCCAAATTTATAAATGTAATGAGTCTACTTTTGTATTACCCTTACCACTTAGTTATTTAAGTAGGTAATTATGATGATAATATAAGATATGAAACATAGATAGTTGAGTAGATATCCCTTTATCATAATATATTATATAGATTATATATACATTATTCCTCAGGAATAATATCAAATGGGTTTTCCTATATAAGTATAACAAAAATATTTTAACATGATTTGGTTACCTAAATCTAAGATTTATCCATTTCCATCATGACTTCACAAGATAATACATGGGAGTAGGGGGATTGGAGTGAATTATCTTATATTCTAACTCTTGGTAGGTTTTATCATTACTGGTGGATTGGAGTGTGAATGCATATGTGCTTCAACTTTAGCATCATCTCCCCCCTCATTCTTCAGTCACTCTTCCTCCTTCCCTTGAATTGGTTTCTTATAATTCAAATAGTATCTTCAACTCCTTTTCCCGTTATTTCATTTAATCATTGATTTGTACTTTCTTATTCTCATTTTCAATCCATTTCGGTCCTTGGTGCTCTAACTACTTCCTCCTTTCTTGGATATGTATTTCATGTATCATCCTCTCTTGGTCTCCATATCTCATTAATATTTTTCAAAATACATCAAACATGGTCATCAACCAAGGATACATTTGGTTTAATTTATAAAATTATATACATTACTTAATGAAATTATTTCAAAACTAGATAAGTTATAGTTTTTTATTTATCCAAGTGGTTTCATAATGCTTTGATGAACATTTTTCTATGGTTGTGGAGTATAGAGAATTCATTTCCAATTATTGTTTTATGATTAAGCTAAGGTGTTGTTTTGGGTTTTATAGGGAATGGGTTTCTATTATTAATACGGTTTCTCTAAATTGTGTTTATAATTTAAACTTTTTCATAATTATTTACAATGATCCCTCATCCTTTTAGAAGTGTCTCTATACTTTATCTTTGGGAGTAATAGGGATATATTATAATTTTATATGTAATTTACCTAAATATATGATGTTTAGTTAAAATATAATCATTTTATATTTTATATGAATTGTTCATATAATATGTAAACATTTTACAAACTCAAAATATCACATATTTAATAAAATATTAACCTTGTTCGTATAAATTGTCAAAATAAAATTTCATATGGTTTAGATAATTTCTAAAATAATTCTTTTGAATTTTTTCATTTTAAATTAAAAAATAAGTAAATTTCACAATTCAATATAAACACTTTTGTATTTTTATTTATTTTTTAATGTATAGACATGTTTTAAATTATATTATAATTTATATATAAACAATTTAATTCAATGTTTTAAGTCACTCTCTATAAAGAAAGGCTAATTTTATGTTTAAATTAAATATTGTGGGTATTTTCTTAACTAATGTTTCATAAAAATTTAATAATTAGTTATAAAAATAATTATTTTTTTAAATTTTTTAACACTTTATAATCTTAATAAATGTCCCAAAATAATTTTCCCATAATTTATTAACATTTTTTCAATTATATATTTTAATTTACAATTAAAAAATTATATATACTCATTACTATAGGATGTGGAGTAATTTTATCGGATTTACTTTCTTTTTCTAATTTTCTAGTTGGAATTTCTTTTTGGGTTTCTATTGGGTTTTGGCCTTCCAATTGAGGATGGTGGGTTGATTTTTTTTATGAATATCGGTATCATGGTTAGTTTGATGGTTGGTTTTTGTTCTCATTATTAATCTTGGCATGGTTATGTTTTTTATGGTATGGGAGATATATTTCCTAATTACACTATACCTTTATTGGGGAGTCATCTTGGATGATGTAGATCTTTTTGTTGGGAGCCATGGGAATTCGGTTCAATGGTGTTGTGATACTTGCATGATGAATGAAGATTATGAATTTCTATCTAATTCTTAAGGGAATAGCATATAGTGTAGTTTTCAAAGTGATAAATCCTCCATGAGTATATCTATTTCAATTCCTTCTATCATGGGTGCTTCTTCATGGACTAATTTAGTGTTAAAGTGTGTTGTAAATTGCGTACATTTTTATGTGGTGCAGTGATTCTTGAATGACGATGGGTGTGGAGGAGATGTTTTTGATTTTTTTAGTTTTTTTATGCTTTCTAATCCCTTATGTTGTGGTTTACTATGTTGTTTTAGTATATCTTATTAGGGTAGTGTTTTGGTTTATTATGTTACAATATTTCATGGCTGCCTATGTGGAATGGGAACCCATTATGTCTTTTTTCATTGTTGTGTCTCAGGTTCCTGGTCTTAAGCCTCATCTTAAGAAATTTGTTGAGGGTCTTTGTAAATAATTTTACACATATAGAATAAAACCAATTTGTTCCAAAATATATAATGAACGAATAAATTTTTATACATATCATTTTTATGATATATATTATATAATAATATATGGAATAGTTAAAAACATATATTGTGGACTATAATAGGAAACCACATCCCACAATATCACCTTCAACATAAGGAAATAATCACTAATAAAATACCTCATATCATAACCCACAACCTTGAAATAAACTTATATTGTGGTTTTTGATAGCCAAATTTCAGCATATTATGTCACCTTTGAAGCATGGGAATCACTTTCTACAATATACCGTATATATTTCATATGATATAATGCTTAGTTTTTATGAATTTTATAAGATTAAAACCATGCCATCATATCTAAATATTCCCATATCGTACGTTATGTTATATTTAAAACAAAAATATATATATTTTATATCTTATTATGATATCTCATAATTCATAAGGAGAATATAATTTATCTAATTATATCATATTTTATAAAATAAGTCACATTTATTAATATATAAAATTTTTATGGTATCGAAGACGATTTCAGAAAAATATCTATTTTTTCACTTTAAAAATAATTTTTGGAATCAAAATGCACGGAATAACTCTGATACCACTTAGGTATTTCTGAGGATAGAATTCTAAATATTCAAGTAATGGAATACAATAAGAAACCATAACCCATGATCTCTATTTTATGAAACCAAAACCTTGTATTCTAAGAAAATTAAGAACATATATAACTTGTATTATATTTGACCATAATTCTTGTCTTCAATCACACAAGTTTAATAAAAACCACTGAGAAGAAACTAATGGGTTGGTTACTCCTTGGTGTATCCATGGGTTAAAAAATATCCTAATAATAGGGCCAGATTCTCCTTATGAACGTGGAATTATAATACCTATTGGCTGGAAAATGATGACAGAGAATATAGATTCACTAGAAAGAATCAATAAATGGATTAGATGATATTTTTATGGTCTTTATCCTATTTATATAGGTCTTGGGGGTGCCTCTAGGGACATCATGAGTTTACTCAAATGTTACATAACATTAAAGTTATTCAATGTTTATAAACACTTTGAAACCTCTCAAATGATGCATGCATTTCATTCAATAATCCCAGATATTTCATCATATTAAATGTTAATGACAATGATAGCCTTATAGGGAATATCCATGAATGATAACACTTAACATTCAACTATCATTAATAAATCATAAACTACCATGTTTATTTTAGGGGATAATTAACATGGATCACTATGTTTTAATACATCCATATCATACACTATGATAGGTAATGGAAGAGGTGATACAAAATAACCATTGAAATGAATTTAACCCAAATTCATAAATATATTTTATACTAATGTTGCATCACTAGACAACGAAACCACTCGATTAGTTCAGATATCGGTGGTCTCCATATGACCGCACCCACCTCCTCATGTACTGGAGGCTTCCAACTAGTAGCAAGGTAATACAGTGGTGTCATGGGGAGACTCTACTCCCATATTAGAGTGAACAATGCCATAGAAATTTCCAATTTTATCTATAGTAAATACACATCAGATTAAGAAATAATAAATAAATAGTGTAATTTTATAAAAAATGGAATGTAGTATATAGACATTTGGTCATTCAAGAAAACTGATCACCCACTTGGTTGATTACTCATATTAAAAAATCCATGAAAAATAGAATATACTAACATGTACAAGGAATACCAAATCCTAATATCCAAATCCACTCAAGAAATCTCACTAACTCATGCTAAATCAATCCTCTTTCTAACCTATACTTGTTATCTGTAAAGTCTACTTGGGTTCCCATGTTCCATGGACATCCAAGCAGGGTGTGAGTAAAACTCAGTATGTTACCACCAACGTGGTTCCTAACATAACTAGTAAATGTTGTGTGTGAATATGTGATTTTTCATCTCAATAAAGAAATAAATATATAATAATAAATAAAAATCCACCATCAACCCAGTAGTTTAAATAAGACACTGAGGATTGTCTATACCTACTATAACCAGCACCAGAGTGTCTCTGAGTATGTCATAAAAATTTTCCAACCAGTACTAGGCCTAACTTCCATATAGTAGTAAGTGAAATAATCAAATCCTTGGAATATCTGAAGGCATTCAAATATTATCAATCCCAAACAACCAATACCTATAAGGTAATCCTATAAAATAAGTATATCTTGTATGAATCTATTTTTTAGGCATGCTAGGAATTTGACTACTATCATCAAGGTATATAGCCAATTTCAATGGGATAGTACTAGTTAATAAGTAAAAAACCTCAAATTTCAGATCCATACATATTTGGAATCCCATAAAAGAATGCACTATATATAAGGGGATATCCCAAGTCATTTTAAATAGATATGTATCATAGCTGAATGAAAGGATATTTCCCAAGGCATTATATAATCAATAAGTAATTTTTGTTTCCTAGGGTATCCCATAATAAATCCATACAAAGAATATAGATCTATTAAATCAGTGTGTCTCTATTAGTAACAACCCTTATAATCATTATATGGGTTGTTCATCTACCCAAACCTATCATGCAAAAGAAAAGGTCAACCCCTCAAGTACATGACATATAATTTTAATGAAATCCACATCAAAATCACAAAAATGTCTGGGTTCAAATATTGAACCAATAATCATCATTACCCATTTTCGCATGCATCCTCTCAATGGTTATCATGTCACTAGGCCCCATATTGAGGTCCCATGTTTTACATCTTAACATGGACCTCCACTTGGGCTCTTAAATGTCAAACTCAATTATAATTTCAACACCAATCACTCAGAGAAAATATCATCCCTTAACATCATCATTAACATAATACAGCCATATTGGCCTCATAAACTATCTCATATCAATGTCACACAAGGGAGATGGTGTCAATCCCATTACATTTTCCATTCAACCTAGTTAGGATGTCATACACCAAACTAGACCACAAGTCCTACATATGATATCCCCATATATGTACTCAGATCACATTGGGTTTGGAACACTCTCCTTATGGTCATCATAGCTATCCCATGGATCTAAAGAAACACATAGCTCAATAAAGGCCTATATTTTCCAATCATCTCATTCCAACATTATCCTTTGTATGGTGTTGTATAATAGTCCTACAATAGGTCCAATACATTATGTTAAATTTATTTAAGTTGCACCATATAGGGTCTAAGTGTCACTTGACATGAAAATACTATCAAGGCTTGGTCGTCTGTGTTTGAGGAATCAAACTAGTATATAAGGGTCCATGATGGCCCTTGGAACTTTTTTATCCCAAACATTACATTTAAATTAAGGAATTTATTTAAATGAATGTTTTATCTCCTATAGTGGAGAGAACATAAATCAAATTCTATATAAAGAAATCATAATAACATAGGTGTATGTATGAGTGGTCACCTACCACAACATATAGTTATTTACCTTAGAGAACAACCTAGCATCTCTCACACAAATTTTTACAAGTACAATCAGCCATCACCGATCCACATGAGGCTATATAACACATTAAAATATCTAAAAATTAATTTAAGGAGTTATAATTATTTATTCCTTTTAGTTATGACAAAATAAAATATAATTTCTAATTTAATTAAGCTCAATACCTAATAACCCATTGAGTGACATCATCACCCAAAAACAATGACCAAAATTGCATTGAATATGACAATACCAGAAATCATAATAAGAAATAAATTGCATGTCTTAGTAGTATTCATGATTATATTTTATGTAGTTATATTCACTATAATAATTTTAAGTAATTTTTTATCAAAAGAGAAGTAATTATATTCTTACTAAAAAATTTTCCATAAATATATGACTTCATTTAAAAGTTAAATTTATTAATTTTAGAATTTAAATTTCATTAAATACCATTTTTTATTTCATCACATCATATTTTTTTACAATTAAATTTTTATACGTTCTGAAAAATTTTATTTTTGATTGAAAAGTAAAAAAATATTAAATTTTACAAAAAATATTATTCCTTTTAATGTATTTACAAAGTCCTATTCTATTATATATTTTTTAAAATTTAAATGTGTCCTATTATAATAAAAATAATTAAATTAATGTAATAATAATAGTTATTACATGTGATTTGGGTATGAAATTGTTTTATGCTTAAAAACTATTTTTTTTAAATCGTTTTTCATTGAATTTTATACTCTTATATTAAAATTGTTTTTTTCACTTCAAAAAATTGAATACTAAAAAAAATATTTATTCTTCCGAATTTGGAATTTCAAATTAGTATTGAGTTCAATTTCAGTTTTGGTTATTATGAATAGTTACCTTGGTAAAAATTTTCACCATGATAAATGGTAAAACATATTAATTAAGGTTAAAACTAACTTATACGGTCTCAAAATTAAATATTAATATTATTAGATGGGGAGATTCCAACCTTATCAACTTTTCTTTGGACATTAATTATTTAATTTTAAATTTAAAGTGACAGTGACTTAAAATTATTTTAAAACTTTGAATAATTACTAGTGTCACTCCCCTCAATTACAACAGGGAGCATCTTCTTTTATTTTATTAATATAAATTGATCCATTTAGATATACCAATAGCTACAAAAATACATTTTAAACACCCATACCCATGTCTTAAAGGTCACGTTCCCACTAAAAGACCGTCCTAGAAGGCTTAAGGTGAAAACCAAATGAGGTATTCAAAAAATGAGGAGATACAATAAGTTTTTGGAAAGTAGAACCCAAGGTAAGATATTTTTATTTAAAAACATATTTTTAAAGTTTTAAAATTCTTCATATCTTTTTCATATATACCAATGCTGATTAAATTGTTTTATAAATTTTATTAATATTCTGAAATATATGTTCAAATTCATTTAAACATTTTTTTACATTCTTTATAAAGGTTATAAAAGAAATATTTTTAATGTTTTCCAAATGGGTTATTTTTTACCTTTTTAAAAAAGTGTGAAGGGATTTTTTTACATTTATAGATTGATGTATTTTTGAACCATCATGAAAATTATTCATTAAGAATATTATTCTATAAGTTCAATTTTATTTTGAAAAATATCCAATTTCCTATACGGGTGGGATTTTTTTATTTTAATAATTTTCAAAGAAAAAATTGTGTTTTATCCATATTTTTACAAAAAGCCTTACTGTGCTTCTAAAAATGTGTTAAACTTGGAAATTTATAATATTTTATTATTTAAATTAAATATTATATGATTTTTTTGTATTCTATGTTCCATGGAAATTGTTAATTATGAAAGTTGATCCTGGTATTTTTCTTTAATTCATTGGGTATTGATTTTGTTCTATGTGGAACAATGTTGGAATTTACTAGGAAGATTTTTCCATTTATAAGAGTGATTTTCGGAATTATTTTAAGAGTTATATGAATATAATATCCAAATTTAATTCTAAAATTTTTTATTATTACACACTATTTTTCATGAAATTTTTTTTGTTATAAAAGGTAAACTAATGATATTATATTTTAAGGGATGTTTATACCCCTTTTAAGAGTGAAAATTATGTTTTTCAAGAAAAAACATTTTATGTGTACTAAGTTCTTACTATAAAACATCATTACTATAATCATTCAATTAATATTTCTTATGATATGTTTTGTGAAAAAAAAAATTAGCAATAATGAAGATTTCAATAGTAAGAAAACAAATGTTTGAGCTCAAAGTTTATTTTATACAAAAGGAATTTTTCTTATGGAATTCAGGATTTTCCAAGTAGGTTAATGGGTTTATTATCTTTATCCTTTAATGATATTTTTATACTCATATAATGTTTTAAAATGTTTTTTACAGGTCTTATATATGTTTTGAAACTTTAGTTATAGTGTCCTAGACTGATTAGACCACAGAGATGGGGGTGAATCAGTGATCTCTTTGTATGAATTCTCTTGTTTTCCAATTCAACTTCTGGAAATTGATAATCTCACTAATCCACTGATTATTAACTCTAAATATGACCTCATGAGTAGTTGTTATAAAATATATATTAGAGGAATATATTTGCAATATTAAACATTAAAATCTTAATCCATTCTGGATTAATTAGACAGAAATCACGGATTCTTCAATATCAAACAATTGAATACAACTATAGAAAATCCTAGTCTAATAAAAATAGACTTATAAAACATTCCTACACGTACATCACCAAATAGAATATAAAAATTTATTCTTCAGTGAGGATTCAGTACAAAAATATTGTCTTCTTATTCTCCTTGGTTACTTCTTCACCACATGGAAATAGAATCGTCCTAGATGATCAGATATATCAAAAAGTATTCAAATGTAACTACCCAATAACACCAACATTAATTTTTTTGAAACTCCTCTCCAGATCTATAAAAATCGAAATTATACTTCACTTCATTAAATACTCAGGTTTTTTACCTTTACAGACTCTTAACTTTGACTCTTCTCTTACTTTGATAATAGAAATTATCATACTCTCAAAATCCTTAGCATGTCCTGAATTCTAGAAAACATATATTCTTCTCCACCTATAAGAATATTTAGATCAAATTTATACATAGTTATTCTCATAATAAATAAAACAAAATAAAATATTGCATTAAATCCAACAATATTTGGATCAAGTCTCCCATGATTTCCTAATCTTAGCTATAGTCTTCCAAGGTTTCCTTTACTCTCCTAAGATTTCTTCATCGTAAATGCATATAAATACAAGAAGTTATTTTTTTGAGTCATTATAAACTTATTATTTCCTCATTAATTACTTATAATAATTGATGTTTAATATCCCAAAATTATTCATTCTAAATGCATCTTGAATCATGAATTAGGTATTATGACATTATTAAATTAAATAACAACTTAATTGTATCATCGTATTTAAATTCATTTACTCATAAATTAAATACCCCAAGTAAACATGAATTTATTTTCACATGACATAACTAGTCATGGTTCATGTAGAGTGTATTGTGTTTCCCTCAAGAGTAAATGTGAGTGTTTGGATACGTTGTTTTGTTACATAATAAAATTAAATGGATTCAAAGTAAAACTACATGTGTGGGTCACCAAATTAATCTAACTTAATCATAGTTTATTTCTTCTCCATCATGAAATCTATTGTCATAGTAGTAGCCCCATAGTTTCATCCCAATGGTGCAATATCACTTTAGAACCCAAATGGTAGAACTTCATAGTAGAACCCTAATAGTAAAATCTCATAGTAGCACACCAAATGGTAGTATCTGGTGATAACACCTAAAAGTACCACTTGGTGGTAGAAGTTAGAAGTAACACCTCACAGTAGATCCTAACAGTAGAAACTGATGGTAGAACATAATAGTAGAAACTCATGGTGGTATTAATGGGAATTTGTACCTCACAGTAGCACCAATACATATTGACCCAATGAAAGAAGTGAAATAATTAGTCTCAACAATAAAAAGTTTTTTATTTATAATTTGGTATTTTTTCTTAAAATAAGAGAAATTATGTTGAATAAAATATTATTTTAAATTTAAGAATCATATTTTTCTATAAAAATAGATATTGGCTGGAATTTTCCACTTTGTTTTATAAGGTTCTGGTGTGCAATAGTTTTTCCTAACTATCTAAAAATAGACCTAAAATAACATAAAAAACTATTAAAATTAAGTCATGTCTATTAAAATAATAATTATGGGCTGTTAAAGGAATGATATTTTATAAATAAGTTCTATGGAATACTCCCACCACCATCTTGGGAAAATCATTAACACATGACAAAGATTTGGTAGTAAATTTAATTTAACATAGGAAACAAACCCTAAATATATTCATAATAATAAATTACTAAAACGAAACATTATGTAACAACAAGTGATCATCATCTCAATACATCCTTTATCCATGATGAGAAAAATCCCCACAATATTGGATGATTTAAACCCTGATTTGGTCAAAATCATCACTAAACTCTAGCTTATTTAAACAAAAATCATAGACAAAAAGGGGAAACCAAAACAAAAGGAATATAAAGAAGATACTCACTGATAATTACCAAATAAACATCATTAAATCATACAATTTTAATGGGGCTTTAGACAAATAGGAGAAGTGAGGGGGAGAGAGTAAATTGAAGTGTTTAAAATATTAGAGGGGAAATGTGTTACATCCCGGGATTTTAAAAAAACACTATGTTTGATAGCATATATTACACACAACACTGACCTTAAGAAAGCCATGATATTATATTCAAGATTATTATATAAATGTAACCAATTTAACCTAGCCATTACATTGGCGGTTGTAAATAGTAATAATTTATTTATTAAATATACATAAAATTCCTAAATGAATTTATTTATAAATACAAAATAAGAACTCATGTTTTAATAAATATATTTTAATCTATAAAAAAATTCTTCAATTTTTTTTTTATTTTTATAAGAAAATATTACAACTAATTTAATAATTTTTTTAAAAAAATATTTTATAAAATTTTCATCATTTTTTAAATCACAATTTCAAAATTTACTAAGTATTATCTTTTAGGATGTTTCATAAAAAATGAATTTTTCAATGAATATTTAAAATTACTGATTTTTTAAAAAATATCATTTATTTCAAATAAATTAAATAATTTTAAAAAATAATTCTTATTTTAATTTTATTTAAAAGTAACATAATTATTTTTTTATCTATATTTTATCCAATTAATTAAATTTTATTCATCATTATAATTTAATTAGTATATATTTATTCTTAGGCTTAAAAATGCATTTTCCTGATAATTGTTTTTAATGTGCATAATGTTACCCCATTTTAGGTATTTTAAAAAAAATAAGGAATGTTTTTAATGGAATTTTTATGTTATACATATACATTTATGTATTTAAATTCATATAATTAATACTATTATTCATATAGTTAATGTAGGATCATCTATCCTTGAAAAAATCATTTTTCAAGAAAATACATTTTCATAGAACTTGTAGGTTTTATTTTAAATTAATTCTAAAAAATGTGTGAATTTAATTTGGTAAAATATATTCCATATTTATAATCTAAATAATTTATAATTTATAATAAGTTCTATATAATATTTTTTCTATAATAAATAGTAAAAATATTAAAAAAACTAGTTTTTATGGTGAAAAAATTTAAATTGTAAAACTGAGTAACCTTAGAGGTAAAGAGGATAACATGTTTAAAAAAAGTTTATTTTAGTGGTGGATATTTTCCTCAACCTTATAACTCTTTAACCCATTTATTTTTCAATTTTGGAGTTTCATGTCTTTAGAGTGACTTCCACGTCCTGACCTAGGAGCACCTAAAATGGTTCCCCGATATGGTTGTTGGAATGGCCTCCAGAAAGCTTCACCATGCGCCATAAGATGAAAACTAGAAGTGAGGGTTTATGTTGGTACAATGTATACACTAAACACTTTGGATTAGTAATAAACATAGTAAAATAATATATAAATTAAAGATATTGTAAGATAATAATAACTCTATGAAAGATAATAATAAACAGTTAACCCAATGACTACCAAATAAATAACCATGCATGAACATGCTGATTCATAAATACAAGTAGTAAAAGTAGTAGGTATACATACATAGTGGATGGATAGGGTAATAAGAAAATAATTAAATACTAAAACTCTGTAAAATAACATGAATACATGCTCCTTCATGACTTCCATGTCCCTCGTGTACAGTCCTGGTTTAAAAGTGAAAAAAACATAGATCACATACTTATTCATAGATTGTAATAAAAATATCAATACAGGGAAAAAATAGAGTCCTAAACTGTTTTTGATTTAAACTCATCAAGAAAACACCAACAATTTCTAATGAAATCCATCCCATGAGAATAAAATCAAGTAGTTCACAGATCTATCAAAAGTAAAGAAATGAATCAAACACTAAATAGGTCGGCTCCGGTTCCTCATGAGACACCCAGTTGACCCTATCTATTTCATCCTAAACTAGAATATCTCTTATTGTTTGTATTTTTAAATTAATAATAATTAGGTTATGACCTAATTTGTACAATTAAGTAACCCCTATATAGTAATTATCATATAATTCTCCCACCTACTTCATAACATTAATGATTTAATAGTCAAGGGTAAACTAATTACTAATCAAGTGAATGCAATATCAACTAACCCATGATCCCATCCAAGAAATTGAGTATCAGAATCTAAGTGTCACACAAGAATAACTATAATCTCATTTAACATATTATCTCATCCAATTCATTTCTTATAGTGAATATAGGTATCTATCAAGGAGTAAAATGAACTCAACCTGCCAATGAACCCATCTGAGGCATTCTGTATAAGCAATAAAGGTATCTCTTAAGGAAAAATATAATCTCACCGACCTATGAGACCCTATGAGGAATTATATATAATTAAACTAGGTGTCACTCAAGGTTTAAAAATATTTCATTCAACTTATTATCCAGTACAAGGAGCTCCGTATAAGGTGCCTAAGTTTAACTTAAAAAATATGTATTTATATTAGCCTATGAGTTCATCGAAGGTGTTCTATATATGGAAACCAAATATCAATAAAAATTCACATATGATGTTGGCATGTATAATTTATTAATTAATGGTCATAGTAAATATAAATGTAATGAAATAACTCAACATATTCATTTACTCAGGAAATCCCCCTCTGAGGGGTAAGAAGGCCATATAAGTACACATTCCATATAACAATTTAGAAATGGAACAAAAATATAGGCATTCCATTTATTTCCTATATAACTAATTTAACAAGTCCTCCACCATTAACAAGATAAACCCACCTAAGAATGTGGTTTTGTAAAAAGGGCATGAATAAGGATGGGTGTATTGAATCCATATCATATTTTAAATATCTCCCTTTAATTATCCATTTTTAATTGAAAAGAAAAAGCACCTCAGTGGTGGTTTTATTATAAATTTGATCTATGGTAGTCATGTCATTTCCTTAAATTCATTGTAAGAATTAATTTTATGATGGATTTCACATAACACCTCAAATATTAGTTTATATCACACACAATGTCATTATAATCATAATTATTTAAGAAAACATGCCATAAGGGGTGTTTTATGTCATGGTAAATAACCACCAAAGATGGATTAAATATCTCATGAGAAACCACTTCAAGGTTTGAAGAACTTATTAATGTTAGTTTTACATTTTTTATTTGACAAATATAGGAATATGACATATGGAACAATGGAACATTTCATAAACAATGTAACTTTATGGGTAAGGTATATAGACCACGTAACTATAGCAAGATTTAAATTTATTTTTCTAAGGTCCATTTAGGCTTAACCAGCCACCATGAATCCTTGAAAATAGCTAAATAATTCCAAATAATAGATATTAATTAATTATAAAATTTATAATTAAATAATTAAATCCATTTAAACTAGAAATATTTGGTGGAAAATCGTTGAGTCATTCCACCATGCCTAAACCATCATCGACATTGTGTGTTCCACTCCAATTCATCCCTAGGTCAAGGTTGTACAAAATATCTTGTAAAAAAAATCATACCAAAGACCCAAAAATATTAGGTAAAACACCCTTGAAAAATCTAAAACATTTACATACCTGAATGGATCAAAGTGATAGAGCAAGCGAACAACATCTCAGTACCCACTCTTAATAGGATAAGAAGAAACCCCATCAAAAATATGAAATTATATCACATACTAGTGGGATTGATGAGTAATCCCCAATGGAAGATACCAAAACAAAAAACTATAGGAGGATAATTACCTAGAATGATAGAATAGGATGATCTTACTCACTAACATTATCTGATAACACCTAAGATCACAAATAATACTGATGAACTGAGGGAGAAGAGGTTTTGGAAGATAAATCCCATACTCCCTTCTATTTTCCCAAAGAAATAAGGGTAAAATCCCTTGTTAAAATAAATACAAGTTTCATACATGTTTTACAATGTGAACCAATGGTTTACACTATCAATATTTAGGTATTCCTCCAAGAACCACTTTTCACATACTTAATTCACTAGGTTGCACCCAGAAAATCCCATTCATGTTTTCAATTCCATTAATGTTGTGAATGGATATGTAAATCTATTTTTAGCAACTCGAGCCACCCGTTCTTCCTCAAGTGTCATCTTGAACACCTGATACTTCCACTAAATCATAAACCATGTCTAAAAGTATCATTTTTGACATTAAGACCCTTGTAACCTCATTCAAATTCCTGGATTTCAAAATGGTATTCCCACCAAATAGAAAACTCAAATTCCCTTATAAATTTCCACCAGTTCAAAACACGAGATCTTACAACCCCGCACATTTGAAATTATCATCCCTGAGAATTCTTGGTGGAAAACTAATACATAACTTGTCCTACCTTGGTCAGGAATTGATGCTCAATGGATAAGTTGAGTTTCGAAATTTCCAATGCACCTTTAAGCCTCATTATAACATATGATATATAAGTTGTTAAAACTCAACCCAAAAATTATAACCATGATCTAAATTTTAATATGATTCTTAATATATCCCATATAACCCATGAAATGATCACATCGTTATCTATTTCATTAAACAACATATAGTGGTCCTCACCATAGGTTCTTTAATTTCTATTTCCAGATCCAAGCCACGGAACTCCCATCAAAAAATATTCCTACATAAGAATTCACTAAAAAATACTAACAATTCCTCTAGTGGGATTATAATCATATGACTTCTAGTAACACATGAGGATATTTTCTGCAATCCTTGTTTTGATCCAAATGGTTAAAACTTAATTGACCAAGTTATCTTGGTCACAACATATTTTCCTTGAAAATTCACATATGACCCTTACCCGGAACCTATCTTACCCCACCAACATGATAGATGCGGTCCATCGTCAATATCACGACATAAGTTAACTCAATTCAAACCATCTCCAAATGAGTATTATACAAAAAAATTTGTCTATAATATCCAATGTATCACCAAAACCTAAATCTGAAGTCTTTATTTTAAGGCCCACGAAGACTATTCTGAGCACAATCAAAATTTCTCATTCTTGAAATATTATGATGTCTATGGGATGAACCATCACCTGTTCATTAATATTTTCATGACACAACATAAGAACCAATTGAAACCAAATCTAAAACCACTAGATTGACACAATCCACTATGTGTCTAATGGTCGTACTAGAACATATCCCAAGTCTATATTCAAACTTGCACCTATAATTTATCACGAAATCTATTCATACATTATTCCATTTATTCAGTGATATGAAAATCTAAATGACCATCCAATGACTAGATTCATTGTCTCTTGGCCCTTCTCATGTCAGGGTCACCTATCAATGATCGATATCTTGGTCACCACCTAAGGAGAAGTCATGTCATCACACTAATTAAATGAAAAGGTTCTAATTACCGATTACCATGATCTATACCTCCTTAAATATATCAACTGGTATTTTGGATAATGTTCTCTTTCTCAAGTGCTAAAATAACCATCAACATCACCTATTCTTGATTCCTCATAACAATTATCATGGAATTAGGTAAAATTAAATTTAAAACTATGTTCACTAACATTAAAAGGACAAAGGTGTACTCCATATAGTTTGAATTACTATATTTTTCTCCTCTTGTTCACCCCCAATGAGTCCCTTCATCAAAGAGAAAATATATTTAAATTTAATTTAATTTCCTTTGCTCAGTGTACAACTAATGCTCACTCAGTGTTTAATAACCTAAACCACTAGGGCGCGCATGGCCGGCGGAAGGCTGTGCTACTAAAACCACAAGACTTCCTCCATAGTATTGGGGCTGAAGACAAGTGTTGATAAAAAATAACTAAAATTAGAGGCCCTTTTAATGTACCTATATGCGTGTATCCAACCATCTCCATGAAGAAGTGGAGAGGAATAATAATAAAATATAGTAATATCTAGAGTAAAACCCAAGAATGTAATAACCACTAAGGAATAAAAAGTGTATGTTGGGAAATATCCAAAGTATAATGGGGGAAATATTCACCTTACTATAAATGAAGTCAGAACCTAACAGCAAATGGAATAATGTAATTTGTGATAGCTCAGCTCCTAATCTCCATGATAGACCACCATGTGTGGTCTAAACACCTAAGTAACCCTATGCTCCTTGGAAATCACATTTGGCCTATCCATCATCTTCATAGGACATGAAATGTGTAGGAAAATCCCACACAGGGGTGAGTATATACATAACCAGTAGGATGACTTGGAAATCGAAGGGGAGAAATAAAGATAAATGATAGAAGTAGTCAGATAAACCAAAAGAAAGAGGGAAAGGAAATCGAAAAATCATATAAATATGATCATGAAAGAAACCTTGAAAAGATTTAATGGGATATCTATCTCATAGTATAGACCGGGTTGATGACTCTGTCAAAACATCCTACTGAGAAATCTCTAATGCTAGGAATCTCATGCAAGTTTCCAAGAAACCATGTGGGGGTACCCACACCTTGTCGTTTTGTCACATAGTCGAGAGGGTACAATATCTAATAGAGTACATATTCCCTAGTCCTTCGAGGGTACAACTCATTAGATTTAGATAGAGGATCCATGCACTAGCACTACAACATTATTCGCCTTTAGCGGTGGTTTAATAAAACGCCGCTAAACTTGTTTTTTTATAGCATGACCCTTCTCCCCCTACCCCTTGACTCTCCCAAGTCCCCTAACACACCTGACCCCTGACCCCCCAACCCCTGTGACCCCCTGAAACCCTAGATGTGACACTGACGACCCCCGCGACCCCGATGACCCCCACAACACTCGTCAACCCGCACAACCCCGACGACCCCATGACCCCATCGTAATCCTCAGAAGCCATAGGATCCCTCAAACCTAGAGACCCACGTCGCCTCAGTGACCTCCACAACCCTCTTAAAGCCTTCGACGCATCTCGACACCTCTCACTGTGCCTCGCTGCCCATCGCTACCAATCAATACCATTTTCATCCCTCTACACATATTTATATACATTTTTGGTGCGATTGTGGTATGATTTTGGGTTTGTTTGGATGAATATTAGATAAATTCCAATGCACATCATTAAATTGTATAATTAATTAATCTAAAATAGCGCAACAAATTGGAAATACCTCCAACCAGCACCATATTTTGTGCTAAATCTTGAAAATAAGATAGTGCATGAACATGGGTGCGTCAAATATAGTATGTTACTATGGTTTCACTTCAAAACAAGGATGAAAATAGAACCTAGTTGGAGAAGAATAACTGCTCCATTTTAGAATTTTTAGGCTAAAATGGAATGGTTTGGAGATGGTCTTCATTCTTTATTTTCAATATTGATGGTTGTGGTATGATCTTGCATTTATAGTTTCCCTTTGTGTTGCAGTTTCGGTTTTCCACAAGATTTTGGAAGTTTCCAAGCTTTTGGTATGTGATTCCATAATTTAACATTATTAAATGAATTTATTGTTTTTTATGTGCTTAGAAATTGTGTTTTATGAATTGATTGAATGGAGTGTAATAGGTTTTCAAAGGTTTTCATGGTGATTATGGGTTTAAAGATGATTTTGAAAATTAAATTTGTTAGGTTTCGTGTGTGACTTATTTTTTATGCTTTCTAAATGCTTTCCATGAATTGTGTAAATATGAGTAATTATAGTTGGATTATTGAGTATTCAATAAATAATATTGTGTTATATCATGATATTAGGTAATGATGTCTTCTCCACTATGTTATGATAATCAAGTGTTGATGCATACTCCACTATATTAGGGAAAACATATAGTGATATCTGATCCGCTATGTAATGATTTTCTATGATTCTTTCTATGTAACAATTGTATGTCACGCTATTTAATGCCTATGTTATGATCAATGGATCATATTTATTATATTATGTTTCCATAATCTCACACTATGGTATATCTTTGGATATTTGGGATTACATTTCCTTCTATCATGACATGTGATCAACTCCCATGAATCCATGATATTTTTAATCAGTTATCTATTCTATGATAATGTTTACCATAAAATTATGATCTAAACATTAATTTCATGTTGATAAGTTTTGGTGATTGAATATTTTATTGGAATTCCATAAAAATATGGATTTAATAGGTTATCCTACTTTTTATAATTGAAAAAAATTAAAGGGAAATTGAAAATGTATATTGACAACATTAAATTTCAGTGTTATTCTAAGATCTATTTTGGGAAACTAATATACATGATTTCATTTATCTTAGGAAATCCATGTTTACTTTCAGTTTTGAAAAACCAATACCTTACTCATAAGCCTTGGATTCATCTTCCCTAGTCATTAATTTTTTCACCTAATGATTCCTAGCATGTTCTACATCTTGGATCCCCATGAATTTTCTAAAGTAGCGAGTCTTTTTTAAGGTAGGAGTTTTTTTCTATTTAATATTCCTAACTTCTATTCAATTATTATATGATTTATCAAGCCCTTACCTTAGTGATATCAAAGTTATGGCATCATCGGTTTTTTCATCTGTTTTTATATAGCATGACATTCAAAAAACTACAGGGAAGGGATCCTTATTCTCCTCTTTATTATGAATCTTTTCTAATTTTTATGATTTGGTTTTATAGTGGGTGGGTTCATTATTTAACATATTTATATATTTTTCAACTAGTATATATGAATCTATTTCCTTATTTACTAATAGTTATTTGTTGTGATTTTATTTATATTGTGTATGCACGTTGTGATATACATGGATAAAATCTAGATCACATTACTGAGGAACACACCTCAATATGCTAAGGTTTTGGATGAGTTTTTAGATTTTTCAATTTCCAATCGATCTCTTGAAGGGATAGTAAGATTTTTATGTCTTAATTGTAAATTTTTAAGATGGTTGAAGGGAGATGAAGTTTATGAACATTTAATTTTGAAGAAATTATCATCTCACTATTTGAATTGGATTTGGCACAGAGAATCAAACATTACAGAAAAGTTGAGAACTTATGTCAATCCACAGAAAGAGCTCCCAACTTCGTTGACAATGTAATATGAAATGAAGAACCTTGTAAATGATGCATTCAGCATTACAGGACACCAACATCAAAATCAAAATATATCAGAACAACCAGATGAGGGTGCTACAAATACCAAAAATGAAAAGTGATGTTTTTGAGACTATAGGATAACTAGATCAAAATTTTAACATATCATTGGATCCTTCTATTGATTATATGGAGACTAATGTAAGAGAAAAATTTACTGAGGAAAATATGTTTCATGGTTTTGTTGATGATGGAAATCAAGAGTTGTATAATGGATGTTTGAAATATTCAAAATGTTATTTTATGCTGTAGTTGTACTATATTAAATGCCTATATGGAATTACAAATAAGTAAATGTCCATGATATTGGAATTTTTTCATGATACATTTCCTAACAAAAACCTACCTGAGTATTTTTATGATATGAAAAAATTTGTTAACAGTATTGTTCTGAATTATACAAAAATATATGTGTGTCCCAATGATTATATGCTTTATTGGCGAGGGGATTCAACTACACTAGATTGTAAAAAAATTTCTTCTTCTAGATAGAAGTCAATGGGTGATGTTGGAAGTATGAATCGACATACTACCACATAGAAAAATAAAAGGAACACACCTGTAAAGGTTTTGTGTTACCTTCCTTTAAATCCTTGATTGAAAAGATTATTCATGTCATCAAAAACCACTAAACACATGAAGTGGCATTATATAGATAACAACAATGATGGGTTAATGCGATATCAAAGAGATTCACAATCATGGAATACATTTTATTCATTACATCTAGATATCTCAGCTTATCTTATGAATGCTCGATTGGGATTGGCTGTCGATGCATTCAACCCATTTGAAACTTTGAGTACCAATTATAGCATTTGGATAGTTGTTTTGATCCCTTAAAATTTGTGTCCATAGATGTGAATGCAACAAACATTTTTAATCATTTCGATGATTATTCTTTGAAAAAAAACTTTAGGAAATGATATTAATGTATACTTCTAGCCTTTAATTGAAGAAATACAGGAGTTATGGAGGAACAGTATTGGGATATATGATGCCTTTTCTAAAAAAATGTTCAAAATTCATGCTTCTCTAATGTAGAAAGTTATGCTTCTTATTCCATTGAATATTTCTCGATGCTTCTCATAGATTTAGTCTAAACATATCAAAATTCAATAGTTTCATTGATCGTAGACCACCTCCAATGTTGTTAACCAGTTTTGAAATATTGGCACAACTTGGAAATGTTGAAACATAATTCAAGAAGGTGTGTCATTTTAATGATAGTGGGAAACGAGTTTGAAGTGCATCTCCAAGTGAAATAGGAATGAAATAATGGAGGAAAAAAGTATATTCTTTAAACTTCCATGTTGGGTATTTAATTTTTTCCGGTATAATATTGATGTGATGCATATTGACAAGAATGTTTATGACAATTTGATCTTCACATTCCTTAATGAGCATAGAAAGTAGATGGATCATCTCAATTCTTAGAATGACTTACAAGTAATGAACATAAAACATGATCTCTGGCTAAATGAAAATGAAAAGTATGCTCTGGAAATTTTTACAATGAAAAATATGGACAAAGATACAGTCCTTCGAATTTTGAAGCATATAAAGGTATCAGATAGGTATTCAAGTAACATATCAAGGTGTGTTGACTTAAATAATCATTGGTTACATGGATTTAAAAGTCATGATTCACATATTTTGATATAGCAGTAACTAACACTAGCATTGCATACATTATTACTTGAAAAAGTAATTATTGTAGTAATATAGTTATATACATTTTTTAGACAACTATGTGAGAAATATCTACATCCATTTGAGCTTTACAACCTTCAGGATTGGTTTTTATTGGCACTTTGTACAATAGAGATGATCTTTCTTCCGACATTTTTTAATGTCAGGATGCATTTAACTATGAATTTGGTTGAGGAAGATAAATTAGGAGGGCCCATACATAATCTATAGATGTTTCTAATTGAGAGGTAATATATTTATATGTTTTTAAGTTAAGTAAAAAATTATTGGAGCTTAATTAAATCCATAATTATTTTTGTGTATTTTATTTCATAGATATCTTGAGAATTTGAAGTCATACATGAGAAATAAAGCTTAACCTGAAGGCTCTATTTCTAAAGGCTATTTGGAAGAGGAGTGACTTACCTATTGTTCTAAATACATAGATGATATTGAGATAAGATTTAATTGAGTTGGATGAGTTGAAAACACATAGACTGAATCTCAAATACATGGGAAATCAAAAATAGTTTCTGTTATTGGCCGATCAGTTGGGAGGACCTCAAATGTTACACTCAAAGAAATGGAATTATTTCAGGAAAATAGATATGTGATACTGAATATTGAAATTGAAAATCCATTTATTTAATAGTTAAAGATACAAAAAAATAGAAAAATGAGAGGTTGAACATGAAATGACAAAAATATAACGAAATCTATTAATAAACAGCTTGTAGAATGGTTTTCATGACATATAAGTTCTTAAATATTTTAATAAATATAGATATTAGGTAGAAACATATATTTTTTAAATATAATAATGTTTTATTTTTCTTAGATCATGAATACTGATACTTGAGAATAGTTTTCAAAATATTTGAAGTTTGTTTCTTGAGGTCCTATAAATCAAGTTAGGAAGTTCGATGCTTACAATGTGAATGGATTTAGATTTCATACAGTCGATCATAAAGAGGGTTTATAAACATAGAATAGTGGTATTTTTACATTTTCTGAAGTGGAATAATATGGAAAGATGACTAATATTATTGAATTAAACCACCACAGGCATTTTTAGGTTTTTCTATTCAAATGAAATTGGGTCGATATTATTAGAAGTGTTGAAATATATTCCTTGAAATTTACTTCTGTGAACATCTCTCGCTTGATAGATGTTGGTGATCATAAACTGCATGATCTGTATATCTTATCATCGCAAGAAACAATGGTATATTATGAAAATGATGTTTTGGATGAAGGGTGGAGTGTAGTTTCTCATGTAAAACAAAGAGATTTCTATGATATGGGTGATGAAGTAGAATATTTGACCTCTGACATTGAATCTCATCAACTACAAGAATCAGACTTATTTGTCCATCATGAAATTAAAAATATTAGTCTAGAAAGGATAGATGAGGTGGATGTAGTAATGGATAAGTAAAATAACATGATTGAAGGGAAAAATGATTTTATGTATAGTTATGAATTCATTTAACAACCAGTTTTTTTATTTTTGCAGTCATTTATTCTCATTGTTAGGTATATTTTGTTTGTTAGTACTATGCATATGTTATCATTTTTAATTTTTTTTCTGAATAATTTTTTTGAAATATATGTTTTGGAATTAATTTTATTTGATTAAGTCATACTATTTCATCGACCACATCGATAAATGTAGATCCATCTATGTCCCTCTCTATGAAATCACAGCCACCATCCGCTAGCCCATATGCACCATCTCCCCCTAAAACATCTCTTACACCCTTTATAAGCATCCCTTCAACATATCATTCATCACTTCCTCCTTCAAGATCCTCAATAGTGAGGGTGCAGCGTGCCACTTCTAGTTCTTCCCGAGGATACTGGAGACTGACTATCATAGGTACAAATTTAAATATGAAGAAATGTGTTTCACTTTTTTAGACTAACTGTTTGTTCATTAAAGATGAAAACAATGCAACTATGGAGAAAATAATAAAAAGTTCATATGTATTTAATCTAACCGTTGAGAAGATCATTGTCCCTTTTTATTCATATGGGGTCCCTACAGATGACGTCTTATGATTTCTTGGCCAAATTCGTGGCCAGGTAGCCACGGAGTCGGTTTCCCTTCCTATTTCATATGATGATTGGAGGATTATGCCTTCAACTTTGAAAATTGAAGTTTTTGATTCCCAAATAAAGTTTATTTTAATAAATTATGGTAAAATTGAATGTCATTATGTTATTAAATTATAATATTTTTAAATTGAATTTCTGTCTACATATGTTTTTCTACTTTACGGTTGCAGATGTTCTGGCATGAAAGTGGACATTGAAAAATCTGGGCATTAAATGGAAATACTTTAAATGGAGATTGTGGAGCGATGTCAATGATACTTTATTGATCTCCCAACAAATGTATGACAAGCTATCCAATGGGGAACCCAAAGAGCAATGGAATGTTTTTGTTGACAAACATCGTGATGAGAAGTAGACAGTATTTAAATATATATTATTATATTAATATCATTTTACTTATATACATGTATATGAATAAGAAATGATATTGAATACATTACTATTAAATTTTATTTTATTTATTTTAGGATCTTTCAAGGAAAAATGCATCAAGCCAGGCTGAGCAAGTCATCCCTCACCCTGTGAGGTCAAAGAGATTTTCTAGAAACCAATCGGCTCTGGTAATCTTTTCATTAGTTTCAATATTTATAAGACAATATAATCTATTTAATATATTAAATTTTTGATTTATCTTTCATTGATGCAGTCATAAAGTTTAGGACACCCAACATCCTGAACAGAAGTGTCATTGAATGTTCACAAAAAATATGATGAAAGTTTTGTTAATGATCCTGCCAATGAAGTTGGGGTATAAACTCATTTTTAATTATAATAACTTATTATCAGTTGTCAATATGTTGATATATATTTCTTCTAAAATGAATAATATTTGATTTGTATTTAAAAATTTAAGAACCTTCGGATTTCAATCCTATGCATTTATACTCAGTCTCCCAGGATGACAGAGTTGATAAAGTTCTTGGGAAGGTGCATCTTAGTCGAGTACATGAGATGGGTTTGGGACCCGTACCATCTGAGCTCTTTGGAAGGACACTGAGGATTTCAGCTGCATATAATCCTTGTTGTAGTTATTCTATACCCCGACATACTCAGAGATGGATTTTTTTCTATGAAACACAGTTTAGGAACATGGGACTTAGATATCTGCTTTGTAGAAATTAGTGATTGATTTATATCAAAAGATGACTGGATTTTCCCCTGGTGGTATTGCATCGACTGGTGGTGAGTAGGTTAATCACAAAAATTCAAAATCATTTAGTTTTAAAACATTTATTTATTTTAATATTAAATAAAAATTTACAACAATATTTAATTTTCAATATAATGTTCTTATAGGTGGTAGCAGGAAGTAGAGATGGAGGTGGAGAGGGTGATGAGTTGTGTTCATCATCGGACAGTGATTAGTGGTATTGTTGATATGTTGTACAAATATTGTAACAGTCGGTTTGTATATGTATCATGTGTGGCACAGATTTTTCACTTAACATTTTCATGACCTATCATTTTCTAGATTTTTCATGTTTCCTTTTATGTATTATGAACCTAGACTTCCAAAGACACTAGGAATTTATGATCCTAATGTTGTATTAATGAATATTTATATATATAAATAATATATGGATCGAAACTAGATATTTTTTGGAGACTTCAATATAGTCCTGAGACCAGATGAAAATATTGGACCACACTTTTCTCAAACTTTTATAGATGATTTCTCTTGCTGCTTTGATCAGTGTAACCTAACTGAAGTTACTATTACTAAAACTAAATTTACATGGGTGAGGTTAACTAAAAATGGAAGATAGGATAGTAAACTTGATAGATTTTTATTTTAGATCAATTATAGGATTTCCCCCGTAGAAATGTGTAGGTTTACTTTTCCAAAGTTCATCTAAGATCACAACCCTCTTGTTGTAGATCTTCGGGAGAGTACCAAGAGATCAGCACGGATGCCCTTAAAATTAATAAATGCATGGATTATGATTCATAGTGGTAGGGAAGTGGTTATCAATGGCTAGAATAACACATTTCATGATAGCCCTCTACCTTCATATAAATCACATCATGGACCTCTCCCTTCTATATTCCTAATTCCTCAACAAGTGAAAAAGGAGTCAAGAAGAAATTCTAAATGAAGAGTTATATCTTTGATGTTTAAGATCCTAATATTTACCTGGAAGATATTAAGAGGGGTGTTCATGGATATAAACACCTTAACTTGGCTAGTAAGGTGTATTTCAATTATGCATTAATTTATCAGATCCACATGCTCCATTACGTACCACACCGCCTCATCATGGTGAATGTGAAAGCCTAACATGTGATGGACTAGCCTGATGATATGCATCCCATCTATATTGAGTTATTTATATATCTCATGGAGATTTGTGAACATTCTATGGATGATCCTGTTATCCTAGGCTTCTGTGAAAATTACATCACTAAGGATATCTACATGGCACAAGAACTTCCCTAAACCATTGAAAAATGTACTCATAGACTACCAAATAGTGATCTCCTTCATCATACTATGACATTATCATCTACCAATCATCCCTCACCACTAGTACCCCACCTTGTAAGGCCATTAGGTATGACCATTTCTTGATGGTCCATGTAAAATCATCATTCACCATCCCTATTGGGAGGGGGAATGGGTGTAACATGATTCATTCTCTTGACCTGGCCATTTAAAGCACATCCATAGGGTCCGACATGAGTGGGAATCTTCAGGTGATGTTCTGAATTGTTGGATGGAAATTGGTGGAGGGTGGAGAGATTTGGTCTCAATAATCATATCCTCCCATGTGTGATACTACATAGCAATATAAGAAGTGAAAAGGCCTTCATACATGGAGCATAGTCTTCCCTTGGATGATCTAATATATCACATTATATAACTCCTCCAATATATGAACCTCTAGATTGATGGGCTACACCGTATCAAACATCACCACCTTAATGATGGTCCTTGACCACACCCCCAGGTGTGCATCCCTCACAAGAAGAATTAAACTATAGATCTCCATGTAAATTAACCTCATAAGCTCGAACATGGGATAATTAGACATTATTTTATACCCCACAACATCCACTATCTCTTCAATAGAATATTTATGTACATTTTCTCCTTACTCATTTGAATACACAAGGGAATGTGTTCTACAACCCTAATAAATTTTCATCTAGCTCATTCATGAGTAGTTAAACTACTTCCTAAATGGGAAGTACTTAAATCATAGCTTGTTTGATTGATTCCTTTCACCAAACATGGAAATGGCCACAAAAGAGTTGTAATTTTCTCCTAGTCCTCTCACACATTCTCTATAGGGCAAAACTCATCATATATCAAACCTTGAATTAGGATCCCCAAAAAATGGTAAATATCCCATAAGAAGAAATGATATGATTTATGTCTTGATTAGTACATGTACATTATGACTTTATAATTGAAATGGCATGGTAACTCCCTCCATGTAATGAGATTATTCTTTTATAACTCTTACAGTGAAATATTTAGACCACAATGTGGTATCCTATAATATAATATTTCATCACCCTACCATATTCTTTATCTAAATTATGTGTTTCCAAATTGAATATGTGTGTGGGTTTGAAAGTGATTATTCTTATGAAAATTTTGTTTCCTTGTATTATTTTTGATGTAGGATTTATGTGCATGTGAAATTGGCACGTTTTTTTCAGGGCACTCGTACTAGGGCTGCAGAATTAGCTTCATTTTTTTTATAAATCTACCTTTAGCAGTGGTTTAAACTGCCATAAGTAAATAAATGATTTTTTTTAGTGGTTTTAACCACCACAATAATATGGTATCTTACTACCAGAATCTGTTAAAACCACCACTACATACAATAATTTAGCATAAATTAAAACCACCATAATATAGTTTTCATTTTCCATTACAATTTCATGGTGGTTGGTCATGGGTTTAGCAGTGTTTTTTGGAAACTTCCACATAAGCTTATGGTGAAAATTTAAACCGCCTCTATATCAACAAAATGTCATTATGCGGTGATTTTACTGTAGTGTAATACGTCATGGGTTTCCTCTCAATGTATATAAGACCCACACCCATGCACGTCATGGGGGTTCCATTGAGAATGTAAGGGAGACCCATGCTCTGATGTGTCAAGGGGAAACACCAACCCCAGAGATAAAGGAAACACACCTTGGTAGTGAAATGGAAATACTAACCCTACACATGTAAGGAATGTAGGGGACCCATTCCCTAATGTGATGTGGTGGAATACCGACCCCCTAGATAGAGTACTTTCTCCATGAGTAGTAGTTGGTTTTCTTACCCTATCTATCAAGTGTATGAGTGACCCATTATTAGATGTGATAGGGGGAATACTAACCCCAATCACTCTCATATGATCCTTTATAATTACTTTTGTTCTTCAAGAGTTTCCTAAAGGAGCATCAAATTAGGTACATTCACTGTCATATCTTTAAAGCTTCTATGAAGGATACCATCATGTTCTTCATAGAAAACTTCTTAGGATAGGCTACTCATGGGCCAAAATATGACTCTAGACATGATATTGAAGAGCACATGAGGCTCAATGTTGGACTTTTAGGAAAAAATATCTATCCAATGATATTTCATTGAATAAAGGAATAAGTGTCCAAACAGATCACACTGTTACGATCCCCAAATAAAAACATTATGGTTAGGATATTTACTTTCCCAAATCAAAAAGCTGGTGAAAAAATGAATTTCACCCTAACACATACATATGTCTCCAAACTAGCCTGATCCACAAGTTAGAAAAAGGTATCCAATATTGGTATCAAATAATCTGCCTCAATACCATGATTATGATGTTGCTAATGAATTCCCCATCTGATGTCACGTGAGGAAATAATAACAGAATCAACATTTCATAACCCGAATAATAATAATAATAATTTATATTAATATTTTTTTGTAAAAACTTATTCAAAGTGGTGAGGTACATGAAAAGGCTTCCCCACCCCTCTCACATGAATAGTGAACATTCCCAGGTGTTCTCTCTCATAATTTTATCCTCTTTAAATCTTCAATAATTCTTATTATCACCAAAATAACAATAACACAAAATCGTAAGCTTGTTGTGTGGCTCTACTCCCCCTTTCTTCACATGAGTACCACCTCCAACCTTAAACCATATTTAACTTTTTTTATTAATTAATATTATTAATAATATTATTATTAAATATCACACCACTCCATCCATGTCGAGCATCCTCTGAGATGAGACACTGTGCACATAGTAAATCTGTTTAATTGATCTCATCACACCATAAATCATTATCACGCATAAACTAGGAAAGTATGGATAATTGATCTGATATCAAACCACCCTTTATCAATCATCATTCTTATCACAACTACATTTTATCCTATATCATGAACCCACACCCATGGTATCGATCTGATATGTTCATAAAACACTATACCACTCATTTTTCACACAACTTTGATGAATCCAGAGGTTCGATCTTGCTCAAACACATCCCATAAATGTTGAACTCTAGCCCAGTGGGGAATAGTGAAGAATGTAAATAACTTTGAGGTAAAAGCACAAAAAAATATAATCATTTATAGTCAAAATGATCCTAGCCAATGATCGATAGTTTCATATTCAGGGGTGATAAAATGAAATATCAAAATAAATATTGGATTTAAACAAATAGAATTATTGAATGGGATCATGTGAAGGGTTAGAAAATGAAGATCAAAATCTAGTAAATAAATTTACATGATAAATATTTTAATCAAGGGTGGAAAATGAAATTGATTATCCTTACCCTGATTATGGATCAATTGTTGGTGAAAAATGCATTCACTTGTGATTAAGAGGTCTCACTTCATTCACGACTTCTTGATTCACCTAGATCCGATCACCATTCATCGTTCAATGTTGATCCACCAATGAAGAATGATATCTTCCTCCTCTCATATATAAAAAGGTTTATGCGGATAACCCTTGACAATAATTATTAGAGGGTATTGATAGAGGATTTTAATTATAACATATAATAAAAATATATTATTTATTAATTTTAATTAATCACACCTTCCAACAGCTGTCATTACTGGAAGTTTGGTACTTGAAACATTTTGGTCACACCTTGGGTAAACATCAGGTTCTGGACTCAACACTAGTTTTTTATTATTCATATGAATCACCATTCAATAGTTATTTCAATTTTATAGGAAAACTATGATCACGTCATGTTAATATATTTAATATTTTTATAATATCAAATTTAGGATCACTAGTTCTCAAAACCTTGTGTCATCTCAATTTCAGCTCCGAAAATATTTCTAGAAATATTCTTAAGTATTACATAGAAAATGGTTAATTACATTATTCCCCCTGTCAATGATTTTCATCCTCAAAAATTACAAGATAAAAAACGGTATGGATAATAATCTCACCTTTGTCTATCTTTCCCAGTATAGCTCTCCAGTATGATCTCATGTCATATACCAAAACGCACCCAAGGGAACCACATTATCAGTATGGGTCCTCCCAATCAAGTTCACAACAACCACCATATACCTTGAAAGACAAATCCATAACACCCTCCTAGGTCATTAGACTTGAAAATTTACAATGATTCAAACACACATATCCTCAACTATGATAAGTGAAAAACACCATGACCATATTAGAACTATAATCAAAGGTTTAAGTGGTACACTACCATGGTAACCAGATGCAGTGACTAGGAAAAGGGCTTAAATTCCTTATGGATGTCCTACCATCATAATCAAATCCTTGTGATCCTTGACATGATGTGATATCTCATAATAGGTGATCTCATCATCAAGCTCCAAATGCCACCATTATCAGTCCACCAAGGACTATTGATGTTTTTGGGGCTATCATAATCTACCTTTGGATGAATTAAACCTCATTCACAACAATCACTAAAACCAACCATATGCCTATAAGTGATGACTCCCAATAGCATTGACCAGTGTAGTTGTGACCTCTAGGGTCCCCATACATGGAATCAAATGGTGCTACAAAGATTTTGAAGTGAAAAATATTGTGAAAGACACTCCACTGATGGTAGGTGATCCTCAAAGATATGGCCCAAACCTAACATGTCATCCTGAAGCATGTTATCTAGAATCTTAATGGTCTTCTCTCCCTAGGAATCTTCCTGGGATAGAAACACTATGCTCAAGTGCAGATAAATCTAAAAGGCATCCCTTGTCCTCTCTATAATCGTTATGTGAAGTGAGCATCAGGGTTTGAATGATCGTTGGGTAAATTACATGAAGACGGACTACCTACTGGATAAATAGGAATCCAAAACACTCCAGTACACTCTACTCTCAGATGGGTAGGAAATGGGTCAATCTTGTGAGTTACTCTACAATTACTCAGTCAACATCGTGACATATCATCAGCTGTAGAAGCTCCATAATGAGAAACACAAAAACATTGTCCCATTCCCAATTTTAACTAACACCTTGGTCTCCAACTATATTAAGGTGAGAGGTTGAGAGTTAAACTCAGAAACAAGATGTAAAATCCTTGTCCAACAAACCCAAATCTAGAGGATCTTGATAAAACTACCCTTCTGTTGGGTGTAGCACTAAGACAAAACAATATCCTCTGAACCCTTTCCAATAGTATGACTAGTTCCTTCAACTATCCTTGAAAAAAAATTTCATGCTTCACACCTTTGGGAAATACATAAGGAACATATCCATAAGTTGTATGGCCTCACAATATCTCCTTGTTTGTATCCCCAAGTTGTGACTCCGTGACTCGCTAAAGAGAGTAGGGGTAAAAACCACCAATTCGATGTGTGCTACACCATCCTAAACCAAAAGGGTTATCTAGAAAAAGGTCAATTGATCCATCAACTCACTCAATAATAGTATATGGAAAACATCATTGAAAGAATATTTTTACATGGACACACCCTGGGTGGCCATAAAGTTTACACCACCTCAACCACTCCATGATCCAAGATCACTCTCATGTCTGAGAAGACATATCCTAATAAGTGGACCTTCAAATCTTGGATTGACTTGGTGAGGGATAAAATGTGACTAGAACTCCCATAGAATGTCTAGCATCATTCTCATGTGTCTCTCACTCTCCAACTCTTATGTCGATGAAACAAGGGTTCCATTTTGGAGGACTAACTCGAACAGATCCAAGAAAGGTTAAGGATATGGCACATAAGTCTTATGAATTCTAATGGGGTGTTCAAAAAGACAAAGGGTGTCATGAAGAACTCAAAGAAACCATAAAAGCTCTAAAAAACACACTCGATTCATCCAACACTCAAACCTAGAGCTGGTAATAATCCATTTGGAGGCCAAAGTTTGAGATCCACTCAATCCCCATCCATTTTGTGAAGTTTTCATCGATTCTCATGGGTGGATACTTTTCTAAGACAGTCATATGGCTTGGGTGAGGCCAATACACGCCCAAACACTTGCTCTCATCAACCTCTAAGAAAAATATATAGGTATTACTATGAAAACACACTAGTTCTTATAAATCCTCATCTATGTAGACTCCTCAAACAAAACCTATATCTCTAATTCCTACACAGGGTCATCCTATATGATAACATAGATATCAAATTTCCCCTAGTGAATTTACATATAGAAAACATACTATTGATTGGGAGGTAATTATATAACATCCTCAAGATGGAATCCATCATACTCCACCATCATATGAAACTAGAAGATAAAATATGTGTAATACTAGACAACTGATAAGGAAGCAGTTTTAACCTCAAACAAATGAGCTAATCATGCATTCGTGTGGATCAATCCTTATCAAAGGAGTAAAACACCATCACAAATAAACCATAATCACTATTAAATAAGTGGTATAAATATTCTAATCATGGATGATAAATGACCATCCCATGCTAAGGAATACATAGTAGGGTCCAAATACCTATACATAAAGATTTCATGTGAGTCACTCTCTCTTTACAGAATCTAGTCACACCATTGACAGAAATGTTTGATCAATGATCCTATCTTCAAAATCCTCCAATAAAAGGAAAAAGAAATAAAGTCCCCATGGGTTTCTCTAGGTATTAAATAGGGGAAACATACATGGAAAGTGTCTTGCGACTATGCACCAAATCAGAAACCAAAGTAGAGAATACACGAGTCGCACCTCAAATTCACCCAGCGCCTCCGGGTCCCAAGCCTCCACCACTTGAATCCATATTTACCATTTCTTACCCATTATCATTCAACATGGATAGCATTGATAACCATAAGAACAACCTCAAATATAAAATTCAAGGAACTTATATTCCACACATCAAGGCAATCCACTTTGGGATGCACTGAGTCACCATCATAGTTTTGAATCACATCATAAGAACAAGTTTTAGATAGTGAGATTGTCCTCATTTCTTTCATGTTCTAAGCCACATCAAAAACTACCCACACAAGGCACTATCGATGCCCTACATCACCCTAGAAAAGTCTCATTGCTATGACCACCTTCAGGAGGGGTCTTATCCAAGTAGTAAATTAACAACAAAGGTTGTCTACATCCCTCTCTGACAAGATATGGGGGTTTGGATCACTATGAAACATGTTTGATCTCTAAATCTAAAACCCATTATGTTCACTCACACAAGTTTATAATCTCTCATTACATCCAAAGACAAAAACTTTTCCATGGAGACACTAGTCACCAAAGAAACCATCTGATTTTTTGGTTTCCGCATAAGATTGAAAAGATATAACACTACCTAGAGTCAAACCTCTACTACCTGAAGGTTTATCCCATCACAGAACCTCAAAGGTCATAATCACTAGAACTCATGTATCATGCTAAGCTGGAATATACCATCATCTTGTATTTCAGGATCAATCGACTACCTAACACCTAGATGTTCATCTATATAATTCGTAGAAGGATCCATGAACTACTCAAGAAGTGGGGGTATATCTTGGATCCCTCCTATATAAAATCACCTAATGGATAGGTCATTAAACTAAGGCCTCATCACTCAACCATTCATCATCACAACACTATCTAAAAATCTTAGTTAAATGTATTTGCAGATACATCACAAAAGTTATCAAGATTTACTAGAGACAAATAGAATATCTGGGGATCTTACTCAAGAATAAAAGTCAATAGACTCAATCCTATATGATGCATGTAATAAGTTCCCTAAAACCTATGTCAGAATATACCAATTCGACAAGAATGTAACTTGAGTCCTAGTGCAAGGATATGTTAGTTTCTATACCAACTTTGGGTTCCCTAGTCTGAAATCCACACTCAAGACACTCCAAAGTTGTTAACCTAAGTATCAACCAATCATCATAAGGAGAAAACTCCAAACATTATACCAATGTTTTAACTGCTTTGATAAATCTCTATAAAAACCCGACCAATCTGGGATCGCCTATCTAGTGGAAGGTTAGTCCTCCATAACCCCAAGCTCACCTCCATAGTCGGGGGGGATTGTGAAAATTTCTGATAAGATATAACTAAAAATGGATTCCTTTTCTTAATTAGCCTATATGAATGAACCCAAGCATATCTAGGTAGAGGAGTAGAGGAATAATAATAAAATTTAGTAATGTCTAGAGTAAAAACCATTCATGTAATAAACTCTAGAGAATAAAACGAGTGAAACAAGATACATCCAAAATGTAAAGGGAAAAACTACATTCCCAACCATAAATGAAGTCCCAATATCACAACAACTATAATAAAGTAAGAAAATATATCCCATCTCTTAATATTCATATCAACCACCAAATGTAGTTTATGTACCTGAGTATCCCTATGGTCTTCAAAAATCTCGAATGACATGTACATTATTTTTAAAAGACATTAAACAATTTGGGAAATCCCATTCAGGGGTGGGTATATACATACCCATTAGGATACATAAAAAACCAAATGGGGAAATAGAGAGATATGATAGAATTAGTTAGTTAATCCCAAATAAAGAGGGATACAAAATCCAATGTTGTATAAATGTGTTCATAAAATAAACACAAAAGAGAGAGAAATGGGATATCAATTTCATAGCAATTCCAAGGTTGACGAATCTTCCAACATCTCTAAAGGATCCATCTCTAATGATCAGAATCTCATATAACAATAAAAGTAACCTTGTGGTAGGCCAACACCATGCCATTGGGTTACACATTCGAGGGGCTACAATCTCTAATAGAGGACCTGTTGTAAGATCTTGGAAATCATGTAATTACATAATTGTTTAATTTTGGTATAAATATCTTGTTTTTGGTTACATAATTGCTTCTTGAGAGTATTATGGGCCTCAAGGGTGTTTTAGGAGTTCAGGGCTCAAAATAAAGTAAAATCGGCCCATCCTGTACCAGGTTCATAGCTTTCACATGGTTATGTAAACCATGTGGCCTTACCAGAAAAACCATGAAACCTTAGATAGTGGAATACCAAATAGTTGGTTAATAGTTTGACAAATCTTTCATCCAATCTAGATAATTGTGTGACCCAACTCCCCATGGATGGTGTCTTCAGTTTGGTTTGTGCATAGTTTGGAAAAAAGTGCAGGTAAATCGTGATCCCCTTTATAAGTATGAAAATCTGTAGTTTTTCCATACTGATTTTTTAAATACTCATCTAATTTTCTCCCCCATTTCCTCCATCTCAACCAAAATGAAGTACTGGAACCTTCACAAGATTCCAAGGATCGATCTCCCTCATTTCATGGTTGTTTGGAGCATCGTTGGTTATGGATTAAAGATCTGGGTAAGTCAAATCATCTCTTTTCTTCTCTTATCCATATTAGGGCTTGTATCTTGGGAAATATTATTATGAATCCCTAAAACCATTTTTCTCTGGTGGTTTTCCCAATGGAGAATTTAAAACATCATGATCCCTGTGGGATGCAAGATGACTTGGCCAATTTAGGGCCACCCAAGGGGTGCGCCGACCATCTCAAACATGGTTAATGGAAACATTAAGGGTCAAATTTACATTTTATTAGATATATCCAATGATAAACATGTATAATGGTTAGGTTTTTGATAAAAAAAATGTAAAATGGATAGTTTTCTTAAGGGTTTTAATGGTTACGGGATCGTTTTTCTTGACATTAAAATAGTTAAATGGGGTTAATATGATTGTGTTGATTGATTATGAATTCTAATTAAAAATAATAAGAGGGATAATTCATGGGTTATGTGAATTAACATGTGATCATTTTGGAATATGTTAAATTGGTTAATGTGAGGAATCTAGTGAATATGCTTTGCGAGTTAGCCTAAGAAATGGGAATTGGGCTAAATTATTATGTAAGTTAAATGGAAAGTGTGTTAATGGGTTATAGAATAATGTGAATTCTCATGTTTATTATTATGGTTTGTGTTTGATATTGATATTGTCTATGGTTGGTTGTGGTGATGTATATAATTATAGTGAATGGATAAATAATCATGTGAAGATGGCTTGGTATAGTGGGGTATGGACATGATGTTTCATACCCACGGGTCAAGTTAGATTGAGGATACAAACTCCACCCCAAAATGCATGGGTTAGGAAAGGGGGTGGAGTTTTATTCCCCTAATGGTTTCATTCAGTGAGATCACCAAGATTGAGGATTCCGGGTGAGTGTGTTGTATTTGTGATGATGTGTTTATACATAATGAGATCTGTAACTTCACTTATTCTCCTAATGCATAGAGACTAATGAATATTCTGAATCCATTAAACATGTGATGAAATTAAATTATGTATTAAATATAGTTTTTGGATTGAAATTGGAGAATTAATTAAGTGAATCTTCTTAACTAATGGCACCTGAACTTTATTTAATTTATGTGTCCTTTATTTAGTACTTTCATTACCTATATATTGGATGAAAATTTGGTAGACACCATTGGTGGAGGACTAATGAGTTGTACTCACACCCTGCTTCAGCCTCCATTGGGAACCTGAGCAGACTTTAGTCTTGCAATACAAGATATAAGAAAAGGCCATGTTTTGGGATTTGAGTCAGGCATTGGACGTACATGGATGAGGTTCTAGACATGGAGTCAAGATTATTTAGGAATTCTGTTGTTTATCTTTATTTTGGGTTTTTTTCACCTGGCATTATTTATCTTGACATGACATATTTACTATTGGATATGTTTTGTACCCATCTTTATGAGATGTTTATTTATTCATACTCATTGGTTATCATATATTGCTTCCCCAATTTTATTTATTTTTTTGTTGTGGTATACTCTGTTAAAGAGGGTATAGTCTCTACAGGTGAAATTTTAGACCCTCACAACTAGTTGGAAACCTCTAGAATATGAGGACGCTCACTTGGGGTCATTTTTTCAACCTGTATCGAGGAATCAATGTAGTGTCTCCCTAGCGGGGGGACATTACAACGTAGTATCAGAGCCAGTATTTTCTATGACTTATAATTTGGTGGTGATTTAAAGGAGGTTAGGAAGTTTTCAGACCTTTTTAATGAGAACTTTCTTGGTAGTAGATAACCCATATATAAGGGAAAACGTAAGTTTCCCATGGTGGGAATATTTTTTCTTATTGTTAATTGTTACAATTAATGATATTTCACCATTGGGTAATGAACTTATTGTTTGATGTGATAGTTTTTTGATATTTTGTTCATGAATAGAGTAGAACAGCGTCGTGAGTTCAAGCATCATTCTAGGAACCTATGTATATAAGTGGCATGCATCCTGGAAGACACACAGAAGGGATGGTTGTGTTGGAAAAAATGGGTAGAACACACTTTCCATTCATGAAATTGATGAAAATTTTGTCGAATAAAAAGATGAAAATTGGTAAAAAGGAAATAAATTTTTTGATTAATTGTTAGATAATCATAACAAATTAAGGGTTGTAAGTGAGTTAAAATTTTGATTGTAATGAATTGTAGAATGGTAAATCTGCATAGGATGAAAGGCTCACATTGTAGGTATTGAAATGGTTTTGAAATGGTGTCCAAAGTAAAATTTGTAACATTGTATATTAGTTTACCCATGTTATCAATGGACCTTAGTAGGGATGGTTCAGGGTAGTGTTTGGGATGCAATGATGACTTTTTGGGATAGTGTATGCAATGGGTTGATTATAGCCTTTAATTATAAAAACAATCAAAGCATTATTTTATGTGTTATAAAGATTGTTTTTTTATTAAAGAGAAATGTCACCATGAAGACGTGTGATGGTTGGGAGATAAGAGAATGCTATCAAAAATTCCCTTCTAGTGGAAGATCAAGATAACATGGTGATCCAGTATAATAGAGAAGATTAGTTTCTTGAGAACCTTGCTTGCTTTGTGAACATGATGTAATGGAAACTAGGGAGGGTTGTATTGACCAACTTTGAGCTGGCCAGGGAATTTCAGCTACAACACCCTCTAACCTTTAATTGAGAGGGTGGACTAGAGGAATACATGTTTGAGATAGAGACCATCTAGATGATTCTTGAGCATTTGAAAACTTCTTCTGGGAAGAAATTCATGTTGGTGGTATATATATTGGGAGGTCAGGAAAAGCATTGGAGGGACATCATGGTGAAGAATGAACAGGATGAAGGAAATTTATGGAAATTTTTATAGATAATTCAAATACATATACCCTGAGGTAGGTGAAGGATACAGATTTTATGAGCTTGACCCAAGGGGCTATGTCGATGAAGGATTATGCCTTTTTCACCAATTTGGGATGCTTCTCTCCAACGTTGGCAGGAGATGGAGACGTTGTGGAGAAATATTTCATGGATTATCTTAGGCACAAGATCAAGTCTTGGGAGAACATTTTACATTTGTAAATATTTACAGAGGTATTGGATCAGGTACATATCATAGAATGGAACCTAAAGGGAGATTCTAGTAGTGTACTTGTGGTACCAGTTGGGCAGATGAGTTGTGCAACTTCTGATAGAAGGAAGTGTCGTTTTGGGAGTTTACACAAAGGTGGAAGTGTGCATAGCATTAAAAAGAGAGGGTAAACATATCCAGGTGGAGATCATGTGTTCTGTTACCATTGTGCAATGTGGGATAACATATGCGTTCATCATCCCCAACCACCTGTTGAGTATCGGTCGTGTGGCAGAATGGGTCACATATATAGCTTCTGTAAGAACCCTGGATGGTTGGGCATGTATAGAGGTAAGAAGTAGGTTCTGAGTGTAGTCATGGGTTTTTTACCCCATTTTACGTAGGTATTTAGAGTTCAATGGTCTGTGCTATTAGGGGTGGTGGATGTGGCACTCCATGTCGAGAGCATCCAGACCAGAAGGGTTGTGCATTACTGGGTACTCAGACCGAGGCTTACGGTAGAGTGGCAGGGCATCTTCACACAGTTCAATATACACCTGGAGGTGGAAAGGTTGGACCAAAAAAAGTTTTAGGTATGACTCATATAGCTTCCATGATTTCAATTACTCTATTTTACATAGACAACATACACTCTTTAACTTTGCTAAGTCTGTAGTTGTGTTGGACCTACCAGAGGAATGTGTGTGGGGGGTTATGTAGATTAATAATCCATTGGGGTGTGAGATAATGGTATCATCCAACGTAAAGTTTGTACTCTAGATTTGGTAGGTACTAGTTTTTGTGGGAATTGTTCATCCTCGAGATGGTAGGTTTTGATAAGAGTTTTTGTATGGATTGGCTGGTGTTGTACCATGGCCATATTGATTGTTTCCACCACGATGTAAAATTCACATCACTTGATGGAGACACCTATTTCCTTTATCGTGAGTGGGATATTCAAGAATGATATGTGGGGAAAGTTTTTCAATAGTTGGGAGAGATCACAACCCATGTGTCTTGTCATATCCTAGACAATGGAAGATTTTTGTAGCATGCATTTCCTCCAGTGGTAGATCAGTTTCAGGATATGTTTCCTAAGAATTTCTCAGGGCTACCACCTGAGTGGGACGTTGAGTTTATGATAGAGTTACTGTCAGGATTAGAACTAGTTTCCATTCCACCATATAAGATGGAACCCAGATAACTCCATTATCATAAGGCTTAGTTAGAGGATTTATAGAACAAATGGTTCATTCATACTAGCACGTCACCATGGGGATCTCACATGTTGTTTTCTATGAAGTATGATTTAAAATTGAGGATATGTGTCAATTAAATGAATATTAATCATATGATAGTTATGAATAGATACCATCTTCCTCTAATTGATGATATGTTTGGCCATCTGAGAGGTGCTTCAGTGTTTTATAATATCAATTTGAGATCAACATATCACCAACTTGGGGTGAGGTCTAATGATATATCTTAGACTACCTTCAAGATAAGGTACTAGTTGTATGATTTTGTGGTGATATTTATCTGTTTGACCAATGAACCAGATGTGTTCATGGATTTAATGAACCCAATATTTCACCCTTATTGGGATCAGTTCATAGTTGTCTTCATTTATGACATCTTAGTGTACTTTATAACTCAGGTTAATAATTCCCAACATCCTGAAATAATTCTAAGTACAATAAGAGATTATAGTCTATTCTCAAAGATATCAAAATTTCATTTATTTATTTATAAAGTGAATTTATTTGTTCACATTATCTCTAAGGCAGGTGTGTTAGTGGATCCAGAGATAGTGCAGTTTGTTTTGTCTTGGGAGTAGCCTAAAAATGTCTCTGATGTTCGGAGTTTTCTAGGATTGGATTGTTATTATCCAAAATTAATTATAGATTTATCCCATTTTGAAGTGCCACTCTCAAGATTAACAAAAAATTGCATTAAGTTTGAATGGTTTGGGGCATGGAAGAATTATTTTTCAGAGTTGAAGAAGCGGCTGATGACCACACTGATTCTGATCTTTCCTACGCTAGGTAATAGATACACCTTTTTGTGATGTGTCTAGTGTTGGACTTGGGACAGTTTTGATGTAGGATTATTGGAATATAGCAAATGGATCAATACATTAGAGGACTCATGAAATAAATTACTCTACTCGTGATCTTGAGTTTTCCTTTGTGATTTATACCTTAGTGTTGTAGGAACTACTTGTTGGGATAGAGGTTCATGATTTTTTTCACCCATAAAATCCTTAATTATATATTCTCTCATTGTGATTTGAATATCTAATAGTGAATATTGGTTGAGTAAATGCTATCTTTTGACTTGAAGTTTGTTTACACATAGAGATAAGGGAATAATGTTGTGCATTCCCTATGTCAGAAGACTTGGAATCATGTGGTCTAAGAATCCAACTCTGAATAGAGTATGATGGTGGTTTTTGCTGAGATGAACCTGTAGGTCCGGGATGGTAATGGAAAAATGACCCTTGGGTCCTTAGCTATTAATTTTATGCTTTTGAGTAGGGTCATGGAGATTTATCTTGAGGATTCAGAGTGTTTCTCTATGAAGGTGTGTCTTAAAGGTGAGGAGTCACCTTCTAGTTGGGTTGTTAGTACTGAAGGGGTTGTTCATATTTGTGGTCATGTTTTGGTGTCAGTGGGTATACGAGATGAGTTGATGTGGGTGTCACATTCATCAATGTGGGAAGTACATCCTGGTTTGAAAAATATGTATTGTGATCATCTTAGGGAGTATTTGTGGCCAAGAATGAGGAATGGTGTAGTGGGTTTTGTGGAAGAATGTCTTACCTGTTAGTAGGTGAAGGACTCACATCAGTTCCTTGGTGGTTTTTCATAGACATTAACAATTCTAAGGTGGAAGTGGTATGACATAATTATGGATTTAGATTTGGGTCTTCCAGGGACACCTCAAAAGAAAGATTCAGTTTGGGTAGTGGTGGATCAGTTGACTAAGGTGTCTCATTTCTTTCCAATTCAAGAGACTTTCACTATTTATCATTTGGGAGAGTTATATGTTTCAGAGATAGCGTGATTTCATAGAGTACTGAGGACTATCATTTTATACGAGGATACACATTTCACATTTCTCTTTTAGAAAGGATTATATAAGGCACTTGGTAGCCATGTGGTTTTTAGTACTGACTATCACCCACAAATAGATAAGAAGTAAGAGCCTATAATTTTGGTTCTGGAATACAAGTTGAGGGCATGTGGCCTATATTTTGGTGGTTAATAGGAAAAATAATTATCACTAGTTGAGTTCTCCTATAAAAATAGTTTCTAGGATACAATTTAGAGGGAACCTTTTATGGCCCTCTATGGGAGGTTCTGTAGATCTATGTTGTGTTGGATAGAATTTAGAGAGTCTGAGATATTGGGTCCAAGTCTCATATAGATGAAATCATAAAAGGTTCAATTGATTAAAAAATGCATGAAAATAGCTCAGAGTAGAAAGAACATGTATCTATGTCAATATCTCTGACCTCTGGAATTTATGGTGTGCGATAGTGTGTTTCTTCAGGTGTCACTATGTTTGGGACACTTTTCCATCCAAAATCATGGAATATTGGCACCTAGGTATGTGGGTAATTTGGGATTGTTGAGAGGATCAGGCCAGTGGTGTATCGATTGGATCTTCCAAAATTTCATAGTGGTATGCACAATTTTTTTACATTTAATATCTTTGGCAGTATCACTCTGATCCATCTCATGTGATTAGTTTTGAGGATTTTTAGGTTTGAGACTAAAGCGTGCTTTGGGGAGCATCAAGTTCATATTTTGGATCTTAGTTATAATGTATTATGGGAATATTTTGTTCCCATAGTTCATGTTTTATGGTAGCATGGAAATGTTCAGGAAGAAACATTGGAAATGGAGTCAGATGTGAAGGCTCAATGGACCGGTCTCTTTTCATAGGAAGCTCAGTGATTCTTGGGAGCATGGATTGAGGATGAGCTATTATAATGTAAAAGGTTTTAAGATCCCAGACATTGTGGAGGTACATCATTGTTTAATTTTGGTTTCAATCTCTTTTTTGTTAATGAAATGGTTATTAGGAGAATGATGGATATCAAGGGTGATCTAGGGGTTCGGGGCACGAATGGAAGGAAACCAGGGACAACCTATGAAAGGTTCAAGGTTTTCACATGGTTACATAAGTTGTGAAAAATTCATAGGAAAACCATGCAATATTGTACAGTGACATATTGCATGGTAGGACCACAGTTTGAAAAATTGTGTAGCCTACTGAGGTAACCATTCAACCCAACTCCCCATGGATTGTGGCTTGCACACTATTTTTCAAATAGTGTGGGTAAATTGTGCACCCCTTTAAAAGTTGTAAAATTTACAGTTTTTCAAAACAATATTTTAAATCCTCAAATTATTTTCTCCATAATTTACTCCCTTACAAACCTAGTGATGAACTAGAACCTTGAAGAGCATATAAGAATCGATCTCCATGTTTCTTGGTCATTTTAAGTTCCATTGGTTATGGATCCAACCTCCGAGTATATCCAACCCCATCCTTTATTCTCTTTTCTCTATTAGGTTTTGTATCATAGAAAATGTTCTATTAAATCCATAAAAACATTTTTCTATGATGGAATCTGGGGTGAGGATTCAAAGGGGGTTTGTATTAGGATCTAGGTCTTTGATTAAGAGTTACTTAAACATCAGATTCAAGGTTGTTGGTCTATATATAATATCCCATGGTTTTATAAGATTTTTTGCATGTAATCTTGTGTTCTTTCATTCTCTTGTTGTATTCTTGGTTGCATTAGTGATTATTGGTAATATGGGTGAATAAAAAGAGAATTGAACCGCTCATGACCCACCTGAGATGAATGTAGTATAAATTTACCAATTTAGCGCCACCCAAGCGGTGCACCTACCTTCCCAAATAGGGTTAATAGAAATGTTAAGTGTGAAATTGAGTTTTTATCAGACAGAGGCCATTATAAACATATAAATTGTTTATTTTGATTATTAAAAAGAAAAAATGGATAGTTTTATAGGGGTTTTTAATGTCTAATGGATCATTTAGATTGACGTGAAAATAGTTAAATGGTATTAATATGAATGTGTTTGTGGAATTTGAATTGTCCTTGAAAGGAATAAGTGGTATAGTGCAAGGGGAATGATGAATGGGTTAAGTGAGTTAACATGTGATAATTGTGGAATATGTTAAATGGGTTAATATAGGTAAACTAGTAAATATTGTTTGTCAGTTAGGCATAGGAAATGGGAATTGGCCTAAATGACTAGGTAAGGTAAATTGAAAGTGTGTTAATGGGTAATGGAATAATTTGAATTCTTATGTTGATTATTAGGATTTTTTACTATTGATATTTGCTATGGTTGGTTGAGGAGTGGTATGTGTATGGTGAATGGATAAATAATAATGTGCACATGTATTGGTATATTAGGGTATCTGCATGAGTTTTTATGCCCACAGGTCGAGTTAGAATGAGACTCTAAACTCCACCTCAAAAGTGTATGGGTTAGAGAATGGGTTGGATTTATATTCCTCTAATGGTTGCATTTGATGAGACCACCTTGACTGAGGCATAAAGGAGATTGTGTTGTATTTTTTATGATGTGTTTATCCCTAATGAGATAAGGAACTTGACATATTCCCTTTATGAATTTATATCGATGAATATTTCTAATCCATTAAACATGTGAGGGAAGTAAATTATGTAATTATTATGGTATGAGGTTTGAAATTCAAAATAATGCTACGAAAGACTTAAGTGAATCTTATTTCCTAATGTCACCCTAATAGTATTTTATTTAATTTTCCCTTATTTAGTACTTGAATGAATTATATATTGATTATATATTTTGTAGAAAATGTTGGTGGTGGCCTACTGAGTTGTATTCACACCCTGCTCAAGCCACTATTGAGTACCCAAGCAAACTTCATGATTGTATGTCAAGATAAGGGAGAAGGGCTTGTTCTTATGAGCTGATTCTGGCTTGGGATGTACATGGATGGTGTTCTATACTTGGATTCAATACCATTTTTTGGATTCTTATGTTAATATTTATTTTGGGTTTTTTCAGTTGGGACAGTTTAGCATGACATGTCATATTTCCTATTGGCTATGTTTTGTATCGTACTTTGGGAGATCTTTTTTATGCATGTTAATTGGTTATATATATATATATATATATTATTTTCTATTATGTATCACTCTATTAAAGATGGTATAGTATCCCCACATGACCTTTTAGACCATCACAACTAGTTATTAACCTCTAGCTTATGAGGAGGTATTCTTGAGGTCATGTGGAAACTTAGCTCAGGGAAGTAGTTTACTGGCTCATGGGTCAGAGATGTTACAACCACGCCCTAGTGTTTCAAGGTGTGTCCAATCAGTAGATACCAATAGGGGACCTCTTCGAATGTATGTTAGGATTTCCACTTAGAGTTTGGAGGACCCACACCCTAGTACGCTAGGGGATACCACTTAGTAGGTAATGGAGAAATCACGCCCAAATGTGTCATGGGGAATACCGAACCTAAAGATAGAGGACTCCACCCTGGTAGTGAAAGTGGAATAAGGACTCTACCTATACAATGAATTTATGTGACCAGTGCTCAGGTTTGATAAGGGGAAGACTAAACATAAAGATAGAGTACATTCACCCTAAGTAGTAGTGTAGGTTCTAGGCGCAGTAAAAGCGTGGGAGGGGAAGTGCCCAAATTTTATTTTTTTTTATTATCATTGATCAATCTAAGATATACGTGATGATGAATTCCACAATCCATAGAATTTATTCAAAGAAGAAGAGAAGGGATATAAACCTTGAATGAAAGGATAGAATATCAGCACATGTTGTTTATAATTATTTTAATTAAATAAAAATACCTCCAAGGTTATTATTTTTCATTGATGCATCTAGATATAGATCTATAGTTCCCCATTTTCACATTGTATAAATCAAGGGTATATTTCCCCTAGCGATGATGCACATGTGTTTCATGAATCTATGGACATCGCTGAAGGAGTCTCGAGGTACTATCTTGGTAGATCCTTGAGCCTGTGTCATCTACCTTTGATCGTGTTGAGAAGCACTTCCAAATATTTATCCTTGACACGATGGAGGAGGATCACTCTCTTTCTTGAGAACGTTCTTGGACAAGGAATAAATCTTTTGGTTTTATTGGTTTTCTCAAATATGTTGTGCACAAAAACTTTTTCTTGGCTATGGTTATGATAAAATAAACATAATTGGGTATTTATATTTCTATGGTTAAAATAAAATAATTTCACAAGTGACCTTATTTATTTTATTAATCCTAGTTAAACCACATCTCAAATAATAATAGAATTATTATTATTATTTATTGACACACACTTAAGTTGCAAATTATAATTAAACATTATTTAATAAAATAATATTCAATATTATTATTCCTCATTGGAACCTTAAACTCTATTCACCAATCCTCCTCAATATTTATTAAGCCTGGAATAATGAATATTTATTTATTAAATAAATATCACTAAATTATTAACCAATAAATAAATAAATCTTATATTCACAAAATATAGAAAAAAATAAATATTCTTCTCACAATATATTCTCTAGAATAAATAGTGACAGAATAAATTTGATCAGAAATACATGAATAATTATTAAACCATGATCTAGATGAATTTTATTAAACTTTTTAATAATAAATAATATATTATTTAACTAAAATACTAGATACACTTAATGTCTAACCATCTAGGCCTCTTTCTTAGTGGAATTAGGCGGAGTTTCAAAAAGTCCAAGGTTAGCATCTAGAAACATGACCAGGCACCAATAGAGATAGATGTTAACACCATAACAACATGTCACCTCAAACGAATTGTTACTGAGTAATATAATACCTTTATCAAAATATCTCAACTCAAGAAGGTTTTATGCCAATGACATCAACCTATATGCTCTATATCTATTTCATTGACATTTTGAAAATAGAACTTTACTATTGGTCAACATGGCCATTGATTTATTTAGGCTATATCATTGCCATAAAAGGGACTATTATATTAACTTTTTTGAAAGTATAGAATGGATAAATCCTTTATAGAATTATTCATTAATGAAATATTACTCGTGATGCACCCAACATATCCTAACTCACTACGATCATCATTCATCAAGTTTTTTGTTAGTACATCTAATTTCTCGACTCATAATACTCATTAATTATAATATTAAAATCTAAGGACCAATACACATGTCCATAGAGAAGGTTCATACATTTACTATGAGTCTCCAACCCTGATAGCCTATATCATTTTTTCCCTCAAATGATATCATATGGATAAATAACATATATTCAAGAAGAGTTTCATAGTACTCTTGAGTTCTCCAGCATATTAGGTATCCACTATGACATTTTAGTGCGACATTTTCTCTTAGGGAATTATCACATACAATGTCACACAGAAGAACAATCATGATGTGATAAGTATATTAATATTCAAAACCATTAATATAAGTTATCATAAAGCACAAAATAATTTCGTTCTAGGTACCAACTCCAATAGACTCCCACTTTCACTAGAGACAAATCCAAACAATTTTTAGTCTTCTAGCTCTCACATGATATTCATGCTTATTATGAGAAAGGTATTTAGATAAGGGATATACCATGTTCACTTTATTGGGTACTCTACTCACATAAACTTCACCCCTCTGATAAAAATCCCTTAGGAGGTGATACTTCTGAAGTGTCTACTTTGTCCATTGATGTGATCTTGGATCCTTTACAAGATACAACATTGTAGAATTATCACTATAGAATGTGATAGGGTATTTACTATTATATACCACATCAAGATTATAGACAATGTTTTGAAACTAGAAGGGCTCCTTGGCTGCATTAGAAGACTCTATATACTCATACTCCACTCTAGAATCAGCTACATAAGGCTACCTTGAACTCTTGTAGCACACAGATCCTCCGTTGAGAAAGAAAACATATCATGATTTCAAATTTAAATCATTATGATATTTCTAAAAAGTATCATCAGAATACCCTCTGATGATAAGATCCTTGTATCCTATATACACCAGAAACCTGTCCTTAGTTATTCTCAGGTACTTAAAGATAGTCTTTATAGCAGTCCAATTTTGTTCTCAGGGATCATATTGATATCTTCCTACCATGATCAATTCATAGGAAACATCAAGTCTAGTACATAATATGGAATACATGATATATATTACCACTAAATATTATGGGATCTTACTCATTCTATCTTTCTCCTTTTAGGTCTGGGGACACATTTTCTTAAAAATATATAAACCATGTAGCACTTGAATCAATCCCCTCTTATATTGTTTCATAATAATTCTCTTTAGTATCTGGACAATATATGTAATTTGGATTTGTCCAAGTAGCCTCTTGGATCTATCACGAATGATCTTGATCCCTAGAATGTAAGCAACTTCATTTACGTCCTTCATGGAGAAGCACTTGTTCAACCACCCCTTAACTGACAATAATAATGGTATGTCATTTCCAATAAATTATATGTAATCAACATACACTACTAGAATAATGATCGCATTTCCATTAAACATTTATAAACACATGGCTCACATTCATTATTAATGAAAGAAATTTCTTTTATGGCTTCATAGAATTGAATATTTGATGACCAGGATGCTTACTTCATTCCATAAATGGATCTCTACAACTTGAAACCCTTTTGGAATCATCTAGTGCCAAAAAAACCTTTTGATTGAGTTATATAAAAATCTTCTTGAAGGTTCCCATTAAGGAATTCAGTTTTGACATCCAGCTACAAAATATCATAGTCATGGTAAACCTCTTTGGAAAGTATGATTATTATGGATTTAAACATGGAAACTGGCAAAAAGGATTCATTGTAGTTAATACCTTAACGTTTTTAGAAACTTTAGCCACTTTCCTTGCTTTATAGGTACTTACATTACCTTCCATATTCAGTTTTCTCTTGAATACCCATTTACACCCAATCAAATTTACATCAAATTGAGCATCGTCCTGAATCCAAACATGGTTTTGATACATGTGATCTATTTTAGATTTCATAGCTTCTAGATATCTTGTAGATTTTAAGATCTCTAATGCCTCTATGTAAGATATGGGTTTATCATTATCCAAAAATAATGAGTCACCATCCTTGGTGACTAGAAAACCATATCTATCTAGTTCCCTCACCTCTCTTACACTCTTACGTAGTACTTGGGTTTTAGGAACTAATTATTCTAGAGGGACATGTATAATTTGTTTATATACCAATTCTTGTGTATATTGAGAATCAAATTCATCGAATCCAATCTTCCCCCCACTATCCTTTTTGAGGTTGTTCTACCTCTCAAGAAATACAACATGTCTAGCGGAAACCACTTTCTTGTCTGAGGGGTTATATAGGTAGTATCCATTTAGGATACTCTATAAAGATACACCTCATGCCCTGGAATGATAGTTTGTTTCTTAATAAATATTTAATAAATTTCTTGCAACCCCATACACATATATGTGACAAGACAGGTTTCTTTCCACTCCATAGCTTGAAGGTAATTTTGTTTTCTACTTTAGTTGGTAATTAGTTTAATGTGTATGCCATAGTTTGTAATGTATATCCCCAAAAATTATAATGGAAGATATGCATGACTCATCATCAACCTTACCATGTCCAACAAGGTACGGTTCATCCATTCACAAGCACCAATCTACTGTGGTGTATAATGTGGAGTGAGATGAGAGAGAATCACAAATCTCATAGAAATTCAATCAACTCTTGGTTAAGATATTCTACACCTCGATCTAATTGAAGCTTTTTTATATATTTAGAAAGATGATTCTCTAATTCATTCTTGAATTACATGAACTTATCAAAGGATACTTACTTATACCTCATTAAGTAGATATATCCATATCTACTCAAATCATCATTAAATGTTATGAAGTAAGAATATCCAACTCTAGATTCTATTATAAATGGTCTACACACATCATTGCGTTCCAATACTAGAATCTCTATATCGCTTTAACCTTATCCACCAAACGGTAGATTGTTCATTTTTTCTTGTAAACAACCTTGATATCTATCAAGTTGTTTTAGATCAGATGAGTCCAAATAACCATCTTAATAGAGCTTTGTCGAACTCTTCTCATTTACATGTCCATGATGGTGATGCCAGAGTTGGGTGTTATATGAGTCATGTGAACTTAATTCGTTATCAATTTCCAACACTTGGTTTTCATAATTTAATACATATGAATCGTTATTTAAATGTTCCATACCATAACATATGTTGTCCTTATAAAAAAAACTTTTATTCCCAAATATGAAAATAAACCCATATGTATCTGAACTTCATAAAAAATTATATTTTTTCTTACAGTAGGTACATTATAACAATCACGTAAAACCAAAATAATTCCCATTGGCAATGAAAGGTGGTAGTCACAATGGACAAAGAAGCCACATCACACCATTGGTAGCTCGCACATCCACCTATACTCTAGAAATTTTAAAAAATCTACTTATTTCCTGTATTTGGATAAATATTTGAGCACCATAAGCTATATCTAATACACAATGTGTGGAAATGAAAATATTACACTCGATAAAGAATGAACATTTATCTTACCCTTACTTTTGGGTGTTTTTTCTCTTCTAGTGTCCTAGATTACCATAATAAAAACATATTTACTCCTTTTCCTTTCCCTGCCTATGGATCTTCCCTTTCTTTGAAGAATGGTTCTTGGGAGAATGAGACTATTTATAGGTATTAGGACCCTTTTACATGTTATTAATTTTCATATTCACTAAAAGAACTATAGGTTAGTTATTCCCCATGTCCTTATCCACTTGGAGAATCAAATTTAGATGTTTCTATAGACTCTTCTCATTATTTATCATATTATATTTCAAAATAAAACTAGTGAAGGTTATGGGAAGTGATGAAAGTATGAGATCTGTACGCAACCCATTTAAGAATTTAATCTCTAAGATATCTTGGTATTCAATGTATCTAATAAGTTTGACTAACTGAGGTCCATCATGTGGATACTATTGAAGATTAGTGGTAAACAATAATTAAAGGAATCATACATCTCTTCTCACACCTTCTTTTTATAAAAATCTCGAAGTTGAAACATCATACTATAGGAATCCAAACCCTCATGTTTCTTCAAGATCTCATTGGAAATGGAAGATAACAAAGTGAACTAAACATGTATATCATCATTCAGATGTTTCTCATAGATATATACCTCTTCATCACATGCCTCATTTCTAGGTTCAATTGGTAAAGGTTCTTCTAGAACATATAATTTTATTTAATGGTGAAGGATGATTCATAAACACATCTTCTATTCCTAGATATTTGTTCCAGTGAGAAGGTTTTACTTCTTGATTACATATCTTAGTGATATGTTTAATTTCCTTTTTATTGTCCTTTCTACAAATAAGATAATCATAGATTTAGTAATTTATATGATAAATTAAAAAAATGAACAAATTTAAATTTATTAGTCTCACCCTATTTTATTGAAACCCAATATCCCTCACCATTGGATTTTTAATATCCTATTTCTTGGATATACTAGTGGAATGGATCCATATTTACCTTCTCATTACCCCATCTTTCATTGATCAAACATCTTGAGAGGTTCTAGATAGGCATTATAAATTCAAATTGTATTAACCCATAGTTCATTGATACGTCGAGTGGACTCCCAAATCTTGAAATCCTAAATTTGGATTTCCTTAACCTTTGCCTCTCAGCTAAGCCATGTCCTAATTTGGTAGTCAACCCTTGATGTGAAACAAGTCAAGTAAACCCCAAACCTCATGTAAGAATTCCCTAATAATTAGAATCACCCTAACTTTGGATACTCAAGAACTTTGAACTATGGTTCGATTCTAATTGAATTAATCGAAGGTTATACCGACATAATATTTTATTGGTATATTTTATACTTTATGTGTAAATTTATAGTTATTATCTTTATTACATGATTTATAATATAAATTGGGATTAATTAAGTGATTAACCATGTATTTAGATAATATTTATGAATAAGCCATTTTATTTTAGTTGGGTCTTTAATTATTGTTAATTCATTAATTATGTGATCGTGACAAGACATCCATAATGAATAACCATGCAACTAAAAAAATAAAATAAATGGTATGAACATGAGCTTGTTCTAATGGTTAGTTTAAGTAAATGTTGATAAACTAACCATTGACCAAAGGTAGAAACACCTTGAACCAATCAGAGGTACAAGTTTACAGCTTTCCACCTATCCACCTTTGTATCTTTCTTGGATTGGATTAATCTCATATCATAACGTGAACCGCATCTACTAGCTTGGGAGAAACATCCATTACATATACTTTTACTCAAATGCATTTGAGGGGTAAAGTGGGATTACATGAAAGAAATCATTGTCACTTAAGTACTACATATTAATGAGGATAGAACTCCTAGAGGCCAAAAATTTAATATAATAATACATTAAAATTAAACCAATCACATACAAAGGTTTAGTCTATCTCATGATCATCCACATGCATGTAATGTATTACACATTTAATAAAACTGGAATTAAATTCTTTAATAGTTATTATTTAAGATAAATAAAATTTTAATTGATTAATTATTATATTTAATTAATCAAGCTTTTTATCTTATTAATCATCTAAATTTCATTTAGATTCTCATCCATTATAACTTTAAACAAATTAAGTAAATTAATTTAAAAATATTTGTGTGTAGAACTAGTACATTGGAGGTAACATGGGGAACACCCATATAAATATAACCAACATGTATTATACTCATACATTGTTTTACTCATGTGAAATACAACATAAATGAATTATTTTGTACTCTCATGACTTGTACTTCACAAATGATTACATGAATTACATGATTTTTCAGTCACGTGTTATGCTTCAATGAATGTAGAGTAACAACCTATAATATGACTCATACATGATATATAGATATTAAAATTACACAGATATTAATTAAACATTTAAATATTTATTTATATTAAAACCTATCACATGGAACGTAATATTTTTAAAACCATGTGAAATTACATGTCACAAGGATTATATACTAAAATAAATAAATTTTAAATATGCGCAATCTGGTAAAGGCACATGGTGTGTAGATCTTATCTACATATCATATAAACCCTTCACTATCTATCTAAGACACATGATTAGGGACTCATTGTGTAGTATGTTTCTCAAAAAAAAATTAGAATACACGACATGTCTAATGTTCTAAACACCATGTTAACTCTGTGATACACGCTCTCCAATCGGCTAGGCCATGTATTGAATACACAGCCCAGCCTGACCCGAAGGAAATACACTCCATTTCCAATAGGGCACATTGTGTGTTGTCCATTTGACCATGTTCTATTTAATCCTAGACAGCACACTGTACACTGATGGTGTAATTAATTCCATAACCAATGAAAAATATCAAATTGATTTCTTAGTCAATGTTGATTAGTTGAACGGGACTACACTATGTGTAATGTCAATTACACAACATGTAGTCTGATGTTGTATGGAAAAGAAACTTGGAACATCTGGATGAGTTCCTCGATTTTATTTCAATAATAAAATTAATCATTTCAATTTTATCTATGATAAACAATAGAGGACGAAATAGGTCTTGTAATTCATATTAAAAGAATGATTAAACTTGAATTAAAAAACTAAATTATGAATTTATAAATTACCAATGAATCTAAATAATTATAAATAACTATGTTCCCAATCTGATACCACATGTAGGTCCTAGTAATAGTATAAATGTTTGAGGGGTGGTGCCCATATTTTCTTTTTTTCCATTACTAATGATCAATTCAAGATCTACGCGATGATAAATACCACGATCCATAGAATTGAGTCAAATAGAAAGAAAGGAATAGAAACCCAGAACCAAGAGAGAGGAGATCAATACATGTTGTTTATAATTTATTTAATTAAATAAGAATTACCTCAAACTTTAGTCTTTCTTTGTTGATGCATCCGGCCATAGATCTGCAGCTCACCATTATTACATTGTAGAAATAAAGGGTAGGTTTCCTCTCATGGTGATCCACATGTGTTCCACGAATCGTTGAACATCACCGAAGGAGTATCCAAGTGCAATAATGGAAGATCCTTAAACTTGCATCATCAGCCTTCGATCACCTTGAGAACCACTTCCAAAGGTTTCTCCTTGATCCGATGGAGGAGGATTTCTCTCATTCCAAAGAGCATTCTTGGAGAAGGAAGAACTTTCTAGGCTTGAGAGGTTCTTCTCCAATCTATTGTGCACAACCACTTTGTATTGTATAGGGTTCTGAGAAAACAAACATAATTGGGTATTTATATCACTAGGGTTAAAATAACATAATTTCAAAAGTACCCTTATTTATTTTATCAATCATAGTGAAACCCCAGGTCAAATAATAATAAAATTATTTTTATTATTATTATTATTATTATTATTATTATTATTATTATTCTCTTAACTTGTGAATTATAATTAATTATTATTTAATCGAATAATATTCAATATTATTACTTCTCATTGGACCCTTAAACTTGATCTTCCAATCCTATTTAATATTTAGTGAGCATTAAATAATAACTATTCATTTATTAAATAAATATCACTACATTATAGACCAATAAATAAATAAATATTATATTACCAAAATAGAAAATAAAAATTTATTAAATATTCACTCACAATATATTCTCTCAAATAACTAGTAAAAAAATAAATTAGATCAGGCATACATGAATAATTATTAATCCACAATCATGAATAATATTTATCCAATTTTTTGAATAATAAATAATATATTATTTAACCAAGATACTGAATACACTTAGTGTGTGACCCTCTAGGACTCTTTCAAAGTGGCATTAGGCGGAGCAGCCTAAAGTCCTAGGTTAGTGACCATACACACGCTAAGGTACCCATAGAGAAAGAAGTAAATTCCAAAATGACATGTCACCTCATATGAACACTTACCATGTAATATAATCCCTTTTTCACAATATCTCAAATCAAGAAAGTTGCATGCTAGTGTCATCATCCTATATGCACGATATCTCTTCTTTTTCATTGTAGAAATAGAACTTCCCTATTATTCAACATGGACATGGATTTATTTAGGCAATATCATTTCAATAAAAGGTCCTGAGATATTAGCTCTCATTAAAGAACATAAGAGATAAATCATTTCTCACATGATTCATTATTTCAGTGTTACTTGTAACTCATCCAACATATCTTACTTCACTGTGAACATCTGTCATCAGGATTTTCATCAATACATCTAAGTGTGAAACTCATAAAAATCATTAATAATAATCATAGATTCTAAAGACCAATAAAAACTTCCATAAATAGGAACATTTTATGCCACATAGAAATGTGGATTTTTTACTGGTGGGCCTCATTCCTATAATATACTTCTAGATATTACCTAGGGAGTAAACCATGAGAAGGTACTTCAATGTCCAATGAGTCTCCACCCCTGATATCATGTATCATTTGTTTCCCTCAAATGATATCATACAACTATTGAACATATATTCAAGAACAGTGTCATATCACTTCTAGGTTCTCATCATAGTAAGTACCATTATAGCCTTTTAGTGTGACAGTTAATCTTATGACATTAACATATACAATGTCTTATAGAAGAACAATCATGATGTGATAAGGAATTTATTAATATTAAAAACCATTTAATATAAGTTATTATAAAGAACAAAATAATTTGTTTCTAAGGAACCAACTCTAACAGTAGGGAGATTATTACCCTACCTTTCAAGAGTATGAGGGACCCATGCCCCAATGCAACATGGGGTAATACAGTCCCTGATCACTCTCCTATGATCCTCCCTGATTACTATCAAAATAAATAGTCTTATGAAGAACACTAAAACTCAGAACATTAGACTTCATATCTATAAATCCATTGTGAATGCTACCATCACATTCTACATAGCAAATTGCTAAGGATATGCTACTTGTGGGCCAAAATATGAGTATTCCCAAAAGCCTAACGAGCGCATGAGGCTTTTTGTTGACCTGTAAGGATAAAATTTAAACACATTAGTATGTTATCCATAATTCCTATGAATGGAAAAACATATAAAACCATTGTGATCATCCTGAAAAAAACTCAGGATATGTTATTTACACTCCCAAATCAGACACCCTATAAAAACATATTTCACCATAACACGTGTGTACATCACTTTGTAGGCCCAATACAAAAGTTAGAACAAATCCATCCAATTTAGCTCTTCAATGGAAGGCCTCGTTGCCTTTATTTGGATTCCAAATATGGATCACCAATCAAACATTTCATGAATAAATTACTATAGAATCAATATTTGATAATAATAATAATAATAATATTTTAAATTATTTTTTTTATAAAATCTTACTCAAAGGAGAGAGGTACACACACATGGCTTACTCATACCTATCATATAAACTGTGTGAACACATAGGTGATCTTCCCTCCAAGTTTATCCTCCCTTAATCTTCAATATTTTTTATTGTCATCAAAAATAATAATAACACCAAATCTAAAGCTAGAAGCATGGCCCTACTCCTCCCTTTCTCTACATGAATAGGGCCTCCCACCTAAAATCCTACTTTAATTTATTTTGTCAATAAAAATTATTAATAAAATTATTATTAAAGAGAGAACCACCCTATATGCACCAATAATCCTTCACGACAAGGCCTTGTGTGAATGGTCACTCCACAGAACTAATCTTGTCACATCATACGTCATCGTTGTGCATCAACCGAGAAAATAAGGATCACTGATCTAATCCTAAAACACCTATAATAAACCAACAAACTCATCACACATCAATCTTATCCTCAATCATGAATCTTCACCCATTTTAAAAATCCTAAATATTTTTAAAACACCATCCCGCTCATTTTTCTCACAACTTCCATGAATATGTGAGTTTGATCACAATCAAACCCGCCCCAGCAATGTCGAACCATGACCCCATGGTCCAATGGTGAAGAAAAAAAATAAAGATTATGGAAAATAAAAAAGTGATAATCATTGATGGTTTATGTGATCCTAGATAATGATCCATAGGTGCAGAATCATGGGTGATAAAATGACCTAAAAAATAAATAATTCATTTAAAAAAATTGAATTATTGAATGAGATCATGCGAAGGGTGGTAAAATTCATATAAAAATAAGATAAATATATTAATGATCAATATTTTAATCGACATAATAAATATGAAATTAATATCCCTACCTTGATTATGGATTGATCGTTTGTGAAGAATGTTTTTTCCAGTGATGAAGAGGTCATGCGGTATTCACTGCCTCTTGATTCACCTTGATTCAATAATTGTTCATCGTATGATGTCAATCTACCAATGAAGAACACCCACTTCATCCGATTAGATCAATTAAGGGTTATATGGATAACCATTGATAAATCGATATAATAGGGTATTTGTAGAGGATTAAAATTGGGTCATTTAATAAAGGAAATAAAAAATGAATCATTACATAGTGTACTCCAGATGATGTCATGTTACTGGGCATGATTAACTCAAAACAATGAGTACACTAATATGTTACATCGAGGGTTACATAAATTGGAATGTACAGCTCTCTTAGAGATATACTCATGTCAAAATAGGATTTATTTTCCTTGAAAAACTCAAACACCGTGTCTTTTAACCATGCATATCCAGGTCCAACAACATGTCAACAGTATCACGGTACCTAGTTCAATTAAAAATTATCCCTCATCATTGGTTCACCTCTTTTAAATTACACAAATATTCATGTCTCGTTATGTTAGATATTCCCGTGTAACTCCACTTTAAAATTAGTCATGCACATATTCCATTATTTATAACAATATCTCCCATCTCATTGCATGATTTATGAAGTTGAAGCATCGGCTACTCAAACACTATTCAACTCGGATAAGAACTGAATAGTCATACTCATCCAAGTCAGTGTTGATACCTTAACACTCAATATACTCATTCATAAAAACTACAAGCATCACCATGCCTATACTACAAAACCCGAGAACCTACCATCAATCAGTCTCAAAATGAGTGTACATCCATGCTCACTACCCCTAAAGTAATCCATAAACTAGGTTCAAGTCCTCCAGTAGTCCTCTATTGATGAAACTAAATTAAATAGATTCACTAAGTTTTAATTCAAAGTAGGGCCTCTAGGTCTCCGACATAGACCTATCGACCAAGTCTCAATACATGGCCATTAAGTTTGTTTTCCTATTCCTAAGTTATCTTTCACAAGAACCATATCCCACTTAACAGAATCTATTACAAAATGTCTACAATTCCTAGAAACTTTCTCTAAAATGTAAAATTTTAAGTATGTAAGGAATAATCAACCTAAAAGGGTCAAAATATGTCAACATACTCATTACGTTATCACATTCCATGCATCGACCTACCAATCCCTAATTCTCTCTTAGAATCCTCATTAGTGAGTGATCTCTATAGGATAACACAACTAGCATAAAATGTCTTAAGAGTTGAAACTCACAGGGCATATGAATATAGTAATTGACCTTTGAGGTTGAACTTATTAGACAATTACTCATCTCCATGGGGTGTCATTTCATAAAAAAGAGTCCTTACCAACTCAAATGGTGAAGGTAACTCCTCTTAACATGCTTAGAAACACATATAAAAATTCTACCAATCTTCTATCTCTAAATTCACTTGCACACCAAGGATAACCCCTCATGATATCATAAGGAATCAACCTCTAATGTAGGGTCACACCTAAAAGATTACTAAGATCTTACTATTATCCTTTAGGTCCAACTTAACTAAAGAAGGCCAGAAAAAACTATGGGCAACACTCATGTTCCCATCTAAGGTAACTCTCAAGGAAACATTTGAACGAATCCTTACTTGATGGTTCAGACTCCAAAAACCATAGTAAGTTTTATTCAAGATGTTTCATTTCTCCACATTTATTATATATTAAAGATTCTCAAGAATATTATTTTTCAAGCATCGGCGAAAAAAGAAACTATAATTAGTACTTTATTTAGCTGAATAGCTATAGGATTATTGGAACACCTACTCATAATTTACTTATTAAACCACTATCCATTTATCCATATGTTCTCACAGCTGGATGGATAAAATAAAATTCCAATTTCAGAATATATAATAAATTTATCTTTAGATTTTAATTATTATTTTAATTAATGAAATCCTCGTAATAATTAAAGCACAAAACATACAAAAGTGTTTATCATTTAAGGAGGTTAGTTCAGTAATATTTCACCATAAATTTATACATGACATGTATAAGTGGTTGTTGACACTTTAAATAATAATCCATATTTATCCCAACCATACCCCCATGGGGTTAGGTAATAAATCATGTTAGAAAAAAGGTGACATATGTGGGTCCCATTATGTCAAACACCATTTTTGGTTTTATCTCATAAGAATAACATCCATGACTGGCCTACATGGGCCGAGTCAAGCATAAGGATTCAGTTATATGGGTAACCATTTACAAGTTATAGAGTTACATGCTTTTATAAGTTTAAATTGGCACTCCACTTAACTTATGTCCATAATTAATCACTTGAATTTAATAAAACATATCCAGGTTCCATGAATTTAAATGTTTCCATTCAAGATAAATTAATAAGAATTTAAAAACCATTTCATTTATGATTTAAAATTCAGTAATTGTTTATATATATAATATGATTCAGTTTGATTTATATGTTATTTATAATTTATAAATTTCTACTTTTTATAAGTTGAAATTGGTATTTCATGTAACCATAACCAGTAATATAAATTATATAAGGTCTTAGGACTTAAATGTTTATATACAATGGTTAAATTATATAGATTTGCATTTTATGTTTATAAAGTCCCATTCACTTTATATATTTCTATAGGCATCCGTTTAATTGTAACCACTAATGATACATCCCATGAAACCAATGGCCTATGGCTCAAACATACCAAAATTGGTTAGTTAAGGTGACACCATCAAGCTATGCAGAAAAACACTATTCATTTTGATTCCAACACTTTAGTTGACTAATTAAATATCAAAACTACAATAAGAAAATCCATCAGATAATTAGTGAATATAATGTATATGGAAATTACTCTCTCAAGTATGGTATACAAGTAATTATGCTAAACTATCACACTAGTGTGGAATATAGAAAATCATTGAACATAGTCACACAAGCATGGTATAAAATCAGCATGTTAAAAAATCATAAAACCATGGTATATAGATTATCATGTTAATGACATGTGAATACTTTGTACCTAAAATGATACATGAATGCACCCACACTCTTTCGATATTAGTCCAAGAGATAAATATCTTAAATAAATTACCAGTATAAGTGAATCAATCACTTGAGGTGAAATAATAATCAATTTTAAAAACAAATTTCACAAACAGCAATCTCATCCTGAGAAACATGATTTTTCCCTCATGTGTGGGGTGGCCATTCTTATAAATGATCTATTTACAAAATTTCAACACATTATAATTCTCCTACATACCATCATTAAATAGTAAGATAAAGGGAAAAAATTCCATGATGCCACTTTGTAACATCTCATCCAGGGATCCACAAAAATGGTTCCCCGAACTAATTTGTAACATGGCCTAAAGCACGAATATCTATACACCCAAGGGTTCTACCTAGTAGTGAGTGTCTAAATTTGTGTAGTGGGGAGACTATACCCTCAGGATAAGTGAAAACAATGGTAGAGGAAAAAATTAATGAAAGGTAATGGAAGATAATAATAAATCTCTACTAAATAATAATAATCATATAACCTAGAAAGTTCCAAATTAATAACGATGAGTAAAAATTATCATTCATAAATTAAAGCATTCAGATCAGCAGGTATATGTACATATTATAGGGAAAAACTGAAAAGTAAATAAACAAAGACTCCAAATCTAGAAGTAAACCTGAGTACTTGCTTGATCGCTACTCCCAAGTCCCACATGTACAGTCTTAGCTTGAAAGTGGAAACATCATAAAGTAGGATCCAGTTATTAAACAAAAGTCATCATATTTATCGAAGTACCAAATGGTCACCTGAACCGGGTGTGATTAAGAATCAACTGGGAACCACCAATGGAATCTAATGAAATCCAGTTTATAAGAATAAAATAAAGTAGTGTGTTGGTATGTCAATATAAATCAATAATGAAAACAATAATCATGTGGGCCCAGGTTTCATGTCACACACCCAGTCGATTCTACATATTTCAGGCTAATATAAATAGTCTCTAAAAGTTGGGATTTAGATTTTAATTATTAGTTAATTAACCAGTTTGTACAAACAAGGCACCCATGTATGGTGATATTCATATATGGCTCCCACCTACTTCATAAAATTAAATATTTAATAGTACAGGGTAAATTCATTAGTGATCAAGTGTATGTAATATCAAATAATTTATGATCTCATCTATGGAGTTAAGTATTGGAATCTAAGGGTTTCCCAAGGCTTTCTAAAATCTCATTTTACCTAAGATACCATCCAAGGAATTATATATAAGGATTCTAGGTATTTGTTAAGGCGTATTATGATATCAACCAACCTATAATCCCATCTAAGGAATTTTTTATAAGGAATCTAAGTATCTATCAAGGCATAATAAAATTTAAACTATATATGATCCCATATGAGGCATTCTGTATAAGGAATCCATGTATCTATCAAGGTGTAATTACATTTCATTCAACCTATGAGATCATCCAAGGTATCCTGTATAAGGAACCCAAGTGTCACTCAAGGATAGTACAATTAAATTAGCATCTGAACCTGTCCACAGTGATCCATATAAAGAACACATGTATCCCTCAAGGATCACATATAAATTAGTCATGTATCATTTAATAATTAAGAACAATGTTTATGGGAAATATCCATTTGATTAAACAAATCAACATAATTCATTTTCTTATTCAAGTCCCTTCTAAGGGGTAAGAAGTAAATGTATGTATACATGTCATATAACAATTTACCAAGGTAAAAAACATGGTGTTGCCATTTATTTCCAGTATTACACTTTTAAAAATTTAATCAACATTAATGAGTCAAACCTTCCTTAGACGGTTGTCTGGTATAAAGGTCCTAATGAATTAATGACATATTAAATCTAAACCACATTTAAAATATCTCCATTGAATTACACCTTTTAAAGTGAAAAAAAAATCCAACTTAAAGGTGGTTTTATTATAAAAAAATATATAGTTTTTATGATGTTTAATTTAATTAATTTTAAGAATTAATTTAATATGGTATTATACATCACAACTCTAAAGGAGATCTAGAGCACATGAAAATCATTATAATCATAAGTATTTAACACAACACACCTTAAGGGATGGTTTATGTCAAGGTAAAAAAACATCAAAGATGGAATAAAGGTCTCACATACAACCACTACAAGGTTTGAATTCCTTATTAAAGTTATTTAATATTTATTAGGAAATGCATGGAGTAATCTGACAAGTGATACAGCAACACATTTTATAAGCAACCTAACATTAAGGGAAATTCACATTGAATGCCTACCTTTAGGAAGCATTCCATTTATTTTTTCAAGGATTGGTACTAGATTCTAAGGATCATTCAAGGTTAACCAGCCACCGAGAATCCCTTCGAGGCCCAAAATAATAAAAAATAATCACAATTAATTAATTCAAACATTTATAATTAATTAGTTAAACCCATTTAAACTACACATATTTGGAGGAAATCTATTGATTCATTCTACCATGATGAAACCATTCACAATAGGGTTTTTTCTACTCACAACGCATCCCTGAGTCTTTTTTAAAAAAAATCACTAATAAAAAATGTCTCTCTAAAGGCACAATAAAACAATTTAGGGCCAAAAGACTTGAAAAATATAAAACGGTGGCATACCTCAATCGATAAACATCCAAAATAAGTAAAACAACATTTGAGGACCCACCTTCATAGTCTAAGTGAAAACGCCATCGAAAATGGGTGATTCAACCATACACATATGGGATCAATGATGAATCCTAAATATAAACATCTGAGTTCATAAAAATGGGAGAAGAATAGAACAAAATAAGGGAAGAAGAATATCTTACCCACCAACCTCATCTGATCACATCCAAGATTGCTAAAATCAGCCATAAAATTAGGGAGAAGAGTGTATGGTTGAGACCTATAATACACCCTCCTGTTTCCCTAAAGAAAAAATGAAAATCCCATGTTTAAATAATAAAAAAGACTTGTAGGAATGTTTCATTTTAGGAACCAGTGGTTTACGCCGTGAATCTTCAAGAAAGCCTCTACAATCCACTTTTTTCATCTTGAATTCTCTCATCCACACCCAGTGAATACCATTTATGTTAAAAATTCCATTAATGATGTAAATAGACACACACAACAATTTTCAAGGGCTAGAGTAGTCTTTTATTCCTCTGTTGTTTTCCCAAACACTCGGTACATCCACCTAATAATAAACCAATCCTAAAAGCATAATTTTTGTACGTTCAAACTCTCAGAACCTTATTAAGATTCCTAGATTTCAAAATGGTCCATCAAAAAAATGGAAAATTAAAATTACTATATAAATTTTTCCCTAGTTAAAAACATTATATCATATTATAACTTCCCATTTTTGAATAGTTTTGGTATTTACAAAAATTTCATTGCTCCTCAATTAAAAATGGGCACCCCCATCCCTCAATTATTCACACCTATCAAGCCATTTAGATCAACCAACCACTTAAAAACTTTCTCCCCAACATCCTTATACAAATTTTAGATTTTTTTTATCTTTAAAAAAGATCATCCTTAGTGTCCTTAATAAGATATCCAAAGGAGGTTCCTCTAATACAATATAATCATCTTCACCAAGCTCCTTATTTTTACTTCTTCCTTTTCCACCTTAAATTATGTCATATAATTTAAAATATATTAAGACCAATATATTCTATATACTAATATTATGTTATGATGATGGAATAATTTTTATCTATCTCTTCTTCCGTTAAATGGGAAATGAAACCATCATTCATGTCTATGGTGGGCTACCGCCTCACGAACTAATGTAACTCCATTTCCTTTATAGTCTCACACATATGTTCAAGTTGATGTATTTAATATTAATATATTATATTTATTACATATTAATAATTACTCAAAATTAATATATCATATTCCTTCTTACCTTACCATCCATTAAAATAATGATAACGTCATTTGTGTGTATGACAGACTACTGCCACGCGAAGCAACATGATTAATTTTTTATTACTACATCACATGGATAGTATATGAAATTTTATTTAAAAAAATAATATATTATTTACGATATTATGATCACTCTATAAATATAAAATGTCACTAAAATTATTTTCATTATGATGCTTGAAAATGCAAAACTATACACATCCATACCTACAATATCCCTTCTCCGTGATTGTAACGTAGTTAATTTTAAATAACTATAATTAATTTTTATTTTTAATATAAAAATGTATATATAAAAATAATAATTATTTAATGATTATTATTCTAGGGAATATGGAATAATGAACCCTTTTACCATGATCAACACATTGATGTTGTTTTCAAATAATGAAATGAGCATCATTAAAACAACTGACTTGGACATAAGAGATTAAGTAATTAAATATGTCATTAAAATAAATCAAGTATTTGTTTAAGTATAATGGATTAAAACAAGAAAATTTTCTTAATTAAATAATAATTTATGTAATTTTATCATAGGTTATACAAAAAATATACCTCAAAATTCTTGAATCATGGTAAGGGGTTCATCTCCAAACTTCCTTCTTTGAGGCACCTACTCTTTTATGCACCTAATTTATTTTAATAGTGTCTATAAAACCCATTTAAATTCTATATAATAAATAAATAAATTTTTATGATATTTTAATTTATAATTCGTTAACTTCATTAATCGGAGTTATGTTTCAAATTTTCCCAAATCGTAAGGGTTTATGTTTCAATATCATTTTAATGAGGATTTGTTTTGCTTCAATTGCCATTGTAGGAAATTATTTGAAAATTTCATAATAAAAACCTATAATGTTTTTATAATGTGGTAATTCATGAAATTTTATTATAATGGCACCATTTCCTATCTTTTGTACATAAAAGTTTTAGGAAAAAAATTTCAAAAAATATGGCTTCATTTTTCTCTTCGGTCGAAAATCATTTTCTTCTATATCTATGTTTTCTAAAAATATTTTAAAGAATATTTTAAGATTGTAAATATGATTTATTAAATAAATTTATAAACCCTTTTACCTTTTTCAAAAATATTTTGAAATGAAAATTCTTGTCATTTTCGGAGTGAAGTACTATTTAACCTTTTTATAATAGTGTGAAAAGAATATTTTTTAAACTAATACAACATGTAAGGAATTAACCACCACCATGAAAACTAAATTATTTAAATATTATTTTACAAGTTTACATGGTTATTCATATAGAAATTAATTTCTTTAATATAAAAAAAAACCAATTTTGATGAAGTTGTTTCAAAGTAAAAATAGTATTTTTCTTCGTGAAATATTCCATGCAATCTTTTAAAGACACTTTCACAAATAATTATAAAATTTGATGTTATTAATTTCTTATAAATTATGTATATATGTATATCAAATATATACACATCATATTATATGTTACATTGATGGGTAATACATACCTTATGTGCATTTTTCAAATTATTTCATTATGAAATTTACTTTTATTATGTTATGAGACAAGATTATGTAATCCATTTTACTTCCTTTAGTAATTCCTATTTTATTCATTGTGATTTATTTCCTTTATCTATCACAAATATATCATGAAAATTTTATAGTGGGTACACCCAGATAGTGCCTCAATTCAATGGGTAAATCTTCAATCACATGAGGCATTATGTATGGGGTTAGGTAGTAAACTGAACACATTATGGGAGTTTTTCCACCATGTAATATTTTCCAGGCTATTCACCCTGACTCGTGTTTATGTAATTTTATATGTTTATACCTAATTTCCTATGAATACATGATCTTATTATACCATGATATTTATGTTGGGCTACAATGTGATTACTATTGAGCCTTCCATTTTATAATATATTGTTATACATTTGAATCGCAAGTTATGTTACCTTATCTTTTTTTATTACCATACTGGGTTTTTTATCTCACCCCTTTTTATGTATTCCCCAGGTTATCCCATGAAATTTACTATCTAGAAATGATTTAGTATATTATTATGGTTAAAATAGTAAAAAAATATTTTTTAGTCTCACTTTGATGTATTATGAACCTATTCTTCTAAACACATTATACCTCATGATATTTGGTATTAATTAATGTATGTTTATGTTAAAAGTCATGTAAAAATATGTTTTAAAGGATAAGGTAACTATAAAAAGGGGTTATTCCACCATTTTTTTTAAAATATAGTTGAACCATGGAAAGATCCATTCCATGGTGCCCCTCAAAGAATCCCAAGAAACCCCTTCTCATTATTAGACACGGTAGTGAAGGCCCATCCCTATCCTTATTTTCCACCACACCATGACTTGTGTTATTTCCTGGTGCTACTCACTATTTCCCAAATGTAAAAAACCGCAGGGGAAAACACTAACAAAAACACTCAGGTTCATAGTTCCTTAATTTTGTGGGGTTTCCCTGTCACCATTATCATACAAAATTCATGGGTAACACGGAGATCCTCAACCATTCTCTCCATTTGAAATAATGATGATGATCACCCACTGCACCCAACACTATGAAATTGTGGTCTTCATATCCCTAGAAAATGATTGCAGGAAGTATTCTATGCCATGGTGGACTCACTATTTTAGATCCCCAAGCATCCACCATGGCCATCCACTATAATGAATCCCCACACACTTAGATTCCATGTTGAATACCTATATTCAATTACCACACAACACAAACATTGAATGGGTATTTTTTCAACTAATTTCCCACAGTGTAGTACCCTACGCATGATGCTCAGCCAGTGATCCAAGCCCTTTGGCTTGGTATTTTTACCCTCCACAATGGATTCCACAATGTTTTGGTCCTCCTAGTGGTGTTAAAACTATAATGAAATTTATTTATAGGTCCACACAACCTCACTTTTCTATCCAAATATGCACCTAAATCACTTATTGAGCCATAAAACATGTCTAATAATATTTTTATGATGTTGTAAGTCTCAAAATATCAATTTGTAAGTTGTTATCAAAATGGTCTCCACTTTAAAAAACAAAAAAAACAATTTTATTTTCAAATTTCCATCCTGAAAAAAACCTATGATTCTAAAACCTCTCACTCGCAAAAATTATCCTACCCGAGAATCCATAAAAACCCTTATCCACAAAACTCATCTTACCTAGGTAATCAATTTATAATTACCTGATCATGTTCTAACCTAGAACAAAAACTTATCTTCCACTATGTGTCTCATAACATGAGACTCATTATTCATCTAAAACCATGCTAATCACCTGTTATCATCACAAAAATGGTTAGCCAGAACTCAACTACACCTGTATATCCCTAGACATCATGGTTTCATTAATAAATTTATCCTTAATTTTATGGTGATCACAAAATAACACTCAACTCACAAGGGTTGATTTCGAGCCATGGTTCTCTACACCCTATGAATCACCTATAGATCTACATTTATGGTCTTATGATGACATGGTTAGTGTATTTTGCATCCCACCACACCCAATTTTATATGAAAACACTGATTGAAACTCCTCTGGTAATCCATTCTTGAAAATGATCATCCACACCCAGTGAAGCATTATCACATCACCCTATCCCAAGGACTAATTCCAAAAGGCATCCCAAGATCATACAACATTCACAACAAACTCTAAACCTAATATTAATTGTAATTTCATGGTTAGTACCTCAACCAACCAAACCAATCTCCATGATATCACCATGAGAATCAACAAAAACTCAATCCAATGCACCATTTGGTCACATATAAACCATTTTGAGCTCAATGATAATAAATAGACTCCATCCAATACTAAAACCAAGACTCAAATCTGGTATTCACCAAGGAACAAGATAAAACTGGGTCCATCTACAAACCAGTATCCTAAATCCAACTTGGTTATACAATGATCGTTCTTATCACATTAAATACACCACCAACATGGGGTAGTTTCTCCCTGGACCATTATTAGTCCATTACCACATCCAATGACTGAATGTGTCCATATTACTCACACCGAAGCACCAATAAAAAATAGAAAACATAAATTGTTCCGAACTCATTGGGTACATAATCCTCAGCATCCATTGAAATTATATTTATAATGAAGTTCTCACACCAAAATATCCAATGGTCAAGTTCATACTATACATATTTTCCTATACTTCTCATAGAGTTCAACCTCAATTGATTCTCTTAATATGAATTCCTGATAATTTTTATCAGGGTTCATACTTGATTCGACCATACCACATACCCCTAATCCATATCTAATGTCACATATCACCAGGCATGTAAATTTCTTATTTCGTCAAAACTCTCACACAACCATACCCACAAAAATAGTATTAAAAACATTATCCCTCATCTCACACACAACATCCTACTAAACCATAACATGAATAGACCAATGTGTCACCAGTATATGCTACCTTGACCACATCTAAACCCAATATATGTACACACTCATAACCAACAAATGAAGAACATGACTGGTGATCCCATGACTCAAAAATTAGTGTAACAATGTTCACACTCATAAACCACTTACCTTGATAATTTTTTATAAATATCATTATTAAGGATGTCCCTCAATGATTCTCATCAAAATAGATGCATTTAACCAATGAAAATGTTTTCCTTATGATCACCCACTAACCCTTACATCGTTACTAAAAAAGGTTTCTATCCATAATCTATCCATAATAGGTCAGATCATCAAGGACAAAAATGTGAAATCTCATCAAGGAATCACACTTGAAAACAACAGACTCAAAACTCTTACTGATCCTTCCCATTGAAACAAAACCTTGATACCAAAAGCACTCAAGTGCTTTACATCATGGAATATCAAGTCATCTCTATGAAAATATCACAAACTAAATTTAATATCATGTGAATAAATCTCATAACCTGAAGCATATATAAATATTTATTATCACTATGTCACTTACAATCTAGGGTTAACCATATCTTTGCTAACCCTCACAGACACCACTTGGATCACCAATACCCTAAGATGCATCCCAAAGGCACTTGGCTCTCCTGCCTAGCCAATAACCATATATGAAAAAGGTCATAGATCCTAAGGAACACGTCTATGTTCTTTTCATAGTATCACACATCCCTCATATATATATAAACACATCAGGTATCATATGAAGAGTCATCAACCAACTTACAATTATGGTTCTCACCAAGAATCATCATATGAGACTACCCCCTTGAGGATTGAGATCTCATACAGGATCATATATACATATATTGGCATCATCCCATAATGTTTTTTATCAGTATGAAATATTCATATGGTTTGGTTAAGTATAATTCCATGAAAAATCTATATAGTAAAACACTATATAGATTTTTGAGGACACATTAAATAACAAAACCTATATTCTCAATAGAACCAATACCATAATAACCCATACGAGGTTTATTACTAATGTATAAAATGCCTCAAATAACCTAATAGGGTAAATATACATCCCTTAAAATACGTATTTCATAGTCTCGAAAGAGAATCTCACCATATACCCCCATTACCTACCATCATAGAAAATATACTGTGGTTCAGGTGAGTAGAATTCTTCCAAAATGTTATATGAGAAAAACCATGTAATTTTTTTGAAAACTCTAAACAAATTGACCCTATATCATTAGGGAAATTAATCACCTATCTATAGGAATATATAATGTTATTCCTACATGGTAAGAATGATAATATTATATAGCCTTTTTCTAGTCGGCCAAGATCTAAAACACATAAATCATAGATACAAAATCAAAGTGTGTAATTCTAGGTAAAATCTGACAATCATAATAATAGAATCCAATAACATCAATAAAAAATCTTCGGTAACCTATAATTCCTATCAGTAAATGTGTTTATGATACACCAGTCTGATATGCATCATAATCTATGACACATTCTTATAACACTTATCTACTATATCCTCAAATAGTAAGATAAGAAAAATTATTGATGTCACTTTATAATGTCCATGACTACCCTATACCACTCAATTGGTTCCCGAACCAGTGGTCACCATGTGACATTAGTAGTGCCTCCCCATATACTAAAGACTAATAAATAGCAATGGGTATCTAAGGTGGTACTGTGGGGATATTATACCCATGTATCAGAGTGAACAATGTAGTTGAAACAACCAATATCATTCATAATAACTAAAAATTATAGTATATAATAATAAATAAATAGAGTAATTATATAATAAATAGAACACATCATATGGATTCATGGTCATGCAAAAGAACTAATTTCCTACCACGCTGATCACTCTTATTTAAAAAATAAATGAAATAAAATTGAACAAAAATCTAAACTAACATTCCCAAACCATACCTCATCCCAGTATCTAATTCCATACGAGTTATCCCACTCACTCATGCTACATTGGGCCAATACCTAACCTAGACGTATGATTAGTGAAGTCTGATTTCGTACCCAAGTGTTACGCACACCCGAGTAGGGTATGATTGTACCTCAGTTTGTGTCCACCAATGTGGTCTCTAACATAACCATTAAATGAAATGTGTGAACAACTGATATGCTCATCTTAATAAAAAATATTGGAGGAAGTGGAAATAAAATAACCATTTTCAATCCTAGGATTCTAACATGACACCAAAGATCGACTATACCTAATCTAGCTAGTGTCAAGGTATCTTTGATCATGTCATATAAGCATGCCAACCAATACTCTAAACAGCATACATATAGTATCCAGTCAACTCACAAGATCCTTGGAAGTATTGAAAGGCATCCCAATAGTATTAATCTGAAATGAATGATTACAAAGAGGTTGTCCTAGGAAATTAGTGTATCAGGCATGAAGTAGAATCCCATTTATCCTTGTAAATATGGTAGTATCATCAATAATACAACTGATACATAGTGGTATATCCCTATCCTATATATATAGACCTCAATGGCTAAATCCTAGTGTCTTTATCATCCTATATAGGGTTTTGGTGAATCTAAGGGGATTTCACTATGAATTTTAAATATATTGGTATCATAACTGAATATAAGGGGATTACCTATAACACCCTGACCGAGTCTTTATTTTAAGTTGATTATTCTTGGGTATCACTTTTGCACATCGGTTTTAGTCAGTTTTAATATAGTAAATTTTGGGTTCTTTTGCTGGCATATGATTGTGCACGTGACCATGTGTGAAACCCTATGCGCGACCATGCGCGGTGTCCGTTCTCAATAAACAATGTTATTTTTGTGGTTGGTTTATTTATTTTAGTTTTATGATTCATATTGAATTTATTAGGATTTCATATATCCTTTTTTTCCTTTTCTCTATTTTCTCTTTTATTTATTTTCTTTTTTTCTTCCCTCTCTTCCCTCTCCCTCTCTCTCGCCGCACGGACGTCCCCTCCCCTAACCCTAAGCGGCGGTCCCTCCTCCCTTCGTCGGACCGCCCTCCAACTCCCTCTCCTGGACCGGCACCGACATACACTCTTCCTTCTTCTCTGGCCAGCCATGCCGCCCACCTCGCCTCGTGCTCCCCCACATCACCCCCACTTCCTCGAACGATCGGACCCATGCCTCCCCTCCCTTTTGGCTGGTTTTCCGGTGTGACACACCTCTGATCTCCCTTCCCCTCACCCGGTTTGCCATATGCACCTCTGTCTCAAGTGCGTTTTCCCATCTTTGGGTTGTTTTGTTGATTTGGGGATTTTTGGGTTAGGGTTCCATGTTTTTTTATGGTCCAATTGTGATATTTTTGGTCGGATTCTTGAATTAGGACTTATCTGAGTTTGGTTGTAGTGCGATTGAAGTGCAGTGAACTTTGCACACAATCTTTGCGGTGTTTGTTCTATATTGAGTTTAGTGTTTCTACGTATAATTATTGTTTGATGGATTAATTTTCTCATTTAGTTAATCTATCATGTTTATTAATTAGTTTTCTTGGTGAAGAATGAGTTTTTATGCCTGTTTATTGTGAAATTAATTTTTTTAAAGTGGCATGTTCATGTGAATTGTGGTGCGTCTTGGATGAAAACTCATATTTAATTATTAATTGGTGTTTTTAAAATTATGCAACTAGTTTATTAAATATTATAGGGGTTGCAGATTCTATTTTGATATGTTGTTTTGTGTGTTTTATTATGAAAGTTTTTTTGGGTGGTCTTTCGAATTCAAATTCTTGGGATATTATTTGGAGTTTCTTCAAAATATTTTTAAGTGGGTTATTAAATCATATAAAGTGTGTGATTCATGTGTAGGAAAAGTTTTTGGTGTGTGTATTATTTCAAAATAGAATTTGTGTGTGCTTAATTAGCTATGAAGTTGTTGTGTATTGTGTTTTAGTTTGGTGTTGTTGTTGTGTTCTGTGTTCTGGTTGGGTTTGTGTTTTGGTTTGGTGTTGAGGTGTGGGGTATTGTATTTTGGTATTGTGTAAAGTCTTGTGATACCTCTCAATAAATTTTTTATAAAATTATTAAATGGTTTAATAAATTATTTTAATGGTGTGAAACATGTCTGTAAGGTGGTTTGGTGTTGCGCCAAGTGGAATTTGGTTTTAAAAGGATGTTTTTCATGAAGTTGTTGAAATTTAAACTAAGGAGAAACATTTTGAAAACTGTTTAATAAATTTTCTAGAGTTTTGTTTATCCGTGGAAATGGTCTTTTAAATTTAATTTATAATTTTTTAAAAGTTTTATTAAATAATTATTATGGATGAAAATTATTATTTTTAATCGAATTCGGTAATGGTTTTTGGCATTTAAAGTCTTGCAGTTGTTGCAGCGTGTCATCAACGAAAGTCCATGACATTGTGGTTATTGGATTGCGCATGCTTATGCGCAAGTGTGAAGTGAGTCGAGTCATCACGATCGAGCGGCGAGTCGAGGTAGGTCCCCCACTACACTTGCCTTTAAATTTAGACTTTATTAATTGCTTGATATTTTATAAAGTTTAACAAATAAGAAATAGTATTAAATGATAAATTTTTAAATGATCACTCGATGTAAAAAAAGCCATTTATTTAATACAAAACACGTGAAATTTTTTCTTGATGAGCGGACACCCATTAGTGAAATAATGCTCATTTTTTCTTTAAACATAATTCATGGAATTTTAAATGTATTTTTGGTTTATTGGTAAATGATTTATTTTTAAGCACAAACAAGTGTTTTGGTTCACTTGAGATATGAGGATTTTCATTAAAATTGGTGAAGGCCCATTTGGCACTTTAATAAAATAAATTATTTTGTAAATCTCTATTTGGGGTGACTCATATGTGATATTTGATGTATGTTGACTACATAATTTGTGTGTGATTTTTGTACTGATTGATTGAATTTTTTGACTAACCCCCCCCCCCTTCTTTAATTACACAAATTGATATGGGAACCTGGCATAGTAAGTGAATTTTTGTGAATGATGTTCCACTAGTTTAGATTATGCACTGGATAGTGGCCCCATAGCAGGGGAATACTGTGTTATTGCTTCTATGGGGATTGGGCCCCTCAGTTAGGCCATTTAGGGCTATACCGGGTAGTAGTATGAACGTTATGATGTCATCGAGTTAGGGCATGCCTTCAGAATTAGTCACATGTATGGTATGTTCTAGATTGTTCACAAGCTCCTAGGTTTGACCCATGTCTATTCAGATTTTGTTTCATGAAATAGTGATTATGATGTTTATATATATACCTATATTACCCTTTCTATGTGATTTCTTCTGTGCATTTATCGTGTATTGTCCTCCTTGGAAAGTGGTAAAATTATTTTAATCAGGTTTCTAAAAATGGTTTTCAAATGAAAATGTTTAATCCTCCTTGTAAAAATTTGGAAAAAAATATCAACATCACTTTCCCTTTCTAAAAATCCATTGACACTAATGAAATGAATTTAGTTTTGAAAATGGTTAAGGGAAATGGTTTGTACTTTGATTTTAAGAAAAATACTTAGAAAAAATTATTTTATAAATTGTAGTTCAAACTTGATATAAGTGAATTATTTATTTAATGGCATGTGCGTTGGGAATAGAATTAGTCAGGCCTCCCTAATGAGTTTTAATACTCATTCCTATAGTGTTTTCTTGTTTTTAGTTTCTACTGCAGGTTGACATGAGCTTGTTCTCTATAGGCGAGACTTGGTTGTGGTTTTGAGAGTGACTCTCGAGGTCATGAGGAGTTTTTTTGGTTGTGGTGAGGTCAGTACATTGTTCTACTTTTTTTCCGCTTATTTGTTTATTTTCATTGGGAAAAATCGTTCCCACTTTCCCTGTTGTTGCCCCGACGATTGTCGCCAGCCCGGGAGGATCGAGAATGCCTCTTGGGCCTTGCCGTAGACCGGGTCAGGCGCCGGTTCGGATGGCGACCTGGCCTGGTTCGTGACAAAATGGCATCAGAGGGAGGATTTGTTATTGTTATCTGGGGTGTCAGGTAGATTGGATATAGGACTGTCGGTACTCAAGGGATAGGTGTGAGAAGAGTGTCGTGAACTTTTACTCGTTCCGATCCTTGAGTAACCAGTGGTAGTTTGGGATTTAAGTTATTGGATTTTCTCTGTGTGGATGGGGAATCACAATAGGAGTAAACCTGTACTGCTCACAGTCTCACATGGAGTAGTGACCCATGTGATGCCCGAGAGTACGGTTCGACACTCCTGGTGGTTGGTACTTGCCTAGGGCATGGTCTACTAAACCATATAGCTGGGTTAGACACAACCACTAGTCTTATGTCATGGTTCTTTACTGTTTGTTATGTATTTCTTTAGTTTTGGGTTGGTGTGAAAGTGTTTTTTAAGGAAATCAGACTTTGGAATTGTGCTTATTTTATTTTGGTGTGTGTTTAGCATGATTTTTGGGGTGCATTTCTCTCAGACCATGTATTTGGAATTTGGTGTTTGATTTGTTGAAATTGAATTCCTAATAGAACATTTTGGGTTGTTTGAAATTGAAGTGATCTATTTTGGAAATAGAAATCATTTTGAAAATTTGTCTTTAATTTTTGAAATAGGTTTTTGGAAAAATGAGTTTTTATAATATTGGAAATGTTTTGTTTTAAAAATGGAAGAGCCTTGTTTTTTCCAGTGGTATTCCTAGTGTACTCGCGTATTCATATGGTTATGATTAGTGGAAAGTTGGTGGATCGTGTGGATGGGTTCATGAGTGGCACAAAAATACATATATGCGAGGCATCCAGGAATATTAGTGGTGGGTTATGTCGGGAATGTTGCGATGATTTTGCAGTGCTTGGTTTTTCAAGCTCTTGTTTTTCTCGGGAAATTAATTGATGTGTTAAGTTGAAATTTTTGTATTTGTATCCAGAGTGTGAATTTTTGTTTTTTTTTTGTAAGGTACTTGGTTTTGTGGAGGGTTGGTTTTGTATTTCTTGTTCGGGATATTCCCCCTAGAATGGTCCAATGGGTTTCCAGTAGGTCTCTCAATTCTTATCTCAGCCCAGACTCTCAGTGGAGTGGCGAAGTTGGGTTCTACTCGATGGTGTCAGATATTTGGAGATGTTGAGGTCAGTTGAATACTGTCGAGTGATTTGGGGAAATTTGGGTGTGTCTTCGGTTTTTGAGGAACTCCAAATGTTGTTTGGGTATGAGTTGTATCGTGTATGTCTGGAGGAGCGAGTCTAAAGCAGCAAACGGTAATCGTTCCGTTTTCATTGCAAATGGGGAATTTGTGAGCAATCCTCAAGACTCCCCACATTCCGCGGTTGTATCTAAGTGAAGGGAAATGAAATTGGTGGATATCATAGGTTCTCATCCATTCAACAAATGAATATTGAGGTGCGTTGACCTTTCAGATGAGCTGGTTTCATGTTCTCAAGAGTTTGTGTGGAACAATCATATTAAAGCTCGTAATAGTTGTTGGTCTCATTCATATTTTTGTAAGTGCAAGTTTCTCATCTGATGAAGAGTATGAACCAAAGTTACTTGTTCTTCGAGTGCTAATCTCGTCATTTTGAGTCATGCATCTGACAGACCGCTCAATCTTCAACCTCTACTATGGTCAGTCAGACACCCTAAGTCGTTCACTGAAATTCATTGTTGGTATGTTGACGGAGTGGCCACTCGAGACACGAGGAGAAGTATGTAGGTTGATTTTCAGTAGAGGAAGTTCCATTCAGAGGTGGTAGATGCTTGAAACATTAGTTCCACAGCCATAAGTCTTGGGATGAAGCTTCCACGCAGTCAAAATTCGTCGGATGTGGGATGACCATGGTCTAACTTAAGGTCGTAGTAATGGGTTGGGACGACTTAAATTCCCTTACTATAGTATCCTCTCTGGAGGTTTAATTTTTTTTTTTGAGGGGAATAAAGGCCTAGTTTCCTTGTGGTGGTCCTGACTTATGAATGTTCCACTCGGACTTTAAAGAGGTTGGGAAATTCCCTCTTGCAACGAGTGCGCTTCTTGACCCTTCTGGTGGTCGGCTATGGATCAAAATTGTACTCATTTTTGAGATGGTCATGTCTTGTGGAATTGACATGTGTCTATCCAGTTCATCTCTTGGTCAGGGGTTTCCACTATCAAAACCCTCCAATGTGGTGGAGTTTTGTTCTATGTGGGAATCGTCTGGGTGGGTCAGCCCGTGTTGGTGGGTTTGTGATGAAGAGTTCAGTCAGTATCACTCAAAGTAAACTAGGAATGCCCGCGTGAGTGTCGTGGTGTTAGGGAAATTCTAAAATGGTGGGGAGACCCACTGTGGGTCTCGTCAGTGTCTCCTCTTTTGTCGGTTTGGTTCAACTTTGGGAGATTAGAGGGTCAAGCTAGTGTTAGAGGTTTTGTCCGGGTTTTTGAACCATTTTGGTTTTGAGAACCAATATTTGACAAGGATCCAAATATGGTGGGGAGACCACCATAGGATGAACTTATGGAAAACACTGTCTTCAAAGTGCGCATGGCAGGACAATCACTTGCTTCTGGTCTACCCGACCCTGATCAGTGTAATTGGTTCGCTCGGGCAGTGGGTCACCTTACGAGTGTTCTTGGAGGACTCGAGCGCACACTGGTATTTCATAAGTTAGGGGTTAGAGTGTTCCATATTGAAGTTTTGTTTGAAGGTGAACTTCTTGTTGTTGGTCTTTTTGCTTGGTGATTATAGTTTTGAGATCTATGGAATTTCATGTTATGGGTGTCTTAAATGCTCAGTCTTCGAGCGATGAAGGTTTTATTTAAAATACCTTCTGGCCTTCACAGTATTTCTTGGAACTATTGGTTGACCATATCTTTTGGGACATTCTGGGGGTAGAAAGTGTCATGGTGGGGAGAATTGTCACACCCCAACTGCCACTTTATTTTAATTTTATTATTCATGGGTCACACTTTTGTGCATCGGTTTTAGTTAGTTTTAATTTAAGAAATTTTGTGTTCTTTTGTGGGCATGGGACTGTGCGTGTGACCGTGCATGCGACCGTGCATGCGAACCTAAGTGCGACCATGCGTGATGTCCGTTCTCAATAAAAAAAATTATTTTTATGGTTGGTTTATTTATTTTAGTTTTATGATTCATATTGAATTTATTAGGATTTCATTTATCCTTTTTTTAATTTTTATTTTTCCTTTTATTTTTCCTTTTCTCTCTTATTTTTTTTTCTTTTCTCTTTTTTATTCCCTCTCTTCCCTCTCCCTCTATCCCATCATGCAGACCTCCCCTCCCCTAACCCTAATCGGCGGTCTGTCCTCCCTTTGCCGGACCGGCACCGCCCTTCCCTCTTCCTCCCTCTTCGGCCGCCTGCACCGCCTGCCTTGCCTCAGGCTCCCCCACATCGCCCCCGCTGCCTCACACGGTCAGACCCAAGCCGCCCCTCCCTTCCGGCCAATTTTCTGGCGCGACGCACCTTTGACCTCCCCTCCCCTCACCCGGTTTTCCATCCACACCTTCGGCCCAAGTGTGTTTTCCCTTTGTTGGGTTGTATTTTTGATTTGGGGATTTTTAGGTTAGGGTTACATGTTTTTTTTATGGTCCAATTGTGATATGTTTGGTCGGATTCTTGAATTAGGACTTATCTGAGTTTGGTTGAAGTGCGATTGAAGTGCGGTGAACTTTGCGCACAATATTTGTGGTGTTTGGTCTATATAAAGGTTATTGTTTCTGCATATAATTCTTGTTTGATGGATTAATTTTCTCATTTAGTTAATCTATCATGTTTATTAATTAGTTTTGTTGGTGAGGAATTAGTTTTTATGCATGTTTATTATGTGTTTGAATTCTTAAAGTGGAATGTTCATGTGAATTGGGGTGTGTATTGGATGAAAACGCATATTGCTTTATTAATTGGTGTTTTGTAAATTGTGCAACTAGTTTATTAAATATTAGAGGGGTTTCAGATTCTATTTTAATATGTTTTATTAAATAATTATTAAGGATGAAAAGTATTTTTTTAGTCGAATTGGGTAATGGTTTTTGGTATTTAAAGTATTGCGGTTTTTGCAGAATGTCATCAACGAAAGTCCACGACACTGCAGTTATCGGTTTTTGCGTGCTTATGCACAAGTGTGAAGCGAGTCGTGTCGTCACAATCGAGCAGCGGTTCAAGGTAGGTCTCCCACTGCACATGCATTTTAATTTAGAATTTATTAATTTCTTGATATTTTATAAAGTTTAATAAATAAGAAATAGTATTAAATGATAAATTTTTAAATTATCACTTGATGTAAAAAGAGCCACTTATTTTATACATGACACTTGAAATGTTTTCTTGATGAGCAGACACCCAGTAGTGAAAGAATGCCCCTTTGGACTTTAAATATAATTCACGAAATTTTAAATGTAGTTTTGGTTTATTGGTAAATGATTTGTTTTGAAGTGAAAACAAGTGTTTTGGTTCACTTGAGAAATGAGGATTTTCCTTAAAATTGTTGAAGGCCCATTTGGCACTTTAATAAAATAAAGTATTTGGGAAAACTCTATTTGGGGTGACTCAGATGTGATATTTGATGTATGTTGACTGCATGATTTTTGTGTGATGTTTGTACTGATTGATTTTCTTTGATGACTCACCCCCCTTTCTTTTATTACACACGTTGACATGGGAACCTAACATAGTAAGTGAATTTTTGTGAACGATGCTGCACTAGTTTAGATTATGTACTGTCTAGTGGCCACATAGCAGGGGAATACTATGTTATTGCTTCTATGGGGATTGGGAACCTCAGTTAGGCCATGCAGTGCTATACCGGGTAGTAGTATGGGCGTTATGACATCATCGAGTTAGGGCATGCCTTCAGGATGAGTCACATGTATGGTATGTTCTAGATTGTTCATGAGATCTTAGTTTCGACCCATGTCTATTAGGCTTTTGTTTCTTGTAGTAGTGATTATGATACTTATATGTATACCTACATTTCCCTTCATGTGTGATTTATTCTGTGCATTTCTGGTGTATTTTCCTCCTTGGAAAGTGGTAAACAGATTTTAATCAGCTTTCTAAAAATGGTTTTCAAATGAAAGTGCTTAATCCTCCTTCTACAAATTTGGAAAAAAATATCAACATCACTTTCCCTTTCAAAAAACCCATTGACACTAATGAAATGAACTTAGTTTTGAAAATGGTTAAGGGCAATGGTTTGTATTTTTCTTTTAATAAAACTACTTAGAAAAACTTACTTTTATAAATTTTAGTTCAAACTTAAAATTATTGAATTATTTATTTAATGGTGTGTGTATTGGGAATAGAATTAGTCGGGCCTCCCTACTGAGTTTTAATACTCATTCCAATAGTGTTTTCTTGTTTTTAGTTTTTTCTGCAGATTGACACGAGCTTGTTCATCATGGGTGAGACTTGGTTGTGGTTTGGAGAGTGACTCGAGTTCACGAGGAGTTTTTTTTGTTGTGGTCAGGTTAGTACGTTGCTCTACTTTTTTTCCACTTATTTATTTATTTTCATTGGGATAAATTTTTCCCACTTTCCTTGTTGATGCCCTGATGCTTGTCACCAGCCCGGGAGGATCGGGAATGCCTCTCGGGCCTTGCCGCGTACCGGGTCGGGCGTCGGGTCGGATGGAGACCCGGCCTGGTTCGTGACATTACCTAAGGTATTCTATGATCAGTATGTAATCATTGATTCCTATGTGATACTATATAAAGTCTATATACAGAATATATATCTCATATGGGAGTGTATCCCTCCCAGAAAACTATTATAATCATGATGTGAGCTGATCAACTTCCAAAAATTAAAACAAACAATTAGGGTTTTGCATTGAAATGAACTACCTATATTCAATATTTTAGTCACATTAGGCTCACATAAACGATTTGGGTTTCAAGAAGACACATGAAATATTCTATGTCACTTCCCACATGTACCCTCTCAGTTTTTTTATCATTGGGCACATTTTTTTAGGTCCCCTAAGCCACAAGGTAATACATTTACCAAACCTGGGCTCATAGATCTCAAACTCATCTCTGAGGTCAACACCAATCACTCATTGGAAATGGTTTCCCATAACATCATCATAAATAAAACATAGATTCATCATCCTCATAAGTTTTCCCAAATCAATGTCACTAAGGGGTGATTCCCTCAAGTCCATTCCATTTTTAATTCACCCTTGGTCAGTCCTCACACAGCAATCCAAACCACATGATCTACCATGGACATCCTCATTTAGGTACTCACATCTCATTGGGAGAGAGACACTTTCCCCAAGGTCAACATGCCTATACTTTAGTAGATAAGGAATCTCATAGCTCCATCATGGAATATATGGGTAATAATCTCAGTCTAGCACTCTTCTCTACATGGAGGTTTCAAATGATCCTACACTTAGGCCACTATGTTACATTACCTTTGTTTAAATACACCCTTTTGGGTAAAATTTTCATATGGTACACAAATATAGTCAAATAGTTGGCTATCGGTGGCTAAAGAATCAGTCTAGTCAACATGGAACTCTCATGTCCCTTGAAACATTTTTTATTCCAATAATTATATTTAAATTAATGAATTTATTTAAATGAAAGGCCAATATCAAACTTTGTTGAGACCATATATTACATTCTGAATAACTAAATTATAATTTCATAAGTCTATATACGATGGACCTCCTACCTCAACATAAATTTATTTCCCTTGAAGAGAATCTTAATATCTCTCTCCTAATCTTATCCAAGTCCAATAAGCCATCTCTAATCCACATGAGGTCCTCCTCAAGACAAAAAATCCCATAATTAATTATAATGGTTTATAATTAATTGTTAAATTTATTTATTAAGAATTAAAATTAATTTATAGTTTAATTAAAGTGGGAACAGTGTCTAATAACTCACCCAACAACCTTACTACACCAAAATAATGACCAACCACACATGAAAGGTCCATGGTGTACTCCAAGAACCATCCTAATAAAAACCCCAAACACATGAAACATATTAATTATCTTATTTAATTTAATTTAGTTAAAAAATCAAATTAAATTCATATAATTACATAACTAAACCATAACGACATGTAAAATTGTGTCGTTATCGTCTTGGGATTTCCTCAATACATTCCAAGAAAATTTTCTATCAAATCAGATGATTTATACAATCATTTAGTGGAAATTGTATCCAAACCATATTTAGTTTTCACAAACATTTGTGATGAAGAAAGAAATCTAGAATGAAAGGAAAAGGAAGGTGGAAATCACCTAGAATCATAGAAGAAACACCATGAAATCACTTTATTACAAGGGAGTTTTAGAAGAATAAGGGAGAGGTAACAACAATAGTTTTACAACACATTATGAGAAAAAGTGGAAAGAGGGTGTTTAAAATATTATATGGTAAAAATGGTTACTCCAACATTTCTTAAAAATGGAGGCACATGATGGAATACTCCATGGAATATAACACACTATGGTGCACCTTTAGATAGACCTTGAGAACCAACCACACATCTCAATACTAAAGCAAAGGCCCCACCATCTCAATATCTTTCATCATGCCAAGGATTTCACCATGCCATGGTGCTTCTCTCCATTTCCCATATAGGAAAACCTCAAGGTAAAATTCCAACTAAAACACACTGGTTCATAATTCCATGACTTGGAAAGTTTGATTGGTCTTCATGCTCAACCAAAACACATGGGCACCATGGTTAGCCCGAATCCGACTCTCAATTTTAGACAAGTATTATGATCACCCAAAATAACATACACCATAGTTTAGTGGTCCCAATGACCCTCCAACATTATAATATCAATATAAAAATGATGTTGTGGATTGGTCATTTTATCTCCCTAGTGAGACGCCACAACCATCAACCACCATGATTCCTCACATGCCAAGACACAACACCAAAGACTTCTCGATGTTTTAAACACACAAAATCTATAAAAATATAAGTTCCTCCATACACTTATCCCATAGAAAGGTTCCAAAAGAACTATAATCATCCAACATTACCTTCTCTCTGGCTTGGGAAATTCACCTTCCACCACATTTTCTTCCTCCCCATGGTGGTGAACCTATTATAAAATTTAGTGACAAGTGTACCCCACCACACTTTTTCATCCACTAAATCACCTGAATCACCTAATAAGCAATAAATCATGTTTAAATACACTTCTTTAAGATTTTTAAATCCTAAAAATCATAATATGTATGCTTTATCTCAAAACAACTTCATCTTTGGAAAAATAAACTTCAACGCTATTCTAAATTTATAACCTAAAACGAACATAAAAATTTATAAATATGATTGTTTGTGTCATAGAGTATGAAGCACATATAAAAATGTCTCAAAAATAAGCCCTAGGATATATTGTATCTTATAATATTAATATATCAAAAACAGGATGTATATAATATATCTTATTGTATGATATGGTTGTAATATAATGTTGTGCTTCTAATGGTTTCATACTCCCAGAACTAAATACTAATACTACCATCTTAACATTAATGATTTAGCATAAAATACCCCCAAAACATAATTTATTATAAATAATGAGGGGTGAAATTATCAAGTAGAGTTATGGTGATGTAACTGAAACCATTAATCATTGATTTATGAAACATATGAGTAATTTCTTGGCCCAGATGCATCACTGGTGAGTGTCTATATAGCATTTGTAAATGTGTCTCAACCATGGGCATATGACTGTGCGATTATCAAACAACCTCTAGCTTAAACTCTTCCTAGCAGAGATCTTTATTTCTATGTTATTTTATTTTGAGCTACTACCATATCATGAAGGTTGAAAAATCTCATCCAAATAATTTGGGTGATTCAATGCTTCTAGTGTATAAAACATATAGGGAGTAACCATTTTGATATTCCTTTATTATCATCATAAAAAATAGAAAGAATAAAACAAAAGAAATATTCAAAATTTAAAGGTAATAATTATTCATTTATTTACTCAAACGGTTTCTATTTCAAATACATTATACCCTTGGTTTCAAAGGTTTATTTTTAGTTCATTTTCATTGATTAATGGAAAATTTTTATTGAGAAACCTATCATCCTTTCCATTTTATTTTAACCATGGAAACATTTTAGAAATGAAATTTCTTTCATATCATAATTCTATTTGTATATATAGTCTTAAAATATGATATCAATTTTGTTCTGCTAGATAGAATTGTATTTTATGATATGTGAGTAACATAATCATTGATTCAATACAAATCCTTTGATTTTTTATTGATCGTAGAATATGATATTGGTATAACATATCCGAAGATATCACTACCATGGGTTTAAAAAATAGAGCATTATATCACTTATATGGTATCCCAATATACTATATAATATAACTACCAATTATATTTAATGATTGTATTATCAATCATATAGCATGATGAATAGTGGGTAAATAGTTTATGCATCATTGTCCTCTCAATCGTAAACTGTTGTTGCAACTATATCAATAAATATAATTCTTCAATAAAAATTGTTTTTCTTTATTTTAAATTATAAATTGATATTATAATTTATAAACAGTTTATAAATTATAATAAATGTTAATTTGGGGATATTTATTTATTTATAAAAAAATTATCAATTAGTTAGTTATAAAGTGTTTATATAAAATTAATTAACTTTTTTTGAAAAATTTGTTAATACATATTCCATAATATTAAGAAGTAATATTAAAAATACCTATCAAGATTAAATTATAATACTTATAAGTTGGATATAAAATTTTTATATTGAAACTATAAGTACAATTTATTACAAGTTTTATAAATAAAAAAAAATGCGAAAAAATATAATGTGTCTATATTTTAAAACTATGAATTGTTTGTAATGTTTACTTTGAAATATTAAAATTAAATGGGATTTATTTTTAAATTATTTAATCCTTTTCGTAATATTTTTTATAAATAATATGATCATAGGTCTAAATAATTTTATTATACAATATTTATAATTTGTAAAAAAATTATAATAGATATTGAAACATAAAATTTCTATATTTCATGAAATTATATATATTCTAGTACAATTCTATAAAAATGAATAATATAAAAGAGTTCATATTAAGAATAAATATAAGAGTTTAAATTTATCTAATTATAGAATTTATTTATTGAATTATAGTGTTTATAATTATATGTTTATGAATTTTTCACAAATGAATATCTCTTATTCAGAAAATACATAAATTATTTATTTATTTGTTTAATTCCTTTTGAATATTCATGTTTAAAATTTTTTTATGAAAGGTTATTAATATTTATGATTTAATATATATAATAAATTTGTTCTTATAAATTTTCATGCCATACTAGGAAAAAAACATAATATTAATTTCTCATCTAACATGACCTTGGTTTTCAATAAAAGTTAATAGCTTTAATTTGGTTTTTGAAAATAGACTATAGGAATATAAACTTTAGTTAAGACTTACCAAAGATCTAGTGGCTTGTCACTTGTTCTAAAAAAGTGGGAGTTGGAAAAAAAAATTCTTCAGTCTTACTCATATGGGTATTTTCAATCTGATATGATTCCCAATAATTTTATGAAAATTTCATATACCTCATATATATATATTTAATTTAGATATTTGTGAATATGTTTAACTTCAATTATTATGTGAGTAACACGGGTTTTTGGTTGTGTAAAGGGTTACAAATTAATATAGTTTGAACATATAAAGTTTGTATATGGAATAGGGATTCAAAAACTAAATTTACAAATGTATACATACTTAAAGAAAAAAACATGATATACTAAAGATTTCATGTGATGTATTGAATTTAATATTGATACGATATATAGTGAATTTGTGAAACTTTCAAAGAAAAATCCTCAAATACAAATTGTTTAATTCCTTTAAAATTGAAACTTTATAAGACTTAAATCACTAAGTAAATGTAAACCTAACTATTAGGTTCACATAGATTATATTATATAAAGAACGTAAGTAATAAGGAGACCTCAATAATTATGTTCCTTTTTCTTAGATTTTTTTGGGTTATGCTTATCCAGGAAACCAAACCACTTGGATAAAAGGAAAATATAGTTTAATGAATACATATTACATATTTGGATATATATTTATCCACTCAACTATCAAAAAATTAAATATGACATGATTGGAAATTTTTGTATGCTATATAGTTTCACAGATTATTTGCATGATACCTAGTGTAACTCATAAATAAATATGAATCTTGGATTACTAAATACATATAATATCTAGTGTTATCATTTTCATAGGGAGTACTAAAAACAAAATCCATTATTAAATTCATATAATAACATGATATTCATATAAAAATCCTTTGGTAATAGATAATTACATCATCATTATGAATCTTGTACCTGATATCAGTATTAGATAAAGAAAATATAAATGGTATTGACTTCAACTACAAAAACCTTGAATATGGAGATGTTTTTACCCAAGTTTTTTAAAAATGTGCCTAATTTAACAAAGTTAGTGATGTTTAAAATGTGAATAATTTTAAATTTATCCATGTTTTTGAAAAGTGTGGATAACTTAGTGGTGTTTTTAAAAACATAGCTACATTAATGATGTTTTTAAAAAAATGTCACTAATTTAAACACATTTAAAAAGTTGTAAATTTAGCCATGTTTAAAATTGTCACTAAATTTATAAAAAGTCTTGTTTTCTGAAAAAAAAAACATGGATAACTTAGAGGCATTTTTAAGAAAAAATGGATAATTATTTATTTAGTGGCATTTTTTTAAAAAATGTTACTAAATTTAAAAATATCCACATTTTCCAAATAATTTGGCTAATTTTGCAATGTTTTTAATAAAGTATGGATAATTTTAAATTTAGTGATGTTTTTAAGAAAATATGGTTGTTTTAGAAAAAATTACCACAGTTCTAAAACATATCCAATTATATATAATTATAATTCTATTAATTTACATATATATATATTCGTTTTTTTATATTTATATACAAATACATTAACATATATTTAAATAGCATCATATTTTTTATTTGCATATAAATATAAACACACACAAATATATATATATATATAAGTATCCCTGGTGCAGGTCAGTAGTAGCATCTCGATGTAAATATATATTTATATACACACACACACCCATATAAACATATATTTATATATAAAAACATATATACATTTTAAATTTAGCCATGATTTTAAGGAAATGTTTCTATTTTAATGATATTTTTACTAGTGCTTTAAAATAAGGATAATTATATATATAGTTAAAATTATATTAATTTAAAATTTTATAAATTAAAATTTATAATTATAATTATATACATGCATATATACTAATTTATATAGATATAAAAATACATTAACGTATATTTAAATATAATAATATATATATATTACATATATATATATACAAACACATATATATTTATATATATACAGAGACACATATATAAATACATACATACATATATATATATATATATATATATATATATATATATTTGTGTATGTGTGCCTATAATCACACACACAAACACAAACATAAAAACACATATATATAAATAAACACACACACACACACACATATATATAGCATAAATATGCATGTATATATAAACATACAGAGACACACACACACAGAGGAATATATATACATATATATAACCATATATTTATTTATTAATATGTCTTGAAGCCTATCCCATATCAGACAATTGATGTGGACAAGGTATCAATGGGTGCTTTTGTTTTATAATACCCAATATTAATAAAAAATATTATATATAATATTAATTTTTTTAATACTAAATACATTATTATATTTATAAATATTAGCCAGTATATTTTTATATCCAAAAATCCATTAGTGTAGATGGTTCTGTCATGCTACACTTCTTGGATAATCCATATTTTGATTCCCAATGGGGAAAGCTCATATGGTTTTGGGGAAGCAGATGAGGTTGAATTGATGTCATGCTGCATGTGGTGGGGGCCCATAGTGGAGAGGTTGTTGGGAAGAGATCACGGTGGGGAGGATGGTGTGACATAAAGCCTAAATAAAAAATTATGATTATAGAAAAAGAACATTTTAAATCCCAAATTTCAAGAAAACCCATCTTAATCAAAAAATGATTATTTAATAACTAATTTACTGATGTTTATTTCATAACTAATTTACAGATATTTCTGAAAAATGTAAATAAATGAGGTTTCACTAATTATAGATGTTTATAAACATTTATAACTAGACATTTATCCATGTTTATTAACAACTCTAATTAGCGACACCTCATTTTGTGACATTTTTTCAAAAATGTCGTTAAACTAGTTAGAATCATTTTACAATATCACTCATGTAAAAAAAATTAAAATACGTTTTTTAGTGTTCCTCAACTATTACTAGAAATTTATAATACTTATCATGAAATAGGAAAAATTCTATGTGTTGGGGGGACCCCTTCATAATAAATCTAATGGTGAATCAGTTCAACAAAAAAAGTTATATACATATGTTAATAATCCAATAGATTCACTAAAAGTATATACAATCATGTTTTTAACTATTTAGTGATAGGTATGAGGTATCAAATGATCACTTTGAGAGTAAAATGAAAGAAGTAACCTCAATCTCAAATCATGTTCTCAATGTAAATAGGTATTAAAATGAATTAGATAGAATAGGTTCACCGTTTAAACTCATTCTGGAAATAGACTTATTTTTTTAATCACTACTAAAAAGGATTCAATAGTTCATTGTGAATTATGAAATGATTGAGTTTAATAAAATTTCACCTCAAATCCTCAATATGTTGAGGATATCAAAGAAAGACATGGTTGGTCTATGATCAAGTTTCATCAACATGGTGAAAATGGGAAAGGCTAAAAAAATTTGATGGAGAGAGAAGAAAATAGGTCATATTGAGTCTGCACTGTAGAATCAAGAAACGAAAAGAATGATAATGCTTTCACTATGGTTAGACTAGCCACTACAAAAAGGAATATTCTAGAATACCTAAAAGGATGTAAGAGACCACTTGGGTAGTCCACATCATATATTAATTATATAAATTTCAATTTTTATATTCTAACAGGTATATTATTAAAAATGTATTTTTTATAAAGGAAGGTTTGAAGATGGAATATTAAATTTTGATTTTAAGTAATATAGTATGGTTTAATTGCACTGATGATTTTTATCCAAGGATTAATTTAATCTATTATTAATTCAAATACAAATTTTTTATTTTTAAATCTCGTTTTTCTCTCTTTAGAGATCTTTTAAACAATCATTCTTCAAAAAATGGGATGGTAGTTTTTCATACAAATGGTTTTTTATTTTTCTTATTATACAACATACTCAAAATGGAGAAAATGATAAAGTATTTTTATTTTGGGATAAATGTTTTTCCTAGAATGTGAGGGAGTATGATTCTATGACAAATAGTGGCATATTTTATAAAGTCTTATTTTCATCAAGTATTCCAAACACATTGAATACTATATATGATATGGAAATGATATTTTATTTGATAAGTTTTCCTATTAAAAGGAAATAAGTGTTATCTCTTAAATAAAAAAGGAGATTATACTTCCTAGGATGATATTCTGTATAGGATATAGTTTTTAAGAGGTTGTTGGGAGTATATTTAGACTTGATAATTTCAGTGTTAATAAATGAAGTATTATAATAGTTAAAGTTTAAATAAAATTTATCTTGATGTCGTAAATGGTTTCATACAAGATAATAATAAATATTTTATAAGTTACAATAGTTTCCATATAAAAAGTGAAACACAACTGGTATCATAATTTTTTTTCATATATTTTTAATTTTATAATGCAAATAGTTACATTAAGTACATGTTTATTTCAATGAAATTTTTAATGGAACGTGTTCCAAAAATGATTATGATATACATAAAAAGTTCTAAGTAGACAAAAGAAGTCATTCACATCATAACATTGGAATTTTTGGTGTTCTGGATTTTGGATATTCTAAAGGACTTGAAAATTTAGAAAATTATTCCTAAGTCACACTATTATTCAAGCTATCTTACTTCATATATTTTACCTACTAAAGATTATATTGAGAGTATTTTATTATATAGGCTAATATAAATGATTAAGAAATTAAATATATATGAAATGATTTAAAAAAACCCTAGAAAGTGTAGTAAACATAAGTCTACTATCTAATTATATCAAATATAATATGTTAGGTAGGATCTTATATAGGGTTTTCTTAAGTATTCTAAAATTATTTTAAGAATATAAAATTTATTATATAAAATGAAATCTTGACTTTATCATTCCCTCATGTTGGTTACATAAATTTATATAAATATATAAATTATAATAAGTGTAATGATAATTGAACTCTAAAAGTATAAATATGAATTATAATTTATCTATGTTCATTATGTATTATTATACATCATGAAGAAATGTTAAGGTTATCATGATTACAATTATAGTATTGTGATATGGAACGTGATCATGAGTACAAAAAAGGGTTTTTTGGCGCTCGATAACCCATAAATTATACCACACAGAGTGTCATATATGATGTATTTAGTATAATAGGCTTCATAATTCATCTTATTGTCCTCAAAATCTATGGTTAGTTAGATACATAGCATGATAAACTTCATACTTTGATTCTTTTTTTATGAAATCCTTGATGATTAACTAATAAAATGGTGTTTGGGTATGTTTTTGATTATTTCAACAATTGAATCTCAATCAAGATTGTATTTTTAATCTCATATGAAAAGTAAGAAATCTAGGCCCTTGATTGAGACAGACTGAAGAAATTTATGACAATACATAGGAATGTATATATGATATGTTTCTCTATTTTGATAAGGGGATAGTTATGTACTCATATGATAAATGAATGAAATGTAATGTATTCATCTACATGGTCAATCTATATTAATATAATCAATAATATAGTATAAGGATATATGGGATTGACATATACCATGTCCCATGGTTACTAAATGTCATGTAGAATGGAAACATATGAAAATAATAGTTTTCATGTGTTGTGGTTGGTAGACACAAGTACAGAGATACATGTAGTTAGTGGAGGTAATTTCACATCCCTATGTATATGGAGTAGCATTGATTATTTTAAAAAGGCTTCTCTTTGTTTAAATTTAAGGATATAGTGTTTTATATCTTTTTCAATGATAAAAAGGAATGTTGGGTCACACTATGCGATTTGATGGATTGGGTTTTAGTTTAACTTGGAGAGAATATCTAAAAGTGCTCTAGAGTTTTATCCAAAAGTGTTTCAGAAGAAATTTTCAAAATATATTATATATGATGTAATACAAGATGAAGTTAATGATAGATTACCAAAAAAGTCTATTGGAATATATCCAAATATTTTTTGTATATAGTTTGATATGTTATCGTATATGATATGGTATAAGTTGAAATGGAAAGAAACTCTTTTTAGGATTTAGTACAAGTGGGATATTGAAATGAATATGTCATAAAATTATAATTATATCAAATAATACAATTAGTAATATTGTATATTATATCACATATATGGGGAAAAGCTTAAAACTGATTCGTAGGTAATATTGTATCTTACACTATAAAGATATCTTAAACATGATATATGGATGTATATTATTTTAAGATATGATCAGTTCATAATGCTAAGTACCAAATGGCTTGATACCTTTAATGCTTACATGACTAACAAAATCATTTGAATGTTCATATATTAATATTAGATACTCCCTACACATAAATTATAATTAATAAGGAATGGGATAATTATTCTAGTGAGTAACATGTGATATAACTATATCCATTACTCACATAATTATAAAACTTTAAGTTAATATATGAACGAGATGCATGGATCATGGAGTTTCCCAATATCCTATATAATTAAGTCTCAGTCATAGGTAATACAATGTTAAAATTTTGAACAACCTTTATCCTGAACACTCCCAAAAAATCTCTCTCTCTACTTTATTTATTTTTGAGAGACCAAAATATCATGAAGGTTGAAGAATCACATGAAAATAACTTGGGAGATTGGGTGCTTCCATTTGATACACCTCTAAGGAATAACCCTTGTATTTTTTTGGTTGTAATCAAAAATGGAAAGAAGGCATCTATAAAATTATTATAGGATGAAAAAATCAAATTATTCATTTTGATATTCATAAGGTTTTAGACTCAGATGCATGGTACTCATTCGTTTCAAGGTTTCCTTTCCCTTTTTCTACATTGATAAATGGTTAATCTATTCTTATAAACATATCAATTATATCACTCCTCAAGATATACCAATTCAAGAAATATAACTTGTCTTTCTATATGGATATCATAATATATGATATCCCTCTATCATACTGTATGATATAGGATAACATGTATCACATACACATTATGCCTTAGGGAATATCTCTGTTGACACAGAACTCTTATATGCATGAGATGAAAATTATTAGAAGTACCATAAAAATTTTAAACAAAAGTATACAGCCATCATAATATACATAATTTGTATACACTAAGAGGGTTTGTAAGTTGTAGTTTTTGAAAAATATGTCTTTAAAGTTTTCTAAAAACTATTAACAATAACCAAAACTTCATTTCTCTATCCAATCCATTTTGGACATATAATTACTCCAAATTCCACCATGAACAATGATCTATTTTATAAGAAAAATATTTTTTATTGTTATACCACAAACCATATCGGTTTAAAACGTTATAAATTTTGTTTTTCTATTGTGGAAATGTTATTATAATAAAACGTGGAAGTTTTTTTCTTGAAACCATGATGTAAAGATGTTAAAAAATGAGACTTTATTTTATGATAAGAAAATAATATCTATTTTTTTAAATACCTATTGTTTTTTCAGGAAATTTTTATAAACCATAATGTGATTTTATAAACAATGTTATTTTTTGAAAAAAAAATTGTAAAAACTAAAATGGTTTTATAACTACGTTCATGGTTCTATAAAACAGAAAAATTATCTTTTTATTTTTTATCTTCAACTTTTCAATTCTTAACTAGTAATATAATTAATATTATTAATATATATTAATATAATTAATACACTAAATGATAAATAATATGATTAATAATAATTTTAATTATATTTTTTTATTTTTTAAATGTATTCATTATATAATGAGTTATTAATTATTATATTTTTGTTAATTATAGAAAAAATACATTTGATGTTTTTTTATTGATATTATTGAAAATTAGTTTTTGAATTTGTTTGGAAGTCACCTAAAATTACTTCCATAATCTTTAGGGGGTTTGAAGATTCATTAAGTTGCTGGAAGGAATTCTTCTAACATGATAGTGACCAAACCACAAGATCTCCGGTTGTTTTGTTCTTGGGATTTTATAAGGTTTAATACATTACCATTTTGAGGTGAATAATAGTGAGTGTCATGAAAGGATTGTTCATTCCAGAAAGGATATAAAGGATAATTTTACTGTATTAGGAAACTTAGGTAGCTCCATTTTATGGTATGGGGGCTTCGATTCAACTTCTCAGTATGTAGGGATTTGTGGTTTTATTATTGAAGTGCTTATGCTGTGAAGAGAAGGACCACATCACAAATGGTGTTGGGATAAATTTCTATAGATATGAATTTTTGAAGAGTCCCACGATTTAGTGACAATCCATGCTATATTACTATCTATCAACACTCCTGATACACCATAAAATGGAATCCACACCAAAACAAATAAACAAATGAAGTTATATTGTTAGAGTGATTTGAAGGTATCCAAACTGTAGATAATGGATTGTATCATAGCTACTTTAGAGATCTAGGGAGATTAGGAGAATAATTTCTAGGTCATGGGTAGGTTTTAGAAAATATATCCAATGATTTTTTGGATTTTTTAATTGATTGATCATCACAACATAGAAGGAATACCATGGCATAGGATTATTGAAGCTGAGATTCACCACTTATAGTGATGGGTTCCACTACATGGAGAGGGTGTTTTCCAATTACATCTATAATTCATGATTAATTGAATAACATGGATTTCCAATGTTTGACTCTATATTATTTAAAAATTATAATCTTCTTAAAATATGTGGTACACCTGGAATGATCATAGAGTATTCTAAAAGGGAGAATCAATCATAATTATTGTATTAAGGGTTAATTCCTATGGAGAATATAATAACTACATATATAAGTTCTGAATAGATTATTGAATGGAGGGGATTTATAGAATCACTAAAAAGGAGATACAATTAATTCCAGGCCTATAGTGTAAATGATAATAAGAAGAGTATTATGGGGGACTTCTTGCTGAATGATTTGTACAATTATTTTAATCAAATAAGGTAGAGAAATTTGAGACACCTTTATTGTTATTACATAATTTATGATTTTGAATATTTAATATTTAATACCATTAAACATGAAGGATTAATGATTTCCGAAAGAAATTTAGATCAATGTGTTACTTAAATTTTGAGGGTTGTCAACTGGGAGGGTCAATGTAACCGCTCTGAAATTATAAAAAATATGTGATCTTTAGTGTTTCATGTGCATTGGTTAAATTACATTACATTCTTCTTTGAATATCCTAGTTAGGTTTAACCATATAGAATATTATATATCAGTTTATTACTACTTAATTACTTTATATAAATCCGGGGGAGGTAGATATATGATACTAATTACAAAAAAATAAAGTTCATTGGCAAGGAATAATTCAAAATTATCATACCTAGATTCACCCCCAGGGTATTATCCTTGTTTAGATATAACAAGAGGTATCAAAGATTAAGGTTTGTGAAAGATATATATATATATCACTAATAAGTTATAGTAGTACTTCATAATCACTAGGGAATCCCTATATTTCATGCTATAAGTTTCTAACTATGTAAAAATAGAATACAAATTTACATTAATTCATTAGGGGTAGATATGCATATGACCATTGTACATTTATTAATTTCCAGTATGGGGTGTGGAGAAAAATAAGATATAGATCACATGGAATTAGATATTTTCAACATGTAAATTAATGATCTATTGGGATATTTATCCAAAAATATCTTTATAAAGGTGAGGTTATGAAAAACTCTAATTCTATATGGGAGAAACTTATAAATATTTATGAATGTGATTAAAAATTTTGAGAAGACAAACTATAGGAGTCGGGGAATAATTATGAGTATTTAACAATTATCTTTAATGAAACAATTGATACATTATTTAATCAGGTGAAAATTATTATAAAAGACATGTGTGGAATTAGATAAATCATTTATGATATAAAAAAGATTAAAAATATCTCTTAGAAGATTATTATATCATTTTAATAAAAATATATTAGTACATAAAGATAAATATATAAAATAGGTAATATTGGATAGCCTATATAACACTCTCATTGCATATGAGATGAGGAAAATTATAATGATTCAATGTCAAAGAGTAATTATTAAGAGTAATAATTCAAAGCAGTGAAGAAAATTTCATATATGTAAGTTCCATGTGAAGAAAAAAATAATTAAATAATATATTTTCTCTCAAGAAATACTATGAGAGGAAAATGTAAATTTAAAGAAATATATCCAATTACTATATTTTGGTGTGGAAAAGTTGATAACCTCTTTCCTAGACTTCCTAAAACGTTTCTGGGAAATGATGAAGGTGATGTTCCTATAAAGAAGGTGACAAAGGATGTAAAATAGAAGTATAATTCCAAAAAAAAATCATTAAGATGAAAAACTTACATTTAAATGAAGATGAAATATTATAGGGAAAAAGTTTCTGGATGTATATGACTATTGAGACCTTAGTAAAGAATTAATTGTGGTTTTTATAGATAATATACCATTATATGACATTTAAAAATAATATTCTGATATCAAGGGAAGGGATGACCTCAAAGTTGAACTTGGGGCCGCTATTTAATGAACTAAAATTTTTAGGGCTTATGTGAAAAAGGAAAATATAGTAGTACAGGACTCAAAACTCTATATAAAAAATAATAGGAGAAGTCAGAATTGATAGAGAATTTTGAATGACATAAAACCAAAAATTATGGAAACTTGAGAATGGATTTTAGTTTTAGCCCAATATTGAATAAAAGACTTGTATTATCAATGGTCTGGAAAACATAGTAAAATAATGGGTTTAAATAATATCATAACTTCAAGGTGAATTCATGATGTTGTGAATAAAGTTTTATGATCACGAAAAAATTCTGAATCAGATAAATAAAATGGAAATCTTGAGTGCACTGGCATCTAATGAAACTAATCAAGTTGTAAGTTGATCTTCTAAAAATATTTTGGATTTTACACAAGTGTATTGATTCGATGAAAAATATAGAAACTCATACTTTTCAAACAAAAATATTATATATTATTATATGAATATTCAATACATAACATTATAACATATGCCCACATCATAGAGTTTTATTGTATTTGTAAAAATGGATACATAAAAATTGGATCATAAGATATATACATCATCTCCTACAAAATTATACATAACTATAACCCTTTATAGAAATTTCATATTTAAAACCTTTCTTCAAAACCTAGGTAACTGAATTATAAGAAAGCATGAGATCTGATTCTCATTAAGGGTAAAAAAAATGGAAATTTCAATGACTAATTAAACATAATATGAGCATAACACAATGTGAACATTAGATTAACATTTAAAAACTATTCAATTTTTATCAAATATCATAATATTTAGTCACGGCATAAATTTTGGTAGTCCATAAGACATAAATCGTAAAGGAATCAAAGAATATGATCCATGAGAGCATAATATTTAAATAATACATACATTTATGTTATACACATAAGCATAGAAAATAATTTCATTAATCAAGGTTCACATGCAAGATTATTGTATTGGATTGGGTTCACTCCCCATTAAATCAAATCCACAGTCAAGGTCCACTACCAAGATTATCATATTGAATAGATTCCCTTACTGAACTTGGACCAATCCCCATTCCAGTCATTATTATATCATGAGATATCCATGTTTACCCAATACATTTGGGGGATATATAATTCCAACCTCATCCATTGAAGAATCATAATATATTTTTATGTTTTCAAAAAGATCATTAAATAATAAATATATATTTTAACCTAATTCAAATAAATGGTTTTAAAAAGAATTTTAACATTTCATCATTGAAAACCTGATAGAAAATATATAGCTTTCATAAACATCTCATTATTTTAATAATAGCCCATATAGAGAAATAATAATGATGTAATCCTTGGATCACATCCCCTATAAATCATAAGTACAATAAATGGATGTTATCATAAATGAAAATTCCTTTAAAGCATCACTAGGAATATTTCTTGAGGAAAATACTGTTTTTCATTTTGAAATAAATTAATGTAAAAATAAAAATTCCCAAATTATAAAGGAAAACATTTTCTCTAAAAATAACCGTAGAAACTTATAAAGAAATATTCAAGTCATTTATTGGGCATGACATCATGAAATTTTGTTCATGTCATATACCTAAAAATAATTATTCTTTTCACATTTTTAATAAAAGTACCTTATTAAGAAAATGATAAAAAAATTCATCTAATAAAATTTTAAGAAAAATTAAAACCTTTGTAAAAATTACTTTAAAAACATAGTAGGATATTAAAAACCCTCTTTAAAATAGTTTTAGAAAGTACATATATGGAATAAAAAATATTTTGATAGAAGGGATAAATAATATTAATTTACATGAAAATGATCTTTCACTCACTTGAGCATTTAAATAGAGGAAAATGAACATACAAAAATAAATATAAAAAAAACATATGAGATTAAAATTAATGATATTACTGAGAGGTATATCGTGAAGTTTCATTATCTGAAAATTAATCATAAAAAATCTTGATAAAGAATGAGATTGTAACTTAAATCTGGTACCTCAAGTTATACTTGCTTAGAAGGTGATCTAACCTCCTGTATAATAGATTTAAATTCAATATAATTAAATAAATTAATAATTTACACAGTTAGAATATAATATATGATCAAATAATAACATTTCAACACCAATTTATTAATAATACTTTATTAAGATTATCATTTTGTGTTGATAATTGTTTCATTTTTCAAGGATGATTTGGTTATGCACTTATAATCCTTGTGATTTAATCATAGATCAATCAAATATAGAATTTTGAACATTATATAAATATTATATATATTCATCATATATATATATATCATCATCTATAAATTTTATAGATATAAAAATAAATTACACCTTTCATGGAGATAGTGAGTTGTATGTACGCATTAACATTTATTCCATTTTTTCACCTGTGAAACAAAACAAAGGTATATAATAATTAAAATTCAAAAAATAATTATCATATCAAATATAGCATAAATATTTTCATTAAAATTAACCTCATTACCATCCATGTAATTTGAAATGAAATAATAATCACATCACTTCATGGAGGTGGTAGTCCACACATATGTGTGAGCGACGTTATTATTTTCCAATAGATGAGAAGTTAGGATAGTTGACATGAAATAATAATTCAAGATGGATAATTATATTTTTAAATAATATATAAACACTAAATTCATCATATTAACCATCAATGAAATATGGTTATGGAAAATGAATGGTATCGCAATGTAGAGAAGGTTGTCCACACATACGCATTAGAGATAATTTCACTTCCCAATTGATTAAATATAGGGTGGATAATGGTTTTTACATAATGATAGTAATATTTTAGTAAGTTGTGTATACTAAAGTTATTATTTTATTATTAATACTAAATATTTATAGGATTTATAAGAATAAATAATTTAAAAGAGGTCGGGTAAGACGATTAGATCCTCTTTGGTAGGCCACCTTTAGATCACTTAATAAGGACCCTTGGAATGTTATTTTAAGAAGAATATAAGCTATAATTTGAGTATATTGGATTTTATAATAGAAATGGGAAGTTTATTTTAATTTCCTGGTTTCGAAAGCCACCTAGAGGTGCCCCATACCCGGTTAGTCACATGGCCTCAAGAGCATTTCCCCGCACGCCAGAGGCTGCCGACTAGCAGTGAGGGCTTTAGTGTGATAGTGGAGAAACTATTCCCTCATTGGAAGATTACATAGTGGAAGTAACAACACACAATAGTGGAAGTAGTAAATATCCAACAACAGTAAACATCAGAAGCCTAGAATAATAGAAAAATGGATCACATATATATATAAAATGATGCATGATACATATGTCTAGGTAAGCAGCCAAACAAGTCACAATGCTGGAAATACAAACAGTGCTAAACCAAAGTACAAAAGAAAAAGATAAACATATCCTTATCATCGCAAGTCTATGCTTGGTACCATGCTCTCTAGCTCCACAAAAAGTCAAGTACCTAAAGTATAAGGGTGATTACCCTTATCTATACCTGCAGCACTATAATCTATTTAGGCCCAAAAGCATGACCCAAACTGGGTTTGAGACTAAATCCGAGTAGGCAACCACCTGAAGATCTGTTCCTAACATTCAATGAATATATAGAAGGTAAAAGTACAAAAAACAGTAAATATTAAGGTACTCAGCTGTAAACAAACCACAGTTACAATATCAAGCAAGAGCTAAACAAACAAATAAACCCCAAATAGGTAACCCTCTAGGACGTACTCATAACCATCCCCTCTAGTCCTACCTAAGAAGGACAAGAAACCATCTGGGTACTGCACTCATCCTAACCCCTCTGGTTTAGTCCTAATAATTTTTAAAGACTCTTTGAGGAAGAAATCATGGTCAATTCCCTTTATAGTCTAAGGTAGTCAAGGACTCTCTATGGAAGCTCACTCGGTCAATTCCCCTTATAGCCCAGGTCATTCAAGGACTCTCTGAGGAAGCTCACTTGGTCAATTCCCCTTATAGTCTAGAGTAATCAAGGTAATTTATAATAAAACAAAGAATCTCTGACAAAGCTTGCATGGTCAATTCCCATTATAGTTTAAAGTGCTCAAATACTCTTTGAGGAAGCATGCTCGGTCAATTCCACTTATAGCCTACTACACCAGGTTCTGATGGCCCTGTGTAGGTCAACGTGCATATCAATGCAATATGGACAAAGTAAACCTATAGAACTACTTGTCTAACCAGGCTACATCATATCAAGTATGCCAGAATACAAACTCTCAATCCTACAGCAATAGGCATGGAAAACAGGAAAGGTGGTCAAACTAGCTAAACAGGACCAAACGGTCGTAAATAGAACATTCATGGGAAATGCATCCAAAGCATAGCAATCAACCCTATTCATATCCAAATAACCTCTACACAAACATGCGAGCATGGAAGGAAATCAACAGGGGTAAAACGATAAACACTCAATACCTCGTTCAAGTTTATTGGTGGAATTTCACATAATACTCAAAGAATTTGAACAGAAAGGCACAAACCACTTCCCTAGGTTTTAGGAGATCGCTATATGTGAACCTTGAAGATTTAATCTCCTTAGAACGGTGAATATCTACAAAAATGTCTAAAATGTTCAACCTAAGATATCTCATGAGAGTGGATAAATTAGAAGATGGTGCTCTAGGAGAAGAGATAACTCATCGATGTGATTCCAAAGCAACCGACGGTGTTTGATTTGGAGTACATATGCATACTCGGGGGTTCATCAAAGGTCTAGAGCTATATATTGCTCTCAGTCGAACAAGACCTAAAAGAAGAGCGTTCTGGTGATCAGACGCGACCCTGGTGCATTTAATGAAAAAAAGTACACGGCATGTACTTTTTAAGTACACGGTGTGTACTCTCCATTTCTGTACTCTAATTTAAGTGGCCTCCAAACCACCCCCACACGGCCCTGTGTGTAGCAACTACATGGCCATCACACGGCCTCTACTCATAAATTACACAGCGGGTACTCTGAAAATTTCCAGAATTCCCTCTTTCTCTCAAAAAACAACCAGAAAAGGAAAAATATACCTGAAAAGAAGATCTGGGTTCTTACAGTTTTTTTGAGAAATATTTCTCAATTATTTCTAAAGAAAATATAGGTGTTCTCTTTTATAAGGGACGGAAAGGTCACACTTGGAATTTCTTATATGATTTAAATATATTTAATGATTTTATCAAGTATAATGATTTAAAATATAAATTGATTAAAATAAAAATGATATGGTTGACATATCATTAGTAAATGAAATTTATATTGGTTTTGGTTTCATTTTAAATCATATCATTTGGTTTAAACCATTCATTAACTAATTTTAACCGTAACAATAATAATGAGTATTTTAATATTAAAGTGTTATAATTTTACTCATAAGAACAAAAATTTCTCATCAATTGATAAGGGATTTCTTTTATGACTATTCTCATAATAATTTTTCTATTTGAATATATGTAATATTTTTAAATAATTTAATAAAATATTATTTTTAATAAGATATAATTAATGAAATTTTTGACATAATTCATTTACTTTTACATTAAATTAATCAAGATAGATATGGAATTAGAATTTAAACCCTTTAAAGATCCCTAATATTTTATTTTTACCAAAAAATTATTGTAATACAATAATTCACCCAAATTGTATTAATTTTTAAAAATTTAAAATCATTTATTTTCTTTTTCTATAAATTTAATAAATATTGTGTCGATGTTGTGTAAGCATTTAGGATAATTATTCAATCAATAAAATCTATAAATGAACTGTTGTGATAAAAACATTAAATAGTATTTCACATAAAAATGTGTATCTAATATTTTCCTCTTTTATCCTTATAATAAAAATTGAAATCTCTTAATGTCAAGAGGGTGACATTTTTCAATTATTCTTTTCTTAAAATAATATAAAGAAAAATGTAACTGTGTGGAAATATTTTTTATACTTAGATTCGAATAGTTAAACTCCACTCATTAAATCGAATAATGGAAAGTGTTATAGAAATTCTAAAGCGTTATCCCAAATTTTGAACATGGTTTTACCCATTTTACCCATACCAAGGTAACAAAAAATTAATTAGGTTACTATTCACAATGACCAAAAATAATAGGGCCAGATTTACAAAATTTGAACCTCCTAATTCAAAATATGGGTTTAATTTTTTAGTATTAACCTCATAAAATTGGAAGAAATTGATTTTACAGTAATTTTGAAAATACAAAAATACGATTTTTAGATAAATGCATATTTGAATATAAAAATAAATTTATTCTTAATCCATTCCTAATAAAAACCTTTAGATGAATATAAAAATATTTTATTGAATATTATATGTTTTTATTTCATTAAAATAATCCATCAATATATATTAATATAATTTATTTAAATAAAAATACATTGTGCACAAAATAAAGGTTTTTCGAAAAATATTCATAATTTACCTTCAAAACACTTTTATTTTCATTTCTAACCATTTGATGACCAATGAATTTATTTTATACATACGTAAAAAATATTGTTTAAAATTTTAGTTAGATGAATTCATAAACTTCAATCTAATATATAGGTGATTACTTTCAAATTAAATAATATTTCAATACTATATCATGTTTTTTAAACTAGGTGATTCATGTAATATAAGATATTGAATAAATAAAATTTATTTTAAGAGAAATGTATCCTAAAATCTTGTGGTGTAATATTCTACCACAATTAGACCAATTTTTTCCACAAAAGTTTATCACTCTAATAAAAACAAATGAGGATATCTCTATTTCATCACGTCCTTAGGTTCCCAAGATGCTTCTTCAAATTTATAGTTCATCTAAGAAACTGTAACCAGGTGAGTAGTGTTAACATATAAAATATTATTTTTATGATCCAAAATTTATACTAGTTTTCCTTTATTAGAATGAGTATATTCCAATAGTACAACCTATAAGTTATGTATATCTAAAGGGTAAAGAATCTACTTCCTCAAGATAGATACATGAAACACATCATGAACTTGATAAATCTTAAGTGGAAGTGTCAAGATAAAAGCTAAGTTCCCTACTGGATAAAAATTCTTTAAGGGGATAATAGACCTACGGATCATCTTTACCTTATTTCTAAATCTCATAACATTTTTATATAGTTAAATTCCAAGAAATACATTATCACTAACTTTGAATTCCATATTTCACTAAAACTTTCCATCATAATTTTTTTTTCAACTCTTAGTTTCCTTAATATACTGGTAAATGGATCTAAAATTATATTAAATTACCTAATCTAGCTAATGTCCCAAATAATTTATCCCTACAACATCATCACAAAACATTAGAGTTCTACACTTCTTTCAACAGAGGGATTCATACGGAACCATTTAAATGCTAGATTGAAAGCTAATGTTGTAATAAAACTAAACTAAAGGATGGTATTGATCCCAACCACATTTAAAACCCATTGAATAAGGTCTCATAATATCCTCTATGGATTTAATGTTTCACTTAAACTAATCATATATCTAATGATGATAAGTAATATTAAATCACAAATGTGAATCTAGAGCTTACTGAAGACTTCACCAAAACTTTAAGGAAAACATCAGATCCCGATGAAATATAATAGAATTTGGTACTCCATAAAATTTTACAACTTTATTAATGAATATTATTGAAATATAATCAAGATAGAAACCATCTCTAGTTTCAATTAATTGTGTTGACTTCACAGGGTGATCGACCACAACCAAAATATCATTATAGACATTATATATTTTGGGGAGTTTGAAAACTAAATCCATGGTGTTGTTTTCCCATTTACATTCAATTTTGTGTAATGGTTGTAAAATCCCATTAGGATTATACCTCTCATACTTACCATTATGACATACCAAGTACTGAAATACATATTATACAATATATATTTTCATTTTTCCCTACCAAAAATACTCATTAATATCTCAAAATATCTTCATATTTCAATGATGAAAATAAAATCATGAACTATGACATTTATCCAATAGCTCTTTCTTCAAATATAGTATGTATGGGAAACATACACATTTATTGAACCTTATCATTCCATTACAATCAAGGTTCAACTTTGGAAAATTTCACACATTCTTTTACAGCTCTATATCTTATCTCAATGCCGCTTTAATCTTTACTTTGGTAGATGGTCGAACACCCATTTGAGAAAGATAATACTTCTCCCATTATTTAAAGATGTCTAGATACATCATTTTCATGTATAAAAATATTGGATATTTTTTTATCCTCATCATAGATAATCTTACATGATACTTTTGATAGTAATAATCTTTCACATTGTTCACTTTCCCATGGTAGTAATGTATTGAGTTGTCATAATCTTTAATCGACTCTAACCATATTATTTGGTACATATTTAGATATTTCTGATTGAATACATACTTTAAATTTTTATGATTTTTATATATATCACACCTTTATCCATAAATATAATTCCTCCACATATTTAAATAGTTTATTCGATGGATAACTCAAAATCAGGATTTGGATGATTTTTCTCATGAACTTTCAATTATTATGAGGAATAAGTTATCACAATATCATTATATATGAGGACACGTCCCATTACCTTCCTGTATGCATCACTAAATATCTCAAATATTTTTACGTTATTGGGTAGTGTCAGCACAAATTCACTAACTAATCTTATCTTCAATTCCATGAATTTTTTTTAAAATTAATATATCCAAAGAAACATATATCCCTTTTGAGTTAACCTGGTGAATAGATTAAACATCCATCAGAAATTCTTTAAAAAACTTTGATAATATTTATCTAACCCAAGAAAACTATGGATATCAATCACAGAATTTATCTTCGTAAATGATCAATAACTTCCCTATTTTATGGGTCTATAGATATTCCTTTTTACATTATGTGATCCTAAAATGAAACTTTTTATATCCAAAATTCAGACTTGGTAAATTTTTCATACAAATTCCCATTTATTAAGGTCTCTAATAAAATACTTATGTGATATTAATATTATTCCTTGATTTTGGAATATATAATAACATTGTCTATAAATTATACCATAAAATGATCTGGGTAATATCTAAAGACATTATTCATTAAATCCCAAAATATAGTGGGAGAATTAGTAAGACCAAATGTAATGAATATAAATTCATAGTGTCTATACCACATATGGAATTTTTATCTTGGGTATAACTTCTTGTTTGAATGTTAATTAATAGTATCTATTTCATATATCAATCACTGAAAAATATTGATCTCCTTGCAATTGATCAAAAAAATCATAAATATGATGCAGAGGATACTTATTCTTGATTTTGATATTTTTCAACACCCAATAATAAATCCAGAGTTGTATTGATCTATATTTGTTATTAAAAAAGATAGGTGATTAAATTGGAAGAATGAATCCCTTGTCTATATTATCTTATATTTTATTCTTTAAATCAACCAACTAAATTAGGGCCATTAAATATGGATTCTTTTAAATAGTTATAACATTAAGAATTATTTATATTGATAACTCAAACTCACGATTTGGAGAAAGTCTAGGAAAATATTTTAGAAATTCATCAAAAATTTCTTATATAATTGTATTCTCTCTGATGTTTAGATTCTCTCAAACCATATAACATGAAAACCACTTTTGAATAGGATTCAATATCTAAATCATGGATGTAATTTGCATTGGAATATCATATTTATCATATCATTTATAGACAATCATAGGTTGGTTTGAAATATCAAATGTTACTTTCCTTCCATAGTAATTAATATTAAATTTAACTAAATACGTCAAATAAATTCGCAAAATAACCTCAAATTATACTATAAAAAAACAATGTGATTTTCATGAATCAAATTCTCACAAACTTCTATTGGAGAGGACCAATAAAATTTTTATGTGATCATCATACCATTAAGATTTTATACTACAAACTTCATGTCTAATTATTGATGTGGTGACCTGATACCATTAGAAAATTATTTAGATATAAAAGAGCAAGAAGATGTAGAATGGAATAAGGTATTAGTAAATCTAGAGTGGATATTAAGTGCAACTTTGACCAATTTTTTATCATACGCCTCATCGGAAATTGTGATAACATGATGTGTCACTTTATATATGGTCTTAAGAGTTTGATGACATCAATAATCATCACTAACATTAATATTTTAACATTGGTTATAATAATTCCCAAACTCTTTTATTTTCAAACACTAAATCATTGGTGGTTCATTCTATGGTTCTTCTTCTCAATCATTAGCTAAATTATTCTTCTTTCCACTTTAGAATTCAATTCCTCAATGATTATACATTCCATACAAAAAACATTTACTATCCACTTTAAGACAATTTACTCCATGTTTCCTTCCACACATTGATCATAAATAAAATATCATACTTTTTTCTCAGTGATATTTATTATTAGAATTAATTTTGAATCCTAACATACTTTTCTTATAAAAACCCTATGATTTTTTGGTAACCCTAATATACATATCCACATTGATAGAACTTAGAACTATTTATTAATATCTACCAAAATTTTTCATAGATAATACACTTTGAAGAATTTTTTTAAGACACTAAAGATTCAATTAACCTTACTTTCAATTTAGATGATAATACTTGAATCATACCTGAAAAGTCTAAAAATATTTGCCTCATAGGTACTAATAGATTCATTATTTTTTTCCTTTATCTTAAAAAATTCCCTATCCATTTCCATATGAAAAATAATAAAACAATACTCATATAAAAATAAATCCTAAACTCATCCCACACCATGAATTCAATTTATTTCCATTGCCTCATGTTCTGGATAAAATCTCTCCATTGATATTTTTATCCTTCCAAACAATAAACATCGAAAATAAATTTTTCTTGTTCATAACACTTGAGAATGGAAAATAAATTTTTAGTGGTGTGGTTCCATTTCTCATCAAGTAGTGGATCAGTGGACCAGCTAAAATATATTGTATTTTTCCTCATGAAGGAATCAACGTAACATTTTTACCTAATTTGAAAATTTAGAAGCTCAGTATGATTCATATCTTGAAAAATATTCATAAGCATGTCAACAAGATTTTTTAATCTAAATCCCAAAAAAATTGGTTTCATAGGAGAAAAATCATTGTATTTTCCATCACATTCAACCTTAACATAGTTCCTTGAGGTTCCTTCTAATGATTAAACCAAAATTCATAGTGTGGGAAATAATAATCACAGTCTAATAACACATGATCCCTAACATACAAAAACATTAGGATGTTATCTTATACATCAAATTATCCCTCACATTATCACTAAATTTCTATCATCCAAGTTTCTAAAGTTAACTAACCCTTACTCTAATAAGAACTTTAGTAAACCATAATTTTAATACATAAATATTAAATATTATTATATGAATATTGATTACATAGCATTATGATCTATACTAGAGTCGTATAGGTTTAGTATCATAGTAAACTTGGGACATAAATAACTTCTTTCATAAGAGATCTATATCACCTCACCACGAATTTCTTCATAACTAAAACCCTTTTTAGACATATCATACTTAAAATATTTCTTCACAACCTAGGTAAATAAAACCAAATAATGGGAGAGATTAGATGCTCAGTAAGGGTAAACAAGTGAGATTCCAATGATCGCTTAAACATAACATAAGAATAATGGTATTATAAAATAATGTTAACATTTGAAAATGATACCATATATATGAAATATCATAATATTTAGTGATTTCATAAATATTGATAGTTGATAAGACAAGAATCGTAAAGGAATTAAAGAACATGATCTATAAGAGGATCACATTGACATAAGATAAATGTTTTTGGCATAGATTTAAGTGTATAAAATCATTTCCTTGGTCAAGGATCACTTCCAATACTATCATAGAATGTTGGGTTCACACCCTATTCCATCATATCCTTAGTAATGGTTCACTCCCAAGATTGTAATAGTGGACATAGTCCCTTAATAAACTAGGATAACTCCCCATTATAGTCTTTATTATCTCAAGTGAAATATATATTTACCCAATGAATTAGAGGGATAAATAATTCCAATCCCACCTGTCACACAATCCTAATATATTCATATGTGTTACATAGACTTTATAACAAACCAACCTGAACTAACTTGACCGGTCACCCATGTTATCCCATAACAGGATGAGGTAAAACAAAGATAATAAAACAAGTCTTGTATATAAGGAAAAAAATATACAATTAGAGTAAAAAGGGAAACCAATGAGTGATAAAACATAACCAACATGATAAACCAAAAAGTATGAAAAGTATAGATGAACTAGTATCCATGTGACCAATCATCACCTCCAAACCATCCCCAAACTGAAACAGAAACGTAAAGAGAATACAACATGCTATATAATTTCCGAACCATTATGATTTTCCTACAAAGAATATTCTATATCTGAACAAAGGAAAGAAGTAGGTTGTGAGAATAGATACTAGTAGGAAACCACTGACAAATCTATACAAGTTATAATATTGATAACGCACAAGTTCAAACTTAAAAAATATTTTTACAAGAATTTTTTAAAATAAAAACAATATGAAAAATTTTCTCAAACAATCCTTGAATTTTCAAAAAAAATATCAGTTTTTTCAAATACAGAAACATTCTAGTTATAAGAAAAAATAGTTAAACATACCAAAATATAAATATACATGTGAGACAACCTCAATGAATGAATATATCATGCAATAAACAACTAGAAACAACAACTCACCTTGTAGTCAGGATCTATTCTATGGGTAAATACAAATTGGACACTCATGAGCTTAAAAATTCATAAGTTTTTATCCAAATAATGTTCATTCCTTCCACAATCCATCGATATATAAGAGGTTTCCCCATGTGGTTTCACAAACACTAAAGCTACCCATGTATCCTTCTCGACTCACCTGTGGTTCCCACATTGCAATGTTTTTCATTTTTTATTTTAAAAACCATACTCACATTTTTATAAAACATTTCAAATACAAGAAAATATAATTTAGGGTTTGAAAATCCATTATTTCATTTCAAATTAAGGAAATTATTTTTTGAAGGTAAAAAACCCTTTTAAACACAAACTCGTGCCCTTTTCAAATTTCAACACTATCAATTCCATTTTAAATCTTAATAAATCAATAATAACAATAAGAAAATCAAGAAATTAGAACACTTGAACATATCCACCTACCTCGCAAATGTTGAAAACCTATCCTCCTTTGATAAAGGGGTTTTGAAACCACAAGATAAGACATTAGAAGACAACACATGAAAAGATATAGAAAATTATTATTAGAAAATAAAATCTGATTACCAATCCCTACCAAAAATAGTTTCATATCTATAGGAGAGAGTGAATATGGGAGGAAGGATTACCCGAAGTGATGATATTATAAGTCCTGCTGATCAATCTCTGAACAAATTTATTCATAGGGAAAGGATTCGCACAAAAATGCCTTGGGTAAGAGCTCTGGCTGAGAGGAGAAGGCTAAAAAATATAATGAATCCTCAATAACTAACATGTCGCCTTAAAATGTACAACTAGGGGACTTACATAATGTGTAATACATTACATGTCACAAATTTATCCCTTTTTAATTTAAGCTGAAAAATGTTTCACCTTTTAATTAAAAACTAATTTTTCACATTACATGTGGTGAACCCTTAAAAAATGTATACTACTTTCATGTAGTGTAATCAATTCACATGATCTATTTGGTATGTAATACACATCATGTAATCCCATTGCACATTTTGTAACTACCCAAAAGTAGTATAAATTGTAGGTTAATGCTGAAGAGTCCAAAAAATCACTAAATTCACCATTATAGGTATCCTACCAATTCTATATTCTGAAATAATCATCCAATGAAAAATAAAACCAAAAGAAAATATTTAAACAAACCTGAAAAAGGGAAACAGAGCATTAAATTCTCCCCAATATAAATTCCTTATATCCCAATAAAGTACTCAAGATCATGGATCTGAATAATAGAAGCCCAATACTACCTCATCAGTGGGTTATGCTCCCATGTCTCATGGGGATCCAACCTGCACTTCCACAGAACCCATAGTAAGGGAATAATTTTTCCATAAAGTACCTTATCATATTGATCAATAATATGAATTAGCATCCTAAACTAAGTGGTATCAGTGTCAACATCAACATCATCCCATATAATCCCATGGAAAGGATCTCATAAATACCTCTTAAACTAGGAAACATGAAACACATTGTGAATATAAGTCAAGTCATATTATAAAAGAAACCGATAGTCCACCCTCCATAATTGCTCAATGATCTCAAAGGTGCATAAAAACCTTGATGCCAACTTACCCTACTTACCTAACCAAATATTCCCTAAGAAATGTGAAAAATTGAAGAAAACCTAACCACCAACCTCAAACCCCAGTACCCAGTGAAAATGGCCCACATAAGTTTTCTGATGAATATATTCCATGAAAAAATGTCTATGGATGAACTGCACCATCTCTGTCTTCATCATAATCAATCATGTCCCTACCAAGGACTGTGGTCCCAACTTTTCCTAGAAAAAAGTAGATCTACATGGCCACCCATAAAAATCCTCAAAGTTCGCTATCCTTATCTAAGATAGATAAATATTTTTATTGTAAAAATCAACCGAAGAAAAATGGTGATCCCAGTATCCACAAAAATCAAGCACACATTCCCATAGCATACCCTCAAGAACCTATATATCCCTCTCTGTCTATCCATATATCTTTGGATTATAGTCTATTCTCAATTAAAACAAGGAACCCAGTGCCTCCAACAGACCATTCCATAATCTGGATATGAACCTCAAGTCCCTATCATAAAGATCTGTGGAGGGATTTTCATGAAACCACACAATATATTGAACCTAGAAGTCCCCAAATGACTTATATCATTTCGTTTATTGGTAAGAAATGAATTTATTTAGTGATTCTATCAATAGTCACCCAAATATCATCTTTCACACTAGTATTTTTTGTTAAACCTATGAAAAATTCCCTGTAAATCTCATCACACTTCCATATTAAAATGTTTAAAGTCTAAAAAAACTTACTGGTCTCTGGTGTCATGCCTTAACTCTTTGACAAGTGAGACACCATGACACAAAATTTGCAAATGACCACCTAATTCTCAGAAACCAATATTGAAATCTCAAATCATGGTACATATTTATAGCCCCATGGTGAGTAGTCCAATATAATTGGTGTCCATTTTATAAAAAATCATATCTCAGAGAAAAAGGAACATCCTACCTTCTACCAAAGCACAAATCTCTGCAGTAAGACTGACAACACTCACAAGCGGTCTCCACACTATTTATGATTTCTCCTAAGAATTTTCTCTCAGTGTCAATCACCCGCTCAAGAGATACTCACTCATAAAAATATGATTCAACCTTTATTGAAAAAAGTAAACTTGTCCACCAACCACATTCACTCCCAACCTCATCTCAATAAACAAACTCATTAGAGACCGTTGCTCAACCGATTCCATACCGACTTACGTCAGTAATTATCTACTCAATGTATCGATAACCACATTTTCTTTACTAAGGTTATATGCAATATCAAAATAAAAGGTATGAAGATACTCAACCCAATTTATCTATTGAAATTTAAGATCCCTCTAATTGAAAATATACTTTTCTCTTTTTTGTTCAGAATACCCTATAAATTTCTCCTCAAAAAGATAGTGACACCACATATTGAGTTCGTGCATAACCACTTTCAACTCAAGATCATGGGTAGATTAGTTCATCTCATGATGGATTAACTGGTGAGATCCATAGGCTACTTCTTTTTTAACCTTCATCAATACACATCCAAAACCCATAACAGAAGCATCATAGTTTACATCATAACATAGACCTATTTCTAGAAGATTCCAAACTAGTGATGAAGTCCACCATATATTTATCTCCTCAATAGTTATATAGAACTTGTCATTAAATTCAAACATTATATCCTTACAAGTTAAAGTTTCCATCCAAGATGTGAGATTAGATAATTCCCAAACAAACATTCTATAGCAACCTGCCAAACCTAAGAAAATATGGATTTCAAACACGCTTTTATGCTACCCCGAAGACATAGTTGCTTGTACCTTCTCAAGATCTATTGAGATTACACCCTTAGAGATCACATTCCCTAGAAACTTCTCCTCTAGGATCCAAAATTCACATTTGTAGAGTTTACCATATAGACGATGTTCCCTCAATGTTCAAAGAAGGATACCCAAATGGTTCACATGTTCCTCCTCTTTCTTTGATTGAAACAAGTCATCATCTATGAACAAAAAATCAAAAGAGTCAAAAAGTGGAGAAACTTTTTGGTTAATCGAACTAATAAACACTATAGGATCATTATTTATACTGAATTTAATATCCAAAAACTCAAAATTCCAAAATTCACGCAAAATTTGTGTCATTGGTATATCTTAATTTTGGACTCTCAGCTGGTGGTACCTTAAACTCAATTCAATCTTAGAAAACTAATTATCACCTCTAAGATGATAAAAGAGATCATCAATTCTTGGGAAATGATACTTTTTATTTAATGGTCACCTGATTCAAATTTTGATAGTCAATACAAATTCTAAGGCTCTTGTCTTCCTTCTTATAAAATATTACAATAAAATCCCACTGTGAAATGCTAAGAAAAATAAATCCTTTTGAATCCAGGTACTCAAGATGGACCTTAAGATCCACCAACTCTGTAGGTTTTATTAGAAAATATAGAAAATAAATTGGAATCATTACAGGGAGTAGGTTAATAGTAAACTTAGCCTATATATTATGGTAAACTAGAAAAAACAATCAGAAATACCTCAGGGTATGCACCCACAATAATAGGTATCCTACTAACTAAGAAATTTACAACTACATCATGGAAAATTTTCAAAAACTGGCAAGATATTATACTGTCATAAGGGACAACTGGCCACTCCCTTCTCAATATGTAGGTCTACTCACCCGGGAAAACATGAGTGACCCCATTGGTAGATAAAAACCATACCCAACAGTGATAATAGTCTATCTAGAACAAAGCACTAGTTATCTAATCTACTCTAATAGTCAATTGAAATATGTTTAGATCAAGCACTAAGAAATCCTAAACCACACCTATATCATCTATCATCACCCGACGTGTAGGGAACATGAAACCTTGTTCAAACTTCTTTCCCAAAGGTTTGGAAAGATACAATAAGAAATAAATAAGCTCCAAATGCAAGCCCAATATTTCAACCAACTTTGAAAATATAAAACAAATTAGTGGAACTAGTATATAACAATGCTAGCACCATAGAAGGTGAAATAAGCACCATACCTTTAACAACATATATCCCTACTTAAGATTCCCATGAAACACACTATCTTGCATAAATGCGTCAGAAATTAGCCACATGGACATCTGACGCACGCCTGTCGTAGGGCGTGGCAAAACAATATTTTATTTACCTAAGTATAGTATAGCAGTTGATCCTAGGTAGTCTCCCGAAGAGGAGTGCACACAAAACAAGGTTGTCACTTCTTGTTGGTTTTCTTAAAAAGATTGTTTTTAATTAATATGAATGACTATGAGAGAAACAAACAACAGAAATTGATTGATTTTAACAAATTATAAAGTCGGTGATCGGATTAGGTTCAGCTAGACTTAGTGTTGTGCCATCATGGTTTCCAAATTTTATATCTTCTTCTTCCTTAAACTGGTAAGAGAGATGTGATGAGAATTTTCCTTTCTAAAACCTTAGATTGGTCTATCCTCCTACCAATGTCTTTAGGGTTGTAGAAGGTCTCTTGATTAATTAAAGCAATCCCAGACCTGGAATTGTTGTTACCTAATAATCCAAGATTTCAACATACAATCCTACACACGTTCTTGACAACCGTCGAGCAATCACCACCCAACCCTAATCATGTTCCACCGTATACAGATTAGAATTGGGTGGTGGGAGATGTGATCATCGAACAAAGCAATTTATAATTTCAGAATAAAAACCTTAACACAACCGCATTCGGAATTTAATACTGAATTATGAATTGCAACCGAAAGAAGAAAGAAGAACAAATTTTATTCATTTCAAGCACAAAACTCAAGCACAACACATAGGTCCAGCCTCCCCTCTTTCCGATCACTCAAATGAAACTAACCCTCCATGGATGGGGTAAGCTAGATAATTCGGGAGAGGAGAGACATTTTAAAACAAAATAAATAAAAGAAAAATCTGAGAATTTCTTCTCCTTGGTGCCCCAGAAGGAATGAGGTGGAGAATGGGATGGATTGAGGGGGAGGAGCTCTCCTCCTTTTATAGGCAGAATTCGACCCCCGAAAGTTGGAGCGTTTTCGACCCCATTAATGACCTCTTCACGCGTTACACCCTTCATGAATGTTGTGAACAATAATCCTGGCCGTCTCTCCCCAAAATTTCAGCTAATTTGAAAACTGGATGGAGGAGTTTTGAATTTTTCATTCTCGATTTCTGTTTCTGGATGAAGTTTCCAGGATGGTTGCTCCAAATGTATGTCGTTTAATGGACTCCTTAATGACTTCCAAACTTCCCCAAATTTCTTGTAGAGTCGCCACTATATGTCCGCGTCATAGCCCAGGTGGAAACAAATCATTTAAATATTTGTAGGCCGAGTTTGATGTCCATTATTTTGGGTGGGTCCACGCTGTCCGCCCAGAAAAATTCTCAAATTCAATGAATTTGTAGACCCTTTAGATGGTCGAATCAGCTCCTGGTCCAGAAGACAAAAATGAAGTAAATAAAATAAGGATTATAAAAAAATTTGAATCAGAAAATTTTGAATTTTATTTTTCCATAAATGACCGAAATACCCCTGACTTAAAAATCTGTCAAAAATCCAGAAATAGTCGTTTTTCACATTTGGGTTCAAAAAAACACTAAAACCTAAAAACATGACAATTACCAGTCCAATAACACTTTTGTGGGATTATAGACAATGATATTCAATATAAATTAATTGAAAATATTTGCTCTATCAATTCCCCCACACTTAAACTATTCTTGTCCTCAAGCATAAAATCTCAACATGCAATTCAAAGGGCACCAATGTCACCAATATTTAAATTTCAAATGGAATAAAATCAAATTATTATCAATGTCCAATAAAATTTTCCAGTTCCACAAAAATAACAATTTAATTTCCCATTTTTCAAAGAAACAATCAATTCATGCATTTTACTTTTCCCCTTTGAAAAATAATGAAGCTTCTCCTTTCATTCATTCAAGCTTCTCAATTTATTATTATTAAACATGTCAAATCATGACCTACCTCACTTTTGAATATTTTCTCTCATCACTCATGATAAAATTAATAGTGGAGTTATGCTCATATCATGAGAACATGCTCCTTACCCATAGGCTTGTAAAGTAATTACTTTCTCCACTTTGTAAAGACAAAACACACATAAAATCATGAGGACTTGCAATAAAGGTTCAAATGACTCTGTGGCTTAGGGTTGGTGGGTAAATGGTTGAAATAATTTAAGGCCATAAGTAGGAGGTTTGACTCTTAAGTACAATGCATGATTAATCAAGTGAAAACACAAGATGAACCTCACTCAAATCCCCTTGAAATGTGAATCGCAACACCACTCCCCTTTCAATGACATGGGTCATGAGTCAATAAATGATTAAAAAGAATGATATCATCCAAGTTCTCCCTGTTTTTTTTTTGTAAAGCTCTAGAAAGGCACAGCTTTATTTTCTTTTTTTTTGTAAAGCTCTAGAAAGGCACAACTTTATTTTCTTTTTTTTTATGGAGAACTGGATGAAATGAAAGAAGCATAATGAAATGATGAATCATGCCCAATTTTATAATAATACATTACCCAAAATGATGACGCACACATTACACCACCCAAAAATGATACATATCCCAAGGAACGCACACGAAAGGCCCTTCCCCCACACTCAAACTTGAAATAACCATGCAAAAATACTAAAAGTGCAGGTAGGTAAGGAAAAATTGGATTGTAATGTGGCTTAAACCTATAAGGCAATTCATGGCATCTAAGGGATTACGAAGGATAAATGTAAAGGTGGGTCTTAGGATAAAATGTGGCTAGCCAAAGAGATGCCTCAATCATTTTAAATGTGGTTTTGTACAGTCATAGCTTTGACAAGTTTCAATACAAGTTCTAGTAGGTGGCACGTCCCAAGATCACTCAAGAAATATGCTCAAGATAAAATAGGAAATATTTGGTCTAGAAATCCTCTCAGAAATGAGAATATGATATTGGACAATCACTTATGGCATGATTAATAATAACAAATTAATTCACATGAATTTCAGAAATTCAAAGAATGAAAAATGGAAGGGAAATTTCATTTACATGAATCAATTAATTCCTTTAAATCATGAGTCCTTATTTCAATATCCTTGCTTCACTTTAATCATCCAATTATCCATTTTAATCATTCAATCTCATTAACATTGAAATCTAAAACATGGCATCACAAGATTCCTAAGAAACTCATGTCTCCTAGAGAAGTCAAGTAAAACATGAATTCAAGCGTGGGCATGCCTTTTTTTTATTAATTTTTTTAAAAGACTAAAAAAAAGTAGGGAATAAAGTCGGATAATATAGAATTGAAACTCATACTCCCCTGTCAAATGGATCCTTTTCTTCACGACGTATAATCCCACAACTCCTTCCTCATTAATGGACCTGAAAAAAAATGAAAACAATTGATAGTGCAGGCCCATTCAATCATGCTGGAAAATGACTAAGAAGACAAGTGGAAAATGGGGGAAAATGCGGGTTGCCTCCCGGTAGCGCCTTTGTTTAATGTCGTTGGCTCGACAAAACAAAACAAAACAATTTTTTTTTTTTTTTGAAAAATCTCCTGGACTACAAGATTTCCTCCCCCACACTTAATTTATGCAGTGTCCTCAATGCATGTAAATGTATGTCTCAAAAAGTTGGAGTTACTGCATTTAATCATGTGTAAAGGAAAAATGCAACCTGGTAGGTGTTCATTTGTATTCAGGATGAAGGAGTGTGATCTCCTCCACTGGTTCTTGAGGTACGGTCCCATGGAACTTCTTCAGCCTCTACCCATTTATAGTGAATGGGTTTCATCCTCCTTCCTTTTGAATCTGCACAGCACCAAAGGGATATACATGAGTAACAGTAAAGGGGCCTTCCCATCTAGAACGAAATTTACCTGGCATAAGCTTAAGTCTGGATTTGAAGAGTAACACGTGATCTCCAGGGTTGAAGGTTCTTGGTTGAATTATCTGGTCATGGGCCATCCTTGTTCTCTATTTATAGATCATTGAGTTTTCAAAAGATTCCCTTCTAATTTACTCTAACTCTTGCAACTGCAATCTTCTTTCTTTCCCAGCTTTCTCAAGGTCCAGATTCATCTCTCTGACCGCCCAGTAGGCTCTATGCTCCAACTCCAGAGGAAGGTGGTAACTCTTTCCATAGATCAATCTATAGGGACTCATCCCTATTGGTGTTTTGTAGGCCGTTCTGTATGCCCATAATGTATCATCTAACTTTTGGCTCCAGTCCTTCCGGTTGGGTTTAACAGTCTTCTCTAGAATGGCTTTGATTTCTCTATTAGAGACTTCTGCTTGGCCATTAGTTTGGGGATGGTATGGGGTAGATGTTCTATGATGTACCCCATACTTATTCAGCAATGCTTCCATTTTCCTGTTGCAGAAATGAGTTCCCTGATCACTGATGATTTCTCGTGGCACGCCAAACCTACAGAAAATGTTAGCCCTAACAAAATCACAAACAACTTTTTCATCATCAGTTCTGGTTGCTTTTGCTTCCACCCATTTTGAAACATAGTCTACAACCAAAAGAATATATGAATTTCCAAATGACATTGGGAATGGTCCCATGAAATCTATGCCCCAAACTTCAAAAATTTCACAAAAGGTTATTGGTTTTTGTGGCATTTCATGTCGTTTGGATATGTTACCAGAAAATTGGCATTTTTCACATCTTTTACAAAATTCATATGCATCCTTGAATAAGGTGGGCCAGTAGAGTCCAGATTCTAAAACTTTTAGGGCAGTCCTCTGAGGTCCAAAGTGGCCTCCACATGATAATTTATGAAAAAATTCAAACCCTGATTCAATTTCACTTCTTGGCAAGCATCTTCTTATGATTTGATCATTACAAATTTTCCACAGAAACAGATCTTCCCAAATGTAAAATCTTGATTCAGATTTAAGCTTATGTTGTTGATGAGAGCTTAGATGAGAGGGTACCTGAGATGTTACCAAATAGTTAACAATGTTGGCATACCATGGTACTTCACTGTTGATGATGTAGAGTTGTTCTCCAGGAAGCTCATCATTAAGTGGGTTCTGCTTTGGTATTTCTGATTCAGCGGTGTGGGGTAGTCGACTCAGATGATCAGCCACTTGATTTTCAGACCCCTTCTTATCTTTGATTTCCAAATTGAACTCTTGTAAGAGTAGCATCCATCTAACCAACCGTGGTTTAGCATCCGTCTTTTTCATTAAGTACCTAAGAGCTGCATGATCAGAAAAAACAACAACTTTAGTGCCCAGAAGATTTGATCGGAATTTATCTAGAGCAAAAACGACTGCAAGGAACTCCTTCTTTGTGGTTGTGTAAAATATTTGTGTTTCATCCAAGGTCCTTGATGCGTAGGATATGACTTGAGGCTTGTTGTCAATTCTCTGTGATAGAGCAGCTCCCACTTCTTGGTTGGATGCATCACAAAGTATCTCGAAAGGGTAATCCCAATTGGGTGGCTGCATTATTGGTGGTGTTATCAGCCTTTCCTTTAATTCATCAAATGATTCCCTACATGCACAATCAAAATTAAAGTTAGCATCCTTTATAAGTAATCTTGAGAGAGGGAGAGAAATCTTACTGAAATCCTTGATGAATCTTCTGTAAAATCCTGCATGCCCTAAAAAGGATCTGACATTTTTGACACAAGTTGGATATGGTAAGGAATTTATTACATCAACTTTTGATTTATCAACCTCAATCCAATTTTGTGAAATTATGTGCCCTAACACTATCCCTTTTTCAACCATGAAATGACATTTTTCAAAATTTAAGACAAGGTTCTTTTCAATGCATGTTTTCAAAAAAATTTCCAAATTTCCCAAGCAAAGATCAAATGAATTGCCAAAAACTGTGAAATCATCAAGAAACACCTCCAAGTAATCCTCAATGTGGTCCGAAAAAATACTCATCATACACCGTTGAAATGTACCTAGGGCATTGCATAGCCCGAAAGGCATCCTTTTTTAGGCGAATGTTCCAAAAGGGCAGGTGAAGGTTGTCTTTTCCTGGTCTTCTGGTGCAATTGGTACCTGAAAATAACCTGAGAATCCATCTAAAAAACAGTAATGAGTATTTCCAGCTAACCTTTCAATCATCTGATCAATGAATGGAATAGGAAAGTGATCTTTTCTGGTAACTTGATTTAGATTCCTGTAATCTATACACACTCTCCAGCTGTTTTGTATTCTCATGGGGATCAGTTCATTTCTTTCATTTGTAATAGTGGTAAGGCCAGTTTTCTTGGGGACTACATGAATTGGACTGACCCATTGAGAATCAGAGATTGGGTAAATGATATCAGCTGCTAACAATTTCTCAATCTCTTTCTTAACGACCTCCATGATTGTGGGATTGAGTCTTCTTTGAGGTTGTCTAACTGGCCGAGATTCACTTTCTAAAAATATCTTGTGAGAGCATACCTTAGGGTTTATTCCAGGAATATCACCTAAACTACATCCTACAGCTTTTACATTCCTTTTGAGAAGGTCAATCAATGTTTGTTCTTGTGAATGGGATAGGTTATTGGCAATGATTACTGGCAATTTCTCTCCTTCTATTAGGTAAGCATACTTCAAGTCACATGGCAAAGACTTCAGCTCTAAACATGGGGGTTGTTCAAGGGATGATATTGCATTTAGGTTTCCTACTTCGAATGTTGAATTCTCGGGAATAATATTACTTCCTTTTAACAAATCATCGAAAAAATCAGATTTTACCTCATCCTCCAACATGATATCAGAATTTTCAGGTTCATGGGAGTTATAAAATTCAAATGAAGAGTGTTCTCCCAAAGATAAAAAGTCATGAAGCATACCTGAGTCTTCAATTGGTTCTATACCTTCATCATGGGAGATTTCATAAAGTGAGTGATTGCTGGATGGGTGTTTCATCGTATCAAGAATATTGAAGTGTATCGTACTATCTCCAAGCTCCATGGTGAGTGTTCCTTCATTCACGTTGATGATTGTCCTTGCTTTTTTCAAGAATGGTCTCCCTAGGATGATGGGAGATTGGGATGGTGCTCGGTCTTCCTCCATGGTAAGGACATAAAAGTCTGCTGGAAAGATTAATCCTCTCACTCCTACAAGTACATCTTCAACGACTCCAGCTGGGAAAATGGTGGATCTATTTGCTAATTGTACCACCACCCGAGTTGATTTTAGTTCTCCGATCTGCAAAGATGAAAACACAGAGTGAGGCATCACATTTATCGAAGCTCCAAGATCACATAGTGCATCAGTAAAATTTAATGAACTGATAGTGCAGGGAATAGGGAAAGTCCCTGGATCCCGACATTTTTGTGGTATCGGTGGTGTGATCAATGCTGAGACGCTTCTTCCTAAGTTGATTCTTTAATTTCCATCCAGCCTCTTTCTTTTAGTACATAGCTCCTTTAGAAATTTTTCATATTTAGGTATTTGCCTGATTGCATCCAGTAGTGGAATGTTAATCTCAAATTTTCAAAATGTTTCCTGAATTTCCCGTTGAAGTCGTTCTTCTTCGCCCTTCTTTGACTCAACCAATGCTGATGGGAATGGTGCTGGAATATCCTTTTTCTCCCTTTGTTGTTTCTGTAATGGTGTTTCTTGTCTTTCTTTCTTGAACCTTGTTCTTTCTAATTTGTTGTTGACTCCATTTTTTGGTTGGAAAGGACGAGCTTTAGTAGGTTCCCTAGATTCATCCTCCTCATATTGTTCTGGTGGTTTGAGCTCCTTCCCGCTTCGGGTTGTGATTGCACTAACATTCTCTTTCGGATTGGAAATTGTTTGTGCAGGAAGCTTACCTTGGTTCTTGGTGAAAGCATCCATAATGCTTGCAAATTGATTAGCTAGCTTGTCCATATTATCTTCTATTCCTGCAACTCTTGTCTTCATTTGTTGGTCTTCATTTGTCAGTGCACTTGTGGATGGTTGCTCATAATTCTTCCGCTGGAAAGGTGGTGGTTGAAAAGTTTGTTGTTGTTGTAAGGGCTTCTGATAAGGTTGTTGGAATGCTATCGGGTTCTGATATTGCTACTGAAAAGGTGCTCTGGCTTGGTTCTTTTGAAACCCATACCCTGGTTGGGTTTGTGGTTGGTATTGCCTTTGTTGATAGGCTGCAGCACAACTTTCTGTCCCCTGCACTTCTGGACATTGATCAGTGTAATGAGAATTAGAAGAGCATAAACCACATACCTGATTCGGTCCTTGTTGTTCCTTCACATGGTTCACAGCTATTTGTCGCACCAACCTGGTGAGTTCACCCATTTCATTCCTAATTAAATACACTGAATCAGATGTTCTTACCTCATGGATTCCTCTGGTGATCGTACCTCGAGTGCCAAACTGCTGTGAATTTTGTGAAATTTTTTCAATCAGAATTCGTATATCTGCAGGTGATTTATCAATGAGGGCTCCTCCCGACGAGGTATCTAGTAGATTCCTGTCATTGTCAATCAATCCTTGGTCGAAGCACACAAGGAATTGGTCCTCTTCTATTTCTTGGTGTGGACAACTTGCACAAAGCTTCTTGAAACGTTCCCAGTATTCGTAGAGTGTTTCTCCAGTTGATTGATGGATGACATAAATCTCCTTCTTTATTACAGTGCTCCTAGATGTTGGGAAGAATCTTTGTAGAAAGCATTTTTTTAGATCTTCCCAGTCACTGATCTCCCCCGGTTGTAGATTGTATAACCATTCCTTTGCTGCTCCCTCTAGTGAGAAGGGGAATGCCCTCCACTTCACATGCTCTTCTGCGACTGCTCGAGGTTTGAAGCTGGAGCAGACATAGGTGAATTCTTGAATATGTCGGTTTGGGTCTTCACCTGCAAGACCATGAAATTTAGGAAGCACTTGGATCATGTTAATTCGTAATTCAAAATCATTTTCTAAGGCAGGAATTGCAAGTTGATAATTTTGATTGACAAATTGAGGTGCACAGATGTCACGTAGGGTTCGGTTGGGATTTACAACCATTATTAAAGGTTCAAAGTCTTCACTCAAGGTATCACTTGAATCGGTGAGATTGATTTCTTCAAATTCTTTGGGAAGATTTTGATTTTTCAATTTGGTTATTGTGCGCTCAATTTCTGGATTGAATTCTAATAAATTGCTATTTGAACTACGGGTCATTCAAAAGAGATTTTTTTATTTATTTTTTTTAAAAAAAACTTTGAGGCACTGCCTCCCCGTAAGCGGCGCCAAGTTTGACACACGCCTGTCGTAGGGCGTGGCAAAACAATATTTTATTTACCTAAGTATAGTATAGCAGTTGATCCTAGGTAGTCTCCCGAAGAGGAGTGCACACAAAACAAGGTTGTCATTTTTTGTTGGTTTTCTTAAAAAGATTGGTTTTAATTAATATGAATGACTATGAGAGAAACAAACAACATAAATTGATTGATTTTAACAAATTATAAAGTCGGTGATCGGATTAGGTTCGGCTAGACTTAGTGTTGTGCCATCATGGTTTCCAAATTTTATATCTTCTTCTTCCTTAAACTGGTAAGAGAGATGTGATGAGAATTTTCCTTTCTAAAACCTTAGATTGGTCTATCCTCCTTCCAATGTGTTTAGGGTTGTAGAAGGTCTCTTGATTAATTAGAGCAATCCTAGAACTGGAATTGTTGTTCCCTAATAAACCAAGATTTCAACATATAATCCTACACACGTGCTTGACAACCGTCGAGCAATCACCACCCAACCCTAATCATGTTCCACCATATACAGATTAGAATTGGGTGGTGGGAGATGTGATCATCGAACAAAGCAATTTATAATTTCAGAATAAAATCCTTAACACAACCACATTCGGAATTTAATACTGAATTATTAATTGGAACCGGAAGAAGAAAGAAGAACAAATTTTATTCATTTCAAGCACAAAACTCAAGCACAACACATAGGTCCAGCCTCCCCTCTTTCCGATCACTCAAATGAAACTACCCCTCCATGGATGGGGTAAGCGAGATAATTCGGGAGAGGAGAGACATTTTAAAACAAAAGAAATAAAAGAAAAATCTGAGAAGTTCTTCTCCTTGGTGCCCCAGAAGGAATGGGGTGGAGAATGGGATGGATTGAGGGGGAGGAGCTCTCCTCCTTTTATAGGCAGAATTCGACACCCGAAAGTTGGAGCGTTTTCGACCCCATTAATGACCTCTTCACGCATTCCACCCTTCATGAATGTTGTGCACAATAATCTTGGCCGTCTCTCCCCAATGTTTCAGCTCATTTGAAAACCGGATGGAGGAGTTATGAATTTTTCATTCTCGATTTCTGTTTCTGGATGAAGTTTCCAGGATGGTTCCTCCAAATGTATGTCGTTTAATGGACTCCTTAATGACTTCCAAACTTCCCCAAATTTCTTGTCGAGTCGCCACTATATGTCCTCGTCATATCCCAGGTGGAAACACATCATTTAGATATTTGTAGGCCGAGTTTGATGTCCATTATTTTGGGTGGGTCCACGCTGTCCGCCCAGAAAAATTCCCAACTTCAATGAATTTTTAGACCCTTTAGATGGCCGAATAATCTCCTGGTCTAGAAGAAAAAATGAAGTAAATAAAATAAGGATTATAAAAAAATTTGAATCAGACAATTTGGAATTTTATGTTTCCAGAAATGACCGAAATACCCCTGACTTAAAAATCTGTCAAAAATCCAGAAATAGTCGTTTTTCACATTTGGGTTCAAAATAACACTAAAACCTAAAAACATGACAATTACCCATCCAATAACACTTTTGTGGGATTATAGACAATGATATTCAATATAAATTAATTTAAAATATTTTCTCTATCGACATCCCCTTTGGCCTGATAATGAGACATACCACCCTCAGAATCATCAACATGAACGTTTTATCCCCTGGTGAAATTGAATCATGTCATGCAGCCTTGGGAAATCTTATCAAAGGAACAATTTAGATAGATAGATATCACATAAAGATGAAACTTCCTAGGATCCTCCGTAAAACAGGGTATGGTATAACAACACCTCCCATAATAGAAGAAAAAAATGTGATACTGACCTAAATAATCCCCTGAAGCTGATCCTTCCAAAAACTTTCCACTCTTTTGGTTTATTTTCTAAGCAGATGAAGCCCCATGTAAAAACTATGCACCCATAAAACCACCACTAAAACCTATTTGAATAGTTATTTCTATTTCAGCCAAATCTGAAATGTCCACTATCTCCACAAAGGATAGAAGGCATATAAGAACTATCATTGATTGAATATTGTCTCTCAACCCCATCTCAAACCTCAGAGACTTCATATAATCATTGGTGGAAATATCTGGTGCGGATGAAACAACTCATAAAAATAGGTTGAGTACACTAGAATTATACACTCCCCTTGATCCAAGGTAAAAAAACTCTAGTTTCTTTAGAGAACATAATGTCTCAGAATAAACATACTGCATAATGTTTTTCTGGAAAGAAACCCAAGTAAGGCCTTTATGAAACTTAACTTTCACTGTTGAGTCCCACCATCTTTTTCATGGTCCCTCAATAATGTATGTGAAAAACCCCACATGAGAATATTTAAGAGTTTTCAAAAGGTTGAGTAACTTCTCAATCCATTAAAGGAAATCCTCTGAATCTGAGGTTCATTTTTCACCCTAGAAGATAGGTGGGTGTTGGTTGGTAAATTCTGATCCATCATCCACTACTCATATTTGGTTAAATATTCCCACTGACTATAGAGTTTGAATGGTACATATCACTACTTCAACCAAAGAATGATCCCCTAGAGGATCTTCCTATGGAATATTCATCAAGGATTCCATTATTTTATTTAGAATATCACTTAAAAGACTAATTTTTTATTAAACATAAGACATTAATTTGTTTTTCTTTTGAAATTATCATAATCAGTGAACAAACTTCAAGAATCCAATACCATTATTTCAATCATTAAGAATTTAAATTACATATGAATTCTTTTAGAAAAGGGAAAAACCTTCAGTAGGGAAGAGGTTCATCCAAATAAACTCCCCAATTAGTTTACTCAAATGAACTTTGACACACCAAGTTCCTAAACTTAGTATATATGTCAATTTAAATAAATTTTTGATAAAGACCTTTCAAAAAAATCTAAATACAAGGTCTCAAATTAGAAAATATTTTCTGACCACCCATGGAAACTTGATTCAGTCATGAGAGTGAGCTATTTAGACCCCTTTTCTGCACATATTTTCTAAATTATGAATATCCTGTACCTATCTACCAAAGACACAAAACCAAATCATGAATTTGTAACACACTTCAAGATGAGTAACCTCCCTCTAATACAAGATTTTAACAAAACAACATGGTCCCACCATACTATTCATCCCTTTATAGGGTGAGGTAAAAAAAGATAACAAAACAAGTATCATATATGAGGAAAAAACATAAAACCAGTGTACAAATAGAAAATAATTAGAGATTAAACTAATACAACAAAATAAACTACAAATTATGACAAGTCTAGATGAACTAGTCTCTATGTGACCAATTGTTACCTATAAAACATCCCCAAATAGAAATAACATCGTAAAGAGAATCAAGTATGCTAAATAATTCCATTCCCTTTAACTTTGTACTCCAAAAAAATTTATACTTCTCCCCAAAGTCATATTTATTGTTTGATCACATAGCTCAGTAGGAAACAAAAAAAATAATCTATAAAAGTTATAATATCAAGAATTCAAAAGTTCAAAATTTAAAAAGACATTTTTACAAGAATTTTTTTAAATAAAAATAATTTGAAAACATTTCACAAAAAATCATTGAATTTTAAAAAATTGTATATTAGGTTTTACATATCCATAAAAATGCTAATTATAATACAAAAAAATAATAATGAAAATATATAAAAATAAATGTGATCCAGCCTTAATGAAATAATATATCATGTAATAAACCAAAAACTATAATACATCTTCCAGTTGGGATCTAGCCTACAAGACAATAAGTTCTAGACACTCATGTGCCTAAAAGGGCATAAGTTTGTGTCAAAATTATATTGATTCATTCCCCAATACATCAATATACAAGTGGTTACCTTTTAGTGGTGTCACTAACACTATGTATTCCTATGTCTTTTTCTCGACTCACCCAACATTCCTAATGTCCAGTTTTTATCAATTTCCATTTTAAAAACCATGATCAAATTTTTTTAAAACCTTTTTAAAGCTAATAAAATCTGATTTAGTTCTTAAAAATTCATTTTTCTATTTCAAATCATGGAAATTTTATTTTCAAGGAAAAAGCCCTTTTAAAAATAAACGCATGCCCTTTAAAATTTCAACACATGAAATTCCACTTCAAATCATAATAAATCAATAATAATAATAATGAATTTAATAAACATGGACACTTAAATAGATCAACCTACTTCAATGTTGTATAAAACCAATATTCCTTTAACAATAGGGTTTGGAAATTATAAGATCGACCTTTGGAAAATAAGGCACAAACAAAAGTCTATAAAGGATTAATAAAATTCATAGTTTGATTGCTAATCCCTACTGATAATTATTCCACAACTAAAATCGAGATAGATACTGAGGGGAAGGCATACTCAAGAAGTTGAGGGGCTTAGTCCTGCTGATAAATCATTGAATGGAGTGATTCGGAGGGATAGGAGTCACCCAAAAAAACATATGGTAAGACCTCTGGATAAGAGGAGAGCGATGAAAAATTGAATTAAGTCTCAATAATCCATACAAAACCATAAAAGATACCACTTTTAAAATTTAATGGTGTGTAATACCTTACACATCATTAATTTATCCCATTTTATGTTACATTGAAAAATGTGTCACCTTTTTAATTAAATATTTTTTCACATTACACAACATCAAAACCTTACATAATGTGTACCATTTTACTTCTATGTAATCAATTCATGTGATCTTTTTGGATTCCAATACACATCATGTAATCACAATACATGTCATTTAACTACCCAACAAGCAGTAGAAACAATAGGTGTATGCTGAAGATTCTAAAAAATCTATGAATTCACCATTACATTTATCCTGCCAATTCCATGGTTGGAAATACTTCTCCAATTAAAAGGGACACCAAAAGAAAATATTTGAAAATACATAAAATAAATGTAATAGGTTTTTACAAGATCATAAATCATTCATTATATATCATAATTCGAGGAAATGAAACAGGTTTCGCAAACATTTAGAAATTTCATCACAAAACAATTCATGAAATTTAAATGGGATTCATAAATATCTCATCATCATAATTATAGACTTTGCATATAAAAAATAAGGGTGTAATACTTGGATGAAATCCCTAGTAAAACATAATTTTGAAAATGGGATGTTATCATAAATGAAAATTCCATTAAAAGATCACTTCGTATATTTATTAAGGAATATACCCTTTTAAATTTTGAAATAAATTATTCAAAATTTAAAAATGTCCCTATTATGTAGGGAAAAAAATTATTTGAAAATAACCTCATAAACCTATAAATTAAAATTCAAAGCAGTGAGTGGTCATAATTGTGGGAAATTCTGCTCATATCGTGTACATAAAAAATATTCTTTTCACATTTTTATAAAAGTACCTCATTTGGAAAACATAATAATGATTATGTTTATAATTATTTTAACAAATATAAAAATGTGTAAAAATGACATTAAACTAAAAAATTATAATCTTAAATACATTCCATAAATATTATTATAGAACATGTACATGGAAGAAATATGATTTTAGACTGAAGAGGGAAGTAAAGTAAATTTTCTTTACAAGAATTATCTTAGTCTCTTGAGTATTTAAATAGATGAAAATGAAAAGAAAAAATATAAGATAAAAAGTAGCCATATGAGAATAAAATTTAAGGGGTTATTGAGAAGTATATTATGAAATTTCATCATCTAAAACTTCATCATAAATAATATCCAAAAACAATGAGTTTGAAACATAAATCCCCTACATCTAGTTTGACTTTCTTTAAAAGTGATCTATCATCCTGTAAAATAATTTTAAATTTATTATAATTATATAAAATAATAATTTACAAACTCATAATATCATATATTATTTACTTATAACAATTGAACACCCATTTATTAATAATTCTTTTTTAAGATCATTGTTTCCAAGTGTTAAATGTTTCGTTTTTCATAGAAGTATCTATTTTTTTAGTTCTGGTCCTTGTAATTTTATCCTGGTTCTATCACATTTATAATTACATCATTTATATAAATATCATTTATTGTCATCATATATATATTTAATTTCATCCTTAAAAGGTATATGTTGAAAAATAAATTACAATGTTCATGAAGATGGTAGGTTGTACGTATGCATGAATGTTGTTTCCATTTTTCGATGGGATAAATTAAAGAATGGTAAATAATAATTCAATGTTATAAAATAGTTATTCTATAATATATATCATATACATTTATTAAACCTATCCTTATTACCATCCATGAAAATCGAAAATGAAAAAACAAATCCCATCGCTTCATGTAGGTGGTAGTTTAAACGTATACACGAGGAACATTATCATTTTCCATCGGATGGGATAGTAAGAAGGTAGATGTGTTATTATAACCCAAAAATAATAATTATATCATAAATATCATGAATAAAAAATATACTTATCAGAGTAAATATCCATGAAAATAGTGATGGAAAATAAATTGTACCGCTATGTGGAGGTGGTTGTCCACATGTACGAACAAGTAATACTTTCACCATCCCATTTGATGGAAAGAGGGAGGATAATAGTGGTTATATAATACTTATTTAATATTATATGTTTAGGATATATAATTTTTTATTTTATGATGAGTAATAATTATATATAGGAAGTATAACAAGAAATAACTTGAAAGTGGTCTGGTATGATGATTACCTCTTCTTCAATATGCCTATTTTAGATACCTTATTAAGGTTACTTGGAAAGTTATTTTAAGACTAAAAAACTATAATTAGTGTCTACATAAGTTTTTAAGATAAATGTTTGGGTTTTTTTCAATATATATAGCACAAGTAGGTGTAAAGAAAAAAAGAGAAGTGGTGTCCTTAAAAAAGTGAAGGAAAGGACACACATGAAATTTATGAAATGATTTAAATATAATAAATTTATTTCCCAAGTATAATTCTAAAAAATAACCATGAATTAAAATAAAAAGTTTATTTGGTCTAAATCTCATTATTAAATTAAATTTAGATAGTTTTTTTGTTTCATTTTAAACCGTGTCTTTTGGTTTAACCTCCTCATTAACCAATTTTCACCTACACTACGGTAACGACTTTTTAAATTTTAAAGGGTTATAATTCCCCTTTTATGGTAAAATTTGGACATAAATTACCAAGGGATAAATTTTTTACCATTTATAATCTTAATTTTCCACTTTTAAAAATTTTAATATTTTTAAATAATTTCAGAAAATATTATATTTAATAAAATATCATTAATTTCATGTTTTACACTATTTATTTACATTGACTTTAAAGTCATTTATATTATTATGGAATTTGATATAAAACTTTTAAACATCCCAAATACTTTAATTTCATCTATAAATTCAATTTAAAACAATATTAACCCAAATTATGTTACTTTTAATATTTTTAAAATCATTTGTTTTATTTTTCTTTTAATTGAATAAATACTATGTCAAAGTTGCATAAGAATTTAATATAATTATTCAAGGAATAAAAATTATAAATAAATTAACATGAGAAAAAAAATAATTCATATTTCAAATAAACATTTATAACCTATTTAACCTCTTTTATACTTATAGTAAAATTTTAGATTTATTAAAGTCAAGAGAGTGACTTTGTGTATTAATCCTTTTCTTAATATAAAATAATGGTCATAATCAAATAAAAATGGAACCAAGGGATATATTTTTTTTAATTGGATAACTATTCTTGAATTAAACTCATATAATATGACAAATTCAATTGGTATAGAAATTTTAATGTCATATCCCAATGTTTTAACCATGTTTTACCAATTTTATACTTATTGAGGTGACAAACATTTCCCATGATTGATATTCATAATGACCAATATAAAAGTGACATAATCATAAAATTTGAACATAATAATTAAAAATATAGGATACATTTTTTAATATTAAGATCCTATAATTGGTATAAATTCATTTAACAGTATGTCTAAAAGATGCAACAAAACCATATTCTGAAAAATGAGTTTTTGATCATGAAACTGGATTTATTCTTATTCCATCCCTAGTAAAAACCATTAGATGAATATTAAAAAATTTACGGAATATATTATATAATAATTTCATTAAAATAACTCATCATTAGATATCAATATTAATTAATTAAATAAAACCATATTGTGAGCATAACAACCATTTTTTTAGAAAAAGCATCTTTATTTACCATTAAACTCTCTTACTTTCATTTATATGCTTTTGATAACCAAGGAATTTATTTTCAAACTATGTATAAAATATTATTTCGTATATTAGTTATCTTTATACATGTTTTCAAATCAAATTCCTAGGTTAGAACTTCCACATTAAATAATATTTCAATAATATATTATGGTTCATTTAAACTCAAGGTTTCTTGTAAAGAATGCTGTCAAAGTGATACATTTTTTTAATATAATAATAACATAAAATTTTACTTCCTTATAATAAATGTAAATAATTTTTTTTTATTTATTATTTTAAACCATATCACCCACACCTAAAAATAAGTTTGAAATTCATATCATGTAAAAGGCTCAGAAAACTATTACAGATGCAAAAAAAAAAGAAAAAAAAGACACTAAGAATCTAGTGTTATTATTATGTAAAGATGGTTAATATACCAAAAAAACTTATCTATATAAAAAATATTTTTTTATGTTGTAAAGGAAAAATATATATGATAAGAAATTTACTCTCAATCATACATTAATGGTTATTACTTTTTTTCTACTAATTTTAGACATAAAGAAATCAATTGTGATTTAAGGGAGAAAATAAAGGTGAAAACAGTAACCTAAATAATGAATATACAGTATCTAGAGGCATAAAATATCATGATAAAAAAACTTAATAAGCCTGAATCATTTAAATATGAGGTAGAATAAGTACACCAGGATGCGGAACAAGTTCATCTATAACCAAAGAAAACTATTCTATGAACATGGGATTAGAAATTGAAGGATGAGAAATCCAAGTCCACTAAAGTTTTATTAAAATAATTGGATGAATCTGTAACACAGATTCTGTAATTTAATATCACTTCCTAAATTATTAGAAATAAATATTTCATCACATGGATAATCTATGATCATTATCAGGTGGTTTGATTTTGAAATGATGAGGAGGTGAAGATCATTGGCTCAAAGAAATCCAAAATTGGTGGTAGAGACCTAAGGTTCATGGGTGTTATATAGTTTGAATCTATTTGTCTTAATATAATTATTCAAATTTAGTTATATGACTCGATAAATTTGGTGATATTCAAAAATAATTCATATTTTATAAAAGGAAAATATCACTCAATCATTTTATAGAGAAATCTCGCCAAGGGAAATCATTACCTCATTGACAAAGAAGATAGATTCCTTTTCTTCAAGTTGAAAGAAAACTAATTGTGAAAAGAATTTATTGGTTATTTTATCTAAAAATACATAGAATAATTAGTGAAAAATGAAGTTTATGGAGATATCCATAATCTTTTAACTCATCACACACATACGAGTGATACATCCGAAAAATGGAGGATTTTTTAAAATACCTTATAAGATTAGGAGGAAAAATCATCATGGTTTCTGAAAATATATATATATATATATATATATATATATGTAGACCTATGAATCCCAATTAAATATATGGGAAAATATATTATTCCTTATTTATTGACAATTATAGTAGGATGGTATGTTTGATGTTCATTACCCACAAATCTGAAGTATTCAAATGTATTACCTATTATTGGTGTTTAAGAGAAAATATGCTTGGGATGAAAATTTAGAAGTTATGAATGGATAATTGTACAAAATAAACAAATTATAAAGTGTAATAATACCTAATAAAACATGATATAAATCATTATGTATCAGTGGTGAAGAAACATCAATAAAATGGAGTCATCAAAAGGAGTAAATAAATAACCAACAATATGCCTCAGATATATTCATTAAAAAGGTTATTCCATAGTATTATTGGAAGAAAGTGTTTCTAACGTTAGTTTATATATTCAACATGGCCTTAATATGTGAATAAATAGAATAAACCATATGAGATGTGGTATTAGAAGAAGTTGATATTAAATTTCATTTGATTGTTTGTAAGTAAATATTTAATTCTCAAAAATGATGAGAACTAAATGTTTATGGTTTATGGGGATAAAGGTATATTCATTGGATGTTCATCTAATAGAAATAAATTTAAATTATATAATAAAAATAATGGGAAAATGTTTTTAAACCCAATTTGTAACCATGGTTAAGAATGAGGAAAGGTTGTAAAATAAAAAAAAATCAAAGTTGTAAAGTTTTGTTTTAAGTAAGAAAATAATTCTAAAGTGAAATTATTTAGGTGGAAATAGGATATAAAATACTCAAAAGAAAAAATAAAATAATGTAGGTCCATCAGTTACAAATAGGATTAAAATAAGACTGAAATCAATGAAAACAATATTATCATTTACCAGAATGCTCGAATTCAATGAATAAGGATAATGTATTATCATAAAACCTCACTTTTATAAAATGTTAGAACAAAATATTTTAAGAGGATATTATGAATGATAATATAATCAAGGATATTCATAAATAACATGGAAAAATTGAAAAAAACATGGGATATGTTGTTCTATTGTAGAAGGAAAAAAACATCGTCAAAACCAATTTGTTGTTTTAGAATAAATTAATATAAATATGGAAAGGTGAATTAAAAAAATCATAGTTGGTGTTAAAATGGTATTCTGAAATAAAACATGTATATTTTGATGATAGTTTTTCATTGGTGTACCAGTTTGGATATAGTTTAACTATTTTTATCTATTTTAGGGTAAAGGAGATTTAAAGTTTATCAAATGGATGTAAATAGGAATTCCTAAATAGAGTAATTGGTAATAAAGTTTACATTTAATAACTTGATGCATTTCTCATAGATGAAGATGAGAATAATGTTTTTTGGTTTAAAAAGGAATTATATAAATTTATATAAGCTCCAGATGATCATTACTCTAGACTTGATCAAAATTTAATTAAACTTGGATTCTAAAGAGAAGGAATTAATCATAACCTTTACATAAATAAATAATATGATTAAAGGCTATTTTCTCTTAACTATGTAGATGATACAATTTTTTTAGTCTTGTATAATTCACATTTCAAGAAATTTTTTGAATGTATGAGGTGAGAGTTCAAAATGTCATCAATTAGAGTGCCAACATCTTTCTTTGGTTTATAGGTGACTCACAGAATGAATGGAACTCGTTTTCTAAGAGAATATACTAAATAAGTGATAAAATGTTTCAAAATGAAGGATTCATGACTAATGATAACTTTGGTGTCTACCCAAATGTAATTTTTAAATGATGAGGATTTAAATAAGGTTGATTAGATGGAGTATCGATAGATTGTTGAGAGATTGTTATATCTCACAACCACATAACTTGATATAGTTTTTCCACATTCTAATATTCTTGTTAGAAAATATATCCCTAATAATTCCACATGTTATATATGAAGATAATACATTGACATTTCAATCACATAGTGAACGTTAGGTTGATATATCACATCATATCATAGTAGGAGGTTTTAGGCTTTATTGATGTATATTGGGAAGGTTTATCGAATGAATGAAGGTCAATATAATGTGGTTTTTTTAAAATGGAATTGTTTTCATTTATTTCGTAATTAAGAGGAAATACTTCATTTATTTAAGAACCAAAGAGTTAAAATACATTGAAACAACTCAATTATGTACTTGGTTGATATGGATAAAAAAATCTTAAAAACATTAGGGTGAATGGGATATCACTAATTGAAAAAAATTGTGACAACTCAAGTGATTTCAATCATATATTTTTTTTCATTAGAGGATAAATTAAATCAAGATCAAATACCTTTTTATCATTTATAAGGTTAATCAAGGAAAAGTAAAGTTATATTGTATTCCAACATATAGTCAAATTGTGGATATCATGATAAAGAAACTACCCAAGGTAGATTTTGAATTTCTTTAGTTTTAATTTGGATTCTAAATGACTCTATATACTAATATGTATTACAAAAAAAACCCACTCACTTATAGGGATTATTATTTCCAAAAATGAATGGAAACTCTCTCTTATTCTAAATGTTTAAATATTGAACTCTATTTTGTATAATTTCAGATAAGTGATCTTGTGGTTTATTGATAAAGGGATAGAAATTTTTTACGTGTAAATTGTGAGAGTGTAACACCTCAAGCTTCCACAGTATTCTTCCTTTTTAGATAATTCAATTGTGTGTGAAGTACGCAACACCAAGTTGACGTGAACCACGACCTATCAAACTAGCCATTTAAAATGTAGTTATGAATAGTATTTACCACATTTTGAATTTTATATATTCTATATAATTTTAAAATTCATCTTTTGTGTTTATTAGACATAATATAATAACAAATTCAATTTTTCAGATATGACTAGTATTTTTTAAAAAATGTCATTTTTCACCTTTTAAAGTCGAACCCTTTTTTAATCCAATATTTGAAACTTTTATATATTTAATTAGAAAAAATTAAATTCTTATTTATAATTGTAAGATAAAAATTTGGTATGGATAAATTTTTCGTACTTTTCTGATAACTTTTATATTTCGATGAATAGTGAAAATACTAAATTTAAATTGAGAACAACTTTTTTAGTTGAAATAATTTATAGTGATAAATAATTTATTTGAGTGGTTTTAAAGTATAATTATATTATATTATTATAATTTAATATAATTTAGTTCATTTACTTAATTTGACATTTAAGTTGAATATAAATACAGGTCAATCTTTTGATCGTTTTTACTTCTTAAAAACCCATTTTCTAGTTTCCACAATAGGAATTAATTTTAAATTAATTTTTTCCAACTTTGTGTGTTGAAATTGTAAAAATGTATTCCATATTTGGTATAATAAGGTATAAATTTCATAAATATATACCTTTTAATTTTTGACATTATGAATAGTAGCTTCAGTAATTATTTTTATTTACCATAGTTAAAGGGTAAATTAGGTAAATAAGGGTGAAATAATAATATTATAATAATATTAAACTACCCTAACACATGTAATAATACTATTATATGATATATGTATAACCATGGGAATCCTTAGGATGATTTTATGACCCCATGGGACCACTTTGATGTGATAATGACATGTTATAAGAATTAATTTAAAGTAAAGATATTTATAACTTAAACATATATCGTATACTAAATCAATTTTAATATAGGGTTATATAACTTATCTCTATGAATATAAATATTTATTATAAATATAAAAATATTTCCAACATCATGTTATTTTCTTTATAATTTTTATACATTAGATAAATATATTTATTTATGACACAATTTTGATGTAGTCATTACCTTATTAATGAAAGATTAAAATAAATGAATTCGTAAATATTAAAATAAATGTAATTTTATATTTTGAAGCCATCAATGAATTTTATAGATAAAATTGACATATTATAGATTATTTAATATCGGTTTATATGTAATAAAGTTGTTATGACTTTAACAAAAATAAATTACTAAATATTTTCAAAATTGACATAAATGAGATTTTAAAATAAATACAATTTTATTAAATGATATAAAAATAATAAAAATATAAATTTTTTAAAAATAACTATTATAGTGATAAAAATGTCATAAATGGTCCACTTTAGGTTCTCTTGTCATTTTATAGTAAATATATTAACACAAGAGGTCATGGTATGAGTTACCTGCTTTTACAAAGGGTTAAATCTAAAAGATAAGGTTAATTGTATGACCTAAAAATGTCTCAAAACCATTTATTGAGATTATTTCGACCGATCCTCATCTTATCCTCCAAATTAATTACTTTTTATCTATTGGAAACAGAAAAAAAAATTATAATAAATTAATATTTTATGAGTTTTCCTATAGTGCCCCTCACCTCTCTTATAAAAGGGAACATCCATTTTTCTTTAACTCACACCGCTAAAGCCTTTTGGATTGGAAAAATCCTACATATTCCTCCTCCCAAACTTCCTTGATTTATCCTAGAGGCCAAACATTGAGAAAATATCCATCCTAAGGATCCCTTTTGTTAAAATCAAAAGGAAACACCCGACGAAGAGGTTATCGTTTTATCCCATCTTTTAAAGTTATTTTCTTATTCTACTTCTTCTTTATATATTTTTTCTATACCAAAGTAATAAATAAATTATAATACATATAAAAATATTTTAATATAATCATGGGAAAACAATATTCATCATTTTATCCATCCTATGAATAATAATATCACCATATATGCATTTGTATGGCTTACCGTCTCCACGTCGTGGTGTAATTTGTTATTCCATGTTACTTTATTTGGATGGGTGTAATGATGAGTATAATACACATAAATAATGAATATGAAGTGATTATGATTATTTATAATTAATATACCATCCATTTTCATATCATTTAATCATTAAAGGAATGATATCATCACTCGTGCGTGCGTGCGACATATTGTCACCACGACACGATGAGATTCATTCTCCACTTTAAGCATCCAAGAATGATTATAAAAAATATATATTATTCATAATTATTAAATATATGACATAATAAGTCTACTGGATTGATTTATATTTATAAATATATATATATATTTGTATTTATATATGTATGTGTGTATATATATGTCATTCACTTATTTCCATTCAATACTATAAGAAAGCATAAATAGTGTTCATGCGTACGTTTGGACTACCATATCCATGAATGGTGTATTACATTATATATATATATATATTATTCATTCTAGAAGAAATTAAATCATGATCTATGTAATATTATTAATAATAACAAGTCAAAACACGTACGATAAAACAAAGCGATATTACCCAAAAAGTTGCATTAACTTGGAATTGTTAATAAATGGGTAATATAAAGTCATAAAATAATAATATATGATATCATAAATATTATTATAATTATATTACAAGTTAATAATATGTTTAAAAACACTATATATGAATTTCAGACATGTACGGAGAGTATCGGATCTAAGGTAAGGGCTAATTCCACAATCTCATTATTATCCAAGATTCTTTATGTGTATATATTTTCGGGGACATATTTATCATCCATGTCTATTTTTCATAAAAAAAATTCAAACTGAATCTTTTATGGTCTTATGGAAGGAAATCATTAACTAGATCATCATTTTAAATGTTTTAAAATCTATTTTTCTAAATCTATTTAATTAATATCCATGTTTTAAAAATGATTTTAAGGATTTATTTATATATACATGATTGTTTTAAAATGTCAATTTATTTATAAATTCTAAAAGTGGTAAGGGAAATTTGATTCAAAAATATATTTTAAATGAATTCCTTTATAAATTGTGAGACTTTTGAATAATTTCATGAAAAAGGGATATCTTTCTCAAAGATTTTTACGAATTATTTTCAACTATGTCAACACCTTTATTGGATATTATTATTGATTGAGGATGATTTATTATAAATATAATATTCCATATTCTATTGAATGAGTTATGATATTTTTGATTGAGGATGTGCTATTTTTATACCATTCATGGTTTATGGTTAAATTATTGGCATTTCTAATTCTAGTTTTAATGAAAATATTTATGTTATATTTTTCCTTTTCATATAAGGAATGTATTTGACTTATTAAGTGATGGGTGGGGCCTACTATATCCCTTAGATCATTGGTAGGCCTCATGAGACAATCCAGTGTCTTGGCATAAAGCCTTGACAGATTATTTGGGAATGGTCTTGGCACAAGGCCTTAACGTAGTAGTTATTATGTCTGGAATTATGCATTCCCTAGTAAAGAAATTAGTTATTACATGTGATTATTCATCTACTAGAATATACAGGTGCATGTTTATATAGTAAAGTTTGATTTATTTTTTCCATATTATGTTCAAGTTTATATTTAAAAGGATACTATTTTTATTATACATCTTTCCATAAAATTTTATAGCTCCCAAAGAATTATTTACCCTTACTGAGCATCTATGCTCACCACTTTTTATATTTTATTTTCCCTATATTTCAATAAGTGTATTATGATTGATATGAAGGATTAAACTAGGGGAATAATGGTGTTCTCAAAGGATTATATATGCTGTATTTTATCTTAGAAATTGTAATGTAAAGTTCATGTGTGTAATCTATTTTATAAAACTACTAAATTGATTGGTCCTTCAGGACTTGATTACTTGTAATAATTCCAATGTATTAAAATAATGCACCAACTCTGGTCTTTTGGGGTTATGGGGTTATAGTTGGTATCGAGGAAATTTTAAGAAACCCCTTGGAAGTAGATTTAGAAAACATAGATTAGGGATCATAACCCTAATATATACTTTGATGGTAAGTATAGAAGAACGCACTAGAATTTTGGTAAAGTAGGGATTATGTGGATATACCAAGTAGAAAATCCCTATATGGATACTACATGTGTACATGGTTTTGGGATAGATGTACCATTGGGTGAAAACTCTGACCAGGTGTTCTGGGCTTTACTCAGGGAAACCTGGTACACGACAACAGGCCTTACTACACACCTGGTTTGACACTCCCAGGGGATATGCTTAGGATAATTCATATTTTCTTTACAAACCATTATGAAGGATTTATGGGTAAATATGTCCTCAAAGGAACCATATCTATGATTATGGATTATATATACATAAAATTTTCTATTTATGTTGAGTATTTTACTAGTTTGGATTTATGAATTATGATTCATAACCTAAACTAGTGTATACCATTATTTATAAATGGAATCTAGTGGAAGGAATGGAAATCATATCAATGCATGTAATCCATGTATGAATTTCCATCCAATGCAAGATAATGATAGTGGAGTTGGTGACACAACTAGTGCTGAACAGATTATAACCATAATGAGATAGTTGATTCAGGTTATGAATAATAACCTTACCTGTATGGAGCATTTTGGTCCACAATGTAGAGGATCAATATTAGACCTCATCCTGATAAAACAACCTCCAACTTTCAGTGAGACTAAAATTCCATCTATAGTAGAGAAATGGATAATTTCTTTAGAGAAAATATATCTATCTTTGGGAAGTAATATAAGTGAAAATTTGGTCATGGCAGTTTATCATATCTCTGGAGATACAGCTCAACGGTGGTCAATAATTCAAAACACGAAGGAGGATGAAGTACAAAATATAGAATAGAGGGAGTTTAAAGATGTTTTCATAGAGAAACAATTTCCTCTTGAACATCAAGATGATACAGAAAGGCAATTTCTGGTCTTGAGGAAAAATCAGTATGAGAATTTTGAAAAGCATGAGGATAACATTACAAGGTTAGAAAGGCATGTGACATACAACATACATAACCCAATAATTAATATTGATTGATTATTTTATGATTTAAAACCTTTCCTCTGATGGGAATTTGTCTCATAATCTCTCTCATTATACGAAGATATAGTCTCGTGTGCTATCAAGATGGAAAATAAATTCTCCACGTCTTATGACATTAAATAAAAGAAAGAGAACAAGATAACAGTGGAGAAAGAGATAGATAAAGATAAAAAAGGTAAAGAAGGATTTTTACTTATGTGATAATTGTGGGAAGAAACACCCTCTTACTTTCCTAAAAGGAATGAGATTTTTTTCAAATGTGGGGAAAATGGTCATCAGGCCCGTGATTGTAAGGGAAAGAAAGATGTTGTGCTATGTTATAGTTGTAATGATATGGTACATTATGAAAATAATTTTCCAAAGTGTCGAGGAAATATAGATCAGAAGGAGAAAATGGATCAAGGTAAAGCTTTTGTAGTTACTATAGTCGAAGTGGAATAATTAATGTATTTGTATTTTTTTGATTCAAGAATTATATTCTGGTAATAAGAATATTATGATATATATAAAGATTATATTGAAGTATATTTTTCATTTTCATTAATTTTTTGATATGATAAATTTAATCACATATTAATTATGCGACAATAATAGAAACATTACATTGTTTGGGAAATCTAATGTCACAATTGATTTTGGAAATTAAGAGACCTTTTAAAGAGTGTTTGGACAGAAATATTTTTGATAACTCTAAAAGTTGGAATGGATTAAGTTGAAATTTGGGTAGTATTGTTTAATGTCAAAACATTTCATAAGATTATTTTTGGAATGTTTTTATACTATAGTTTTATAAAAAAGAAAACCTGTAGGTTGGGCGATAACCCGTCACCTCGGACAAGGCTGCGGGAATCACGCCCACAATCGAACTGGGATAAGGATTTATCACCTACAATTGGCCTAAAACAATTACCTAGTAAGTATTATTTATTTTTGTTTATTTAAATTTTATAATTTTATATTTTGAACCTTATATGAATAAGATAAATAGAATTTTTTTAAGTTTCATTATCTTTTGAAGACAAATATGACTTTTTGTAGGAATTAGTTAAAGGATGAAAATTTACATGTAAATGAAGTGTGATTCCTTGTGTTCTTAGTCTATGAATTACTTCTTCAACTCTAGTGAAAATATCATAAATTTTTTCCTAATACTTTCTTTTTGCAATAAATCAAATGTTCCCTTGGATCATCGTAGATTTATGTCTTTTAGATTGTTAATATTCTCCTAATAATATTCTATACCACTATGCATCTGAACTTTATGGTTATTTTTCTCTTCCCTAACCATTTTTCCTATATGTAACCCTAGTATGTGTTATTTCTAGTAACCTTCATACCCACCTTTCATTATTTTAAAATAGCAGTCCCATTAATCCATTTTTTGATGTGGGATTTTAAATAAAATATTTTGAAATATAAAACCCCTAGTTTTCAATCATGTGTGTAAATTATCATGATGCAATTTATTGAAGGAGGGAATAATGTAACACCCCAAGATTCTACAGTATGCTTTATTTTTAAATAATTCAATAGTGTGTGATGTATGCAACTCTGAGTTCAAGTGCATCACGACCTATCAAACTAGCCATTTAAAAAGAGGTTATCAATAGTATTAACCAGATTTTGAATTTTATATATCCCATATAATTTTAAACATTCATCTTTTGTTTTTATTAGACATAATATGAGGAAAAATTCAATTTTTCAGATAAAATAAGTATTTTTTTAAAAATGTGGTTTTTCCACCTTTTAATGGAGAACCATTTTTAAATAAAATATTTGAAACTTTAATAAACTTAATTTTACTAAATTAAATTATTCTTTTTAATTAGGACCTAAAAAATTAGTTTGGATAAATTTTTGGTACTTTTCTGATAACTTTCATATTTTGATGAATAGTGAAAAAATACTAAATTTTAATTGAAATCAACCTTTTTAATAGAAATAATAAATATTGTTAAATTATAAATTTGAGTGGTTTTAAAGTGTAATTATATTATATTTTTATAATTTAATATAATATAGTTAATTCAAAGTAATTTTACATTTAAATTGAACATAAACACATGTCAATCTTTTGATAGTTTTTACTTCTTAAAAACCTGCATTCTAGTTTTAACAACGGAAATTAATTTTTAAATAATTTATTCCAAGTATTTGTTATGAATTCGGAAAAATGGATTCCATATTTTTATTATATGGTTCAAATTTTGCAAATAGGTACCTTTAATTTTTCGACATTAGAAATAGTAACTTCGGTAATTATTTTTATTTACCATAGTTTAAGGGAAATCAGGTAAATAAGGGTAAAACATAATATTATAATAATATTAAACTACCATAACACATATCCAAATCCAATCTCATGAGATATTTATGACCATGGAAATACATAGGATGACTTTAGGACCACAAGGGACAACTTGTAAGTGATAATGACATGTTTTAAGAATTAATTTAAAGTAAAGATAATTATAACATAAAAATTTATCTTTTACTAAATAAATTTTAATATAGGGTTATATAAATGATATCAATGTATATAAATAGTCATTATAAATCTAAAAATATTTCATACATCATGGTATTTTATTTATAATTTTTATACATTGGAACTTTATATTTAAAAATTGGGTACAACCGTGACAGCGGCACAGGATGCAAGAAAGAAAATTACATTAAATTGAAAGATCGAGGACTTGACCTCGCGACGTGCCACTCACCCCCCCCCCCAAACCTTACCATCTCACCACCAATGGTGGGGCACTGTATATTCATGTTGTCATGACATTAAAAAAATCAATTACTAAATAGTGTCAAAATTGACATAAATGATATTTTAAAATAAATAATATTTTATTACATGACATAAAACTCATAAAAATATATATTAGGACAAATAACTTGGATAGTGAATATAATGTCCTAAATTATCCACTTTAGGTTATATTTCCATTTTATAGTAAATATATTAACCATGTAGTATAAAAATACATGTGGACATGCTAAGAGTTAACTTATTTTACAAAGGGCCAAATCTAAAAGATAAGGATATTTTTATGAACTAAACATGTATAAAACCTATTGTTTTAGAGGATTTAGACCCATAATATCCATAATCATGAAATAAATCAATTTTTTATCTATTTTAAAACGAAAATATTTTTATGATAAATTAATATTTCATGATTTTTTCTAAAGTGCCCCTCACCTCTCTTATAAAAGGGAACCTCCCTTTCTCTTTAACTCACAACTCTAAAGACTTTTAGTTCTGCCTAAACCTTCCCATTATCCTACTAAACATTATAAATTCATCATAGAGGCCTAAATTTGGGAATATATCCATCTTAAATATCCCTTTTGTTCAAATTAAAAAGAAACATCCAGAGAAGAGGTAGTTCTTTTATCCCTTATTCCAAAGTTATTTTCTTCTTATACTTCTTCTTTATATATTTTATCCACACAAAAGTAATAAATATAGTATAATACATATAATGAGATGTTAATATAATCATTGGACAACTATATTCATCATTTTATCCAACATATGTATAATAATATCACCATACGTGCGTACGTACGACTTACTGTCACCACGTCGAGGTGTAATTTGTTATTCCACATTACTTTAATTTGATGGGTATAAGTATGAGTATAATACAAATAAATAATAAATATTAAATGTTTTTTTTTTTTTATAATTAATATACAATCCACTTCCAAGTCATTTAATCATTAAAGGAATGATACCTTCGCTCATGCATACGTACGGTCTACCGTCTCCAAGACGTGATGAGATTCATTCTCCACTTTAACCAAAAAAGAATGATTATAAAAATATATATATTATCCATAATTATGAAATATATGACATAATAAGTCTACTGTATTGATATATATATATATATATGCACATATATTTCATTCACTTATTTCCATTCAATGTGATAAGAAAACTGAAAAAACATTCATGCATTTGTACGACCTACCGTATCCATGAATGGTGTATTCCATTTTATATATAAATTTGTTATATATATTTATATTATGAATATATATGATATATAAATAATATTATATATTCTGGAAGTACGTAAATCATGATCTATGTAATATTATCAAGAATAACAAGTCAAAACACATACGATAAACAAAGTGCTATTACCCAAAATGTTGCATTAACTCGGAATGGTTAATAAATGGGTAATATAAAGTCATAAAATAATCATATATGATAAAATAAATATTATTATGATTCTGATATAAGTTAATAGTATGTTTAAAAACATTATACAGGAGTTTCGGACACGTGCAGAGAGAATCATATCTAAGGTAAGTGTTAATTACTCAATCTCATTATTATCTAAGATTGTTTATGTGTAAGTATTTACTGGGACATTTTTACCATACATATCCATGATTAATAAAGTTGTTTTTAAAATGAATATTTTAAGGTCCTATGAAAGTAAATCTTTAAATAGATCATCATTTTAAATGTTTTAAAGATTTATTTTTCTAAATATATTTAATTAATGTCCATATTTTTAAAATGATTTTATGGATTTATATATATGGACATTATTGTTTTAAAATGTAAATTCCTTTAAAAAATTTAAAAGTGGTGTGGGAAACTTTTATTTAAAAAAATATTTTAAATGACTTCCTTTATAAATTGTGATACTTTTAAATTATTTCATAAAAAATGGAAATTTCTCTCAATGAGTTTTACGGATTATTTTCAACTATGTCAACATAATTTATTAGATATTATTTTTGATTGAGGTTGATTTATTATAAATACAATCTTACATATTTTTTTAAATGATTAAGGATATTTTTTACTTTGGATGTACTATTTTTATACCATTCTTTGTTTATGGTTAAAGTATTGGCATTTTGTATTCAAGTTTTAATATGAATATTTATGTTATGTTCCACCTTTTTCATATGAGGAATGAATTGGACTTGGTAAGTGACGAGTGGGGCCTGCTATAGACCCATAGGGCATTGGTAGGTATAATGAGACAAACTAGTGTCTTGTCACAGAGCCTTCAAAGAATATTTGTGAATGTTATTGGAAAAAGGCCTTGACATGATAGTTATTATATCCTACATTATGAATTCCCTCACTATGAAATTAGTTATTACATGGGACTACACAACATATAGAACAACCATGGGTATTTTTATATGGTAATGTTTGATTTATTTATTCCATGTAATGTAAAGACCCAAAAATCCATGTAAATATTTTTAATTATATGGAATTATTCCGAGCCTCTGGTTTCTGACGGCACGTAATTCCAAGGCCCGGAGTGCCTGGAATGTTTTTTCGAAGTTTCTGAGTACATTCAGTGAACTTAAGAGAGGTTTTTGGTAACTTTATAACCGGTACTTAAAATTTAAATCTGAGGGAACCATTGAACTTACAGCACCGATGATTGCTTAAGTGGGCCTTCACCTCAGTTGTGTTTGGTCGTGAACAGAAGTTGGTTTTCCAACATTTTGTGGAGGATAAAAAAAGGGAGGAAAAAAATAAAATTGTTTAAACATATATTTTATTTTATTCAAATATTTTTGAATTAAATTTGGGTCCATCCAAAATAAACCCCCACTTTAATTCTTTCTGACCCCCCTCCTTCATAAAATGAACTGATTAGGGAGAGACTCCTCAAATTGATGTGTTTTTTTCCCACCTTTTGGAGTTGCGGGAATTGGTGTTTTGGCTATTGGGGGAAACCTTGGAGGAATAACTCTTCTTCCGCCAACGACGAACAGCATTTTCTTCTTCTTTGATCTCCTACCAGAATAAGGGAGGAAGCACCATCCTTGAAGAACGCCAACGACATTGTCCTCGACTTCTTCATCTTCTTTCCTGATGTCAACGAATCTGAGGTACGGGTTCGAGATTTTTTATTTGTTTCTCGTTCTTTGTTTTCCTTTGTGAATTTTGATTCGAATCCACATGTTATCACTCTAACACATAGGGTACGGGATGAATGAACACGGACTGATCCCTCTACCTTACTTTGTGTATTTTGACGTTAATCACGACATGAGTCTGAGTTGAGTGATTTTCTTCAACGATGGTTGTGGATAGAAGGCGACGTCCAGAGTAGTGCGCGGCAACATCCAGATCGAGAATTAGGCCACCAGAACTTGTCTGGTGACCCGTGGAAGGTTCTCCAGTGGTTGGAACTGGTGAACATTACCGGCGAAGAAGGGAAGGGTAGTTGGAACTCCAGCCGGCTGCGTGGACGGTGGCGGTGCAACCGCGCCGCCGGACGAGTAGGTTGTGGCAGACGGGCCGCGGTGGTATAGCGGTGGCCGACGCAAGGCTGGCCGTGAAGAAAACTGGCAGCTCAGGCTGCCGAGGTGACGAGGAAGGCACAGTACAGCACGTGCCATGCGGTGAAACAAAGGGGGTCGCGGTCTTGGACGTGATGACGGAGGACGGGCAGTCGACATTGTCGGCTTCCAGAGGAGGCGTGGCGCAACCCCGTCGCATGGGAGGCGGTTGGCCGATCGGCCAGACGGGAGGAGAGGGACCCGCCGTGTGGGTCCCACATGACACAAACTGGCGCCGCGTGGCATCGGATCCAAACTACCTGACTGTCTAAGCCCTTCGGGACTCCAGGGGGCGCGACCTCCCCCTATATGCGGCTAGGATGGACCCCAAAAGGACTGCCAGACGCGGGCCTCGTGCAAGCTGAGCCCAGCGCGGGCTGGACCCAGTGCAGGATGAGTCACCCCCACGGGTCAGGTCAGACCCACGAACTAGGTCGGACCCCTGTCCGGACCTGGGTCGGGCTGGGTCGGTCTGCTGGGCCGGACCGAACCCGGACCCGCTTGGACCTGTTTCCACTCTTTTTTCCATAACTTGAGCTATGGGTGTTCGATTGACGAACTGTCTGAAGAAACGGGAACCTTGGAGGTATAAGGTTTTTTCGGTATAACTTATATGAATTTTGGATACAGTTGGGGTATGGACAGGTTGGATCGAACGTAAATCCAACCAGGCCCTCGGAATATAAATGCCAATAACTCTCAGATTGGGCGTCCAATTGATGCCCCATCAGTCACTTTGGGTTTCTTATGGAAAGATGGATATTTTGGATACAAAAACTTGGGAATTTGTGGAAGTTGATGTATATACACTTGGATTGAAGAGTGGACCCTCCCAGAATCATGCCTGCTTTGTCTGGAACCTCATGCCTGGCTGCATTGTGATAAAGGGATCCTACGTGGGTTTGATAGGACTGACTACTATTCTTGGATCCTAGGTGGGTTTGATAGCTCTGACTAATGTTCTAGGATCCTATGTGGGTTCGACAGCTCCGACTACTCTTCTCAGATCCTACGTGGGTTCGTTACCTCAGATTACTATTCCATGATCCTACGTGGATTTGACAGCTTTGATTACTATACTAGGATACTATGTGGGTTCGATAGAGTAGATGATTTAGTGGCTATATCTAATCATCTCTATCTCTCTATATAATTTTTATGTCTATGCGAGCTGAGCCTTGACTATGTGTTGTTATCAACAAGTTATCTTTCTTCCTTTGTGGAATGGGTTATTCTTGGGCTCAAGGGTTAGAGTTGGTTTGTATTTGATTACTTAGGTATATGTATGGGCATATACCTAAGTAGGGTTGGATGATACTTTATGATTATATTCTTAATATTGTGGTTTATCCTTAGTGGATTCTAGGAGACCTTAGGGGGTCTCAGGGTCCCTAATGAGTATCTTTATACTCACCTCTGCACGGGCTTCACCCGCACCCTGTTGTGTCTTGTGCAGACGAAGGACAACAGTGATCAACGCTGAGAGAGAGAGGTGGACGAGAGGCTTCTCAGAGCTAGAATTAGATGGGACATACCTCAAGGATGACTTGATTGAGATCTGTACCTACCCTTCAGGTAGGATTTCCCGGTGGACGATCCATGAGTTGTTTTCCCTTTTTACTTATACTTGTACTTTAGTTGGGTTTGTATACTGGCCCATTTAATTTCATCACTCTTTACATTAATAGTAATTTTTAGTTATCTCTAGTTGTGTATAGTATGTGTGAGTTGTAGGTCTAAAGTAAAGGCCTCCCCTATTCTCTGGGATATGCCTTTTTGGTGCTAGTCTCCAGCCCCTGGCCTAAGGAAGGCGGTATTGGGGTAGTCACGGCATGGGCCCATGGATGGTTCGTGACTTGCTATGTTAAATTTTATGTTTAAAATGATTATGTTTTTATTACAAATATTTCCTTAAAATTTTATATATTTAGCGGAATTATTTACCCTTACTGATCATTTGACCTCTCCCCTTTTTATGTTTTATTTTCCTAAGATGCTAAGAAGTGTATTGTGATAGATATGAAGGACTAAACTTGGGGAATAATTGCTTTCTTAAAGTATTATCAATTTTGTATTTTATTTTAGAAATTGTAATGTAAAGTTAATGTTTGTAATATATTTTCCAAAACTGATAAATTGGACGGTCCTTCGAGACTTGATTCCTTGTAATCATTCTAATTTATAAAAATAATGCACCGGCACTGGGCTTCTGGGGTCAGGGAATTATATAGAACATGTTAATGGAGTGTTCCTTCTTATTTAATAAGGGTAATAAATATTGTCCTGAAAATGGAGATATTGGTTGAATACTGAAATAAGGGGAGTTGTATAGGAAGTAAAGGTTTAAGAGAATGAAGTCCAACGAAGTGTTTCTATGAGAATATTTTCTTTCAACTTTTTTTATCATGTTGATATTATCTCATGTGGGGTTATATTGGGGGATTATTTAATCAACAATACACTCTTTAAAGGTACAAGTTAAAATAGTGGCTGTGGAAAATTTTAATTTGTTCTCATATCCTTCAAGAAATGTGTTTTTTCAAAATGTCAAAAAACACAAAGGGGGGTATATTGGAAAAAATAAATATGGAATTTTTTTATAGTATTTATTGACAATTATATTTTAATAATTTTTGTAAGTATCCCAACTGAACATTCAAAGTCATGAAGAGGATTGAATAAGTTTTGGAGTAGGTGTAAGGATTTATATTTATATAAAATGGACTACGCCATAAGCCATAAACTTGTGTCATGATGGGAAGTTTTCTAGGATCTATAATTTAATATTTGAGGTTGAAATTTTTTTCACCATTGACATATTGGCCATATCACAATGGGTATCAAGGACACTTTTGGTATCTCTTTATAATTGGTGACCTTCATGTTGTAGTGTGGAAGTCACACTGTAAATGCTCAGTATGCAAGGCTCTTTGATTTTAATGTCCACGTGTTTTTTCATTGATGGGTATAAATATATTGTAAAGGTTGTTGGGATATATTTATATAGATCTTCCATTTTTGAGAGTTCTGTATTGTAAAGGCCATCCATGTGTCCACATTGTCTTTCCATGCACCTCTTACACCAAAAAAATATATGTTACACTAAAAAGGAGAATGGGGTGAAGTTTAGTGGTTTGGGTGATTTAAAGGTCTCCATGCCATAGAGAATGGGTTACACCATAGCTGGTTTAGAGATCACTGGATATTGAGGGAATCATTTTGATATTATGAAACAGTTAAATAAATTATTTTAAATGGATTTTTTGGATCTGGACTTTTGATGATCAACCTTCCATATACAGGAGACCATTCTATAGGATTATGGAAGCTTAGATTCAAAAATTCATTGTGAAGTATTCTATATCATGGTAATGGTGTTTTGAAATTAGAAATGATATTCGTGGTTAATTATATTTTATATATTTCCAAGGGTTTACTCAGGTTTTTTGGGAATTTATTGATACATAAAAATATTTGTTACACCTATCAATATCTCATAGGATTAGGGAAGTGATAATTAATATAAATATTGAGATTAAGGGTTGATTCATAAGATGTTTAATAAAACTTTATAGAGAATATTTGAAGATTATTTGGAATATAGGTGACCTTTAGAATTTCTAAAAAAATGAGTGAATAGGCATTCTAAAATTGAATAGGAAATGAGGATGAGGAGGAGGAGGCTATTTGAAGAGGCTTCTTTCAAAAAAAATGTGTAATTATTCAAACTAAAGAATGTGGATCTAACTGAGATGAAAACTTTGGTGTTACATCATTATATTCTTGGGAAGATTTAAGATTACAACACTTTTAGGAGAAATGTATTCTCAATGCACTTGATATTAGTGAGTTCTCTTCATTATGGGGGTTGTAAATATGGAGGGTTTGTGTTGACACTCTAAACTTTTAAAAAATTCAATAGAATTAGTGTTTATTTGCATTGGTGCATTTCCTTAGCATGCACCTTGTACAATACCGATTATGGTGAAATAGTAAAATCTATGGGGTCCCTCAATTACTGTTTTATTAATTTATACCAACTTTGGGAGAGAGAGAGAGATGTTTCTAATAATAACAGAATAATATCATCAATAATGGAAAATTGAAATTTTTATTGCATTGATTTAATCCCCCCTAGTTTATGAGACTTGTTTGGGACCAACATTAATTATATTATTTATATTGTTATTTATTATAAAATATTCTATTATATATAATAAAAAATTATTAATTATTACTTATTAATTCTTTATTATTTATCTTACTATTTATATTACTAAATAGCGATTACTTATTTTATGAATTATTAAAATTAATTATAAATATTATTTATATTATTAATTATATTATTTGTTAATAATTATAAAATTATTAATTAAATATTTATTATTAATTATATTACAAATTTTTAATTGTATTAATAATAATATTATTCATTAAATATTTTATTTTTATACTAATAAATACATTTATTATTCATAGTATTAATTAATTGTTATTTATTCTTAGTTACATTAATCTTAAGAATAATTATGTTTCACTATTTATTATTAATAATAATATTTATATATTATTTAGTATGTATAATTAGAAATAATATATTATTTTTCTATTACTGGCGAGGTGGAACTTAAATCACACATGGAAAATCCTATTAGGATGTCTAACACCCCTCCCTTTTAAGAGGAAGTCAAAAGTATAGTTTTCTATTATATTTTTAGACTAATTTAGTACAATTAATTCCAAATAAAATAAAAAAAATTAAATACTGATTAAAATATCCTTATATATATAATAAAATCAGAAAATATAATGCTTTCCTGAATCATGTTCACACATGATATATAATTAGCTTGTGTGAATTGAGTTCAAGAAAATAATGAGTCAATTTAAAAAATATGTTTTACTCTGACTCGTTTTATTATAGTTATCTAGAGAAAACCCAAATAAAAACTCTATGTTTTTAATCTTTATGTGTTTGTAAAATATAATATAGGACTATTTTTTCCTATATGATTTTAAAGGCTCATGTGAAATTTTTCAAATAAATTTATATAGAATATTTGGCTTCCTTGATATCATACCCCAATATGTAGTTATTTATATAAAATAAAAACTTTTTATATGAATTATTTATCATTGGATATAAATTTGAAAGGGGTAGTCACTTTGAAGGGGTGTTTGGAAGGTGAGATTATGATTTTACTTGAATATGTTTAATTGATATTGAATGTTCTGGTGTGTAGTGGAAGAAATTGGGCTTGGGACTAATAATATTTTTCATTAGTTTCTCTGGATGAATCCCTATAACTGAATAAATAAAACCCCATAATATTTAGAGAGAAGATATTTTCACATATAATTTATAAATAAAAACTACTTAGTCTGGATAATTATTTCTTCTTTGGTAAACTCATTTAACCTTCTTTCCATATCATCCTCATGATGAATAATCCAAAGTATAATTCAGCTAGAGATATCCATACATACTCTATGAATCTTAGATCATCATCATTCGAACATCAAGTTCTACTTTAGAGGATCCAAACATCTTACATCATTAACTATTGATCTCAGTAAGAATTATTTGGGATGGAAGAATTATTTCTCTTATTCTCCCAATATTAAGAGGGTGGTGGAGGAGGAGGGGAAGGATTGCCTCTTTTTTACAGTGTTCTTCATAGGTTCTCTCGGTATAGGGAAGAATTATCTCTATATAATATCATTGGAAATGATAATTATCACCACCCTAAGAAAGATATAAGTTGGTTCGTATTCTTAGGGTTAGACAATTAGTTATTTCATAAAGGCCCTTAACTAATATATTTTTCCTAAGTAAAACCCATTTATAAAAATAATATTATTATTAAAAAAATTCATTATTTTCTCAAACTAACAAATATTAAATATCATTAATTAAATAAATCAATAAATATTGAATTAAATAATTTTAAATTTATATATTATTTTCATATGGCCCTTAACGTGACCCCTCAACCTTCCTTGGAATTTATCAATCCCTGAATAATAAATATATACTTAAACAAATAAATATCACTTTATTTTCTATAAAATAAATAAATAAATATTATATTAACTTTATGATAAATAAATATTTATTTAATAATCATGAAACTAAATAAATATTTATTCAATAAATAAAAAATTATTTTTTACTTTATACATAATAAAAAAGACATAAAATAATATATATTTTCTAGTTAGAAAATATTTTTTATTTAATTATTAAATTCAATATATTATAAACTTAATAATTAATGATTTAATTTATGAGATCAAAAAAAACTTGAATAATCAGTAAACCACGAGTTAATAATAATATTTATTCAAACTGTAAAATTCAAAGTGGATTAACTAAGATTTTGGATACACTTTGTGTGTGACCCTCTAAGCCTAGTATAGAGTGGTATTTAAAAAACTAGCCTAAATTCCAATATTAACATCAAGAAACACATCAGGGCACTCCTAAATAAATACATTAATGTCTTAATCACAACAACACCATACGAACTCTTATTATCTAATATAATCCCTTTATCTTGATATCTCATCAATTTGACCACATACTCCTGACATCAACATATATACATGATACATTTTTTACCCCATCAAATGAACTTATCAATGAACCACTATGGCCATGGATTTAATAATACAATTCTTTTTCAATAAAAGGGACTGATATATTTACTTATATAATTTTGAATGGATAAATCCTCTCTTGACATATAAATTAGTTTCATACCACTTATGATGCACCCAATGTATCCAACCCCACCACATGAAAATATTTCCATGGATTTCATCAACACATATAAGTACATGATTCATGATATAAACTAATTATAATATCATTCTTAAGGAAGAATACACACATCTATGTATTAGAATATCCAATAAAACAAAACATATAGAATTCTTACTAGTCAGTTTACTTGCATAACCTTATCTCTTTGAGACTACCAAGTGAAAACATCGTGAGAAAAATTATCAATGTATTCTGCTTATCTGATAGCTGAGAGTAAAACATTATATCTTTTCCAATATATATATGTCATTTGAACATGTATTTAAAAATATTTTCATGTCCCTACAAGTCTCTAATTATAGAAGAAAACTATTATAACATTTATATGTGAAAAATACAATGAGTACATAATCACATTAATGTTACATTGATGAACACTCTTCAGAAGACAAGTGATTTATGAATTTTCATGTCTATGAACATTCTACTAATAGAAAATACAAAGTAAGTTGGTTAAAAGGCACCAAACTCCAATGGACACCCAAATTAACTTGAGCCAATCACAAACTGACTCATTAGATCCCATAAAATCAACATACTTATACTAAGTATTATTATAGTTAGTGTGAGTTCCACGTTCTGGTGGTTGTCCTTCTTAAAATGATTATACCCTTTTGAGAAAATCCATCAATAGGAAATATCATTAGGTTTTTCAATTTTTAACCTATCATAAACTTTACATATTTGTTAAAACCATGTCCTATAACAAAAAATTGTTAAACAACTTATTAAATCATATTATAATTTTCATCATAATATATTTATATAGATATATAAACCACTATGTTTAATAATTTCTTCTTGATTATTAACTTAGCCTTACTATGATATAAGATCAAATGGATTTGAAAGTAGACTAGTTTTGTATCACCTTGATAACTAGTATTCTCAATTATAAAAAATTAATAAATATTCTATTTCTACCTTCTCTAGGACTTTTTAATGATTCTAACTATAATTATTTATGATTTTTCCAATTTTATTTTATATTACCCCTTTATGATTTATGGATAAGTAATAAAAATCCTTGATACATGTCATTCTATATGAGATATATTTATAAAGTAATCTTAGGAATATGTAGTATATTCATTACAATAATATTCTCATGTGTTTTTACACAATAATCCTAGAGATATTTCATGACATATTCCATAGTAAATGATTTTATTATAGATCATTCCATCTTGTATTATCCAATTCCATGTCAATGTATAAACTATAATTATATTCAAGAAACCACATAGATATATTTTTTAGATATTTTTTCCTAAATCGTGAGTTAATATTTTAATATTATTATAGAGAAATTATCATTTGTACTAGTTAATAATAAGAAGAATCCCTTATTTTCTATATGTTATTAATATATCTATTTTTTAAAACAATAATGCCCCCACTAATCTTTTGTATACACCAAGAACACATTCATTCCAAATGAATATTCTATGACCGTTATGTTTTCTCCAATCCATAAATAGATATTTTAAACCTTCATGACTTATTGGATTTATTTGATGTCACTAAACCTTTTAGTTGCATCATATAGACATATTTTTTAGAGTTTTCTCAAAGGAAGGTGGTCTTGAAATCCAATCACCCAATATAATGATCATAAAATATTTTTATGATATGTAGAGTTATAATGGATTATAGCATGATGAATTTGGATAAGTTTTTTTAGAAAATATCTTTAAAATATCATGAAATATTATTTCACCAATCAAGACTTATTGGTACCAGTTTCTCCCTTCCATGTTCAGTTTCTCTTGAATACCCACTAACAGCTTTACAACTACTTGAGAAAAAACCAAAACACAAGTTGTATTTTGGAACATGGATTCAACATCTAACTTTACATGAAAATATCGATCATATCTAGTTTTCATTAAATATTTATTTATAGGATTCATTATTCTAATTGAATAATATATCACCTTTATTGTTGAATATAAATCTACCTCTCTAGTTTCTTTCTTTTCTTCATGGTAGATGTCTATAAAACAACACCTCCCATTTAATTTGAGGGAGTTTAGTGTTATTATTCCAACTCAAGCACATATAAAGCCTTAACTCCTTTAAAATAAGGTATATCCCACTATCTAAAAAGTCTAGTGATTCCCTCTTTTAGAAATATAGTAATTTTTAACTAATCATTTTCAGTCGTAGGTATATTAATATCTCGAATAACTAGAGCATAATTAACTAAGATTCACTTAGTGATTCATAGATTCCTATTTGTAGCTAAATCTGAGTTTTAAAAATAGTTATCATAAAAAACATAAAGTTTTTATATAATTTACTTCTTTCATATAATGATTTATATCTTACCAATAATTAATATGTTTTACATATGGTTAGTTGTTACATTTTTATTTGTGAAACATTTTTGGAAAGTAATCGTGGAAGAGTTATCGTACATATGAAAATCAACATTGATATTCCTTATGCTACCATCATGTATTTTATGTGTTTAAGGTAATGTGAGTCTTGGATAAAATATACTAAACATTTAATGGTTGATAAATACTTTTTCAACATATTCTTGAACAAACCCACCTGGAGGATCATATATCATCTACCATGGGTATTCATTTATTCACTAAAAACCCTAAATTTTTGTAAAGGAATCTCCTAAATTTTATTAATTTACCTCCATCTTATCTATATAATTGTTCACATAGTGAAGATAAACTAACTATAAAATCGATAAGGATTTACTTTATTTTAAAGGGATCATTTTCCTATAACATAATAAGTAATTACATCAAGATACCAAATAATTTTAGCTTCTGAGAGTCAAAATATTATACTAGATATATAGTTGATAGATACATTTAGATTTGGATGACTAAGAATTATTTTACCACAAATCGATACAAGTATTATATTTTTATATTCATCATTTATTTGTAATATTGGATGTGTGTGATTAAAATACTACTAATCATTTATTAAAGTATTAAATAACACAATAATATTCATTTCAATCAACAAATGATGTCTCATTTTGTATAACAATACACTAAGATAATTATTTTGGTAATATTCAATAAACAAATAATTCAACTAGAATTAATCCGTTGGGAATTTTGAAGCCATGTGCTCCTCTTTTCAAACATAGTAATTACACTTTATCGTCGTCTAAGGGAGTTCACCCCTACTAATTATAATGTTTCTAAACATTCATGGTTTTTGTATTTAAATAAAAATATACAATACACATAATGTGTGTATTACCTATGTATCCCAATAAAAACATTATATATAGTGATAAATATACCTGAAGTATAATCCATTACTTTTTTCTTCCTCAATTCATTATAATTCCTCTTCTGATGATATTTACTTCCATATGAAAAGAAAATAACTTCTTATTAACTACACTACCTATGAATATTGTTTCTCTTTGGAATACATTCTAATGAAACCAATTAATTTTAACTAGTCATGGTATTTTCAAAAAAGTATTTAAATTAGTTCTCCATAAGTGGTGGCGAACAATTTTCCCATAAATCCTTACCTTCATAGTGAATCATAGTCAAAAGATTAATGAGTGGGTTCTCCAAACACATCATCATGTAATTTCATGATGAATATGTATAATTTTATTGGAAAGGATTATAATACTACATTTATGGATAATTTCTTATCTATATGAAAGCATAAATTAAATACTTTTTTATTATATTTAAATATCCTGAATTAAATATCACTAAATTGGTACCCATCATACAGCTTATACTAGTATAGTGTAGTGACAATTTCATTTATCTTAAGCCTGTCTTTCACATTATGAAGAGATAAGAGATGATATATCATGATGTGTTCATACATGTATTAATATTAAATATTTAGCTAATGAAACACAAATAATATCATAATACAAGATACATTATAAGCATACTCCAAATATCTCTTACAGGAATGTTTTTCACCTCCCCTTACTTGGTGCGGTGGATAAATAGTAATAGTGGGTTTCCAAAACATAACATAAATTTTTCTATTATAGTGTTCTGTATAAAGGAAAATATCGGCCTTATTAATTTATGTTGGTGAGGAAATTCTCTATATTTAGGGATTATCATAATGTTCCCATGATTCCTCTTTCCATTTTATATAATAAGTAAAACCTGATTTTAATACTTTATCTACATTTTTTAGGGTGACGTAATAGATTTTATTTGTATTGGTCTCTCACTATTTTATAAAATATTAATATCATGTTTTTATACGATTATAAATATCATATCGTTTGGATATTCTAGTTAAAATGATCTATATTCCCCTTTAAATAATTTAAACTGGGGTCTGAAAAATTATTCGAAAGTATTAAGTTGGTAGTCTTGAAAACTATATAAACCAGATGTTCCTTGATCCAATGAGTAAACTTCCCAATCTCAAAATGTAGAATTTATATTTTCTCAAAAATTACCTTTATTTTACACTAATTATTTCTTATGAAATCAACCCTTGATGCTATCTTGTTTTATTTGACAAAATATATTTGTTAAAACTCCCCAATAATTGAAAACGGGTTGACTTAAAACATACAAAAATATAAAATTATAGTTTCATTCTAACTTAAGTAATGGTAGAATTTAGTGACTCTATATTTTATTAATTTATTTTGAACATATATAAAATTTTATTTATTTTCTCCTTTTACATGCTTCTCAATATGATGTGGATTTTATATAGTTAATTACACATGTCTTGATAAAATAATTTATGCATAATACATGTATTTTATTTTATCTTAGAATTATTGTTATTTTATTTACATTATATGAATTTGTTTAAATATAAAATAAACGTGCATCACATAAAGAAATAAATAAATAACCATACACTTGGAAAAATAAAGGAAACATGTGTCATGATCATGAGATTAAACTAACGGTTTTTTTATTGAGTGTGTGGAAAAAAACCATCCTATTAACCCTAGAGGAATAACTCATTAATCTAGGCATGAAAAGGGTTGAATAATTCTACCTCTAACCTAGTTATATTTGTGGTTGGGTTCACCTTGGCTCAATGTAGAACCTCCTGTTATCCCATGGGAGGTCATTTCTTTACATATTCTTACTCACATGAAAATGAGGGGAATTAGGGTTTACGGTTACATAAAATAAATTGTAGACACGCGACACTATATATAATAAGAAGGAAGGGAAGATACACATATCATCATATTTAATTTAATAAAAAATTACAAAAAAAACATTCAATATATAATTAAATTAAATAGAAACCTAACACATATATAGGTCGGTAAATATCATAATCATACACGCATACGACGACTACACATTTAAACCAATATAACATTCATTTAAATATTTTTTTATTAAGATAAATTTATTGAATTAATATTTGATTTTTTATAAATTAATTCATTCATTTATGTTAATTATTAGTCCAAAAAATCCCCACGATTCCCATTCACATAATTTTAATTAAAAAAATTAATTTTAATTAAAATTAAATAAGTACACAACATTTACTAGAAGTGTCATGATGTGTATCATTATTATTCTATTTTAAACCCATTTCTACAGTTTAACTATTACATGGAACGTACCATCACATGAAACAACATATGAATAAAACCATGTATGGTCCTTGTTATGTATTATGTACTTACACAACATGCACTCCTACATAATGTATCATGATATACATGGAACATAATACTTTAATTTTGTCCATGTATTTTGTAAGGTTTGTTTGACCACACGACATTCTAGTATATACATAGTGTGTACCACTTGAAATTACCATGAAGTAAACAAAATTTAAAAAATACAAAGACATCATGTATCCTGATAAAAAAATATAGAAATAATTAATTAAGTATTTAATATCTCACACAGCATACCAAAAATCAGTCAATGTGTAATCATCCTAAAAACTCTAGAACACAATTTGTATACCTAGCTACACACTGTGTACTTGGGTTTTCTTTGATAAATTAATTTTCTTTATGTGTGGACTCACATGATGAACTATTATTAGTATGTACCTAGAATGAGTTAAACTGAATTACATGGAATGTACATCTAGATGCAGGACATGTGATTTATAACTAGTTTCCCACAATAAACACCTAGGGACTTTGCATGTATTTAAAAAGGTTCATTATGAATTAAATGTAATTTGAAACCCACTACATTATATGTAATCTATGTACTATCATTTTTCTTTGTTTTAATTAATTATGTGTCATGTATAAATTACATTTTGTCACAATGACCACATAGTCTTTGTGATACCCACATGGAAAAACTATGTGGGTTTACATTGAGTGTACATCATTAACATGTCGTATATGATTATCTTATATTGTTCCAACTTGTACTCAATACATGGTGTGTATTTACACCATGTTCCAAACACCCACACAAAAAAAAATATTTTTACAGCTCATCGTTATATGGTTGAACATGGGTATATAGAATGTAAATTACTATTACTCATTGTGTAATCATGTTTATTAGCCATACTTCTCAGTGCCTCCAGATAGTAACTTTGAGCATTCATCATATATTTATGGCATATTATTGGTCATATGAAATTGAATGGTCATAATATTTTTATTTTTATATTAAAAGTTTAAAACTAGAAATGGAAATATAACATAAAAATGTGTAATTGATCAATTATTAATAAATAATTATAAATTAAAATGTGTCCCCTTTGATACCAATTAAAATTTATAATATGTAGTGTAAGTGGTTAGACCCATTACTAAAAAAATTCTTCATCAGTTTCTTTAGATAAATACTAAAACTAGATTAATAAATTCCTAGAATATTCATATATAATGTCTTTTTAGGAATGAATCATAATTAATTTATAGACAATAATTTCTTCATATCGAAAATAGTTTCTTTATTGATGTACACATTTTTCCTTCTCATTATACCATCATTAGGATGAAGAATCCAAATAACAATCTCTCAATGAATCTTAGAACATACCCAACAGAACTCTAAGTTTTATTGTGAATGATCCAAATTTATAATTTCATTCATCATTGATCACAACAAGAATTACTTCAGGTGTCAATAATTTTTTTATCTTTTTTTCTTAATATAGAAACGTAGAAGGATGATGATCACCACTCATTCTTAATAATGTTCTTTGTAGGTTCTCTTGATCTATAGATAATTTTATTGATATAATATCCTAGTTTACAATAATTATTTTCCTCTTATAAATTTTATATGTTCTGTTATATACTTAAGGTTATATAATTTGGTATTTCACAAACACCCTTAAGTAATTCATTTACTCCAGGTAAAACTTGAATCTATTATTCTTATTATTTTTAGTATTATTATTATATTCCATGAAAGACTCTAACTAAGAGATATTAAATATAATTTATTAAATAAATGAAACAATATTTATTCAAATGATATCAAAAATATATGTATTTTCCATTATTCCCTTAACTCACCTTTTTAATATTCTTCTGTATTTATCAAACCTAAAATAATAATATAATAATTTAAAAAAATCAATATCATTCTATTATTCACTCAAAAAAACACATTTTATATTCACTAACTATAGAATAAATATTTATATAATATTTAGTTAAATAAATTAATAATTATTTATTATCTTGATAATAATAAACAATATTTAAATAAATATTATATATTTTCTAGTAGTTAAATTTATTTTATTTAATATTAAACTCACATGTTTTCTAAAATAAATAACTGAGGATTGGATCTTTGTGATAAAAAACACATGTATGATTATTAAACCACATATCAATAATAATATTTACTTAAACTATTAAATTCAAATATAAATTAATTGATATTCTAGATACACTTAGTGTGTAACGATATCATCTTTTTTTCAGTGAAATTTGGTGAACAAACCTAAAGTTCAATATTATAATTTAACAACACATCAAAGCACCCATAGAGAAATACATTAGTATGAAAATTATTATAAACTCATAAGAATTATAACTATGTAATGCAATCCATTTGTCACGATATCTCATCAAGAATGGTGAAACTCATGTCATCAACCAATATTTTTTATACTTATTTCATTGAAACCCTAAAATTAACACATTGATAAACTATCGTGCCCATGAATTTAATCAAATAATTTTATTCTGATTAAAAAACCTAATACGTCTTCTTACATAATTCAAAAGTGAAAAAAATATTTATTGATTTATCTATTAATGTAATATTACATATAATGAACCCAACGTATCCCACTTCTCAGCGATAATATATTGTTATGGTTTTTTCTAATACATCACAGTACATGATTCATGATATTCACTAATAATAATATCAATTCTAAGTACCAATACACACATCCACATATAGGAATATACAATTAAATATAATATGTGGAATTTATATTTGTCAGTATGTACTCATAACCAACTAACTTAGAGGTTACTAAATAAGAACTTCATGAGAAAAAGCATCAATGTTTTATGAGACCTTAACACCTAATAGTCAAACATAATGTTTGTCCCATCAGAAATATTTCATCTAACTATGGAATATATATATATAATAATATTATCAAATCACTCCAAGGATCTCATTATAGCACAAATTGATTATTACCTTTCAATGAAAAAAAACTCTAGGGACATTGTTACATAGAATAACGCTCAACATATTATAATATATTTATAAATATCCTTGTGTATGAATATTCTGGTAATCTGATGTACAATTTTAGTTTGTTTTTGGGAACTAACTCTGATAGATTTTATGAATTGTGATGTGATATGTTTTCTCACCTATGTTAGTTAAACTCATGGGAGCCATAGGTATCTAAGTCTGAAATATAGAGAAGGTTTATGTACTAGTTATGTTTACACACTAGCTAGTATACCTTATTTTATGATGATCTTTTTCCAATTAGGTGTACTACCGTGTGAAGCTAGTGAGATTAAGTTTCTGGATTTTTATATTATTAGGAAGGAATCAATAGGTAAACATTAGATTCCACCAAGTACATCTAGGATTATCTCACTAATCACTTGGGGGTTTCCCATGTTAAGTATTATTTGAATTGGATTTATATATTAATGATTCTTGAATCTATTTATCATTTATATTTATTTATCATTAATTATTAACTTATTTTTACCATATGTTTATTATTTAATAGTTTTTTATAATTGAAATTGGTTATATTTCTTTTAAAAAATAATTGACTTTCTGTTTTAAAAAATTAAAATCACCATGTTATTTATATATCTCGTGTTTGATCTTTTAACATATAACCCTATGTTTATTCATATGTTCACATAACTCTCCATTTTATGATATATTATCTAATTGAAATTATTTTTAATCTATTTTTCAAAGGTTTTAAAAAAATTAAAGTGGGGTTTTGGAAAAATAATGACCCGACACCAATAGCCCAGAGTTAATTCATTACCTTATTACATTGGCCTCATTATAAATAATCACATCCCAAATGACTAAATAGATTTTTAGTTTTGGTAGACTAGATAAATATTTGAAATTTCAATTACATTTTGGATATAAAATTTAAAAAATATTTTAGTTTAGGATGCCATTATTCCTCTTAGCATAACCCTTTGTATAAATCATAAAAATGATATTAGAAAGCAAGGGAAAATAAAACATAAGAAAGGGGTGAGATAAAATGATCGGTAAGTGTTAAGCATAATGGAAGAAATAATAAATCAACAAGAATAATCAATATGGAAAGATAAATCATTGATAAAACAATCCATTTAATCAATAAACATAGAATGAAATTTATCCATATATTTTTTTATTTTGAAAATCCTTTGGATAATAATAACATAAATTTAAATATAGGAAATGCTTAATTATTGGATGTCACATATCTAGAAAAAGAACCACTACTATCAAGAAATTTCAAGATAAAATTTATTATATAGGTAATACCCTTTTAACTTTTATCTTAAATTATTTTCTAATGAGACTACTAATTCATCTAGGGGCTATATATAATCGGGCCCCAACCAAGTCTTTCAGTCCAAAGCATTCATCATATATCAAATAAAAGATTAAAAATTAGATATATAAATAAAATAATCCCATACCAATTTAAAAATTTTGAATACCCAAAATACAATGAGATTCGGGATATAATATATCAAAGGGGATATATATGCACCTCATAAAACAAGGTGGGTTTATAACATCATAATATGCATTAAAAAGGAGATCGTGAAAAAGTCCTTTATAAATTAATAAATTATGAATATTAACTATAAATACACATAAAACAAGTGGAAATAATATATGAGATAAACATAATTCATTTCACATATAACATTATCATTTCATAATAAATTAAGTAGAAGTTTAACCCAATGAATGAAAATTATGTTATGAAATCTCATACCATATGTAATTTTTCAAATTGTGCACCCCATAAAAGTAATAATTATCAAATGAAACATTTAATTACATGAATATAATGATATTCATGATATGATATATCAAAGGGATGTACACATACACTATAGACAATAAATAAATGTTGAATAAAGCATATATCTCACAGACGTAAAAGTCAGATGAGAAAACCCTTACCTCACACTTCCCTTTAGTGGTGTGTAGTTTGACCTCCTCTATAATGGTTTAAATAATTTTATTTACTCAGAGAAAAACTATATTCATATTTATAATAACTTATTTTATGATTTTATAACATCTTATGAACCATAAATTATTAATATTTCATTATTTTCATGGTTTCAGGTGTGTTTGTTTCATGGTGTCATGATCGGTTCGTCAGTGTAAAATTATAGATGTTCTTGTAAAATGGAATTATAACTCAAGAACTGGAATGAAATAGTATGTATTCACTTAAATAATTTTAAAGAGTACTATATATCATTTTTATTTTTTTATAAGGATTATTCTTTTGAAAAAAAATTAATTATAAATTTTTAGTTTATTTTGGTTGTTTTTCTCCACACCATTAACTGGTTCCATTTTATTAACTATAATGAGTATATATAAGATACAAAACATGAAATAAGTCATTATATATATATTGAAATATTATTTAACCATAATAATAGATTTTTTTGAATCCATGAATTTGTTAATGGAAAATAAACAAAATCATTATTCCCAAAGATGATTAACAGACATAATTTGAACAATAGTTTCATTTTTTTGAATAAAAGAACGAAATAATTAGAATGGATATAAGATATTCCATTATAAATATAAATTTAAGGTATTAAAAATATTTTCAAATTATTATTCCATGATGGATTAAATAGATTATGATAATGTATAAGAAGAAAATAAAATATGAGAGGTTTTTTTGGGAAAATTTCTTATTGAATATCACCTCCTTAGAGGACCCCTTCAAGACCTTGGATTTGATCTTTTGGTGAGAGCAGAAACACTTGGACGTGGGTAGAGTTAGGAGAAGAAGTATTGAATTATATTTTAGGATATTAATTTTTTTATTTGAAATGGTTTGGTGATGGGTGGTATTTATACTTGAGGATAGGTGGGGTTAAGTGATTAAAATAGTGATAATTTTATAATTAAAGCCAACAACATTTTGGTGGAATTAATTTAAAAAAATAAAATTATTAATTAATATTTTTTAGGATGGTTAGGTTCAATAAATACCATAACCAACCATTAATTCTGTAATTTTTAGTAACATTAAAATTTTACCATTCAACATTATCCCTTGTCACTATTTTACATATACAACAGTAAAAAAAATTACCATGATAAAGTTTTTATAACTAAAATTTAAATTAAACATTAAACAAAATATGGATTTACTTATTAAAAATAAGGAATCAATTTTAACAAATTAAATTTACATAATTGGAAAAATATAATTAAATTTAATCATGAAAACACAACACAAAGTGTGTTTTTCTAAAGTGAAAATTTTAAATATTACATATGTTTTTATATCCAATTTCATTGTAAAATTGATTAAAATTACATAAATTGGATTTATTGATGTATAATTGGTCTAATTATAATTTAAAACTGATTTTAATAAAATTATAACTATAAAAATAATATAGATGAAAAAATATTGTTTCATTAAAATTCAGTATTTTCACAATTCATTAAAAAAGAAACTTCTACGAAAAATACCAAAATTTTCCAAAATATAATTTCGATATTAAAATTTCAAAAATGAACTTTATCTTTTCGAATAAAATTTATAAAAGTGTTAAAATTTTGATTTAAAATAGGTGTTCCATCAAAAGGTAGTAAAATTGATTTTTAGACAAATATAGCTTTTTTGTACTTAAAACTAGATTTATTCTTATCTTAATACTATCAAACATATTTAATTTTTTAAAAAAATATTAAAATAAATATATAACATATAAATTTCATTAATATATATCACTACTAGGGATTAATTTAATTTATTGATATAAAATTTGATTATGGGTATAAAAAAAATTATAAAAAACATTTCCCTTATGTTCAATTGGATATTATTTTAATTTATAATTAATTTCTAATTAATGAATTAACATTATAAACATTTTTTAACTATATATTCAAAATTTATCTAATATCATTCATTACCACCATTCCAATGACTATGTAATAATATTTTAATAGTTTGTTTGAACTAAATATTCTTTATAACATAAGTTATCAGAATGATTGAATTTAAAGGGAGACAAACCATAAAATATTGGGGTGTTACATGGACTATGTAATAATTTATATATATGGGGTTTAAATATCACCCTTTAACACATTTTTATATCCAAGACACTAAATGATTTTTAAACTAACTAGGGTTGTTTTAACATGGATTTTTATAAAAAAAGTATTATTTTATGTTTTAAAAATGCAATTAATATTTATGTTTGGTAATTTTATTCTTTTCTAAAATTAATAAAAATTTTGGAACCAATGTTATTCAAATATAGGAATTTATGGTTTTTTATATTTGTTTCAAATCCTCACAATGATAATTGATTATTTTTATACAGGGTGGATGTTGTTTTTTTATGATTTTTCTTTTGTTGGATGTGTTAATAAGGGAGTTGATCCTAAATAAAGTTCTCTAGATATATAAAAATAAGATAATCAATGCAATATGATTTAGTGCTAAAGATGGTGAATTTTTCTATTTTTTCTGAATTTTTTGTCCAGAGAATTTGAGAGTAAAAAGATCTAGTGTATTTGTAAGGTTTCACTTTATTTCCAAATAAATGGAAGTGTTTTGTGAAATTCAAGTTCTTAAAGTTGGAAAAATGATTCTATTATAAAGGTAGTGTTTTAAAAAAGGCAATAAGTTTTGAAAATTAATGTTGCTCAGAGAACGTTGATGAAATATCAGTAAACTATAAATTCTATTAAATGGTCAATTTTTGTGAACTAATATAAGTTGGTGATCTAACGCAACACCAAAGATTGGAGTTTTGAATAAAATAATAGTTTCATGAGAGGGTGACTTTTTTACCTATAAATAGGCCACCTCTCATTATTTGAAATATTTATGTTTTGGGAGGAGGAAATATATCTCTGATTTTTTGAAAAATGAATGTGAACATATTTATTATGGGAAACAAGAAAATTACCCAAATATATGCTTTAGAAAAATTATGGTTGAGATCTAAGTAAAGAAAAGTGATTTTAGTGAAGGGAGTTTTACAAAATTTATAAGTTACTTGAAAATTTTATGTTTCATAATGAAAGTAAGGATTTATGAAAATACTTTTGGAAACTAACATTCCCTTGGGAAATATTTGTAGAATTAATTGAAATATCATATTTGTACTATCATGTTGAAAAAAATAATCAATTTATGTCTACATATATGAGTTACATTCAAGTTGATAAACTAATTAAAAATTCACAAAAACTAGTGAGAAAGTGGTTTTATAGATGTAATAATAGAAAGGTAGTGCACAATCTCAAAATTCTTATAAAGAAAGTGATCCTTGAAAGGAGTTATCATAACCGAGAAACCTTAATACAAAAAATATAGATAATTATAGTAGATTTCGGTACAACAAACACACATTCAAAATATATTATGTGGACTATATTTTAGTATTGAACCAAGTAGAATCATTATATTTTGTTCATATTTCAACATATTTACATTTGGGGACTGTACAATTTCATTATATGGGTTTAAAAATTTACAACCAATGTGGGGAAAATATCCATCTAATTCAAAGAAAAATTCACACACTGCTCTAGCCCCCTCCTCTTAGGGTGTCATGTGGTCTAGCAAGTGGTATCATAGAAATCAAGTTCTGGGTATTAAATCAGTCAACAGGCCTTGTTTTGTGATTTTGGATATAGTAAAAAATTAAGGGAGACCCCTAATTTAAAGTCAGAAACTTCTAGATTTTGAATAACATAATGATACCTAATTTGTGATCTCTTGGGATGGAAGTTATCTTTTACATAATTCATTGGATTTATCTTAGTGATGTAGAAATATTGTATATGAATGAATTGAAAAACAAAATACAATATGCATACACAAAATCTCAAAATAATCTTACTGGATACCTATCAGATATAATATTTTTTATTTTGACAATTTTTTCTACATAAAATTTCATGTTGGATAAATTGAAATATATATATATGAAGGTGATAAAAAAGTTAAGTATTCCAAACACTAAGTTCTTAATAATAATTTCAATTATTTAAAAAATAGATTATTTCTTTAATAAAATGACTAAAGTTGTTGTACTGAATAAAGGTGTTGTGAAATAAATTATGGGTGTTGATATTGTAAAGAAAATTTTGATGAGGTTTCAACCAGTATACCATTTAGAATTTTCTACTCTTAAGAAAATGGATATGTCTATGATTTATATTGATGATCTTCTAAGTATTATGGTGGCCTATGAAGTGAGATTTGAACAATAATATACCCTAATTTGAGTGAGGATATAGAATTAAAATCCATACAAAAACATTACATTTCTAAATGTGGTTATGATGGAGAAGATGTGGATAAAAAAAATTATCTCTTGTGCCCAAATAATTCAAGAGAGAAAAATGGATATTTGAAGTAAAAGTTCTTTTGAAATGATTTCAAATTTGTAAGGTAGGGAACATTAATTCAAGGTGATCAAGAAAATTTTTTAATGAATAAAGTGAGCTAGAAATCAGGAAGAGGACTTAGTGGAGGTTCCCTCAAAAAGTTGACCTTAAATTGGGAATGAAGTTTTAGAGGAAGAGCTATGTTAAAAAAAGAGAAACATAATGATATATAGTATTTAGAGAAAGTACAAATATAGTTTATGTCAGATGTTGAAGATAACATGACAGCTAACGTTGAAAAGTAATAACCTATAAAAGAGGAAGATAATAAGCTTGATAATGTTATTAATATCTAGGTTATATTTGATTTTGTTCTTTCTAAGATTAAAATTCAAGAAAATAAAAATAAAAATATTTCATCTTTATTGAAATAACCATCAGAATATGTGAAACACATTGAATTATAAATTGATCAACTATAAAGAAAGGTATAAAAACAATTGAAAACTCAAGAAATCATAAGAGAGTTCTGGGATTTTATAATAAATATTTAAAATTAGGAAAATCTATTAATAGCCTTAATTAAAGTTTGGAGGATAAAGATAAAATATTTGAGGATCTTAAAAAGGAATATTATACCTTAAGAAGAAATCTAGAAACTAGAATAGAAATAAGTGAATCAAATAAGAAACTATAATTTTAATTCTTTGTATATTCTGATATTTTGGAAAGATTAAAACATAGATCTAAAGGAGTTAAAAAATATTGGAATGATCAAAGATGAAATTTATGGGAAAAACTGAAATTGGTTGTGATACTGAATAATCAAAGGTAGGAATAGTGATGGTTAGAAAAGGGAATTTGTAATTTTTTCGTATATATGAGAACACAAATGAATATGAAATTTTGAAAAATATATCTTTGAGTCATATAAATTAGATAATTGAAAATAATCCTCAATTATTTATAGATAATCACCAATTGAAGATCTATATGAAAGATGGGTACAAGTAGAGGTCTGAAAGTGAAAATATATTTCCACTTATGAAATGTCAATTTTCTGTATTTTTGGGCTATACCATATTTTAATAAAAAGTAGTATTGAGATATCCCAATAGGGAAGCCAAGAAAGTCAATAATGGATAATGTGGTCATACATTTGATCATATAGAAGAAATAAATATATATAGATATTTTTTTCATTATTCTAACTTTTCAAATATATTTGTTTATTAAAGATAAAGGGGAAGTGGAAATAATAGCTATAAAACTAAGAGAAAAGTAAATATAGGTCAACCAAGAAAAATTGTCCTATAAAATAGGTACTCTCCACTGGTATAAAAAGATGATTATGATTTAACTATGAATGTTGATATGGAATTACAAAGGCCATCTTATGACTATACTAAACTATTTTTCTCATGGAAAAAAAGAAATATAATGAGAAAGAAACCCTAGTAGAGATCATTCCCAAATCCATAAATTATAGTAGCACTGTGAATATTAATAGTGGATTCTCATCCCAAATGATAGAGAATGCAGATTTGTTGAAACTTTTTAAGGAAAAAATTTATAGAAAAGTGTGATTCTATAATGAGATTTCCTAAAAGATCAAAGATAGAGGAAATGCCCAATTGGAATGTGATGGGATAAAGAAAATTAAAGTTCTCTATATGGATGGTATGTGTCATAGTCTTCTGAGTGTGAGTCAACACTCTAACTCAGGATAGGTGGTGATATTTAATCAGAACGGAATAAATGTCAAATCTAAGGTAGGAAACACTATCATGAATAGATAGTGGTAATTTAAAACAAGTAGTCAATAAAGAATACACCTATTTCTTATCAACTGAATATGAAAACAACTTTTGGAATTTGAGGTTGGTCCCCATTTATCAACATAGCAAAGAAAACGTATCAAAAATAAAATTGGTAGGGGATATTATCAATGTCAAGGGTGATTGAGAAAAGACATGTAATTATTGCATGTGAGAAAAACTCTTCCTAAATTATCATAGATAGAAGAAAAAATGGTCATCAAATATGATTGATATATTCCACACATATATGTGTGGTCCAATAAATGTGTATTCCACACATGGAAAATAGTACTTCATTTTAATTATCTATGTTTATAGAGGAATGAAATGTGTGATGTTTATACAGAGTAAATGAAAACTGATTGATTGTATGAAGAGATGCCTCTAAAATGTTGGGAATGAAACTAGAAATACAGTCAAGATATTATAGTATGCAAATGTAACTGAATATACGTCCATTAAATTTGAAAATTCACTCAAAAAATATAAGATCAATCCTGAGGTGTCCCTAGTGAGAACACCTCAACACAATGTGTTTATTGAATAAAAAAATCAATAGGTTTATAAAATAAATATAAATATACTGATTAAGAGTAGTTTTTATCACCACTACTCGAAATATTTTATTTAAGTTATGATGCACAATAAAAGCTATAAAGGGATGAATCCATGAAAAGAGTGGAAACCCTAAGAAATACAACATGGAAGTAAACCATTACTAAAGTATTTTTTATTTTTTTGAAGAAAATGATTCATCTGAATCAATTAAGGAAAACAAGGAAAGTACGAGTATATTGCATATTAATAAATATTCCTTGGATACTCAATGAATATTATAGCCTATAAACCCTATAATAATAGGCTTTAAAAATTATTATACAAAAATAATGTCAATATCATTTAGGATAAAATTATAAATAAATCTAGGAATAAATATGTTGATGTGTTTAAAATGAATAATAAGGTGAAAAAGAAAAATGATTAAATGAAAATGTTATGGAAGTCTCACTTATCACTCATGGTTCTCTAAATGATGATTATTTAGAAGTGTAATCATGGGAGGAAACCATTTATAAATATACTCTTCTAAAGCCTCAAAGGAGAATCAAAGAGCTGAAGTTGATCACTCCAACATTTTTTGGTATTGGTTAGTGCCTATAAAAATAGGGCAAATGAGGAATATTTGTAACACCCCAAGCTTCTATGGTATGCTTCTCTTTGAATAATATAATAGCGTGTGTTGTACGCAACTTCGAGTTCTAACACACACTACAACCAATCAAACTAGCCATTATGAATGTTAATATCAACTTTTTAAAATTTCATAAATTTTATATTTAAAATTGGACTTTATTTTTGGATTTGGAATATCAAAATTATACTAGGGTAAAATTTTGGAACTTTTCAGATAACTTTTATATTTTGATGAATAGTGAAAATTACTAAATTTTTATTAAAAACAGCTTTTTTAATCAAAATAATTAATAGTTATAAATTATGAATTTGACTATTTTGAAAGAATATTTAGAATATATTTTTACCATTTAATACTTTTTTTGTCATTGGACATAATTTCACAATTAAACCGGACATAAACAAGTATCATTCTTTTGATAGTTATTATTTCTTAAAAACATGCTTTTTGTTTTGACAGTGAGAATTAATTTTAAATTAATTTCATCCACTTCTGTGTTTTGAATTTGGAAAAATGGATTCCATATTTTGAATCAATATATCCAAATTGTGTAAATAGGTAGCTTTCATTTTTAGACATTTTGAATAATTTCTTCGGTAAATATTTTATTTACCATGGTTACAGGGTAAATCCTGTAAATAAGGGTAAAAAAATAATATTATAATAATAATAAATTACACTAAAACGTGTCCTAACCTTATTAGTGGAAACATGTCCGACCATGGGAATCGTTGGGTCGATTTTGGGACCCCATGGATCCACTTGTAGGTGATAGGGACACTTTATATTAATTAAGTTAAAGTAAATACAAAAATGACATAAGCATATATCTTTTAGAAAAATAATTTTTACATAGGGTTATATATGTTATAATTTCAAATATAAATATTCATTATAAATATAAATATATTTCCTACATACTGGTATTTTATTTATAATTTTTAAACATTAAATAAATTAATTTATTTATGACGCAATGATGATGCAGTAATTACCATATTAATGAAAGATTAAGATAATTGATATTATAAATAACCAAATAAATGTAATTTGAGACTTTTTATAAATTACAATAATTTTCTAGGTTACTATGACATATTATTATTGTTTATATAAATTCTGTTCGAATTAATAATTCGGTTATAAATTTATCAAAAACAAAATACCCAATAGTGTTAAAATTGACATAAAAGAGTTTTTAAATCAAATATTATATTATTAATTTATATTCAATTCCTAAAAATCTAAGGATCGTCCAAGAGACTTATTTCATCATAGCTGTATAATTAGTGGACCACTTAGGGGTCTCTTGGAGGTATATAGTAAGTTTATTAACTATATAATTTAAAAATACAAAGTGATATGGTAGGTGTCAAACTAATTAACTAAGAGTTAAAACTAAAAGATAAGGTTAATATAATGACCCAAAACTATATAAATTCTATTGTTTGAGTGTTTTTAGACCCATGCCTACCTTAAACTTTAAATAATATAATTTAGATCCATTATAAACCGAATATAAATTTATTATAAAATAATATTTCTAGATTTTCCTAATGTGCCCCTCTTCCCCCTTATAAAAGGATACCACTTCTAACCAATTTTTCACACTTTAAAAGCCTTTTTGTTCAGCCAAACCCTGCCCAAATACCCTCTAAACTTCCCCCAATTCATCCTAGAGGCCTTATTTTTATCATAAATCCAACCTAAGGATCCCTATTGATCAAATCAAAAGGAACAACCTGAAGAAGAGGTAATGTTTTCACCACCCTTTTCCAAGTTCATTTCATCTTCAACTTCTTCTTTATTTGTTATTCCCATTCTAAACTAATAACCCCTATATCTCCTATATACTGTGATATTATTATAAATATGGTACAACCACATTTAGTATTCTATCCATCTTTTTCAATGACATGTCACCATACGTGCGTACGTACGGCTTACCGTCTCCACATCGTGGTGTAATTGCTATTCAATATATTATTATTTGGATGGGAATAATAATGATGTGTAATTCATGTAAATAATAAATATAACATGATAATGATTCTGTATATATTATATACCATCCCATTATATATTATTTTAATATCAAAAGAATGATATTGTCGCTCGTGCGCACGTACGGACTACCGTCTCCACGAACGTGATGAGATTCATTCCACATCGTATCCATTCAAGATTAATTCTCATTTAATGATTAAAAATAATTTTTAAGGACGTGATATCATTTTGGATGTGAATAATATACAAGCAATCCATAAAAAACATGACTTATGTAACAAAACATATAAAAGAAAACGAGTAAGTTAACACTTAAAACGACGATAATACTAAAATATTATTAAAAAAGAATTATTAGAAGATCATATATGATATCATAATTATGTATATGGTTCTTGTATAATTTAATAACAATTTTTTAACTATTATACAGGAGGTTAACATACCATTGACTAAGGTAAACTACAAGTTAAGGGTTATTTCACAATCTCTTTATTATCCGAGGTTGTTTATACGTAATTATGTACTAGGACCTCTTTATCATCCACATCCATGTTTATTAAAAATGTATTCCAATTTTTTTTTACTATTTACTAGACAATTAGTTAAAGTCATTTATAACCTTGTTTGACTTTTATAAAATGGTTTAAATGGAATCTTTTCATCGTTTTCCAAACAAGGTCCTTTTTAACCTTTTCGGCAAAATTAAGGTAAGAATGTTTTTTTAACTTATACGGTGAGTGAGGCTATTTTCCACCATTATAAAATCGTCAAAGCTTCCCTTACAATATTATAATAATATTTTCAAAATAAATGTTTTATTTTATAATTATGTGACTTTTAAAAGATTTCAAAAAAAGAGATATTTCTCTCAAATACTTTTGATTTCATCTATGTCCACATCCTTTGATGGATTTTAAGCTTATTTTAAGTTTATTTATTATGATACTAAACTTCCATGTTATATTAAAGGTTTTGTGATATTTTTTACTATGTATGTATTATTTTTATACCATTCATGGTTTATGGAGAAATTATTGACATTTCGTATGCTAGTTTTAATACGAATGTTTAGGTTATGTTTAAAACGTGTTCATATGGGGAATGAATTGGAATTAATATGTGATGGGTGGAGCCCGTTATAGCTCCTCATGCATTGGTAGGTCTCATGAGACAAACTAGTGTCTTGGAATAAGGCCTTGAAAAAATATTATTTGTAGTCTTGGCACGAGGCCTTGACTATGTGGTTATGATAGTCTGTCATTATGCATTCCATCAGTATCAAAGTGATTATTGATATTGCATGTGATTATTAGACTAGTAGAATATCCATGTGAATAAGTAAATGAAATTATTTCATTTTATCTTTTCCATATTATGATGAAGTTAAATTTTAAAAGGCTTTTGTTGTAGCTATACATTGTCTTAAATGTTTATTCTTATTTTTGAATGTTTCCGCTATATTGTTATCCTTACTGAGCATCTAAGCTCACCCCTTACAATGTTTTATTTTTTCTAGGATATGAAGAAGTATTTTATGATTGACCTGCAGGGATATTATAAGGGGATATGAGTGTAGATACAAGATTTTGTTGTAATTTTCAGTTTAGGATGTAATGTAAACTTTATGAATGTATCTAGTGTTTCCAAGACTACTAAACTAATTGGTATTTCGAGACTTGATCTTTTATGATCATGCCAATGTTATGTAATAATGCACCGACTCTGGGAAACTAGGGTCGAGGCGTTGCAATATTGATCATTATTCTCTCCTATAAATGGTGAAACCAACCAAATTCGAAGAATAAGTAAAGTATAAATCATATTTTAAGGACATGAATGAGTAATTAAATCAAATTTAGAAAAATAAACTTGGGATCCTGTTAAGAGGCTAAAAAATCATAGTGTGATCAAAAAATAAGCTATTATTCAAGAATAATTTTGATGATAATGGAAATGTTATTAGAGAGAGGAATTATGTATTTGTAAAAGTTATTCATAGCCTAAGTGGTTTTATTTAAGAGAAAACAATTCTATAGTGTCTTGGATAGAGTAAATCAGCCTTTTTTAGATATGGAAATTTAAAGGTGGTAAAATTTTCATCACATGGATATCAAATTGGAATTATCAAATAGTGACCTTAAATAAGAATTTTACAATGAATATCTAATGGTATTTTTATTTAAAATTTTGAAACCAAGGTCTCTAGACTAATAAAGGCTTTATATGGTCTAAATAAAGAACCATAAGTATGGTATGATCGAGTGGATTCATGTTTAAAAAAAATACAATTTTAGAGGGGGTGTTGCTCATAATATCTATGTGAATACATCCAAGGAAGACCGATTTATAGTTCTTTTGTATGTGTATAATAATATAATTTTTGGAATAAATCATATATTTGTGGAACAATTTTCTAATCAAAAGAAACTAAAATTAAATATGTCTATCATTGGTGAACTTATATAATTTTTGGGGATTCAGGTCATCCAATAGAAGGAATACACTTTCATTTCTTAGGAAGTATACAATATATCTACTAAATAATTTAAACACGCATGACTCAGAACCAATTTTGACTTCTATTATCATTGTGGAAAACATCGAAATAATGAGGATGTAAAATCTATGGATCCAAACTTGAACAAGAGTATAAATATAATCTTATTGTATTTGACTGAAACACATTAAGAAAAGGATAATGAATCATCAACATTTTTTGATATAGAGTACTCCAGTGTTGTGGTTGATCAAAATTCCACATGTGGTGGTTCCTTCTTCATTGAAAATAATTTTGTGGGATCATTGAGAAAGTAGTAGTAAATAAATTCTCTTAATATTGATGAAGTAGAGTATACCTCTATGAAAAAGGTAGGAACTCAACTTTTTTGGATAAAAGAATAGTCGGATGATATTGGTGATGAGATGATACAGCCGATAGTGATATTCTATAACAACAAGAGTGTGATCGATCAAACAAAAGTTATTATTAAACACTCACAAACCAATCATATTAAGATCATATGTTTCTTCATCAATGAAAATTTGGGACAATGAGTGATTAAAATAGATCATGTTGAAACTAATTATCATTTATAATACATTATGGATAATCTTTTGGTTTTCCTAACATTTGAGAAACATTAGATGAACCTTAGGGCTCAACCACCTCCCATTTCTTGATTTTATTCAAGTTATCCCATATCCCCTTGTTTTTAACAGTATTTAACTATTTATGAATGTGGTATAGTCTTTTAGTGGAGATATGATCCATGGTGTTTATTCCCTTTGGGATTATTTCCTAATAAGGATAAATTTTGGTGAACATCAATGTCCTGGGGAATGAAATTACCTTTTGACCAATTATTTTCAACACCAATCATTTCTCACATAGAAATTGATAGTTATTTGTGTTATTTTTATTCCTCACTAGGTTTATCATATAGTTTTCATGGTAGGGGAGGTTTTCTATTTAATTATTTTTTTATTAAAAGTGATAAGAATGGATTTGAGTGTGAAGTAATTTTTCTAAAGATATAAAACAAATTCAATCCATGCGTACATATTTAGTGTTGAAGGTGTGGTTTTTTCCAATTTTTACAAAATATTTTTTCCTGAAAATTTAGAGGGAGTTAATACATTGATAAATTCTCACTTTTTCCATTATAATGGAAGATTTTCTCAAAAATCATATTCTCAGAGTCACTAAAATGATTCTATTATAGATACTTAGTTTCATGAAATTTTGGAAGTTTTGTGAAAGAATATTTCATAAATAAGGTAGATGAAATGCTAGTGAAATCTAAAGTCTCATGAAAATTTGATTTCCACTAACCGATATAAAAAAATTAAAGGCACCGTGAAATATATAAATTTTATTATGAGGAATAGTTTCACAATACGGTGATTTACTTTCCTATAAATAGGCCACCAGTCATCTTTTACAGTATCAAAATTTGGGTAGGAGGAATAACAACTACGATTTCATAAAAACTTATATAAACATATTTCTTATGAAAATGGGAAATTTACCAGAAAACATTTTTCCTGAAATGTATGGTTGAGATCAAATCAGGGAAAGTGGATTTCAGTGATGGGGGTTTCCCAAAAGTTGGATGATATGTAAAAATCATAAGCTTTGTGAAAAAGTAATGTTTCACAAAAATAATTATACAAACTAAGTTTCTCTTTTGAAAATTTTATGGAATTCATTAAGGTATCATAATCATACCATCATGATGTAAAAAATAATCAACATGGGATTATATATAGGTGTGACCTTCAAGTCAATAAACCAATAAACACTTCACCCAAATAAGTTATAATTGGAGAGTTTATGGAAATGATCCTATTAAGGTAGTGTGTTTTCCCTAAATTATTATAATCTTATTGATCCAAGAATAAAGTGACACTAATCATATAATTGTAATAAAAAAATCCAATGAATGAAGGTGTATTCTTGTATAATTGACACATAGTTGGTGTGTTCTCATTTTACTATCCCTTAGTGGTGGACCAAGTAAAATTAATATGTTTTATTTCTGTTTCTGCAAATGTGTATTGTATGATTGCACAATTCCATCTGATAAGTTTCATGAGTTCCTACCAATGTAGGGGTAAAATTCATATAATTAAAATAAAAAATTGACACCTCTATACACACCTCCCATACTAGGGTGAGTTCTATCAAAAAAGATATTTTTACAAAATTTATTTCAAAAATATCATTAATGAAATATCTTTTAAAAGGAATAGTATAAAGTCCTTGGTGCAATCCAACATTGATAGTTTGGTTCAAACTCAACATACACACCCTTGTGTGTATGTATCCTTCCTGTTTTATTTTAGGTATCCTTATAAGGGGTTCAAGGATTGATAGATTTCATGGTTATCCCTATTATCGGTGGACTTCTATTGGTATATGTGAGCTCAAGTCACGTGGAGGTACTCATGTTGTGTTTTGGGTTTTATAAATTAGTTGGGATTTCTTTTATCAACCTTAAAGTTATTTTATTTTTATCCTTTTTTTTGTTTGTCATGCACCATAATATCTACCATGTTCTTAATTTCTTGGGATAGTTTTTTTATTTTTAAGGGTTATGACATCTTTGTTTGGATTATATTTGAAAAATTTTTATTCATTTTCATGGGTATTCATTCTATAGATACAAAATTTAAGATTCTCAGGATGAGTCTGAAGTTATTTAAAAGTTTTTTTAGGTATAACTATTTACTATTTAGTTATATTTTATATTATTAAATTATTTTCTATCCTAGGGTGAATTGAAACAATATTTGAGATTTGTATTGGGAAATCATGGGTGATGCGAAAAGTTGTACTAGGTTGTTCTATGATAGTAGTAAATATTGACCAATAAAAGAAAGACTTATCCAAATTTTTTGTTATGAAATACATGGAAGTAGCTCAATTTGTTTTCGGGATTGTTAACATTTTATGATAGAAATATGGGGTTATGAATATTTTATGAGGATTGTGGTGAACATGTTTTGAAGTTATATAATTAAATGAAGTTAATCTGGTGATAATTACTTATTCAAGTCATGTTATATTGAGTAAGACTTCATGTTTCTTATTCAAAGAATAAATTTAGGTGATGGAGATGATTTCATACTTCCCAACAAATAAAATTCAGAATATACTTTATGGTGTGTGATGTCAATGTTTATTCCTTAAGTCAGTCAAGTATTGTTGGCATGGGAACATGTCATATCATTTCGTATATATTAATGGACATATGTTATATTTCTTACACAGAAAAAGGGATATAATTAGATAATAATATATTAGAATATATTTATTACTGGCTTGTCCCTAATTGTTGATCATAATATCGAGTTGTGATGATATGTTAAGATTAGTATGTGTAGGATAACTTATAAACATATACAATTTATCACACATAGGATATAAGTTTGTGAAATTTTATTCAGATTAACCCGTATGAAATAAACCATATGGGTTGTAATATATATCTCATAAGTGTTACTTAAGTGTACTTTTGATATGAATCCTTCAACTTGAGGTTATAAAATAGTTTCCTACCTTTTAGGTTTCATACATTTATACTTATCTACATTCATTAGTGGATTTGGATTAATAATATGTAATTAGATATGATACAAATCAGTCATATGGACTTAATTAAAAAAATAAGATGTTTCCATACAAATGATTAATTAATACATCATGGACCACGATTGAGTTTTGACTAAGATAGTTCAAGTTTAGGAAAAGATAATTACATGTGATGTAATTATATATGATTTATTTAACTCAAGAATTTAGAAAATGGACAATCTAAAGGGAATGAAATTATCCATGTGTCATGATTAATCTTGATGCCAAGGTAAATAAACATTACTAATGGAAATGTAGTGTATTAGATCACACCAAAACCTTTTTAATGGGGGTAACTATGACGTGTTCCAAGAAATCACACTTAGTTAATGATTATGAATGAGAATCATAAGTATTTCCAACCTTAAAAAGGGAACTTAGAGAAACATAAGATAATTCTAATCAAGATATTTGGACTAATGTGATGAGTTCATGCATAAATATTTTTATATTTTCTATAAATCCAAATGAGATTTGTGTTTTACACATTCAAAATATTTAATTAAATAATTGGTATTTAATTAAATACTTAATGTGAAATTATAAAATAAATAATGAGTTATTTATATTATTAAAACATTAACATTAGGAAATGGAAAATCCAAAATGGTATTTGGACTTGGGCTTAGATTAAAGGTAATCCAATACCTATTAAATTATGGAAATTCCTAAGCACACCTAAAGAGACAATTTAAGAATCTATTTTTCTACACTTAACCAATATATAGGCTCATTAATGCACCTCCCAATGTGGGTTCATACTTAGACACTTTTATGTGCTATTTAATGCTTCAAATAACCAATAAAGGATATTTATTTCAAATCCTTTTGTTTGTCACGAATTTAGATTACTTAAAGGTTATTATAACGCAACCCAAGCCCACACTCTTGGGTTTGGTGATAAAATAAATTATTTAGACATAGTTTTTTATAACAAGTGAGATTACCTAATCTAAATATACATATATTTCACATCATTTTCATAAGTTAAACATTAAATCTCACAATAATCTCAAAATACCATGAATTGAAGGTTTAGATTATTTTAGGACATCTAATAAGAGTAACTTATTTTATAATTACTTTTAACATTTCTCCATAATTAGTCCACACTAGACACCATTCTAGAGTTATCAAAATTTATACTCATCTGCATAACATGTGGAATGGGAACATAAGAAAGGGGTGAGATCAAATTCTTAGAAAGAGAAAAACTTATCAACATGTCATGAAAGGTTTCGATCATAATCATATGAGAATAAATGAGCAGGGATACACATCTTATTAAAATTGACATGGAAAATAAGTGTTTTCCATAATTCTTGATAGAAATACATGTAATATAAAATGGAAAAACATATACCACGGTCTAAGAGTATGAGATAATATTCATGAGGCAATAAAAACGATCCATGGGGTATGAAAAAGGCACATTAGATAAAAATTAATCGTACATAATAATATAAGAAATTATAAAAAATTGGATGTAGTTATTTGAAATGTTATCCATGAAAATCACTATGATCATATCAAACTTCTCTTATACTCATGTACGGTCCTTGTGAGAATAGTTGACCACATTTATTCTTATACATAATACTTATGAGCATATATAGTCACACTAGTACTCTTTATTATTGGACCCATAAGGGACTTTAGTGAGAGAGGCTCTAAGAGGGGGTGAATCAGAGCATGAATATCATTTTTATTTTCCCATATACCCATGAAACTCTCACTATCCTAACTGATCTTGACATCACCTATTAGTAGGTCCACTCTTTTGTATACCTATTTAGTAATTATTTGATCTATTGGGGTGCAAAACTTATAATTATTCAGATAATATCAATGATCTCCCAATCCATCAGCATTTATTATAATTCTATAGAACATAAGACAATCCATAACACATGAAATAAAAATTTTACTTTGTTCATAGTCACTAAGATATATAAAATGATCGCCCACCAATGTCATTTTGATGTGAAAAAAATCCACCAATCTTAACTAGTCCTATTGATACATTATTTTGGCTATTTTCACTCGATGTCAGGCTCATTCTTTAAAATATTTTTCTTTTGGATCATTTCCACCCTTGGGGAACTCCCTTTGTACTCTCCCTTTTCTCACTACCTTAGGAGGAAGCTCATTGGCATAGAGTAAAATTCATGACTTCACTGTCTTGTTGATGTTTCATTTATTAGTTCTCAATGATATAAACAGTAATCTTTCACAAATTGGTTGTGAACATCACCATTGAGTTAGTTTAAATTTACATATTAAACTAGTCTTCAAGTAATGATGAATTAATTTTGAAAGTTCTTCAATGAGTTTGAATCAGTTTTTGTACTATTCTCCTTAACTAATTTCCAAATACTAACTTTTATGAAACATTCATTATTTCTCAAAACTCCATGATTTCTCATAAATTTCATTATACCTCAAAAATCCCAACTTTCATTGGTCATTAAATATTTAATGAAACACACTAAGTAAAACTTGCACAAGTCCTTTATTCTTGTAACTCATTTCAATATTGATAAATCATAAAAGAAATACCTTCACACAACCCATTCATGAATTTGGAGATTTTGGATATTCAATGAGTGAGGATATCTCAAATAGGGAGGGGAGGTAGAGGCATATTGTTATATGATTATTCTACTTTGTGAAACATTCTTACTCTACAATTCCTTTCATGAAACTCTTTATTTTGTTCATGTAACTCCCTTTATTCATGAAACTTTTCGGAAAATATTTCATTTTCATGTGCTTCCAAAAAACATGGAATATTAACAAAACATTTCTCCTTCATAATACTCACTGCCTTAATGAAACGTACTTTCAGTAATCACATATATTTCATGAATGAATCAATATTTTTTGAATCCCACGCTAATTCCATATTTTGATGAGGTAGTCACAAAAAATTATTTTTTTTGAAACTTTACAAAAAAAATTACAACCTTCACACAACTTGTTCACATGTAGAAAAAACATTTCTTTCTTGATATTTCATCGAGATACCTTGGAATCACTATGTTCTAATATCTCACATTGTTTTTCATAATCTGAAAAATTCCATTTATCAGGAACACCATGTAATTGTTATCATGGTGAACAGTAAATCCAACATACTCCACCACAACGTGTCAATTGAAATATCACATCAAACACACCAAGGATGAAAATTATAATGTTTGATAATGAATCAAACACAAAGAACATGGAAATACTAATTATGAATTTTTTCCAACAAGCTCTTGATTTAAATTTATTAGAAATAATTACATGAATCCTTTGCCTTTGTCTTGATGCCACCAGAAAAACCGTTATCAAGAGCTTAAAACCATCTCTTTGTAATATCATGATTGATATTATGAGTTCACACATTACTTCATGCAACCCACCACTTTTCCTTTATCAATAACAACATGAAATTATTGACATGTTGAATAAAAAATCTAACATGCTCTACCACACCATATCAATGGAAACACTACTTCCAAAGAAGTAACACACCAGGGATGATAATGATAAGGGATAATAATAAATCCAATATATAAAAATAGAAACACAAATCATCAATGGTTTCCTACAATTCATGATATGCCTAAAAGGAATAGTTAAATACTCCATTCATGGATCAAATTAGATATTTATATGTTCATAAACAATACCAAATATAGATTCAGAGTAGAAAAAAAGTTTGGGGTTGATCCCACAGAGAGAGAGGAATAAAATGATGAAAACTCTTAACTAAATTTCATACATCTTAAATTTATGATTTATTTTATTAAAAAAATGATTCAATTTAAATAAGTGAATTCCAATAAAAAAATAGCAGAGTGGGGATCTAGTTTTTAGGGATGGTTTTTCGAAATAAATTAATTCAAACTCACTTTCAAAACAATTTTATAAAATATTAGAATAAATAAACAATTATATCAATATAATAAATGATCATTCTCAATAAAACTAAACTAGAATCACAATTCTTCAAAGTTAGATAAATAATAATAGATAAAGTGAATTATGTTCATATTTCTAAAAGCATAATAATAATTTCATTCAATGGTCATGAGTAAATCAGCTCAATCATGTTGGGGTTCATTCAGTATTGAAGGTATATAGTCAATGGATCAATTATGGATAAAATAGATATGTAGGAATAACATGATACTATTTAATAAAACCATATTATTATAGAAAGTAAGTCAAAAAATGATAGTACGCACCCACTTTAACTTATTCTAATCTCCCCTATAGGTTTTAACTAACCATCTTCGGGTGATCACCAATGATGATTAATCCCAAAACCATAGGATAGAGATTAAAAAATAAAAGGAATAAAGAAAACAAAGTGGTGGGAATGGAACTATAAAAAATTAATTGTAACATCAAAGAAATAAAATTTAAAAATTCAATCCTATTTATTTAGAACTCTATTTTAGAACCCTATGGTAGCCTCCCAATGGCCAAACCTCAAGCTTAGAATATAATGCATGAATCTGTTTACTGGAACCCATATTTATAAGCCTTAATGTCATTAATAGGCTTCCATGGGTCAAATATATGTGTTTAAATTGAAATATGGGTCAAAAGATAAGATCTCCATTAGAAGATATGTAAAAACTTTTTTATGTTGTGTCATACATTTACATCACATGTAAAGTTTACACAACATGTAAGTCTTTCAAAGAATGTATCACATTCAAGACCTGTGGATTTCTGTATCATATTCAATTGTGTCATTTTGTGACACAGATGTGTCACGCCAGGAAAAATTTCATCTTCACTACAAGTTGATTTCCTCCTCTTCATAGACTATACTTCTTTCATGACCAGAACTGGTTCATGAATTGTAATGATTTCATGACATGTAAAGTCATCTTTTTATACCGGAAGGTTTTTTCCATGGCTCTTTAGTTTTGTTCCTCTATAACCTTCTGTGATCAAACACCATAAAGAAAAATATTCATTCAATGGATTTCTTAGGTCTATTTGGATTCTATCTTCAATGTTGGCTTCTTTATATTTCCATTGTCATGCCACCGTGCTTCACAATGTGGTATGAAGTGATTTTATATTTCTCAATTATTATTATTTTCATTATCAATTTTTCCCAATTATGGTCCTATAAAAGAATACCTAAAAAATAAGTATCTTCTATGAAGATCCACATTAATAAATTAATATTCAACTCAAACTGAGATAAAACATATGAAATTATAAGTATAAAATCGAGATATCAAATAACATCACACTCAAATATTTTCTCATCCCCAAGAAAACTTTCAACACTAAGACATAAAGGATCCACACATTAATAAGGGAATTACCAAATTATGATTCTCATAAAAACAATTCATAACTATATATTCTAAAATGACAATTCATACCCAAAAATTAATCTCAAAAATCATGCTTCATTTATAATGTCCAATACAAGACATTTATACCATTTCACACACAGTGTTCAACCTTTCATCAACACCCATTCCATTTACAATTTTCCTAAAAAATTATTTTTCCTCTCATAACTCAAGGTAATAATTTAGATGGAGTTATGATCATAACTCAAGTAAAATATCCTAATGATAAGCTTTCAGTTAATCAACTTCATCTACCCCATAAATAAAAATATCACAAATAATCATAAGGGATTTTCAATAAGGATCAATTGACTATATAGTTGAGGGAAGATATGAATTAATGTTTGAAAATAGGTAAACCACAAAAGGATGCTCACTCTAAAGTATAATATATGATATTCAAAATAAAATCTCAATGAAATAATCCTTACCAAAAAAATCCTCTCTTTTTTTTCTTTTTTTCTTTTTCTTTCACTTTTTCTGAAATTCATGATTGGAATGAGCCTCACATCCCCCACCTAACCAAATAAGATAAAAACCATTAGTCTAGTAATGGATATTTTTTATTCTCTCAATTGAAAACTCTTTTTTTATTTTTTTTCTTTTGTTTCATAATATACACCTAGGATAAGTCTCACATCCACAACCTAATGCCATATAATTATGATATGATCATCCTTAAAATTGTGATTTTTTACCTACCCAATAAAAAACAAATTTTTTCGATATTATTTTTTTCTTTATATTTTTTTAACAACAAAAGGGATAACTAATGGTATACAATGAATGTATATATGAAACTTTATCAAAATCCCTTGAAAAATCCATACAGTATCCTCTTAAGGAACAATATCACATATCCTCCATTAACAACCCCTCCCCCATACTTATTTAGTTGAATATCAGGAAAAATTAAAAAACATTGGTAGGAAAGGAAAATAACGGCTTGTAATGTGGCTTAATACTAACATGGTCATCCATGGATTCTATGAGCTAAACAAGGATCATTGTGGAAGTTATTCATAGTATAAAAGTTCTCATTAATAAAATGACCCAGTCACTGCAAAAGGAATTTTTATAGTAATATATTTGACAAGATATCAATTCAAGTTCTAGTCGATTTACATGCCCAAGGTTCCACTCAATAAATATTATCATAAAAATAATAAATATTTGGTCCAAAATCCTCACATGAATGGAAACAGAATATAAGTAAATCAAGTCATGGCATAAAAATTAATAATAAATTTACTCAATGTATGCTTTTATGAATCAAAATCAAATCAATAAATCATATCAGAAATAATTTTCAATAAATTTAAAATTTAATTAATCAAATTTCTTTTAAAATTTCTTTTTATATATTTTTCATTTATTGGTATTATATTTTAAATTTTCCAAAATGTCGATATACTTCTCCTTTGTGCTGATGCCTCCTTGATTTGTGAGTTACAGACTAAAAAATTAATCATTTTTGTGGTTAAATCTAATAAAACTTAGTTAATGAAAAAACTAAATTATTTTTTTTAATTTGGTGGAAAAAACTAGGGGTAAAAAAATATAAACATGTAAAAAATAGTTCTCTTCTTCCATTTATGTTTTTCAGTTAGTACTCAAGTTATAGATTCCTTAGGTTCATGATGTGAGTTTCTTTCATGATATCTATTTTCTGAACACTAAGACCTGAGTGAGCTTTACCATGTGTATTAGTATGAATATATCACTTTGGTTACTTCCTTTTTCTTATTTCCTTAGGCCTAAAATATAAATGTAAACAGTGAAAGAATAGAACCTTGTAAAATTTAAAATTTTTGTCTAAAATAGATAAATATATCAACCATGTAGGTACATATTTATCTAACAAAATAAAATAAATCCAATTCCTATAAATAAATTTTAAAAATCCAAGTCACCTCTCGATAGCTTCTCTTCTTTATGGTTGTTTATTTGTACTTTACCATTATTATCTAACTGGAACATGATATAGAGAAAATTGTATTGGATTTTCCCACATCTTTCTATATTGTACATCTAGGGTAGTTTTTATATTCCTCCTACTTTGGTTTATATTGACTAGTGGTGGGCTATAATTTGAGGATAGATGTGATAAAAATAATAAGAAATAAAAATATAACCATATTTTTTAGTTTGTCTAATCCACCAGTACTTCTAATTTATTTTCTTTAGTATGATCTTTTGGAATGAATTCTTGAATTGGAGCCTCTATTTTGTCCTCTTCTTCTTGAAAGTATAAGAGGTATTCTCATTCTTCTTTAGTATTGAGAATACTCTGGAGGTCGATGCATGTATTATATATACCTTTTCATTTACTTATCCTTTTTCCTTCTTAAATTCACTGGTTTATACCTCTCCAACCTCCTACTCATATTCCTTTAACATTTCTTATTCTTCTGATTCTGTGGATTGTACTGCTTTGACCTCCTTATCTTCTTCCACTACAACCATCTATTAAAACATTTCCATCATATTTCTTTCTTATTCTTCTCAAAGTCACAAAAATTATTCTCATTTTTCTTCTTAGACATTATTTATACATAAAAGGGATGCCTCAGGTTCTGATACTTCTTATAAATTCAAAGGTTCATCTTCTTCAAAATATTCAATATACTATATGTATTATTCTATGTTTTCAACCTTCTATTTTTCTTCTTTATTTTTTCCTTAGTATTAACTTCCTTAACCACTTTGTCTTGTTCATCTTAAAACCATCCAATCCCTATAATAGATTATAATAAAAAATTTCTTACTAGGGAATGTTAATTTGAAATAATATAGGAAAAGTTATCAATCAATTCTCCTTATTCACAAATTTGGTCTTCTTGATCTTTAATTATCTTATCCAACACTGCAATAAACTTTTTCATCTAGCTAGAAAGTTTTCCTTCTTGATTATTCTCATGAGTTGGTAGAAAGTGGGGGTCTTCATAAATGTACTACAATTGTGGTTTATTTGTGTCAACAATTTTAACCTCCTACACTTCTTGATATTCTATTTTTTCAAACTAAACTATACCTTCATTAGAAATTAATAGTATATTATTAATAAGAGAATTAAAATGTGAAATAATTTGTTCAAGGTGCATAGTAAATCCTCTCTGTTCTCTAATATATGTCTCATGATCATCTATAATATTGTCTAACACTGAGATTTATAGCATGATTCATCTTATTATTTAGTTTTCTGAGTGATGCTCAACCGAATATTTTCCTTGTTATTCCTTCAAATTGGTCTCCTCTATATAGTTAATAGTAGGTGTCACATTTCTAAGGATGTTGGAATTAATCATATTCAAAAGAATATGAATCATCCCAACTCATTTCTTTACATGAACACCCTCTTTAATTCAATGTGTCCCATGTGGTATTGTACTTATAAAATATGATATACATTGATGGTAGTGTTGCCTAATAATGATTAGATATGTATTTCATAATACACAACACCAAAAACAACTATAAGAGAAATAAAAAAATAATGAAAATAAAAATAACTAAACTAAATTTTATAAGAAAAAATGGGTTGAGAAAATTCCTTAACATAAGTAATCTATCTCAAGTCATCTAAAACACTCCTATTCTCCCTAAAATTTTCACAGAAATTTGAAGTGACCAAAAGGCATTGTTAAATCCTTTGGTAATAAATCAAATTCAAAATTTATATGTTTCTGAACCATACTAACTACATAGGTATAGTATATAAAAAGTATGTGGTCAATACCACAAAGAGCAAGGAACATAGTGATGAAAACTCTTAACTAAATGTAATGTCACTCAAATTTCTGATTGATTTTATTAAACTAAGGATACAATTAAAAAAATTAATTTAAATATTAAAATATGAGAGATGGAAACTATTTTCCAGGTATGGTTTTACAAAATTAATTAATTTAACCTCGATTTCAAAATAATTATATTAAATAGTTGTCCAACCAAAAAATTGTATCAATATTAGAAATGGTCACTCTATATCAAACTAACCTAGAATCCCAATTCTTCATGTTAAGATAAATCAAAATAGATAAAGTTAATTATTTTCAAAAATCTAAAAGTAAAAGAATACTTTCATTAAATGGTCATGAATAAATCATCTCAATGATGTTGGTGTTCATTCATTATTGAAAGTATATTGTCAATGGATCAATGATGAATTAAATAGACATGTAGACACAACATGATATTATTGAATAAAACAATCTTATGAGTTAAAGTAAATAGAAAAATGATGGAACTCGCCCCATTTAATTAATTATGCTCTCCCATATGGGTTTTAGCCAACCATCATCTCGTGATCTCTAATAAAAATTAAAACCAAACCATAGGAGAGTTATTATTAAACAAAGGGGATGAAGAAAATAAAGGGATTGTAATTAAACTATAAATAGTTTAATAATACATCGAAAAGATAAAATAAAAAACAAAAACATATTTATGCATAACTTTGGGTCAAATCCCTACAGAAGCCTCTATGTGGTCCCTCCTCAAGCATCAAATGGAATGCGTAAGTATTTTTTTAGAACCCATATTTATAATACTTGATTAAATTAATAGGTTTGAATGGGTAAAAGATATGATTTTAAATGGAAATATGGTTTAAAATATATGGTCTTCGTCAGAAGATGCCTAAAAACACCATATTTCTACAACATTTGACATTTTCAAGACATGTAAAGATTACACAATCTATAAATATAGCACCAAATATATCAAATTCATGAAATGTGGCTTTATGGGTCATCTTAAATTATGTCACAGTGTGACACGTATGTGTCATGCCATGACACATGTCACCTTCACTTCAAGTTGATTTCCTCCACTTCACAACCAGTAGTTTTATTACGACTTGCACCTCTTCATGGTGTGTAATGAGTTCATGGCATGTAAAGTCATATTATAGCACTAGAAACTCTATTTTTTCATGGTTCTTCAATTGTGTTCCTCTGGAACCTACCATGATCATCCACAATAATGGAAGATCTTTATTTAATGTATGTCTTGGGTCTATTTTACTTCAATATTCAATGCCAACTTCATCATATTTTTATTGTCATGTCATGGTGTGAACTGATTTTATATTCCTCAATTGCTATGTTTTTATTAGTAATGCTCCCAGTGTTTATAATATATAAGAATACACAAAACATCATTATCTTCTAGGATACTAAACTTTAATAAATTAATATTTAGCTCAAACATATATAAAAACATATTCCAATATAGATATAAAATAGAGATATATATGTATGATCATTATAAATAATGATAAAAACACTTATACTCATTCACAATCCTTGTGAGAATAACTGAACACACTTATACTCACAAAAAATATTTATAATCTTAGCTAACCACACTTATACTCATTCAAAATTCTTCTGAGCATAGATTATTGTACTTATAGTCACATGCAATCTTTTTTAGCACACATATCCACATTTATACTCATGAAAAATGTCATTATATCGTGAGATACAACTCATTAAACAATTAATTAGAGAATTTTATAGGACCCAAACCTTCATAATAATAATATCCCATACATATATATTCCATTGTAAATAATTATACTTCAATCATCACTTAATTAACCCATTGAAAAGAGGCTGGTTTCATTAAAAAATTTCTTAGAACATTCCATAATCCATCCAAAGAAATAATTTGGATAGTGGTATAAAAATATACCTAATTTAACCTAAGGATCATTAAGTATGTTAACATATATAAAAATAAATTTTTAATATCATAAAATAAATCACTTTAAAAATAAACATAAAAAATATAACTCTTTTTAAAAATATAACGAATTAAATTTTTATGAAAAACCATTTTAAAAAATGGAAATAAATATTCATTAATAATAATGTTCATAATGGTGAAAGAATTTGGTCACATAGAAACAAATTAAAATGAGATTCTAGAAAACAGTTTTTACATTATCTTAAAAACATGAAGTTGTGGGTATCTTTCAAGATTCATTTTCAAAAAGTTGAAGAAAAAACTTTTGAAAAGTTTTTATTTTAAAAATAATCCTCAATAATGGATCTATAAAAATAAATAATGGTTATCCAGTATATATTTGGAGTATAATTTAAAATATATTATCCAGAAAAGAAAACTATTTAATTATTTTAAAATGGTTTTATTGAAACCCCACATCATAAAATGGATAATAAAACATATATTTAAAAAGGGTTAAATAGAAAGACAAAGATAAGATGAAATAATTCTTAATTTATTTCCTAAATAATGAGAAGAACATTGGTGAGAAAGAAAATATGGACAAATAAGAAAAGGGTAATATTCAAAGGATAATAATTATACTTAAAAATCTATACTTTTATGAGAAACTATTTACAAAATAATTTTTAAATTTAAATTTCATTTTAATTGTATAAAATTAGAAATGAATATATAATAAAATCATGGAGTGGAATAAATAAATATAGAATAAAGGAGTTCAATATTAAATATTATATCTCCAAGAAAGAGGTTTGAGTTAACAAAATCCCTTAACTTTTATTCTCGATTAGAAGAATGTACTCTAACCTATTGTATAAAAAACATAAAAATTTAAATCACTCGTTTAAGAACCTTATTCATATATAATACCTTTTATATACTTCACTTAAAATCACTTATTACAAATATATTATTTGATTATGGTTTATTTTTACCATCAGGTTTTGGAAATCTTAATTGTTTCACTTGCGCTTTATATTGTTGATATTGATCATAATTTCTTTACTACAAGTTCATCATTACCATATTACTCAAGGTATTATAATATATGTTTTATAGTTATTTATAGAGTTATAATTCCATTCCAAAATATTTTATTTATAATTCATGTTGAAAAAATGAGAGATGGGCTTGTTTTAGTAATTTTTTACGAACAAATGGTGATATGTTAATAAAAAGTTAAATACTAATATAAAATGTATAGAACCATAAATCAAACATTATGTAATAATTAATGTCTAATAATACGAATATTTGTGGTTCCACATTCCTCCATGATAAAAATTGATAACATTTTTAAGGTATGTGGTTAAACCAATCCAAAAAAGAAAATATTATAATCAATGTGTGATTGTGGTTAAGAAATATATTTTTTTGGTATAATATCATTATTAGATAAGAATGATGAAATTATTTATATTTTTTTAAGGTGTTAAATTATATTTTAATACATTTATGTAATAATTAAAATACAATAGAAATGTAAAATGAAATATGTCACTTCGTGGAGGTGGTAGTCCGCACATACAACCGGTTGATGTTTTCATTTTCAATAGAATATGATAAGGGTAGGAAATGGTATATATTTTCAATAATATTAATAATTATTTAAATATAATAATAATGTATTAAATGAAATTTTATAACTATCCATTTAACGAGGTGAAGGAAAATTAAATCATTTCATTCACAGAAGTGGTAGTCATAAGCATGACGACGTTTTTACTTTTCTAAGGAAAACAAGTGAAAGGTAGTAAATGTTTATTACATAAAAATAACAAAATATGATTATATAAAAAATAATAATAATTTTATACTATTTTAATGGGTAATATATGTTTGGGTTGAAATATGGATGAGAAAAAATATTAGAGTGATTAGTACTTATATTAAGAATTTGGACTTTCTATTAAAGTACTACTTGGAAATGGAGGAAATTGTCAATATTTTGTATGACCAAAGGATTAAGGAAGTGAAATGATATTATAGAGGAATTAAAATAGGAAAATTTTAAAGGTAATTGTGAGTTTTTAGAGTTTCAATAAATGGTGTTTGAAGGAACCTTTTATAATTGAAGGGAATGGAATTTTTGTAAATATAACTTATTAATATATAGGGAGCACACGTTTTACAAGGAAAGTGGAACCCAAAGAGGAAAATAATATAAATAAGATAATTTTTAGTCGATACAAACCTCAAACACTAATTTAGATATAGGTCTCTTTACATTTTTTTTTGTCTTTTACCCTTTTATTTTACACTTTAACTATATTTGGTTTTTACCACTGTAATTAATTCTTACCTAAGTAATTTATTAATTTCAAAAAATAAAATGGATCTCATTAATTATTAAGACCCACTAATTCCAAATATTAAATCAATTTCATAAAATAAAATTTCTAATTATGAGAAAAATTAAACTTCATATCATCTCATATAACTCATAAAGACTCATTTTGAGAAAATTTGTATTTTTAAGCATAAAAATTTTATTTTGGATATAACTATCAATGTTATTGATTTTCATAACATCAATTGGTTTATCAATAAATTAATAATTTTAATTGATCTTTCAAATCAATTAAAAATGTAATTATTCTTTATAATAACATAACTAAAAAATGATGAAAAATCATTTTTTACTAGAATAAAATATTGCTTAGGTTTAAAAATTTTAAGCACAAGATTTCTAAATAAAAAATAGTATTTTTAAATGAATAATTTTACCTCTTGAAAACAACAATTGTCAATTAAAATGTTTTATAAGTGTTTTAAGTCATTTATATATTATGAAAAATTCAAAAACACTGCGGTATTAATAAAAACTATGTTTTTCACAATTAACCTAGAAATAAATCATTCCAAAAAATATCAGAAACTAATAATAATATAATACTATTAGTATAAATAGAAAATGAATTTAATTATATTAAATTAAATTTCTACAATTTTAGAATTTATTTATTAAATAAAAATATAAAAATATAATGCAAGTTATTTTCATCAGAAAATAAATTTTTTAAAAACATTGTTGTTCACAATATTATTTCCTATTAACTACTTATTAAATTGGTGTTCATATAATATTCCTATCAATAATATATTTTATCCATGATATTTTTTTGTTTCTTAAAACAAATCATAAAAAAAGAAAATTTTATAAAAAAATAAATTTTAACCATAAAATTCTCTTCTTAGTAATTTAGCAATGCTTATTTAATTTTATAAGTGAATTAGTATTAAAAAAACTTTTATTTTATTTAAAAGTAAACAATTTTAAATGTGAAAAAAAAAATTTAAATTAATTTTTATAAATTTATATTATCTAAATTAATACTTACAAAACCCCTTAATATCTTAGTGCTAGAAGAATTAAATGATAATCTATGGAAGCATTCATGGTTGGTGATTCCACTAGCATAGATCTCATTGAAATTTTGACAAATTGAAATTATCCCATAAAAATTTTGGTCAAACTTTAATTGTTAGATTCTGTCTTCGCCTTGGTCCAAGTAAAACCCTTGTGAGGTTACATTCCTTCCAAACTGAGACAAATGAGCTTCATAAGGAAGAATTATTCTACTTAATTCTGTTTATTCCCATAATATAACAAGATTAAATAAACCTATTTCTTTGTATATATCTTATTATTCAATGGATATTTTGTTGTGGTCAAATAATCCCAATGGTCATATAAGCTCAACAGTCAGATTTCATCCCTACATGCACATCACAAAAAATATTAATCTCATTTATTTATCTTTCTATATGTCTATCATATATCTAGTTCATTTCCTTATATCCATTATTTCAACTCGGGTGATGATATTCAGGGAAAAATATTACAATAAATATTTTATATTCATGGTATTTTTATTTACTTGTAGATTTATTCATCTTATAATTTTTTTAATATAGTTTTTCATTTTATACTCATAATATATTAATCTTTCATTGTGATATTTAATATAAAAATGTATAATGGTTTATTTTATATTAGTGTTTAATTTAAAAATATATTTTCAAAAAATTATTTTTTAATAGTAAATTAATACAAAAATCTCAGGGTGTTACATACACCCCCTTAAATAAATTATACCCAATAAATTTCAATTACTACACACTAATTAAAAATAGATAAGGATATATATAATATAGTAATTACTAAATAAAAGTTTTCCTATTAGATATCAGCCTCCTTATCTTAGAAAATACTAGAAAACTCATATTTTTCCTCATAAATAAAAAAATCCCCAAATTTTAGTTTTTTAAATAACTTGAGATAAATACACTTATTTTGATAATTAATATGGATTATATACATAGATAGCTAGTCTATTTCCAACATATCATTGAATTCCTCTAAGAGTTACATGAATCATATTCCCATAAACATAAGTTTGAGGTACAATGGTCATTCAACTAGTAGTTTTCCATGAAAACCAAATCATCGGGGTGGGGATTTAATATTCTTAGGGAAATTTCAAGATATTATTGGGTTCCTAGAATAAAAAATACAACTATACATTAAAAATTATTGAATTGATGGAAATTTTACATTAATTATCATGATTCACTTTATTGTCACAACCTACTTTAATCACAGTTATTAAATAGGGTTTTATCTGTTCCCATGGTTTTGGAGGTTTTTTATGCCTATTTTACTTATTAACCCTTGGATTAGTGCATTGATTTTAATAATAACCAATTTACAAACATTTTAAATATTGAAGTGTGGGAGGGGAATTAGTTGGTACCTTTATACATTCCATTGAATTAGATGAACTCATTGTCCCTCTTGGAAATCAAAAGCTTTATGGATGATCATTCCATACTTAAAACATTTCATTATTCATTTAACACATTCCATTTGGTGCTTCTTCCCACATTCTTGACACATAAGAAGTGAAATATTCATTATTATTTGGCCCTTATCCCCCAAAAATTCATAAAATTTAAACATTCACTTCTTTATTAAGTCTAGGATATTTTTATGGTTCTTGTTTTTTTCATAACTTATGATATCTATATAAGAATGACCACAATATTTTTAATACCGTAATTTATATCATTCTATTTCTCATTGAAATTATCACTACATTGACCATTGATTCTATTTTTAACTTGGTTCCTCTATGATTCATCCATTACATTACATAAAAAAAAGGTTTAGATATGATAAAATTTAAATTAATAAATTTTAAAAGTAAAATTATACACCAAGAAGGAATAAATAATAAATAAAATGTATAATCTAATATCTAGGTATCAATCTACATTATAATTACTTATTCGTTCAGTAGGTTACCTAAGAAAAATATTTTAAAATCCCTCATAATGGTTCATAGTGATCATGTGAATTTACAATGCATATCCCCCAAGAGTCTCATACTAGGTGTCTAGTTAGCCCTCTTTTTCATGAACGAGATGAATATTGTGTTAATACCAAAACATAATTCTCTAGATTATTAAACCTAATTATATATGTTTCAAATCCTAGATCTACTTGTTTGTATCAAGACATGGATTATATTTCTATGAAACCACATACTATATAATTTAACAAAATTAATGGATGTTATCCAATATTTATACTTATCTATACTATTTTCACTAATATTCTCTAATACTAGTAACAAAAATAACAAAACTAACCCTAAAAAATAACTACACCTTACTTTTATAACAAATTGGGCCCCCCAGAACCAAACATTCAAGTCTGGTGCTAAAAAACATTCTTTATACATAATATTTGATATCATGTGAGATTAATAAAGAAAAGTATACATATATTTAAAATCATTTTAATAACTTAAACATTATATATCATAATAATATCACAATACTAAGAATGGAAATTTTAGTGACTTCGTGGTCTAGATATATTAGAAACATATTTTACAATGCTTGTGAATATTTCTCTATAATTGAACCACACTAGACCTCCTTCTAGAATTATCATAAATTGTAATACTATTTATAAACTATGGAATATAAGCATAAGAAATGGGTGACCTCAAAAACTGGGTAAGATAAAAACACATCAAAATGTTATCAAAATATTAGATCATAAGCATATGAGAAACCATGATAAGTGGAGAAATATATTATTAAAAAAACATGGAAGAATAGTAGTAGTCCATAGTTTATAATTTAAAGAAATTTAATCTAAAATTAATAAACATGTACCATTTTATAAAAGTGTGGGATAATATACAAGGAGTAATAAAAATGGTTCATAAAGTATAAAGAAATAACATAACATTAAAATGTTTCATATACAATATAACATAAAATTATAACATTTTTGACATATCCAATAAAAAAATATACATAAAAAATAAATATGACCATAGATAACCATACTTATACTTAAAAACAGTCTTTATAATAATATCTAACCGCACTAAAACTTTTACACAATCCTTGTGAGCATGGATGAACACACTTATACTCACACAAAATCCTTTAGATAAAAGAGAAAAACACTTATTTTTTTTATAATCCGTGTGATCATAACGGATTAAATTTATACTCATATATAACATTTCTAAGCATAGTTAACCACACTTCACACATAATCTTTATGATCGTAGATGAACATACTTATACTTATGAATAACGTTTTTGAGCAGAGATAAACACAATTATACTCATGTAAAATGTCAATATCTTATGAGACAAAAATCCTTAACCTATAAATTAAATGTTGATAAAGTATACCAACTTTCATAATAGTAATCATCCATATATATGTGTTCCATTATAACATGAAAACATTTATACTTTAAGTATCACTTAATTAACCTATTGAAAATAGATGGTTTTAAGAAAAAAAATCCCAAGTACTTTCCACAAGACATCTAGAGAATGTTTTTGGACGGTGGAATAAATATATCCCCATTATAACATTAATAGAAATAAGGATATTGACATAGAATAAAAATACCTCTTTAAGAACATTGGATAAATAACTTGAAAATATGAGGAAATCTATATTTTCTTTCTAAAAACATTAATAATTAAATTTTTTTAGAAATTAATTTTAAAAAATGTAAAAAAATATCTACTGATAATAATGGCCATAATCGTTAAATAATTTTTTCACATGGAAAAACATTAAAAATATATTTTGGAAAACATTTTTAACATTATCATAAAAATACGATGTTATAAGTCACATTCAAAATTAATTTTCAAAAAGAAGAATTTATGTTTTTCTTAAATTAAATTTATAAAGAATACTCTATAACATATCCTTGAAAAGGCATAAATTTTATCTTTTAGAAATGTGGAGTCCAAATTAAAAAATACAATCATGGAAGGAAACCGAATTTATTATTTTAAAAAACCTTTATTGGAAAACAATATCAAAAAAAGGATAATAAAATATCACTTTAATAAGAGATAAATGGAAATATATAGTTAATATGAAATAATCCATGATTTAGGTTCAAAATAAGAAGAATAACATCATCAATAAAATAAAATATATATTTGGAAAAAAGGAAATATTCAAGAGTATGGGAATTAAACTTAATAGCGCTATACTTTTAGTTAAAAACACTTTGTAGAAGGAAAATTGAATTAAAATATAATTTTATCATTAAAAAATATAAATAAACATATTATAAAATATTTCCATAGAATAAACCACTCATAGAAGAAATAAATTTAAGAAAAATCATTATAAATCAAAGAAATGGGTTTAAGTTAACAAAATCTCTTACCTTGTATTCCTTTGTAGTTTAATCAGATATAACCTCATAAAGAATAAAAAAATATTTAAATCTCTAATTTAATAACATTATTGATAAAAAACCCTTTTATATATTTCACTTATAATCACTTATTACAAATTTATTAATCAGATATAGTTTAGTTTTACCATTAGGTGATAGTAATCTTAATTGTTTCATGCGCACTTTATTTTTTTAATGTCAATATTCATTCCCTTACTATATATTCATTATTTCTAGATTATTCAATAAATTATAACATATATATCATAATTATTTATATATATATAATTTAATTCCATAATATTTTTAGTAAATATTCATGAAGATTTAATCAGATAAGTGCTTCTTATATTAATTTTTAATGAAAAGAGGGTTGATATATTTATAGTAATTTAAATATTAATAAGAAAATCATAAAACAATAAACAAAACATTATTTATTAATTAACATCTAATAATAACTTTAATTAAATTTATATATTCCTCCATGATGTAATTTTATATCATTTTTCATGTAGGTTGTAAACCTACCAAAAACATGTTATAATTGATGGGTTATTATGGTTAAGAAAGTGATTGTTTTTAAATAATATAATTATTACATATGCAATGTGATATTATCTAGATTTTTTTTGTTTTTTATCATAATTTAATAGATTTATATAATGAATAAAATACTATAGATATGGAGAATGACATATGTCACTTCGTGGTTTCAATAGTCTGCATGTACACATGGATGATGCCTTCATTTTCTATACGACGAGATAGGGGTATAAAATGGTTTATATATTATAGAATAATAATAATTATATAATTATAATATTTATACATTAAATAATCTTTTATAACCATCCATTTAATGAATTTAGGGAAAACGTAAAACAAGTTATTCGTGGAGGTGGTAGTTTGTACGTACGTATGACGGCGTTTTCATTTTTTAAGGAAAATGGGTAAAGGTTAGGTAATGTTTCTTCCAAAAACAAAACAACATATTAGTATATAAAAAATTATTTTTTCATTATATTTTAATTGGTAATATTGGTTTATATGATAATGATAGAAAATGAAAAATATTAGAGAGTTATTAATACATACATTGAGGATTTAAACTTTCTCTTGAAGTATATCTTAGAAATAGATGACTTAATATAACTTCCTATAAAAAGAGGCTTAGGAAGGTGTAATAAGATTCAACTATAAATATAATAGGTATATTTTCAAGGGAACTTATAATTTTTATATTATTTTGGAATAGATTATAGAAATCACCTTTTATAAGTGAAGGGAATGACTTTTCTGTAAATATAACTTCTTAATATATGGGGAGAACATGTTTCACATGGAAATTAGAATCCAAAGTAGAAAACAATAGAGATAAGATACTTTTTAGCCAAGATAAACCTCAAACACTAATTTAGGGAAACTTTTTTAACACATTTTAAGTATTTCACACATACATTTTATACTTTTTCATTTTTTGTTTTTACCATGGTAATTGTTTCTTACCAAAGTAATTCATTTTTTTGAGCCTAAAAATAAAATATAAATAATTAAATAATTTGTACCCACCCATTCCAAATATGGAATTCATTTTATCAAATAAAATATCTAAGTATGAATATAATTAATTTTAATATTTCCTTATATAACGCGTAATAACCCATTTTTAGAAAAAGTGTATTTTTAAGAATAAAAATTATATTTAGGATTAAATTATATATTTTTCAGATTTTCATGGAATTAATTTTTTTAATTGTAAAAAAATAATATTTCTGTGGATTTAAAAACAATTCAACATAAAAAACTTCTTTGTGAAATCATAATATAAAAAAATAATAAAGAACATTTTTTATTAGAATAAATGAATATTAAGTGCAAAAATGTCAAGCATGGGTTTTCTATTTAACATGTCATTTTTAAGTGAATAATTTAATTCCTTAAAAAATTCATGGTCATGTAATAAATTTATAAAAATTTTAAGTCATTCTTAATTAATAAAGAGGTTAAACATTCCAAAATATTAATGAAAAATATAATTGTCACTATTTACCTAATAATCAATCATTCTAGAAAAAGACAAAAAAAACATACAAAGATGATATTGTTATTATAAATTCGAAATTGAATTTAATTTGGTCTAACTAAATATCAAAAAAATAGAATTTAAATTTTAATGAAAATGTTAAAATATAATGAAAATTGTTTTCATAGGAAAATATATTTATTAAAATATTATTTGTTATTATTATTATTTATTATTTATTTATAATTAAATAAGTGTTAAAATAATAATATTACAAAAAATATATTTTACTCAGGATATATTTTTTTACTTAAAATCCATTGCATAAAAACTAATTTTGTGATAAAATATATATATATATATTAGTGTAAAATGATATTGTTAGTTATTTAGATATATTAATTAGATTTATCAACTCATTAGTACTAAAAATGAAATTAAAATTTATATAAAATTTAAGATGTGAAATGTATAAAATAGTATAATACATTGATAATTATTTCTTTATATCATCTTTATTTCTACTAAAAAAACCCCTCAAGATATTTATGTAAGACCTAAACATAAGATAAGCTCAAGTGGTATTCATGGGTTGTGATTCTTCTAGTATATATCTCATGGAGATTTCCACAAGCTTAAACTTATCTCATGTGTGATTTAGCTTATACCATAATTATTAGAGTTTGAACTGGTTGTGGTCTAAGGAAAATCCTAGTGAGGCTACCTCCTTTCCAAACTCAAACACATTATATTCATAAGTAAGAATTCTACTAATTAATTCCATTAATTTCCCTAATATGTGAAGACTTTCTAAAGTGATTACATGTATATATATACCTTCTTATCCAAAGGATGGATTACAATAGTCAAATAATGCCAATGTCTATATAATCTCTAAATTCATATTTCATTTCGTTATACACATCACCAAAACTATTCATCATATTTACTTGTCTTTCAACATGTCAATCATATTTTTAGTTATTTTACTAACATCCATTTTTGAAATTGGTTTTATTGAATGTTTATCTTTACATCCTCCATGATTTTACTTAGATGAGTGACAAGTATCACTTGAATAAGAAGAAGATCCCACCAAGGAATTATTAATTTTCATTATTTCTAGATACTAAAAGAAAATTGAATTCATTAATTCAAGTTTGATCAAAATATTATAAATATTTTTAAAAGTAATTTTTATGTTATTATTTATTATTTTATTTTTATTTACTTTTTTAAAACAAGGATGTGTTTTTACTAGTTTTTTCATGTATCGAGTTTTTGTAATGTCATTAAAACTTTATTATGGTATCATATCCATACTTGATTAATGATAAATACAGAAACTAAATTATATTATATTAGAATATTTATATTCACAATGTATAAAATTCAATTAAAAGTTAGAAGAAACATTTATGGAAAGTTTAATTATTTAATCGATATGAATAAGGGTAATTTCATGTACTAGGTTTCCACTTAGACCTTTTTTGAAATATCACATGCCCTACGCTCTAGTCCATCATACCCTTCACCCATGGTTGATTTTATATCATTCTAAAATTGATGTAGATAAATGAATTATTATATGAAATGAGACTAAAATATTAACCATTTTATAAGATAAAATGGTAAATTAATTAATTATTTAATATACATAATATTCCTTCAGTGTGTATAAGATACAAACTATTGAGTTACTGTAAACGTAATAATACAAGGTATTTTTTATTACATATAATGTTAATATTGAAACAAAATATAAAATGCTTCATTAAATATCTAAGTGTTATATTCCTTCCAATAAGAATCACATTCATCAAAACCTTGATCAATAAAATATATGCGTTGTTCTTAGCTGAGTATCAATAAAATATCATTTTTTAGATGAAAAGGGTAGTAATTATCCCAATGTGAATGTTGGGTAACACTTGACTAGGTAACATAAACAGATTAGTTCCTAAAGTCATAGTGTTGAGAATATTAATGAGATTAATTGAAAATATTTTTCTCACATAACAATCTAAGAGTTATATTTGATGCAATTAATAATATTTTATTACTTAAATTTATATGTTTTAAGATATGTCCTTTTTTTGTATTAATACATGTTGAAATATGGATATTGGAACACTAAATTTATAATAGTTAAGGTTATTATTTTAGTGGTAGTATATTAAATAAATGACCATATTTAATAATAACATGCATGGTACTAATAAAGACACATAGATTTTTCATAAATTTACAGAATGAAACAAAAAATCAAATTTATCAATGAGATTAGTCCATGAGAAAGAAAATTTTAACATTAATAATTTCATTTACTGGTATTATAAATTTAAAAATTCTCTCAAAAAAGATAAGAAATTATATATTCTAAGAAACCATTACTATATTAAAAATTTTCCTTTACCCAACAAGATGGAAAATATTCTTATGAAAAGTATCATGATAATTCATATGGAATAAGATGTATTGTTCTAAATACCTTTATTTATAAGCTTTATATGTTATATGAACACAAAAATTCTTTCAATGTTATTGAATGGATTAATAATAAATAAGATATTTATATATGTGATAAAATATGTTTTATATTTGTAATTTATTTATCTTCTTATAAATGGTATAATATATTGGTTTTGCATCATATATTTTTGATAATGTGCATCTTATCAATGAATGGAGGAAATGGATTAAGCAACAAGTCGACCTATGAGTTGTTAGTGGAGAAATATTTTTTTCATTATCTAGAAGGATAGTGAATTTAATTCTTCCCAATAGATTCTATTTAATTATAAGATATTTTTATCATGTTCCACCAGTAAATATAAATTCAATTTTTATGTCTTTCCAAGATAGGGAATGTTTTTTGTTTGTAATGAATAACATTTATTATTCAGTTTTTATGAATAATATGTTTTACTGTTCTATTAAAAAAAATTACTAGACTATATATATTGGATCTTTATAATAATTTCCATAATATATATAATAATAAAGAAACTTTTGATGATTTGAGTTCCAATTATCTTTCGAAATTTCAAATAGGTTATATATGTTTGAATAGTGTGGTCCGTTCATTTAGAATAAAGTCGGGTTAACTAATTTTGGGTAAAACTATAAACTATACAAAAACTCTCATGGTTAAGCATTCATTATAATACCCCAACCCTAGTTACCTAGAGTTGGTGCATTGTTACATAACATTGGAATGATCACAAGAGATCAAGTCATGAAAGACTGATTAGTTTAGTATCCTTAGAAGTATTAGATACATACATAAGTTTTACATTACAACATGAAATAAAAACATCAAAAACATTTTGTACCTTTTGAACACACTTATATCCTTATCCTATCCTTGCAGGTCAACCATAAAATACTTCTTCATATCCTGAGAAAAATAAAACATAGAAAGGGGTGATGATAGATTCTCATTAAGGATAAAAATATAGCGGAAACTTTCATAAATAAGCATAAACATTTAAGGAAATGTATAAGACTAAAACAAATGCCTTTTTAAACTTAAACTTATATATAATATGGAAAATATAAATCAAAATAATTGCATTTACTTATTCACATGGATAATCTACTAGTCGTATAATCACATGTAATATCAGTATACAATTTTAAAATTATGGAATGCATAATATCAGACATCATAACCAAATAGTCAAGGCCTAGTGACAAGACTACAAATAAATTTCTTTCAAGGATTTGTGCCAAGACACTAGTTTGCCTCATGAGACCAACCGATGCATCGAGGAGCTATAGCGGGCTCCACCCATCAATTAATAAATCCAATGCATTACTTATATGAAATCGTTGAAACATAACATAAATATTCATATTAAAACTAGAATATAAAATGTTAATACTTTAACCATAAACCATAAACGGTATAAAAATAAAACATCCAGAGTCAAACATATCAAAAAACCTTTAATACAATATTAAAGATTGTATCATAATAAATTGACTTCAAACAAATGTAAAATCCATCAAAGGATGTTGACAAAGATGAAATCAAAACTATTTGAGAGAAATATCTCTTTCTATTTTGAAATAATTTAAAAGTCACATAATTATAAAAGAAAACACTTATTTTGAAAATATTCTTATAATATTGTAATGAAATAATAGAATATGTTATAATGGTAGGAAATATCCTCACTCACCAAATAATTTAAAAAAAATATTTTTTCCTTAATTTTATCAAAAAGGTCATAAAGGACCTTGTTTGGAAAATGATGGAAATATTCCTTTATAAAAATTCAATAAAAAGTAAAACAAGGGTATAATAACTTTAACCCATAGTCTATGAAATAGTAAAAATGTTTTGAAATAGTTTTTTAAGAAACATAGATGTGGGTGATAAAGAGGTCCCAGTAGATACTCACATATAAATAACCTCAGATAATGAAGAGATTGTGAAATTAATCCTAAACTCATAATTTTACTTGATAGAGTGTATGTTAAATTCCAATATAATAGTTAAATCATTGTAATTAAATAATAAAAGAACCACATACAAAAATATTATACCATATATGATCTTATAATATTTCTTTGTTAATAATATTTCACTAAATAAACCTTATCTTTTAGATTTAACTCTTAGTCAAATAGTTTAACTTTTACCATGTATTCTTGTATTATTATAATAAAAGGTAAATAAAATTACTATAAATAAACAAGAGAACCCCGAGTGGTTAATTATTACTATATATAACCTTATCTAAGTCCTTTAGGTGAACCTTATATCTTTATAAATATTATATCAATTAATAATATAGAATTTTTTTAAAACCCATTTTTGTCAATTTTGACACTATTTGGTATTTTGTTTTTTGTGAAAGTCATAACAACTTTAATACTTTGAAAAACATTAATTTAATCAACCTTAAAATGTCATATTATCCTAGAAAATTATTTTAATTCATCTAAAGTCTCAATTTACATTTATTCGTATTTTTATAATATCAACTATTTTAATCATTAATTAATAAGGTAATTACTACATCATCATTGTGTTATAAATAAATTTAATTATTTAATGTCTAAAAATTATAAATAAAATATAATTCTGTAGGAAATATTTTTATCTTTATAATTAATATTGATAATCAAATTTATCTTATGTAAAACCCTATATTAAAAATGGTTTATTTATTAAACTTTGAATTTAACACTTTTAACTCTTCTTGAAATAAAATAATAATAAATGTCCCAATCTAATCCAACTGAAACAAAATGATCATATCTTATTCCTAAGATTGATTTTGGCTGCAATACACTTATCCAATAGAATTAGTACATGTTTTAGGGTAATTATAATATCATTTTTACCTTTAATTACCCTATTTAATTTTAATTGTGGTAAATAAAATTCAAAACTTACTATTCACGAAAAATTATTTTCATCTTATTGAACCATATTTTACTTATCGATGTCAACCGCATCTCTCAGATTTATGAAATTCAACTAACAGAAGCAGTAAAATTTTGTTTTATGTAAATTTTCAAATGCTCCAAGGTGGGTAAAATACAGTAAAAAGTTCAATAAAATTTTATATATCTAATATTATTTAAAAAAACTACTCTAATGAATTAAATTGAACATATATAGGTATTATGTATCTATTTTTATCAAATATAAATTTAAATAAAATAAATAATTATTTAAATAAAAATACGGTTTTAAAAAATAACGCAGTTTTTTCACTGTTCATCCAAAATTGAAAGTTTTCAGAAAAATACCAAAATTTACCCTAAGCTGATTTTGATATTCCGAATCCAAAAATGAAGTCCATTTTTGAAAAATAAAATTTATAAAATTTTACAAATATGGTATTACTATTCATAATGTCTAGTTTGATTGGTCTTGTGTATTAAAACCCCAAGTTTTATACAATGAAAGCTATTACATTAATCAAAGGGAAACATATCATGGAATCTTGGGGTGTTACATTCTCCCCTCCCTCAAATAATTTTGTCCTCAAAATTTTTGTAATATCACTACATAAAGAGGTTTAGGGGGTTCTTCATCATAAGTTCCTCAGGCTCCCATGTTACCTCTTTCATCTTTTGATTTCTCCATAGAACTTTCACCAGACGAGTCGTCTAGTTTCTCAACACTTGTTCTCTGGTATCAAGAATCTTGAATGACGCTTCACAATAAGACAGATCAGGTTCCAGTTCTATTTCTTCATAGGTGAGTACATACGTTAGTTTAGGCATGTATTTTCTTAAAAGTGATATGTGGAACACATCATGAACTTTGGAAAGACTTGGCGGCATTACCAAATGATAAGTTACAAATCAAATTAATTCTAGAATTTTGATAGGTACGATGTACCTGAGACTTAATTAACCCTTCTTAATAAATTGTATAACTCACTTCCATGGAGATAACTTCAAGAAAACATGATCTTCGACTAAAAATTCAAAATCCTTCCTTCGGTTGTCGGTATAAATCTTTTTCCTACTTTGAAATGCTTTGATGTGGGTCTGGATAACCTTCACCTTTTCCATTGTTTCCTCAACAATTTATGGGCCTATGAGTTTTCTTTCACCACCATCATCCCAAAAAATTGGTGTGTGAAATCTCTTTCCATAAGACGCTTCATATGGTGCCATCTGAATACTTCAATGGAAGCTATTATTATAGTAAAACTCAACCAAAAGTAAATATTGATCCCACATACCTTGAAAGTCAAGTGATAAATATCTCAACATTTCTTCTAAGGTTTGAATAGTATGTTTTGATTATCCATCATTTTGAGGGTGGCAGGCGGTGCTCAAACAATGTTCAGTATCCAAGGCCTTCTAAAAACTTTTCCAGAATCTTGATGTAAAATGGGGATCATGATCAAAAACAAGTGATAGGGGTACTCCATAAAGTCTTACAACTTCATTAATAAATAGTCTTGCTAAACTATCAAGTGGTACATCTTCTCTTATAGTAAAAAAATTTACTGACTTGGTAATACGATCAGCAATGACCCATATTGCATCATTACTTATACGATTCTTTGGTAGCCCCATAATAAATTCCATCGTAATATCATCCCATTTTCACTCAAGTATGGGAAGAGGTTGCATGACTCCTCTAGGATATTGTCTTCTAGATTTCACTTGTTGACAAACCATACATCTTGATATATAATCATCAATCTCTCTCTTCATGTTGTCCCACCAAAAATGTTCCCTCAAATCTCTCTACATCTTAGTGTTATAAGGGTGTATTGGCAAATTAGAACTTTGAGCATCAACAAATAATTCCCTTTTTAGATTAGGTATGTTTGGAACACAATATCTCTTCCCAAATTTCAAAATTCCATCTTCATATACGAAGTCTATCAATATCCCATCATTCATAGCTTTAATTTTATTTTGAAACTCCTCATCATAAGCCTAAGAACTTTTTATCCTTTCTATCGAATATGTTTTGGAAACTATTTGAAAACTTATTGATGTTTCACCTTCCATGATTATTCCCATATCCATCATTACAAGATCCATGAACATAGGATCCCTTTCAACTCTCATCTTGTTCAAAACTTCATGATCCTTTCTACTCAAAGCATCTTCTACCTTATTTGCCTTCCCCGGGTGATCATTTATAGTGAAATCATAATCATTGAGTAGTTCAATCCATATCCTTTGACTCATGTTGAGTTATTTTTGTGAGAAAATATAGCTCAAACTCTTGTGATTAGTATATATCCAAAAAATTTCACCATAGAGATAGTGTATCCATATCTTCAAAGAAAATATTACAGCTACTAACTCGAGTTCATGAGTGGGATAGTTTTTTCATGAATTTTTAGTTGTCTTGATGCATAGACAATAACCCTATCATTATTTATCAGTACATAACCAAGTCCTTTCTTTGAAACATCACTATAAATAACAAACTCATCATTCCCCGATGGTAAAGTCAGTATATAAGAATTGAATAATATTCTCTTTAGTTATTCAAAACATTATTCACACTCTTTTGTAAAAACAAATTTAACCCCTTTACGTGTGGGTTTGGTTAATGGGTTATCAAATAGGGAAAAATTCTAGATGAAACACTGATAATGACCTACTAAACCAATAAAATTGCGTACCTCAGTTATACTTTTCAGTGCTAGCCATTCTTGGATAGCCTTGGTCTTTGAAGTATCGACAAATATTCCATACTTAGAGGCAATATGTCCAAGAAAAGAAATCTCTTGAAGCCCAAATTCACACTTTCTTAACATTACATATAATTCATTTCTTTTGAGGGTTTTCAAAATAGTGAACAAGTGACTTTCATGGTCTTCATAGATTTTCGGAATATCATCCTTCTTCACACACAACTGATGATATTCAAATAGAAGGCCAATATTCAAAAAATAGTGATCTCTATGAAGTTGGTCGAATAAAACATCAATGAGAGGTAAGGGATACTTGTTCTTTTTTGTTAAAGCATTGATTTACAAGTATTTAATGCACAGTCTCATTGTTCCATCTTTCTTCTTAACAAAAATAATAGGGGCTCCACATAGAGAAACACTAGGGAAAACAATTCCCTTATTACTCAATTCCACTATTTGAAACTTTTGTCCCACAAATTCCGCAGTGGTAATTCTATAAGGGGTCTTAGATATGGGTCTTGAACTAGGAATTAAATCAATGGAAAACTCAATTTATCATTCTGGAGGATGTCTAGGTAAATCCTCTAGAAACACATAAACATAGTCTTGTACAATAGGTGTGTCCTCTATTTTAACATTATTTTCCTCGCCCATAGTTATTTAATTCTCATATTCCCTAATAATTGAATTTATTAGAGCTAATGTGGGGGATCTAGATAATAATCATGTGGTGACATTTCTTCTCTAAAGATATGGTACTATTTATCAACATCAAAAATTGTAACCTCCTTCTTCTTACAATAAATTTTCACATCAAGGTTTTAAAGACAATCCATTTCTAGGATTATATCAAATATAATCATGGGTATGATGATGATATAAGCAGACAAAAACATTTATATTCCATAATGGGAACAGATTCACGAAAATTTATTGCAATGATACTTCCCTTAGAAGTTATGACTGAAAACTCCCTTATTAAATCAAATTATAAATATATAATTTTCTAAGAAAACTAGGAAGATATGAAACAAATAAATGATCCATAATCAAATAAAGCATTGGATAAACATGATAAAACCATTAAACTACCTGCCACCACATCTTTCGAAGCTTAAACCTCCACAGTAGTGATAGCATAAGCTTGGTCTTTCTCCCTTGGCCTTTTCTGAGGTAATTTTCTTTGGTTCTTAGGACATTCATTTTCATAATTCCCCTTCTCTCTACAATTATATCATTTAACATTAATAGCATCTTTCTTTCCCATGAAATCGAGAGCTAGGTGGAATTTTTCACCACACATGTAATATACTCCCATTCCATTCAGGAAAAGTACCAGGGTGTTTCTACCCACATTTCCTACAGGATGAATATTCAACTTTTCCCTCATTCCCCTTATTTCTATTTCCAGAGTTTTCAGAATATCTCTTCTTCTCTAGCTTTTCTTTAAAGTCATAAGACTTATAGAATTATTTTTCTATCTTCGTATCACATGACAAAATATCTTCGTATGATGAGAAGGATTATGAGACTAATAATCAATGGATAAATGGTATTAACCCATAAAATAATCGATAAACCCTACTCCTTTGGTTATGTATGTAATCTGTTACATGTCTGGATAGCCCTATAAAGTTAGACTCATACTTGGTGACATTCTCATCCTCATTTTGCCTCAAACTTAGAAATTGTCCGTCCATATCCTCTCGATGGTCTTGAGGAAAGTATTTTTTCTATAAAAATTTCTTTAAACTCCCTTAATTACATATTTGATACTACTTTATCTTCCTTTTTGTTTTTAATTAATGACCATCATTGATCTGCATCTCTCGTGGGGTGATAAACTTCCACAATAACTTTTTCCCTTTTGCTCCTCCCCGGAGCATAAAATATTTTCTCTAAGGAACTTAACCTTTGCTCATCTACAAATAGATGTGTAGTCCCATTGAATGTTGGTGGTCTTTGCCTCAAAAGGTGGTCTAACCTTGATCCTCTGTGTTGTGGATCAGGGTGCTTCATACGGGTAAGGTTATTATTCTTAACCTGAATGAGTTGTCCTAGTATAGTGATAAGATGGTCAGCACTAGTTTCATCACCAGGTCCACTATAATTATCTTGAGTAGGAGGGAAATCCCTAAATGGATTACATGTTTTGATATGGTTTCCATTCCTTCCACTAGGCGCTATTTCTAAACAATGGCATACACTAGATTAGTTTATGAATTGCAACACATAATTCCAAACTTGTAAAAAACGTAACATAAATTTAACAGTTTATGGATATAATCCATAACCATGAAAAATGTTTTCTATAAGGAGTTATATACTCATAAATCCTTCATAATGGTTTGTAAATACAATGTGAATTATCCAAAACATATCCTCTGGGAGTGTCGTAACCAAAATTGTATCACGGCCCATTTTCGTGTACCAGGATACCCTGGGTCAAGCCCAAAACTCATTGTTGAAGTTTTCACTCCTAGATACATCTGTGCCTGATCCACCTCTACCTAATCATATCCATACTAGGATGTGTTGCTTGTAAAATACACAAAATCCCTACATTACAAAAATTCTAGGATGTTCTTCTATACTAATCCTCAAAGTCTATCTTATGGTAATGTTATCTAATCATAGTTTTTCTAAATCTAGCTTCCAATGTTTATACAAAAATTAATCTAATACCAAATGTAACTCCCCGAACCAAGTTACCCAGAGTCAGTGAATTATTACATAACATTTTCGTGATCACGCTATATCATGTCTTGAAAGACCGATTAGTTTAGTAGCTAAAGAAGTACTAGATACATACATAAGTTTTACATTACATCATGAAATAAAAACATCAACTACATTTTTCCCCTTTGAACACACTTATATCCTTAAACTATCCCTACAGTTAAACCAAAAATACTTCTCCACATATTGGGAAAAATAAAACATAGAAAGGGGTGATCTCAGATGCTCAGTAAGGATAACTATATAGCGGAAACTTTCATAAATAAGCATAATCATTTAAGGTAATGTATCAGACTAAAACAAAATCCTTTTTAAACATAAACTTCAGCATAATATGGAAAATATAAATCAAAATAATTTCATTTACTAATTCACATGGATATTCTACTAGTTGAATAATCACATGTAATATCATTATACAATTTCATAAATATGGAATGCATAAAGTTGGACATCATAACCACATAGTCAAGGCCTCGTGCCAAGACTACAAATAAGATTTTTTCAAGGCCTTGTGACAAGACACTAGTTTGTATCATGATACCTACCAATTCATCGAGGAGCTATAACAGTCTCCACCGGTCACTTACTAAGTCCAATGCATTCCTCATATGAAAAGGTTAAAACAGAACATAAACATTCGTATTAAAACTAGCATACAAAATGTTAATACTTTAACCATAAACCATGAATGGTATAAAAATAACACATACATAGTAAAAAATATCACAAAACCTTTAATACAAAATTGGATATTGTATCATAACAAATCGACTTCAAACAAGTGTAAAATCCATCCAAAGGTGTTGACATATATGAAATGAAAACTATTTGAGAGAAATATCTCTTTCTATTTTGAAAGCATTTAAAAGTAACATAATTATAAAAGAAAACATTTATTTTAAAAATATTCTTATAATATTGTAAGGAAAACTTCAAATATGTTATAATGGCGGAAAATAGCCTCACTAGCTGTATAAGTTAAAAACATTCTTTCTTTAATTTTTTCGAAAAGGTCGTAAAAGACCTTGTTTGGAAAATGAAAAAAATATACCTTTATAAACATTCTATAAAAATTAAAAAACGGGTATAAATTAATTTAACCCATAGTATAAGAAATATTAAAAATGTTTTGAAATACATTTTTAAGAAACACAGATGTGGATGATAAAGAGGTCCTAGTAGATACTCATGTATTAACAACCTCGGATAATGAAGTGATTGTAGAATTAACCCTTACCTAGTAATTTTCCATGATAAATGGTATGTTAACCTAATGAATAATAGTTAAATCATTTTTATTAAATTATACAAGAACCACATACGTAAATATAATATCATATATCATCTTCTAATATTTCTTTTTTAATAATATTTTAGTAGTATCATTATTTTGGGTGTTAATTGATTTGTTTTTTATTATATGTTTTGTTATGTAAGTCATGGTTGTTATGGATAGGATGTATTTTATTCATATCTAGAATGATATTAAGTTCTCAAAAATTATTTTTAATCATAAATGAAAATTATTTTTTAATTGTTATGATGAGGAATGAATATCATCGCGTTCGTGGAGATGGAAATCTGTACATATGCCCGAGCGACAATACATTTCTATTGATGGTGAAATTATATGTAATTGGATAGTATATCTTATATAAATAATCCTTAACATGTTATATTTATTATTTACATCATTTATACTCATTATTATACCCATCCAAATAATAAAGTATTTGAATAACAAAATACACCACGACATGGAGACGGAAAGTCGTACGTACGCACGTTTGGTAACTTGTCATTCATAGGATTGATAGAATAAAGAATATGATTGTACCATATTTATAATAACATAATAGTATATAGAAGTTACTAGGGTTATTATTTTGGTTGGTAAATAACAAAGAGAGAGGAATTGGAAGAAGAAAATAACATTGAATGAGGTGATGAAATTATTACCTCTTCTTCGGGTGATTCATTTTGATTTGATAAAAAGGGATCCTTAGGTTGGATTTATGATAAAATTGAGACCTATAGGGATAGTTTAGGATAGTTTAGAGGTTATTTGATCAGGGTTTGTTGATCCAAATGGCTTTGGAGGTGTGATTTTGAGAGAAGGAAAATTACCCTTTTATAAGAGAGGTGAGGGTCACTTTAGGAAAAGCATGAAATATTATTTTATTATACAATAATATGTAGTTTATAATGGAAACAATGATTTATTTCGAGGATAAGGTGGTTAGGGGTCGAAACCCACTCAACCAATAGGTTTTAGATAGGTTTAGGATACTACATTAACCATATATTTTAAATTTAACTCTGAGTTAAATAATTTAGCTTTTACCATGTATTCTTGTATTGTTATAATAAATAGTTTATAAAATTACGATAAAAAGACAATAGAACCCCAAGTGGTTAATTATTAATATATCTAACCTTATATAAGTTCTTTGGCTGAACCTTATATTTTTAGGAATGTTATATCAATTAATAATTTAGTATTTGTTTTAAAAACTCATTTATGTCAATTTTTGACACGGTGGTATTTTGTTTTTTCAAAAGTCATAAAAAATTTATTACTTCGAAAAAAAATATTTAATCAACCCAAAAATGTAATATTAACCTAGAAAAATAGTTTAACTCATCATAAGTCTCAATTTATATTTATTTGGATATTTATAATATCAATTATTGTAATCATTCATTAATAAGGTAATTTATGCATCATCATTGTGTCATAAAAAAATTTACTTATTTAATGTATAAAAATTATAAATAAAATAAAATTAAGTTGGAAATCATTTTATCTTTCAAATTAATATTTTTAGTCGAATTTATCTTATATATAACCCTATATTAAAAATGTGTTAGTTATTAAACATTGAATTTAACACTTTTAACTCTTCTTGAAATAAAGTAATAATAAATGTCCTAATCTAATCCTAGTGGACAAAAAGGATAATATTTTATTCCTAAGGTTGATTTTGGTCGAAATATAGTTATCCAATAGAATCATGACCTGTGTTAGGGTAATTATAATATCATTTTTACCTTTAGTTACCCTATTTACTTTTAACTATGGTAAATAAAAGTCAAAAGTTACTATTCACCAAACATTATTTTCATCTTATTGAAACACATTTTACTTAATAATTTCAACCATGACTCTTAGATATTTGAAATTCAACTCATATAATCTGTAAAATTAAGTTTTACGCAAATTTGCAAATACTCCTAGAAGGTGGGTAAAAGACAGTAAAAAAGTTCAATAAAATTTTATATATCTAGTATTATTAAAAAAATTACTGCAATGAATTAAATTGAACATATATAGGTATTATTTATCTATTTTTACCAATTATAAATTTAAATACACTAACTAATTGTTTAAATAAAAAATCAGTTTTAAACAACAACGCAGTGTTTTTCACAATTCATTAAAAATTGAATGTTTTCAGAAAAATACCAAAACTTCACCCTAAGCTAATTTTTATATTTTTAATCAAAAAATTAAGTCCATTTTGAAAAATAAAATTTATAAAATTTCAAAAAGTTGGTATTACTATTCATAATGGCATGTTTGATTGGTCATGGTGTGTTAAAATCCAAGTTACGTACAACGCAAACAATTGGATTAATCAACAGAAAACGTACCGTGGAAGATTAGGGTGTTATATTCATGGTGAGATTTTTGGGGTTTTTAGGGGGAATAATTCCCCTACTCTGAGGTTCAGTGTCGAAAGAATCTGAGCTAAATTCAGGGACACTAAAAAAATGATGACTGATTGTAACATTGCTAATTAGTGATGCTTACAGGGCCAAATAGTAGTGAAGACTTATTATAGCATCATGTAATATTAGTAATATATATATGTATAATTTCTTCAAGTTATATTTTATTATCTTGGACTAATATTTTTGTGTAACTATAGCATTGTGTACTTACTATCTCATTAGTGGAACTATATCAATACAGGTTACTCTAGTGTTGCGTTTCTTTATAAGCTCATTTGAGATAGGTTTTTTAAGTATGTGAAACTATGATATTTTTCCTCTACTTATGATCTCAAATATAATGTAATTTATTCATCTCCATGGATGTAGGGATCATTTTCCAAACAATATAAATCTTTATGTTGTTTGGCATATTCTTGTACTTTTTTCTCTCTTTTACTTTTCTTCTCTAAATCATTTTTCACATTTTTCTCCTCATGTTTTCAAAACATATATATATTTTAATCATATAAAACAACTCCATAATTACATATTATTTAATTTAACTTATTTTAAATCGTTTTATCTAAGTCAATCTTTATTATTAAAAAAAAGACCAAATCTCGTTTTAAGTGTAAATGAAAATGATCTAATGTTTTATTAGTTATCATCTACAATAATATATGTTGTACTATAAGTAATATCAATAAAGGTATATTTCAAAACTTTATTACCTTTATTGGTGGATTTTCTAGGTATGGGTATGGGTATCTTATGAAACACAAGTATGAATCCTTTTAAATGTTCAATGTTTTCAAAAAAAATTATGAAAAAGGTATTCAAACACATTTATATAATCAAGGTGTAGAATATTTGACTCAATGATTTTGTGACTATATAAAATATTCTTATATAATATCATAACTCACTCAAGCCATTACACCACTATCAAATTTTTCATCTGAAAGGAGTAATCAAACTATTGAACCAGGTTCAGACAACAAGGATTCATGTAGACATTCCTACATTCTTTTAGGGTTATTCTCTACAAAAAACCTCATTTACACTAAAATTCGTTCCATAAAAGGTGGTTAAAATGATAAAATGTGATATGTGGACTAAGAAGAATCCAAAACATTCCTTCATAAATATTTATAGTTTTTATGTTTTGACAAACCAAAATCATTCAAGAAAACAAAAACCTAGATTAGATAAAAAAATTCAGTTATCCTTAATAGATAGTGGGATATTATTTATATAATCCATTTGAGAAAAAATATTTTATATCACAATATATTTTCCTTCTATAAGGGTAATTTATTTCAATGAAATTAGTATAAGAATATTCTATCTTGATAATGTTCAAGATAAAAAAGATATTGTTATTCCAGATATGGATGAGTCAAAACACATAGAGTTTTAGAGAATAATATGACTTGTATACATAAGAACTGAGAATGTTTTTTATATTTTTTTAAAAACCCAAGAGATATATATTTATTTTTTTATTAAGTTTATTTAATGATCATAAAATATTATCTAACATCATAATAGGATTCCATCATTATTTCCCTTTTGATAAATAGTTAAAAGTAATGAAATATCAAATGGAATCCATTTACACTAATCAAGTTTGAAACATGGTAAATCCACCTATAGGGGTAAAACCCATTGGGTGCAAGTGGGTTTTTTGTAAGAAGAATAGAATGGATGCTAAATTTTTAATCTATCAATATCAATTTGTATCAAAATGATTTAAATAAATTCAATATATTCATAATGAAGAAACCATTTCTTCATTATCTATGATCAAGTATATAGGGATATTAACATATCATTATTATGAAATATATCAAATAGATGTCGAAACTAAGTTCTATTATGGTAATTTGTTTAATGATTCATAGATAATAAAACTCGAATTTTTTGAGGTTATATGAAATGATGATAAGATTTTAATGTTGCAAAGGAACATTTATGGGTTAAATCAATCTTCTCAAAGTGGTAATATTCATTTTCAGTAAGTTATAAAATAGTTTGACTTTATCAAAAATGAAGATGAACTTTGAGTATATAAATGGGTTAGTGGTAGAATTATTTTATTTCTTATATTTTATGTTGATTAAAAACTTCTCATTGAAAATGAAATACAAAAGTTATAATCAGTGAAAAATTGGCTTGGTCATGTCTTCTTAATAAATTATATTAGTAAATAAATGCACATATGAGGTATAGATATTTACAGAGATAAATATAAATAAATTCATTCAATTTTTCAAAACACATATATTGGTAAAGTGTTAAAGAGGGTATAACATGTAAAACTCTAAAAATGGGTTATTTACCACTGATACATGGTAAGGGTATTTAAAAATTCATAACAGACTTCAACTATTGAATAATAAGAATACCTTAGTAAGATTCTATATAATTTTATAGTTGGATCAATCATGTGTGTTATTTTTTACTCATCTGGATGTATCTTATGAATAAGTATGATGATTCAATTCCAATCAAATCCTAGTGAATGTCATTGGGTAGCCATAAATAATATCTTTAAGTATGTGATAATAACTAAGGATGTATTCATAGCCATTATTGGTGAGGAAGATCTCATTATAAAGGATTACACTAATTATACCTTCCAAACATACAAATATAACTTTATATATTAGTTAATATTTTTTACCTAAATGGTGGTGTGGCAAGTTAAAAATGTTCATAAAAATCGATAGTTTTTTATTTTAATATATAATTTGGATATATCACTACATCTTATGTGAATAAATAATCCACTAGAGTAAATAAATTCATTACTAAACTAGGGGTGGTCCCAAGTATCATTCATCTAATTGAACTCTACTACGATAACAGTGGGGTGGTTTCACAAGCTAAGTAACTCACATCCCACAAAATAACCAAACATATTCTAAATCAATTTCATCTCATTAAAGAGACACTTGAAGAGGGTGATATTAAAATGTTTCAAGTTCTAAAAATAGATAATATTGAAGATCCCTTAAAACCCCCTTGTATAATAAAATCATGAAATACACACTAGTTATCTTGGTATTATATACATGGGTGGCTTGCTTTAGTGAAAGTGGTATATTGTTTGTGTTTGTGCCCAAAATGTTTTCAAGTTTTGTTGTCTTATGGACATTTTATATCATTTAATTTATATTAATTTAAATACTTCATAATTTATTTATGTTTATTTTATATAGAATGTGAGAATATGTGATAAAACCTCTTAAAATATATGTATTACTAGGTTATCCATGATTTAAGATCACAGTATTGGTTTTCTGTTGATATATTAAGATTAGTATGAGTAGGGTATAATTAAGTGAAATTGTATTCATATTAATCCACTTAAAGTACACCACATGGATTTTCATATATGTGTCATTAGTGTTACTTAAGGTTATATTGGCCAGGGATCTTCAATATGAGGCTTCTGAATAGGTTCCATGCTTATGAGGTTTTATAATCTGATAATTATCTTAATTATTTTTATAATTTGGACTAATATAAGGTAATTGGTTATGATACTAATCAAGGAGATGGATTTGATTAACCAATATGTTATGTGTCTACCCATATCAAGGGTTATGATATCATGTCACTCAATTTATTATTTGACTAATTAAGTGCATTGTTATTCCCTGATAATTACAAGTGAAGTAATTTTAAAATATTGAATAAACTTGGAAATGAGATTCATAATTAATGAAAACATTACAATTTCCCCTTGGGGATACACATAACATATTGCTTATTAGGTTTTTTGGAATAATATGATTAATTTAGGAATACATATTTTTTTGTTTATTATAAACACAAATGATATTATAGATTTAAATATTTGAAATATTTAATGAAAAAATTGTTATTTATTAAAATAATTAGCGTGGAAATATAATATAAATAATGATAAATTTATATTATTAAAATATATACATAATTAAATGAAAAATATTAAATTTTATTTAAGCTTGGACATAGATTAATTGTATCTAAGGTCTATTACATGTCGAAAATCCATGATCCCAAATAGAGAGACCATTTATGGACATTGTTTTATAGCTTTAACCACATTCGAGGCTCATTAATACACCTCCAATTGTGATTTGGGACTTAATCCACTCTGAGAGGATCTTTAGTGATCTATATAAATATTAGAGGCTATTTATTGAACCTCATTTGGTTTTATAAGAATTTAAATTCATTATTGGTTATTGAAAGTCCATCTTATAAAAAAATAGATAGGATGAGGGGTGTAATCATTATTCCATTTGAGATAAAGAATTGTCTTTTCCTAGATGATGAGATGGAATAATGGTCAAGAAGGAGGTGAATTGTATAGTTTATAAAATTTTAATTATTATACAAGAGTTAAAATTATTATATAGTGGAAATTAAAATTATTAATAAAAGAATTTTTATAGTAGTTTATATCAAAGTTATTTTACATCTACTCATTACTTATCTTTATCCTTGAGAAAAATGGTACCTACTAAAATATTTACTTTTGATGGAGAGTCACAACCCAATTACAACTCAATTTTTCAACCAAGATTCACAACCAAAATATTATGTGTTTTTCACACTAGAGGAAGAACCCAACATACCTATTAATGGGTAGTATAATCCACAAGGTCCTTCTTTTGAATGAAAATGTGTAAATAAATAATAACACACATGGAAATAGATAGAAAGAACAAAACACTATAGGAGTTATTTTATATAATTAAGTTTTGAATTTTTAGGAAGAGGCATCTGTGACCTCATTAGTAGTGAGTACTTTCACGGTTGAGTTCTTCAAAAAAGAAACACATTGTAAAAGAATAAAATCCAAGTGTATAATAGTTGAAATTTATGAAGGTTACTCACCACTTTAACTGTATCTATCAAAATATTATTTATAGAGTGTTCATCATGCACAACAACTTTAAAAAATAATAGTCACATGAATAGTCATTACATGACAATGAACAGGTGTAGTGTTAAAAATAAAAACAATTGTATAGATAAGACCCAACAATTGATTATTTAAATAAATAATCCATTTAAATATGAATCAATCAATTTTAATCAACCTTACAAGATTTCTAAAGTTCATATAAAATCATTCTAAAAATCATGATACAAATACAAAGAAATTTTTAATTTTTATTTAATTATGAAAATATACAGCATAACTATAAAACATACTTCTTATCTTGTGATAGTAACTTAATTCTATATAAAATACCTCCAATATACTTTTCATATAATAAAAATAATTAATAAGTAATTATGGAACAAATTAATGGAGGAAAAAAAGTAACATAAATATATAGTGGATCAAAATATAGAAAATAAGAAAAAAATAGATCATATTTTCAATTTTTGAAAAACAAATTATTCAGTCATATAAAAATTATGTAAGGATTCTAATTTCATAAGACTCTGGTTAATTACATAATACTTTATCCATCTTGTAAGACTTTAAATCATTTTCATAACACTTTACAAATTTTTAAGACATTCCAATTTTTTAAGACATATATTTTCTGTAAGAATTTATATTTAACATAAGAATATCTTTTTTAAGAATTATCTTTTTGTAAGGATTGATATATTTTTGAGACTTTAACTTATAAGTCTTTAGATCTCTTATGACATTAAAACCTGTATAAGCCTTTTTATTCCAACATATGACTTTATATTGTTTTCTAAGACTTATAGACTCAGTGTGTAAAACTTTCCCATATATTTATGACTATATACAATTTGAAAATACTAAAAACATTGAAATGTAAGAATTATTTTTTCCTATAAAATTTTAAAAATTTCCAAATAAATTTTAAAATTTTATATGAATTTAGACTTAGAAAATTTTCACTCAATTCCTTCACTATAATATTCATTCTTTAACTCATATAGATATGGATTTTTTTAAAAAAATTGTCTCAAAATAAAAATGACCAACATGAAAAATAATTAAATAAATTTTGAAAAATTAATAAACAATAAATAAAATCAACATCAATTAAACATCATTAATTTCTTCTATAAGAATTGAATGCTTTAAATTATTTTCTAAAATCAAATTAAAGACAATAAAATGAGAATTTTATCAATATAAAAACATAAACAACTAGAGTTTAAAGTATCCACTCAACAATATACCTATTTTTGAAAATTAAAAAACCAATTATATTTTCAAAAATTCTTCCCCTTTTTTAAATAGTTATAAAGTTTAATATTACAAATATTTTTAATAATCTCCCTTTTTTATGAAAATGCATTTAGGTTTTATAAACTTTAAGATATTTTAATATAAACTAATCTATAAATTTACAATTATATCTATCACTTTATAATTTATATAAATATCAAATCACAATATCATATTTTAAACCATTAAAACAGATTTAAGAAATAAAATATCAGTGTATAAAACAAATTTTAATGATGATTTAAAAAATATTATAGCATATTCTACATTTATTAATTTTACTATAACGAAGTATATTTAATGAAAAAAACAAAAGAACCAGTGTTCTGATTAAACATATAAATTTATGAAATATAATTAGTGAATCTCAAATTTTAACTAAAACCATAAAATAAGTAATTCTATGTTTTCATAATTTAAAAATATATTTAAACAATAATTTCTAAATATAAAGTTTTATCTATAAATTCCCCTAAAAACAAATGGATAAATAAAATTAAAAATAATAAATTTTGGAATAAAGATTAAAAAAATGATAAATTCCATGAAATTTAAACTTTCAATTCTTGAAATAGATGTAAAAATGAGTGTGAAATCCCATTCATATTTGAAAATATATTTTACAAAGAATAAATTAAATCATTTAAAAATAATTTTAAATATTCTACAATCCCCTAAAGTAAAAAAACATAAATCATATTTCCATCATACTAACTTTAATGTTAATTTTCTTGAATTTGTTTACATGAAATGGTATAAAAAATCCTACTAGTTGATCATCAGTTGAAACATATTATAAATAAATGTCTCTCTTTTGAACTTGGTCACAAATAAAGTAATAACTAAATTAAATGGGCTTATTTATTGAATATTATAAAGGATTATAATAAATAACAATACAAGATAAAAATTCAAACAAAAAAGTATCTCTTTTAAAAAAACATCAAAATTAATTAAACTTTGTTTAATTCATATAGATTATGAATAATATAATGAATCTTCTATATATTCTACATTCAATTTTGATAAATAAACAGAATGTTATTTATTTGAACTCTAGGAAATGATAATTTTACCTAAAAAGTGACGCATTCCACTAGTATCTAATCTATCAATTTTTCATCCTCTAAAATCAAAATTAGAATAAATTTCCAATTCAAAATAGATTTCTTGGATAAAATAAAAAAATATTTATATAACATTTAAAATATTTAATAATCATTTTAATATATTTTTAGTAGATTTCCTTAGTGACATATTTAAATGTAGCCCAAAAGAATAAATTAAACCTTAAATATAGTCTATAATTATTTAAATGCAATAAACTTCAATCATTCCTTTAAAAAATTTATTATCCACTGATTTTTGAGCGTTATCATAATATAATTTACAATAAGCACTCATTAGGGTATTTTAATTTTTACTGGACTCATGTCCAAATATTTTAACCAATTATTTAAAATACCTCAATTTATTAATAAAAATTCCTTATTATATTTGAATTCCTAAAAATAATTTTAATTCTCTCGTAAGTATCATGTCAAATTCATAAGTCATTAAATCTAAAAATTCTTTACAAAGAAATTATCTTAAATATAAAAAAATAATATCATCGATATATATTTGAATAGTAAAAATATCATTTTAATGCATTTTAATAAATAAATTAGGATCCAATTTTTCTTTCATAAAATAACTAATCAAAATAAATTGATATAATCTTTCATACCATGCTTGAGGAGCTTATTTAGGACCATAAAGAGCCTTTGAAAGGTTTAAACCGAGATCAGGTTTCTTTTCATGCTCAACATCTCTGGGGATTTTTACATATACTTCTTTAGAGATTAAAATATTAATAAAATAAATTCCCATGAACATTGAAACTTTTTAATTTAATGGTGAGCATCATAAAGTTAGAAAATTCTAATAGATTTTAACCTTCTAATGTAAAATAATAGATCTATTCTTTAAATATGTAAAGGGTTGATTCCTTCTTATACTTTGATTTTTTATATTGATCCATGTTTGGGTAAAGTGTCATGGGATTCATGAATATTTTTGAAGCTTAAATGTGAATTTGGGGAATTTTTTGGACCAAAATGGTGTCAATACATTGTGATAGAGGTGGATGCTTCATAGTGGTGTTGTGGTTTTGAAACCATGTTGTAGGGGAAATGGTTGCATCCGGGTGAAATAGTTCCTTAGGTTTTACACCATGGAGTGATTCTTGAGAAGGTTATTCCATGGAGAGTTCAAACATGACATAATGGCTTATTCATGTCAGATTCTTCTTGCGAGATCAGCTATCAGTCTTTAGGTGTTATTATTTCTTAATAGGCAATTATAAAATTGAATTAGGGAATTCGTTTCATATTTATGAGGGTGTGATAAGTAGGGTTTTATCATAAGGAATATATCTAAGACTATTCTTTAGTTATACCTACATTTCATCCTCATTGAATAATAGTTTTCATATAATTATGAAGGGCTAGAAAAGAGACTCCACACAACAGTTATTATCCTTATGTTGCAGTAGTGTCGGTCCCAACAAAGTTCAGAACTGTAATGATCCCTTCTATTTTGTGGAGGTCGATTTACAATTATATCTATATCATAGTGGTTTTTTCTATGCTGTGGTGATCCACTCTTCATTCTGGTTGTGGTTTCTAATAAAACTCAATTCTGCAGTGCACTTCTTAAATTATGGATCCATGTAGACTTCTAGGGATCCTTGTTTCATCATTACCATCCAAGAAGTGATGTACTTTTCTTCTTCTAGCCATACTTGAAGACAATCATTTATGGAAATAATCTTGGGTAAGAATTGGTTTTACCTTTTTTATTTTTTCTCTTTTCCTTTCAGTAGAACCCATTTCATGATAGATTAGTATAAGTTTTAGGATTCCTTGGCATGTGAGAAATTTTGGTTGTTGTGTGTGTAAGATTTAGGTGAAAAAACCTTGAAAACCATGACACTTATGTCAACATCCTTGAGGTAGGAAGTTACTTACCATTTTAAGATTTCATACATACATGTTTTCATGTTATGATTCATCTCTTTATATGATTTTTGGTCTCCATTAGTACTAATTACTTAGGTTTGTGTGCATTGATGTGTTTCTCATAAGTGATCCTTGTCTCCATTAGAATTTATAGAGTATCTTTTACCATGTTTGACGTTGGTTCACATGTTTTTATATAATTATAAATAATTTTTCATGATGTAATGGCATGTTTTTTATCATGATTTACCTGGTTGTTTATTATATGGCCTTTGGATTTTTGGTTCTTGGTACATGTGATAGGATACCATCATAGTATGATTACCCCTTATAGGGAGAGTGTACATGATGTGTAATGATGATGATGATGAATCATGATAACCTTATGGGTCAGATGTAACTTGATGCCTTGAGGATTTTAAGGAATGTTCTAAAACATGATTCCTTGTGGATGTCGACTATAATGTCCACATTATGCCTCAAATATTCTAAGTGAAATTTCAATGACCTTATGGATAATATTGATTTTACTGACATCCATGTTCTTCATCTAATATAGAGCTGAACTAGGTATAGTTGTGGTTTTATGGTGTCTTGGGTTATGAAAAAGTACTCAGTATGTGTTTGGGTGTTGTTATTATTTCCTTAGAATTTAATATTATCATGGAATACACCAACTTTACATTTTTACACTAGTTAAGGATTCATTGGTGGCATCCTATATGGTTTGTTACTAACACTCTGCATGGGAATCTCAATGTGTATTCAAACATTATATATTAAGATCTAAGTAAGTGAAATAGGGCCATGGATAATGGTTGGGTAGTGGATTTTAGAGCTTATTGAGGTCTAGGATTAACTCTAGAGGTCTCAACATTTCATTTTATTTACCTTATAATCTTTTATAATCTAGTTTTCATTGCCACTTTGAGAGACCGTTAATTACCTATATGACATGTGTTAATTTTGATTATTTTCATTCCACATGACACTCTAGTAATCATATTATTTATTATTTTATTTAATAATTTGTTTCATGACATGATACTAGGGGTATGGTCTCCATGTTGACAAAATTATACCCTTCCTTTTAGTTATAAAACTCTTATATAAAGGGCGTCATGCATGAGGTTATCTAGCACCTCATTTTGGACCTAGTGGTTCAGGTCAGGGCATCAATAATTGGTATCATAGGATAATTGATTCTTTTATTTTTGGACTACCTGGTACATGGTAGAAAGGAGATAGCTATATGGGACTTGACTATGGGAGTTTCCATGTGTATGGATAGCACATGAGTTACGGACTACTGAGTTACCATTGATGGAATTACTATTAAAGTTTTATGATATTTTTGGGGTAATTCATGCATCATGACTGGGAAAGTAGGATCACATGCTAAATATATACTTGTTTGTGTGCTATATATTCGTTATTTAATATAATACCTTGATTTTTTCAATCTATTCGGGATAGAATTATACTTTTTTTGTGATATATCGATTTCCATACTTATATTTCCATGCTAACATTAATTATTAGAATTTAAGAATTTTGTTGTATTTTAATATATATTTGATTACGACTAACATGTAGGGATAGAGAACCTTGGCAATTACTTGGAGGTTTTTCACTTGGGTTAGAGGCATACTTTTGGGAAACCTTTGTATAATCCCATAAACTGATTAGGGGTTATCTTTACAAGTCTTCATTCCCTTAAATGTTATCTTAATGTTTCTAAAGATGACACTTTGTATAATATTGGAGGGTTATATTATTGTATAGGAGGGTGCTTAAAATCATTCTCTCATACCCACTCTAGTAGTTTAGGTGGAAGGACCGCTATATTCTCATGTTTTCTTCCTAATGGCCATCCAAGGTAGGGGAATCACTACTACTATAGTGAACTATTATCGATAATTTTAGCACTATTGTCCTTCATATTTCAAGGGAATAAGAGACCCTCAGGATTCTGAGGAATGGATTCAGATTGTTGAGGGGATCCTTGACCTGGTAAAGACTATGGAGTATCGAAAGGTGAATGTTGTGACCTTTGTGATTTAGTTTGGTAGTGGGCATCATGGTGATGTTATGCTTTGGTATGGAAGATGGATGGGTCTCAAATGGATTAAATTAAATGACCTCTTAATTGAGGAGTTATTGTTTGGTATAGTGAAGTTAGACCAAACATGGGAGTTTATAGAGCATTTTTAGGGGACAATGATTGTGTCATCTTACTCGGGTCACTTTACCAAGCTTCTTTACTTTTCTCCTCTATTATATAGGGATGAATCACAAAAAACTAGAAAGATTAATATCAGGATTCTATAGAAGTTGAAATACCAAGTGAGGAACTTCAATATGATGGATTATACTTAGGTGCTTCACAAACCCCAGATGATAGAGAAGTGTTTAGAGGAGGATCGAGCATATGGTTTTCTTTCACCCTTAATTACTCAGAATTTTGGACCTCCTACTATTCTGATGAGTGAAACCTATGGTATAAAGAAGATAAAGGATGGGTATGTGTAGTATTCTAGTGGTATATAGGTTAAGTATAGTATGGATTCAACCACCCCCTTGGGAAGAGTTCCAGGATGCTTCAACTATGGAAAGGTCAGTCACTATCACGTGTTTTATATAATACCGTAGACCACATATCATTAGTGAAAAAAACTAGGGAATCTCTAGTAGTTTTTATCAAGGGATAAAAGGATGAGGTTTTATGGAGGGGGAGGAAAGAAATGGTTTATGACCCAAGGATCCGGTCATGGTCCTTAGTATTAGAAAGAGATGACAACTCAGAATAGTCATGTTCTTGTATGATAGGGGTTTGGAGTTGAGGAAAACCATATTTATATGGTATACTAGACTTTGTATGATAGTGTTTAGGGGCCATATATTGTATGAGGCATGGTTTTGATCATGTAAACTTTATCTACTACCTTGTTTGATATTTTTGTTTCCTATTCCATCATATCTACACAAGAAGTTTCCAGACATGACATACCGATCCAGTTTTTCTCTAAGTTACTTTCCCTAAAAACACCATTGGGTATAAAAGTGGACCATCTACAGTAATTCCCCAACTTCCCTATAGTCTTATATGGACATAGAAATATGCGGTACTTCATGATATTGGAAATGATGAGTTTTGATGTGATCTTTAGAATATAAAATTTGAAAAACTTATGATTTCATGTTGATTTCTATCAAAGACAGGTGTCATTATTTTAATAAAAAGGAAAGAGGTTCATGATGACTAGATAATAGGAACAGGGAGTAAGTAGAGTTAGACTATAATTTAGTAATATCTAGATGATGATGTCTCTGATTTCAAGATTTCTCTCTCAATAGGATTAGTGGAAGCCCCATGGCTTTTCCTCTAGTCAAAAATCTCTATCAGGATATCCTTTCAGATAAATTCATAGGACTTACCCATAATAATGGAGTTGAATTTTTTATAAATATCATGATGGGTGAAAACCCCATTTTTCTTCCCATTTATCGTATGGTGCCATCTGAGTTGAAGTAAATCAATGTGTATCTCAAGTACATTGACTAGAAGGGATTTATCAGCACAAGTACTTCACCATGGGGTTAACCAATCTTGTTTGCCAAGAAAGTGGATGTTAGTCTTCAAATCTACATAGACTACTAAAATGTGAACCAGGTTCTAGTGAAAAAAATATATCATTTTTCCAAAATTGAGAAAAAAAATTATCAATAATAGGGAGTCTGGTTTTTTTCCATTATTGATCTTTGATTGCGCTATCACCAAGTACAAGTCAGATAGGACATTCCAAAAAAATAATTTTGACATAGGTATAGGTTGTATGAGTACTTAGTGATATTGTTGGGATTAATGAATATCTTGTGACTGTTCTTGGATCTCATAAACAATATATTTCACCACTACCAAGACTTATTCATCACGGTGTTCATTGATGACTTCCTTGTTTAATTTTCAACCCCATAGCATCATGTTAGATGCCTGAAGATAGTCCTGATTTTTCTTTGAGAACATTAGATTTAAACCAAGGTGTCATAGTGTAACTTTTGAATTCAAGAAGTTAAGTTATTCAGGGATTTAGTGCTTGGTATGGTTATATCCATGAACCCAGATAAAGTGTATGCATTGATGTCTTAGTCATGTCCCTAGAACATATTCGAGATCAGTAGATTCTTGGGATTATCCAAATACTACTGATGTTTAATCTAAGACTTCCCCCATTTATCTGAACCTATTAATATGGTGAATAAGAAGGGAGTAAAGTTATTCTAGTCAGAATAGTGTGAATATCCATTTCTTGAGTTGAATAAGAGGCTGACTGCATCTCTTGTACTGATACTTTCTGAGCTTCGAATTGATTATGATGTATACTGTGATGAATCCGGAATTGGATTGCGAGAAGTACTAATTCCAAGATAGTGGGTAGTAACTAATGGGTAACAAAATATTTGACCATGTGAGAAGAACTACCATACCCAAAACATATAGCATGCATCCATGGTCTATTAATTTAAGTGTTGGTGACATTATATATTCTTAAATAGCTTTATTATCCACACTAACCACAAGATCCATCATTACATATTCACATATAGAGACCATAATATGAGTTATAGGCATTGGGTAGAGTATCTATAGATTTTTAACTTTGATATATATTATGAAATGGGGAATGGTAACATCATTGAATATGCTCTTAGCTATAAGACATAGTTATCTCAAGAGGTTGGTGAGTGTCCTTCTGAGGATTATTGGAACATTATGATCTTATTATTCATGTGGAGGATGAATTCTATTGAATATTAGGGATTCGTGAATTATGCTCCACTGGTGGTCATGTATTCTATATGACAGTAGGTAAATTCTTGATAAAATACTAACCCAAAGTGTTTTTTTATATGGGAACATCTATATAGAGGTGATTTGATACCAAGGTGGTCATTGGATGATGATGATGTGATCATTGTACATAGAATAGTTGTAGTCATTACTTCTATTAGGGAGGATATTATGAGAGACTTACATCCCCCTAGATGGAAAGAAAATTCTGGAGCAATGAATATCTCCCATGAATTCAGGTGACTGTTCTGGTGGGTAGGGATGAAAAAGCCCATTTCTCGTGTTATTCTTGATGACTAATCTTCTATAGGGTAAAGTTTAAGCACCAGTGTCCAAGTTATTTTTTATATACAATTCTAGTTCCCATTAATAAGTGGTAAGACATCATGATGGGATTTTCTGTGGGAATACCTAGTACCCTAAATTGTCATGACATTGTCTGTGTGACTAATAATTGGTTTAAAAAAGTTTCCTACTTATTACTCATATGATAGACTCACTCAGGGGATGAGTTGGTCCAGAAATATATTTGTGGGATCATATGATTTCATGAAGTTCCCATGAGCATAATATTGGAAAAATATGTAGTTTTTACCTCACAGTTTTCGTAGGTCTTGCAAAAGTCCCAAGGGAATCAGAAAAGGTAGAGCACAATATACCATCCTCAAAGAGAAGGGTAGTTCGAGAAGATGATTAGAATACTAGAATATATTTTTTGAGCTTGAATCCTACACTTCGGTGGATTATGTTATGATCATATAGATTTGGATGAGTTATCATACAAAAAAAATTACCAATCTTTTATTCAAATGGAACCATTTGAGGATCTCTATGGATGACTATGTCACTCTTTGTTGTGTTGCCATGAATTGTGTGTGACAGTAGTTGTTGGGCCTAGTATAGTACACAAGACCTCAGAGATGGTGTAGAATATTAGAAAGAAATTGGTAACTTCTTAGATTATGAAGTGATTTTATGTAGATCATAGTAGATAACCACAGGAAGTTTTTTCGGAAACCATGTTTTCCTATATGTGTCACCACTGATGGGGCATCTTCATTTGTGGAAGAAAGGAAAGAACCCCCCCACCACCACCACCACCACCACCACCGTCACAATCCAGATATTGTAGCCATCAAAACGGCACCTGAACCAACATGTCGCAAGGCCTGAAGGGTGTTCCCGATCCCCACAAGACAGAACAAGTTCCCAGGTATCAAAAAATTAATTTTGGGAACTATTTACCAAAGTTTATAAACTTATCAAAACAAGTGAACCCCATAAAAAAATATGGATTTTTCAAACCAAAACATGTTATACTAAATTTAAGAATTGAATTACACAATTTAATACAATGTATAAAGACTATTTCAAAGGAAAAAACCCAAAATGGAAATGCCAAAAACCTCCTCATGGTAAGAGGCACCACCCTCAATCCATCTCCACAAAACCACACCAAGAAGAACCACTAGAAAATCATTCCATTGGAACTAATATATTTACCCAAACATGCAAAAAAATAACCAAGTCTACTTACACCCAATGTGTAAGTAGGGTGTGAGAAAAATCCCAGCAGGATCCCACCACAAAAGATTCCATGTGATAATCATTATAAGACAAAAATCCTACAAGTTTTTACAAACAAAAAAGGCTAATAACAATTTCTAAAAGAAGCAACTTTAAATAAAAATAGCTTTCAAGTGGGATACTTTAAAAGAAATAAACACTTTTATATAGAATGAAAAATCTACTTAATTTATCTATCCAAACATACCGTATGCTGATGGTAATCATAAAATATATAATGAGAACTAGGAATGGGAAATGACCATAGGCACTAGCTCACTGTGGGTCCTAGGTATCTCATATTCGGTGAAAGTAACAATAAAAATATTTGTTCTCCCCCACATAAGCCACTAGTAGGGATCATACCCATAACGTAGTGGTTCCCCAACACCATCATCATTATCGTAATAGTTTATTTTTTGTTTTCATTATCAAAATTTCTACATGAAACAGGGGCCAAACCCTACGGGATCACTAGCATTCTAGTACACATCCACCCACCTAGATACCTGCTTTTTCACTTTCACTCTTTTGATGAAACAAGTTCCACAAGACATGAAATAAAAATTTCACATTAAAATACCACTTCCAAGTCACTCACACCATACATCCCACAATCTTGTCACACGATCCCATTTTCATTCAAATTCATTTTTGAAATCATACTCAAACCAAAATAGCCCACAACATGTTTCACCTCTCATTCACACTTCAAAAAAATCCTTTAAAAATTTACAAAACCATTACAAGATACTACACAAAGAATAAAATCCCTTTCAAATTAAAATAGACCATTTCAAAAATACACCTATACCAAAATAGTTTGGAAACACTGTTTCCCCTCTTATATAAATAAATAAACAATTTAAAACGTTCACAAAACAATTCCAAGGTGTGTAACCATGTTTTCCTCTTAAAATCCTTCTAAAACCCCACTTTGAAGACCAAAAGCATACCAATATCACATAAAACCAGAATTTTCACCCATAAAATCACTTAATAAAACTATTCCATGAATCATAAAGTAACCCCAATGAACACAATAAAGAATACACACCAAAAATATTCATTTTGCACAAAAAAGACACTTAAAAACCAACCGCATAACAAATGATACAAAATATAATTTTCAAACCCAACACAATGCAATATAATCATGATAAAAATAAAAATCAAGCTAAAATAACTAATCCAATAATGCTTACACATGGAATCACCTACTATTTGTGAAAAAAACTCCAAACTGTTGTGCGAAACTTTAATCTCATCACCGCCGCAACATAAGGAAGTTAAATCAAGACATAATCCACAATATTTCACCACAATGACACAAAATAAAACCCTAGGTATCAACCTTAGATTATCGTCATTTTATAACCTCAAGAAAAGTTGAAGAAAGCCTAAGAAAATGGGAGGAACGTGAGAGGAAACCCAGTTACTTGACATATCTTGAATAAAACTCCCCAAATACACCAGTATATGAATTTTTTAACAGCCAAAAATGAAAGTTAGGGTCGAATAATTATGAGGAGGTCATGTAGGAATTGGAATAGGGGAAAAGGAGTGAAAAATGAATGAGTTTTGAAGGAAACAATTTACCTATTCAAATCTGGAAGATTTGAGAATCTTGGAGAATTTTTGCAATAATCTATGATGGAAATGATTTCCAAAGAGGGAGACACGAATATGGGGTTTCTCCTACGGATTTTGGACTCGAGTGGGAGGCATAATCACAGAAAAATAGTAAAAAATTAATAGTATGTTAAATAAAAAAAATAAACTGGAAATTAGCCTACAGGCTGGCCCAATTCTTTAAATAAAATCCCAAATCCACCATGATTATGAATTCAAAGAGGGTCAAAATTGATATGGAGGTGTTGATAGGTTAGGGTAGGCCATGTTGGAAGTGGAATGGGTGAAATTTTTTTAAAATTGAACAAGTTATAAAATAAACAAATCAGTTTTTAAATCTAGAAATGGGCTCATGATTTGGCCCAAATCATGAAAACTCACCCTTTACCCAAAAAATGTATGGAAAACCCCTACAACAAATCAATAATAAAAATTAAATGAAACATAACCTTAAAATAATTCATGTGTATAAACATTATCCCCACCATACAACTTTCCACCCACATAAAGCCACAGTAAGGCCAAAAGCAAAAACCAAACCCAACTGAAAGGCCGAAATGGACTCCTTTTCCAGGTTTCTCCCACCCCCAAAAGGCCCAAAACACCTCAAATTGATCATTCAACGAAGGAATACTCTCAATATCCAAAACATACACCACTTCCTAAAACAATAAATCATATTCAAACTACATACCAAAACAAAACACCTCAAACTCCATTCGAACATGACTTAAGAAACTTATCTAGAACAAACAACAAAAATAAATGAGGTCACCATAGTCTTAATTCAACAAAACTATTAGGTATACTCAAATCCCAAAGTTTACTCAAGGAGGAAGTTGGAGGTTAAATAAATCAAAATGAGACTACCTATTTTCATACCAACACTAGGGGAAAAACCAAGTTATTGATATGGGGAGACATAAACAGACTCCCCACCATAAGGGGAAACACAATTTTTCTCAAGACAGAATTGAGATACTAATAAGGGAGGCCCGAATGGATTCCCCGGTATAGGGGGTAGACTTTCATTAGATATTTCCAAAATAACTTACATGAGACCCATTGTGGGTCTCCCCACCATAATAACCAACCATATTAACCGACTAGAATGGGTCGGCATGAAAAGACCCTAAAATTTAAAGAGTTCACACTGCTTCACGGTTAGCTAGCCCTTCAACCCAACATACTGACCAAACACAAACCCAAAAAATCATTCAAAAAATAGGGGTTCTTGAACTAAGAACATCTTATAACAAAACAATTTCCAAAAACATATCAGACACACCACCCAAACCGGTTATCAAGACATCAAGTATTCCTTTAAAAGAATTCACTTCATTGAAAATAAATAGGTTTGTGGTTAGCACACCACCAATGGTATCCTATGGGCCTCACACATGCATCTTTCCATGCCACACTGAGAACCCTCCTAATATCCATCCAAGAACTCATCTATTCATTCCATTAACCATCCATCATCCCATATAACCCCATGCATGTGGTCACTCATATAAATACAAAAGGTTAAAAAAAATTCCTTCCACTTTTCAAAACCCACACATTCAACCGACACTTCCCATTTTTTCAAAACCACTAACCAGAGAATAAAAACCTAATCTACATCTTACAAAACATTTCAGAAATCCCCAATCATTCAAATAAAAACTCACTTTCAATCCATATATTAATTTCAAAATATTTTATCCTGCTTCAAAACACACCCTGTTTTATGAAAAAAAAATCCCTTTCATCAACACCCATCCATTTAAAAACCCATATATTCTTATTTAAACAAGATTCCAAAGATTCATAAAACTTTTAAAATTATTACTAGTTACCAAATCAAAATTTATCTCAAAACACTACACATAAATTCCCAAAACACTTCATTCAACTCAAAAAACTTGTTGATAATACATAAAAATTTATTTGGAATAGATTTTCAAAACCCACTCTCATATAATTCATACTTTTAAAAGAGGTGTAAACATACCATTTACCATTACAAAATAGTTATGAAAATTCATTTCCACAATTTTAGAAATCAATCCACATTCTCTTTACTGAAAAATCATTTCACAAAAGTTTCCATTTCTTAAATCAAGTCTTATTTATAATTTTAAAACCAAGCTTCCAAGATTCCAAAACAAAAGGACACATGACAATGCGATAGGAAACTAGTTTTGGTGGGTGACTTGTATATATGGTTGGGGGGCCATACGTTATTCACTTAATAATCATGGATATTGTTCTAAGACAATATCCCCACCTCCACATGGATTTCTAGGCCCGGTGATCTCATTGAAACCATTTACCCAACTCTCTTTTCATTTCCCCAATCATTAATGACCCATGAAAACAAAGGGACTCAGATAAAACTCAACTTCCCCTGGAGACTTGAATCACATCATGTGGTGTGATTTCCAGGCACCCTACTCATAATTGTAATTTAAATCCCCAATAATCCTAACTATGGACAATTCTGACTCTTCCCCAAACAACATAACCCCAAAAAGTGAACATAAACCCTTCGATAACATTTTTTCACGAACCAGATCTGGTCACCATAAAAATGGCACCCAACCCAGCATATGGTAAGGCCCGAATGGTGTTCCTGATCTCCATGGGCTGGTACAAGTGCTCGGGTATCATAAAATGAAATATGGGAATGATTTACCTGAGTTTATAAACATAAAACAACAAGTGAATCCCATAAATCAAATCTGGATTTTTCAAATCAAAACATATTTTACTAAATTTCAGAATTTAATTAAACAATTTTAGAAAATGTTTAAAGACTATTAAAAATGAATAAAACCAAAAAAATATAGACCAAGAACCTCCTCACACCAAGAGTCACCTCCCTTAATCCATCTCTGTGACACCACACCAAGAAGGACTACTAGAAACCCATACCATTGGCACTAAAAGCTTTACCCAAACCTATGACAAAATAACCAAGTCTACTGACACCCAAGGTGTAAGTTGTCTGTGAGAAAAAACCCCATTAGTATTCTACCACAAAATATTCCAAGTGATAATCATTATAAGACAAAAATCTTTCAATTTTTTTAAACAAGAAATGCTAGTAACAATTTCTAAAAGATGCAACTTTAAATAAAAACAGATTTCAAGTGGGCTACTTTAAAAGAGATCCAAACTTTTAAATATAATGAAAAAGCTACTTAATTTATTGATCCAAACATACTATATTCCAACGGTAAACATAAAATATCTAATGAGAACTAGCAATAGGAAACAGCCATATGCACTAGCTAACTATGGGTCCCAGGTACCTCGGACTCGGTGAAAGTAGCCACACAAATATCTGTTCTTGTGCACACAAGCCACTATTAGGTATCATACCCATAACCTAGTGGTTCCCCAACATCATCATAATCATAATTATAGTTTATTAAGTGTTTTCATCATCAAACTAGCTACGTGAAACATGGTCCAAACCCCACGGGATCACTAGCATATTAGTACACATCCACCCACCTAAATACTCAGGTGTTCCCTCTTATGCTCAATCAAGTTCCATAATCCATGAAATAAAAATTGTAGATTCAAATACCACTTAAAAGGCACACACCCCAATAATTCCACACACATGTCACATGATCCCCTTTATCATTCATATTCATTTTGGAAATCATACTCACACCAAAACAGCCCACAATATGTTTCACCTCTCTTTCACACTTCAACAAATCCTTTAAAAAATTTTACAAAAACCACTCTAAGACAGTACGAATAATATAATAGCCCTTTCACATTAAAATAGACCTTTAAAATAATACACTCCTACCAAAACATTTTGGCAACATAATTTCACCTCTTACATAAATCAAGAAACCATTTAAAACCTTCATAAAACAATTCCAATGAGTGTAACCTTGTTTTGCACTTAAAATCCTTCTAAAACCCCACTTTTAAGACCAAAATCATACCAATATCACATAAAACCAGAATTTCCAGCCATAACATCATTTAATAAAACTATTCCATGAATCATGAAACAACCCCAATGAACACAACATTCAAGACACACAATAAATATTCATTTTTGTACAAAAGAGCCACTTAAAAACCAATTGATTGAAAAATTCTACCAAATATAATTTTCACACAAAAAAATTGGAATATAATCATACTAAAAATGTAAATCAAGAAAATATAACTCATTCAATAATTCTTACACATGGAATCACCTTCTATTTGTGCCAAAAACTCCAAACTGTTGTGTGAAACTTCAATTACACCACCACTGCACCACGAGGAATTTAAATAAATCCCTAATTAACAATATTTCACCAAAATGACACAAAATAAGACCCTATGTACGAACCATAGCTACTGTACATTTTATAACTTCAAGAAAAGTGGAAGAAACCCTAAGAAAATGGGAGGAAAATGAGAGGAAACCCACTTGAGATATCTTGAATAAAACGCCCCAAATACACTAGTGGATAAATTTAAAAACATACAAAAATGAAAATTAGAATTTAATAAGTCTGATTAGGTCATGTTGGGACAAGAATGAGGGAAAAGAGGGAAGAATTAAAGAGTTATGAAGGAAATAATTTACCACTTCAAATATGGATGATTTGAAAAATCTGAAGAGGTTTTACCCAAATATGTGATGCAAATGAGCTCCAAAGAGGGATAAAAAATATTGGGGCATGACTAGGTATGTTTAATTCAAGTGGGAGGTGGAATCACCAAAAAAGAGTGAAAAAATATTAAGATATTAAATAAACAATTTTTTTAACCGGAAATGGGCTTACTGGATGGCCTAATTCCTTAAATAAAAACCCAAATCCACCATGATTATGGATTCCTGGAGGGTCCAAATTGATATGTTGGTGTTTATAGGTTAGGGGAGGCCATTTTTGATGTAAAATGGGTGAAAATGTGGAAAAATTAAAGAGTTATAAAAGAAAAAAATTGGTTTTTAAATCTGGAAATGGGCTCACGGTTTGCCCAAAATCATGGAAACTCACCATTTCCTCCAAAAATGTATGTGAATCCCAAACAAAAACAAAATAATGGAAATTAAATGAAAAATACCTTTAAAATAAGTAATTTATGTGACCATTATCTCCACCATAAAACTTTCCACCCACAGAAAGCCACATCAAGTCCAAAAGTAAAAAACCAAACCCCACCTAAAGATAGAAATGGACTCCTTTGCCAAATTTTTCCCACCCCCAAAATTCCCAAAACACCCCAAATTGATCAACAAAGGAAGGAATACTCTCAACAAAAAAACATACACCAATTAATAAAATGATCAATCATATTTAAACTACATCCCAAAACAAAACACCTCAAACACTATCAGAACAAGACTCAAGCAACTTACCTAGAAAGAACAATGAAAACGAACGAGGTCACCACAGAATAACTCTAAAAAAACTATTGGGCTCACTCCAATCCTAACGTTTACTCAAGGATGAATTTAGAGGTTAAATAACTCCAAGTGATAATATCTATAGTTAGACCAACACTATGGAGAAAACCAAGTTAACAATATAGGGAGACACAAACAGACTCTCCACCATAAGGGGAAACTCAATTTTTCCCGATACAGAATAGGAACACTAACAGGTGGAGGCCCGAATGGAATCCCCAGTATAAGGGGTATAAATTCATTATAATTTTCCAAAAGAACTTACATGAGATCCATAGTAGGTCTCCCCACTATAAGAACCAACCATCTTAACTGACTAGCATGAGTCGGCACGAAAAGACCCTAAAATTTAAAGAGTTGGCCTGGTTGAACGGTTAGTCCACATAGTTTTCGAAACAATAGTCTAACAATACAAAGCATTCTATCCAAAGGGGAGACTATTCACTGTTACATGGGTCAAGACACATGGCCATGTGGAGAACGTGTGGTAGCTACTATCTCTTATCGCACTCTTTCCAAGGTTGGCACATGGTTAATAATAAATGTGTGCAAAACGTGCGCTACCATATACATAGCCCAATTTTCATACATTTCTCTGAAATGCCAAATGAAAAAAAAGGGGGGAAATCAAGAACTTGTGAGATAAATTGGGAACGAAATTCCACCACCTCTTTTACCAGAACGAGAACAACTGGGGAAAGATGAAAATACTATAGGTTTAAACTATTCCCATATTTCATGCCAAGGATAGGAATTAGAGCAAAAAAATTTAACAACCCTGGGATTTCCCTTACTGCGTGCCAGCTTCCCTCTGAGACCTATGAATGGAGCTCAGATGATCGAAGGATATTAATCCCTACAGTCATTCCTTGGGAAACCCTCGAATGGAACTTCTTCATTCATTGCTATAAACAACCACACTATGATCCCAGATAGGTTAAACGAGACACAACACACTCCAAACTCACATTACCAAAACCTGACATTTTTTCAAAACAAGATCTTAGAAGATTCACACACATCACCCCTTGTTTCTTCGAATGAAAAATTGAAAGAGTAAAGGACATATACAAACACCTTACTCTAACCAGAGGATATCAATATTTTCTGAAGGGAGGCGCGCTTCTGATAAAACAAAGACTCTCATAAGATTTTACAACCTTCACTTTTTCAGTCAAATGAGCACATGACATTGCAAGGTGTCACTGAACATGACCCTTGAAAATGATAGAAACAATACACGGAAAGGGAGCCTATGCCAAGTCCCCAAACAACACATAACTCCAGAAAGTGGCCAAAACATCCTCTCATGACCAGATTTCCTACGCTGGTGGTTTAACATGAAGCCTTGATTTGAATATACTACAAAGGACATAGATTCCCACTTAGACACCATCCACACTAACAACCCCAGACAACTTTCACCTTCAACGAATCAGGTAACTTAAGAAAGTACGGTCTCTTTCAACCTTCCACGAGCACTCTTCCGCTATAACAGGATCCACAAAACCAAGAAAAGAAATGGTGTAGACACAACCTACAAAGCTTGAGAAAAGTACTCCTTGCATTGATCTACAGTAGTAATTACCAATGGAGATGCAATATGGGATTCACTTCAATCTTACATTAAATCATTATGGTGGATTACCCTATACAATGAGAGAACCCAAGGACCTAACCAAGATAGTCCATTGGTCAAAAAAAATATCACTAATCAGAATTGAACACATGAGGAGAGCCACCATAAGGGCCTCACAAACTTTTCTCAGAAGATATCACTAACCAGCCCTTCAACCCAACATACTGACAAAACACCAACCCAAAACATCATTCAAACAAGAGGGTTTCTTATACTCAAAACATCCCACAACAACAACATTTCCAAAAACACATAAGACACACCACTCAAATCGGTCATCAATACATCAAATTTTCCTTAAAAAGAAGTCACTTCATTGAAAATAAACAGTTTGGTGGTTAGTGTGCCCACCAATGGTATCCTATGGGAGTCACACATGCATGTTTCTGTACCAAACTGGGAAATCTCCTCATATCCAAACTGGCACTCATCCATTTGTGCAATTAACTATCCATCATCCCATATATCCCCCGGAATGTGATCTCTCATGGAAATACCAAAGGTTAAAATAAAAAATTTCCCACTTTTCAAAACCAAAACATTCAACTATCACTGACCTTTTTCTCAAAACCTCAACCACGGAATAAAAACATAACTTAAATCTTACAAAACATTTTATAAAGCCCCTATAATTCAAAAAAACTCACTTTCAAGCCATACATTAATTTAAAAACATTTCATCCTGTTTCAAAGCACTCTTATTTTTATGAAAAAAACTCCATTTCATCAACACCCATCCATTTAAAAACCCATATGTTCTTATTTAAACAATATTACAATGATTCATAAAACTTTTCAAATGCTTACTAGTTACCAAATAAAATTTTATCTTAAAACACCACACATGATTTCCAAAACACTTCATTCAACTCAAAACACTTGTTAATAATTCAGAAAATTCTCTTTGGTATTGATTTTCAATACCCACTCTAACATAATTCATACTTTTAAAAGAGTTGTAAACACACCATTTACCATTTTAAAATAGTTATGAAATTTCATTTCCAAAATTTTAGAAATCAATACACTTTCGCTTTACGGAAAAATCATTTCATAAAAGTTAACATTTAGTAAATCAAGACTTATTTATAATTCTAAAATAAGGCTTCCAAGATTCCAAAACAAAAGGACACAAGACAATGTGATAGGATACTTGTCTTTATGTGTGGCTTGGACATATGGTTGGCAACCATACACCAATCACTTCACCATCATGTAGCGTGTTCAATGACAATATCCCCAACTCCACATGGCTTTCTAGGCCATACAAGCTCACTTAGACCATTGACCCAACTCTATTTTCATTTCCATAATCATTGATGACCCCTTAAAACGAAAGGACTTCGATAAAATCCAACGTCCCCTGGAGACATAAATCATGTCATGAGGTGTGATGGCCAGGCACCGTACTCATAATTGGAATGTCAATCCCCTATAATCCTAACTCTAGACTATCTGAACTCTTCCCTGAAACAACATGACCCAAAGAGTGAACCTAACCCCTTTGATACCATTTTTTCACAAACCAGATCTAGTCTCCATAAAAATGGCACCCATTCCGGTCCATGGTAAGTCCCGAAGGGAGATCTTATCACAAACCAAATCTGGTCACCACTGACAACGGTTCCAAACCCAGCCTGTGACAAGGCCCGAAGGGCGTTCCCAATCCCCATGGGCTAGAAAAAGTTCTTGGGTATCATAAAATGGGAATTGGGAATGATTTACCTGAGTTTATAAAATTAAAACAATAAATGAATCTAATAAAATGAATCTGGATTTTTCAAACCAAACAATATTTTACAAAAACTCATAAATGAATTGCATTGTTTAAAAAAAACTCACCAATACTATAAAAAAGGTAAAAAAAACCAAAAGGAAACAACCCAAGAACCCTCATGGAATGGGGAATTGTCCTCAAGCCATCTCCCTTAGAATTCACCATCAAGGACCTACAAGAAACCCAAACCACTGGCACTAAAAATTGTACCCAACCTGAGACAACAAAAATAACCAAGTCTACTTACACCCAATGGTGTAAGAAGGGTGTGAGAAAATTCCCAATATGATACCACCACTAAGAGATTCTATCTGATAAACATTCAAAGGATAAAAGATTCCAATTTTCATAAATAGGAAATGCTAGTTACAATTTCTAAAAGATGTAACAGAAAAATTAAAAAAGTTTTCAAGTGGGATATCATTAAGAATCAACACTTTTAAAAATAATTTCAACACTACTAAATTTTCCATACAACCATACAGTATGAAGATGGTAAGCACAAAGTAACTAATGATAACAAGCAATAGGAAACAATCCCTAGGAACTAGCACATTGTGGTTCCCAGGTACCTCGTATCTCGATGAGAGTAACCATAACAACATTCGTTCTCGTGCACGATCCACTAGTAGGGAACATACCCATAACCTAGTGGTCCCAAATCATCATCATCGTATTTTAGTTATTGTTTTAAGTGTCAATCATGCTACATGAAACTGAGGCCAACCCCCACGGATTCACTAGCATGCTAGTACACGTCCACCCACCTAGATACCCGGGTTTCCCTCTTGTTCTCAAACAAGTTCAACAAGAAAATAAATAAAATTTTCACATTAAAATATCATTTCTACATCAAACATTCACCAAAAATACCACATGTACATCACACAAGTCAAAAAATCCACTTTTTTATTCAAATTGATTTTGAAATCAAACTCACACCAAAATAGCCCACAACATATTTTTCACATCTTTCACAATTCAACAAATACTTTAACAATTTTATAAAATCTTTCCTAAGATGCTAAAAATCACAAAATAGACCACTCCCATGTTAAATTATATTATTTTCATAAACAAAGTCCATTTTTTACATCACACTCACATAAAAAAGCCCGAAAACATGTTTCACACCCACATCACAATTTCATAAATCACCATGACAAATTAAAGAACATTACCAAAATGTTTGACATAAAAAATGACCACATTATCTTTAAAAAACTCATTTTAAGAACATACTACCACCAAAATAGTACATAAGAAACCATTTCACACTTTGTGTAACTCATTAAATCATTTACAATTTTCACAAAACCAACCCAAGGGGTATAACTAGGTTTTATCCACAAAAACCAATTCCAAATCCTATTTGAAAGACAAAATCACACCAATACCAATCCAAATCATAATTTTAATCCCTAGAAATATTAATTTAACCACTCTCAAGTATTATAAAATTACCTCATATAATACCACAAAATATGCAAATGAAAAACCCACATTTTCATAAAATGCTTTCAAGAGGCATTACATGGATTCACATATAAAACCCATTAAAATACCCTATTTTAAACCCAGATGCACAAAAAGACCCTAAAAAGCATAATTGGCATCCCAAAAATATGTAGTACACAAATTTCATATGTTATAAAACACACCCAAAATATACCCCAAGGGTTACACATGAAAAACACCCAATTTCAAACTAAAATACAACTATAAAATTAAATGCTTAACCAAATCCATCATAAATAGTTTTTACACCACACACATCATATGAGGAATATGAAAAATAATTAATTCAAGAAAACTAACTCATTTATAAGTGAATACAAATGAAATCACCTACTGAAAGTGTCAAAAACCCTCAAATATTGGTGTGAAACATCAATCGCACCACCGCCGCACCTCATAGAAGTGAAAATAATCCTAGAACCTCAATATTTCACCCAAAAATAGTAATTTAGATCCCAGTAACGAATCCTAACTGCTGTAAATTTTAGAACTCAAGAAATGGCGAAGGAAACCCCAAGGAAAGAGAAGAAATCAAAGAGAGAAAGACTTACTCGCATAAATCATGCATAAATCTCCCTAAATCCACCAAAATCTGAATCTCCAAGTAACCAAAAATGGTATGGAGGATAAAAGAGGTAATATTGGGTCATGTGGGGACTATAATGGGGGGAAATAGTGACAATTGAAGTATTTATGAAAGAATTATTTTGCCTCTTCAAATCTCGTCGATTTGAAAAAGATTAAGAAAGATCGCCCTAATTCACAGAGGAGATGATCTCAAAAGATGAAAAATAGCTAATGGGGGTGAGAATCCGGTGTTTTTATTTGAGTAATAGGTGGAATCACTAAAAAACGTAAAATATGAATGCGATATTGAAAATCTTAAAAAAAAAATTAAAGCAGGAAATGGGCTTACGGGAAGGCCCAATACATTAATAAAAAACCCCAATCCATCATGATTATGGATTTCTATGTTGTCCAAATGGATATGGTAATTTTAATATACCATGGTATGTCAATTTTGAAGTGGAATGGGTATAAAATGTTGAAAAATAAAGGATTTATAAAAGAAACAAAAATAATTTTTAAATCTGGAAATGAGTTCCCAATTTGGCCCAAATTTTGAAAACCCACCATTTCCACAAAAATTCATAGGAAACCCCCAAAACAAAGAAATAATGGAAATTAAATAAAATTTTTCATACAAAGAATTCATGGATGTGATAGTTCCCAATCCCTGAGGACTATCACAAGTGCCCGGGTACCATAAAATGGAATTTGGGAACGATTTACCCAAGTTTATAAACATAAAACAACAAGTGAATCCCATAAATTGAATATGGATTTTTCAAACCAAAACATCTTTTACTAAATTTCAGAATTGAATTACACAATTTAATACAGTTTTGAAAGACTATTACAAAGGAACAAAACCAAAAAGGACAAACCAAGAACCTTCTCGCGGAAAGAGGCACCTCCCTCAGGCCATCTCCACAAGACCGCACTAAGAATGGCCTCTAGAAACCCATACCATTAGCACTAAAAGCTTTACCCAAACTTACGAAAAAATAACTAAATATACTTAGACCTCAGGTTTAAGAAGGGTTTAATAAAAATCCTAGTAGGATACCACCACAAAATATTCCATGTGATAATCATTATAATTCAAAAACCTTGCATGTTTTTGTAAACAAGAAATTCTAGTAACAATTTCTAAAAGATGAAACATTAAAGAAAAATAGATTTCAAATGGGATACTTTAAAACAAATCAACACTTTTAAATATAATTACAAAGATACTTAGTTTATCTATCTAAACATACCATTTGACAATGATAATTATAAAATATCTAATGAGCACTAGCAACGAGAAACAACCATAGGCACTAGCTCACTGTGGGTCCTAGGTACCTCGTACTCGGTGAAAGTAGCCATACAAATATCCCTTATCATGCACATTATCCACTAGTAGGGATAATACCTATATCCTAGTAGATCCCCAACATCATAATCACCAACAACAACATTTTTAGTTAGTGTTGTCATCATCAAAATTGCTACGTAAAACAGGGGGCAAATCCCACGGGATCACTAGCATACTAGTACACGTCCACCCACCTAGATACCTGAGTTCTCCCTCTTGTGATGAAACAAGTTCCACAATCCATGAAATATATTTTTCACATTAAAATATCACCTCTAAGTCACACACACAAAATTTCCCACACACATGTCACATGATCCCCTTTTTCATTCAAATTCATTTTGGAAATCATACTCGCACAAAAACAGCCCACAATATGTTTCACCTCTCTTCCACACTTAAACAAATCCTTTAAAAAAATTTACATAAACCTTTCCAAGATATTAAACATCACATAAAATCCCTTTAACATTAAAATAGACCATTTCAAAAATACACTCCTTCTAAAACAGTTTGACAACATAGTTTCACCTCTTACATATATCAAGGAACCATTTAATGCCTTCACAAAATAATTCCAAAGATTGTAACTATGTTTTGCACTTAAAATCCTTCTAAACCACTATGTAAAGATAAAAATAATAACATTATCACATAAAACCAGAATTTTCATCCATAATATCAATTAATAAAACTATTTCATGAATCATAAAACAACCACAATGAACACAATATTGAATACTAACAAAAAAGTATTCATTTTTGCATAGAAATCAACTTAAAACCCAAGCGCTTAAAAAATGATGCCAAATAAAATTTTCACACAAAAAAATGGAATAGAATCATGATAAAAATATAAATCAATCAAAACTAACTCATCCAATAATGATTACACATGGAATCACCTACCATTTTTTTTCAAAAACTTCAAACCATTGGTCGAAACTTCAATCGCACCATCGTTGCACCACAAGGAAGTAAAATAAAGCCTTAATCCACAATAGTTCACCAAAATGACTCAAAATAAAACCCTAGGTATGAACCCTTGTTTTTTTACATTTTAGAACCTTAAAAAAAGTTGAATAAACTCTAAGAAAATGGGAGGAACTTGAGAGGAAACTCACTTACTTGAGATATCTTGAATAAAACACCACAAATACACTAGTATCTAAATTTCCAAACAAAAAAAATAAAATTTAAGTTAGAATAAGGATGAGGAGGTCATATAGGAACTGTAATGGGGGGAAAGAGTGAAAAATGAAAGAGTTATGAAGGAAACAATTTACCTCTTTTAATATGGATGATTTGACAAAGGTGGAGAAGTTTTACCCTAATCCACGATGGAAATGAGCTCCAAATAGAGAGACACAAAGGTGGGGGATCTCATAGAGATGTTGGATTTGATTGGGAGATGTAATCACCAAAAAATAGTTAAAAATATATAATATTTTAAATATTTTTTTATAACTAGACATGGTCATATAGGCTATCCCAATTCCTTAAATAAAAACCCAAATCCACTGTGATTATGGATTCCTAGAGGGGCCAAATTGATATGGTGGTGTTGTTAGGTTTGTTATTTCATGTTGGAAGTGGAATGGGTGAAAATTTTATAAAAATTATATAGTTATAAAAGAAGAAAAATTGGTTTTAAAATTTGGAAATGGGCTCATGGTTTGGCCCAAATCATGAAAACAAACCCTTTCCTCCAAAAATGTATGGGAAACCCCCACAAAAATGAATGAATGGAAATTAAATGAAAAATATATTTAAAATAAGTCATGGATGTGACACCCAAACTATGTTAGACCATTTAATATCACCAAGTGGGTTGGGAAAATGGAATATCATCAGGATATTCCTTGTCACAACTAAGTTATGGACAATGAGTTTCAAAACTGTAAGTACAAGCATGGTCTTGAAAATATCATCAATCGTAACTTGGTTGATCGGGACCCTAATCTGTAATTTATGGATAAATCAATGCTGAATATATATTATTTTGAGAAATACATTTGAGGTAATATGATACCAATTTTCCTAATCATGTGGTGAAATGGGTGTATCCTGGATGAGACTTGGGAGTGGGAGGCTTACATTCAAGCTTAGTGACCTGAGTTATTTAAGCATGAACTCTATAAAATATTCTTAGGGATGAGATGTCCTTATAGGGGAGATTTTAAAATCATGTATCTCTTTTTAAAATATATAAAGGATTGTTTCCTTATTCTACTTTGAGTTTTTAATTTGACTCATGTTTGGGTAAAGTCTTATGGGTATTTGAGAGGATTTTGGAAGGTTAAATGTAAGTTTGGTTAATTATTTGGAAAAAATAGTTGGCACCAATCTGTAGAAGATGTTGATGTGCCATAGTGGTGTTGTTATTCTGGTATAACACTATAGAGAAAATGGTATCACCATGGTAATGTTATTCCTTAGGGTTTGTATCATATCATTCTTCATGGAGTAATAATTGAGGAGGTTGGGAAATGGTGAATTCACCCAACTGTACTTGATTCTCCATGTCAATTTCTTCCATCAAGACCATCTGTCAGCCTTGAGGTGTTATTACTTATAAATAATCTATTTTATAATTTAATTGGTGAATTTATTTATAATTTATGATGGTGTGTTAAGATTGGTTTTCTCTTGTGCATTGGATCTAGGATGATTCCATCCTTATACATAACTTTCCTCTTGATTGAAAAATGAGGTTAATATAATTCTTAAGGGATTCCTAATAGAATCCACATTGTAGTGCTTCTCATTATACCATAGTAGTGTACAACCTAATGTATTTTCATACCTTAGTGGTCCATTTTACGATATGGAGATCTATTTTTGATGCTCTCCATGTCATATTGATTTTTCCTACACCGTGGTTTTCTACGCTATTCCAATGTTTTTTTAGAACACCTCTAGGTATTACTACCCTTCTTGTATTGTGGATCCTTCCAGACTTCTAGGGAGCTTTGTTCCTTTATCACTATTCTAGGATTGCTACTCTTTTCTTCTTGGAGATGAACTTGAATACTATCATTGATGGATATTTTCTTCGGTGTGAATTGGTTCTATACTTTATAGTTTTTAAATTTTCCTTACTCAAGAACCCATGTCATGTTGGATTAGAACTCATTATAGTAGTCCTTATAATGTAATGTATTTTGGTTGGGGAGTGAGAAAGATTCCTATGATGAAATCATGAAAACCTATTATATTTATATCAACAACCTTGAGGTTGGAAGTTCCTTAACAATTAGGGCTCTCATACACACATGTTATTGTATTGTGATTCTTGTGTTTGCATGGTTGTGTTCTACATTAATGTTAATTTATTATGGGTGTGTGTGTGTTTATGTGTCTCCTATATTTCATCCTTGTTTCCATGAAAATTTATAGAGTGAATTTTATGATGTTTGATGTTATTTCACATTTCATTATATGATTCTAAAATATTTATTGTGATTCCAAGCTATGTTTTTTTATCATGATTTACCTTGGTGTATATTATATTTACCTTGGAGTTTTGGTGCTTGGAACACGTGACAGGTGAATGACATGTTATAATTATTCGTAATAGGGGGAGTTTGCATGATGTTCAATGATGAACATGGTGGATCATGAGAGCCATGTATCCCATACATAACTTGATTCCTTGAGGATTTAGGGAAATATACCAAAAATCAATTCCTTGTGGATACAAAGTATCATTTCCATTTGATGCCTTGAGGATTCCAAGTGATATGTCGATGGCCTTGTGTCTAGTGATGATTTTAACAATATCTTCATTATCTATATTGCATAGAGCTGAAGCAAGTATATCCAAGGTTTTTAGGTAGCTTTTTTAGAAGATAACCTCTTAGTATGTGTTTTTTTGTTGTTATGATTACCTTCACATTTTTTATTATCATGGAAAGCACATGTTTCACATGTGTACACTTGTTAAGGACACATTGAAGGCTTCCTATGAGTTTTATTACTCACACCATGCATGGATATCCCAATGAAAATGCAGAAATCATTTATAAGGATCCGAGTAAGGGAAATGGGATCTTGAATAATGGATGATCAATGGAGCATGGAGCTAGTGTAAGATCGGGATGGACTCTAGAGGACTCCAATCTTTTTATTTATTTACTTGATAAACTTATATGCTCTATCTTGGCTTTCCACTTTGGGATCTCATTAATTACCTATATGGGATGTGTTCCTTTTGATTATTTACATTCCACATGATGCATTTATCATCATATTTTTTATTTTTCTATTTAATTATTTGTTTTATGACATAATACTGAGGATATTCTCTCCCTACTTATGGACTTAGAACCTCACTACTAGTCATCAACCCCTAGTGTTTGGGGAGTGCATATGAGGTCATAAGGAACTTCAGTTCAGACATGGTGATTTGGTCTAGGGAATTACATGCAACAAATGAAAAATTATCACCAAAATCTAATTATTTATTATTTATAATAACCTTGAGATACTAATCTGAATTTATTTCTTATAATTTTTCTAGATTCATCATATTTATTTCTAAATATCCATCTAGTTCCAATATCTTATTAATATTTAAGTGGTTCAAATAAATTCCAAAAAAAAATTCTAAAAAACAAGTTTAGTTCATATTATATAGCTAATATATTATTATATTTTTCAAAATATTCAAAAATATATTAAGGGAAAAAATTATTAATCAAAGCATTATAAAATAAAAAAAATTCTAATTAATTTCTGGTTTGTACTCTAGAATTACAATCTCAAATAATTCTTTCTCTTGGACAATCTTTATATGTTTTCAAAGATATTTCATAAGGATGATCCTCCCCATCAACATGTGAATCTTTATTTTAATTTTTACCATTAGTAAAATTAAGCAACTTAAAATACTATTCATTCTATTCTAAATCATCATCCTTTTCAATAAAATAATTCACATTAAAGTTAACATAAATCGACACTTTAACTATCTTGGTTATTATATAAACTAAAATATTTTATAATCTTATAATATCATAAAAATATTCCTTAATTGTATTTTTCACCAAATTTATCAACATAATATTCAACATTAAGAATAAAAACATTACATCCAAAGACTATAAAATAACTAACTTTATGTTTTCATACCTTCTATAATTCATAAGGGGTTTTCTTCAAAATTAGTCTTAAAATAATCCTATTAGTATTAACACAATTTTTATTCATAACTTTTATCCAAAATATTTTGGATCATTTAACATAGCTCTAATAATTTCTTGGAATTTATTATTTTTCACTTCAACAACACCATTTTTTTCGGGTGTTCTATATGAAGTAAAATTATGCAAATAACCATTTTCATCATAAAATTTTAAAATTCAAAATTTAAAAAATCTCCTACTAGTTCAATTATGATTGTTAAAATTAGATATCCTTTCCCATTTTTAACTAATTTACAATAAGTTTAAAAATTGGATATGGTTTTATATTTATGAAATAGAAAATAAACCCAAGTAAATATACTAAAATCATTAATAATAATAATAAAATTTCTTACCACCAACACTTATTCTTTAAAAAGGTTTGAATAACTCAAGATGAATAAGTTCAATTGTTCCTATAGTTATAAATTATTTAATAGGTTTGAAACAATATTTATGTTGATTACCCTCTTTAAAAGATTCACATACTAGATTGTTGTTTAGTTTTCGCTCAAGAAGATATATAATTTTCTATTTATTTGGTAGCTTGTGTAGTGGCCTAGAATTTTCACGACCGATCCACATATAACATTTAATATTACCTAATTATAATGAATTATAACCCTAAAAAATTGTATCCCTTACTTTAATAAAATTAATGTAAAAAGTGTTTTCACTTTTTTTGGCATAAAACAAAAAAAGTCATCTTTGAAAATAATGCACTTTTCATTTTAAAATTTAACACACATAACATCATCATATAGATATAAAATACTAATAAAGTTTTGTTTTAAACCATAAACATATAAAAAATTATAAATAGTCATAAATTTGTAAATTCCAACTTCGTCAAATCCTTTTACCTTAACTTTTGAGTTTTTACTGAGACCCACATTACCTCATTCATGCATATTGAATAATAAAAACATTTATGTGTCCTTTTCCATATTTCTGAATCATCCACTATTTATTATCACATCTCATTTTTTAGACATCTATGGAATATTTTATAAGAATTTATGTTCAACAAATTTTTCATACCAATGAAAATTTATCTCCAAATGGGTAATAAAAGCATATTTTAGGAACCCAAACTGATTTTAAACAAGTATTTATCGGTAATATTGAAGATAAAGAATTATAAACGAAATTTTTAGTATATTTAAGAAATTATTATAATCATAATAAAGCTTCACATGTTTTATAAACTTTCATTCAATATATAAAAAAATTAGTAGTATATGAACTTCCTTTAGTAATTTTAATAAATAATGTCATATAAATTTTATTTAATTAATTATCATTCACAAGTCCAATAGTAGTTTTATTTATTAATCTCATGGACATCATTTTATCACAAATTTTAATTTATTTGATAAAAATATATAGATTTTAGTTCAAACTATCAATTCCTATTTGGAGTATTTAATTTTCACTTTTTATAGATGTCAAAGTCATCACATAAGAATTTAAACTTGATTTCTCTATCTTCATTATTCTTAGAAACAAAATATTTGTACTTAAAATTACATCCATGAATTTTATTCTATTCTTGAGATAGAATATTGTATTCACCAATATTATTCTAACTATTTTATTTTGGTTCCTTTTGTATTTCATAAATTTTTATAATATAATTTTTTAAATCTCTCAATATCATCAAATAACTCATAAAAAGGGTACTTTTCAGAATCAAATTCACTGGAATTGTAATCAGAATCACTAACCTGATTTATATTTTTAATGAGACACAAATTGGATGATTATTTATCTTTAAATATTCTCCAATGGAATCTGAATCCATGGTGAAACCCTAACCTAATGCTAATTTTCCTTTTCCCTCTTATTCATCTTATTATTATTTTTTCACTCTGTAGCCTTAGAAATTCAAGATTTATGTGAAATTTTATTTTGTGTTCATAAAAAATTACTTTTATAGAATCTTTAAAATTAATATTACCTTTTTCTAATTTCTTTATGAACATCTCTACCAAAATACCACACAATTTTTCTTGATAACCTTTTCATTCTTTTTTATATTTAATTTTCTACTTGTGAAACATCATCTATTTAATTTCTTCAAAACAAAGAATCAAATGAGTAAGAAATAATAATATTTTTTATTTAAAATAAACTCCTTTTCTCATTTTAATTTATTTATCATTGATATTTTTTAGGTTTTAATTCATATTGAAATAATGAGGCGGTGAATTCATCAATATTATATTCCTTAAAATTATTACGTTCATAAATAGAAACATTTTCATCTTTTCATTTTTTTCATGAATATCCAATAACTCTTTCAACAAGAATTATATTATCCAAGGTTCTCCTAAAGAACTCAATCCATCTATAATACTAGAAATCCTATGAAACATTTTATTTAAAATTTCTTTATCACCCATTATAAAATCATAATATTTCTCTCTAACATTCCAAGTTTTTTTCACTTTAGTTTATATATTCCATAGTCTATAACTTATAAACTTCTAAAAATATCATGAGTAGTTTTACAAGTTGGTATATGAATAAACACATTTATACCAATTTTATAATATAAAATATTTATCACTTTATAATATAATACATATGCAACAGCATAATTTCAATAAATGTATCTGGATCAGTCTCAGGTAATTATTAAGGTTTTACAATAATACTTTAATGATTAATGCATAACTATTTGAGTAAATATTTCATTTATGATTTCCAATATTCATATTTGGTGCCATCAAAGAGTATAAGTCTTTTAGGAAACCAAACATCATTATAATATTAACCCTAGATCTCAAATGACATTTTTCCTTGGATGGTTAATTTGAGGAAATAGTTAGTAGTGTCTATATATATGTGTGTGTGTATATATATATATTGGAGCACAGATATCACTTTGATACCAAATGTTTTACCATATGGTGATATGGTTTAATGGTCAAAAGGAGGTGGATTTAGCAATTTATAAATTCTAAAATTATAAACCAAATATAAAATTATTTTTTAGTGAAAATTAAAAATATAAAGATAAGAATGTTTTTAGTAGTTCAGATAAAATTGATCCTATTTGGACTCTTTAGTTATCTTTATCCTAGAGAAAAATAGAATCTACTAAAATAATAACCTTTGATGGGGAGTCACAACTCAATCACCATTGACATTTCTAGTGGAGGCACAACTTACACAACATAACTTTTAATGGGGATTCACAATCCAATTACAATGAACTTTTTAAACCTAAATTCCTAACACAAATAACCAACCTATTTTACCCTATAGGTGCAACTCAATGTCCCTTTTTATGGGTAGTATAACCCATAAGGATCTACTTTAGAATGTAAAATCATAAACCATCAATAAGAAATATAGAAACATATTAAAGGAATATATCACTAAAGAAACCAGTTTATAAAATGAAGTTATAAATGTCAAGGAAGAGGAATATTTGATATCCTTGGTTTTGTGTACTTTTATGATTGAGTTCATCTAAGAATAATCTCTATGTAAGAGAAATTCACAAGTACAACACTCAATGTTCGAGCAGGGTACCCACTATGTACACTGGTTCTATCAAACTTTTATTTATATAGTTTTATTCATATATAGAAGTTTGAAAAAATAATATCCCCTCGTATAGCCAATGTAGTATTTATTTTCCAACATATAAGCAATAATTTTATATCTCAGGGATAATGAACAACTTAAGAGTTAGAAGAAACATTGAAAATCTATAGAAATAATTAAACCTATAATGATAAAACTAAACAATTAAATACAGTAATAAATAATACATTTAAATTTGGATTAACCATTCTTAATCAGACATAAATACTTTGTATAGTTCTAAGATAATCATTCTCATTATCTTTCTAAAAATACAAAGATATTTTGAATTTTGCATTTACTTCTTAAAATTTTCACCACAAATATAAAACAAGCTTCTTCCCTTGTGATTTTAATTTAATTTTGAATAAAACAAATATAATATATTTTGAATAGAATCAATACAATTAAAAACTAATTATGGAACAAATAAATCAATTAAAACAAGTAACATGAATATGAATTAGATTAAATTACAACAAATAAGAAAAAAAAACATAATGATTTGAGTTTTTGAAAAAAAAACTATTAAGTCATAGAAAAATTGCATAAGTCATATAATTTTTAAGATACTTCTTAAAGTCATTAGACTTTATCCATATCATAAGACATTCAATAATTTCTATAATACATTATAAATTTTTAAGGCATTCAAATTTTTTAACACATCTATTTCTTGTAAGACTTTATATTATGCATAATATTTCCTTTCATAAAACTTACAGTTTCATAAGACTTAATATATTCATAAAATTCTTGTTTATGAGTCTGTAATTTTCATAAGACATTGAAACCCATATAAAAATATTTATTTCCATATAGGAAATTTTATTTTTTATAAGGCATTAAAATCTATGTGTGACTTTATAATTTATAAAATTACTAAAAACATGAAAAAATTAAAGCATCAATTTCCCATATGACTTTAAAAAAATTATATGGATTTATAAATTTTTTAATAATTTATAATTGGAAAAAAAATAATTCAATTAATTTATCATATGAGTCATTACTCAAATCATAATTATGTGTATTTTTTAAATCATTTCATAAGAAACACGGAAATATGAATAATAATTAAAGAATTATTAATCAATGAATAAAAAATAAACAAAATAAACATAAATTCGAGGTCATTCTTTACTTATGAAATAATTTCTAGATTCTAAAACTTTTATAAACTCATGTTAGAGGAGAAAATGATCATTTGGTAATTATAAAAACATAAAAAAATAAACTCTCAATGAGGGACACAACAAAAAAGTGGGTCTTAGTGTTCTCTAGTGTTCCTGATTTGAGAGACTTATTTAGAATTTCGTATTTGAGGGGTTCTATAGTGTCATTGTCTTTATTTATTCTATTCTTTTCCTATGTATAGTTACTATAATCACTTGTATAGAAATTTTATTCCGCCATAATGTTGGTGATCATCATTATTTATGGATACCAAAGGATTCTTTAATTCATCGATTCAAGCTGGATTAAAATATTTTGATCCTTTTTAAAAGGTATTTTTATTTTATTATTTTATTATTACTATTTTCATTAACTTTTTTTATATTGGATTGCTTTTATTACTACTTATATTTCATACTGAGTTTAAATAGAGTCATCAAAACATTGCATGTATATTGTAAGACATTACTCATGTAGTGGGGACTATGTGTCGATTTCTCACAAATCCTAAGAAGTAGTGTTGTGATGTAGTCAAGTGGATTTTGAGTTATATTAAATGTATATCAAGGTTATATTTTTTATGGGTTATCATATAACGACCAATGATTTTTATACATATATATTACATCTTATTAGATGAATATTTATTACGATATATAATGATCCATGATAGAATCGTATAGTTCTGGTATCTTTGGAAACTTGGATATATAGACAAATACTTTATATTTGATCTAAATCATCTGGCAATGATTTATTTAATATTATTACCCTTATTGTAAAGGTTATATATAATAAATTTCTCTATAACGTTGGGAAAGGAAACCTAATAAAGGGTGTGCCCATATTCTTTGTAAGGGTAAACAAGGGAGGTATCAACAATACATGAGCATAAGGGAATCAGAACATGAGAATAGCATTTGAAAACCATACCCTATATATCCTAGATTATAAACTTGAGTCATTGAATAAATATTGGTAGTTCATAATACATGAATCATATAGGAATCACAGAACATAATTTATGAAAGAAAAACATTGGCATAAAACATAAAACAATGGTATACACAAAATCATAGAAACTCATTTCCTTAGTAGTCAAGGATAACTTCCAAGTATATCATATTAGACAAATTCCCTTACCAAATTGGGTTCACTCATTATTTTAGCACTATTTATCTAATGAGATATAAATATTTACCCAATGTAATTTAGGTCTATATAATTTTAGGACCACCAATCACATAATTAAAAATACACATACATGTTTCATAAGATCATAAAAAATTATTCATATCATAAACAATGAAAAAAACTTGTTTCATAAACATTTCATCATCAAATAACCCACGGAAAATAAACAAGATTCATAAACATTTCATTAATTAATCAAAGCATAAACCACGGAAACGAAAGGGTATCACAAACATCTTGTCATGACAATAATAAACCATTTGGAGAAATTATAAGTATGGTATCATTAGATAAAATTTCTAGTAAATCATAAGAAACATCCAAGGTTTTTGTTGTTAGAGAATATAAATACCATAAAAATATTTTAAAAACATTATTAAGGAAAATATACTTCTCATTTTAAAAAATTTATTTAAAATATAAAAAATTCCCATGTATTAATGAAAAAAATTGATTGAAAATATAATTTTAATATTTTAGGAGAATATTTAAATAGTTTGGTTTATATGATTATGAAAAAGAAATCCATGTCGTGTTTGTTAAAAAAATATTCCTTTTGGATTTTTTGTAAAAATTTAAAAAGTAAAATGGAATGAAGATTAATTTTGAACCATTTTATAATGGGTAAAAAGTAATTTAAATAATCATATAGTAATATTAAAAACACACTAGAAAACATTTTTATAAAACATTTATATGGAAGAAAGAGGATCTTTAACTGAATAGATAAATAAAGTCTTTTTTTCCTTAAAAACATCTTTTAGATTATTGAGTATAAAAAGAGAGAAAAATGAAAGGAAGAATTTAATTTCAAGAAATAAATAAAAGATAATAAATTTCATGAGTTTATGGAGAGATTAATAATAATATTTCATCATTTGAAGAAAATCATAAACAATCCCAATAAACCTTGAGATTGTATCATAAAACAATTTCCACTTTAGTAACATTTGAATCATAAGCCCCATGAAAGAAAGAAACTTATATGGATATGTATATCTCATAATTTTCATGAGAAAAAGCATAAAATTAATTCATTGATAGTATCCACACAACACAAAAAAAATAAGTGTTGAATATGATATGTGTCCCTGGGAAATAAAAGTGAGAGGAAATCCCATACATCAAGTCTTTAATTTCATTATACACATTCAAACATACTGTATAATAAATATTTGTTTAGTATACATATATTATAGAACCATAAACATATATATCATACCATAATCTAGGTGATAATTCTCTTAGTGGGGCCAATAAGGTGAATGAATGTGAAGTCATAGTGTAAGACCAAGTTCATAAGAGGTGTATTAATATTCAGGGTGGAAATCAAATGGACAATGCCACTAAAATTGTTAGAAATCCCAAACTATCAGATGTCATAATTAACATCATAGTATCTCATTAATCAGTGCATGTTGATGATTTTAATTGAACATTTTGAAAGGTGTAAGTAGAAAAAGTAAAATTTTTGGATCTAATTCTCTACTATAAGGAAGTAATGCTAGATGGAGACTTCTAAATCAATGCTCCACAGGAAGAAGTTAACAGAACGTATGAGAGAATGATTTGAGTTGATATTAGTGAGGATAAAAGAATATGGAGAAAAAAATATTACATATTTTCAATATGTTTCAATGAAAGTAATATCAATTTAGAGGAATATATCTAGACTTGGGACAATATGGCCAATCATTTTGAAGATCTAATCAAGGGTGATTTGGGTATGAAGGAAGCCACAATTTAGTGGGGGTTATATAGGGTGATATATTTCAATAATATTAGTCTCATATTTAATGATTTTTTGAGTAATTTTTGTGTTTAACACCCATTTCGGACTTGTGTGGTTTCCCACTTTTTCTACAAAAGCGCTTTAGAAATAAAAATTTATTTTTCAATCATGTGATAACTCTTTTATTTTCCATGTATGTTTTTTTCGATCTAGTCCTTATACTTTGAATATGGATCAATCATATACAAAATGTAAATAATTATATAAATATCATTTAAATTCATTATATAAATATTTCTATTCATCCATAAAAGTAGAGATATAAAAATGAATTCCATATTTCATGGAGATAGAAGGTTGTACATGCTCATGAACTTTTTTCCGTTTTTCAATAGATAGAATGAAACAAGTGTATATGATAATTAAACTTTAAAGTATAATTTTAATATCATAGATGTATTTTATTTTCATTTAATATACCCTTATTACCATTTAGAACAAAATAAATTGAAAAATATATTGCATCGCTTCGTGGAGGTGTTTGTCCACATGTACGCATGTACGACGTAATCATTTACAAGTAGATTGGAAGTAAATAAGTTGGATATGAAAATATAATTAAAAAATATAATTATTTCATATATATCATATATATATATATATAATAAATTATTATAACCATCCATGATAGATGGTGATGGAAAATAAATTACATCGGTTCGCGACGCGGCAGTCCACTATTCACATGATTGAAAATTTTGTTTCTCATTTTACATAAGAGGATATGGATATAAGTTATTACATTAACAAAATAAAATAAAACAATTTGAAGATAAAAGTGTTATTATTTCATCATAGGTGATCAATATTTGAAGGAGGTGAAAAGGAAATAAAACAAAAATTATCAGTTAAGAAGGATACCTATTCTTCTCACAACCTATTTAGGATAGTACCAAAATACTTCCAAGTATAAAAAAGTATTATAAAATAGGATAAATTAATTAAGTAATGTGTTTCGGCATGTATTTTCTGAACCTAAATTATTGGAAAGTGTGAATAAAAGAGGAGAGGAGTGACATTTTTGTAAATACACAAAACAATTAAATAATAGGAAGTCACTACCAAGTCATGTCCCTCCCAAATTAAAAACTAATAGATTTGAGGGAAGATATGATCAATTATAAACTCCACTAATAAAAAGTATATTGTTTTTAAAACAATTTATTTCCTTAAACTCTAAGGTTAATTACTTTTATCATTTTAGTTTTCACCATGGTAACTAGTTTGTTTAACTAGGTAATTTATCTTTTAATCCAAAAAAATAAACATTATTAGATAATTTAGACACAATGATTCAAAAAATTAAATAAAATTTACCAAATAAAAAATTCAATGTGTTTAGATAATTAATTTTAACACAAACACATGTAACGGGCAAAACAATATTTTACCCTTAACCATGGTAATTAGTCTTTACTATTTTTACTATTAATTATAAAAAAATTAAGTTGATATTATTAAATAATATTAACTACGTTAACTAAAAATATATAATCCATTTTATAAAATTAAATTTACATAAGTGGTGAAATTAAATTTAAAATTAAGCCCACAATCATGATGAAAAGCGATTTTCCCAAAAAAAAAGAGTATTCTTAAGTATAAAAAAATTATAAAAGAATGAAACATTAAATTGATTTAAATAAGCTAAATTGGATTAATAATAATAATATTGAAGTAATTTTACTTTTAAATCCATATTAAAACAAAATTTTACTTCTTAAATGCTTTAAAAGAATAGAAACTTTTTAATAATAATCAGTAATTTTCACTATTAATCAAAAAATTAATATTTTCAGAAAATTACCAAAACATCAGTCTATGACAAATTTGAAATTTTGAATTCAAAAATGACGTAAATTTTTTACAATATCTTTTCTAAAATTATTAAAAGTTAATTTTAAAATAAGTGCACAAAATAGAATGAAATTTTATTTAGAAAATTACAATTTTTAAGTATAAAAATTTATTTATTCTTATCTAATGCCAAGAAAAAAATTATTCAATGAATGATAAATAAATTAATTAAATATATAATATATAAATTTCATTATAATAATTCACCAATAGTGATTATTTTAATTTATTAATATAAAAATACATTGTTCTCATAAAATTGTTTTTAGAAAAAAAAAATATTTTGTACTTTTAAATGATTTTCATTTTCATATATAATCAATTGATAAACAATGAATTTATTGCATAAATGTGTAAACCAAATACCTTTCATTATTTATTTATTCATATTAATACCATCTAATTTGACTTCTAGGTTATAATTATAGCATCAAATAATAATATTTAAAAGTATACCATGGATCATTTAAACTCGGTGTTGCGTATAATGTAATATATCAAACAAGATTAAATTTATTTGATCAAATGTATTTCATAAAATCTAGGGGTGTCACATTCTACAACCATTAAAAATAAATTTTCTTAATAAATTTGGTTGCTCTGATACATAAAATTGAGGATACTTCTGCCTCGTCATATCATGAGTTTCCCATATAACATCTCAAATTAGTGGTTTCACCACAAAAATTTAACTAAGTGAGTGATATTGTTTCAAAAAACATTCTATCTATTATAAATAATTTCTTTAATTTATTCCTTAAAAGTGATATCAATTGTATAGTTGTATGTAACACCCCAAGCTTCCATGGTACCTTTCCCTTTGAATAACGCAATAGCTTGTGCAGTACCTAATTTGGAGTTTTAACACACCACGACAAATCAAACAAGCCGTTATGAATAGTAATACCCACTTTTTGAAATTTTATAAATTTTATTTTTCAAAATATACTTCATTTTTTGATTGATAATATCAAAATTAGCTTAGGGATAATTTTAGGTATTTTTCTGAAAATTTTCAATTTTTGATGAATAGTCAAAAACACTAAGTTGTTGTTCAAAACTGAATTTTTATTTAAATAATTAATTATTTTATTTAAATTTATATTAAGTAAAAATAGATACATATAACCTATATAAGTTCAATTCAATTCATTGGAGTTATTTTATAATAATATTATATATATAAAATTTTATTGAACTTTTTACCGTCTTTTACCCACCTTCTATGAGCATTTGCAAATTTGCATAAAAATTAATTTTACCGCTTCTATGTGTTGAATTTAACAAATCCAAGAGACACGGTTGACATCAGAAAACAAAATTTGGTTCAACAAGATGAAAAAAATGGTGAATAGTAACGTTTGACTTTTATTTACCACCGTTAAAAGTAAATAGGGTAATTAAAGGTAAAAATGATATTATAATTACCCTAACACATGTCCTAATTATATTGGATAAGTGTATTTAAACAAAAATAAACCTTATGAATAAAATATGATCCTTTTGGTCCACTTTTATTAGATTAAGACATTTATTATTATTTAATTTCAAGAAGAGTTAAAAGTGTTAAATTCAAAGTTTAATAACTAAACCATTTTTAATATAGGGTTATACATAAGATAAATTCGACTATAAATATTCATTATAAATATACAAATATTTCATACATAATGGTATTTTATTTATAATTTTTATACATTAAATTATTAAATTTATTTATGACAAAATGATGAAGTAGTAATTACCTTATTAATGAAGTATTAAAACAATTCGTATTATAAATATCAAAATAAATGTAAATTGAGACTTATGATGAATTACACTAATTTTATAGGTTAATATGACATTTTATAGTTTATTAAATAAATTTTTTTTGAATTAATAAAGTTTTTATTACTTTCACAAAAACAAAATACCAAATAGTGTCAAAATTGACATAAATGATTTTTTTTAAAAAATACTATATTATTAATTGATATAATCTTCAAAAAAATGTAAGGTTTGTCCAAAGGACTTAGATAAGGTCATATATATTAATACTTAACCACTTGGGGTTCTCTTGGATTTTTATAGTAAGTTCATTAACCATTTATTACAATAATAAAAGAATACATGGTAAAAGATATACTAATTAACTAAGAGTATAATTTAAAAAATAAGGTTAATATAGTGACCTAAACCTGTCTAAAACTTACTGGTTGAGATTTTTTCAACCCATATAAACCTTATACTCAAAATAAATCATTTTTTCCATTATAAACCAAATATTATTGTATAATAAAATAATATTTCAAGCTTTTCCTAAAGTGACCCTCACCTCTATTATAAAAATGTACCTCTCCTTCTCTCAAAATCACACCTCCAAAGCCATTTTTCTTGACTAAAACATTATCCAATATCTTCCCAACTACCCTACCTTAGACCTAGAGGCCTTACTTTGATCATAAATCCAACCTAAGGAGCCCTTTTGATCAAATCAAAAGGAAACACCTGAAGAAGAGGTAATAATTTCACCACCACTTTCAATGTTCTTTTCTTCTTCCACTACCTCTTTATTTGTTATTCCCATACCAAAATAATAAATCCAGTACCTTATAAATATTGTGATGTTATTATAAATATTTTACAACCATATTCATTATTCTATCCATCCTATGAATAACAAGTCACCATACGTGTGTGTGTACGGCTTACCGTCTCCACGTCGTAGTGTAGCTTGTTACTCAAACACATCATTATTTGGATGGGTATAATAATGAGTATAACTAATGTAAATAATAAATATATAATTTTAATGATTATCTATATATGATATACCATCAAATTACATATGATTTTACCATCAATATAATTATATTGTCGCTCATACGTACGTATGGACTACCGTCTCCACGAACGCGATAAGACTCATACACCATCATAACCTTTCGAGAATAATTTTCATTTTAGGATTAAAAATAATTTTTAAGAACTTAATATCATTATGAATATGAATAAAATACATCATATTCATAACAAACATTCCTTACATAACCAATCATAAAAAGTAAAATGAATCAGTTAACACCCGAAGCAATGATACTACTGAAATATTATTAACAATGCAATATTAAAAGATAATATATGATACCATATTTATGTATGTGGTACTTTTATAATTTAATAAAAATTATTTAACTATTATAAAGGATATTAACATACCCTCGACCAAGTAAAATTACTAGGTAAGGGTTAATTCTATAATCTCTTAATTATTCGAGTATGTTTATACGTGAGTATCTACTGAGACCTCTTTATCATCCACATCCATGTTTCTTAAAAATGTATTTCAAAACATTTTTACTATTTCCTAGACTATGGGTTAAAGACATTTATACCCTTGTTCGAATTTTTATAGAATTTTTATAAAGTAATCTTTATGTCGTTTTCCAAACACATTCCTTTATGACCTTTTCGAAAAAATTAAGGAAAGAATGTTTTTTAAAACTATACAGTGAGTGCGGTTATTTTCTGTCGTTATAACATCTTCAAATATTCCCTTGAAATATCATAATAATATTTTCAAAATAAATGCATTATTTTATATTTATTTTACATTTAAATGATTTCAAAATAGAAAGAGATATTTATCTCAAATAGTTTTGATTTCATCTATTTGAACATCCTTTAATGGATTTATCACTGGTTTGAAGTTGATTTATAATGATACAATATTCCATATTGTATTAAAGTTTTTGTGATATTTTTGACTTTAGATGTGTTATTTTCATACAATTCATGGTTTATGGTTAAAGTATTAACATTTCCTATACTAGTTTTAATACGAATGCTTATGTTATGTTTCAATATTTTTATATGAGGAATGCATTGGACTTAGTAAGTGATGGGAGGATCCCTCTATAGATCCTCGATACGTCGATAGGTCTCGTGAGACAAACTAGTTCATTGGCACAAGGCCTTGAAAAAATCCTATTTTTATTCTTGGCATGAGGCCTTGACTATGTGGTTATGATGTCTGATATTATGCATCCCATCATTATGAAATTGGATATTTATATTACATGTGATTATTAAAATAGTAGAATATCCATGTGAATAAGTAAATGGAATTATTTTGATTTATATTTCACATATTATGCTTAATTTTAGGTTTAAAAAAGCTTTTGTTTTAGTCTTATACATTTCCTTAAATGTTTATTCTTATTTATGAAAATTTCTTCTATATTGTTATCCTTACTAAGAATTTGAGCTCACCCCTTTCTATGTTTTATTTTTTTCAGGATGTGAAGACGTATTTTATGGTTGACCTGTAGAGATAGGCTAAGTGATATATGTTTTTCAAAGGGGACAAAAATATTTTTGTTGTTTTTTATTTCATTATGTAATGTAAAACTTATATATGTATCTAGTACTTCCAATGGTACTAAAATAATTAGTCTTTCGGGATTTGATCCCTTGTGATCATGCTAATGTTATGTAATAATGCACCGAATCTGTATAACTAGGGTTGGGGCATTATATTAGGTATCAGAGGAAGTTTAGTACAATCTTTGAAAGCTAGATTTAGAAAAACCCAGATTAGAGAACATTACCCTAAGATAGACTTTGAGGATTAGTATAGAAGAACTTCCTAGAATTTTGATAATGTAGATTTTTTTTTTATTTTCCAAGAAATACATCCCTATATGGATACAAGTAGGTAGAGGCATCTCTGGCACAGAAATACCTAGGAGTGAAGACTCCGACAAGAAGTTTCAGCTTTGACTCGGGCTATCGTAGTACATGAAAATAGGCCTTGTTGCACTCTTGGTTACGAAACTTTTGGGGGATATGCTTAGGATAATTTAAATTTTCTTTACCAACCATTATGAACAACATATAAGTATATACATCCTCAAAGAAAACATTTTTATGATTGTAGACTATATCCATAAACAGTTCAATTTATGAGTGTTTTTCAAGTTTGGAATTATGTATTGTGATTGATAAAATAATCTATTATATTATATTGTTTAGAAATGGCGCCTAGTATAAGGAATGTAAACTGTATCAATACACGTAATCTATGTAGGTGTTTTCCTCCAACTCAAGATAATTATAGTTGAGGTGGTGATGCAACTGGTGATGATCAGTTTATCACCATACTGGGAAAACTCACTCAGGATATAAATAATAACATTGCCCGTATGGAGCACACTGATCCATAATGTAGAGGATCAATGTTAGACAGCTTCATGAGGAAACAACCACCAACATTTAATGGGTCTATAAATCCATTTTTAGCTAATAAGTGGATAAGTTCCTTAGAGAAAACATTTCATGCTTTGAAGAGTAGCGAAAGGGAAAAAATTTCATGGTAGTTTATCACCTCACGGGAGATGCAAATCAATGGAAGTCATTGATTCAAAACAAAAAGGAGGAAGAAGAAGTATCAAGTTTGGAATTGAGGGAGTTTAAATATATTTTCATAAAAAATACTTTCTTTATGGTCATCGAGCAGATATGGAAAGATAATTTCTGAGTCTAAGGAAAAAGGAGGATGAGAATGTCATAAAGTATGAGGCAAACTTTACAAGTTTAGCAAGGCATGCAGCAGATTATATACGTAACCCATGGAGTAATTTTGATCGATTCTATGATTGGTTAAAACCATTTCTCCGTTGAGCATTAGTCTCACAATCAGTCTCATCATATGAATATATTTTCTCATGTGCTATCAAGACAGAAAAGGAATTCTCTATGTATTATGACTTTATAGAAAATTAAGAGAATAATAGATCTGTTGAACACTATAGAAATGGAAATAACAGTAATAAGGGAAAAATTGAATATCCATCCTATGGTAAATGTGGGAAGAAACACTCTGGTACTTTCCTTAAGGGAATGGGAATCTGTTACAAGTGTGGTGAAAAAGGCCACTAAGATTGAAATTGCAAGGGAAAGAAAGAAGTTGTCAATTTTGAATGCTACAATTGTAGAGAAAAGGGTAATTATGAAAATGAATTTCCTAAGCACCAAGGAAACATACCTTAAAAAGTCCAAGGGATAAATTCCAAGATTATGCGATCACTACTGCTAAGGTTGATGCTTCGAAAGATGTGGTGGTAGGTAATTTAATGGTTTCCTCAATTTTAGCCAATGCTTTATTTCATTCTTGATCATCACATTGTTTCATATCTTCCATGTTTGATAAGAAAATTAGATATTTACAATTTGATTTAACAAGGGATTTTCCAGTCAAAACTTCTAAGGGAAGTATCATTGCAACAATGTTTTGTGAATTTTTTCTCATTATGGAATATAAATGTTCTTTATCTACTGATCTCATCGTCATACCAATGATTGAATTTGATATAATCCTCAGAATGTATCAGCTTTGGGACCATGATGCAAAAATTTATTATAAGAAGAAGGAGGTTACAATTTTTGATGATGATAAGGAGTACCTTATCTTTAGAGAAAAAACGCAACCACCTGATTCTTATCTAGATCCACCCCCTATAGCACCACTAAATTCAATTTTTGGTGAGGAAAATAATGAAGTAACTATGGGTTAGGAAAAGAATATTTAAATAGTTGATGTACCTATTGTGTAAGAATATGTTGATGGGTTTCCAAAGGATTTACCTGGACATCCTCTAGAAAAAGAAATTGAGTTTTCCATTGATTTAATTTTTTGGTTCAAGGCCCATATTGAAGACCCATTATAGAATGGCCACTATGGAATTATTGGAACTAAAGAAACAACTATAGTAATTGATTAATAAACGATTTATTCTCCCTAGTGTTTCTACATGGGGATCCCCTGTTTTTTTTGTTAAGAAGAAAGATGGATCTATGAGGTTGTGCATTAACTACAGGGAGACCAATTCTATAACAATAGAGAACAAGTATCCCCTACCTCGTATTGACGATTTATTCGACTAACTTCATAGAGCTCAATATTTTTCAAATATAGAAATTTGATATGGATATTATCAGTTGTTTTTGAATAAGGAAGACACTATGAAAAGATCATTTCAAACCAGGTACGGGCATTACGAGTTCACAGTAATGCCTTTTGGATTGACTAATGCAACCTCTATCTTCATGGATCTAATGAATAGAGTTTTCAAGGAATATCTTTATTACTTTGTAGTGGTATTTGTTGATTATATCATGTTATACTCAAAAATCTATGAAGATCATGAAAATCACTTATGCACTATTCTGAAAACCCTCAAAAGAAATGAATTATATGGGATGTTTAGCAAGTGTAAATTCTAGCTTCCAGAAATTTCTTTTCTTGGCCATATTGTCTATAAGGATATAATCTCTATCGATCCTTCAAAGACCAAGGAAATACAAGAATGGCCAGCACTGATGAGTATACATGAGGTACGATTTTTTATTGGTTTAGCAGGTTATTATCGATGTTTCGTCCAGAATTTTTTCTGATAGGCTAACCCATAACCAAGATCAGGTGTATAAGGGTTAAATTTGTTTGGACAAAACAGTGTGAATAATTTTTTGAACAACAGAAGAGAAGATTAGTCAATGCTCTTATCTTGACTCTATCGTCAGGGAATGATGGTTTTGTTATTTATAGTGATGCTTCAATGAAAGGACTTGGTTTTGTACTTATGTAGAATGACAGAGTTTTTTCTTATGAATCACGATAACTAAAAAATAATGAACAAAACTATCCCACTCATGATCTTGATTTAGCATCTTTAATATTTTCTTTGATGATATAGAGACACTATCTCTATGGTAAACAAATGTGAGATATATACTGATCACAAGAGTTTAAAGTATATTTTATCACATAAAGAACTCAACATGAGGAAAACACGATGCCATGAACTACTCAAGGATTATGATTTCACTATACACAACCACTCAGGGAAGGAAAATTAGGTGGAAGATGCTTTGAGTAGAGAAGAACATGGAGTTTTGAACAATATGAGAGTTGAAAGGGATTCTATGTTCATCGATCTAGTAAAGATGGATATGGGAAAAGTCATGGAAGGTGAAACATTAATACTTTTCCAATTAGATGCTAAACCATATTTAATAGAATGGATAAAATGTTCTCAGACTTATGATGAGGTGTTTGAAATGAAAATTAAAGCTGTGAATGATGGGAAATTGATTGACTTCGTAAATAAAGATAGAATTTTTAAATTTGGGAAGAGACTTTGTGTTCTGGTTATACCTGATCTAAAAAGGGAATTGTTTCATGATGCCCATAGATCCAATTTCTATATACAACCTGGTAGCACTAAGATGTATAGATATTTGAAGTAACATTTTTGGTGGAACAACATGAAGATAGAGATTGATGATTCTGTGTCAAGATGTATGGTTTGTCAACAAGTGAAAGCAGGAAGAAAACATCCTAGATGAGTCATGCAACCTCTTCCCATACCTAGGTTAAAATGGGATGATATTATGATGGTCATTGCCATGGGACCACCAAAGACTCCTAGAAGGAATGATTCAATATGGGTTATTTTTTATCGTCTTACCAAGTCAGCACATTTTCTTGCTATAAGAGAAGATTTACCACTTGAACATCTAAAAATACTATATATTACTGAAGTTGTAATCCTTCATGTAGTGCCCCTGTTTATTGTTTTTTATCGTGATCCCCATTTTACAAAAAGATTCTGGAAAAAATATCAGAAGGCCTTGGATACTACACCTTGTTTGAGCACTGCCGACCACCATCAAAACGATGGAAAATTAGAAAGGACTATTTAAACCTTAGAAGACATTTTGAGATCTTGGTCACTTGACTTTAAAGGTTTTTGGGATCAGTATTTACCTCTGGTAGAATTTTTCATATAATAATAGCTTACATTAAAGTATTCAGATGGGACCATATAAAGTGTTATATGGAAAGAGATGTCACACACCAAATTGTTTGGATGATGTTGGTGAAAGAAAACCCGTTGTCCCTAGACGTTTTGAGGAAAAAATGGAAAAGATGAAGGTTACCCAAACCCACATCAAAGCAGCTCAAAGTAAGAAAATGATCTACATCGATAACCGAAGGAAGGATTTGTAATTTCAAGTAGGAGATCATGTTTTCTTGAAGGTATCTCCATTGAAGGGTGTTATACATTTCGTTAAAAAGGGTAAATTGAGTCCCAGGTACATCGGATCTTTCTAAATTCTTGAACTAATTGGATTTGTAGCTTATCATCTGGAAATTCCGCCAAGTCTCTCCAAAGTTCATGATGTCTTCCACGTATCACTGTTGTGAAAATACATGACTGACCCAACCCATGTACTCACCTATGAAGAAATAGAACTGGAACCTGACCTATCTTATTGGGAAGAGCCTATCAGAATTATTGAAACTAGAGAACAAGTGTTGAGAAACTGGACGACTCGTCTGGTGAAATTTCTATGGAGAAATCATAAGATGGAAGAGGCAATGTGGGAACCCGAAAAACTTATGATGAAGAACCATCTGAATCTTTTTATGTAGTAATATTCTAGAAATTTTGAGGACAATATTATTTGAAGGAGGGGAGAATATAACACTACAAGCTTCCACAGTATGTTTCCCTTTGAATAATGAAATATCTTGCGTAGTACGTAACTTGGTGTTTTAGCACACCACGACAAATCAAACTAGCTGTTATGAATAGTAATACCCAATTTTTGAAATTTTATAAATTTTATTTTTCAAAATGGCCTTCATTTTTGGATTTGGAATATCAAAATTATCTTAGGTTAAATTTTTTGTATTTTTTTTAAACTTTCAATTTTTTATGAATAGTGAAAAACATTGCGTTATTGTTTAAAACCAAATTTTTATTTAAAAAATCTGTTAATTTGTTTAAATATATATTAAGTAAAAATATATACATAATACGTATATATATTCAATGTAATTCATTGAATTTGTTTTATAATAATATTAGATATATAAAATTTTATTGAACTTTTTACCGTCTTTTACCCACCTTCGAGGAGCATTTGAAAATTTGAATAAAACTTAATTTTAACTCTTCTATGAGTTTAATTTTAAAAATCCAAGAGACATAGTTTACATCAATAAGTAAAATTTGGTTCAATAAGATAAAAATATTTTTTTTGTGAATAGTAACTTTTGACTTTTATTTACAATGGTTAAAGGTAAATGGGATAATTAACGGTAAAAATGATTTTATAATTACCCTAACACATGTCCTAATTATATTGTATAAGTGTATTTAGAACAAAATAAACATTTGGAATAAAATTTGATCCTTTTGGTTCACTTGGATTAAATTAGGACATTTATTATTATTTTATTTCAAGAAGAGTTAAAAGTGTTAAATTCAAAGTTTAATAACTAAACCATTTTTAATATAGAGTTATACATAAGAAAAATTCGACAATAAATATTCATTTGAATTTAAAAATATTTCCTACAAATTTAAATTTTATTTATAATTTTTATATATTAAATAATTAAATTTATTAATGACACAATGATGATGTTGTAATTACCTTATTAATGAATGATTAAAATAATTGATATTATAAATTTCCAAATAAATGTAAATTGGGACTTATGATGAATTAAACTAATTTTCTAGGTTAATATGACATGTTAGGGTTGATTAAATAATTTTTTTCTAAGTAATAAAGTTGTTATGATTTTCACAAAAACAAAATACCAAATAGTGTCAAAATTGACATAAATGAGTTTTTAAAACATATATTATACTATTAATTGATATAATATTCATAAAAATATAAGTTTAGGAAAAAGGACTTAGATAAAGTTATATATATTAATAATTAACCTCTTGGGGTTCTCTTGGATTTTTATATTAAGTTTATTAACCATTTATTATAATAACACAAGAATACATAGTAAAAGTTAAACTATTTAACTAAGAGTTAAATATAAAAGATAAGGTAAATATAGTGACCTAAACCTATCTAAAACCTATTGGTTGAGAGTGTTTTGACCCATAATTACCTTATCCTCTAAATAAATCATTTTTGAGTAATTATAAACCGAATATTATTGTATAATAAAATAATATTTCAAGCTTTTCCAAAAGTGATCCTCACCTCTCTTATAAAACGGTACTTCCCCTTCTCTCAAAATCATACCTCCAAAGGCATTTGGCTTAGCCAAACGCTTCTCATATATCCTACCAACTACCCTCCCTTAAACCTAGAGGCCTTACTTTGATCATAAGGTCAACCTAAGGAGACCTTTTGATCAAATCAAAAGAAAACATCCAAAGAAGAGGTAGTAATTTCACCAACTCTTTCAAAGTTCTTTTCTTTTTCCACTTACACTTTATTTATTATTCCCATACCAAAATAATAACCCCAGTAAATTATACATATTGTGATGTTATTATAAATATGGTACAACCATATTCATTATTCTATTCATCCTATGAATGACATGTCACCGTACGTGTGTACGTACGGCTTACCGTCTCCACGTCGTGGTGTAGTTTATTACTCAAACACTTAATTATTTGGATGGGTGTAATAATGAGTATAAATAATGTAAATAATAAATATAACATGTTAAATATTCTTTATATATTATATAACATCCAATTACATATGATTTCACCATCAATAGAATGACATTTTTGCTCATGCATACGTACGGATTATCGTCTCCACAAACTCGATAAGATTCAAACCCCATCGTAACCATTCAAGAATAATTTTATTTTTATGATTAAAAATAATGTTTAAGAACTTAATATCATTCTGTATATGAATCAAATACATATTTTCCATAACAAACATGGCTTACTTAACCAATTATATAGAGAAAAATGAATCAATTAACACCCAAAGCAATGATACTACTAAAATATTATTAACAAAGCATTATTAGAAGATAATATATGATACCATATTTATGTATGTGGTTCATGTATAATTTAATAACAATGATTTAACTATTATACAGCAGTTTAATGTACCCTTGACCATGAAAAAGTATAAGGTAAGGGTTAATTCAACAATCTCTTCATTATCTGAGGTTGTTTATACGTGACTATCTACCGAGACCTCTTTATCATCCACATCTGTGTTTCTTAAAAATGTATTTCAAAACATTTTTATTATTTCATAGACTATGTGTTAAAGACATTTATACCCTTGTTTTAATTTTTATATAATTTTTAGAAAATAATATTTCTGTCATTTTCCAAACAAGGTCTTTTACGACCATTTCGGAAAAATTAAGGAAAGAATGGTTTTTTAACTTAGACGGCGAGTGCGGATATTTTCCACCGTTATAACATTTTTTAAGCTTCCCTTACAATATTATAAGAATATTTTCAAAATAAATTTTTTATTTTTATAATTATGTTACATTTAAATGATTTCAATATAGAAAGAGATATTTCTCTTAAAATGTTTTGATTTCATCTATGTTAACATCCTTTAATGGATTTTACACTTGTTTGAAGTTGATTTATTATGATAAAATATTCCATGTTGTATTAAAGGTTTTGTGACATGTTTTACTTTGTATGTGTTATTTTTATACCATTTATGGTTTATAGTTAAAGTATTAACATTTCATATGCTATTTTTAATACAAATGTTTATTTTATGTTTCAATATTTTCATATAAGGAATGCATTAGACTTAGTAAGTGATGGGTGGAGCCTTCTATAGATCCTCATTGCATCGGTAGGTGTCATGATAAAAACTAGTGTCTTGGAACAAGGTCTTGAAAAAAATATTATTTTTAATCTGGACATGTGGCCTTGACTATGTGGTTATGATGTCCAGCATTATGCATTCCATCATTATGAAATTGTCTAGTGATATTACATGTGATTATTTTACTTGAATAATATCCATGTGAGTAAGTAAATGGAATTATTTTTATTTTTATTTTCCATATTATGCTGAAGTTTAAGTTTAAAAAGGTTTTATTTTAGTCTTATAGATTTCTTTAAATGTTTATGCTTATTTATAAAATTTTTCGCTATATTGTTTTCCTTACTGACCATATGAGCTCACCCATTTCAATGTTTTATTTTTCCAGGATTTGTAGAAGTATTTTATGGTTGAACTGCAGGGATAGTATAATGGATATAAATTTTTTCAAAGGGGAAAAAATGTTATTGTTGTTTTTATTTCATGATTTATTGTAAAACTTATGTTTGTCTCTAGTACTTCCAAGGATACAAAACTAATTGGTCTTTCATGATTTTATCCCTTGTGATCATGCTAATGCTATGAAATAATGCACTGACTCTGGGTAACTAGTATCGGGGAATTAAATTGTATGAACTCTAAGTTAAGTATAATTGAAGGGTTGGTAATGTACTTCCGTAGGAGAGATACATGGAACACATCATGAACTTGTGAGAGACTTGATGGTAGTGAAAATTAATAAGGTATCATCCCTAATCAATTAATAATATATAACGGGCCAATATACCTAGGTATTGGTATTCCTTTCTTACTAAATCAAAAGATATAATTCGAAAAAAAATCAAAAAACATTATTACAAACTTAAAATTCCATGTCACACTGATGATTCTCTATAAAAAAATTTGTTAACTCTAACTTCCTTGAAGTGATATAGAATGGATAAGACTTTTTATACCATTTACCCATCTATATTAGGTCCCAATATCCTTATTTCTCTAACTTTATCCTAGAACATTGGATTTCTATACTTTTATCCATATAGTTCTTCATAATAATCCATCTGAATTCTCAAGTGAAATATATTATTGCAAGAAAACTTGACTAGAGGAAGTTATTGATCCCAACCAGCTATGAAATACATAGATAAATATTTTTATATCATCAATATTTTGAATTTGTTTATTAGATTGACCATCTATCTAAGTAAGATATGTTGTGATAAAACTCAACTCTATATCAAGGTCTTGTGGAATACTTCACCAAAACTTCATGGTAAACCTAGGATCTCAATTAGATAAAATAGAATGTGGTACCCTATGTAACCGTACCACTTCTTTAACTATCTCTTGGAAATAATATAAAGATAAATATTCTATAATATTAATGAAGTGTTTAGACTTTGTAGTAGGGAAGTAATGTGTTGATGGGGGTGTACAAGGGAAACCATGATTGGGGGGTTTATTAGGTAAGGCACATAAGGAAGGGGTCATGTGAGGAACCAGGGGGATTTGTAGCAGTGCAGGCACGTGTGGATGGGGTCGTGCGAGGTGCTCAGGGGTGATAAGGGTAGAGGCATGTGTGTATAAGGAGGGGGAACTACCTATTGAGGGTGGGGTGGGGGATTTGTAAAATTAATAAATTATTTATTTTAAAAAAATATGAATTAAAAAAATAAGGTTCTATAACTCATTTTCTAACATTTGAATTGAATTTCTATGTACTATTGTTTCTAAAAAACAACATTAAATGGGGTGATGGTAATTTTGTAAAATTTATAAATTTATCAAATTTATATAAGTTTATAAACTTCTCCAATTAGAAACATTTATAAACCTCAGTAATTTGTGACATTTATAAATATCATTAAATTAGATACACCTTATTTATCCACATTTTTTTGAAATGTTGGTAAATGGATTAAAGGCATTTTAAAACAATTATAATGAAAGAAACCTCAAAATTTTGTATTTTTAGTGTCTCAGTATATTCTATACAGTTTTAATAGTTCTCTTAAACTGACCATATATCTAAGGATGATACATATTGTAACACCCTAACCCCATAATCCTAGAGCTGATGCATTATTTTAATATAGGTTTCATTGGGAACATCCACTACTCAAAGATTATCCCTATAGGTAAAACATAAAAAAACTTCTTCATGTCCTGAGAAAATGAAACATAAGAAAGGGGTGAGCTCAAACACTCGGTAAGGGTAACCAATACAGTGGAAGATATCATAAACATAAACAATAGTCATGGTGAATAAATGAAAACATATTCCTCTACAAATAATAATCATGAACACATTATGGAACGAATATTAGCGGAGTAAATAATACCATAATAAAACATAACCATGGGTATTCTACTAGTCGAATAACCAAATGAACATTCAATTACTAGGTTCATAATGTGGAAAATTAATATGTTGTACATTCTAAAATATTCCATCAATTCCTCAAACAAGACGTCTAAAAATTATTAAATCATATTCCAAAACCATAAATATTCATTTTGTCAAGGCCTCGTGTCAAGACCATAGTTTGTCACATGAGACATACCGATGTATCGAGGGGCTATAACAAGATCCACCATACACTTACTAAGTAAAATTCATTACTCATATGAATGAGTATAAACATAAACAATATACACGTTAATATTGAAACTAACATATGAAATATAAATCACTTTCCATGAACATTAAACATAAACACTAATCATTCGGAGTAAATTGGTGAATGGTTTTAAGATAGAACATCCACAGTCAAACTAATCAAAAACCATTCAATTAAATATGTTATATCATATCATAGGAGATAAATCTCAATGAATTACAAGATTCAATAGGGGATGTTGTCTCAGATGAAGATACTTTTAAATGAGATTATTGAAAAATCCTTGATGAAAAAATCCTTAAATATTCCAAAGTGTCCCATACCACTATGAAAAATTAAATCATAATCCCTTGTAATATCATGAGAATAAGGATTCTCTTTAAATTATATACCAATGGGAATTTAATACACCACATGCAAGTAATAAGTCGTGAACAATTAATATATCTCATAAAAGTTAAAGTGAGACAAGGAAAATCCTTTTTACTTAGGAAAGAAGTGTTCTTTTGGGAAAATCATTTGGATTTTTCATGAAATCAGATTTGTAAACATGTATATCCCATAAAATAAAATTGTAAGGAAATTGAGATTAAATTTGAATCATAAATGATGTCCCAATAAAGTGAAATCATGTAAAAATTGTTTTTAATGAAGCTTTTGAATTTAAACATTCTAGTGCAGTTTCAAGAATTCATTAAAAATATTTTAAAGTGAAAAGTCATGTTTGATTTAATAAAACCATAAATGAACCGAAATATATTTTTCATTTTAAAATTTTATATTTTAGAAAGATAAATATGGCTTAAAATATATTATATGTTGAACTTAAATACTTGTAAGATTTTGAGAAGTTCCTTGAATTTGGATCGCATTTCGGGAAGAATTTTTCAAAGATACTTTCAAAATTTATGAATCGTTATAAATGAAATAAGAATTAGGTTTCGTACACATATATAGAAATTTCATACAGACTTTATAATGAGTAAATAATAATAGATAATAATATTATTGAGGTGGGAAGATAATAAGAGTAACCTGAATAAAAATGGAGGTTAGGGTAAAAATCTATTACCACTTTGTAATCAATCAATTTTTAAGACCCAAAATTAATAATATTAAAGTTATATATTTAATACCATGAAAATAAAGATATTTATGATATGTTACATCATTGGTCTATATACAAACACCATACAAAAGTATTAATAATGAATAGGGAAAATCTCACAAAAATAAAAGTGAGATAAAGAAACCCTAACCTTAAGTCTGATGGTGTTATTCACTTGGTCTTAGTGTCCAGGATAACCAAATTAAATTCATTAATTAATATTTAAAGAACCTATTATACATGTAATTGATTTATTATAACCTTATTAAGTTCATTCAAATACTTTTTAATGGGTTAATAGGTTCAATTTTATTGTTCAGGTCTGTTTGTTTCATGATCGGTATACTTATATACAAGAATGGAGAATCATGTAAAATGAGGATTTTTGTCCATAATTTAAGATATATTTTATTAGTGAAAATACAGAAGGTTAAATGTTTGTAAATTTAATTTGGTTACTTGGAGTGAAGATGAATCATTATTTCAATCATTTAATGAAAACTATTTGGGTTAATTTGCCATTTTTGAACACAATAAACTCATTTTTCTTTATAAATAAAAACCATGTGTAAAAAAAGATCCTAGAACCATATATGAGACATAATACATATATTATAATTTTTTTAAACCATAATAATAGTTTCATGGCCATAATTAAAGATGGTAATAGAAATTGAATACCCATCTTCCTTGAATGTGCTAGATTAGAACATCTCAGGTGGTGTTTTAATTTTTAGAATAAAATAATGGGAAAGGAGAGATGATGAAAAATTATTTCTTTATCATTAAAACATTCCAGTATATGTAATATTATAACAACATTGTTCTTTATTACACACTAAAACATGATTTATTACATAAACATCACTTGATACAACATATAAGATGGATAGTTCTAGTGTCTTTAGGGCTTAGGATCATTACATAACAACTTAAAACATGAAATAAAACATATTTATTTAAAACTTCCTTTACATGACCACTACTTTCCCTCATAATTAGCAAATAATTGGATAACCTGTGGACATGTATAAGAAAAGGGTGAGCTATAAAGACCAATAACGGAATAAACATGGAATAAAATGAGGAATACGATACATGTTAGACAATAGGCATATAAATGTAGCACAAGAGAAACATTAACATAAAGGCATGAAAAACCATGATAATCATAACATGGAAATGTGCCAACAACACTTAACATGGAATTAGCAAGACCCAAGTCTCATTGCACATGAAGCATGATTTAACCCTCATTGCACATGAAGCACGAGTAAACCCTCATTTAACTTTAATTATAATGATTCAACACTCATTGCACATGACGTATCATGATAATATACTTTACCAAATGAATTGGAGCACTATCAGTGTGCACCCTTCTTAAACATTTCATTTCATGCATAAGTGTGTCGCATGGATCATATAACACGGAATCAATCAACATCATAAGTTATTCCATGATTAAGTGATGTGGAATAAATACATGAATGTACCATTCAATATGTATATGTGCATAAATTTTAATACCCTTGATAGAGACATGGGTATGGTATTCACTACACAATGATCTTGGCTTGGACAAATGCGGAGCAATTTCGACAGCATAACGGTGTGACATAAGGATTATTGAAAATATTTGATGAGAGAGAAATGGGTGTCTCATCATATATACATGAAATTTACAGTAAGGGGTTAATATATATAAATTTCCCAACAAACTTAATGGAATTTATATGCATAATACAAAATAATTACTTGGATGTAAAAGTGAAGAGAGAAATCCCTCAAGGAATTTTGCTATGGTAACAGGTGTACATGGGTGGTATTAATGAGAGATAAAGTGGTATCCCATAATTTAAACAAAAATAGTTCAGTATAGGGAGGTTATAAATCATACCCCAACATTTTTAATTGAAAACAAAGGGGAATAACAACTTAAAGAAAATTGGACTAAAATGAGAAGGGAAGAAATCCAATACTTGGAAGTGTGATTCCAAAGGCTTGAAAGAGGCTTGAGAGAGGCTTATTTGGAGCTTGGGGAACCTTGGGAGGATTCTAGAGAGAGTATGATAGAGGTTGGATGAACTCCAAAGGATTTTAGTGGAGAGGAATTGGGAGCTTGGGTGGGTTTATATAGGAAAGGAGAGGGAATTCTTTATTATTTAGGTTTAGGATACCACACATTAAACTAATAAAAAACACAAACCATCCCATGGCTTTTGCCCATGGTTTTTTCTAAATGGGAGTGTAAAACAATATTTTAGGAGGAAAATGGCCGAACTTATTAAAATGTTGGGGTTCCTTATGTGGAGGTGAGTCAAACTCTCAAAGAAAACAATTTAAAAAGACAAAATGTTTTATAAGTCTTGAAGGGTCCACTAAATCTTTGTAAAATAAATCAAAAAAATCTAAAATCACTTTATTTTAATGGTAAAACATATATTGGCCGAAAATAATGTTTATAGTATTTTATTACTTCACTTTTGGTTCATTATGATGTCATAAAACACATTATATATTTAAACGGTATTTAATTTTTACCCAAAAAAATCGACTATCTGAGAAAATTATGAAAAGATAACCATTGGATAATTTCTACATCCTGATTCTAAAAATAATATTCATTTTATCTAAATAACTTTCTAAATATGTGAATTTTTACTTTTAAAATAAAACCCAACATTTATCAATAATTCATGGGTTTTAGTAAAAAAAGCTTTCAAAAGTTAATAAAAATTACAATTGTATTCATAAAAATTGTATAATAATTTATATTTAATAAAGATTAATTTATTAATAATATTTTATTAAAATGTTATTTAATTAAAAAATAAATTAATTCATCAAAATAGATTTCTTAGTTGAATATTAACTAAAAATACTATTTGTGCTTTAAAAACTATTTAAAAAGTAACAATAAAAAATGAATGAACATTCTTTATACAAAAATAATGTACATAGTCATAGTGTTAGGGGCTTGTTACATAACCCCTTATAACACTCGCATAAGACCAAAGGGTAAGGTGTGAGATGGTGACAGACTCTTGGGGTGTCTTGGATAACATTGATCAGGTGGTAATCTCAATTAACTTCCACTTCTCATGTAGTCAGTTCTGCTCAAGCTTAACGTGTCCAAGCTCGGCTTGGGCTTGGTCAAGAGTGATGATTAATGACGCCAACTACTTTCTGAGCTCCAACAAATGGCCTTCGTACGGGGTAAGTCTATTGGAGGAGGTCATCGCTTCCTTTGTCTGAGTAAATTGGATTTGTTAAATCCCTATATTTATACTAATCATGAGATCGCTGTTTAACGGCTATATTAGAAACGGCCACAATTCTTAACTATATTTTAAAATTCAAAACATAGAACCAAATAAGTGCATATGTTTTAAATAACCATAAGAAGACATTTAAATAGACCAATAGGAATTTTGATTAATGAATTTTTGGGTTATTACAATCTTCCCCCATTAAGAAATTTCATCCTCGAAATTTCCTTTTCCCATACTAAAATAGATGTGTTTAACTCTGCTTCATCACTTCTTTTGATTCCTATATCTCTTCTTCAAACTTGAGGTTTTTCCGCAACACCTTGAGGAGGGGTATTGTCTTATTTCATAGAACTCTTTCTCTGTGATATAAGATCTTCACTGGTTTCTCCTTGTACGAAAGATCATCCTCTAGTTCTACTACGTTTGAATAGAGTTCATGTGAATGGTCTGGTATGTACTTCCTTAATAGGTATACATGAAAGACATCATGTACTTTGGCCATGGCAGTTGGAAGTGCTAGTCAATAGGCCACATCCCCGACACAATCAAGAATCTCGAAGGGGCCGGTGTACCTAGGAATTAACTCCCCTTTCTTTACAAACCTCATGAATTTATTCCACGGAGATATGCACATAAAGAACATGTATCCAACTTTAAACTCAAGGTCTCATCGATGGTTATCTATATAAATCTTATGTCGACTCTGGGCTGTCATGATATGCTGCTGAATGGTTTTCACCTTCCCCACCATTTTTTCGACCATTTTTTGTCTTAGAATCTTACACTCACCAACTTTATCCCAACATGTCGGTGTTGTACACCACTTCCCATACTAGGCTTCATAAGGTGCCATTCGGATGCTGAAGTGAAAACTGTTATTATAGGAGAATTCAACTAGTGGAAGATGTTGGTCCCACCCTCCTTTGAATTACATAAAACATGATCTTAACATATCCTTCAGTTTATGAATAGTTTGCTCAGATTGGATATTATTTTGAGGATGATAGGTTGAACTAAATTTCATTTCAGTATCCATATCATGTTTAAGACTCTTCCAAAACATAGAGGTGAATCTTGGATCTCGATCAGGTACAATAGAAAGTGGTACTCCATGAAGCCTTACCACTTCCCTAATATATATTTGTGCTAGTTTATCCAATGAGAAATCCTCACAAATTTCAATTGAGTGTGTAGACTTTGTAAGATGATCCACAATAACCCATATTGCATTGTTGCCTTTGGATGTATTTGGATGTCTGGTGACAAAGTCCATGGTGATGTTATCTCATTTCCGTGATGGTATGGGAAATGGTTGCATCATCCCCTTAGAATTCTTCCTTTCTGCCTTCACTTACCAACACACTAGGCACTTTGATGTATACTCAGTGATCTCCATCATTATATTATCCCACCAATAATGCTCTTGGAGATTTTGATTCATATTTGTGATTCCTGTGTGAATATAGAAATTTGAACTATGTGCATCATCCAAAAGTTCCTTCTTCAGATTCGGACATGATGGAACACATATTCTTTTCCCAAATCTCACAATTCCTTATTCATTAACATAGAACTATTAGGATTTTCCTTTTCTGATAGCTTCCACTTTCTTCAGAATTCCCACATCATCCTCTTGATCATCCTTTGACCTTTCCAAAAGAGGCAGTTGAGAAATCATTTTTGAAAGGATTGATGATGTTCCATTATTTATGATTATCATGTCCATCTTCATAAAATCTAAGAAGATTGGATCCTTTTCAATTATCATCAATGGTATAATCACTGGGTCCTTTATACTAAGAGAATCTGCCACCTTGTTCGCTTTCCCAAGGTGGTAATGGATTGAGTAGTCGTAGTCTTTGATATGATGTAACCATCTTTGTTGGCGCATGTTCAACTCTTTCTATGTGAATATATACTTGAGGCTTTTGTGGTCCATATATATTTCACACTTCTCCCCAAAGAGATAATTCCGCCAAATTTTTTAAGCAAAGATCACTGCAGCCAACTCCAGATCTTCTGTTTGATAATTCTACTCATGAACTTTCAATTGGCTTGAAGCATAGGCAATGACTTTGTCATTTTTCATCAACACATATCCTATGACCTTCTTCGAAGCATCACTAAATACCACAAAAAGTTCTCCACTTGTGGGAAAAGTGATCATGGGTGCAGTGATAAGCCTCCTTTTCATCTCCTTGAAGATTTATTCACATTCATCACTCCAAGAAAAATTTACACCATTCTGAGTTATCTTGGTAAGAGGGGTGGAAAATCGTGAGAAATTTCTCACAAATCATCAATAATATCTAGAAAACCCCAAAAATCTACAGATATCTGTTACCAATGTTGGCCTCAGTCATCCCTATATTGTAGTTATCTTAGATGGATCCACAGATATCCCATTGCTTGTGATGCTATAGCCCAATAATGAGACCTCCTTTAACCAGAACTCACACTTGTTGTACTTTTCATAGATCTTATCCTTTCACAAGGTCTCCAGTGCAGTTATAAGATACTCCTCCTAATCCTCCTTGGTTTTGGAGTATATTAGAATATCATCTATAAAGACTAACACAAATTTGTTGAGGTAATCTCTAAAGACTATATTCATAAAGTCCATGAAGATTTTTGGAGCATTTGTGAATCTGAAAGGCATTATTATGAATTCATAGTGCCCGTACCTTATATGAAAAGTAGTCTTGGGGATATCTTCCTTCTTCACCCCTACTTGATAATATCCCAATGGCAAATCTACCTTGAAGAAGTATTGAGCTCCACGTAGTTGATCGAACAAATCATCAATTCGTGGTAGGGGATACTTTTTCTTTATCATGATTTTTTTAAGCTCACAATAATCGATGCAAAGGCGCATTGACTCATCATTCTTGTTAATGAAGAGGACTGGTGCACCCCATAGTAAAGCCTTGGGCATATAAACCCTTTATCCAGATTCTCATATATTTGTTTCTTTAGATATTCAAGATCCACAACAGCCATTCTATAAGGATTCTTGGATATTGGCAATGCCCAAGGTATAATATTAATTGAGAATTCAACATCACTTCTAGTAGGAAGACTAGGAAATTCCTAGAGAAACAATTCAGTGAATTCCCTCACAATAGGCGTGTCTTCAAGGATATTTTCCTCCTTAGATTCAATCATCTAATCCAAATACGTATGCTCATAGGGTAGTAATATCTAAACTTGAGATGATGGAGCTAAAGAAGATTCATCTTCCCCCTTTCACTTGTACAGAATCGGGGGTCGATTCTCCACATGGAGAGTGATTTCCATCTCACGACAATTTATGTTGGCTGTATATAAAGAAATCAAATCCATGCCAAGAATTGCATCAAATTCCACCAGAGGTAGTATGATGAGGTTCACCGGGAATTTCAATCCACCGATTATGATGGGGAGGAGTTATATTCATGGAATTAAATTATTTCCCCATTTTTTGTACTCACCTACTTCATTACTTCCATGATTTGTGGTGGTGGGATTGTTCAACTAAACTTTTGGGCTATAAAAGAATGCATAGAACCTAAATCAAAAAGTATGTTCGCAATTCTTGAATGAATTACTAGAGTACCTTTCACCACTTCGTTTTCGGGGTTCATTTCGGTGGTAGTGATGGAAAAAGCTCATCCTTGTTGCCTTGGAGGTTGTTGGTTTCCTCCAAAAACACTAGGCTTAGGGCACTGATTTTTAAGATGCACTGGTTCTTTGCAGTTGAAGCAATTATCAATGAATTGAGAGTCGAATAGAGCATTCCTCTCCTCTATAACAGTCACAGGTTTTTCTTGTCTACATTTAATGTCTAAGTGCTCTTCTATTCCACACCTAATGAATTTTCTCATCCCCTTCAGGAAATTTTTGTGGTGTTTCTTTCCGCACCTTTGGAAAGTGGGGTACTGGATTTTCTTAGCACCGTTGTATTTATCCATCGGACCACTAGAATTCAAGTCCACCTTACTCTTCTTATCCCCATGATACCCCTTGATGTTCACCAATCTTTATTTCAACCATGATGGCACATCAAACAACTTCCTCATAGCTATCGAAGTCACAAATCACCAGGGCTTTTCGCAGGCAAGGTTTCAACCAACCAAAGAAGCGGGCAACCTTGAATTTGGGAGTAACGAAAAAGACAAAAGTGTGTTGTGAAAGCCTTGTGAAGTTTTACTCATACGCTCTGACAGATTCATCATCTTTTTTCTTGAGGGAAAGGAAGTCCCTTTCCATCTTAACCTGGAGGGTGCGTGGAAAATACTAATCAAAAAGAATCTTCCATAAATCCTTCCATTTTAACGCCTCGATCTCCTCCTCAGGCTTCTTATTTTTTATCAATGTCCACCATTCATCGGCTTCACCCGCCATACAATAAGAAACCATAAGAACCTTCTCTTGTTTGGAACATTGAAGGATGGAGAAGATATTTTCAATGGATTTGATCTGTTGTTTTCCGATTGAGGGATCAGATAATCCATTAAAAGTATGAGGCCTTTGTCTCATGAAGCTCCCGATAGCGACTTGTTATTTATTTTTGGGGGTGGTGAACGTTCATCTTGACCCATGTTTCTATTCAATTCCTGAGTTAACTGAGAGAGTATCATGACAAATTTCGTGATTCCCACTCCCATCAGATTGGGCATATCATTATAACAATCATCACATTAGTCTTCACATCGGTTGTTAGCCTGATTCCTCCTATTACCGGCCATTGGATGGAATAAAAGGAAATTTGGGGGTAACACATAAAGGTTAATCCAAGGAAAAAATATATGACTTATAAATAGCTTTTATTTCCTTAATTGATGAATCTATAGGCTTAAATATATGTTATTCATGATCTATTTTCTAACATATATTCTTAGGGGAATTTTTTTTATTCCCTTAATAATGGTTCATACTAAGCTTGTGAATTTCATAATGCATATCCTCTAGGAGTGTCATAACCAAGAGTGCAGCAAGGCTCATTGTCATGTACCAGGATACCCCGGGTCAAGCACAAAACACCCTATCGGGGTTTTCACCCCTACGTACATCTGTGCCAGAGCCGCCTCTACATGGTCATATATAGATACGGATGTATCTGTTTGATAAACCACTTACTCAATACCCACAAAAACTTAGGGATTTTTTTATTATACTTAGTCTTGTTGCTAAGGATTCACTAGGGTTTTCTAATCCTAATCCCAAAAATAACTAAACCTATCCTCTAATACCAACTATAACAACCATATTCTTTATTACACACTAAAACATGATTTATTACATAAACTTCCCTTGATACAGTGTATAAGATCGAGAGGTCTAGTGTAATTGGGGCTTAGTATCATTACATAACAACTTAAAACATGAAATACAACATCTTTATAGAAAAAATCCTTTATATGACCACTATATTACCTCATACTTAGCATTTCATGGGATAACCTAAGGACGTGCATAAGAAAAGGGTGAGCTATAAAGCCCAGTAAGGGAGTAAATATAGAATAAAATGAGGAATACAATACATGTTAGACAATAGGAATATCAATGGAGCATAACAAAAACATGAACATAAAGGCATGATAAATCATGATAATCATAACATGGAAATGTGGTAACAACACTTAACATGGAATTAGCATGAGCTAAGGCTCATTACACATGGAGCATGAGTAAACCCTCATTGAGAATGAAGCACGAGTAAACCCTATTCGCACTTGAATTAGCATGATTCCACACTCATTACACATTACGTATCATGATACTATACTTTACCCAATTCATTGGAGCGCTATGAGGGTGCACCCTTCTTAAACATTTCATTTCATGAATAAGTGTGCCACATGAATCATATAACATGAAATCAATCAACATCATAATATATTCCATGGTTAAGTAATGTGGAATGAATACATGAAAGTACCATTCAATATGTATATGTTAATAATTTTGAATACCTTTGATAGATACATGGGTATGGTATTCACTACATAATGATCTTGACTTGGAAAAATTCGGTGCAATTTCGGCACCATAACTACATGACATAAGGATTAATGAAAATGGTTGATGAGAGATAAAAGGGTTTATTATCATATGTACATGAAATTTACAGTAAGGGGGGCATATAAATATATGTACCAATAAATTTAATGGAATTTAGATGCATAATACAAAATAATTACATGGATGTGAAAGAGGAGAGAGAAATCTCTCACGGAATTTCAGCATGGTAACGGGTGTACATGGGAGGAATTAATGAGAGAGAAAGTGGTCTCCCATCATCCAAACATAAAGAGGGAAGTTTTGGGGAGGTGAAAAATCATACCACAACATTTTTAATTAAAAAAAAAGGCATAACAACTTAAAGAAAATTGGAAAAAAAATGATAAAGGAAGAAATATCTTACTTGGAAGTGTGCTTTAAAAGGCTTGGGAGAGGATTATTTTGAGCTTGGGGAACCTTGGGAGGATTCTAGAGAGAGGAGGGAGGAGTTTGGACGAACTCAAAATGATTTTAGTGAAGATGAAGTGGGATCTTGGGTGGGTTTATATAGGAAAGGAGTGGAAATTCTTTATTATTAAGGTTTGGGACACCACACATTAAACTAATCAAAACCACATACCAACCCATGGTTTTTTTCCATGGTTTTTTCAAAAGGGGAGAGGAAAATAATATTTTATGAGTCCAATAGCCTAAATTCTTAAAATAATGGGGTTACTTATGTAGAGTTGAGTCACACTCCCAAGGAAAACAATTTAAAAAGACAAAATGTTTTATAATTCTTGGAGGGTCTACTAAAGCTTTGTAAAATAAATCAAAAAAATATAAAATTACATTATTTTAATGGTAAAACATATATTGGCTGAACATAAATTTTATATTATTTTATTACCTTACTATTGGGTCATTATGATGTCATAAAACATATTATATATTTAAACGGTATTTAATTTTTAACTAAAAATTCAACTGACTCAGAAAATTATGAAAAGTTCACCATTGGAAAATTTTACTTCCTGATTCCAAAAATAATATTCACTTTATCTAAATAATTTTCTTAATGTTTTAATTTTTAATATTAAAATAAATCCAACATTTATCAAAAATTCATGGGTTTTGACAAAAACAGCTTTCAAACCTTAATAAAAATTACAATTATATTCATAAAAATTAATGATCATTTATATTTAATAAAAAATAATTTACTGATAATATTTTATTAAAATATTATTTAATTTAAATATCCATTAATTCATAAAAATATATTTCCTAGTTGAATATTAACTAAAAATATTATTTCTGCTTTAAAAGCTATTTAAAAAGTAACAATAATAAAATGAATAAAAATTCTTTATACAAAAATAATATACATAGTCAAAGTGCTATATTCTTGTTACATAACCCCTTATAACACCCGCATATGACCAAAGGGTAAGGTTTGTGATGGTGATAGACTCTTAGGGTTGCTCGGATAACATCACTCAGGTGATAATATCAGTTAACTTCCACTTCTCCCATAGTCGGTACTACTCAAACTTAATGTGTTCAAGCTTCGTTTGGGCTTGGTCAAGAACAAAGCCCAATGATGCCACCTCCTTTCTGAGCTCTGAAAAATGGGCTTCGTATGGGGTAAGTCTACTAGAAGAGGCCATCGCTTCCTTTTTCGAAGTAAATTGGATTTGTTAAAGCCCTATATTTATACTAATCATGTGATTACTATTTAACAGTTATATTAGCAATGGTCAGATTCTTAATGGTATTTTAAAATCCAAAACATAGAACCAAATAAGTACATACATTTTACATAACCATAAGAATAAATTTAAATAGACCAAGATGAATTTTCATTAATGAATTTTTGGGTTGTTACAATAATACTATATTAATCACAAAATTTTGAATAAAGGAAGAGGGGAAAGAAAAATAAAGGAACTCAAAATAAAAGAAAAGTTTCGAAATCCCTTAAGAAAATCTTGCAACCTGACGGCGTTACTTAAAAATTCATAAAATATATTGATGATAGAAAAATGGTATTTCATAATTATTACATAATATATAAACTAAGGGGTATATGGAATTACATATCCCAATATAAAACAATTTAAATTAAAATATAATAACATCATAAGATTGCCTGAAAAAGAGGGATATTTTGAGATGAAAATTCTATAGAATAACGGCTATGAAACATGGTTTTATAAAATATTGAAAATAGAGGGGAAAGGTGTCACCCATTCATAGAAGACTCATAAAATAGTAGTGGAATAGAATAAAATGTAAATAAGAACATGGTATGAAATATTGAAATACATACCACATAAAAGAGAAATTGAAATGAAAGAAATGAAAAGAGGAATTTACCTCTTGAATCCACCTCCTTGTAAATCTCTTTAAGGGAAGGGGTTTTAGTCTTTTTGAAAGACCAAGAGATACTTGGATGTGTGGAGTGACTAGGGTAGTGTATTTGGTAGGAACTATAAAAAGATTCAAGGCTTAAAAGAGTTAGGAGAAGAGAGAGTGAGGGGGTTTTATAGTGGAGGAGAGGAGTGAATTTTTTGTTTTTTATTCATTATTTTATTATTTCCATCAAGACAACCAATAGTGTTGTTTAATGTGACCCATAATAGTGATAAGTGCATGTGAGTTCGAACCAAGTGTAATTACATCAATCATTATGTAATAAATAGTGTATTTAACTGATAATTTGTATATACGGTATTTTACCGTATTTAACTATTCATTGAAAATTCGAGTATTTCCGAAAGATCCCAAAAAATCACCATAACCATTTTTTGAAATTTATAATTAAAAATGAAATAAATTTTTTAAAATTAATTTTATAAATATTTTTAATCTAATTTTTAAATAAAATCATAATTTATTCCAAAAAACAACTTTAAAACTATAACGCATTTTATAACACATTGAGAAATTCATCAAGGTCTCATAAAATTATCTTATAACAAACAGATAATAAAGTAACAATTTATGATTACATTTTATGAAAATTAATTTCCATTTTAAATTATAAAATTAATCATAAAATTCTAATTAAAATATATATGACATGCAAAAATACCAATACTTATAGTATGATCGTTTATTCACTTTTAAGTTGTCAAAATTGTATTTATAAATTTATTGGTGAAGTTTATATTTTTTTTTTGGCTGATTTAATTTTCATTACTCTTCATTACGATTTATAAGGGTATGTTACTATTCATATGGGTATGTTACTATTCATCAAAAATTATGTTTCTTTTACCACTCTAAATATCTTGTTGAACGCAATCATGTATGTCATTTTTTAAAATTCAAATCATAGAGCTCGAAGAATTATGTTTACATGGATAGGTAATAACAAAGTAGTGTTTTGTAGAGACTCAGTGTTTCATGAATTCTATATTAAATCTATTTATAGATTCTTGGGGTGTTACATTATACCCTCCTTACAAAAATTTCATCCTCAAAATTTTAAATTGAACTTCGAAAGTGAATGGTTGATACATGATATTTCCCTTGTGGGAAACCAACATCAAGAATATGGTTAAAATATCCTATTAATAAGAGGAAAGGGAGATACATCAGTTACAACAAAAAAACACATTGTAATTGGACAACATGGTCATGGAAGAATAATCAAACCATCATGTATTGACATTAAACTCTAAAACCCCATATAATTATAAAATTAAACCATTTTTTAAATGCTTCAAAATCCGAAAATATCATGATTCTGCACATTATAATGAAGGTCTCTAACTTTACATGTTGAAATTATCATTAACCATTAATCAACAAGAAGCAAATCTAAAATTCACATTTCAAAAATTTAAATAAATTCTTCATGTAAACTCTTGAAATATGGTAATAAATTGAATTACCATAAAAACCATATTGGAAACAAGAATTATTCCATATTCCATAAGTAAGATACAAGTTATTGTATATACTCCTTAAATCAAAAATTGATATAAACTCCATCGATGATAGCATATAACACTTCTCGAAAAGTCAATAATTAGTTCCAAGGTAGTCAGTACTTATCTGAATCAATCATTTGATCATCATTATCTCAACATAAAATATATATTAAGGGTTTTCTTTCCCTCAATCATGTTCTTTTTTCTAAAAAGTTTAAATTTATTCTGAATCACTTTTCCGTTGTACCATTCATCATACGACCAAAAATCCTTAATGAAAGAGTACTATGGTACAATCTATATATATCTCATAATTCATAAAACTAGTACATTACTGAAAAAATATTCAAATGGAATGATTCTTGACTAGGCATATTAATCATTCTACTTCATATGTGGTATCATCATAACTTGATCATTATCCAAAATCATTATTTGGGGTATATTACTTTGACTCTTTGGATATTGATTAGAATAGTGTCCCAAATCCTTGCATTTGAAGCATTTAATATAAGAAATTTTTTTCCTTGTTATAAAATTATGAGTATGGTGGTCTTTTTCTCCACTTAAATAAAAATCATTTTCTTATCAATCCTATACCAAGGTGTTTCCTTCCACAATTATCACATGAGGGAAAATACATCTTTTCATTATTCCCTCTATCCATGTTTCTCCATGTAATCCTATTCTTCTTTTTCTTCCCTTCAAATCCATAAGACTCAGAGAAGTATTTAAATAAATTATAAACACATGATATTATTTCCTCATATGATGAGGATACTTGGGAGACAATATTCCTTTGATATGATGGCTTAAGACCATAAGATATATGATCCTTCTTACTCTTTGCATCACGTGCATTGGTGATGTTCTCATTCCTTTTTCTAGGCATCATTTCTAATCAATTCCATATTGTATATTGTCTTATAAAATTGTGAACTCTCTATATCTCTAAACATGTTATAACACATATCATAAATTTATTCATCATAAATCCTAGAACTATATACTTTGGTTATGTTGGGGCACAAATCCTTTATAAAATTTTTTAGTAAGTTTATGAATTTACCAAAGCACATCCCCTGGGATTATCTAACCAAGAGTTCATCAAGGCCCATTTTCGTGCACCAGTTCTTGTTTGAGTCTAGCTCAAAATAGTATTTTTTAGGTTTAGCCACTAGATACATCTGTGCCAGATCCACTTCTACTTGTTATTATCTAGATAGGGATGTATTGTTTGATAAACCACATAATATATTCCATACCAAAATTATAGGATGTCCTTGTATTCTTACCCCCAAATTCTATCTTAGTGTTTTGTCCACTAATCTAATTTTTCTATATCTAGTTTACAAGTTTTCTACTAAACTTCCTTTGATACCAACTGTAATGCCCCAATCCCAGAAGCATGGAGTCAGTGAATTATTTTAATACCTTGGCATGATTACAAGGAATCAAATCCCAAAGGACTAATTAGTTTAGTAGTTTTGAAAAACCAAATACATACATAAGTTCAACATTATAAGTTGCAAAGAAATATAACATATAAGTTTTATTGGGAACATCCACCACTCGAAGATTATTCTTGAAGGTCAAATATAAAAAAACTTCTTCATGTCCTGAGAAAAAGAAACATAAGAAAGGGGTGAGCTCAAACGCTCAGTAAGGGTAAGAAATACAGCAGAAGATATCATAAACATAAACAATAGTTAAGATGAATAATTGAAAACACATGCCTCTACAAATAATAAACTTGAACACATTATGGAAGGAATATTAGCTGAGCAAATAATGTCATAATAAAACATAACCAAGGGTATTCTACTAGTCGAATAACCACATGAACTTTAAATTACTATCTTTGTAATGATGGAAATTCATATGTCATAAATTCTAAAATATATCATAAAGGCCTTGTCTAAGGCGTCTAAAAATGATTAAGGCCTCACCCAAAACCAGAAATATTCATTTTGTCCAGGCCTTGTGCCAAGACCATAGATTGTCTCGTGAGATCTACTGATGCATCGAGGAGGTATAACGGGCCCCACTTGACACTTACTAAGTCCAATACATTCCTCATATAAATGGGTATAAACATAAACAATATACACATTCATATTGAAACTAACATATGAAATTTAAATAACTTTACCCATTAACCACAAACACTAACCATTTGGAGTAAATTAGTAAATGGTTTTAAGATAGCACATCCACAGTCAAACTAACCATAAACAATTTAATTAAAAATGGTAGATTATATCATAAGAGATAAATCTCAATGAAGTAAAAGATTAAATAAGGTATGTTTTCTTAGATGAAGATACATTTAAATGAGACCATTGAAAAATACTTGAGGAAATAATCCTTAAATATTCCAAAGTGTCTCATACCACCTTCAAACATTCAAATCATAATCCATTATAATATCATGAGAATAATCATACTATTTAAATTATATATCAATGGTAATTACATACACCACATGTAAGGAATAAGTGGTGAACAAGTCATATATCTCATACAAGTTAAAGTGAGACGAGGAAAATCCTTTTTACTTTAGAAAGAAGTTTTCTTTTGTAAAATCATTTGTATTTGTCGTAAAATAATATTGTTAGAAATTTATATCCCATATAATAAAATATAAGGACATTGAAATTATATTTGAATCAAAAATGATGTCCCATTAAAGTGAAATCATGTAAAAAGTGTTTTCTCATAAGCTTTTGAATTAAAACATTGTACTGTGGTTTATAGAATTCGTTAAAGAGACTTTAAAGTGAAAAAACATGTTCGATTTAATAAAACCATAAATAAACCAAAATATATTTTTCATGTTAAAATGTGTGATTTTAGAAATATAAATATGGATTAAAATATATTATAGAGTGAAGTTAAAATAGGTAATATTTTGAGAAGTTCCTTGAATCTCGCTCGCATTTCAGGAAGAATTTTTGAAAGATATTTTTAAACATATGACTCACCATAAATTAAATTATGATTATTCTTGGTAAGAATATATAGAAAAATAACACATAATTAATGATTATTACATAATAATAAATAATAATATCATTGAGGTGAGTAGAAAATAATAGTAACCTGAATGAAAATGGAGGTTCGGGTAGAAATCCCTTACCACTTTGTAATCAATCGATTTGTATGCCCCAAAATTAATAATATTCAAATGATACATTTAATAACATGAAAATAAATATATTAATGATATGTTACATCAATGGGAAGTATACAAACACCATACACAAGTATTAGTAGTGAATACATAAAATCTCACAAAAATGGAAGTGAGATCAATAAAATGTTACCTTAAGTCTGATGGTGTTCTTCTCTTGGTCTTAGTATCCCGGATCACCAAATTAAATTAATTAATTAAGATTAAAAGAACCTATTATGTATTTAATTTATTTTTTATAACCATATTAAGTTCATTCATGGGATTTTTGATGGGATAAGAGGTTCAATTTCATTGTTTGGGTCTCTTTGTTTCATGATCGGTATACTTATATACATTAATAGAAAATCATCAAAAATGAGGATTTTTGAAAAAAATTAAAGTTATATGTTATTAGTGAAAATAAATAAGGTTAAATAGTTGTAAATTTCACTTGGTTACTTGGAGTTATGATGAATCATTATTTAAATCATTTTATGAAAACTGTTTGGGTTAATTTGTGGTTTTTGAACCCAACAAACTCATTTTGATTTATAAATGAAAACCATGTGTAAAAAAGATTCCAGAACCATATATGATACATAATATATATGTTATAGTTTTTTTTAAACATCATAATGGTTTCATAACCACAATTGAATTTGTTAACTTAAATTGAAAACCTGTCATCCTTGAATGTGGTAGATTAGCACATCTCCGGTGGTGTTTTCATTTTTTGTATAAAAGAATGGGAAATGAGAGATGATGAAAAATTATTCCCTTATAATAAAAACATTCTAGTACATATAAGATACTAAATTCATCACAACATTTGGAATAAATGAGGAGAGGAAATAAGAATAAAGGAACTCAAAAAAAAAATTGAGAAATCCCTTTAGAAAATCTGACAGACTAACAGCGTCACTTGAAAATTCATTAAATATATTGATGAGAGAAAAATGGTATCTCATAGTTATTAAATAATATAGAAATTAAGGGGGGTATTTAATTTTATATCCTAATAAAAGACAATTTAAATTAAAAGATAATAACATGATAAGAGTGGTTGAAAAAGAGATATATTTTGAGACGAAAATTATGCACCATACTGGCTAAGCAACATGGTTTTAGAAAACATTAAAGAGGGGAAAGGGCTCACCCATTCATAGAAGACTCATAAAAAAATTGTATAAATTAATAAAATGGAAATAAGAACATGGTATGAAAACTTGAAATACATACCACATAAAAGAGAACTTGAAAGAAAATAAATGAAAAGAAGGATTTACCTTTTGAATCAAACTCCTTGAGAATCCCTTTTAGGGAAGGGGTTTTAGTCTTTTGGAAAGGAAAAGATATTATTGGAATTGGGAAGTGACTAGGGGAGGGTATTTGGTCAGAACATTGAGGATATTCAATTCTCAGAGGAGTGAGGATAAGAGGGAGTGAGGGGGGTTTATAGTGGAGGAGAGGAGTGAATGTTGAATATTTTATTCATTATTTTATTATTTCCTTCAAGACAACCAATAGTGTTGATTCATGTGACCCATATTGTGATAAGTACATGTGATTTCGAATCAACTAGACTTAAATCACTCATGATGTAATAAATAGTTTATTTAACTGATAATTTTTATATACAGTATTTTACCGTATTTAACTATTCATCAAAAATTCGAGTATTTTAGAAAAATCCCAAAAAATAATCATAAACATTTTTTGACATGTATAATTAAAAAATGAAATCGGTTTTTTGAAATTAATTTTATAAATATTTTTAATTTAATTTTAAATAAAATCATTATTTATTCTAAAAAACAACTTTAAAACTATAACAAATTTTAGAACACATTGATAAATTTATCAAGGTCCCATAAAATTATCTTATAACCATAAGAAAATAAATAAATAAAATATATTACATTTTATGAAAATAAATTTTCATTTTAAATTATTAAATTAATCATAAAATTGTTATTAAAATATTTTTGACATGCAAAAATACCAATACTTATACTGTGATCATTTTTTTACTTTTGAGATGTCAAAATAGAATTTATACATTTATGGTTAAAGTTTATATTTTTTTGGCCAATTTACTATTTATTATTGTTCATAAGGGAATGTTACTATTCATAAGGGTATGTTACTATTTACCTAAAATTATGTTAGTCTTATCAGACTCTAAATATCTTACTGAACGCAACCGTATATGTCAGTTTTTCAAAATTCAAATCACAAAAGTGGAAATATTATGTTTAATGGGATAGCTTATAACAAAGTGGTGTTTTGTAGAGACTAATTGTTTAATGAATTCTGTATTGAATCTATTTATAGATTCCTGGGGTGTTACACATAGTTTTTAATATCAACTCGATATCAAGGACCTCCTAAATACTTTTCCATAACATCAAGGTAAACCTCAGATCTCGATCAGATATAATAGAATAGTTTACTATATTTATCCTTACCACTTATTTAATATATATCATGGATAGTTTATCCAAATATAAATAATCTATAATATTAATGAAGTGTGTTGACTCTGTAAGGCGATCGGAGACAACCCAAATATTATTATGGAATCTAGATGTTTTGGGTAGTCTAATGACAAAGTCCATGACTGTATTATTTCATTTTTATCATGGTAGGGGTAATGGTTTTAAAACCACATTAGACTTATTTATCTCAACATTAACTTACTGACTTACAAAGAACATAGATGCATACTCAATAATATTTCTCTTTATATTGTCCCACCATAAATACTCCTTCAAAACTCTATAAATATTCTTACTAACAGGAGGAATAGAGAATGAAGAACCATGAGCCTCATCCAATATATCCTTCTTTAAATATCTTATTATAAAAATAAAAAGGTGTTTTCTAAACCATATAATTATATCACAATCAAGATTGAACTTAGGAACATTTCTCACCTTCTTCTATAGTTCTAAATCTTCTTAATGAGCCTCTTTAATCTTCTCTTGGATAGATGGTTAAACAGTCATTTGATAAATTTAATATTTTCTACCTTCAATATATATTTCTAAATATTTAATTTTAAAATAAATAAATACTGGATCTTTTTTATCCTTATCATAGATAATCTAGCATGATCGTTTTAGCGCAAATCATCGGCCACCTTGTTCACATTCCTAGGGTGGTAATGTATTTAGAATTTATAATATTCAATCCTCTTCACCCATCTTATATGGCACATATTCAACTATTTATATGTAAAAATATTCTTTAAACTTTTATGATCATTATATGTATCACACATTTCTTCATAAATATAATGATTTCATATCTTTAATGATAACATTATCGTAGTTAACTCCAATTCAAGAGTTGGGTAATTTTACATATGAACCCTAAATTGACATTAGGCATAATCTATAACCATGTGAGTCTATATGAAAACAAACCCCAGTCCAACTTCAATGAATAACTATGGATTAAAAACCCTTCTCTAGTATAGGGTAATGTAATCACAGGTGCACTGACTAACCTTCTCTTTAGTTCCTTGAAATTTTCTTCACCTTCATATTTCCAAAGGAACATGGATACATTATATGTTAACATGGTGAGTGGATTATAAATTCAGGACAAATTCCCCAAATACCATTGATAATATCATGAAAAACCAAAAAAACTTCATCTATCAGTCATAGTGGTTGGTCTGGACCAATGTTCAATAACATGAGTCTTTGACGGATCCATGGATATACTCTCTCTTGAGATTATATAACCCAGAAATGTAACCTTTTGTAACAAAAAATCACACTTTCTAAATTTTTCATTCAACTTATCCTTCCTAAAGGTATTCATCACAATTAGAAAGTGATATTCATGATCTTACTTACACTTTGAATATATAAGAATATCCTCTACAAATACTAACACAAACTTATCAAGGTAATATCTAACAAAACTATTCATTAAATCTATAAAGATAGTGGGAGAATTATTAAGGCCAGATAGAATCACTATATATTTATATTTTCCATAAATTGTATGTAATTATAAATTTGGTATATAATCCTTTTAACTCAATTAGTAATATCCATAATGAAGTTAAATCTTGGAAAAGTATTGAGCTCACCACAGTTGATCAAAACAGTTATTAATATGGGGTAGAGGATACATTTTCTTGATTTTGGTCTTATTTAGTTCCATATAATCATTATAGAGCCACATTAATCTATATTTCATCTTAAAAAAGGGTAGGTTAACCTCAAGGTGACACACTTAGACGAATTAATTAATATTAAGATTATCCTAGAGTTTCATTTTCAATTCCTACAACTCAATCGGGGCCATTCTATAGGGAGTATTTCAAATAGGTGTGGCACCAGGTATTTTTTCTATTGAGAAATAAACTACATGATTAAGTGAAATACTAGGTAAATATTATATAAATACATCAATAAACTCTCATACAACAGGAATATCCTTAATTTTGAGTTTCTCCCCAACCAATTGAGATAAACACCCCTTTTGAATAGGAGTTAAGACCCATACAGTGGATAAAATTTCCATTGTAATTTTTTATTTATTTTTATAATGAAATAAGTTCATAGGATGTTTAATAATATAAAAACATAATTCAATTTTTTAAATTTATTTTTTATTTATATAGATAAATCAAATATATGCCTAAGATAACATAAAGTTCAACTAGATAAGGAATAACAATATTTTCATGAAGAACATTCCAACAATCTACAACCAAAAAAGAATCATATACTTGATATTTGATCATCATACCTTTAGGGGTTTTCATTTATAATTAAACATATAATAATTGATGATAATAATTAATATTACTATATACTTCTTATGATATTATGAAATTCATATAACTAAGCTCAAAAAGACACTTCAGTATTTGAGCATACTAGTCACCACCTCAACTTCATTGTTTTATCTTAAATCCCATTCTAAAACCAAAAGGGTTAGAATTATTTTTAAATCATTACCATCTTCATTGGATTGATATGTGATTAGGGATTTATTATTATTAGGTAACATCCTCAACACACTAAAGGATGGAAATAAATTCCAGGGGCTTTACGAAACATTAGAGGATGATTTTTCCTTTTAAAAGATAAAAAACTGGATGAACATAAAAAAAGAAATCCAATCCTATATCTGATTCCTGATTAAAAAAATGCAAATATAAGTCCCAAAGGAAAACAAAACTTCATATTACTAATTAAAACAATAAAATTGTCAAAAAGAGACCGAAAATGGAACTAAAACCAAAGACACCAAAGTAACATCAAGACGACCAACTACCATCCATCTCTAAACTCCAACTCAAAAATGATTTGCCCATGGTATCAAGAAGCATCACTAAATAAATGAGATACCTTTACTTTACATATGTCAAGAAACATGATATTTTAAAATGCATAGATGTTACCAAGTACAAGTGAGTATAAACTCAGTAGGATTTCCCCAAATACATCCCAACACATGCTACTAGGATAAAACTCATTAACACATTAAATAAAATATTTTAAAGAAAACAGTTTAAGTATTTTTTATGAAAACCAAAATTATTTCCATGTAAAATAATAAATCAAGACTTTAAATTATTTATTATAAATTGAAATAATCATTTCCAGGTTTCTACACACACTCACATACACACACATGCATGAAAAGTGATATTTATATACTCATGAGAGGTCTCCCATGGATCAACTAAGTCATCATAAGGTAACCACTATCTAGGTTCCCTAATGAAACACACCCCATCCTCAGGTTCACGTTCACAAATGAACACATTCTAGCCATGTATTTCAAATTCCATACTAAATTACATTTCACATAAAACCAGTTATCCTTGAAAACATTCATTAAAAAAATTTCACCAAAACCGTTCCATAATTTTAAAACCATTATTTTAAAATTTTAAAAAAATTGTTTTCAAAAATCTATTTAAATTCCCAAAATTTGCAAATCCATAACCAAATGATATTTCCATCAAGAATAAAACAAGGATTTCATAAAAATTTCAATCAAATAATTTAATCAAAACTATGCCTTCAATTTATAATCCAAGTGGAGAGTAAATAGAATCCACTTACCTATCAAAGAATAGATAGTCAAAGAATGACACATAGATCTTATAGATATGATCTCTCTACACCTTCCCTTCATTAAATCCAATAGAATCACATCAACATTCTCATCATAAAAAACATATATATATATATATATATATATATATCGTACTGGATATATTGTTTCTTGAGATGGGAGAAGAGTAGATGTAAGAATAATATTTAATAATGATGACTTAATGATGAATCTGGAATCCAACTTTCTTTAATTATAAAAAAGTTATCTCTAGATCGAAAGGGATTTCCAAAGGAGCCTTAGGAGAAAGAGGAATTTGAGATCCTAAAATATTAGGGGAATAATAAGGGTCCTGGGTCTAAATTCAAATTAAAACCCCAAATTTTAGTGCATTTATTTCACACCACACTATTAGGATGCACTATTTTTCAAACCAAGGACTAACCATGCCCATGCTATTAGACAATCCAAGTATCCCTAGAGTTTAGGAAACATTGTTTGTAAAATTTTGTTCCAACCAAGTGGTTCTACTCTATAAACCCCACACCCAACATGGTTGTCTTTCATGGTTAGAAAAACTATGTTTCAACCATGATTTTCCCTCTAATTCACTTTTCATGGTTTTCGCTGGGCACTCACATGGTTATGAATGGTGAACCTTCCCAATGAACCCTATAAAAAGTTACATGGTGTCTCGGAGGTGGTTCATGATTTATATTAACCAGGTAAAAACCATAAACCTCTAAAAAACACACCCAAAAAACTCAAAAAAATTCTAGAAACTCCCCTAACTTAAACAGAGAATAGTATATGATCAAAACATATAAAACAAATATTAATTAAGTAAACCCATGGGGTGATACATTATCCCCACCATTAGTATTTATTCCCTAGGAAAGTAAAAATATAGAGTTGTCCTAGAAGAGTTTATTCCACTATTAAGAACTCCACTAATGGTATGTGATCTTCTCATGAGCCACCAAAATCCATTATAGAATCCCAACACATGTATTCCAATGTTTATATAATCCTCTTGGATTTTCTATTATTTTGAGGATGATATGTTGTACTAAAAATCAATTGAGTTTCCATAGCTTATTATAAGGATTTCAAATCGAGGATCCAAAATGGACACTATTGATACTGGAATTCGATTCATCTTTACAATTTTCTGAATATAGATTTTGGAAAAAAAATCCACTATATTAGATTCATGAATAGGGATGAATTGATCCAAATTTGTGAGCTGATCCACAATCACCTATATGGAATTTTGTTTCCCTAACAATTCTTGATAAACCAATCACAAAATCCATGGTTGTCTACTCCTATTTCCATATGGGAATTGGTAAGTATTGAAATAAACCAACTAGCCATTGGTTCCCCGAATTGACCTAAAGGTGATTCATCTAGAAAAAAAAATCCACTTTTCTCTTCAAGATAAACCACTAGAACTTTGTTTTCAATAATTTATACATATTCTATATTTCAGGATGATCAAACCATCTTAAATGGTGGTAAAAATTAAGAATATATTCCATAGAGGTTGGATAAACTTCTATAAAATATATAATCCAAAACATAGATTTCTCATATATTTTTATCCCTCAATGGTCACCCCACCATTGAGTTTCAAACATGTGATTTCACATTCAGGATTGGATTTCTAAGCCTCTTTTATGAGAACAACCAAATCAAGAATAACTAAAACTAGAAATAAAGCTACAATGTTACCTTTATTAGAACATTCCAAATGCATATCCATTACAACAAAAATTACCTTCCATTTATCTGAATATTTTTTATCCATTTTCTTATATGACTTACAACTTAATGAATCATCTATATAGTTCCCTTTACTTAGTGTATACATCAAGTAAAATTGGATATTCCATCCATCTTTGTTTCCTTAAATTCAATTCCTTTTCTGAGAAAATATTTTTCAAACTCCGATGATACCTAAACACCAAAAATTTCTCACCAAATAGATAATGATGCCAAGTCTTCAAAAAACTGACTGTAGTAGCTAATTCAAAAATCATGTGATGGGTAGTTCTTCTCATGCTCCTGTAACTTTTATGATCCATACACAACAACATGATCTCAATACATGAGAAAACACCCTAACTTAAATCCCGATACAACATAGTAAACTACATAACCCTTCCCAGACTTTGGAAATGTGAGGATAGGTGATGACATAATCCAAGACTTTGGTTCTTGGAAAGCCTTATGAAATTCATCATTCTATTGTAATGGAGTGGGTTTTCTTTTCAATTATATCATCAATGATACAATATGTGAAAAATCATGAACAAAGTGTCTATAGTATTTCATTAAGCTAAGGAAACTATGTATCTCAAAGATTTTATTCAATGATTTCCAAGAGATAATAGATTCTATCTTTTTAGGATAATATAAAACTAATTTTTAAGATATGAAATGACCAAGGAAACATTCATATTTTATCCAAAAAACATATTTGGAGAGTTTATTAAAAAGGAAATGCTCTGGTAAGATACCCAACACTATAGACTAGTATTTATCATGATTTTCTTTCTCCATAAATGCACCAATATATCATCAATTTAAACAAACAAAAAATTGTACATATATATTTGAAATATCTAATTAGTTAATTTAGTAATAATGGTTGGTGCATTCATAAGATCAAAGGTTATAACCACATATTCATAATGGTTATATTTTCTTCTAAAGGTTATCTTTAGAATATCATCTTTCCAAAATCATAGTTTGTGGTATCCCGATCGTAAGTAAATTTTAGAGAACCATTGGGATCCCCTTAATTGATCAAATGGTTAATAAATACTTATGAGATGATACTAGTTCTTTATCATAACTTTATTAATCCAATTATAATCCAAACAAATCCTAATAGTTACATCCACCTTTAAAAAAACAATAAGTGTTGTTTATGTGGGTGTGCTCGATTGACTGAACCCTTTTATTTCCAACACTTACAATTGAAATTTCAATACGATCAATTAAATTAGTACCATAACATAAGAATTAAGGAAAATAGTATTAGTCTTTAGTATGAGATAAACCATAAAATCTACTTCCCTTTTGAGTGGAAACCCCAAGCAATTTTTAGGAAAACAATAGGAAATTGGTAAACTATGATTGGAAAATCTATATTTTTAGTTCAATCTATAGATACTAAAATTGTTACTTCCAATTAATAGGATATAGTTCTAACCATCAGTTCCAAAGGTATTTATCTTCTTTCATACACTTCCCAATCTCCTTTAAAGATATATTTGAAACCATATAAAGATATGAAATTCACGTGTCATCTATAACAGCCGATATGGGATTTGTATATTCTTAAAATATACATTCCAAAAAATCATAAATGTATATCTTTATGATAGAGAGGTACCATGAAAATTCTTTCCCATCTATATTCATCATACATGATGCACACTTAAAATATCAACACTCTCGTTGGCCAAGAGGTGTTTAAAATTTAACAGCCAGAGGAATCATCTCTACACAACAACCCATAATATCACTAATATAAGAAGAAATAAAACAATGGGACTCACCCATACCAATAAATTCCAATATAAGGGTAGATTTCACAATAATCGTACCTCACATTGAAAAATTACCCAATTGATTGTCTTTGATAACCATCTTAGAACCATATAATTGCTTAGTCATTGTCCCTTACTCATTGTTTCCCTTTTGGGATTTCCTTTGTATAGGATTTTTCTTATTTCTAAAATCACTCTAACTCACTAGGTTTTGATAAAGTGGGTTATTCTAGCTAGATCACCTTATTAAAGAATAATATGTCTAATAGACATGATATGTATTCCATGAACCAAGATTTAGAGTTCTAAGATAATAATGATGAAGATTTCACATCTTGTTATAATTGTGCTATGTTGTAGGTAGTTTCATAAAATCCCTCTTCACATGCTCAAAATAACCACATTGAAAACATACAGGCTTACTCTTAGGCCATTGAATAAAATTAATTAATCCCATGGTCTGGTTCTAATATGCTCCACCACTTTGGAAGTAGGTGTCCCTATTTTTGGTATTCCCAATATTCAAGTTCTCACCTATTCATGTTGTTTTAAAAACACTTCCTCTATTAAGATTCCCAAAAATATCCCTTTATAACATCATTTATCTATTCACCATATCTTTATAGTTCTTAACAAAAAGTATAGCAATATTCGAGTGAATTTATGCTAATAGGTATAACTCAAAAATGTGTTCTTTCAATGAAACACTTGTAGAAACTTCTGGGTAAAAGAAAAATAAATTCATAAATTTAGCCAAAAACTATATCATCGATATATTATATTCATTCTAGTATAATAAATCTATTATTATATCAATATAAAAGGTGTGAGGATATAATTATTTATTAAAAAATTCTTTAAAATATTTCCATGTAATGTCATGGCCATATTTATCCTAAAGTTATAAATCCCACCATTGGTTTGATAGATCCAAAAGAATGTACATTTCCAACTTGAATTTCAACATAGTTGTTGTTCCTAGTAAGTCAAAGATTCAATTAATCAAATTCAACCATATATCCACATTCTTAGGTTCTGAATCCTCTGAAATATTGGGTGGATTCTACTTATGAAACTAAACTGAGTGGTCCATCTATCAAGGCTCTTCATTTTGATTAACCTTTTTCCATGGCTTGAAAATACTAAATGATATTTTGATTAACTCCTAGCTCACTTGTGGCTCAGGTACAACCACATTTTCAACTTCCTCTTTCATTTGATTCCTATAATGTCAAAATAGGGCCATTATCTATAACCAGAAAAAACATCACTTAGTTAACACTTGCTAAAAACTAATGGTTTAGTAAATTTAAAATCACCATAATTAAAAATATTTAAAAGTTTCTTTTTCAAGATCTATCCATTATTACCATTTACATAAATCATCATGTACCAAATGAACAATGAAATCCCAGTGGGAAGTCTTACTACTATTGCATGATATTCAATCATCAATAGCTAAACCCATGATAATGAGATGATAAATCACCTAGAAGTGTATAAAACAACTTTGACACCAAACCACCCCAGTAAATTAAAGTTTATCATCAATAGATTAGAAAAATATTTTTATGAAATTCATTTTAAGTTCCAATGTTCTTATCACCTTCCCACCAACTCAAAATATAGATGGACCAAATAAGTCTGAAACCATTTCAAATTCAAGGATAAAACAAAACTAATACCATTTTTAACTCAAGGACCAAACGAAAAAGATACCATTTCTAACTTAAGGAAAAAAATATTTATACCATTTCCAACTCAAGGGCAGAACAAAACTGATATCATTTATAATATCTCAACCCTCCACATCATCTTGAGAAGTGATAGTGGAATTATTGGCCTTAGATGACATCTCCAAGACACCATACGCTAGAAATAAATTCTAATGACTTTAAGAAATGTTGGGGTATTATTTTCCTTTTTAAGAGATAAAAAAATGGATGAACATAACTAAAAAATCCAATCCTTTATATAATTCATGATAAAAAAACATCCAATGACAAATCCCAAAGGAAACAACATCATCAAAGTACCAACATAAATAAGGAAATCAATTAAAAGAGCCTAAAATAAAAATAAAACAAAATAAAATAATGTGGAATCAAGATGACTAACTCCCATCTAGATCTAAGATACAACTCCACATTCTTCACCCATGATATTAAGAATCATCCCTAAATAAGTAATATACCATGGATTTACCTATAACATCACAAGTAATTAATGAATAATAGATATTTTTATCTATGTCTATTAATGATTAATATTGTTTTTTAGAGGCTTAAAATGAAAATAAATACAATCTTATGCATGGAATACACTAATATTCTTAAAAGATTGTTTTACTGCCTTTTGATGGCAAACCCTTTTTAAATCTATCTTTTGACAATTTTATAATTTATGTTTGTCAAAATAAACTTATTATTTATGATTGGGACATCAAAATTTACTTTGTGTGAATTTTTGGTATTTTTCCGATAAAGTTCATTTTTTAATGAATAGTGAAAAATGTTGTATTTTAATTCAAAACCTCTTTTTAATCTAATTTATTTATATGATTATATTATCTTTTGAATTGGTTTTGAAGTGAAATTAGAATATATTTTTACCATTTTATCCAATGGTGGTCATTGTAATCAATTTCACTTTGAAATTGGACTTAAACTAGTGTCAATCTTTTGATATTTATTGTTTCATAAAAACACGCTATTTGTCATGACAGTGGGAATTAGTTATTCAATTAATTAATGAAACTTAAATGTTTTGAATTTTTTAAAATATACATAATTTTGGAATTAGGAATATCAAATATATCTTAGGGTGAAGTTTTAGTATCTTTCTGAAAAACTTCAATATTTCAAGAATAGTGAAACCACTAAGTGGTAGTAAAAGAAACTGATTTTTCATTTAAATGAAACATTGCCACTTCTGTGATTTGATTTTCAAAAATCCGACATACATGGTTATCATTAAGAAGTAAAATTTGGTTCAATGAGATTAAAATAATTTTTTGGCTAATAGTAACTTTTAAGTTCTTAATCACGATTAGTGGTAATTAGTGTAGTTTAAGGTAAAAATAATGTTTTAATAATATGAGATGACCTTGACACATGTCCTACCCTCGTTGGATGTGTCATGGACGACCAATAAAATAAATGGGTCAACTTGGGGACCCCATTGAGCCACTTTGGTTGGGAAATGACATAAATAACTTTTTATTTAATGTTAAAGTAAAAATGACACAAACAAGAGATGTTTTACTAAAACAATTTTTACATGGGGTTATACAAGTCAAATTTTTTATTATAAATATTAATTGGAAAGATAAAAATATTTACTACATCATAGTATTTTTTTTATATAATTTTCAGACTTTAAATAAATTAAATTATTTATGACATCATGATGATGCAGTGATTACCTCATTAATAAAGAATTTAAATAAAATGAAATGATAATGTAAAATCTATGAACTACACATGTCCAAAACCTATTTTATGGGTGGACTTCGAACCCTTATCACCTTAAAATTGAATTATATCATTGTGGGACCTTTTGAATCCGAAACGCATTTTAAAATAAAGTAACATTTCTTTACTTTCCAAGAGTGCCCCTCCTCTCTTCTTATAAAAGGCCCCCAACTCTACATCCTTACCCACACTCCCAAAGCCTTTGGCTCGGCCAACCCCTGCCCATTTTGTCTCTCCACATCCCTCTATTACTCCTTGAAGACTCACTTTGGGCAGAAGTCTTCCCAAGGAAGCCTTTGATCTCAAACCAAAGGGAGTTACCTGATTTTATGGTAATGTCTTCACTTGAGTCCTTTTGTTTTATTTTGATTCTCCAACCCCCTAAACTCTTTTTATTCATTTATTTTGTAACAACTCCAGTATCTTCAATATACTAGGATGTTGTTATAAGAATTATTCGAGAAAAACATACACACACCTACATCTAATGGTTAAAGAACATACTCTTTCCGTGGATGGTGAATTTATGCCTCCCGAAACGATGATTGTTCAACATTATTTTAACACCTTCAAAGGTGGCCATTAAGATGTAACAATATTTATATATGATATATAATATTTTTATGTTTTCCTTAAGCTTATGTGTTTTTCATTTTGGGCATACCTTTATAGTTTCTATTATGGGTAAACGTGATATCTTCATTTAAGGAAGTGCGGACTACCGCCCCCTCAAAGTGATTTGATTCGTTAAATACCATATGTGGGACGTATAAAGGATGAAACTATGATATTATATATGATATTATACTGGAATTATAATATACCTTTATATCATTATGATTCCATTCTATAAAATACAAAATAGAAATGAAAGTAGCGTTCATGCGTACGTACGGCTTACCGTCTCCATCAACGGTGCATTTCATTTCTTACCTCTAAATGATTATGTAGTATTATAAATGCATGAATATACTAGATATATATGACATATATGATATCTACATCATGAATACCATTTTTGATATAATGGATACATGAAAAACTTGTAATTATAAAGGGATTATTTTTTACTCAAGTACCAATGATCGTTAAAATGACCGTTATTAACTTAAATAATTACATAGTGTTCATGAAATGGTAATAAGTGATATAAAAGGAATAATGAACTTGAAAAAGGTTCTTAAACAAATAGAAATTAACTCAAGTTTATTATTCAGGAGATTAAAGAATGACTGAGTGAAGTCGGACCCGAGGTATGGGACTTCCTCTCAATCTCCTTTCATTGAGGCATATTTTTTTTATACACAACCTTATTTTATACGGTGTATAAACCCCTTTGACTTTTACGTTTATCCAAAAGGAATATTTTTTATACGTAGCGTTTTACTAAATGACAAAAGGGAATGTTTTTGTCGTACGTATGCGGCGACAACGACTTCTCCGCCGCCGTAACCATTATTTGAGTTTCGGCTTCCTCTATAAGCCATACCTTTTTTCTAAAAGAAAAATAAATACCATGTTTTACTTTTCTATTATTTTGGTATTGAAAATTGTTTTTATAATTTTTTTATATCAATTTTTTGTATTGATATCTTGTGATTGAAAGGTGGAAATGTTATGTTTCCTTTATGCATGTTTTATGTGATACGATTATGTTGAGGTTCTTGGGCATTATTATGAAGACAGGTGGTTCCGTGATAAAATAAGGGCGGGTGAGCCTGATATAGCTCTCCAATTCATTGGGTAACGTGAAGGAGTGAAACGTTAAGGTTTCTCTGAAGAGATTTAGGGAATATACTGTGATGGGTATTCCAAACGTAACCAAGAGGGTTACTCCCTACGTAAGAAAGTTATGAATGCCTCAAGTTACCATTATGTCTTATGATTTCTATGATTTATTCATGATTTGATGAGGTATGTCAAAGTTCTTATGTTTTATGGGTAAAGTATGATTTCATTCTTATGTATATATGTACCCATGTTTCCTTTCCATATTTTTATATCCCTTACTGAGCTTTTTATGATCACCCCAAGTTTTTTGAAATGTTTTTCACAGGTCAAGGGAAAGGTACATGATATGATGATAGTGTCAAGAAAGTGTCAAGAAATAATCCATGTTTTATTTTAAATATGTTTCCATTGATGGGAAAGAAGAATACTATCTTTATCTAACCACTTTGTTTATATGTGGAATGTAATGCAAGTTTTATGATCTAATTCTCTGAAACTCTAAACCCGAAAATGTTCTCAATGTGTAATCTTGTAATAACTCAAGATTAAGTAAGGTTTAAGGCTGGGGCCTTATAGTTGGTATCAGAGGTAAGTTTAGATAACTTTAGGAGTTAGAATTATATTAAATGATTATCCAAAAATATTTTTTTTGAAATGATATAGCATTTGAAGATTACCATGTTGCTTCATCTAAGACATGTTTGTTCAGAATGGTTTTCCGTAGAGGAAACAGGGAAGCAGTGCTAGGAAGGCATACAGAAGAAAATAACCTTCCGAATTAGCATCCTGAGATGTTCGGAATTGGAACTGAACAGTTTGTTGCAGTAATGGCGCAGTTGAATCAAGCGATAAATGGTGGTGGTATCCATGCACGAGATCAGCCAGATCAACCGCAGAGGAACATGTCAGTGGTGGAACATTTCATGAGGCAACATCCCCCATCATTTAGAGGATCATCTGACCCTGTGTTAGCTGAAGGGTGCATTAAAGCATTGGAGAATATTTTCGATGTCATGGGGTGTTCAGACAATCAAAAGGTTAGTCTTGCTATTTACCGTTTGGAGGGTGAGGCAGATCAGTGTTGGTCTATGGTTAAAAATATCAGGGACGCCGATGAGATTGATGATCTTGACTGGGATGAATTCAAAGGTATGTTTCTTGAGAAGTATTTTCCTAAGGTTGTTCGACTTAGGATGGAAAATCAATTCTTGAAATTGAGGCAAGAGGAAGACTCAGTGGATACCTATGAAGAAAGGTTCACTCGATTGGCAACGTATGCTCCAAATTTTATCCGAGACCTTGATAGTAAAATCAATCTTTTTTACTCAGGATTAAAGCCAAAATATCGAAGGGCATTAGCTTCTCGTGAGTTTAAAAGTTATGAAAAGCTTGTTCGATGTGCTGAGAAGGTGGAAATGGAGTTTGCCGATGATCAAGTGTTCTATAACAACCAGCAGAAGAAGAGACCAAGGTGGCAGGAGAAAGGGAAGAATTCTTCAAAAAAGTCTGATGGTAAGAAATCTAAGTTTCCAGTTTGTGATAAATGTGGCAAAAGTCATGTTGGGGAATGTCTTCTAAATTCTGTAAAGTGCTACCGATGTGGTAATATGGGACATAAGGCTCTTGATTTCACTGAAAAGGATCAAGGTGAAGGTAATACCAAATTTGATTTACAGTTAGTGAAATGTTATAAGTGCAATGAGAGGGGTCACTATGCAAACGAGTGTCCGACAAAGATCTTGAGTGATGGGAAGCAGTTAGACTATAAGCAGAAAGGGGTGGTGAAATCCTTTGCAACTACTTCAGCAGATGTCGGGCCACCAAATGAAGTTGTATCAGGTACTTTTTTTGTTTTTTCAGATTATGCCAGTGTGTTGTTTGATTCAGGGTCTACACATTCTTTCATCTATGAAAACTTTTCTAGTAAAATGGGAATACCATCTCAAGAAATGACTCCTAAACTTTTGGTAAAAACACCTGGGGGAAATGTTGAGGCAAAAATAATTTATAAGAATATTCCTATCCTTATCTGTGGGAAGAACCTACTTGCAAACCTTATTGTTCTACCTCTAGTAGAGTTTGATGTTATCCTGGGTATGGATTGGCTCTCTATTTTCCATGCTAAGATTGATTGTAGAGCTAAAGAAATTTCTTTTCAGAAAGACTTTCAGTTTGTGTACAAGAATGAACCCTTACTCTTGATAACTTATCAAGAGGCCAAGAAACTTGTAAAAGATGGAAATGAATGTTACCTTGCACACATCGTTGAAAATAAAGGAACTATTCAGATTAATTATGTGCCAGTGGTAAATGAGTATCCTAATGTTTTTCCTGATGAGTTTCCTGGAATAATACCAGATCGGGAAGTTGAGTTTATTTTTGACTTAGTTCCTAATGCTAATCCAATTTCAAAACCCCCTTACTGAATGGCTCAAATTGAATTTTTAGAGTTGAAGGAGCAATTGCAAGATTTATTAGAGAAAGGTTTCATTCGACCTAGCACATCACCACGGGGTGCTCCTATTTTATTTGTTAAAAAAAAGATGGTTCAATGAGACTTTTCATTGATTATAGAGCCTAGAATAACATCACTGTTAATAACAAATGTCCTTTGCCTTATATTGATGATTTGTTTGATCAGCTCCAGGGAGCTCAGTTTTTTTCAAAGATTGACTTGAGATCGGGGTACCATCAGCTGAAGGTAAAGGAAGCAGACATTCCGAAGACTGTGTTTCGTACAAGATATGGACATTATGAATTTGTATTAATGCCTTTTGGGCTAACCAATGCACCTGCTGTATTCATGGACTTAATGAATAGAATTTTCCATGAGTTCTTGGATAAGTTTGTGGTGGTTTTCATTGATGATATTTTGGTGTTTTCTAAAAGTAAAGAGGAGCATGAAAGACATTTAAGGTTTATCTTGCAAACCTTAAAATAAAATAAATTGTATTGGAAATTCAGAAAGTGTGAGGTTTGGTTGAAACAAATTTCTTTCCTTGGTCACATTATTTATAAATATGGGATAACTGTTGATCCTGGAAAACAAAAGTTGTGGAAGACTGGCCAAGACCCAAAAATGTAACTAAGATTCGTAGCTTCCTTGGTTTGGCAGGCTATTACCGAAGTTTTGTTAGAAATTTTTCACGGTTATCTAGTCCAATAACTAAGCTAACTCAGAAGGGTGTTAAGTTTATCTAGACAAAAGACCCACAAATGTAACTGAGATTCATAGCTTCCTTGGTTTGGAAGGTTATTACCGAAGTTTTGTTAGAAATTTTTCACGGTTATCTAGTCCAATGACTAAGATAACTCGGAAGGGTATAAAGTTTATCTGGATAAAATAATGTGATGATTGTTTTCAGGAATTGAAAATAAGATTGGTGAAAGCTCCAGTTTTGGCACTACCTTCCAGGAATGGTGAGTTTGTTATATACAGTGATGCTTCGTTCAAGGGACTTAGTTGTGTCCTTATGCAGAATGATCAGGTAATTGCTTATGTTTCACGTCAGTTGAAAACTCATGAGGTAAATTACCCTACACATGATTTGGAATTAGCTTCTATTGTTTTTTCTTTAAAAATTTGGAGGCATCATTTGTATGGAGTAAAGTGTGAAATATATACTGATAACAAAAGTTTAAAGTATATATTCACTCAGAAATATTTGAACATGAGACAAAGGAGATGGATGGAATTAATCAATGATTATGATTGTACAATTCATTACCATCCGGGAAAAGCAAATAAAGTGGCTGATGCTTTGAGTTGAAAAAGTAATGCTTCATTAGCAATGTTGTGTTTGGAACGTGATCCTTTGGTTAAGGATTTGATGAACTTTGGCATAGAATTTGTTGGTGCAAGAATTTCTTCTGTTTTGTTTCATGTATCAGTGAGATCATCTCTATCAGATAGAATAAAGCAAGCACAGAAGCAAGACAGTGAGTTGCAGAAAAGGGTAGAGTTGGTTCAGAAAGGTAAGTTTCCTGAATTCAACATTGATAATGATTGTGTTTTGAGGTTTGGGAAGATATTGTGTGTGACTTGTGATTCACAGTTGAAGAGAGAGTTGTTATTTGAAGCTCATAGTTCTCCATTTTCATTTCATCCTGGCAGTACTAAGATGTACAGAGATCTGCGGGAGTATTACTGGGTGGATGGAATGAAAAGAGATATTGCTGATTTTACTGTGAAGTGTTTGACTTGTCAGCAGGTTAAAGCAGAGAGGCAGTTACCGAAATGGATGTTTCAGCCTTTACCAGTGCCAGAGTGGAAATGGGATAATATATCCATGGATTTTGTTGTGGGATTACCGAAGACATCTCGAGGTAATAATGCAATCTGGGTTATTGTTGATCGCTTGACTAAATATTCTCATTTCTTTGCTATACGAGATACTTTTTCCCTAGATCAACTTTCCCGTTTGTATCTTAGAGAGATAGTCAGGTTACATGGAGTTCCTCTCTCCATTGTATCTGAGTGTGATCCTAGGTTCACTTATAACTTTTGGAAAGGCCTTCATAAGTCTTTGGGTACTGAATTAAATTTTAGTACAGCTTTTCATCCTCAATCAGATGGGCAGTCAGAACGAACAATTCAGACCTTGGAGGATATGCTACGAGCTTGTTCGATGGATTATCTGGGATGTTGGGACCAACATCTTTCTTTGGTTGAATTTTCATATAATAACAGTTTTCATTCCAGTATACAGATGGCACCATTTGAGGTGTTATATGGGAAGCAGTGTCGAACTCCAGCTTTCTAGGATGAAGTGGGTGAAAGGAAGTTTATGGGACTAGAATTGGTATAAGAGATGGTAGAAAAAGTTCAGCTGATTCAGAAACACATGAGAACAGCTCAGAGTAGGCAGAAGAGTTATGCAGACAACAAGAGGAAGGATCTATCTTTTGAGGTAGGTGATCATGTTTTTCTCAAAGTCTCACCATGGAAAAGTGTGATGCGGTTTGGTAAGAAAGGAAAGATGAGTCCAAGGTTCATTGGACCATATAAAATTCTGGAGAGAGTTGGATCCTTTGCTTACCGAGTGGCTTTACCTTAGAGTTTATCTCAGGTACACAATGTTTTTCATGTTTCGATGTTGAGAAAGTACATGCCAGATCCATCTCATGTTTTGAGTCCAGAGGTAGTTCAGATGGAAGAGAACCTATCTTATGAGGAACAACCGGTCCAGATTCTTGACCACAGGGAGCAAGTGTTACGGAATAAGTTGATTAATCAGGTAAAGGTTTTATGGAAAAACCACATGATGGAAGAGGCAACATGGGAATCTGAAAATTCAATGAGGGATAAGTACCCCCATTTATTTGATAAGTAAAAAATTGCGGGGACGCAATTTTCTAAAGTGGGGAAGGATGTAACATACCAAGTAAGTAATGAATAATAGATATTTTTATCTATGTTTATTAATGATTCAGATAGTGTTTTAGAGGCTTAAAATGAAAATAAATACAATCTTATGCATGGAATACACTAATATTCTTAAAAGATTGTTTTACTGCCTTTTGATGGAAAACCCTTTTTAAATATATCTTTTGACAATTTTATAAGCTATGTTTGTCAAAATAAACTTATTATTTATGATTGGGACATCAAAATTTACTTTGTGTGAATTTTTGGTATTTTTTCGATAAAGTTCATTTTTTAATGAATAGTGAAAAATCTTGTATTTTAATTCAAAACCTCTTTTTAATCTAATTTATTTATATGATTATATTATCTTTTGAATTGGTTTTTAAGAGAAATTAGAATATATTTTTACCATTTTATCCAATGGTGGTCATTGGAATCAATTTCACTTTGAAATTGGACTTAAACTGGTGTCAATCTTTTGATACTTATTGTTTCATAAAAACACGCTATTTGTCATGACACCGGGAATTAGTTATTAAATTAATTAATGAAACTTACATGTTTTTAATTTTGTAAAATAAACATCATTTTTGAATTCGGAATATCAAATATAGCTTAGGGTGAAGTTTTGGTATCTTTCTGAAAAACTTCAATTTTTGATGAATAGTGAAACCACTAAGTGGTAGTTAAAGAAACTGATTTTTCGTTTAAATGAAACTTTACCACTTCTGTGATTTGATTTTCAAAAATCCGACATACATGGTTGTCATTAATAATTAAAATGTGGTTCAATGAGATTAAAATAATTTTTTGGTGAATAGTAACTTTTAAGTTCTTAATCGCGATTAGTGGTAATTAGTGTAGTTCAAGGTAAAAATAATGTTTTAATAATATGAGATGAGCTTGACACATGTCCTACCCTCATTGGATGTGTCATGGACGACCAAGACAATCCATGGGTCAACTTGGGGACCCCATGGAGCCACTTTGGTTGGGAAATGACATAAATAACTTTTTATTTAATGTTAAAGTAAAAATGACACAAACAAGAGATGTTTTACTAAACCAATTTTTACATGGGGTTATAAAAGTCAGATGTTTTATTATAAATAGTCATTGGAAATCTAAAAATATTTCCTACATCATAGTATTTTTTTATATAATTTTTAGATTTAAATAAATTAAATTATTAATGACATCATGATGATGCAGCGATTACCTCATTAATAAAGGATTTAAATAAAATGAAATGATAATGTAAACTCTATGAACTACACATGTCCAAAACCTATTTTATGGGTGGATTTCAAACCCTTATCACCTTACCCTCTAATTATATCAATTTGGGACCTTTTGAATCCGAAACTCATTTTAAAATAAAGTAACATTTCTTTACTTTCCAAGAGTGCCCCTCCTCTCCTCTTATTAAAGGCCCCCACCTCTACCTCCTTATCCACACTCCCAAAGCCTTTGGCTCGGCCAAACCCTACCCATTGTGTCTCTCCACATCCCTATATTACTCCTTGAAGCCTCACTTTGTGCAGAAGTCTTCCCAAGGAAGCCTTTGAGCTCAAACCAAAGGGAGTTACCCGATTTTAAGGTAATGTCTTCACTTGAGTCATTTTGTTTTATTTTGCTTCTCCAACCCCCTAAACTCTTTTTATTCATTTCTTTTGTAACAACTCCAGTATCTTCAATATACTAGGATGCTTTTATAAGAAGTATTAGAGCTACACTTACACACACCTACATCTAATGGTTAAAGAACATACTGTTTCCGTGGATGGTGAATTTATGCCTCCTGAAACGATGATTGTTCAACATTATTTTAACACCTTCAAAGGTGGCCATTAAGATGTCACTATATTTATATATGATATATAATATGTTTATGTTTTCCTTAAGCTTATGTGTTTTTAATTTTGGGCATACCTTTATGGTTTCCATTATGGGTAAACGTGATATCTTCATTTAAGGAAGTGCGGACTACCCCCCCCCCCCCCAAAGTGATTTGATTCGTTAAATACCATATGTGGGACGTATAAAGGATGGAACTGTGATATTATATATGATATTATACTGTAATTATAATATACCTTTATATAATTATTATTCCATTCTATAAAATACAAAATAGAAATGAAAGTAGAGTTCATGTGTACGTACGGCTTACCGTCTCCATGAACAGTGCATTTCATTTCTTACCTCTAAATGATTATGTAATATTATAAATGCATGCATGTACTGGATATATATTACATATATGATATCTAAATCATTAATACCATTCTGGATATTATGGATACATGAACAACTTGTAATTATAAAGGCCTTATTTTTGACTCAAGTACCAATGATCGTTAAAACGGCCGTTATTAACTTAAATAATTACATAGTGTTCATGACATGGAAATAAGTGATATAAAAGGAATAATTAACTTGAAAAAGGTTCTTAAACAAATATAAATTATCTCAAGTTTATTATTCAAGAGATTAAAGAACGACCGAGTGAAGTCGGACCCAAGGTATGGGACTTCGTCTCAATCTCCTTTCATTGAGGCATATTTTGTTTTATACACAACCTTCTTTTATACGGTGTATAAACCCCTTTGACTTTTACATTTATCCAAAAGGAATCTTTTTTATACGTAGCATTTTTCTAAACGACAAAAGGGAATGTTTTTGTTGTACGTATGCGGCGACAACGACTTCTCCGCCGCCGTGACCATTATTTGAGTTTTGGATTCCTCTACAAGCCATACCTTTTTTTTTAAAGAAAAATAAATACCATGTTTTACTTTTATTTTATTTTGGTATTGAAAATGGTTTTCATAATGTTTTTATATCAATGTGTTGTATTGATATCTTGTGATTGAAAGGTGGAAATGTTGTGTTTCCTTTATGCATGTTTTATGTTATACGATTATGTTGAGGTTCTTGGGAATTATTATGAAGACGGGTGGTTCTGTGATAAACTAAGGGCGGGTGAGCCCGATATAGCTCTCCAATGCGTTGGGTAACGTGAAGGAGTGAAACGTTAAGGTTTCTCCGAAGAGATTTAGGGAATATAATGTGATGGGTATTCCAATCGTAACCAAGAGGGTTACTCCCTACGTAAGAAAGTTATGAATGCCTCAAGTTACCTTTATGTCTTATGATTTCTATGATTTATTCATGATTTGATGAGCTATGTTAAATTGATTATGTTTTATGGGTAAAGTATGATTTCATTCTTATGTGTATATGTACCCATGTTTCCTTTCCATATTTTTATATCCCTTACTTAGATTTTTATGCTCATCCCAAGTTTTTTGAAATGTTTTTCACAGGTCAAGGGAAAGGTACATGATATGATGATAGTGTCATGGAAGTGTCAAGAAAGAATCCATGTTTTATTTTAAATATGTTTACATTGATGGAAAAGAAGATTACTATCTTTATGTAACCACTTTGTTAATATGTGGAATGTAATGAAAGTTTTATGATCTAATTATCTAAAACTCTAAACCCGAAAAGATCCTCAATGTGTAATCTTGTAATAACTCAAGATTAAGTAAGGTTTAAGGTTGGGGCCTTATATTACCTGTGTATCAATAAATTATATATGAAAACCCACTAAAGTTTCCAAGTAGGGGTGAGTATAACAACAATATTATTTCCCCAAATACTTTCCAACACACTCCACTAGGATAAGAATTATTATCACATTTAATAAAATAGTTTAAATAAAACAATTTAATCATTTTATATCAAAGCTAAAAATAGTTCCATGGAAAACAATAAATTAAGTTTTTAAAACATTTATCATAATTGGACATACTCATTTATGTGTTTCCAAACACACCCACACAAACACATATATTCATTCCAAGTGAAGAATACATGATCATGAGAGGTCTCTCATAAATCCACCAAGTTATCACAAGGTGACCGATATCCAAGTTCTATAATGGCACATTCCCCATCCTCATGGTCATATTTACAAATAAACACACACCAACCATGTATTTCAAATTCTATTTCAAATAAAACCAATTCATCTTTAAAATATTTCATTAAATCACTTGTGTTCACCAAAACCATTACATAATTTTAAATCCATGATTTCAAAATTATAAACAAAGGGGTTTTACAAAATCTCTTCCAATTCCCAAAATTTCCAAATCCATAACCAAATGAAATTCCCATCAAGAATTACAAAATAATTTAAAAAATATATAAAAAAATAATTTAACCAAAACTAACCCTCCAAGTTCTAATTCAATTGGAGAAGAGATAGAAGACACCTACCTCTCAATAGATGTCAAAAATGAAAAATAACACTTAGATGTTCTAGATCCGATCTCATTACACCTTCCCTTCACTAAATCCAACAAAATACTATCAAAATTCACATAATAGAACATATATATATCTATAATTGATTAGATATATCATTTCATGATATGGGAGAAGAGTAGATATAAGAGGAATGTTGAAAAATGGAAACTTATTGAAGAATTTGGATCTACAACATGCTTTCATTTGAGAGAATTTTTCTCTAGATCGAAATTAATAACCAAAGGAGCCTTAAGAATAAGAGGAATTAAAGATTATGGAATATTAGGTTACTATTTTGTGTCATGGGTCTTAATTCAGATTAAAACCCAAATTTTAAAGGTATTAAATTCATGAATAATAGTTAGGTTTCATGGTTTTTCAAATAGTGCATTGATAATACATGTGCTACTAGAGAAGCCAAGGAGCTTCACAATTTGGGATGTATAGTTTAGAAATTTTTATACCAACCATGTAGTGTTATTATTTTAATCCCACACCCTATATGGTTTTATTTCATGGTTAAACAAACCATGCACTAACCATGTACACATCCAGTGAACACCAAAAAAGTTTTTGTGGTTTTCTAGAGGTGGTTTTTGGTTTCTACTAACCATTAAAATATTTTAAACCACCGAAAAAACTCCCAAAACACACCAAAACCTTCCATAAACTCTTTTAACTTAACCCAAGCATAGTACAAGATCAAAAAACATAAAAAATGTCATGTATCGAAAACTATGGGTGTTAAATTTATTGTCAATCATATTTGATCAGAGTGATCAATCATGAAAAATTATGCATAGTATGTCTAAACCTTTACACATTGTTTTAAATATATGAAACCAAAGGTTTAACCTTGGTTATTTAGGGATATAATCTATTCAAACACTTTATAATGTTTTGAAAATGAAATTTTAGTTAACCCAAGAATATCCCCAATGAGTTTCAAACCAAGTGCACATTAAGGGCACAATCACCATGCATCATAATGATAGATGATATATACTCGACTAAGTATTTTCAAGGTTGTAACCAATAGATACATATATTCCAAAACCACTTCCACTTTTAGAATCTAGATATGGATTTATTTGTATGAAATCTGCATATTTTTTCCTTACCAAAACTTTAGGATGTCATCCAATATATAGACTTATCCCTAAGGTTCTTACTAAATATTTCTTATCCTAGTTTACAAAGGTTCACTAAAGCATTCTCTGATACCAAATATAATGATCTATAATTATCACTAGTGTTCTATAATTGATTCCTATCAAAGAACTTCATGGGTGGAAACACCTCCTAGGTGGGACCCTTACCATCAACCATAGTGGCGGCACCTTCATTGGGAATCCCTTAGATGGAGAGCCATGCCTAACCCAACTTTCACATGTGATAGTTCCTATGGATCAGATCACCTAATTTACTATGATATCAATAACAAAAATTTATAGTTTTTATAAATATATATTACATATTTTTATATGAATATTCATTACATAACATAAAGATCCAATATAGAATTGTATAGTTCTAGTATCTTTTGAAACATTGTTATATAGAAAACTATTTCATAATAGAACTAAATTATCTCCCAATAAGTTCTTCATAATTATAACCCTTCTTTGACATATCATAAATATAACCTTCTTCATAAATTTGGGTAAGGAAACATAAGAAATTGTTATCATGGATGCTCAGTAAGGGTAAACAAGGGAGATATAAACATAACATCATCATAAGGGTATCAAAACATGATAATAACATTTGAAAACCATAACTTACATATTATATATCATAAAATTGATTCATGTTAAAATTATTAGTATTTTATAATATATGAATCATCAAGGAATCAATGAACATAATTCATGAGAGAGAAAACTTTAGAATAAAACATAGAACTGTAGAATATACATAAGCATAGAAAATCATTTCCTTGGTAGTGAAGGATTTTTTAAAAGACTAAAATAGTGGAATGTATTTACTCCCCAAACTTTCAAAGTAGTCAAAGATCACTCTCAGGTCTATCCTATTTGAATAAGTACCTTATAAAACTAGGTCCACTACCCACTCTAGTCCTATTTATCTCATGAGATATCAATCTTTACCCAATGAATTGGAGGGTTATATAATTATGATCCCACCCATCGCATAATTAAAATCATACAGTTATGTTCCATAAGATCACAAAATAATCATCATATAATAACCCATGAAAAATAAATGGGTTTTATAAACATTTCATTATGGCATAACCTCTAGAAAATAAAAGAGTTTCATAAATATTTCATTAATTCATCATAGAATAACCTCTGGAAAGAAATGGGTTTCATATACATATTTTAATCATAAAAAAATTGTGTATATAAAGTATAACATTTGTATAGTTAGATCATATCCCCATTAAATAATATGCAACATCTTAGGTTATTTTTTTTATTGAAGAGAAATGACATAAATAGATCATTAAATCATTATTTTGGAAAATATCCTTTCTCTTTTGAAATAACTTATTTTAAATAAAAAAATTTCCCTAATAATAAAGAAATAATTATCTTTTAAAATTATATTGGAAACAAATGAAATAAGATTCAATGAATTTATTAGTCATGGCTACGTGAAATTCTATTCATGTCACGTACATTAAAAAAATATTTCTTTCACATTTTTCTTAAAAAGTAAAAAGTAAAATGAAAATAAGATTAATTTTGAATCATTTTTTAAAAATAAAAACATGGGTAAAAAAATTTAAATAATAATTTATAAATATTAAAAACATTCTGGGAAAAAATTTTATAAAACATGAATATGGAAGAAAAACTATTTCGGACCAAAGAGAAAAATAAAGTCAATTTTCTTTAAAAAAAAATTGGACCCTTGAGTACATAAACAAAGGAAAATGAAAGGAAAAAATTAGTTTCTAGAAATAACTAGAAGAGAATAAAATTTAAGAGTTTATATAGAGATATATCATATTATTTCATTATCATAAGAATAATTATAATCAATCCTACTAAAAAACGATTATATCATAAAACCCTTACAACTTTGGTATCTTTTGAATCATAATCCCCATGAAAGAAAAAACATTATATCGATACCTACATACCATAATTTTCATTATAATAATAATAAAATAAATTCATATTTAGTATATACACCACAAAAAAAAGAAACAAGTGGTGAATATGACATGTGTCCCATGGAAATAAAACTGATACAAAAAATCCCTTACCTTAAATATCGATTGTCTATGTATATATTAGGACCAAATATATAAAAAAATATAGGTTTATTAAACACTTATTATTGAACAATACTCATATATATAATATTATATATGATTTACTTATAGAATTTTACTACCTATTTCTTAACAATTATTTATCAAAATCATTTCTCTCAGTGATAACTGCTTCTTTTTCCATGTATGTTCTGGTTTGGTATTTTTAGTAATTGTAATTTTATTATGGTTCCATAATTTATATAATTTTAAAAATGATATAAATATAAAATAAATTCCTTGTATATATATATATATATATTCTTTCATAAAATTATATATAGACAAATGAATTACACTATTCATAGAGATGATAGGTCATACATACCCATAAACTTTTTTTCAATTTTTTGACATATGGAATGAAAGAAATGTACATAATAATTTACATTTAAATAAACATTATTATATCATAGATATCATGTATAATTTCATTAAATATATCTTTATTACCATACATGTAATAATAAAATGAAAACCAATCACATTGTTTCATGGTGGTGGTAGTCCACACATAGGCACGAGAGAAATCATCATTTTACAAGAGAGGTGGTGATCGAAAATGAAATGCATAGGTTCATGAGGAGATAGTCCATCGTACACAAGACGAGGGTTTTATTTCTCATTTTATAAACTAGGAGATGGATATATTTTATGTAATTAAAATAATAAAATATAATTATATGTGAAATTATATTTTTATTATTTAATAATATTTTAATCATATTTTAAATCGTTTTAAAAATAAATAAAACAAAAACACTTGATTAAGAATGATTTCTATCTTTTAGACAACTTATCCAGGTTTTCTTAAAAATCCTTATTATGTGAGTAATATAATAAAAACGTCTTATAGGAACTATTAATGGAATTAAGAAAGGTATTTCAGTAATTATTTTTCAAACCAAAATCATTTTTAACTGTGAAGAAAATTAGAGCAGAGGTCCCCTTTTATAATTGAGAGATAGTGGATTTTTTGTAAATACCCAAAACTATTCTATAATGGGAATTAGCTCTAAATAAAAGTGCCTCAAAATTTGATAAATAATAAATCGTATGTAAGATAATATCAATAAATACATACATAACTAAAAAATTCATATGTTCTAAACATGTAATTCCATAAACCTCTAAGGTTACTTACTTATAACAATTTATTTTTCACTACGGTAACTAGTTTCTTTACTCTGGTAATTTATCCTTGAAGACTAAAAATAAAATGAGAATTATTAAATAATTTATACCCAATTATTATGAATATGAAAACAAATTTATAAAATAAATATTATTTGTGTGTGGAAAATTAATTATAATACAAATGCATATAACTCGTAAAACCCTAATTTACCCTTAACTGTGATAATTAATTTTTACTGCTTTTACTATTTATGATGCCCATAAATTAATTTGAACTTATTAACTAATATTAACTATATTTATTTTGAGAATGGAATCCATTTTATGAAATTCAATACACATAAGTGTAATAATTTAATTTAAATTAAACCCCCAATCGTGATGAAAAATCAGTTTTCTAAAGAAAGAGTTTTCTTAAGTATAAAAAGTTTTTATATAAATATTCAACATTAAATTAATTCCAGTGACCTATGTTGGATTAATAATAATAAAATTGAATTAATTTTACTTTTAAACTTATCTAAAAAATGGTAATTTTAAAATGCTTTAAAATAAAATCCAATTTTTAATAAAAAACAGTATTTTCACTATTAATCAAAAAAATAATCTTTTCAGAAGATTCTAAAAAAATCAGTCTAGGGTAATTTTATAATTTAAATTTAAAAAATTAAGTTAATTTTTTCAAATAAATTTTATAAAATTTTGAAAATTTAATTTTAAAATAAGTGAACAAAACATGATGAATTTTTTTTTAGAAAAATATAGTTTTTAAGCATAAAACTTGATTTATTCTTATCTCATGCCTATAAAAAATATTATAAGAATGATAAAAAATTATAATGACTATATAATATATAAATTTCATTCAATTCATTCAATTATTCTAATTAATTAAATGTTTTATGATTAAAACACATTGTGCGCATAAAAATAGTTTTTCAATGAAGCGGCCCCTACCCTAGTAACCTAGAGTCGGCTTCTACTTTATTGAATTAGAATAGATACAAATGGATGAGTCCTAATGGAAAAAATAAGTTTATAATTTTTTGAGAACTAAATACATACTTGGTACCCATTTTATATTGGTAATATAAAACAAAACATAATACATAACAACAAAAAAATGAACTGCATCCATGAAAACTCATTCAATTATTTCTTCTTTATGTCCTGGGGAAAGGAAACAAAATAAGGGTGAGCTAAAATTATCATTAAGTTTTAATTATAGTGTAATATATCATGAATCAATAAATAATAATCAATATTTAATGTTAAATAACTAAACATGAATCCCATTGGAATAACTTTATTGTACGAATAGATAAGGCATAATTAATATGGAAAGGTAAATAACTAAAAACACATGATATTTAATAAATAAAATGTGAATTAAATTCATCCAAAGATAATATAATTGTAAAAAAATCATGTATAATAATAGATTAATTATTAAGGAGTGAAATACGTAATTATTGTTCATCATTTCTTAGGCACATGATACCTCTATCGTCATGAACTTTCACATGATGGTTTGAACTACATGTAGAAACCAGTTTAATTTGGCCAACTTGATTTGTCTCATGAGATCTAATAATGCATCGAGTGTATATATAATACAGGGAACCACCCATAACTATAGGTCCAAATCATTCCTCATATATCTAAGAATGTATTTAATTTATGAATCAATATGTCTTATAATCAAATATCTATGTTGAGTAAATGATATAGATTTATCAATATTTCCCTAGTTAATCAGGTAACTTTCAAACTAAACACCATATTTAAAAATGGTGTGTGGATGGGGAAATAATAATATACATCACACAAGAATATTTATATTTAATAAAAATTTAATATCCAATGGAAAATGATCACAAGGAAGTTATTTTTTTAGATAAATTTAACAATCACAAAAGAAAGTGAGATTGTTTAATAACATTAACCACTTGGAAATTTTCAATTCAGATACCCTTGGATGAGAAAATTAAAATTAAAACTTAAAATATCGTGAATTTTGAATGAATCATGATATTACATGTCAAAAGGTGAGTATATACACCACATAAATGTGAACTGGTGTGTAATAACAAATAAGTCTCGATGGAATGTAAATTGAGACGAAATCCATTACTTCACGCTTCCTTTTGTTTAAATGTGATTTAACCTCTTATTTCATGGTTATAAACATGTTATTAACTTACACCAAAACAAATTAATATTTATAATATCATATATGATCTTTTTATAACATCTTATCATCCATTCATTAATAATATTTCTTTATTTTCATTATTTTGGGGGTTAATTGCCTTGTTTTATCATTCATTATTTTTCATGAAAGTTTGGGTTATTTTTCAAATTATATAGTAACATAATATCAAAAAATAATAATCATTACATAATTTTCATATTTATATGTCAATTATTCTTTTAAAACCAATAAAAAAATATGGTTATCAAAAATAAAATATGTTACAATCATGGAGATGGTAGGTCATACGTACGCATGAGTAACGTTTAAATTTTTTAATGATAAGTATGGAATATATGTAAGTAATATTTTATATTTAAAAAATAATAATGATATTATAAATACCATGTTATATAATTATACATATTTTACATGTCATGTGGTTATTAAAATCTAGTCACATTGTTTTGTGAAGGCGGTAGTCCACACGTATATGAATGATGTTATCATCTTTAGGTGAGTGAAAAGGTAATAAAGTAAATGATATGTTATCATTAGAGAAATATTAATATATCATAAATATAATAATAATTTCATTTATATCACATATAATAATTAAAATTATCCTTATCATCTTTAATGTTACGCATTAGTAAAAAATGAAACACATTACTTCATGAGGTGGTAGTCCATCGTACACACGAGCAATGTTATTGTATCCACTATGTGAGGGATATTAAAACGGTAAATATAGTAAAATAACTATAGAGGAATAATTATTTTATAAATATCATACATACACTTTATATACCTAATCATACCCAACTGTGATATGTGGTAATTGAAAAATGAATGACAACAGTTTGTGTGGCGATAGTTCGCCGTCCACACAAAGGATGATTTCATAACCCATTTGATGTAAGTGGAGATGGTTGTAGGAAATTAAACTTTTATAAAAACATAAAAATATATTTAATATACATATTTTATTATATAATCATATTTTAATAGTAATTGAATTAGTTGGATAAATAAATAAAATAAAAACACTTGTTGAAGAACCTTACCTCTTCTTCGGGTATCCTCCTTCAGTTTACACTAAAGCCTTCTGAAGTTGGATTTATAGCCAATATAGGGATTCTAGTATGATGGGAGGTAAATTTTTAATTGTTTTTTATAGTTATTTGATGAAGCATATAGGTTTTAATATGTAAATAAGATAGGATAGGGGTGGCATTTTATAAGTGAGGTGAGTGGCACATTTTAATTTTTTTGAAAAGATTCAATCATACCCATGTTTTTATCATGCCAAAAACATAAAAAATTACAAATTATAGAAAATATAACATATTAATTAAAAATATTTCCATAAAATGGGTGTTTTAGAAGATTTTGGGTCATTTTTATTCCTTATTATTTTCGTTTAAAGCCTGGTAAATTAGTTTTTACCTTAATTACGGTAATTAATTATTACTATTTTCACTATCGATTTTGATAAATAATTAAGTTGACCTTTTTAAAACATATAAATTATTTTGATTCCAAATCTTGAATAAATTTTTTCAAATTCAAATAATATAATTTTTAAATTTTAATTTAAAATTAATCCTAAAGACACGATGAGAAAGAGGGCTTCTAAAGAAAAAATATTCAAAAATTTACAAAGTTTTTACAAAAAAAAACAGTATAAAAATGGATAAAATTACCTAAATTGGATTAATTGATATAAAATTTAACTAATTTTACTCTAAAACCAATAAAAATTATAATTTTACTCTATAAATTATTTAAATTTAATGTTAATTTTCAATTAAAATTCATTATTCATCATTATTCATAAAAAATAAAACTTTCCAGAAAAATTCCAAAAATTTACTAAAAGATGATTTTGTTATGACTATTTAAAATGTGAATTTTATTTTTTAAAATAAATTTTCTAAAAGTGTTAAGATTTAATTTTCAATTGTGTGTGAAAAGATTGAATAAACCGTGTTTTGTTTAAACCTAGAGTTGCACTTATCATAAACTATTAAATTTATTTTCAGAGAAATATATTGTAAGGTAATAGTGTGTTACATAATACCCTCCTACAAAAATTTCATCCTTGAAATTTCATGGATATTACCTTCTAAATATATGAGGGTATTTCTTCTTCATAATATCCTCTATTTCCCACATTTCTTCCTCCATTTTCTGATTACTCCAAAGTACCATTACCAGACATGTTGTCATATTCCTCAATACAATATCTCTAGTATCAAGGATCCAGATGGTTTCTTCATAATAAGATAAATTGGGTTCTAATTATATTTTATCATAGGAAAGAAAAAGGAATTGTGTCTTGCATGTAATTCCTTAACATTTATATATGGATCACATCAAGTGCTTTTGAGAGATTTAGCATCATTTTGAGATAAAAAAATTAAATGATTTCAAGAATTTAAAAATATACTTAATTTTTAGTTTACATTTTTTTACTAAACCTTATAACATTATTTAATGGATATACTTTCAATAATACTTGATCTTCCACATGGAATTCCAAATCCTTCCTATGATTATTGACACAACTCTTTTTCGAACATTGATATGCTTTAATGTGAGCCTAAATAGCCTTTAACTCTTTTATTGTATATTTAATAAGTTCTAGGTCTATGGGTTTCCTTTCACTAGATTCATCCCAAAAAGTATCATTATGTCATCTCTTTACAAATAATGCCTCATACGGTGCCATTTTAATACTTTAATGGAAACTATTGTTACAGGAAAACACTACAAAAGGTAAATAATTTTTGTAAATTCCATGTAATTCAAGTGAGCATGACCTCAATATGTCTTCCATTTTTTTAATTTTCTTTTTATACTTTCCCAAAGTTTGAGGGTTATAATCAATGCTCAATTTATGTTTAGTATCAATATCCTTCTAAATAATCTTCAAAAATTTGATGTAAAACAGGGATCACGATCTGACAAAATTGATAGTGGTGTTCCATGAAGTCTTACAACATCATTAACATATATCTTTATGAGCCTCTCAAGAGGTAAATCTTATTTTATAGTGAGTAAATGTATATATTTTATTAGTAAATCAATGATAACCCATATTGCATAATTCTTTTTAAGAGTCTTGGGTAGTCCTGCAGCACATTCAACAGTAATGTCATCTCATTTCCTCACAAGAATAAGAATTGGTTTCATGACTGCTCTAGGATGTTGTCTCGCAGCTTTAACTTGTTGAAAAACCAAACATCTAGACATATAATTAGAAATTTTACACTTCATGTTATCCCAGTAAAATGTTCCCTTAAATCCCAACACATCTTTATTCTAAAAGAGTGTATAAATAAATTCAAGCTATCAGTATCATCCAACAATTCCCTTTTTACTCAGTTATAGATGGAACACATAATATCTATCCAAATATCATAACACCATATTCACAAATGAAGTCTGTTAATTTTCCATCATTCACAACTTTAATTTTCTTCTAAAATTTCTCATCATCATATTGGGAAAATTTTATCTTTTTTAATAAATATAGTTTTCAAATCATTTGAAAAATGGGTGATGAATCCCCTTCTTTAATGATTCCCATATCCATATTTACCAGATTCATGAACATATCGTCTCTCTCAATCTTCCCTAGGTTAAAACACCTTAATATTTCCTACTCTATGAATTTACAACATTATTTTATTTCCCCTGATGGTAGTGTACTGAGTAATCATAATGCTTGAGTAGCTTGAGCCATTACATATTTCTTATGTTGAACACTTTCTATGAAAAGATTTATTTTAATATTTCATTATCCATGTATATTTCACATCTTTCACTATAGAGATAATGTCTCCATATCTTCAAATAAATTATTACAGATTCCAACTCAAGAACATGGTTTGGATAGTTATATTCATTTGTGTTCAATTTCCTTGATTCATATGAAATAACTTTATCATCATTCAATAAGACACAACAAAGTACCTTCTTTTGATGCATAATTATATATCACAAACCCATCACTTCCATATGGTAGAGTCAAAATAGTATCATTGACCAATATTCTCTTTAGTTCATAAAAACATCCCTTTCATTCCTTTCTTTAAACAAACCTAACTCATTTACATGTAATCTTAGCTAATGGGTTATCTAATTCAGAAAAAGTTTGAATAAATCTCTGATATTAAACTGTCAAACCAATAAAACTATGTGACTCATTTATATTTGTTTTCATATTACATTCTTTGACTACCTTCATATTTATAAGATCAAATGATATTCCATCCCTGGATACAATATGTATAACAAAAGAAACTTCTTGAATCCCGAAATCACACTTACTAAATTTCCCATATAACTATTCACTTATAAGAGTCTCAAGAATAATCTGAAAGTGATTCTCATGGTCCCCATGGATTTTAGAATAAACTAAAATATCATCACTGAATACCACTACAAAGCAATCAAGATATTACTTGAATACTTTTTTATTAGATCTATAAAAAAATTTCATTATTCAATCCAAATGGAATTACTAAAAACTCATAATATCTATACCTTGTTTGAAAAGTTGTCTTTGAAATGTATCCCATATTTACTCGCAATTGATGATACCTAAAAATAATGTAATTCTTTGAAAAATATTGGGCTCCATGAAATTGATCAAACAAGTCATAAATATACAGAAGATGATACATTTTCTTTATTATAATATAATTTACTTCTATATAATCAATGCATATCCTCATGGATCCATATTAGTTCTTAATGAAGAGAACAGGGTCTCCCCAAAGTGAAACACTAAGTAAAATAAATAATTTATCACCCAAATCCTATAATTGTTTCTTCAAATACACTATTTCCACAATAGTCATTCTATATGGATTTTTTGATGTGGTTCTTGAATGAGGGATTAAATCAAAAGAAAATAAACTTTACACTTTAGGGGAATTCTTGGTAATTACTCATGAAATATATCAATGTATTATTGTACAATAGGTGCATCCTCAATGTAAATATCACATTTTCCATCCCTATTTTGTCTCTTTTATTCTTCCCTAAGAATATCATTTAATAGAGACATTGTGGATGGATATATATATTATTTATATGATTAATTCGCAACTATAAAGATAATGAATTCTAAAACTTCCTCACAAATCATATTTTTCTTCTTATTGTAATAAATGTTTGCATCATATTTTGAAACCCAGTCTATACCAAGGATAATATCAATTTCAACCATATGTATGATAATAAGTTCATCAAATAGATCATTTTTATGTATCATAATAGGGACAACCTAACAAATCCTTGTTCTAATGATACCTTCCTTAAAATTTTTGACTAACAACACCCTTCTTAAATTAAATGAGAAATATCAAATTTTATTGAAAAACTAGGTAGATATAAAAGAGTCTAAGGATCCAAAATAAAAAAGTATTATCTAAATTTGAATATATGATTAATGTACCTACCACCACCTCATTTTACACTTCCACCTTAGATATAGTGAATAAAAAATATTGGCCTTCTCCCCTCAGACTCTTCTTTGGTGGATTACTTTGATGCTTAGGAAATTGGTATGAAAAATTCCCCATTTATTTACAACTGAATCATTTAACCTCATTTATTTTTTATCTTCCCCTTTCATTAATTAGATATATACCCCTTATCATTGTTCTTGTAAAAAACACACATGGCCTTCATACATTTCTGAGGGTGATTCTTTCCACAGTCTCACATGATGAACATTGCTTCATTTTTTCTTCATCTTTGATGAATTACCTTTTTCATAGTGTTTTTATAAAATATTGTTATCTTGATTCCCCTTTAATATATTGGATATATAAAAGTAATCCTTTATTTTTAGATCACATAAAACTATTTAATCATATGAAAAAAAATTGTGAGACCATCTCCCTTTAGATACTTGGGATAATCCCATTAAAGAAATAGTCAATTTAGTACTTCGTGTTGTGAATAAAATCATAGCTTACCTAGATAAATTTATAAAGGTAGATTCAAACTCTAAAATACATTCTTCTTCAATTTTATACAATATAAGGAACTTTTTATTCATCTCAATTTCTTCCTCATGCGGGAAATAACTATCAAATAATTTCTCCTCAAAATCTTTCCAATCCATGAGTTTTATTTCATCTTCCTCCCTAGTATTCTATATCAATGACCACCATTGATCAGAATCACCTTTTTGAAAGTGAACTATATGTGTAACATTTTCCTTTTCACTGCATCACAATTCCATAAATATATTCTCTAGAGTCTTAATCCACCGCTTAGCTACCATTGAATTAGTAGTCCCACAAAATGATGGGGGATTCTATCTCATAAAGTGATCCAACATAGAAGGATATCTCTATGGAATAGGTTGATCCATCCGAGAAAGGTTATTTTTTATAACATGATTAAACTGCACTAATATAGCCATAATTTCCTCCATTTCAATACCAACTGTATTGTCTTCTTTATAAGGGAAATCTTTACATTGGCCTTGAGTGTTGATACCCTTCTTACTTCCAGGCACCATTTCTAAATAATGGAATATAATGGAGTATCTCATAAAATTATGATTTTAAAATAATAATTTATAATTAAAAATATGGTGTAACACTTTTCATAAATTTAAATTTTATTCATTGTTAATCTCATTAAAAAAACGTTGGTTTTCTGGATATGTCTTAATTTTGAAATCCTTCATAATGATTTCTAAAGAAAATGTAATTATCCTAAAAATTTCCCTTAGGATTGTCAAACCAAGTGCATATTAAGGCCCATTTTTTCAACAGGTGATGATCAAGTTTATCCCAATGTACCCTTTTTAGATGTGTTACCCTTAGATATATCGGTTCTAGAATTATGACCACCTGTATTATCCTGACAGTGATATATTTCTAGGAAAGACCACATAATATCTACTTTACCAAAATATTAGGATGTTAATATATACTTATAGAAAAATTATATCATGGGTTTATGTTCCATAATCTATGTTTTCCTAAATCTAGTTCCTAAGGTTTCTACTATACATTCTCTGATACCCATAATAACGAACCTAACCCCAGTAACCCAGAGACGATACCTTCTTTATTATATTTACATAGATACAGTGGGTCGAATACCGAAGGACCGATCAGTTTAGAAGTTTTTGAGAAATAGATACATACATGACACCCACTTTAAATTAGGAATAAAAAATAAAATTGAATACATAACAATATAAAATGAACTCTCTCCTTGGAAAATCATTCCAATATTTCTTCTTCATATCCTGGGGAAAGTAAAAATAATAAGGGTGATATAGAATTCTTAGTAAGGGTTAACTACAGAGGAATATATCATAAAACATTAAAAAATAATCAATATGGAAAGGTAAATAACTTAATGTTCATTCTATTTAAATAACTTCACTGCACGAATATATAAATCATAACCAATATAGCAAGGTAAATAACTGAAAACACATTCCATTTAATCAATAAACTAAGAATAAAATGAATCCAAAATTAATATCATTGTGAAAATATCATCAATAATAATAATTGAATTAATAATGAGTAAAATACTAAATTATTGGATGTCAAATATTAGGAACATGATACTTATACCATGAAGATCATTCACAATATAATTTAAAATATAAGTCAAAACTCATTTAATTTGTCTAACTTGATTTGTCTCAGGATACCTACTGATGCATAAAGTGGATATATAATTTCATTCCACATTATTCACTAAAGTTCCAAATCATTCCTCATATATCTAAAAATCTATTTAATTCATGAATCAATATTCCTTATCGTCAAATGTCTATATTGAGTAACGGGTACATATTTATCAATATTTACTTAGTTAATCAAATAAATTTCAAAGTAAACACCATATGTAAAAATGGTATAAATTTTATGAAATAATAATATTTTTTATTCAAAAATATGGATATTTAATAAGAAATTTAATATTAAATAAAAATGATCACATTAAAGTTATTGTTTCAAGAAAAAGTTAACAATCCCAAAAGTAAGTGGGAATGTTCAATAACTTTTACCACTTGGTAATTTTAAAGTAAAATCATCTTGGATGAAATAATTCAAATTAAAACTTAAAATACCATAAATTATGAATGAATCATGATATTAAATGTAAAATGGGAATTATATACACCACATAAAATTGAATTGGTTCATAATAAAAAATAAGTCTCAATAGAATTAAAATTGAGACGAAATCCTTCATATCATGATTCATTTCGGTTTAATGTAATTTAACCTCCTATATAATGGTTTTAGACATGTTATTAACTTAAAAAATAAACATATTATTATTTTTAATATCATATATTATCCTTTATAATATATTATGACGTTTTTATTAATTATCTTTTATTATTTTGATTGTTTCGGGTGTTAATTGATTTGTTTTCCCATTTGTTTTTTTCATGAAAGTCATAATTATTGTTCATATTATACAGTTACATAATCTATATAAAAATAATAATGAAATAATTATCATATTTATACATAAATTATACTTTTAAAACTAATCGTGAAAGATGGTTATGAAAAATGAAGTTTGTTACAATCATTGAGACGGTAGGTTATATGTACACATGAGTAACATTTCCTTCTTTCAATGATCATTATGGAAAGGGGGAAAGTAAAATTTTATCTTTGAAAAATTATAATAATATTATAAATATCATATAATATACTTATATATATCATCCATGTGGTGTGGTGATGAAAAGAGACTCATGTTGCATTGTGAAGGGAGTAGTCCACACGTACACGAACTATATTATCATCTTTAAGTGAGTGAAAAGGTAAGAAATAAAATGATATATTATCATTAAAAAATTATTAATATGTCATTAATATCAAAATAATTTCATTTATATCATATGTAATCACTTAAATTATCCTTATCACCTTCCATCTTATGCGTTGGTGAAAAAGGAATCACATTACTTTGTGAGGCGGTAGTTTATCACACACACGAGAGATATTATCGAATCCCCTAAGAAATGGGAAGTAAAAAATTTATATATTATATAACAAATCAAAAGGTTTAATTATTTTTTTAATATCGTATAGATACTTTATATCCATCATCCTACCCAATTGGGGGGTGGTAATGGAAAAACGAATGACATCGATTCACGAGGCGGTAGTCCGTCGTACAAATGAATGATTATTTTGTAACCCATTTTATGGAAGTGGATACTATTTTAGGGAATGGAATTATTATAAAAAAACCAATATATTTAATATAATTATTTTATTATATCATAATTTTTTGACAAGAACTAAAGGAGTTGTAGAAAGAAATAAAATAAAAATTCTCATTGAAGAACGTTGTCTCTTGTTCAAGTATCCTCTTGAGGTTTGTACTAAAGTATTACTAAGTAGTATTTATAAAAATGGCGTTTTTAATGAGAAAATTTTCAAAAGTTTACAATGTTTTTTATCAAAATTTAATATAAAAATAATTTATATAACCTAAATTGGATTAATTTATATAAAATTTTACAAATTTTAATTTAAAACTAATTAAAATTATAATTTAACGTTACAAATTATTTAAATTAAAATGATTTTTTGAATTAAAACTCACTATATTTCATTATTCGTAAAAAATGAATCTTTTCAAAAAAAATACCAAAAATTTACTATAAGATAATTTTTATATTATTATTTAAAAAATGATGTGTATTTTTTTAAAATAAATTTTCTAAAAGTGTTAAAAATTAATTTAAAATTATGTTCGCAAAGAGTGACTAAACTATGTCTTGGTTAAACCTAGTATTGTGTCTATCATAATCTAATAAATTTATTCTAAGAGGAATATATTTTAAAGTCTTGGGGTGTTACATTCAAAAAAGCATTTCTTTAACTTTCAAGTTATTCTTATTTTTATTTTCATTTATAACCAATTTATAACAAATAAACTTGTTTTATACATGATTAAACCACATAGTTTTAATAATTTATTTAGTCATATTCATAACAGCCAATTTAATGGCTTGGTTATAACAATCACACTAAATAATAACATTTTAACACTATATCACCATTTTTTTAAACTTAGTGTTGTGTGTAACACAGTCAATATAATAAATTAAATTTCTTTGAAAAATATATATATTTCATAAAATCATAGAGGTTACATAAAAAGCATCTCTTTAAAGGATATATATAAATATATATAGTTGGGGATCCTGAAAGTGGTAAGTTTACATCAAGATTTGTTATATACTATACTAATGTGGAAGTTCGTAATAAATATCTAGGATCCACTAACTTATAGTGGTGGATTAAGGTTCAAATAAAAAATCCTTTAATAAAGAAATCATAATTAAAATTTGATAAGGAAGATCCAGATAGTCACACTTCAAATAAAAAAGTCATAAAAGAAAATGGGCACAAGATTTTAACATGATTCACCCCATGTTGGACCTATGTTCATGGTGAGAACACCACATATTAGATTATTTGTTATATAAAAAATTATATATATTACAAAATGAAACCAAGGAATAAAGGACTATATAAATTATTGGTAGAAGCATACCCAACTAAACTAGGTAGATATGATAATACATGTTATATAGAGTTTAAAACTTTTCTTCCGGGATGAACTCACTCTAATCACCCAAAGAAATAAAGGATACACCAAAATAGAAAAAAAAATAACTAGATTATAACTCTGCTTTGTGAGAGGTGATCAACATGATCCATGAATCAAACGTGTCTCCTCTAATCTCCACCAGAGTACTAATCAATGATGATGAAGTGAGGATTAGTGCATTGAAATCAAAATGTATAGTTTTTGGGCCTCATATCAAGGTTCTCCTCTGACCCTCCCTCACAAATTTCACTCTTGATGAACTATGATTTTTCATATAATGGATTGGATTTTAATTCCCCCAGCAACCCCAAACGGTCAAGGAAATTATTATTGGAAGATGTGTGTTAGGTAGAAAAGGTGTGATTAAGGATGCATGCATGGTTTAGATTGAATAGAAAATTTGATAATTCCAATCGCATAATAGCTCATCCAACACATGACCATTTATGATATTCCATAAAGTAATAATTGTGGATCTATACAAGGTACAACATAATAATAAAACCCTAAGTCAAAATATTCCAAAGAGAATAACACTACATACGAATAACCATGTATTAAGAGTTAATATTGTAGTGGCATACATAAGGTAAAATAATACATATATAATATTCAAGAAAAGACATGCATAAGGGTAATCCACACATAAGGGTAATCAAGAAAATCCATATTTAATTTTTAGAAAAAGAACATTGTCTTTGAAGACACACGGTAGTATACTTAAAGGTAATAAAAACATATAGAAACATAAGGGTAAAGTAAACCATACATAAGGCTGCAAATACAAGTGTGTCAGATTCAACATGTCTCAAACATATAAGTAAATAATATATATGTAAGGGTGAGAAAAACCAAGGTACCAAAATCCATGTGTAAAGTTAAATAATATGTAAAATTAAGGCAATTCATATAATTCATAAGAGCAGTAATATATAAGAGTAAACAATTTCATTTAAAACACAGTAGTAGGATTATATATCACAAATCTCCACCATTAAAATAAAATGATTCTGCATGATGGTGTTCTCACAACCTATGTTATTATACAAGGACAATATTCATTATCTTTAAACAATGCCTAAACTTCAATAATAAAAATTTCATAGTCAAACTGTTGTTCTAGTTATTGAAAGAGTTTATCTTATGGACACACACCATCCTAGTATCAAAAACTTCCAATTTAAAGTGAAACCTAATGTCTATATACATCGACCTAGCATGTAAAATATGATTTTAAGATAAATGTATGTTAAAATGACTATCAAAATACAAATCAATATTATCAAAACATAGTGATAGTTAATTTATCAAATATTTTAACCAAATAGACTCTTTAGTTTATTCAATTAAAAAAATTTATTCTACCTTAGTGGTGGAAAAGGAAATAACTGGTGGTAAATTTCATATATTTGAGATAGTGTCCTAGAACCAACTTGTTGTACTTTAGATTATATGTTTATTCAAAAAAGTGAATATTAATAAAATTTATTATTTTATATTGTTTATTTTTGTATGAATTTAATGTAATAATATCCTAGAGTATCTTCCATATTTAATAGGTCCTAAGAGATCCTTGTTATGGTGAGAACCGTGAAATTATATGAAGATATTCTCAAATATATGTCATGTGGTCAGATAACGTACTATGATAGGACACATAGTATGTTAACTTTCTGGTTCGAGTACTCTTAAGTGTATGACACTTCATCTCATGAATTTTTCACTTATTAATCTCCAAAACTGAAGATTATGAGGATAGATCCACCTATAGTAATTCAACATATTTATGTGTCATTGGATATTCCATTCTTTTAACACATTTAATGATCATTATACTTAAATATTATTATTAATGTGTATCATGAATCGTGTAGTTTGATACGTTGAAGAAAACCATGATTCCATATGTTCACTGGAAAGTGCAATACGTTTGATGTGTCACGAGTGATATTTTTTAATGAATAAGTCAAGTAAGGATATTTCTTATCCATCTTTATGGAAGTTGATATCTCATCCATACTATTAATATGGAGCAGTCACATTAAATTTCATGCCCATGGTGTATAGTTCAGTTTATTTTAGATAGTCAAAGAAAGGCATATCAAGATTATATATTAATAAAATGAGTATAATTCCTACTTGATGAGATATTGAGACAAATGGACTATATTATATAGTAAGTTTTCATATTTGGTTACCATTATTGAGATATTAAATTCTTTATCTATTGGTTCCTTAACCCATTTCTAGATAGTAATCTTGAATTTTAGGCAATCACACCTAATTTCACTCAAAAATAGGCTTAGATGGTCACACACTAAGTGTATCATTTGATCTCATTAAAAAAAATTGAATTTAACAGCTGGAAAAAATAGTATTCTCTAAACTGAGGAATAATATTTATTCAGGATATTTTATTTGATCCCATATATTAAAAAAATTATTAACCATGTAATTATATAATTATGTAAATATATATTATTTATTTATCTATTTTTATTCGTATGTTAGAAAGTATTTTTTCATTAAATAAAAATTTAATTATATGAATATTAAAAAAATTATTTTTCAAATAGTGAATATAATATTAATTTATAGAATGAATAATATTTATTTAAATATTTATTCCAAAATTCAATAAATGATTAGGATGATGAACAGACTGAGTTTCATATCTGATGATAAATATTTATTTACTAAACTATAAAATAATTTTTATCATTGTATGAGTTTGTGTAAACCATGGGATAAAATAATATTATTATTATTATACATGGAATGGGGTTATTTATGGATTTAATATATTATTAAGGACCTATGTGCAGTTAAAAAATATTTACCCCTAACCCTAGGTATATAAATATATTTTTATTTCATTTTTGAAGAGGTTAATCATTATTCATAATATTTTGGACATAGAGAATTCTCTCCCAATGAAAAAATTATCTAGGAATTTCTCTCAAGCTAGTGAGAACCGCTTCCTTTTCCTCTCTTCCTATTTAAATTAAAAATAACTAGATATATTTCTTCAATCCTGAAGGAACACAAATTTATCAATGTGAACAATTCAATACAATCAATCAACCACACAAGAACCATCATTTCATTAGTGTTTTTTAGATATTGAAGGATCATATATGGATCACTACTAGAGGGAATCTACTTTGGATCCTTGTGTTGCAAGGATGATACACCAAATGGCGTTCAAATTATCAACATCTTTAATGAAGAAAAAAATAATGACTGAGGAAATATTTCTTCTTATGTTTTAAATTAATTATAAAATTAAGGTGAAAAATATCCCCTCTGGGTTTTAGTGTAATTTTTCAATGTTTTTTGGAAAAATTTCATTATTAATTAAATTCATTATCATGTACATTGAGAATTATCCATTTAATCTAAAAATATATAAATGCGAATTTTTCCTATATGTGTTTTCACTACATTAATAACCTTCAAGTGAAATCTGAATTATCACATTTAAATTTATAACTATATATTGATTTTTCATAATTTATATATGTAAAAGCTAGTTTTTATTTCAAAAACTCATTTTTATAATCTAATTATTTGGATCTCTTATTCCCCAATTTTTTACGACTCGTATAACCGATATCCAATTAATAATAAACTAATAACATCTTAAGAACCCATCTAGAGGTGTTGGAAATTCTAGTCGAATAGTACAAGAATATATGGAATGTAGCCTAAAGGTACACATCATGTATCCTGTCGGAGTTGTTATCCCAATAATAATTGTTTTTACTTTTATTACATGTATATTAGATGAATTGAATATTAATAAAATATCTGATTACAAATTTTTTATTATTCTACATGACTTCAATGTAATAATGTCTCAGGCAATCTGTCGCATTGATAATCTCATAGCAGTTTCCCGCTATGATGAGAACTTTGAAGTGATATAAAGATATAATTAAATATAATTATATGGTCAGAAAATTTACTATTATGGGACACATAGTATATATATTTTTAGGTGTAATTACTCATAAGCATATGAGGATTCTACTCAAGAAGTTTTCACTTGGTAACCTTCAAGATGAGTGAATATGAGAACTGACCCATCAATAGACATTTTTTATGTTTTTTTGTCCTCTAATATTCCAATATATAGTGGTGTTTAATGGTCTGTAGACTTTAATATTATCATTGATGCATTTCATAACTTGCACAATTATATTTACTGACTGAAACAGTCATACCATGTGTTAACAGGGAGTAGGGTATATTGGGTGCATCATAAATTACATGTTATTAATGGATAATTCAAATATATATTTATCCCTTCCATGTATATGAAAGATTATATTCTAACCCATTGATTATAATATAACTATCTCATTAAAATTTATGTTCATAGTGCAGAAAAATGTTTATTTCAGAAATCCAAATAAAGATTTATCATGCACATAGGTTGATGACATGGATGTGCCATCATCTTGATGAGATATTTAGACAAAGGGATTATATTAAACATTTAACATACATATTTGGTTGTTTTCATTGCAACATTAAGCACTTTTTATTTGGTTCTTTGACCCATTGCTCAATGATAATCTTGGACATAATGAAATCCATCCCAATTCCATTGAGAAATAATCCTAAAGGGTCAAACACCAAGTAGTTTCATTGATCTTGGCTAAATTCTATTTGACTTCAACTATTTGAATAAATGTTATTCTCAAGACTGGGGAATGATTTTATTCAAGTTTTTGTCAATCATAAATATTTATTAATGAATGAAATATTTAATTAAATATTTATTCTGGTATTTAATAAATTTTGTGGAGTTTGAAAGGACCAAGACTATTTCTATAGATAAATATTAATTTAAAAGCTGGTAAAATAATATTTTTTATTTCCCAAGTTAGCACACACACTATAAAATAATATTATTATTATTATATTGAATGGGGTTTAATAAAGATTATAATATTATTTAATGGATTATATGGAATTAAATAATATTTTAACCTAAACCCTAGCCCTATAAATATATGGTAATGTATATTGTGTAGGGTTAATCAAAAAATTGAGAATAGAGAATCGTTACACACAGCAGACTTCTCTCTCTCAATTTAATCCTCTCTTAATCTCAAGAATGAGAAGAAATCATTCAATCCCAAAGGATCTTGGAGTGATCAAAATGAAAAATTGAATACATTTGATTCAGCACACTAGGACCCAAAAATCAATTGGTTTTTATAGGGGATAAAGGAACACATGGGGATCATAGCTATAAGGATTCTATACTGAAATCCCCATAGAAAAATGAATTTAATCTGAAATGGTTTTAAGAAGATCAAAATGAAATCAGATAAAGGATATTAAGATGAGTTAATCATTTCTTCTAGATCAAAAATAAATTAATTATAAATTTAATGTGCAAGATCATATATTGGGGTTTCAGGAAACTCTAAATTAAAATAACATTTAATTCAACTCCCAACAAAAGTTCTTATATAGTGCCCAAAATCTACAAGTGCTATCAGAGTAGTCATGTTTTAATTTTATAATTATTTATTTTATTATTGATCCATATACTCAATAGAATATATATTTACATTTCAAGAATTTCACATTATTTAACCAGATTTATTAAATTAACATGCTCCTAGTATTTTAATTTATTATTTCAAGATTTAAATTTTCTTAAGTCGAAGAAAAGAAGAAGAAGGATTGGATATGTCATTAGGAATTATTGAGGAATATGGCTAAATATCATAGTATTACATGGAGTGTATCTGGATTACACGATGTGTACCCAATTACACTACACTTGGCCATGTCACGGGATACACAATGCGTCAAGAGAAGTAATTACATGTGGTGAATTTATTTCACACCACATGTATATCAAGCCAACTTGGGACATGTAATGTCATATTGTACTATGTATAGAAAGTGTACATGCTATGTATTCTACATGTGTTCACAAAAAAATCATACAACTCGTGTGGTCATTATACATAGTCAAAACTGCCTGATATTGAAAACTTATTACACTAATGGAGTACATGGTGTGTATCTAGCATATATAATACTCATTAATTCCTATTTATGAAGTACACGTCAAGCATTTGGAAAGATAAGTGAACACACAACATGTAATATAAATGGCATACAGCTAGATTGTACACGTCATATAGTACCACTTTTGCTAAACGCACCGAGTCCTTCAGTGGGTTTTATAGACACATAGAAAATGGAACACATGGTGTATAGTAGTACACGCCATGTAGTATGACTCATTTAAATTCCAAATCACTAGTTATATCACCCAGGTACACGGTAATCTAGATAAATGGAATATATCTCATAATTAAATGATTTGTAGTCTCCCAATTAAAGAAAAAATTAAACTACATTAAACTGACAATTACATCATTAAAGCTTTATTTTATTGATTGAAACCATTTGTGTTTGACAATTTAATAATGGTTTTAAAATATTATTAAAATTTTTAATTAATTTATTGTAATAATTTTTAATAATTGGTTCTACTATTTATTTTCCATGATTTCCATTAATATGGGTATCTCTAAGGGAATTCATATTGTCATTAAGATAAAATGAGATTAATTAATACAAGCATGTTTATCTAATTAATAAATAATGAATATAAATGAATGTTAAATTCTTTACTTTTTCATATATGTTGAATATATAACAATTCACGAGCTTGAACAAGACTAGTGTATGTGTTTTATGTTTTAATGTAATTTATTACATAGGTTTTAAATTATTTGATATTAAATTGAATTTGATGGCCCGCATGTCATACATCCCTCCATTATTATATAGGACCAGCATGTCCATGGTTAATTATATAATCCAAATTAACTAATCCTTTGGTAACCCTCATCTATATGAGTGTTATAAATACTTTTAATTAATAGATTATCCCAAGGTACATGAAGGCAGTTCAAGGAAGAACCATAATAAATTCAACCCAGGTGATAAACAGGTGTACAGGTGGAATTTCATAACTTGTGACAAAACCAACATAAGTAATTTTTCCCTATGTCGTAGTTTTATTTATTATATGTTAAATATATCAACTTTTAGATAAGATCATGATCAGGTCGTTTATTATTTACTTATTTGTATCTTATGAATTATTTATTTTATAGATGAAAGACCGCTATCGCATAAATAAATGAATTAATTTGTAATGATATAATTTAAATTAATGTATTATGCATAAATTGTTTTTCCCATATGGTCAATTAATTAAGTAAAATCCAATTTTAATTAACAAGTTATGTAAAGGATAAAATAATATAAATTTTATGCATAATAAATTAAAATTCATCAAATATATATTAAGTCAGAATTGTCATTCCATTACTTGATTATGAATGAAATCCTTAGAAAAAAGTGTATGACCAACCATTTTTGGTGCACTTACTTTTAATGTGTAGTTCTTTCGAAGTTTATGGGTTGACTTAACCATCTTACATCAAGAGAAGCATCCCTCACTAGACTTGATGTAAATTTGGGGCAAGTATTGAGGAAATCCATGTCAGATTTTTGAATTAGGGAATCCACTCAATGGATCAAGGATCTGAAGCCTAAAATTGAAAAGGACTTTCCAACCTAAATACCTTCAAGTATCTTGACCAATCCTCATTAGGGTTATAAGAAAGTGGAATATGGATACTCTCCACTATAATTTCCTAGAAATTAGACATTACAAGTTTAATGGTCAGGGAAATTGTGGCCTAATAAAATAGTGGGAGACTTAATAAAATTAATTATTATTATTATTCTAAAATAATTTTTAATCAAGAAAATTACTAATAATATTTTCTTTTATAATTGTATGAAATTGAAATTTTATCTTCCAAATTATCCTTACAAAATATATTGGATAAATATCATCTCTACAATGGCAGTGATTTCCAGGAGTCATTCATACAACTTTGGGTTGTATTGTGTCATGAATAGAAATATTACTTACTAGAATCTTTAATGCATGATATTCTGACCCAAGAGGTTAGTGGTAAATAATTCCATGTATATGAAAAAAATTAAATGATTTGTTTGATTTTAAATCTTTGATAACACCATCTATATCTAGTAAACTCATGTAGTATCATGAAAACATGGATTCTAATAGAATGATCGAGAATCATTATGTTCTATATAATTAAAGAGCGAGAAAAGAGCCACTTGAGTCTTATAAGACTCCTTTTTATAGAAATGTTAGAGGGGGTGCACCAGGTGGGCCTCACCAAGTCAAATTCATTAGCTACATTGTGTTCCTATAAATTCTGGGGCTTAAACTCCCTAAATAACTGGGCACCGATCTCATTCTAACATCACTCTCATAGAGATTCTCTAAAAAAAATTATTTTAAAATGAACAAAATTTATAAGTATCTTCAAAATGTACTCACTCTTCTTCTCCAAGTAGATAGGGAGAGGAAACATGAAAAGAGTTTGGTCCTTATGGTGAACAAATGGAAAAGTCAAGTGAAGATCACTAAGCCCAAAGATTATTCACACAATTAAAATAAGAGGATTATCAAAGGAAAATCAAGGAAGTATGATGTTATTTGTTCCAAATGTTTCAAGAAAGGACACTGAAACAAAAAAATATCTTGGGAAAATAAGCAAGGGGAATATTTATGTGCGCTTTTTTATCAAGTGAAATTTAACTTTTTCTACAAATTGGGTATTAGATACACCTTTTGGTGCTTACATATGTATTAAAATACAAGAACCAAGTAGATTCAAAAATATTGATCAATGGGAGATTGATCTATGAGAAGATGCTGGAGAAAAACTTTCTATTATATCTATCAGCGACTACCACTTCACATTTCCAACTAGAATGATCTTGGTTTTAAAATATTTTTATTATGTACCATGCATTACCAAAAAAATATATTTTTTGTATCCATACTAGATACAGACATTTTTATTTTTAAATTTGAGAATATATTTTTCTTCTTTTATAAGGATATATTTTTTATTATAAAGAAAATTTAAATTATAGTTTTAATGTGCCGGATCATGTAAACTAAGTAATTGAAATCGATAAAGAAATTATTTCACATGACTCATACCACACTAAACTTTGGCATCACTATCTAGGTCATGTAAATGAAAAAAATGACTAAATTACATAAAGATATATATTTAGATTATTTTGAAAAAAGCCACTTGGCATATATCATAACTATTTATAAAGAAAAATTACCAAATCACCATTTGGTGGAAATGTTGAAAGGGATAATAGATTCTTGAATTAGTTTATACCAATATGTGTGGACCATTTTCTATTTAATAAAGGGGTGGGTACTCATACTTCATACCTTTTAATGATGATTTTAGTATAAATGGTTATGTTTAATTGGTGGGGTATAAGTCAAATGCTTTTGATAAATTCTAAGAATACAAGAATGATATTGAAAACTATCTTTGTAAAAAAATTGAGAAACTCTACTCGAACCATGGTAGAGAATATCTTAATCAAGACTTCATTGATTTTTATGGGATTTTGGGATCTTATCCCAACTCACTCCTCCTTATAAACCTTAATGGAATAGTGTAAGATAAAAGAGGAATTGAACCTTGATGGAAATTGTTATATCAATGATGATTCATGAAAATATTCCATTAATATTTTTAAGTATGCATGTCACAAACAGAAGCATAAATACTAAACCAAATTCTAAATAAAGTGGTAAATGATATCTTATACCAATTTTGGAATGGAAATAAAATTGTGTTGTCATGCGTACATGTTTGGTGTCATGTATCTTTTATTAAGGTCTCTTCAAATAACAAATTTTCACCAGTTTCAATGATGAAATCCATCATAATTCTAGTTTCTATTAATTCCTTTTAGGAATACGATATTTTCATAATGGATGTCAAAACAGCCTTCCTTAATGAGAAATTTCAGGAAGATTTATATACGACAAAACCTAAAGGGTTTTTGTCTCCAAAGGATTCCAGCAACATATGAAAATTAAAAAAACCAATTTCCAGATTAAAGAAAGAAGCTACCTCAGGGTATATTTTATTTGATGAGGCACAATATATTAAGGTATGGTTGAATAAATTATTCTCTATTAAATACATAGGTGTGGTAGCATAAATTCTTGGGATCAAGATCTATCATTCTATATATAATAGATTGCTTGCCCGAATTGATGGTACATATATTGACAAGATATTGAAGAGGTTCTGTGTGGAACAATCCAGTAGAGGATTATTTCCAATGTCACATGGAATTCATATTTCCAAGAAAATGCTTCCTCAGGAACATGAGAAAAAAAATAATGTTAAGGATTCCATAAACATCTGTGATTGGATTATTCATGTATGTTATGATTTTCCCTAATATAGATGTCATGTAAGCCTTAAGTGTGGTAGGAAGATATCAAGATACCCTTGGTGATCATCATTGTATGGAATTCAAGATTATCCTTAAGTATCTAAGGCATATTAAGGATATATTTCCAGTTAATATAGGTGATAAGGAACTAGTCATCAAAGGATATAAAGTTTCTAGTTTCCAAACAGATCAAGATGATATAAAATATTAAAATGGTTACATCATCACTTTAAATTTAGGTTTTATGAGTTGGAAGAGCATAAAGAAGTATTTGAGAAAACAATATATAGCAGAGTCTGAGTATATTTCATCTTATTAGGAAATTAAAGATGTATTTTGTCTTTGAAACTTAATCTAAGTTCTTGACATTGTAACTAGTAGTAGAGATCCTATCACACTCTATTGTGATAATACTTCTGCAGTGGCCCTTTACAAGGATCCAAGGTCACACCAAAGGATGAAGCATATACTTTGAAAGGATCATCTTTGAGAATTTTTTTCTCAAAAAGGTGTGATTACAGTGATTAGTATTTCCATGGAAGACAATATGGAGGTCCCTTTGACTAAATTATTAACTTGAAAAAAATAGTATTATCATTTGAGGTCTAGCGGACAGAAATTTGTAAGAATTTGAATTTATTCCAAGTGGGAGATTTTTTTCATTAGGTGTCCAAGGAATAAATTTTTTTACTTTGATTATATTTATATTAGATTAATTGAATGTTAATTAAACATTTTATAACATATTTTACATTTTTATTCATTAATTTAATTTAATAATGTCCCACAGTATCTTTCGCATTGATAAATTCATAGTATTTTACCTCTATGATGAGAACCTTGATGTGCTATGACAATATTATTAAATATAGTTCTACAGTTGGAAAATATACTATAATAGTAAACATGGTATGTAGAGTTTCAGTTGAGAGTACTCGTAAGTGGTTGAGGCTTCTTCTCAATAAGTTCAAACCTTGTAGTCTCTAATAGGGGAGATTATGAGAACTAACCCGCCAGTAGGGATTCTTCATGTTTTGGTGTCATTGAATATTTCTATATGTGAGAATGTGTAATGTTACTTAGACTTTAGGATTTACATTGATTCATTTCATGACTCACACACTTAGATTTACTAACCAAAACTATCATTACATATATTAGCGATAAGTACGGTACATCGGGTGCATCATGAATGACATGTTATTAATGGATTATTAAAGTATTTTTCCCTTCCATATTTATAGAAGATTATATCTTAGCCCATTGATTGGAATACAAACATTGAATTAAATTCCAAGGTCATTGTGAAATAACATGTTTATTCCACATAGTCAAAGAAAGATGTATCAATACCATAGATTGTTTGTAAGGATGTATAACCTTCTTTATGATATATTGATATAAAGGGATTATATTAAAAATTGATCATTCATATGTGTTTTTCATTATTGTGACATTATGTTCCTTATTTTTTGGTTCCTTGACCTATTTCTAGACAGTAATCATGAACTTAATGCATTCTTTCATAATGCTAATGAGAAAGAATCTGAGAGGGTCACATGCTAAGTTTTTCCGTTAATCTCGATTACATTCTATTTGAATTTAATTATTATAATAAATATTATTCTCAATATCAGGGAATGATTTTATTCAATTTTTTAATAATAGTCTATGTTTATTAATAAATGAAATATTTGATAAAATATTTATTCAGGTATTCAATAAATTTTGAGGAGTTTGAACATACCAAGACTAAGTCTCGTGATAAATATTAATTTACAAGCCAATAAAATAATATTTTTTATTGCGTAATCTATAATTTTTTCCATAAAATAACATTATTATTATATGGATTAAGTTTTAATATAGATAATAATATTATTCAAGGTTCAGTATGGAACTAAATAATATTTTAAACTAAACCATATCTCTATAAATAGATCGTTATGTCAATTGTGTAGAGTTAATCAAAAAACTAAGAATAGAGAATCATTGTGCACAAAAGACTTCTATATATCACTCTTGATTTCAACCTCTCTTACTCTCAAGAAAGAAAACAAATCCTCCAATATTTAAGGATCTTGGATCAATGAAGTTGAAAAATGTAAGAGGGATTCTACACTTGAATCGTTACAGTGCAACAAAGGAAATCCAAAAGGGTTTTTTGAATATCAACAGAATCACCTAAGAACATGAGCCTCAGCCCAGTTGGTGAGGAATCCTTAAGTGCATCCACAGACCCAATATCAAATCCAGACATAGGCTAATTTTTTGGGGCACTGTAGTAGTACTGTAGTAGGTACTGTAGCAATACTGTAGCAGGAACTGTAGTAGGAACTGTGCAGAACTATAGAAGGTGCTGTAGCAGGCACTTTTTGGAACTGTAGCAGCTGAGAATATTTCCCCGTTTGGGCCTTTGAGCCACCGATTTGGTTCCTGAGTCCTTTAAGGACTTCAGGCCACCCAGACCTTCAGGTCAGTTAGGCCTTTGGGCCACCTCAAGGCCTTTGGGCCACCTTAAGTGTAGATGAAAACCAGAAAACCAACAAGGAATAAGCCTCAGAAGGAGGAGTAGCAAAGAACTTTCACCATAGAAAAAACTAAATGGATTGCAAGAATGAGAGGGTATGGCACCTACCATCGGGACAAGATTGTGCATGCATGTGAAAGCCTAGCCGAACAGCCATACAAAGGTGGTGAGTTGATTTCATGATGAAGATGTTGGGTAGGAGCAGCTCTAAGTAGTTAGTCTGGGTTGTATGTAATGTTTGAAGCCTACGGGAAATGAATTCCTCTAAGGCATACTGGACATGTAATACTTATGACTATGGGCCTTGTAAGGGTTCCGCCTCACCCATTGAAAGGTGGATTATCAAAAATCAATAAAAATAAAGGCCTTCGGGCCATTGGAGGAATAGAATCAACTAAAGATGGGTCCTGTGAGGAGGAAATAATTTATTCTATAACTAAATAAATTAATTATAAATTTAAGGTGAAATATACTCTATTGGGGTTTCCGTATACGCTAAATTAAAATAAATTTAAATTTAATTCTCACCACAGTCACTTATGTTTCTCCCAAAATCCACATATCCCAATACATTTCACCAAGAAAAATCATGAATTTTGTGGCTTTCCATGAAATAAATACACAAATTTTTATTAAATTAATATTTCATTTTGACACTAATAGGATAAAAATGGTTTAACTGACTACATGTCAGGTAATCGTGTTACCCACAACATATTCCATGTGTTTTTTAGTGAAAATGCATAGTCAAATACACGTTTTGTACTAATTAAATGATGTATACGTGCTTATAGGAATGTATCAAGGATATTAGATAATGTTTTCCAATTGTACACATCATATAACACAGAAGTGATTGCATAGAAATACACATCCTATCCCTAGGAATATATTATGGATATGCAATAAGTTAGATACACGACATGTGACTAGATGTACATAGTTTGTACCCAACTTGTTTACTTGAAAAACTAAAAATTAATTTATTAATCTATTAAACATAGTTATTATGTGTTTTTGTGTCATTTATATATTGTTCACACTATATGATAGGTTTTATATGATATTAAATGCTTAATTCAAGTTGTGTATAATCATTACATACTAGAAACTCCATGTGCATTAAATCACTATAAATAGTCTAATTTTCATGTCTCTTATGTTTCATTTATTGATAGAACACTCCATAAAATTACACCACATTTTTCATACATTATATGTCATATGGGTTCATTGTATGTAATAATAAATGTGTCGAGTAGTTTGAACAATTACTCTCCAAGTTTCTTCCAAGTAAAAGTTGTGTACAAATTTTATTAAATTTTAAATAAAATAAATTTATTTAATTTATTTAATATCACCAAAAATGTGTATATTAGAGACATATTGGATAGAGACTAAGATAATATGAATTAATTGATTAATCGGATTAATTATTGTTCATTTTTCCTTAATGAAGAATGAATTGAAATGATTATTAGCCACCTATTTTAAATGTGTATTAGTTTCATGTATGTAATTAGTCATGAGCCTAGAATAGACCATTTTATGTGATGGTTTTATTTAATTTAATATTAATTTCATGGTTTTTGTAAAAATTTAGTATTAAATTAAATTTGACGGAATGTGTTTCAACCATCCCTCCTTTATGATGTAAGATCTATGTGTCCAGCGTTGTTTTCTATAATTTCCCCTTAACCAATCCTTTGGTTACCCACACCTTTTTGTGAGTATAAAACACATGTAATGGAAGAAGTATCCTGGTTCATGGAGTTAGTTCAAGATAGAGCTGAGGTGAAATTAACTCAGGTGATACATAGGAGAACAGATAGAATTCTACAACGCATTCCTAGATCGGCATAAGGTTCTTCTGACCATATGTTAATAGGTTTATTTATTGTATACTCAATAAATAAACCAATAGAAAATATCATGATCAAGTCATTTATTTCTTTTAATTGTGACTTGTGAATGGATTATTTTATGGATTCTATACCATAATAACGTATAAATAAATGGATTAACATGAAAAGATATAAAAAAATAATTGAATTATGAAAAAATGTTTTATCATTATATGGTTAATCACTTAAATAAAATCCACTTCATATTAATAATTCATGTATAAGGATAAAATAAAAAAAATTATGCATAATAAACAAAATCTATAAATAAAATATTAATTCAAACTAAGCCTTCCACTAATTGATTAACTATAGAACCACAAAACTAAGTGTTGGTTTATCCCTTTTAAGGACCCTTACTTTTATCATGGAGTTATTATGAAAATTTTGGGTTAACTTAATCAATCTCACATTAAGATAATTATCCTTTGATATATTTAGTTTTTCATGGTGTCAAGTTTTGAGGAAATAAAAGTCAGGATTATTGGATTGGGAGACCTCTCAAAGGATATAAGAGATGCAATCCCATGGTTGAAAAAACCTCATACCTAAATACATTTGATTAATTGACCAATACATTGTTTGGCTTATGAGAATGGAAATATTGATCCTAACCACAATAATTTCCAATCAATCTGATATTCTCAGTTCAAAAAGTGAGGGATGTTCGCACTTGATAAAATAGTGGCAGATTAAAAAAAATATTACATCTCACATAACTTGTATTAAATTATTAATAATATACTTTTGTATTATTATAGTAAATGGAAGTTTTACCAATCATTTTATTCCTATGATCTATTCTATATAAAGACCATATTCTAACTGGTAGTAAATTCTATGAATTTTTCATACACCTCAAAGTTGTGTTGTACCATAAGCAGAAGTCTTACATATTATAATCCTTAATCACTAATCTAATTTATGAGGGGCAAGTGATGAGGAGTTCATTTTCTATGATAAAATATTCAATTGTGAACTAGATATTTAGTTTTTAATGCTTTCGTCCATGTCAAGGGAACACATGAAGTTTCATGAAAACATGGATTCCTATAACATGCTTAATCATCTTTGTGATATATATATTGAGATATATATATATATATGAATGGTTTAGATATAAAAGGTGTTATTCATGAAAAAACATAGAGAATGTGTACTGTATGGACCTCATTTAGTCAAACTCATTGTCTATATTAAGCATCTATAGGATCTATAGTTTAATATTCTATAGTAACTATGCATCGATCTCATTATTTCATCACTACCGTAGATATTATCTTGTTTTGTTATAAATTTAAATATCAAAAATAATGAGAAATACCTCTCAGATATCCTTGTTCTACTTTTATAAGTAAATAATAATATGAAGCACACAAATTCTTATGGTCTTGTGGTGAATAATTTTAAAGTCTAGGTAAAGATCTCCCATACTAAATTCAAGTCTAAATATTCTTCAAAATTATCTTATAATAAGAGGAGGATCAAGGGAAGAGCAAGGAAGTGGGATGGTGTCTATTTCACATGTAGAAAGAAAGGCTACTAGAAAAAGAACTTCAAAACCATAAGGAATAAATATTAATATTTGAGTGTGCTCACTATCGATTTCAATATATGTATTTCTACAAATTAGTTTTATATATAGCATGTGGGGCTCAAATTTGTATCTAATTATAGGTACCAAGTATATTTATAAGAATTTAATGTGGTTAGGTTAGTCTATAAGATACCAAAAGGCTAATATTTTAATAGTATTTATCAAATACTATCACCTCACGTTACTAATTGGGATCATATTAGTTTTAAATAATTATTATTATCTGTCATCAGTTAACTAAAATGTTATTTATGTGTCTATATTTGATTTAGAAGGAATTTTTTACAATGTTAAGAATAAATATTTATTATTTTATAAATATATTATATGTTATATTAAGGAACAACTTAATGATAGGTTTTATGTGTTGGATTACACAAACAAAGTAATGGAAATTGATAACCAATCTAGTTTTCATATCTCATAACACAGCCACTTATAGCATCACCTCTTAGGTTACGTAAATGAAAAAATAATGATTAAATTATAATAAGATGTATTTTTATATTCTTTTTAATTAAAACCACTTGGAATATTTCATACCAAATTAAAAGGTAAAATAACCAAATACTTATTTAGTGAAAATGGTAAAAGTTCCATAGAGATTCTTGAATTGGTTCATACTAATTTTTTTAAATCATTTGTCGTTAAATAAATGGGTGGTTACTCATAATTAATAATTTTTGAAAATGAACTTAGTTTATTTTTGTATGTCAAATTAATGAGGCATAAGGATGAGTACTCTGATAAATTCAAATAATACAAAAAATGAAGTTGAGAACCATCTTGGTAAGGATAGAAAAACACTATGCATATAATGTGGTAGAGAAAATAGTAACTAAGTTTTCATTGAATATTTATAAGAGTTTGGTATATTATTCCAACTCAATCCTCTCTATAAACTATAATGGAATGGTGTCAGTTAAATGGAAAACCAAACATTGCTTTACATGGTGAGAAAAATGATGAGTCACAAAAGTTTTCTGCTATCCTTTTGGGGATACACAGAAAAGACAGTTGTACACATACTAAACCAGGTTCCAACCAAAGTGAAAGAATATATTCCATATGAACTTTGGTGGGGAAGGAAATCTATGTTGTTTAATTTAAATGTGTGAGGATGTGAAGAATTTATTAAGGCCTCTTCTAGTAGTAAACTTAAACCTTAAGAAACAAAGTGTATCTTTAGTGGATACAACAAGGAAATAACGGATTATTATATATAAAACTTTTTTAGAAAAAAGGGTTAAAGTGAAAAGACAATCCATGTTTCTTGAGAATGATCATTTCTCTAAAAGTGATTGTGTGAGAGATATATACTTCAATGAAGTCATGGATCAAGATATATAAGAGTTTTCATAGGAAAAAATTCCGAAAATATATGTGGAATAGGAAATTCAGGATAGAAATACTTTATAGGATCACAAGATAGCTTAGAGAACCTAAAAGATATGGTTTCCTAGTCACTGAGGATAGAAATTAATTATTAGTAAATAATAATGAGCCTATGACCTATCAGAAAATAGGAAGAATATAAGCCAACAAATGTAAAGAAACCATGAATTCAAAAATGGGTTCTATATACCCAAAAAAATTATGTGTTTTTGTAAGGACCCTCAATCTGGAACTCTCTCACATGGCCAAATTGGGATATTTACAAGACCTCAAGAAAACCTCCCAATATTCCAAAGGCTTACGACTAGTTGTTTGGGTGTGATGAATATAGTGGGAAGATTATAATCCCTGATACATAGTTACAATATAGAAAAATAACCAATAATCATAAATATCATCATAATGGAAAAATAGTAGAAACTATACAACATACAACTAGGAAGTAAAGTAGAAACCAATAAGATAATAATAATGAATCATCAAATTATAGGGTGACATGTATCTAAATGTAAAACTGAATTAAACAAATAAAAGAACCATCTGTCACAAAATAAACTCAAATGCCCTAGGTATTGAACCCCCTATCATTCTTGTCTCCAAATTTTATCCCAACCAGCATACAACAATTAGCAACAAGGTCCATTTCCATTGTCCAAACATACATTTCCTTGGTACCAAATGGTGGCCCAAATAGGGTGTGAGTAAAACTCATTAGGTTAACACCACCATGTCTAAATAGATCTAGTCTAATAACAAGTGCATTCAATAATGAGATAAATATGTGTATTAATTAATCAATAAATAAAATATAGAAATAAAATTACTTCGGAACTGTGCCTAAATGTCTATGATCATAAAGAAAAATTATCTCAACCATAACCATAAACCATGGCATAATCAAACAACCATAAAAATACTTTTGTATAATTGTTTCACCCTCAAGGGAAATCCCTATATACAATCATTCGAGTGTCAACTGACCAAACCCACTGTATAATTATTCCATCATAACTAGCCATAGCCCTATATATAATCATTTCAGCATTAAATTTGGCCAAGCCTAGTATATAGTCATTTCAGCATCAAAATGGGTCAAGTATTCCATATAATCATTTCAGTATCAAACTTGTACAATCTTACTATACAATAATTTTAGCATCAAACAGGGTCAAGACTACTATATATGTTTTACAGCGTCAAAAATAGCAAGTAATAATTTCAAGGATACCACAATATCACTTCATAATCCTCAATGGTTAATTATAAAAATTACCATTTATCATTCAATTACACTTTTATTTATATATAAAATTTTCAACAATCATATCAATAGCCCATAATCAATAACTAAAGTGATTATATATCAAGAAATAATTTGAAATCTTAGTACATGCTAAACATACTTTAAACCAATATCCAATTCATCATTTATCATGGGTTTTCATGCCCAACGGCCAGCCACAAGCTAGGTTTCAATACCATTGAAAACAAATTGATCCAAGGAATAATCCAATCCTTGATTTACCATAATCCATCATTCAATTTACTAATATGATTTTTGTGTCAGTTTAATCATATCATTGCACATAATTAATAATTAACAAACCATAGGGTTATGTTAGACCACCTACCTTTAACTGATGATCAAAGCAATGCTTCCAATGGGTAACGCCAATAAAAATGAAGGTGAAGAATATAAAAAGAGAAACCTAGATCACATGAGATCATGATAAACACTTGATTCCACTGTGGTCAAAGTATTATACTTTAATAATTGGAGAATAAATAAAGATAGGGTAAAACCTAAGTGAAAAAAATTATCGGTGATTGATTTCATGAATAGGACATCACAAATGGAAGAGGATACTCCAAAATTGCATATAAATTACCTATGATTGAGATAAGAGAGGATAAATGCAGATGATAAGGAATTATATATGTGATGTGGGATTTAAAACCACACATCCCACTAAATAAAGGGCGTGTAATTTTATTACATTTCATGTAACTCACAATTAAGAGGTACATCGAAAAAACCATCACCTCAGCTTAATTTACTCCTTATTGAACATTACATGTTGTGTAATGGATTTATGTAGTGTATTCATATCACATCATGAACCTGGTTTATGGAATTTTCATGGGGATAGTTATAATTTTTGTAACTCATTTTCATGGTATGTAATTTCCCTACATACAGCTTTAAGCCCTTCTTCTGCAGAAGCACCCAAACAACCTATGAAACCTTCCAAACTCACTGGGAACCCTCCTAAGCACCCTTTAACATGTTTATTCCTAAACTCTATTAATTAAAACAAAAATTCATCCTCGAAATTGAGGTAATTTCCCCCAAAAAAGTCTCTTAATCTTCGAACAAGACTCTACCAACAAGGTTTAAAGATAAAAAAAACCCAAAAAAAATAGGTTTCATGAAAAACTCAAAGAGGAACATTCCTGAAAAAATATGGGATCTGAAAACCTCCCCACCATAAAACAGCTCATCCGTGATTAGATCTAATAATCACTGTGGGGTCTCATCAAACAAGTATGTACATTGTGCTCGCATATTATACTAACTATCCCAAGTCTCCTCCTGAACACACCCAAGATTCCATTGTACTCGAACCAGAGGTATATTCCTACCTCATAGATACTTCTCACTATGGTCCACAATTGTTTTTGGATTCTCCTCAAAGGAAATATATAAACAAAGCTCGATGTCCTCAATGTTTTCCACATGAGAAACTTCAGGATGATATCTCTAAGGTTACGACATGTGAAAGATGTCATCCATAAATTTGTAGCATTGTGGAAGGGATAATTGATATGCCACTAGACTGAACCTTTCTGTTATCTCAAATAGCCAAACAAATTTAGGAATTATATTTCCCAGTTTCCTAATAAAATGTTTCCCTAACCTAGCTAACAATAAAAGTAAAACATGATGACTAACCTTGAACTCTAGAGGTCATATATGATGGCCAACATAAGATTTTTTACAAATCTGTGTGGTTACCAATCACCTCCTTATCAACTTAACCTAATCAGACATCTTCTGCATGAGACTAGGCCCAACAATTATAGACTCACTTATATCTAACAAACAAATAGGTGAACGATATGTCATATAATACAAATACTCAAAATATAACATCTAGATAAATTCCTGGAATATTTTAATTTATGAAAAATCTATGAATGACATATAATTCTCCCATGAATCACTGAAATCCAAAAAACCACTCGTAACATATCCTCCATAATCAGAATTGTCTACTCCAATTGACCATCAGTCTAAGGATGATAGGTTGTGCTCAAAAGAACCTAATATCCCATTTTCTTTTGAAAACCCTATCATAACCATGATGTGAAATGGTAATATATATGATAAACGATACTCCAAAAAACACCATGCAACTCAAATATCTCATGCATGAAAAGACTACCCAGATCATCAACTATGAATGTCTCCCTAATAGGAAATAAGTGGTCTACATTAATCAATCAATCGATGATCACCCATATTGCATCACTCTTGTGAGGTGTCTAGGGTAATCCTATCACAAAATCCATAGTTACACCATCCCATTTCCACTCTATAATGGGAAGAGGCTACCATAGCTTAGCTGGCCTCTGATGATCATATTTTGTCTGTTGATTTTTTAAGCATTTCTCTATGAATCCTACTACCCCTTTCTTCATTCTTGACCATCATTACTATCTATAGATATCACGATACATATTCATCAAACTAGGATGTATGTCCCATTTAGAAGCATGAAAATATCTCATCATATCCTCACAAAACCCCATAAGAACCCATACTCATCCACATAAAAGAATAAAATTTTCACTTCTAAAAGACTGTAATGATGGCGCCTCCCCACCATATAAATTTTCACACATAACTAAGCCCTTTGGATTAGATAACCACTTTATCTTGATCCTTTTCAGAATTACATGTATAATAGATATCAAAGTTAGTGATACAAATCTCCAAGACTCCTAAAAATCAATATGCATGTCTGTAAAGAGCACCATCATCCACCACTCATTACAAGACTCATGCACTACCACTATATGTATCTTACATCTTAAGGAATTGGAAATGATGTTTCACTTAATTGTTGTATAATCCAACTCAAATTCTAAATACAGTAGATAACCAACACACATCCTTTGATAAAGTTTAAGATATTACTAAGAAAATATGTACATGGGGTACTTATAGTCCATGTACTCCAAAAACCACTCACCGAAAAGACAGTGCCTCCATCATCTCAAAGCATGTAGTACTAAAGTTAACTCCAGATCATGAGTAGTGTAATTCCTATCATGTGGTATCTATTTTTTAGAGCCATCTACCACCACTCGATCCTCTGATATTAAAACTGATCTAAGTCCAACTTCATATGTGTCCTGGTATACAGTATATGATTTACCCAGCACAGGTAAAGTGAGGGTAGGTATTTAGGTCATCCTACCCTTCAAATCCTGAAAATACCTCTCATGTGCATCCAACCAAAAAAAATCACCCATTTCTCTGTCATCTTAGACATCAGTGATTCCCAATGGGATAATATCTAGATAAATAGCTGATAATAACCTAAAAACTATATAAATTTCTTAATATCAATGACATTATTAGGTATCTACCAAGATATTATGGCATAAAATTTCTTTGGTTCCACTAGAAGTACATCCTATGAGATAACATGACCAAATAAATGTGCTTTATCAATCTAGAAACTTTATTTGGTTAGCTTGGAATAAATTCAATGCTCTATTAATGTACTCAAGATGATTCCAAGATATTAGAAATGATCGTCCATTGACTAAGAGTACACAAAGATATATGTAACTCCTCGACCCTAGTTAGCCAGAGTCAGTGCATTATTTTAATACATTGGCATGATTACAAAGAATCAAGTCCTGAAGGACCAATCAATTTAGCAGTTTTGGAAAATTTATTACATTCATGAACGTTACATTTCATTATAAAATGAAAAACAACAACAACATTGTCTCCATTGACCACATTCATATACCTTGTACTATCTTTGCAGGTCAGTCATAAAATAATTCGTTACATCCTGGGAAAAAAACATAGAAAGGGGTGAGCTCAGATTCTTAGTAAGGATAACAATATAGCAGAAACTTTCATAAATAAGCATAAACACTTAAGGAAATGTATAAAACTAAAAGAAAATCCTTTTAAACTTAAATTTCAGCATAATATGGAAAATATAAATCAAATAATGCCATTTTCTTATTCACATGGATATTATACTAGTCTAATAATCACAGGAAATATCAATAGAAAATTTCATAATGATGGAATGCATAATGCCAGACTTCATAAATGCATATTCAAGGCATTGTGCCAAGAATACAAATAAGATTTTGTCAAGTCCTTATGCCAAAACACTAGTTTGTATCATGAGACCTACCAATGCATCGAGGAGCTATAGAGGCCTCCACCCATCACTTACTAAGTCTAATGCATTCCTCATATGAAAATGTTTAAATATAACATAAACATTTGTATTAAAACTAACATACGAAATGTCAATACTTTATCCATAAAACATGAATGGTATAAAAATAACACATACACATTCAAATATATCACAAAACCTTCAATAAAATATGTAATATATGTATCATAATAAATCAACCTCGATCAAGAATAAGTTCTTGTAAAGGATGTTGACATAGTTAAAAATGATCAGTAAAAATATTTGAGAGAAATATCCCTTTTTCATGAAATCATTTAAAAGTCACATAATTTATAAAGGAAGTAATTTAAAAGATAGTTTTTAATCAAAGTGTCCCATACCACTTTTAAACTATTGAAATTAATTCACATTTTAAAACATTCATGTCTATATAAATAAATCCTTAAAACCATTTTGAAAACATGGACATTAATGAGAAAGGTTTAGAAGAATAAATATTTAAAACATTTAAAATGATGTTTTAGTAAAAGAGTCCCTTAAAAATAATCCCTTTAAAAACTCTTTTATTAAACATGGACATGGATAATAAATGTTTTCCAATAGATACTCATGTGAAAACAACCTCTAATAATAAAGAGATTGTGAAATTAACCCTTACCTTGTACTTTCCTTTGGTCGAGGGTACATTTAACCTCTTGTGTAATAACCATAGTTTGTTATTAAATTATACCAAAACCATATTAATATTTATTATATCATACATGATTCATTTATGACTTTATAATACCCATTTAATAATTATTTCCATGTTAAATTAACAATTTGAGTAATAATCGCTTTCTTTATCGTGCGTGTTTTAACTTGTTATGCTTGATTGTATCACTTATATCATATGATTTAAATACTTCTAGAATATAAAACATGATTTATATATCATATATAATTATAATATACATATTTATAATATACATATATATGAAATGGAAAACACTGTTTATGGAGACGGTAGGTCATACGTACGCATAAACGTTGTTTCCGTTTTCATATCGTATTGAACAGAACTAAGTGAATAAGATATATTTAAATTCATATATATATATATATATATCTGTGTGTGTGTGTGTTTTCAGTAGCATTATTATTTCATATATTTCATACTTATTAACAATATCTTTTTTTATAATCATCATTGAATGATGAATGTGGAAATGAGTCACATTGCGTCGTGGAGACAGTAATTCGTACGTACGCACGAGAGACAATATCATTATATTGATGGTGAAATCATATGTAATTGGATGGTATATCATATATAAAGAATCATTAACATGTTATATTTATTATTTATATTAGTTATACTCATTATTATACCCATCCAAATAATGAAGTGTTTGAATAACAAACTACACCATGACGTGGAGACGGTAAGTCGTACGTACGCACGTATGGTGACTTTTTCATTTATAGGATAGATAGAATAGAGAATATGGTTGCACTATTTTTAAAATAATATAACAGTATATATAAGATACTGGAATTATTATTTTAGAATGGAAACAACAAAGAAATAAGAAGTGGAAGAATAAAAGAACTTGAAAGAGGTGATGAAATATTTACCTCTTCTTCGGGTTCTTCCTTTTGATTTGATCAAAAGGGATCCTTAGGTTGGATTTATGACCAAATGAAGGCCTATAGGACGAATGGAGGAAAGTTTGGAGGATATTTGTTTAGGGTTTGGTAGATCAAAATGGCTTTGTAGGTGTGAAATTAAAATAAGGGGAAGTTCCTTTTTATAAGAGGGGTGAGGGTCACTTTAGGAAAAGCTTGAAATGTTATTTTATAATAAAATTGTTTTTGGTTTCTAATGGATCCAAAATGATTTATTTAGAGTATATGTTAGGTATGGGTCAAAAAATTCTCAACCAATATGTTTTAGACAGGTTTAGGTCACCATATTAACCTTATCTTTTATATTTAACTCTTAGTTAAAAAGTTTGACATTTACCATGTCACTTTGTATTTGTTTTTATTATATGGTTAAAACACTTACAATAACACGACAAGAGAACCCAAATTGGTTAATTATTAACATATATAACCTTATCTAAGTCCTTTTGCCTAACCTTAGATTTTTAGGAATATTATATCAATTAATAATATAGTATTTGTTTTAAAAACTCAATTATGTCAATTTTGACACTATTTAGTATTTGGTTTTTGTGAAAATTTTAACAGCATGATTACTTCTAAAAAAATTATTTAATCAGCCCTAACATGTCATATTAACCTAGAAAATTAGTGTAATTCATAAAAAGTCTCAAATTACATTTTTTGGATATTTATAATATCAATTATTTTAATCATTCATTAATAAGGTAGTTACTGCATCATCATTGTGTCAAAAATAAATTAAATTATTTAGTGTCTAAAATTTATAAATAAAATATAATTTTTAATAAAATATTTTTATATTTATAATGAATATTTATATTAAAATTTATCTTATTTATAACCCTATATTAAAAATGGTTTAGTTATTAAACTTTGAATTTAACTCTTTTAACTCTTCTTTAAATAAAATAACAATAAATGTCCTAATCTAATACAAGTGGACCAAAGGGGGTCATATTTTATTCCAAAGGTTTTTTGGTCTAATTATACTTATCCAATAGAATTAATACATGTGTTAGGGTAATTATAATATCATTTTTACCCTTAATTACCCTATTTACTTTTAACTGTTGTAAATAAAAGTCAAAAGTTACTATTCATCAAAAATTATTTTCATCTTATTGAACCACATTTTACATACTGATTTCAACCCTATATCTCAGATTTTTTAAATTAAACTCATAGAATCAGTAAAATTAAGTTTTACACAAATTTGAAAATGCTCCTAGAAGGTGGGTAAAAGACGGTAAAATGTTCGATAATATTTTATATATCTAAAATTATTTTAAAATGACTCCAATGAATTATTTTGAACATATATAGGTATTATGTATCTATTTTTACTTAAAATAAATTAAAATAAAATAACTAATTATTTAAATAAAAAGTTAGTTTTAAATAATAACGCAGTGTTTTTCACTATTCATCAAAAATTGAAAGTTTTCGGAAATATACCAAAAATTTAGCCTAAGATAATTTTGATATTACAAATTAAAAAATGAAGTCTATTTTACAAAACTCAAAACATCGAAGTTTTATTTAATAATTTAAATTTATTTCTCATTGTCAAAACTAAAAAACGGGGTTTTTTTAAAGTAAAAACTATCAAAACATTGACATGTGTTTATGTCAAATTTTAATGTAAAATTACTTATAATGACCTAAATTGTATTAAATGATAAAAATATAATCTAATTATACTTCCAAAACATTCAAATTTATAATTTAACATTATAAATTATTTTGATTAAAAAAGTTGTTTCAATTAAAATTTAGTATTTTTCATTATTCACTCAAATATGAAAGTTATCCGAAAAACACCAAAAATTTATCGAAACTAATTTTCTTTGTCCCGATTCTTAAGAAGAAGATTATTTTGTCAAATTGAATATATAAAAGTGTCAAATATTGGATTTAAAAATGGTTAACCATTAAAATCTAGAAAAATTGAATTTTTTTAAAAAAATACTTCCTTTATCAGAAAATTTGAATTTGTTCTCATATTATGTCTAAAAAATACATAATATGGGATTTAAAATTATATAGAGTGTATAAGATTCAAAATTCAGTTAATACTATTCATAACCACTTTTTGAACGGCTAGTTTGGTAAGTTTTGGTGCGCTCGAACTCAGTGTTGCGTATAGCACAATCTATTGAATTACTTTAATGAGATAACGTACTATGAAATATTGCGGTGTTATATTGTAATTGAAAAAAAAACACCACAAATTGATCCAAAAAAGGATGAAAGATTTGATTCATCAAGGCCAAGAATATCATTGGTGCATTCTTAAAACTAAATGTCATCACTTTGAACTCATACAATCCATACTATCACCTAAAAGTATTTTGAGTATGTTTGATGGTATTACACTCAATTGGTGGTTTCCTAATCTCAAATAAATCTTGGAGAAGATATTTTCACCTATCAACTTGTTTAAGGTATCATCAATATATGCAAGGGGATACTGGTTCTTGACTATCGTCTGGTTCATTATCCAATAATTCACACACAAGTGAAAAGTCCCATCAACCTTCTTGGAAAAAGGAAATAGAGAATCCCATGGAGATGTAATAGGCTATATGAAACCTTTATCTTACAAATCTTCTAAATGAACTTTCAACACTTGAAGCTCTACTGGTTCCATCCTATAAAGTGAAATAGAAACTATCTCTTCTCCCAGTACCAACTATATCATGAACTCAATCTCTCACTTGGATGGAAATCCATATACCTTGTCATGAAATACATCTTAAAAAGGTCAAGTACTGGTGGAAAAGTGTCATGCTACATTCCACAATAATCTAAAGTAAGAATTATGATCTGTTCCATGACACAATCCAATATGCACTAAATAGATCATGTATGACTATCTTGAAGATCCCACTCACCCTGGTGTGAATAATTTCCCCCTTGTGGAGATAAAAAGGTAACACTCATCCGGTAACAGTTTCTATGATCCCAATATAGAACTTGGAAATCCATAAAAAATAATCAAATAGAAACCTTTCATTTCTAGTACAAATAGTTTCCAAAATAAATGGTATAACCAATTTCTAGAGAACATTCCTTTAAACATTTGACATTATCTGACCTCACTCCAAATTTTATATCAATGGTAAAAACACAATCAATTCTTTCCTAAACCAATCCCAAACTAATTTAAAAAGAGCAGATAAAAAGGGAATATGATTCTCTTGTATCAAAAAAAATGAAAGAAAGGGTAGATGATACAAGAATTTTACCTCTCATAGTATAAGGCCATATGTCCACAATAGTTAAATTAGTCTATATAGCATGGAGCTTACTAGCCCATCTACCATGGGCTATATCCTGACTATATTGAGTTATTCCCTCTTCCTGGTACTGATACTCCTCAACTAGGTAACCATGTACCCAACCTCAACCTAAACATCCTATATAACTCTAGATACTTGTCTTATGAGGAGAATCTGAGTCCTTCCCACACCCTAGAACCTGTCTGGATCCCCTATCACTACTCATCTAAGCAAAGTTCTTATAAAACTTCTAGAGATGACCCAGCTTGGTGTAAGCATGGAACTCTAAAGCAAGGTACATAAATTAAGGCTTCTTATGGCCCAAATTTCCACACTATTAACCGTATAGTGGAACAAAGTCCTGATATCACTACCCAATTCCCTGACTACTCTAAAATCTATTTCATTAGTAATGACAATAATAGTGGAACTTCTTTATACTAAAAGAAGAGCTCTCTGTTTGTCCTGTAGAAAATTCATGATCGCTGCTTGGGGCCTCTCACATATTACCTTCCATGATGAGTACTTGATTCATCAAATCCAAAAATATACTCAATAAAAAAACATTCACCTATAACCTAAACTCATAGATAATATCAACCTAAAAACGTGTCTCCATGTGGATCTCATCATCAAATAAAGATGGAAAAAAAGCATCACTAGTCGATGAAACATCCAGCATAGTCCATCACTGACATAACATCATGGGTCATATTCTTGAACTCGTGAGACTTATCAACCCTCAACATATCTGGATAGAAGTGCCTCAGGAAATTCACCTTTAATTCCTTCAATGATAACTCCTCTAGCTTCTTATCTTACTACATAATGTCCCACCAATTCTTGGTTTGTCTGTGATTCGTGTATGCAGCAATCTTCACCCTCCTATCTACAAATGTCTCAAGGTGCTTGAAAATCATATGAATAGACTCGATCCATAATTAGGATTCCTCAAGGCCTCTCTCCCTAGTGAACATGGGTAGATACTATAGATGAAACACTCTAATCATATAAAACATCAAAGTCACTATGTGAATAGTCTCAATTTCCATGGATCGCATAACCCTTAGGAAACTATTGTGGACATAAATATCTGTATGATTCTTAGGATCTACAGGAATCTCTTGTTCAGATTTTTTATGAGCATATTGATTTCCACTATCCTAAAAATCAACTCAAATATTATGAGGATTCATTTTCTCTACAATACAATCACACGCCATATAACTATAACATCCTGCCTTTTTAATACATAACTTTTCATTACATTTTACAAACATTGGATCTTTAAAGTTTAGTGTCTTGGAAATCAGGATCATAAAACATGAAAACAACATAAAACCTTATTCTAATCCACTTTTAAGGATTCATCATAAGTACAATTATTGCATCTCATAACCTGGAGACATACATCAAAGGAAATGGTGAGAAGAAGGCCCAGTAAGGAAAACAAGGGAATCAGTTTAATTGTGATATCAATAAGAACTTTATGAAAAACATAAAGACAGGAAAAATAGCATAAGAGGCATATCATAATAAAAATAACATGAATAATAAATTGAATATGTGTCTAAAACATTTAATTTATAAATTCATGAACATATCACCAAGGTCCATTCCAAAGGTGTCATAAGAATTACCAAGGTTATTCACCAAGGTATCGTGAAACTTGTCATCTTTATAGATTAAATTATTTACACAATACATTAGAGATCTATCAGGGATCACCCATAATATGTCTTTATTTTTAATTGATCCACATATATCATAATCATACATTTCATATATAACCCAAAGAGAGTAAAAGAAATGGATTTCATATCAAAATCATGATGTTTTAAAAAGTGTTTAAAAACAAGATCATTATATCATTTATAACCAATGGAAGGGGAATAAGGGTTTTATGTATGTAAATTACAGAATAAATAATATCATTTTTATTTCCTTATGAAAACCCCTAGAAACTAAATAGGTCTGGGTATTCACAAAAATAAGATAAGAGAATTTCTTGAGAGAAAGGGAGATAAATTTTGAGACGAAATTTCTATAGCATAACGGCTATATAACATGGTTTTAGAAAACATTAAAAAGATAGGGGACAAGGGTATAACATCCATAAATGAATAATTTTACATTATAGGTACTGAATAAAATATAAATAATATCATGGTGGGAATACTTGAATGACATACCACATGAAAAGGAAACTTGAAAGAAAAGAGAAAATGTGATTTCTTTTACAAAAAATCGGCAGCCTAATGGCATCAATTAAAAATTCAGAAAATCAATTGATGAGAGTGGAAATGGTATATAATACTTTGGACACTAAATGTATAGTAATAAGGATATATAAGAACATACCCTCATATAATAAAATGGAAACTAGAAGACATAACATAAAGGAAGTCATGACTTAAAAGGGGAGGGTGAAAGGTTCCCTTGCCTTGAAGAGTAACTTCAAAAGCTTAAAGGTTGGGACCTTAGGGGGATTGAGGGAACCTTGGGAGGACTCCTTGGGAGGACTCCTTGGGAGGACTCCTTGGGAGGTAAAAAGACCAGATATTTGTTGAGGATTAATTTTTAATTAAAGTAATTAAGAAATGGGTTAGTATTTATAGCAAAAGTGCGGGAATATTTTATTAATTTTCAAGAGACACCTCATCGGTGGTATTTTCAAAACCATGTGATTTACCATTGTATTTTCCCATGGTATTGTCCACTTGGGACACCTCATAACATATATTACTATTCACAAGTCAACCATAATTAGTACATCATTAATGATGTCATTAATCAGACTGAAACTCAAAACTGTATTTTTACTATTCAACAAAAAACAAAACATTTTATAAAAATATCATAAATTAAACCTAACCTAATATCAATTCTCTGAATTCAAAAATAAACTCCATTTTAGGAAAATAATTTTATAATTATGAGATATTTAATTTTTAATTAAAAACACTATTGACCCGAAAAAATACTATACTCAACTAATAATTTCTGAAACAGTTATTTACTAATGCTATTATATCACTTCACCATTCACGATGCCTTAATTATATTTATACGTTCTTAAGTGATGTTACTATTCCATTGTTCACATTACTATTCATAAGGGTAATATTACTATTCATATTTTACTATTCACTAAAAATTAAGTTGATCTTATTAAACTTTAAATTTCATATTAAACACAACTATAGAAGACCATATTTTGAAAATAATTTCACATTATTAATTATTTACTGTATACAAAAATATTTTAAAACACCTTTTTTACAAAATTCACCAATAATATAGAACTTCTATAAATTCATCCTATATTTATTTTAACATTTAAAATCCAATAATTTAACATAATAAGAAGTAACAATTTTACTTATATAAAAGGATTACACAACATAACTAAGGTCTTGTTACATATCCCCTTATAACACCTACATAGGACCTAAGTGTAAGGTGTGATATGGTCATAGAAACTTGGGAAATCTCGGACAACATTTCCTGAGTGGTTATTTCTATTAGCTTGAACTTCTCCCGTTGGTGATTCCATTCAAGCTTGACATGTTGAAACTCATCTTGGGCTTGGTCCAGAGCAAAGCCTAATGACGCAACCTCCTTCCCAATCTCCGACATATGGGCTTCGTATAGCCCGAGTCTACTGGATGAGGCCATCAACTCTTCTTTCTTTATTAATTAACCATGATCACTTGTATTTATAAACAGTATTCATAATGTAAATAATTTAGTTTCTAATGGTTATATTTACCAATGGTTATGTAACAGTCAAAACCCAATGGTATTGTTTTAATTATACTCACTTCATTAATTAAAGGATATGGTTTTATTTAGTATAAAATAAAATAATACACAAATTCAAGAAACAAATATTATTCAAAAGTTCAGGTCGCTACATTATTCCCCCCTAAAGAAATTTCATCCCTAAAATTTCAACTCATACCCTCAGAAGAGAAAAGGTGTGGGTAGTTATTCTTCATATATTTTGCTGGTTCCCACGTGGCTTCTTCATATTTGTGGTTCCTCCACAACACCTTAACAAGGTGGGTAGTCTTGTTACATATAACCTTGTCTTTATGATTGAAGATCTCTACCAGTTTCTCCTCATAAGAGAGGTCATGCTCTAGTTTTACCACCTCTGGATTTAGTACATTTGAATGGTCAGGTATGTACTTCCTCAAGATGGATATGTGGAAGATATCATGAACTTGTGCTAGATTTGGAGGTAGTGCAAGCCAATAGGCCACTACTCCCACGCGATCAAGGATTTCATAGGGGCCAATGTATCTAGGTCTGAGCTTCCCTTTCTTCCCAAACCTCATGACTCTCTTCCACGATGAAATTCAAAGAAAGACCTTGTCACCAACATTAAACTCCAAGTCCCTTTGATGGTTGTCAGCATAGCTCTTTTGCCGACTTTGAGCAGCCTTAATGTGTTGCTGGATGGCAAGGACTTTTTCTGTCATCTATTGCACAAGATCGGGCCCAAGAATCTTTCTCTCACCATCCTCATGCCAACAAGTAGTAGTTCTACATTGCTTCCCATATAGAGCTTCATAGGGTTCCATTTGAATGCTTGAGTGGAAGCTATTTTTGTAACAGAACTCAACTAATGGGATATGTTGATCTCATCCACCTTTAAATTCCATTGAGCATGTTCTCAGCATGTCCTTGAGTTTTTGAATAGTTATTTTAGATTGGCCATTAATTTGGGGGTGATAGGTCGTACTGAAATTCAATTTGGTACTAAGATCATGTTGAATACTTCTCCAGAATTTTGATGTAAACCTTAGATCATGATCAGATACGATAGAAAGTGGAACTCTATGAATACTTACTACTTCCTTAACGTAAATCCTAGCCAGTTGATCAAGAGATAAATCTTCTTGAATGGAGATAAAATGGGAAGTCTTGGTGAGATGGTCCACAATAACCCATATTGCATTGTTTCCTTTGGAAGTTCTCAGGAGACCAGTGATGAAGTCCATATTGATATTTTCCCACTTACATACTGGTATGGGTAGTGGTTGCAATACCCCTTTAGGAATTTTCCTCTCTTCCTTCACTTTCTAACATACCAGGCACCTTAAAGTGTATTCAGTAATATCCATTTTCACATTATCTCACCAATAATGATAACGAAGGTCTATATACATTTTTGTGCTTCCTATATGTATAGAGAAAGTAGATCTATGAGCTTCATCCATCAACTTCTTATTTATTTCCAGAATAGATGGAACACATAGTCTTGTATGAAATTTCAGTACACCTTCTTGATCAATATTGAACTCAGAAAACTTCCCATCTTTCACTGCCTCAAAATTTTTCTTTAATAAAGGCTCTTCTTTCTAAGCTTTCTTAATATTCTCTAGTAATGAGAGTTGAGAAATCATTTGGGTTAGGGTTGATGATGTCCCTTCCCATATAATTCCCATGTCCAGCTTTACTAGGTGATTGATCAAAGGATATCTTTGAATCCTCGTCATGGATAGAACAACTGATTCTTTCATGCTTAATGCATTAATGAATTTTTTTGTTCTTCATGGATTATAATGAATTGAACAATAATATTCTTTAAGAAGTTACAACCATCAGTTTTGTCTCATGTCCAATTCCTTTTTTGCAAAAATATACTTCAAACTTTTATGGTCTATGTATATATCACATTTCTTCCCATAAAGATAGTGCCTCCATATCTTCAGAGGAAAAATGACTGCAGCCAGCTTCAAATCATGCAAAGGATAGTTCTGCTCATGAGTCTTCAACTGTAAAGATTTATAAGCAATGAAATTTTCATTTTGAATAAGGACTCACCCAATCCCTTTCAAAGATACATAGCTAAAAATAAAGAATCCTTCTCCACTTGAGGGCAGAGTTAACATGGGTACAGTAACCAATATCTTCTTCAGCTCTTGGAAACTTTCTTCACACTCCTTTGTCCAGATGAACTTGACCCCTTTTCAAGTTTACTTGGTTAATGTATTGGAAATTCATGAAACGTTTTTCACAAACCTCCTATAATGCCCCGCTAATATAAGGAAACTATGAATTTCAGTTATTTTTGTAGGATAATGCCACTCCTTTAAAACCTTTTTCTTTGCACGGTCAAATGTGATTCCTTCATTGGTTACAATGTTCCCCAAGAAAGAAACTTGTTGTAACAAAAATTCACATTTGCTGAACTTTCCAAAAAAGCATCTTCTTCCAAAGAGTTTGCAAAATAACCCTTAAATGATCCTCATGCTCTACATGACTTTTGGAATATATCATAATATCATCAATAAAAACTACCACAATGTTATAAATGTAGTCCTTAAAGACTCTATTAATCAAATCCATAAAAATAGCAGGTGAATTAGTCTGTCCGAAGGGCATAACAACAAACTCATAATGATCATATCTTGATCAGAAGGCAGTTTTTGGAATATATTCTTTATTTACCCTTAATTGATGATAACCACATCAAAGGTCAATCTTAAAGAAGAATTGAGACCCACAAAGTTGGTTAAATAAGTAATCAATTCTTGGAAGAGGGTATCTTTTCTTCAATATGATCCCATTTAGTTCTCTATAATCATTGCATATTCACATCGATCTATCCTTTTTCTTCACAAAGAGAACAGGTTCTCTCTAAGTAGACACAATAGGTTAGATAAACCCCTTATCCAAAAGATCTTGGATTTGCTTCTTTAATTCCTCCAACTACATATTTTCCATACTATATGGGGTCTTTGATATAGGATGAGATTTAGGTATGAGTTCAATGTAGAACTCTACCTCTAATTCTGGGGGAGGTTTGGGTAACTCCTCAGGAAATACGTCAATGTATTTAGGGACGATGGGGACATTTTCTATCCTTATACTCTCATTTCCTTCTTCTTATTCACTAACCAACTGTATAAAAAAGGATATAGGAGGTTCTTAAATACAAATATCAGGTTGAGATATCCCTCCTTAGAAGATAATGGTAGGTTTTCTATTCAATACTATTGATATTTACTTGCTTCTATATTTTATCTTATCATTATACTTTGAGATCCAGTCCATCCCTAATATAAGGTGAAATTCCATCATGGGAATTCCTACTAGATTCATGATAAGATTTTGCTCAGTAAAGTAAATACAAGAGTTTAAAAACATTGAAGAGGCTTGGATAATCCCACCAGGAGTCTTGACTAATAACTCTACTTTTAGAAATTTGGGGTTTGATTCTAAATTCTTTGCAAAATTAGAGAAAATAAAGGAATGCATAGAACCAGAATCAAACAAAGTACTTTCTAACTTTGAGAGACCAACAAGAGTACCTTACACCACATCATTTGGTGCTTCAACTTCAGTTGTCATGATAGAAAAAGCATGACCTTGCTCCCTGGGCCTTTGCTGAGGTTGATGGTGGTTCCCCTCCACTACCCTCAGATTTGGACAGTGATTGGAAAAGTGCCCAAGTTGTCCACACTTATAGAATTGGACAACAGGTAGGACCTTCACCATATTCCCTTTGTCATTAGTGTTGGGAATTTGTTGCTTCACCTCACTACAACAATTCTATGCAATATGGAAATCTCTTCCACACTTGTAGCACTACGTGTTCCCAATTAGTCAGTTCCCAAAATTCTTCTTCCCACATTTATTACACATGGGACGTTGCACTTTCTTTCCTCCTCTTCCCTAATCAAAATTATTCCCTAATCTTGGATCCATAGATCTTTTCTTTTCGTTGGATTTAAGAGACCATTACAACTCACCAAACTCCAGTTCGACTTTTATCTCACTTCTCGTGATCTCCTCATAGCTATCATAGTCTTGGTTGGCTAGATTCTTCTACAGATGAGGTCTCAGTCCACCGAAGAATCCATCAACATTACCATTTGGATCCATGAAAAAGATAGAGGTGTAACATTAAAATCTTATGAAGTTCATATCATATCTTCCCACATATTCATATTCCTTCGGCTTTATCTCAAGAAACTCATTATCCATTATTTTTCTAATGGAATGATGGAAATACTTATTGAAGAAGATCCCTCTGAACTCTTCCCACTCTATAGCTTCAACCTCCACTCTTGGCCTTGTGTTTTTAATATGTTCCCACCATTGATCAGATTCTACCTCTAAGCGATAGACAGATAGGGTGACCTACTCTCTCTCTAAAGAGTGGATCACAGAAAAGATTTTCCCTATAGACTTGATCCACTATTCAGTAATCAATGGGTCTATAGATCCATTGAAGGTTGGTTTTCGTTGATGAATAAAGGACTCAATAGAATATTTTTTACTTTTTAGTGAGATCAGTCTTTCATCTTGATTCAAGTTATTTCCCATAAATTGAGTCAATTGGTTCATCATTCTTATGAAATTTTCCATTCTGGCTTCCATCATAGGGCCATTAGTGCATGGTCCACTGCAGTCACTATTTGCTTAGTTCCTCATATTGCCCGCCATTTTCCAAAATAATAAAACCTTGGTAAGAAGATTATTTCTTTTACGAATCTTTTAACTATAAATGATTTTATGTCTTAAAAATTCATTATTAAACAATTACATTTCCCTATAAATCCTTCATAATTATTCATATAAATCTTATGATTAACCAAAAATATCCCCTAGGAGTGTCAAACCAAGAGTACAGCAAGGCCCGTTGTCATGTACCAAGATACCCTAGGTCAAGCCTGAAACTCCTTGTCAGATTTTTCACTCCTAGGTACATCTGTACTAGTGCCTCATCCACTTGTTTGTATCCAAATAGGGATTTATTTATTTGGAAACCGCTTATTTAATATTTCACCAAAATACCAGGAATTTTTCCTATATTTATACTTTTCTATAGGGTTATTCCTAAAGTTTAAATATCCTAATTTCCATAAATAACTAAACTATCCTTTGATACCAACTATGACATCCCTCCTTTTAATACATAAATTTTCATTACATTTTACAAAAAGAGGATCTTTAAAGTCTAGTGTCTTAGAAATCAGGAACATAAAACATGAAAACAACATAAAACATTCTTCTAATCCACTTGTAAGGATTCATCATAAGTAAAATTACCACATCTCATCACCTGGAGACATACATCAAAGTAAAGGGTGAGAAAAATTCCCTTTAATTAAATTAAGGGAATCAGTTTACTTATGATATCAATAAGAACTTGATGAGAAACATAAAGACAAGAGCAATGGAAGAAGAGGAATATCATAATAAAAATAAAATGAATCATAAATTGAATATTTGGTTAAAACATTTAATTTAGGTATTCATGAATATATCACCAAGGTCCATCCCCAAGGTGTCATAAAATTTACCAAGGTTATTCACCAAGTTATCATGAAACTTGTCATCTCTAGATATTAAATTCTTTACTCAATGCATTGGAGCGCTATATGGGTGCACCATTAATATGTATTTATTTTCATGTGAGCCACATATATCATAATAATACATTTCCTAAATAACCTAAAGAGAGTAAAATAAATGCTTTTCATATCAAAATCAAGACATTTTTAAAAAGTGTTTAAAAACAAGATCATTATGTCATTTATAACCCAGGGAAAGGGAATAAGAGTTTTATATATGTCAATTACATAATAAATAATATCATTTTTATGTATTTATGAACACCCCTAGAAACTAAATAGGTCTAGGTATTCACATAAATAAGATAAGAGAATTTATTGAGAGAAAGAGAGAGAAATTATGAGATGGAATTTCTGCAGCATAACAGCTATACAACATGGTTTTAGAAAATAATATAACAAAAGAGGGGAAAAGGGAATACCATCCATAAATGAATAATTTTATAGTTTATTTATAGAATAAAATATAAATAATACCATGGTGTGGATATTTGAATCACATACCACATGAAAAGGAAACTTAAAAGAAAAGAGAAAATGTGATTCCATTTATGAATATCCAGCAGCCTAATAGCATCACTTAAAAATTCAAAAAATCAATTGATGAGAGTGGAAAAGGTGTCATGTCATTTGGACATGAAATTGACCATAATAATGATATATAATAACATACCACCACATAATAAAATGGAAACTATAAGACATAACATAAAGGAAGTCATGACTTAAAAGAGGAGGGTGAAAGGTTCCCTTACCTTGAAGAGTAAATTCAAAAGCTCTAGGGTTGGGACCTTAGGTGGATTGAGTGAACCTTGGGAGGACTCCTTTAGAATTACTAAGACCAGATATTCATTGAGGATGAATTTTTAATTAAAGTAATGAAGTAATGTATTGGTATTTATAGAAAAAGAGAGGGAATATTTTATTAATTCCCAAGGGACATCTCATCGGTGGTATTTGCAAAAACATGGTCTTTCCCATGGTATTTTCTCATGGTATTGTCCACTTAAGACACTTAATAACATATATTACTATTCACAAGTCTACCAGAATGATTACTTCATTATTACATCATTAATGATGTCATTAATCACACTGAAACTCAAAACTGTTTTTTTACTATTCATCAAAAAACAAAACATTTTATAAAAATATCATAAATTCATCCTAACCAAATATCGATTCTATGAATTCAAAAATAAACTCCATTTAATGAAAATTATTTTCTAATTATGAGATTTTTAATTTTTAAGTAAAAACACTATTTACCCGGAAAAAAACTAAAACATAACTAAAAATTTATAAAACAGTTATTTGCTTATGCTATTATATCACTTCACCATAATGATGCCTCAACCATATTTATACTTTATTTAGTTATGTTTCTATTCAATTGGTCACATTACTATTCATAGGGGTAATATTTCTATTCATACTTTATTATTCACTAAAAATTAATTTGATCTTATTAGACTATAAATTTCTTACTGATCACAACTATAGAAGACCATTTTTTGAAAATAATTTCACATTATTAATTATTTAATGTATACAAAAATATTTTAAAATACCTTTTTTTACAAAATTAACTAATAATATGAGACTACTATAAAATCATCCTATATTTATTTTAACATTTTAAATCCAAGAATTTAACATAATAATAAATAAAAATTTATTTATATAAAAGGATTGTACAATGTAACTAAGGTTGTGTTACATAGCCCGTTGTAACACCTGCATTGGACCTAAGTGTAAGGTGTGTTGTGGTGATAGAATCTTGGGGAAGCTCAGACAACATTGTCCAAGTGGTGATTTCTATTGTCTTGAACTTCTCTCGTAGGCGATTCCATTCAAGCTTCACATGTTGATGCTCAGCTTGGGCTTGGTCCAAAGAAAAGCCTAGTGATGCAACTTCCTTCTCAAGCTCTGAAAGATGGGAATTGTATAGCCCGAGTCTACTGGATGAGGCCATAGACTCTTCTTTTTGTATTAATTAACCATAATCACTTGTATTTATAAACAATAATCATAACGTTAAGAATTTAGTTTCCAACGGTCATATTGACCAATGGTTAAATAACTGTCAAAACCCAATGGTATTATTTAAATTATAATCACTTCCTTAATTAAAGGATATAGTTTTGTAGAGTATAAAATAAAATAATACCCAAATTCAAGAAACAAATATTATTTAAAAGTTTGGTTCGTTACAAGAACACTGGATGAAAACAATGTCAACCTCATCAGGTGACATAATAGAGAACCATAGGCTCATGTTCTCAGTAAACATGGCTTAAAAGTATTTTAGCATTCCATAATAGTTCTCTTATTTTAATTTATTAGATATAACTAGTATCTCATTTCATAGTTCATATAGGAAAGTATATATCACATGTCTTAAATATGTTCCTATCATGAACAATGTATGTCAATATATATCCTAATGTACCTATCATGATGCATGAATATACATCACATTCCATACTAAGACATGACTATAAATATCAATAAATAATAACATCACATGACATGTGAATCACCAATGGTGAAATAACATAAAATATAACAATGAATAGAATGAATGAAAAAAATTTCCCTAGGCACTCAGATTTTCTCCTATACATGGGTTAGATACTCCCACGAAAAAGCTCATTACTAGGTCCAGATAAATCCTAACCTCCTTTCTACCTTTCCCAAATAGTAAAACAACAACAAAAAAACTTGATCTCTTATGATACCAATTTTTATCAACCCCTGATCTAGTACTCTCTCGCATGGCCAAATCTGGTTAGTAATAGGACCTTAAACATTCCTCCCCATACTCTAGAGGCTACTGACTATTAGCTTGGGTGTGATGAATATAGTGGGGAGACTCTGCCCCCTAAAGAGTAGTTATAATATAGTGGAATAAAAAATAATAATAAATATCATAGTAACAAAAAATAGTAGAAACAGTACAGCATAAAACTAGGAAGTAAAGGAGAAACCAATAATCCAAAGTAATAATGAATCACATAATGATACGATGAAAATGTTTCTATATTTCAAAATAAGGTAATGTAAATAAAAGAACCATCCGATACAAAATAAACTCAAATAAGAGTGGTCTTGAACCCCCTTTCAGTCTCATCTCCAAACTCCAAACTAATCAATAAGAAACGCTCATAAATAAGGTCCATTTCCCTAGTCCAAACCTATATCCATGTAATCATCTTAGGTACCAAATGGAATACAAAATAGGGTGTGAGTAAAACTCACTAGGTCGACACCCCCATGTCTAAAGAGAACCAATCTCATAATAAGTGCATGTCATAAAGCGATAAAAATGTATTAATTAATCAATTAATATAATACATAAATCCACCTACCTCGGCACTATGTTGGAATTTCTTTGAGAATATAGCACAACCATTCCAACCACAACCATAAACTATGTCATAACCAAACAATCAGGAAAATCCATCTGTATAAGCATTTAGGTCTCTAGGAAAAGCCCCATATATAATCATTTCAACATCAAATGGGTCAATCCTACTATATAATCATTTCAAAATCACTAGGTATATCCCTATATATAATCATTTCAATATCAAAAAAATTCAATCCCACCATATAATAATTTCAGCATTAAACTAGGCCAACACTCTATATAACCATTTCAACATCAAACTGGACCAATCCATCTATATAATAATTTCAGCATCAAACTAGACCAAGCCCCATATATATGCATTGAATAATCATACACAATAATTAATAATAGCAAGGATACCATGATATCACATCATAATCCTCAATGGTAAATTATAAAAATTACTATTTATCTTTCAATTACACTTTTATTAGTTTATAAAATTATCAATAGTTATATCAATAGCCCATAATATATTACAAAATAGCTTATATATTAATAAATCACCTGAATTCTCATGTCATGATAAACACACGTTAAACCATTATCCAATTCATCATTAATTTAGGGTCAGTTCGCCCAATGGGTATCCACAAGCTAGGTCGCAATACCATTGCATCTAAAAAGATATAAGGAATAATAAAATCCATGATTTTCTATCATCCATAATTAAATTAATTAATACACACATTGTGTTGGAACAATAATATTATTTTACAAACTTAACAATTAACAAGCAAAAGGTTAAGGTTTAGACCACTTGCCTTTAACTGGCGATCAATGCAACGCTTCCAACAAGTAACGCCAAAAAGAAAAAATGGTAAGAAGATCACAAGATAAACCTAGATCACATGAGATCAAGATCAACACCTGATTTCACAATAGTCAAATTAATACACTTAAATAATTAGATAACAATGAAAGAGAGAGTAAAACCTAAGTGAAACAGCTCATCAGTGATTGATTTCTTGAACAGAACATCCATAATGGAAGAGGGGACTCAAAAATCACTTTAAAATCACCTAAGTTTGAGAGATCAGTGGATACACATAGATGATAGGTTATTATATAAACATTGTAGGTTTTAAAACCACCTATCCCACAAAATACACGGTGTTTAATTTTATTACATGCTATGAAATTATCAATTAATAGGTATTCCAAAAAACCTGTCACCTAAACTTAATTTAAACCTGCACAAAAATTACATATCATGTAAAAGATTCATGGAATATATTTAATTCATGTCATTAAACTAGTTCACGACTTGTGTCTGGTGACAGTTACTAGCCTTGTAACTCATCTACATGGTGTTTAATTTCCCTACAGACATCTTTAATCCCTTCTTGTGAAAAAGTGCCTGAACTAAGTCTGAATAATTACATACTCACGGGAAACCCTCATAATCCCCCTTTAACACCTTTATACTTAGACTCCATTAATTTAAAAAAACATACATCCTTGAATTTAGTTCATTTTCCCTAATTAGGCTCTTTATCTCTAAATGAGACTCAACTAATAAGGTTTAAAGATAAATCAAAACCCAAACAAAGAAGGGTTAATGAAAAAGATAAAGAGGGACATACTTGGGAAAAGATGGGATCTTACAATTCTGATAGTTCCTCAAGTGGATATAAATCACATTGGTTGTAAATAGGTATTCAAGAAAAAACTGGACATGAATGATCAACTCAATACATATAAAGCTTGACAAGTTGAAAAGGGGTTTAAATAGTATCAAGGAATAGACTATGATGAAACCTTTTCACCAGTTTATATGTTTAAATGCATCATAATTCTACTATCCATAGTGTCATTACATGACTATAATATTTAAAAAATGGATATCAAAATAGAATTATTTAATGGGACCTTCAGGAAGATGTCTATAAAGAACAACTAGAATGGTTTGTTAAACTAAAGGGTCACAACACAGTATGTAAGTTACAAAGATCCATTTATGGATTAAATAAAGTATTCAAGTAATGAAACATTTTATTTGATGAAGAAATATTAGAATTTAGTTTGGTAAATAAAAAGTGTGATCCTTGTATCTATAAATAATTTTTTGGGAGTGTCGTCATTTTATTTATAGTGTACATATATGACATACAACTTATTAGAAATGAAATACCAGTATTTTAGTTCATTAAGACATGGTTGAACACAAGTTTCTTTATAAAGGACTTAGTTGAAGTAGTGTACATTCTTGGGATCAAGATCCATCTTGAAATATCTAAGAGACTACTTGGACTATGTCAAAGTACATACATTGACAAGATACTAATGTAATTCAGTATGGAAAACCCTAAGAGGGTATTGTTTTCAATATATCATGGCATTCATCTTTCTAAGAAAATGGTTCCTCAGAAACACGAGGTGAGATAGAGGATAGAAAGGATTCTATATACATCAGCAATTTGGTCAATCATGTAAGTTATGTTGTGTACTAGGGTATATTTTACCTATGTATTAAGCATGTTAGGAAGATATTAAGCTAACCCAGGTAATTTCCATTTGATGGTAGTCAAGACTATCCTAAGTACCAAGGTATACCAAGGATATGTTCTTATTTTATAGAGGATATATGGAGGTATTCATAATAGGATATACATATTCTATTTTCAAAATAAATCAAGACAATATAAAATCATATAAGAGATACATATTAACTCTCAATAGAGGTGTTTTAAGCAAGAAGATCACAAAGTAATTCATGGTTTTCAAACTGAATTCATGTATAATGTAGCTTCTATGGTAGATAAAAAATTACTGTAGATATGAAACTTAATCCAAGAAGTTGACATGGCACCTAGTACTAAAGACTATATTATAATGTACTATATTAATATAGTATTGGTGGGCCCTATAAATTTTCCAAAGTTGCATCCATGGATAAATCACATACTCAAAAAATATCATCTCTTGAGGGGTTTTTCTTAGATAGGTGATATCACAGTGATCAACATTAATTTGGAAGATAATGTGAGGGATCCCTTAATTAAATCCTAAACTTAGAAAAAAAATATGATAATAATATGAGAACTAGTAATATAAATGTCATTGGAAATTTTATAAGAACCTGCATCCATATGGATCTTGATTTTCAGTGAAAATTTAATTTTCATTTGGTTGGGGATTATATTTGGAATTAGGATTCGAACTGTAATTATGAGTTTTGGAACATCATAAAAGATATATTTTAGTTGATAAATGAGGATCAAATTTTATCATGGAGGTTTAGGATAATGGTGAAGTAAGGATAGGGTGTCTAGACTACTTTTTTCCAGCATCCCATGGTCACTGACTAGTCGGTGGAAGGCTTGTAGGCACAAAAAGAGTCTGCCAGCTGGTTGGTGGGACAGTATAGGCCCACTGATGTGGTTATTTTACATATATAATTACAATTATTCTTCCTTAGTAGTGTAAGATTTGAATCCCTCTTTCTCTCCCTATTTTGGTGTACATGGGTTGGAATCCCCATCCCCTTGATCTACTTTATTCCCACTTGTTGAGGGGTGGTTTTTGTTGGATTGTAATGAATATCTAAGGTAAAACCTTATGTTTTTCTCTATACTAGGTTTCCTCTTCCGTCACCTAAAATTTAGGGTTTTTTCATTTAGGTTTTTGGTGATGATTTAACCATAGGATAGTAAAATTATCACAAAATTAATGGGGTTTCATGATCCTTCCATAAAGGGCATACCATAATTATCCTCCTATTATATTCCTTTAATTAAATAAAGGTATGGAATATCACTGAATTTATTAGGGTTTTTTTTAATATTAATTTTTTTTACAAACAGAATCTCTAATTCTTGTTAGGTATCTAGCTTAGGTCAGTGTCAAGAGTCTGTTGTGGACCTCCCATGGGTAGTTTTCCACGGATTTGGTATGAATGTAGTGACCGATTAGTAATCCGGTAATTATGTCTACATTTTTTAAATAATTTTTTTTTATATATAGTTTTTAAATGAGTTAAATAATTAATTATAATTTGATTATAATTAATTATTAGACTTTTCATCATCAGTTAGGTGATCGGGATATTAGGACAAGAATGGGTAACTTGGGTAGTAGCTATCGAGCTATGAATTTAAAAAGAGAAAAGATTCATAAAAGATGTTGGTTGTGATTGGTACTCACCCTATGGTATTATGAATATTTTTATTATTAATGGATGTGTATTCATTCCACTAAAGCATAAATCTTTAGATAATTGGTGCATTAATTGTTTGATTTAAATTAATAAGTTTAAAAAAAATGAGTTTCCTTCTTAGACTAAGATTCCCTCGATTATGATTCACATAGTTCTAAGGACCCAATTAATCTTTGGAATTGGGTGGTTTTCTTCATTCATTGATAACCAAGGCCATGATTATTATGTTATGCATGTGATATATCAAACTGTAATGGTGTACACTAGACATTATTTAAGGAATGTGACACTTCATCCCTAGTAGTAGGAGACCATAGAGACCTCTAGGTAGAGGTCTGTACCGAGTTTGGATGAATGGCCTGGGGGGTGTCCATATAACACCATAAAGATTCCATTAAGACTTTAACAAAGTTATTTGACTATGGGTTATTCTTACCCATTGATACATAGTGACCTGGTTGGGTAGACCCTAATGAGATAAATAGATAGGTTAGGTGATTGGTCCAACCTGGAGTGTTTTTAAAAGGGGGTAGGCTTGGGTCCATCACCCTTGTGAGACTTCCTAGGAGGCCAGTGGTCCCTTTATGACACTTTATGATGTTGTGGAATGATTTCCCTCTAAGTAATGGGAGTTGACCAAAATGAAGCATTTGATTTTTTATTATTTTATTAATTATTCTTATGTTGGTGAAATGAAAAACACCAATGGGTGGTCTATTATTATATATTAAAAACACCCTCAAAGTTGTAGTGATGTGTTATAAATAAAAAAACCTTATTCGTGTTCAAGAAAACATCATACAGGGAGGTTATAAAAACTACCTATGGGGTGGTCATGAAAATTCCCTATGGGGAGGTTGAGAAAATAAAGAAAACACCCCCTATAGGGTGGTCTTGATATTTCTTTTGGGGAAACAATGGACTTGGAATTGGGATTATTAGTTTTGGTTAGAGGAGATAATTCTAACTATGTGATTACTTTCAAGTGATTTGGGGGTCCTTGTTGGCTGTGGTCAGGTCTATAAAACTATTGGAGCTCTTCTGTTGGGTACCATTGCATATTGGGATGGAGCATTACCTGCTTTTTTATTTTGGGATGGAGAATTAATTAGGTCATTTTACTATATAAAAATGTGGATCAGGCCCCTAAGTAGTTATCAATATACTAAGATGAAATACCCCTGGGTTGTTATGATATTTTCATGGTCATCACGATGTATTCAGAGACACTTTGTCACTGACCGAAGCAGGTATGGTCACTCAACGTCACATACCTAAGGATTAATGATTGTTTATTTTTTTATTTTTCCAATAGTTATTTATTAATTATTCATATCCTACCACATGCACATATATATGAATTTACTAGCTATGTATGGAACCGTTTGGTTCCCTAGTAAGTTATGTACTAACATTATTCTTGGGAGTCCATTACACCTGGGTACCTGAGAAGATCTCACTTGGGTGTAAGCTGAGTTTAGGAAGAGGATCGATGTTGTATATTCAAGCTAGAGTAGCTCGATTAGGATATGGATATTTTAGGAGAGGATCAGGGTATATAGGTGGATCCTTGCATCTTTCTTTCTTTTATCTTTATCTGTATTTGTGATCAGCCCAATGGGTGATCTATCTTGTATGGTTTTATTCACGCTTCCACGTATTTTTATTATATATTGGTCTATTTATTTATTTTTCATGATCTAATGTTTATTGGTTTATATAATGATTCATGGTTTATTTTTGGTTATTTATCTCTTATTTTTTACTATAAAATGAGGGTGTGGTCTCCCCACTATCACACCCTAGACCCTTATTATTAGTCAGTAACCACTGAAATGTGGGGAGGCATGTCTGAGGTCACTTAACTCCATAAATCTCAATTAATATTCAATGTGATTCTATTATGGAAATTAAAATATTTTTATATTCCATGTGATAATTATTTGGAGTTGGTGTCCTAAAACAAAATGTTCGTACTTTAGATTACATGTTTATTCAAAGAAGTAAATATTAATAAAATATTTTATTATATATTATTCATTATTCTATATGAAATTAATATAATAATGTCCTAACGTGTCTATCACATTGAAAAGGTCATATTAGATCCCCTCTATGATGAGAACCATGAAATTTTATCATGATATTTTTAACCATATGTCATGTGGTCGGATAACATATTATGATGTGAAAAATAATATATTAAAAATATATTTTTTTTAATAAAAGACACTTTTATGGAAAAAGTGTGAACCCATCAAGTCCAACCAAGCCATAAAACACTATATCACATAAAAAATTATCAAAGACTAGATTTAACACATTATACCCAATTCCCTTAAATAATTTCCAGCAAAGATATGTTACCTTTTTGGTAGGGTCATCCCTGATATTGTCTTCGAAATTGGAAACCAGCTTGTCTCACACTCTCAAGAACTCCTCCAGAAATATTTTCTTGTTTTTTAAACCTCTTACTATTATTAGGTATTGTTTTTCAACCCACTCGTGTTTCTCCTTATTTGTGTCTACTTGAATCAATCTTCTATTCATCCTTTCAACATCCTCAGTAGAAGCACGGATGGTTATCACCATCTCTCCCATATCTTACTCAGAATGTATTAGCATTTCCCGTGGAGACTCCCTAATCTCAGCCTCTCCTTCCAGCTCACAAGGAATCCCCTCCACTCCCTCATTAGTATGAGACATCAGAACCAATTGTCTCTTTCTCCCCTCGCTCGGTTTCCCCTCCTCCCTTCCTAAGCCCAACTCCACCAGTTCCCTCTCTTGCACCTCCGCCCCCTCTGAAACCACCATAACAAGAAATGAATCTAGACCAGAATACAACAAAATCTTCCATAGTTTCTCCACTGGTATAGCCCATAGGGCATGAAATGTCCCGGTTTCCTTCTCTGTGTTTTTTAGATTTTATGGAAGACATAGTTGACACTATGTTTGGAAAATTTGTTTAGTCCTTGCGAGTTTTAGATTGATTAGCCTTATTAACTGGTAAATTTCCCAAGATAATAATCCCCTTATTACCTTTCTTAGCTCCAGGTCCACCGCTTTCATACCCCTAGATGTCCTGCTCATCATCTGACCGTGACTGCGAGGCCAATTATTCCCCAACCAATTCATAATCCTCAAATAACCTTGTTTCATTCGACTTCCTTTTCCACTTTGGAATCACTATTTTCCACCCTCTATGATCAACATTATTCTTCTCTTCCCTAACTGGAGGATTAAAACAGTTACTAAACTGTAATGACTGAACTGAAACATGATGACCCAGAGACCGTCGTAGGGGAAGGCTCAGGAGCTGGTCATAAATAGCTTGCAATGGGGATTTTTGACTAGGTACAATCCTTCCTCCCACTCCCCCATCCTTAACCACCTCTGTGATGGAGATATAAATCCTAGGAGAGGGAGGGCATGTGGGTTCCTAGACCTGACATGATGAACCGTGGATCCCTAAGTCTCAATTCAGACTTGAAAAGATGTCTTCCACCTCCAGCATTGCAGACACTGAGGCCAAACTCTTCTGAGGAGGATCGACATTAGATATGTCTTCACAAACCATGGGAGCTAATTCATAGATTGATACATTCAGGTTTTTTCCTCCCTACTCATCCTTATTATCTCACCAGCATAAAGAAGATGAGTGCCCCAAATGCTTACAGAAGTTACAGAAGTTCTTCCATGACTAAAATACAATCGACTGCTTATATCTAAATTTATCCCCAACTAATATCTAGACCCACTCGACTAGAGGTTTAGAGACGTCAACTTTAGCACAGACCCGAGAGGAAATCCGGTGACAAACAGCCATACTTATTGAGTCAGAGAAAAGGTAACGACCCACCAGATTTCCCAACATAAGTATTATTGAAGGATTCTGAAAAGGCAATGGTAACTTAGGAAATCTTACCCACAAAGCTGATAAAGAATCATCCTAGTTCATGTGAAGATCATAGTACTATCTAAGAAAGAAGAATGGAAAATCGTTCCAGGATCACGAAGCACTTGACCATGTAGTGATGAAATCATCCAAAAACGAGAAGCGAACCATGATGTGCTTCTTATCCAACAAACCATCTGTCGCCCGCGCCTTGAGGCCCTATGAAGAAAACATGAAATGGTCGAAGGTGTCCAATGAAGGTCTTTGTGATGAAAAATTATCCACCAATGTTAGATTCAGTAGATCTGAGGAATCACTAAATTCTAAGGTCGATAATGCGAGCTGAGGGAATTTGTCACAGAGATCCGCAACTTTAGGGCTAAGAGAGATGCCGAGAAAGGGAGGGAAGAAATCAGGGTTAGAAAAGGAAGAAAGGTGAGGTGAAGAGGAAGTCTGACCCCCTATGATGGGGAAGGGACAAGGGCGGTGACCATCGCTGCCACCTAGGTTAGAGAGGAACCGATAGCAGGTTTCTCTATGAGAGCATTATTTTCATATTCAACAAGATGAAAAATAGTATATTGATTTTTATGTGATAGTACTCATAATTAGATAATAGTTCATCTCATGAAGTTCACACTTGATAAACTCTAAGATGAGATATTGTGAGGAAAACCCTGCCTATAGGAATTCCACATGTTTCTATGTTATTGGATACTCTAGTCTACAAACACATATAATGATCCTTAGAATTTAAGATTGTTAATAATATGTATCATGAGTCATGTACATAGATGTGTTGAAAAAAAGTGTTACACCATGTGTTCATTGGGAAGTAGGGTGCATTGGGTTCACCAAGAATGATATGTTATTAATGAATTAGTTGGGTAAGGATTTGTCCATTCCATATTTATAGAAGTGTATATCTTAACCCTTTTATTGATAGGCAATTGTTGCATTAAATTTCATGGACATGGTATATTTATGATTTCATTTAAAATATTTAAAGAAATAAATATCAAACATATAGGTTGATGAAATGAATATAAATCTTTCTTGGTGAGATATCAAGATAAAGGGATTATAATACACAATAATCAATCATATATGGTTGTCATAATTGAAGCATTAACTTATTTCTCTATGAGTATCTTGATCCATTTTTAGACAATAATCTTGTATATTAGTAAACTCTATTTAATGTCACTATGAAAGAGCCCTAGAGGGTCAGATGCTAAGTGTATCCCTTAATCCTAGTTAAATTTTATTTGAATTTAATAATTGGAAAACAAATATCCACCAGACCAAGGAATATTATTTATTCAGGATATTTTATTTGAAAATGTATATTAAATTAATATTTATTCTCTAGGTAATTATATAATTATACAAATACATAATATTTATTTATCACTATTATTCACAAGGTAATAAATATTTATTTATTAAATAAATAATTTATTATTTATATATTAAAATAAATATTTATTCATCAAATTGTGGATATAATATTTATTTATTGAATGACTAATATTTACTTAAATATTTATTCCATAATTCATTAAATTATGAGGAGGATATATGGACCAAGTTTCAAGTCAAGTGATAAATATTTATTTACCAAATTGCTAAATGATATTTATCATTGTTCATATTTGCACATGCCATGAAAGAAAATAATAATATTAAAATTTTACATGAAATGGGGTTCTTTATGGGTTTAATATATTATTAAAGGCCTGTGGGAAATTAATAAATATTTAAACCTAACCCTAAGTCTATAAATATACAATTTTGTCTTTTATGAAGAGGTTAATCAATGTTCACAACATTCCCTAGCTATAGAATTTTCTCCTAGGGAAACATTTTTCTATTTTTTCTCTCAAGTTTAATATAAGCACTTTATACTCCTCTATTACTCTAAAGACTAAAAAGAATATGTGAGATTCATTGAAACCTAAAGGAATGTGAAGTGATCAAGGTGAACAAAGCCAAATGAAATTGATCACACTAGAACCCAGAATTTCATCAACTTTGTTCATATATTGAAGGATCATGCGTGGATCACCACTAAAGTGGATCAACTTTGGGTCCTTATGAAGAAATGATGACACACTAAATAAGGTTTGAATAATAAACACCTTCAAAAAATAAATAACTCAAGAACGGGGTGATCTATCTTATTTTTTTTAATTAATTATAAATTTTACATAAAAAAATATCCCCTATTAGTTATAGAATTATTTTTTATATTATTTGGAAAATTTAAATTTATCAAGGAACTCACCATGATATATATTGTGTATTATCCATTAAATATACCAAAATATAAGTTATAAATTTCCTAAAAGTCTCCTATGTTGCTTTTTGAACCTTCATCATTTCCATGACATGGGTCCACCACATGTAATAAATACATATCTAGTAATAGATTTATGTGTATCAATATTAGAAGCATAATTATAATCAAAAAAGAAAATTATAGCATTAATATAGATTCTATTATTTCTAAAACAAATAAAAAGGTCTAAACACAAAGAAAAATATCTCGGGAGTCATTTCAATGCATGCCAATGGGGTTTCCCCAGGTTTCTCATAAACCTCCTCATTGTGAAAATATAAAAGGAAATATCCATTGTAGATCATATCATGGCATACATAAGGATACCTACTATATTATAATACAGTATTTTTTTCCTAAAGGCTATATTAGACTAGCATTTGAGGATTAGACCAGGATATCTTGAATTGTTGACCCAAAGGAAGACTAATTGGTTCAATATACTCAAATAAATAACACTTTAACACCTTCCTAACATAAGAAAAATAAGGAAGATGTAATAATTTAGTACCATTTTCATAATAATTTCCTTTCCCAATATTTTTTTATTATTTCCAAAACATTTCACTTCAAAAGTAGTATAAATTTATATCTTTACATGATTAATCATCCTTGTGTTCTTATAAATAATAAGAATTCCATCAATATATAATAGAAATAAAATAATATCATTCTTAATAATCATGAAATAAACACATGAATTATACAATATTTCATTGAAACCATTTTCAATCATAAAGGAATCAAACTATTTATACCATTTCTTAGAGAACTATTTAATCCCATATAAATATTTTTTTAAAATACAAACATGATCAGGTTTAAAATCCTTTGAAGATTATTAAGAGGGATTCACGTAAATTCTTCCATCCAAAATTCCATGAAAAGGGGCATTTTAATATCCAAATTTTCTATATGGACATCATAATAGGCATAAAATACAAATAAAAATCTAAAATATGAATGTTTTACGATAGGTTAAATTTTCATAATAGAAAATTCCTACATACTTAAGGAATCCTCAATCAATTAAATGTGTTTTGTACTTAATTTTAATTTCCTATGTTTTTTATTCCTTTTTTTTTAAATCCACTTGAAAAATATAACTCTCTCATTATTAGGTTTGCTTATAACTATCACAATTCAATTTTTAAGAAGGAAATTCATTTCATCTTTTATCACAACAAAGCACTACTTAAATTTTTCATGACCCAACCTCTAGTGTTTATGCATCTAGGTATCTAACACCATGGTTCTTCTATAAGTTATCATTGTTCCTTTTATAATTTTTCTTATTATTAATAAAATTCCATTTAATATTCCTAGGTTGGTTACACTGATAATATTTCACCACTTTATTTATACACTCAGAATAGATTCTTCTAGATTTATTTTGATCACTCTACGTGCATCTATGTTTATTTATACCTCTAACATTTAGTCCCTCGGCCACAATTTTTACAAGGATTTGAATCTAAAGTTCAATAGAAAATAGGGTATATTTCACCTCTTTAAGCACAAGAGTATCCCTACCACACATATTTGAGTCTTTAATAGCTTTATACTAATCATTTAATGATGTTGATAGAATAATTTCATGGTCTTAATATTATATTTTGACATTTATAATTTCAGGATCCAAAAAAATCTTGTTAGAATCATTTATATACATCCTCTCTAAAATTCAAGGATGCATATTGAAATTATTCAATCTCATTTTATTTTTCAGTCTTTCAACTAATGTTTTAATCATATATAAAGTACAAATTTTAAATCATATTTCATTAAAAATAGACTCATGAGTATCCTCTCAGAGAATATGTTCACCTAAATACAACAACATAAGGTTATGGGCTTTACAAAAGTCGTCAGTAGACACATCGACATAGGTAACAACAAATTTTCCATCACCAAACAAGATGGTGAATTTATTTTTTAAAACACATAGACCATCAAGAATCTCTTTGGGATCACGAATCACACTCATTTTAGTCCTACAATGATTAAAATAATTTTCCCATTGAATTTATCTTCTTGGAACTTTATAGATCTCATTGTTATGAATCAGAGAGCATTGAAACCACTTTTATAGGTTGTGCAATCTATAGTCAATATCCAGGATCCACTGACTTATAGTGGTGGTTTACAGTTTTTTTAGTAAAATCATTAAATTATAAAAAAAAAGTGGATGATGAGTATCAAGATAATAATTCTTCAAACAAAAAAAATATAAAAAATAAAATGTACAAACTATTATAAAATAAGAAATGAGCCTTATTTTTTAGAAGTTTTTTCTTAACATATTGTCAGTTTTTAATTTAGTAATATTTTATTTAAAAAATGGTAAATTATTTAGTGTTTTTTATTCATCTTTTAAAACATGAATAATTTTTAATTTAACCGTATTTTCTAGATGAGTATTAAAACATTTTTAATTTTTAATTTACCCAAATTAAAAAAAATAAAAAAATTAATTTATCTATTTTTCTAAAACATGACCAATTTCTATGAAAGGGTGGGGGAACATGTTTGCATGATGAAACATGGATCTGGGGGTGATAATCCTGCATGTTTCCAAACATGGTGTTTTATTGGGGGGACGTGCTAGTGCGGGGGGCATGTGAGAAGTGAGGTATAATAAATGAATTTAAAATTTGAAAAAACATTATCTTAAAATTGTATTTACAAACATTTATATAAATGTGGGTAAATGTGAAGCAAATTATAATCATTTCACAAAAACACAAGTAAATTTGATAATAAATTTGGTGAACTCATTTAAACCTAATTTAACTATGTTTTTATATAATGTGGATAAATATAATAACCATTTTTATAAATGATGGAAATGTTAAATGAAAATGTGAGTAAAAGAAAAAAAATAGTGTAATAGGATTTTCATGTACTTCATCCCACATTGGACCTATATGAACTATGAAAAAATAACCTTCTAGATTCTTTACTATGTAAAAACAAAATAGCTAGATAACAAAGGGACTCAAGGAATTAAAGGACTAAAGAAACTATCTGATGAAGCAAACTTAGCTAAACTAGATGGGGGTGATTAAACTGATTATATGGATTTGTAAAAATAATTTCTTAGATGAACTCACACTATAACCTAAAGTATAAAATGATACACTAAAATACCCAAATAGAAATTGAAGTTAAATGAAAAAACTATTTACATAGCAATGTATCAATACCAAGACCAAGTTACGGTTTAAGATAATGGATCTATGACCTTTGAATCTGCTTCATGCAAGAAGATCATCCTACTCCCTAAATTGAATGTGTCAACCCTAATCTCCACCAAATCGCTACTTAGGGATTAGTCAAATATTATTTTTGTATCAAACTCAGAATGAACATTAGTAGGGCCTCAGATCAAGGTTCTTCTCTAACTCCCCCTCTCAACTTTCTCTCTTAGTGAACCAAGATCTCTCACAAAATAAAACATAAAACACTTACTTCAATAACCTCAAAGGATTGAGGGAATCATTATAGAAAAACAAGATTAATGGAGTGAAGGAAAGATGAAGGATGAATGGATAGTATAGATCAGATAGGCATTTTGATAATTCCTCCCACATAAAAACTCATCCAACATGCATGCACTCCTAACACTGCACAAAAACCAACCCTTAACAATAGTTTTTTTCAACTAGTGGTGATTTAAACTACTAAAAAACAAATTAGTGACAATTATATTCACCATAAGGTATTGTACCATCGATAATAAATTCGTAGAATATTGAATTTAATTAGTGGGAGTTTAGAGAAGTGACATTTTTTTATTTTTTAGTTGCTTTCTATATATTTAGTGGTCGTTTTTATCATAAATTTTTTTATTTAATAAATTAGAAAAAAAATGAACTAACCACCACTAATTTATATAGTGAAGTTTATTTTAGTATTGGTTTATTAGAACTGAAACAGAACAAAACATTTTTAAAAAAATAATTTAAAAAAATAACCATCACAAATATGTTTAATGATGGTTCGTTTTAACGACGGTTTACATAAACCACCTCTAAATATTTAAAATAAAAAAACTAAACAAAATTATAAAATATACAATGAAATTAAATATTAATTATTTAAAAAACATATAATCCCTCACTAAACATTTAAAATAAAAATATATAAAAAAATAAAAAATTTAAAAAAAAATATACAACATATAATGAAACTAAATAATAATTAATTAAAAAAATATATAATTTAACATAAACAAAACAAATATACAATACACATCCATATCTCCACATCCACTACATACATCCAAACCAATCATTCATAAACTCAATTATCATATCTATAAAATATGTCTAATAGCCACCTTAATCCCATCACATTGATCTATCCACCTCCACTACATCTGAACACCTCTATAGCTAACCTCATCGTACAAGAAACCGATTGTACCAACATCATATCAACAGAAATAGAAACAAGGTAGAAATAAAAACAACTAAATATAATAAATTTTAATTTCTGTAGAATCCATGATAATGTTTAATCATACTATAAAAACTATAAACCATCAGGACTGTATTCTGAAGAGTGTTTTTGGTCAGAACACTAAATCTCCTACCTACTACTGGCATCTATCACCTACAATAAAAAACGAAAACATTTAAGCAAATTAACATGAAACAAAATAGGCCAAAATATATTTATAATTTTTCACAAAATATTTGTTATTTTTTAAATCAAATATGTGAGATTTTAAAACAAAAAAAAAGATATATCAATCCATATATCATTGATTAAATTAAGATGTAAAATGATAAAAGAAATTAAGAATCTAAACTCACCCAAAACACTTTAAGAATGTAAAATTTTATATTTAAGATATGATTTAAATCTCATAACTTGAAATAGATGAGTTTATAACAATATAAGAAATTTTTAAATCGATGTGTGGTGTGCTAAAAATAACTCAATAAGTAGTTTTTAAATATTTTTACATATCATTAGTTCCTAAATTTTAAAAAAAAAAATCTATTCATAGTCTTGTGATTTCACATTAATACATGGTTGTTTTCTTGGTTTTTACCCCTTGACACATGTTTTTAATGACTTGTATCATTAAAAACTATTTATTGATTCATTTCAAGAACATTTTAAATTTTATTGACAATTCACCTACTTGTACACATCATAAATTATTTAAAAATAGTTATCCCCTGATCTCCTGAAAATCTTAGGTTGTTTTATATGGTTTTTACCATTACACACATGTTTTGGAGTTTTAAAATAAAAAAGTTCATTTATAGAAATCATGAGAACACTATTACTTAGATTGATATGGTATCAGTTCCTAAATTTAAAAAATAAAAATATTGTCATTTCCCAAGGATTCATTGTAATATGAGGTAATTTGATTGATTTTGACCCCTTGATGCACATTTTAAAAGACTTTCATATCTTAAACAACAATTTATTGATTAATTCCTATAACATGCATGTTTGATTGATGTATTATCTACTTTTTCATGTCAAAAACAATTAAAAAATATTTTTATCTTGATTTCATACTAATAAAAGGTAGCTTTATATGGTTTTGACCACTATATACATGTTTTTGAGTTTTAAACCCAAAAGAATGTGTTTATAGATATCTTGAGAAAACTGCCACTCATATTAATGTGGCTTCAGTTCCAAAATTTCAAAAATTAGTCTACAATATTTTTCTTATTATTTCACAAAAATATGAGGTTGTTTTCTTAGTTTTAACCCCCTAAAACAAGTTTCTAAAAACGTTTATATCATTAAAAATTGCTTATTGTGTTATTCAGGGAACACGGCATGCTTGATAAACATTCCTCCTTGTACATATCACCAATGACTAAAGAAGTTTTCCCATGATTTTTTTTCCAATTTGTGATAGTTTTATATGAATTTGATCGTTATATGTATATTTTAGTGTTTTAAAATATAAAAAAACATTTTTGGAAATCCAATGTAAACCATCACTCATATTAATATATTGTTATTTTATAAATTTCAAAAAAATATATATATGATCATTGTCCTATGTTTTCATGGAAATATGAGGTTGTTTTCTTGGTTTTGACCCCCTATCACATGTTTTAAAAGAATTTCATATCATTAGAAATTTATTATTGAATCATTTAAAGAACACAACACAACCGATTGACATGATGTATAGTTATACACATAAAAAATGATTCAAAAATAGTTTTCCTTTGATTTCATGCCAATATAAGGTATTTTTCTATGGTTTTTACTATTTTACACATGTTTTAGAATTTTAAAACCCAAAAAATGTTTTTACAGAAATCCCAAGAAAACTGTCACTTGTATTGGTGTGGTGTCAATTCCAATATTTCAAAAATAAATCTATGATTTTTTTACTAAGATTTCAAAGAAATAGAATATTTTTGTTCTAGGTTTTAATACCCTCATGAACATTTTTAAAGACTAAAATATCATTTAAAATGTATTATTGAGTACTTCCAAATACACCACATATTTGATTGATGTGTGGTATCCTCAAACATATCAAAAATGACTTAACAATATTTTTCCCATGATTTCACACAAATATGAGTTTAGTCTATGGTTTTTACCATTAGAGAGATGTTTTAGTCTTCCAAAACACAAAAAAAATGTTTACAGATATCCCAAGCCATTCATCACTCATATTGATGCACCAACACTCCAAAAATTTTAAAAAATAATAAGCATTAATTTTCCTATGATTTAATTTCAATATAGGGTCATTTTCTTTAAACACCTAACAAAAAAATTTAAAGACTTTCATATCATTAAAAATTTCTTGTTGAGTCATTTGGAGAACACTACACATCTGATTGACGTGTTTTCTAATCATTGATGTCACAAATGACTCGGTGATAGTTTTATAATGATTTCATACTAATTAAAAATAGTTTTCTATGGTTTTTATGGTTACACTTAAGTTTTATAGTTTTAAAACAAAAAAATAGATATCCTAAGAAAATAATCACTCTAATTGATGTGGTGTCCATTCCTAAATTTTAAAAAATAATATAAGATCATTTTCCTATAATTCATGAAACTTTGAGGCCTTTTTCATGATTTTAAACCCCTAAAACATATTTTTAAAGACTTTAATATCATTAAAATAAACTTACTGAGTCATTCAGGGCACAATGTGTGTCTAATTGATATTTTTTATACACATAACCATCAAAAATGATTTGATAACATTATTTCCATGATTTCACTCCAATCTGAGGTAGTTTTTTAGGGTGTTTCTTATTACACACATGTTTTAGAGTTTTGAAACACAAAAAATGTGTTTATGGACATATCAACAAAATATTCACCCTAATTGATGTGGTTTCAATTCCAACATTTCAAAAATCAGTCTGTAGATATTTTCCTATGATTTCATGGAAATCTATGGATTTTTTCTTGGTTTTCGCTCCCTAACATGCATTTTTTAATACTTTCATATCATTAAAAACTACTTATTGAGTATTCTAAGCACATAAAACATCCAATTGATGTTCCATATACTCATACACATAAGAAATTATTCAGTGATAGTTTTCCCATGATTTTATGTGAATTTGATGTAGTTTTCTATGGTTTTGACTATTGCACTCATGTTTTAGAGTTTTAAAACACAAAAAAAAAGGTGTTTTCGTATGTCATAAAAAAAATCACTCATATTTATGTGTCATAAATTTATAAATTTAAAAAAATAAATATCCAGTCATTTTCCTAGGATTTGATAGAATTATAAATCCATTTTCTTGGTTTTGACATTCAGGCGCATGTTTTTATAGAATTCTAAATCATTAAAAATTGATTATTGATCCATTGGAAGCACACCACATTTTTATTTGGCATGTTGTCTACTTATGCACATTAAAATTGATTCAATGATAATTTTATCATGATTTCACACCAATCTGAATTATTTTTCTATGGTTTTTACCATTACATGCATGTTTTTTATTTTTAAAACACAAAAAATGTGTTTACAAACATCTTGAGAAAACTATCACTTTGATTGATGTTTCATCAGTACCTATGTTTCAAAAATCAATCTATGGTCATTTCCAATTATTACACACCAATTCAAGTTCATTTTATTTGTTTTGACCCACTGATAAATGTTTTTAATGACTTTCAAATCATTAAAAATTTCTTATTGATTTATTCAGATCACACTGCATGACCGATTGACATTTAATCTTTCTATACATGTCAAAATATATTCAATGCTATATTTTCCAAGATTTTGTGATAATATGAGTTTTTTTCTATCTTTTTGATAATTTCACATTTTTTTAGAGTTTTAAAATAATAAAATGTGTTTACTAACATCCAGATCAAACCATCACTTATATTTATGTAGAGTTAGTTCCTACATCTCATAAATCAATATATGGTCATTTTACTATGATTTAATAGATATATAAGGTCATTTTATTGGTTTCTACCCCCTGAAATATTCTTTTAAATACTTTAAAATCCTTAAAAAAATCTTATTGAGTAATTATAATTACACCATAGGTACGATTGATATTCTATTTTCTCAAACATATGGAAATTATTCAATAATATTTTTCCCATGGTTTTATGCCAATATGATGTATTTTTTATGGTTTTTACCGTTACAAGTATGTTTTAGAGTTTTAAAACACAAAAATATGTTTACATACATCCTGAAAAAATCAAAAATTGGATGGTGTCAATTCCTACATTTTACAAATCAATCAATGATCATTGTCCTATGATTTTATAGAAATATTAGGTTATTTTATTAGTTTTGAGCCCCAAATTCATGTTTTTAAAGAATTTAATATCATTTAAAACTACTTATTGAGTCATTATAAACACATCGCACATCTGATTAATGTGTTATATACTCATACACATCAGAAATGATTTAATGAAATTTTTTACATGATTTCATGTCAATTTGAGTTAGTGTTTTATGGTTTTTACCATTACACACATGTTTAGAGTTTTAAAATGAAAAAAATGAATTTAAATACATCCTAATAAAATCATCACTCTAATTGATGTGGTTTAGGTTCATACCACTATTGGAAAAAAAAGGCTATATCAACAGTTTGAGGGAGTTTTAGGTGAATTTTTGTGGGTATAGATCTATACCAATGGCTTTAGTAAATCCAATGGTATATATGGTATGTGCCAATAGTTTCCAAACCATTATGTGAAATACCCATACCAATAGTTTGGTAAAACCATTGGTATAGGTAATGTAAAAAAATGGTATGTGATTTTTTATCCCAACACCACCTATTTATACTTCAACGACTTAACCATTATGATAAAATATATTTTATGAACATAATTCGATAAATATATATATTATTATTAAATTTTAATTTTAATTTTATGATATTTAATAATATTTGACAAGATATTTCATGAAAAATTAAGGTCCCTATACCAACTGTCTTCTAAAACTGTTGGTATAGGGCAATACGAATGATTTTAAAAAACAATTGGTATAGGTACTCTAGTTTTTGGGACCTATACCAACTATTTTATATAAATATTGGTATAGGGTACCTATTCAATACTTATAATAAGATTTTACAAAAAATTTGGTATAGGTTTTTTTTATATATCAAATTTTTAGTAGTGTGCATTTTAAAAATAAATTTATAAACATTGTCCTATAAGAATAATCATCTCACATTAACCTAACTCTCCTTATATAAACATCCCCAATATGATACAATATCATCATATAAATAACTATAATAGTCATTTAGATGTGTCTTAGATTAATTTTATAATTTACCTTTATAGGATGAGATATAAGAGTAGCAATTTCCTTAGGGATTGTTCCCATTGTCATACAAAAAATAGAAGATAAGGAATTTTCCATTACTAACCATCATTGATCATGTGTTTAACTATATGATCCATGTTCATGTAAAATTTTTTTAGCCACATAATTTACCTTTACGCTTCCCGACCAGTGACGCTGCATGAACCCCCACTAAATAGTGTAGAAGTAAATGATGATAATGACTTACCAAATACATTTGATAGAGCAGGCATAGAACCTTTCCCCTATACATTCCAAGGATACTCCTTACCTAAAACAATTTTAACTACGTTGTTCTAGGAAAATAATGATGATTGTGATGGGTTTTCCTCCCAAGATTCTTAAATTTTAACCTGTTAAAACAATAATATTAATAATGATTTTATAAATTATTTAAACTACAAAATATTTTATAATTAATTAATTTTTCATTGTTATTTTTTTATAATAATAAAATTACATTAAATTGTAATTAAAATTATTTACTCTAATGTAACTATTAGGTTCATTCATGAAACAATCATCATGTATCTAAGGAACATTAATCTACATCTTCGTTCATCCAATTGGGTGACCTAAATCATAAGACTTTATAAAAAAATATATATATTTAAAGATTTAAAAATATACAATTAGATATATCAAGATAATATAAATAATAATAATTAATTAAATATAACTAAGATTGATCATTTTTTGATAAACTTTGTGACCTAGAGATATGAGAAATGACCTGGTTTTCATGATTTAATTTATTTTTTATATAATTCCATGGGAAGATAGTACCATTAATTTAAATTATAATTTTATTATGATTATATTAATAATTTACTATAAAACCTGTAAATACCTCTTTACACACATCCCCCTTAATATCAAAAAAAAACTTCCACTGCTCATGAGACTTGCCTCGAGGAACTTTATCACACATCTATTGAGTGTTTAGAGAAGTGTCATTGAACATGTTCCATAATCTTCAGTTAAGTTATCTCTATTTCTCAACTAAGTTTTTTAGGGTCTATGGGCATGAAATGGAGTTCACTAAATCAAAATGAAATAATATATGGAAATAAAAAAATACTTTATAAGTATATTAATAATTTACTCATGCCTTTTAAATTATTCATCACTGAATAATAAATTGGCATTACCTTTATTTGGTTATCAAACACCTCATTATTCCAAGATATGAGAATATTCCCCCCAATAATTATAATTAATGTGAAGTCTCACCATATTTCAAGAAAGACGCCTACGAATCTATCCTTATATTCTAGTAGCATCATTAGTAGATACCCCAAACTCATCAAATGGAAAACAATTTTAAAACATTTCTAGACTCATACATCTATTATATTCACATGTTTATATATTCTGTTCTTATCTTTGTCTGTTTGAAAAAAGTATAAAACAATTAAAAAAAATATATGGTTATTAATTTCAGATATACAAAAACCAGTAATGGTAAACCACAAATATTCTCTATAGAGGGAGTGACCAACTTCTCTACTAATAGAGGTGTATCGAATGGTGAGCTACAAACATCATCTGGGGAATCTGGCAGCTCACTAACAATATCTTGTATATTAGAATCACTTATATCCACTGAATGTGATGTTATAGGTAGTGTTCTCGAAGATTATGGTCGGTTAGGATCTTAAAATTCTTTTATTCTTAGCATTATTTCATTTAAATGGATTATAATGTATTCAATGTGAAAAAAAATTAAAATAATTATAAAATTTAAAAAAAAAATAGAAGTGTATATATGTAAGAAACACTTATATATGTGAAATTAAAATATAACATCGTTACCAATTTATATATTCAATTATAATTAGCTTCATTGTCCTCATTTTTATTAAACTTTATTGCAAAGAGTACTTCTTTATTTACACCCTTCCTTGCAAGTTCTGTTATTTCAATATTTTTAGGGAAAAACTATTTAATTTTTTGTTGTTTATGAGGTTAACTATCACAAATTACTAATTTATTTTTATCATTCATATCATACAGTATCCCTATTTAAATTGTAAAACAACACACCATCCTTCATGTACATCATCATCTACATAATAAACCATCTTTTTTTATGAAGATAAGATAAATATATCATTAACTCCATGCTCACTAGTATGGATAAAATGAGATAAGTTCATAGAATTAAAATGTAATTAATTTTTTAATACCCCTATCAATGTTGATCCATTTTCATTTGAATAATATCATAGAAAATTTACCATGATATTTTAGTTTGATGATGTCAACTAGATTTACATATTACCCTGACTCTTCAAGTTTAAATATACCTCTATTTTGAGTTTTGAATCCTTATTCATGATTAATTATATGAAACTTGAATCCATGAATATTATAGGAATTGAATTTTTTAATCCCTTCTTAGAGGACATAAAGGTGAAAAATTAAAAGTAATTAATATTTATTCTCAATTCCCAACATTTATAATCTATAAAATAAAATATAAGGTATTATTTTTAACATGAAAAAAAATAAAAACATTTCAATAATAATAATATGAGTATGTACTTACACGACAATCGAACCATTCAAAAATATTCATATTGATAGATTTTGTTAATTTCATCTTGTTTTAGGCTCGACATATTAGTCATATCTTTGTTTTCAAAATCAATTCTTAAACAAATGGATATACATTAATACTATTTAGTGTAACATGTCTATATTCTTCTAGAAACTCCAATTCAATTAGCATAAAATTTGATCCCTTTTCAACTGGCCGTCCAATAGTTGGAAATATCGAAAACTAGTTTTTAGAATGAAAATTATTAGAGATGTCATCAAAACATATAAAATAATTGAATATAGTCTCAATTTCATCCAAATACCTATAATAGAAGTCCATACACTCATTGTCTATGTATCATTCAAAAATATATCCTTTTGGTTGACCTTTATTCCTCACATATGACTTCAAATGACCAAATTACCTAATATAAAAAACATAAGAAATCTATTGAAACTTTTTACATATTGTATTGAGAAAATTGAATTCATTAATGAAACCTAAAATCATATTAACCCACCTCTCAATTGGATACATCCATTGATAGTGTACCAGTCCACTAAGTTTAGCTTCCTCAACCAAATGGATAGTCGAATGAATTGAGACAGTGAAAAATGAAGGGGGAAATAACATCTATAAATAAAAAAGTGCCAACATAATTATTTATTGAAGTTTTTTTAGATCAATTATATTTAGATTTTTTTTGAAAAGATCACAAAATATAGGGTAAAAATTAACTAGCGATGTAGTTACTTTTTCGGGTAATGTATTATAAAATTTCAAGGGTGGAAGATTATCTATTAGAATATGAGAGTCATGAATTTTCAATCCATGTAACTTTTTATATTTTCATACAACACACCTTGAAATGTTACTTCAATATCTGTCAGTTAATTCTATATTCTTTAAGATTCAAAGGAATGTTTCATGATCATCATTTTTCATTGCAAAAAAAGTTGAAGGATACTTTTAATTCTCATTTGATCACAAACCATTATTTATTTTCATTATTTCCAGGTCCTTATAAGCATTAAGGTGGTCCTTCAATTTACTCTACTTATTAAGCAATGAAAAAATTACATTATCACATATGTTCTTAACAATATTCATTACATTAAGATTATGATGTATAAAATTAAACTTATAATAAATAAGTTATGAAAATATAATCATTTTAATTAATTTTTTTGTTCAAAATCTTTCAGATATTGTACCCTATACCCTTTTCACCCCTTCTTTCAACTGATCACATTTTACAAATTTTATAGTGACATTTATTAATTGTTTTATGATTTTTTAAAGAGATAACAACTTTAGTGACTTTCTTAATTCAATGACTACGTTGAATTTTTTTTATGTTAAACCTAAATTTATGAGATGAATCAAGAAATAAATGATGAAATATAAAGATCTATTTTTTCTATGAGGTAATTTACGAGGTCCAAAATAAAAATTAAAAATTGGACAAGCCAATCTGTTATGAGTGTTGCAACAGAATAAGTTTCATAGTCTAAAAATAACTAATTATATACATTAATGTAGCATTCATTTTGAAAAGTTTTCTAATTTATGCATAAAAATTTTCCATACCGTCATCCCATAATTAACACAATTATTTTATTAGGGGTCAGAGGTATACATCAATGTCATTTCAAGGAATTTTCCTTCCTAGAATAATCATAAAAATAACGAAAGAAGAATTCTTCATACACATCCACAGAGGTATATTATAGGGGATCAAAATACCTAGACATTGGATATAATTAGTACTAAAAGTAAAAAAATGATTTAAACCATCAGAACCTAATTCAAAATGTATAATCCTAATATCTAAATAAAAATATATATTTAATGAATCAAGAACCTTGCATGATGTTTAAACTTTTGTATGTCTCATTAAGTTAAAATTATTACTTTAAAAGATATTCCACTTCATGTCATATATAGTCTTATATGGCATGAGTAATATTTAAAGGTGTGGTTTCAGAGTAAAGTAATGCAATACATCCATGGGATTTTTCTTCTTCTACTTCTTCTAAGCATTAATTTAAACTATAATTACTACTAATTTATTTCTTATACTTAGATGAAATATTATGCAATCTTATTTATCAAACTCTTTTCCCTGGTAAATCATGTAATAAATAGGGAATGCATGTATTTTTATATAATCAAGGACAAGATTGATGATGGTCTTCTTCATCTTATATAATGATTCAGAAATTTTAGATTCACCAAATTCATTATAAAGAAAATAAAAAATTATAGACATTGTTTTATCAGTAATTCTACAAAGACACTTGATATGGTATAACTTGAGTGGAAAATACACCTTCAAATACTTGTAACACCCTTCATACAATTCTTTATTTCCATATTCAACTAATTCAAAAAATTATTTTTTTCTCACTAAATTTATGAGCAAGATTATCCTGATGTAGATCAACTAAATGTTCATTTGATATATTAAAATTTTGGTCATTGTATCCTATAAATCCAAATCCATCATTTATCAAGTTTCTAACTGAATTCTTATATATGGATAGTCACTTTGTGTTTCTTTAATAGGATATCCACTAATTTATCTTTCTATAACATTTGTTTTATCATTCCAAATCCAACATACATATTTACCGGGAATCTATTTCTATATCAAGTGCATGTATACTTCATTACTATTCATCTATTACTTTAATTTACAATCAGGATATAGACATTTTATTCTACCATCCACTTATCAATTTTAAATTTCATAATCTAAAAATTCTTTCAAACCCTTATCATACCAAGCTATGTTTTGAATTAAATTAATCCAAATTTTATCCATACATATTGTATTACCACTCTTCACCTTGTACATTAAAAAATAAAGATATGAAAGTTTAATTAAACAAGTAAAACAATTGTTAACATCATTGTGTCAAAAATAATTTCTTTAAAAAAATACTCATAGGAAAGCATAGTTTTAACTAAAATATAAAAAATCAATTAAAATGATCAATAAAATGTTGTAAAATGATTAGAATAAGTCTATGTCACTCTAAAATCTTAAAAAATTGATAATTATATTCCCTAAACACTATCTAATGGGATTTAATGGGATAATTCCATTAAGGAGAGGGGATGGAGGCCTATGATGAGAGGGAATCAACTAACATGGAGGTTAGAGTGGCAAGGCCAATGATGTTGGACTCATGGACAAAAAAGGGGTTGGGGAGATTGAGGCTGAGGAAGAGGGGGATGGGGAAGATGGGGGGTTAGTAAATGGGGAGAATGGGGTCCATCATAGGGTTTTTTGGTGGGGTAGGGGTTAGGTCCATGGGGATAAGGAGTTCATAGGGGGTCAGGGTTGGGGGTTAGTGTTGAGGTTGAGTTCGGGTTTTTTTCAGAAATTTAGTGGAAGTTTATAAAAAATCATCACTATTTAGTAGTGCTTTGTCTAAAACCATGGATAAATATTTACATAATTATTTCTGATAAAATATAGTGATGGTTACAATAAATCACCACTATATTTAAAATAAAAATAAATTTGTTAATATTTAGCAGAGATTTTATAAACCTCTATTAATATTCCTTTTTCTTGTAGTGTGAGAGGACATATAGAAATAATTGCAAATATGGCTAATGTATGATATAATAAGAAAAACATAACACAAAATATAACAAAAAGAATAAACTTATGTAGTTATAATGACATACGTAAGATTTAACAATTCAGTAGTGTGCATAAGGGTAAATAATTTATACATTAAGTGTTACGAAAATTCATGTGTAATGGTAACCCATACATAAGGGTAAGAAATCAATGACATTCTTAAGGGTAAGAAAACCCATACCATTTTTTCAAACACACAGTAGCATATGTTAGGGTTGTTAAACAATAAATAACATTAGGGTAAGAAAAACTATATATTAAGGGTTCTAATACCAATATTTGAGAGTCAAGAAGTCGCATATATAAGAATAAATAAATAAAATATAACGATAATAAATACATGGGTGTAAAAAATTCACAATATGTATAAGATCATCGATACATAAGAGAAAATAATTTCATTGGAAACACATTATCAACAACACGTATCGTATGATTCATCAAAACTTTTTCAGTAGGAGTTATATATTGACAGTCATGGTTGTAAAAGTGATTTGATTTATCCATGACAAAAAAAGGGTTAATTACTACTCTAAAAGTTGATGAGGTGATATTGGGGTTAAATTGATTTTTCGAGGAGCTTGAATTCAACTATAAGGCTTAAAATGTACATTCTGGCAGTTGTGGTTCTTTTACCTTGAGAAATAACTCCATGTACCATTCTAAAACGAATCATAATATAAAAAAAATCAATAGATATCTGAAATATTTGAAAAAGAGTTTCCTTTTGATTTTATTTAATAAGTGTTAATGGATCTATGTGCGGTTTATTTCACTTCTTTGTGAAGTTTGATAGGTTTTTATAATTAAACTTTTATATATGGTCTGGTGGGTATTATTAGAGATTCAAATTTAAGTCATACCTCCAGCCTCCAAAAATTTAGGGATCCATAAGAAAGAGATGTAGAGTTTTTTCCTTTTTCTGTAAAAGTATATTTTTTTATTATTATATTTTGTAATGATCTTATAATCACAACAAAAATATAGAATTGGTTAGATAACAACCAAAAGTACTATTATTTGATTTCAAATTGTTTAGACCATTTTCCAATACTACGAAACCAAAATATGATTTCTCGATCAGTTGGAGAAATCCCATGCCATGGTATCATGGTACATCCCTCACCCATAAAAACATGAACTGACACAGTTTCCAAAAAACACAATTTAATGTCCTAAACCGGATGACACTAAACTAGAACTACTACAATTTTCACCTTTAGCGACCGCCAAAAGCGGTCGCTAATGGTCTTTAGCGGCCACCTAGCGACCGCTTTTGGCGGTCGTTGTTGCTCCATCGATAAAGACCAATAGAGACCGCCAATGGCGGTCGCTAAAGGTCCCTATGCAGAAAACACGATGGGCACGCGGGGAAAACCATGGTGGACATGGTGGAATATGGCTGCCGACCATGGAGGAACTACGGTTGTCGGAGGGAGGGGTGGCGACGGTGGTGGCCGAGTGTGGTAGGGGTGGCGGTGGGGGTTACAGCGGGGAAATGGGAGGCGTCGAGGGGTGGCGACGGTGGTGGACGAGGTAGGGGTGGCGGTGGGGGGCGACACTGGCACTGCTGCGGAACGGCGTGGGCGGCGGGTTGCAGCGGGGAAAATGAAGAAGATAGAAGCGGGGGCGGGAAAAATCCCGCTAAAATAATATTAGTTTTAGCGACCGCCAATGGTGGTCGCTAATATTATCAATAGCGACCGCCTTTGGCGGTCGCCCGTGTCCAGAGGCACAGAAACCAGATTTTCTGGTAGTGTAGTGCTCTGATCTGGTTGGTTATAAGACCTCAAACGTGCCTTTCCATATGCTAGAGGCTTCCAACTAGTATCGATGGCCAAGGGTGTGAGTGGGGAGACTATGTTGTCATATCAGAGTAAGAAACAGTGGAAATAGATAAGTATCATACGTAGCAGAAAGTAAATAGTGTGTGGAAGCAGTAAACAACTGAAATAGAACATTATGTAATAATAAATAAAATGATGTAAAAGACGAAACAAGTATGTAATACAATACAACACTGATCACCCACTGGGCCGACTATACAGATACAAGAGTAAAAAAGAAACTAAAAGTAAAAGTATAGGTCTCTACTAGAAACTCTGAGCCAGACCACGTACCTGGTGGCCAAACACTGTCAAACTGCACCAGCCTGATCAGAAGAGCCACACGAGCAGCTCTGCTCGATCATACAACCCTGGGCCTCATCCCTATCCACCATGAAACTCGTGCTCAACCTCAAAATTATACATAAGGTATAAACATACACCAAGGTGCATGTGCAGGGGTGACAAATAATCGCAATAGTCCACCCTCATAAGCAACCAATAAATGTGATAATAATGTTTATGAAAAAGAAACATGATCATCCTAGCCGAAGAATAACCAAAAAGGTAAGAAAACCCAACGTGATCACATAGCCAAACCTAGGGTCTGTAACCCCTATCAACTGGTCAAGTTCTACTATGGATTTCCATGACTATATATGTATACATGTATAGTCTGACACCTATACATTTATACATAGATATGAATATTCATTGGTATGTGAATCAATAACATGAAACCACATCAGCAGTCAAACCACGGGTACATAATCCCACTCAACTAGACATCTTGTGCAAGTGAATTGAGTTGGACATCATTCCACTCAAGTCTTGTACCACCTAGTCGATCTCTGGGTTCATAATCCCAATTGATGTATACCAACTTTATCCAATGCCAGAAAAGTCTCTGAGCAAGATATGTCACCATAGGGGATACTCGTACTCACCTGGGCTAACCCTTACTCACATCTAATCACTAAAACAAGGATATCGTATGCCGAAAGTCAATCTAGTAAAGATCACAACCACCACAGCCATGCTGTATAATCAAGTGTCATACCACGAAGGGCCAGATCCAAGTAACGCGTCCAAGGCATCCACATAAGAAGTGTAGACCACAAAGGTATGGATCCAAGAAACTCATTTAAGATATCCATATAATAACTTTAGACCACGAAGGGTCATACCAAAGAACTCTTCCAAGGCATCCACATCGAGTCCCATGGGCGTCCTAGTAGAAACACGGTTGAAGCACTGGTTGGGGTCCTAGGATCATATCAATAGAACATGTCCTATGTGAACCAAAGAAATATGAATCCACAGGGTTTCAAGGTCTGATTCATACCATTGAATCAAGACCCAAGGGTAATACTCAACCAAAGACATCCACTACAGTGTTCCAGATCCATGGAGAGTAGTCCATGGCATCTATCAAACTAATCAAGCATCACACATGAGTATACCACCCATGTAAATCATTTCAAATTCCATCAAAATACGTGTGTATACCTACCCAGTCAACATAGGTTGAGGATAAAGTAAAAATCCCCACTACATATCACAAGACAATGATTCCATCCAAGGCAATCCTATAATGGATAATCCAAGTATCACTCAAAGCATATAAATCAACACGTAAGGCTCAACATCCAAGCCTTAGGTACCACCTTTGTGTACTAGTAAAACATCAGAAAACATGGATCAGAAGAAGGATCCTAGGAGATAATATCTAGGCATATGGACAAGCAAGAAAAACACCTCACGTCAGGCTCAATTTTCCACCAATTAGGAAGCACCTCTGGTAAACATTACTGACTCGGCAAAACCAAGTCAGGTATAAAAAAACAAGTGAGGGTGGCCCAAATTCCCAACCCAACACTCCATCCATATCCCCATGGACGTATCAGTCCGGAATGGGTTCTAGTTGACACCCGAACACCATATCTACCCAAACCCAACATAATAGCTTAGGGTTCGTAAAACAACAGGCACCCGCTAGGTCCTTCAAGCCAAGAAATTAAAGGAATCCTACTCAAGATCCTCTGGGTAAACATGAGTGAATTCATCCTACTCAGGATCCTTAGCTATAAAGGTAAATGATGGATCCAACAAGGGATCCTCTAATGGTAAACAACAAAGGCATCCTACAATGGGGATCCTCTAAACGACACACAAGTTCAGGGATCCTACAAGGGACTCCTTAGATCAACATACAAGTAAAGGAAACCCTTAGGGAATCCTTTGAAGCATCTAGTCTCATGGACTCAAAGGCCAAAATGACAAAAAATTCATGGGATATGTCCTCACCAGAAAGATATTAGGCATCGATCATGAGAGATAGATCATGTATCACCTTAGATAAAGATCTCAAACTAGGTTGGTCCAAACACCCAACCTATCATTCATGCTCTAGTCTCACTCCCAAGATACAAATGAAATCAATAATTGTAGGAAGGACCTATCTATTGAGATAAAATCCCCAAACACCCATTAGTAGTCCTCAGAATTCTCCACGGGTTTCACCATCACGCTTTACATGAAAATCCACTCATAATGGACTACTCTCGGGTCCAAAACTGACATTGGGGAAAGAAAACATGAAAATCCACCCAAAGAGATGCAAAGGAGAAGTAAACCATGTGTAAACTTGGTACACAGCATGTACTCCCATCATGTCACATGGGCGTGTACTCTCGCTGGCCTAGGCATGTAACCCCATTGGTAAAAGCCATGTAAAATGGGTATAGAGCATGTACCCTACATGGGTTACATGCCTGTGTCCCTCAACTATCATGTCTAGATACTTAGACAGGATGTGTACTTCTATATAGAATTACATGGGGTTTATCCATATACTCCACACGTTCGTATACCCCTACATGGGTAGACATTCCTGGGTAGTCGACCACACGGACAATTACCAGTATAGGGCATGTATACCCCATACACGGTGTTTACTTCTTAAAACATTATCTTCCCCAAATGGGAAGAACACACGGTGTGTCACCCTAGACTACACACCATGTGATCTAGTTTCCCCAAATAAGAAACCCTCAGATCACCCAAAACACACATTTTCATACCCAAATCAACATTTCGGACCTTAAGAGGACATAAGAATGTTGTATAAGGATATAAAAACTTGAAACAACACATTTAAAGGGGATATACGGTGAAAACATAAATTGACCAACCTTCGAGTGGAAACCACTGAATCTTTGCTATATTTCACCATCCACGATCACCATTCACCGACTTAGGGCATTGAGGGATGCGCGACAGTACCTCTCTTCCCTTCCCTCTCTCTCTCTCTCTTTATCAATCTCCCATTTCTCCCTTAGTCGAGTGGTGTAGGAGGATGAGCTACGTCATATGTGATATGGAAGGAAGGAAAATATAAAATAAAATAGAAAAAGAGGAAAAGAAAAAGGAAAAAGGAAACGAAGAAAAAGGGGTACGGGCCGGCCCCGATGCCCAAATCAGAGTTCTACCAAACTATTTTCCTAGGGTAAAAACCCTATTCCAAAACCGACGTAGTAAAAAAATTATCTAAGGTCATCTAGTAGGATGTAAAAGACAATTTTACCCCTTATTGACATCTAACATCAAAAATTTAAATTTCTACTCAAAACTTTAGTCAAAAAAACAAGGCTTCTCACACATGATGGTTGTGGCACTGATTGAAGATTCCATAGATTATATTCCCTTATCATTTTGAGTTCCTGATATTTGGGGTAGATGATTCTAAATCTAATTAAGTGGGTTTCTTTTAGGGGATGCATCTGGGATTTATATTATTAAAAAAAATGGGTCATTTAGAGAACACCATATAACCGATTGACATTCTATATTCGCATACATTTCAAAATTATTTAAGGATATATTTTTCCTAGTTTCATGACAATACATGGTTATTTTTATGATTTTAAACATTATACATATATTTTTAGAGTTTTAAAACACACAAAAATTGTTTACAGACATCCTAAGAAAACCATCACTCAAAATTGTTATGGAGTTATTTTCTACATTTCATAAATCAATCAATGATTATTTTCCTATGATTTCATGTAAATACAATGTTGTTTTTTGGTTTTGACCCCCTGACACATGTTTTTAAAGTCTTTTAAATCATTAAAAAATATTTTTGAGTTATTATGAGCACACTGCATGTACGAATAATGTTTTATCTTATCATACATATAAAAAATTATTCAACAATAGTTTTCCCATGATTATATGCTAATATGGAGTATTTATTTTGTGATTTTGACCATTACATGCATGTTTTAGAGTTTTAAGACATAAAAATGTATTTACGATCATATTGAGTAAACTGTAACTTGGATTGATGTGGTATAAATTCCCACATTTCAAAAACAAACCTATGGTTGTTCAATGATTTCATAGAAATATGAGGTTATTTTCTTTGTTTTTACCCCCAAACGTAGATTTTTAAAGACTTTTATATCATTTAAAACTGATTATTAAGTCATTTCAGGCACATTGTATATCTGATGGTTATTTCATCTACTTGTACACATCAAAAATGATTCAAATAAATTTTTTACATGATTTCATGATAATATGAGGTAGTTTTTTATGGTTTGACCATCACACACAATTTTTAGAGTTTTAAAACGCAAAACAAAATGCATTTATAGACATCCTAGTAAAATATTCACTCTTATTGATGTGGTGTTGGATCCTATATTCTAAAAATAAATTTATAGTCATTATCCTATAAGAATACTAATATCACATTACCCTAACTCCCTTTAATATAAATAACCCCAATATGACATAATATCATCATAATAATAATGATAAAAGTTGTTTAGACATGTCCTGGATTGAGTTTAGAATTTAATTTTGTGGGATGAGCTATAAGAGTAAAAATTTCCCCAAGGATTATACCCATTATTCTCTGAAATAAAGAAAATAATGAATTTTCCATTATCAGTCATCGCTTATCCTATGTTTACAAATACGATTTATGCTCTTGTATATTTTCTTTTAGCCTCTAAATTTAACTTTGTGCTTCCTGATTAGTGATACTCGTCAAACCCCCGCTAGATAGTGTAGAAGTAAAGGATGATAGTGATCTACCAAATAAATTTGATAAAGTAGTCCCAAAACCAATCCCTCATACACACCTTGGATCTTTCCTCCACAAAACGATTGTAACTACATCACTATAGGGAATGACTAATGATTGTGAAGGGTTTGTATCCCATGATTCTTTAATTTTAACTTGTTAAAACAACAATATTAACAATGATTTTATAAATTATTTAAACTTAATAATATTATCTAATTTATTTATTTTTCATTATAATGTTTTTATATTAATAATATAACATTAAATTGAAATGAAAAGTACTTACTCTAATTTCTCTGGTAGGTTCATTCAGGAAACTATCATCAAGTTTTCGATGAACATTAATCCACATCTCTATTTATCAAATCAGGCGACCTTAATAATAAGACTTTAAAAATATATATAGAAATATCAATTTAGGAAAAAAATAGATTAATATATATAATAAATTATCATACATAATAATGAATAAAATAAAACTAATATTTTTCTTTTTTTGGATAAACTCTACAATCTAACAATATGAGGAATAACTTGTTTTTTCATTGGAAAAAATAGTAAAATTAATGAAAATTATAATTTTATTGTGTCTATATTAATAATTTACTATAAAATATGTAAATACCTCATGAGATATATCCCCATTTATATCAAAATATAACTTTCAGTACTCATGAGGCACACCTTCAGGCACTTTCTCGTAAATTTTTTGAGTGTTCAGACAAATTTCATTAAACTTATCCTGTAATCATCATTTAAGATCTCTCCATTTATTCTCCAAATTTTTCATGGTCAATGGGAATGAAATGGATTCTAGGAAATAAAAATGGAATAAAATCTTGAAATAAAAAACATATAACTTTATATGTATATTAATAATTTACTCATTCCTTTTAAATTAGTCATCACTGAATATTAAATTATTATTACCTTCATTGCGTTGTCAAACACCTGATTATTCTATGATATAGGAATATGGATCCAATATTTATAATTAATGGGAAGGATCACTACCTCATAATAAATATTCCAAAGAATCTATCTACAAATTCCATCTACATCACTAATAGACACCCTGAACTCGTCAAATTTAATAACAATTTTAAAGTCTTTTAGATCTCATACATATATTGTATTCATATTTTTATATCTTCTCTTATTAACTTTATCTATTTTGAAAAATTAATTAAAAGAATAATAAAAATATATATTTATTTTATAGAAAAATACATACTAGTAATGGTAACCCACCAATATCCTCTAGATGGAGGAGTAATAACTACTACACCAACTGAGTTGAAATGGACAGTGAGAAACCAATAGTATCTAGGGAAGTTGGTGTCTCTCTAAAAACCTTTGGTATATTATAATCACTTGTATCCACTAAATGTGATGGTAGATATATTTTTCTCTTAGATGATGATCAGTTAGGATCTCTAAATTTTGTTATTCTTATAATTACAGCATTATAAATGGATTAGAATATATTCAATGTGTAAAAAAATAAATAACAAAATAATTATAAAATTTGAAGAAAAAAATAGAACTATGTGTATATGTATAAAACAATTTTAGATATGAAATTTCAAAATAGTTTCATTACCAATTTATACATTCAATTATATTTAACTACATTATCCTCATTTTTGTCAACCTTCATTAAAAAAAGTAATTCTTCATTTTCACCCTCCCTTAAATGTTTTGTTGTTTCAATATTATCTGGGAAAAACTATTGAATTTTTTTTGGTTGATGAGGTTCACAATCACAAATTACGAATTGATATTTATTGTTCATATCATACAAGTCTCCCTATTTAAAGTGAACAAAAACACTCGAGCCTTCATGTACTTCATCATCTACATAATATACCATCTTCACTTGTGAATCCAAAATAAATAGATTATACTCTTTACGATTTCTTGTATCGATCAAGCAATATAAATTAACAAAATTAAAATATAATGAATTTTTGTTATACCCCTGTCAATGTTGATCCACTTTCATTAGAATAATACTATTGAAAATTGAACATGGTGGTTTAATTTAATGATATCAACCATATTTAAATAGTATCCCACCTCTAAAAGTCTAAATTTACCACTATTTTTATTTTTTAATCCTTATTCATGGTTAATTTTATGAAACTTGAAGCCATTAATATTATAGGCATTGAATCTTTTATCCTTCCTTAGGAAATCAATCCAAAAAACATTAAATCGTATGACATTTTATCACAATTTTAGACATTCAATATTTATACTAGAATATATATGGTATTAATTTTATTATATACAAAATAAAATCAAATTAATAATATGAATATGAGTATGTTCTTACATGAAAAGTGAACTATTCAACAATCTCTTTATTAATATTTTTTGTTAATTTCATCTTATTTCATTCTCAACCCCTTATTCGTCTCTTTGTTTTCAAACTCAATTATTAAAAAAATGGATCCTCTATAAGATTATTCAGTATCACATATCTATATTCATATAGTAACTCTAATTCAGTTAATGTAAATTTTAGTCCCTTTCCAACTAGTTTTCTAATAGTTGGAAATATCGATGACTAATTTTTGAAATGACAATTATTGGAGATGTCATAAAAAAGACTGAAATGATTGAATCTAGTCTCAATTGTATCCAAAATACCTAGAATGGAAGTTCATACATTCCTTGTCTATGTAACCTTTAATAATACAGCCTTCTAGTTGAGATTTATTCCTTACATATAACTTCAAATTTCCTAAGAACCTTATGGAAAAAACATAAGAAACATATTGAATTTTTTACATAATGGTTTTATAAAATTGAATTCATAAATGAAAATGGAAATGATATTAAGGAACCACTCAATTGGATACATCCATTGATAGTGTACCAGTCCAGCAAGTTCAATATCTGCAACTAAATTAATAGTCAAATGAATCATGATAGTGAAAAATGAATGGGGAATAACATCTCCAAATGGAAAAGTTCCAAAACAATTCCTCCTTAAAGTTTTCCAAGCTCAATTGGATTAGAATTTTTTTAACAAATCCCTCTGAAGAGGGTGAAAATTTTAACTATAATTGTAGTTAATTTTTTAGGTAATGTATTATGAAATTCCAAAGGTATAAACCACTCTATCAGAAAATGTTATTCATGAATATTCAATACATGTAAATTTCGATGTTTTAATCCATCACACCTAGAAATGTTAACGGAATATCCAGAAAACACTTTTAAATTCTATATGATTTGAAAGAATATATCTTTCTCATGATTTTTCATCATAAAATAGCTTAAGTATACATTTCATTCTCATTTTTCCACAAACCATATTATATATACATTTCTTCCAATTCCTTATATGCATTAAGGTGGTCCTTAAATTTACATTTCTTATTAAGAAATTTAAAAAACACATTATCATAGATGTTCTTATCAATATTAATTATATTAATATTATGACATAGAAAATTAAATTTATAATAATAAATTTTTACAAATATACTCATTTTCTTTCATTTTTGTGTTCCAACTACTTCAGATATTGTACATCGTACCCTTTTCACCCCTTATTTCAATTGATTTAATTTTCTTAATTCTACAGTAATATTCATTAATTATCCCAAAATTTATGAACTATATAACACCTTTAGTGACTTTCTCAATTAAATATCTCCATTGAATTGTGTTTTGTTAAATCTAAATTTATAAGATGCATCAAGAAATTGATGATGAAACATAAAAGCACAATTTTTTCTATGTGGTAACTCATGAGGTTCAAAATCAAAATTAAAAATTAGACAACCCAATTCAGTATGATAGTTCTAACTGAATAAGTTTCCTTGTCAAGAAAAGTCACTAATTTTCCACATTAAATCGATATGCATTTTGAATAGTTTTATTATTGATGCATTAAATTTTTCCATGTTGTCAACCCATAATTCATTCAATTATTTGATTAGAGTTTGTATTTATACATCAGTTTCATTTTAAAGAATTTTCATTCTTTGAATAATCATAGAAACAATGAAATAATGTGTCTTCATACACATACATGGAGGTATATTATAGGGGGAACAAAACACTTGGACATATGATATCATTAGTAATTAAAGTATCTAAAGGATTGAAACCATCATAAGTCAATCCCAAACATACATTCATAGTTACTAAAAAAACAAAATATAATGAATCAAAAACCTTCCATGATACAGAATAGTTTGGATGTATCATCAATTCATCATTTCTTATTTCAAAATCATGCCACTGTAAGTCATATATGGTGTTAGATAACATGAATAATTTTTGAAAGCATGGTTTCAGATGAAAGTAATGATATACCTTCATGGCAGTTTTCTTATTATATTTCCTCCTAAATTTACATTAATTTGTACAAAAACTACTGCTCATTGATTTTCATCTACTTATATGAAATATTATTCATTATTATTTACTATAATATTCTCCCCATTAAATAATACAATAATTAGGGAATTCATATCTTTTTATATAATCAAGTCCAAGATTTTTGATGATTTTCTTCATCTCAAAGAATTATTCATAGATCTTACCATCACAAAATGCATCATGAATAATCTCTAAAATCATGGACATTATTTTTTATTAATTTCATCAAGACACTTTATATATCACAAATTTATTAGAAAAGAAACCTTGAAATACTTTGCACACCCTTTATATAATTCTTGATTTCTATATTCAACTAATTCATAAAAATATTTTTTTTTTCTCACTAAAGTTTACAACAAGATTAACCTACTCATGATCAATTAAAGGTTCTTTAAATCTATTAAAAAATCATTATATCATTCAAAGACAAATATATGATTTATCAGGTTTAAAACTAAATTACTCTATATGACGGGAAACTTTGTGCTTTATTGATATTATAGTCACTACTTTGTCTTTCCATAACATTTAATTATCCATGCCAAATCTAATGTACTTATTATATAGGAAATCATTTCAACATTAGGTGCTTGTATACTTCATTCCTATTCAACCATCACTTGAATTTATAGTTAGGACATTGAAATTTTATTCTACCCTCCATTGATTAATTTGAAATTTCATAATCAAAAAATTATTTCAAACCTTTAGCATACCGAGGTTTTTTTTAGAGTAAATTAATCCAAATTTTATCTATACATATTGGATTACTAACCTTATCCTCATAAATTCAAAAATAAGGATATAAATGTTCAATTAAACAAGTACAATCAATTCTTAACCTCATAGTGTAAAAAAAACATTTCTTTAAAAAAATATACTCATTAGAAATCATAGTATAAACTTAAAGTTGAAAAACAATGAAAATGAATATTAACATACAATAGAATGATTAAAATAAGTCTATTTCACTCCAAAGTCAAAAAAAATTGATAACTACAAACCCTCAAACACTATCGGATTATTTAGGGGTCATGTATCATGGGATAAGTATATAGAGGCAAGGGGATGATGACATATTCATATTTCATAACCAAATTTTTTCCATCCAAACCATACAACAACAAAAAATAAATATTGGATACTTACATACCCAAGTGTAATGACCAGAATCCGGAGCCACTCAACTAGTTCCCCGTACCCAGTTCTCCACATGACCTCAATCACATTTCCCCAAACTCCAGAGGCTTCCGACTAGCAGTGAGGGCCTTGGTGAGTCATTGGGGAAACTATGCCCTCATTTGATAAGGTATATAAGGGAAAGGAGATAACAGTCAATAACGGAAGTAGTAAACAGCCTACAATAAATAAAAATAAATAGTAGAAGAAATGAATATATAGTAATGATGGTAATGATGCAGCAGGTACAAGTATCTAAGGAAAGTAGCAAAACACAATAACATGCTGAAATAAAACTGAGAAACAAAGCATGAAAAGTAAGCAGTAACTCCAGCAGCATCGTAAGCCTAAGCTCGGTCCTATTCTCTCCAACTCCAACCAGAAATCATGTACCTGAAGTATAGGGGCCACAGTCCCTATCCACACTTGCAACCATGTAACCTATTTGGGACAAAAATCATGACCCAAACAGGGTGTAAGACTAATCCCAGTAGGCAACCACCACAAGATCCATGCCCTGCTGTCAGTGAGCAATATAGAAAAAGTAATGGAAATAAATGCAGCAGGGAAACAGGAGTACACTAAAGTAAAAAATCCTAAAAATATCCATTCACATTTGGTTATTAATTTAATTCAATCATTTATTTATCAACCACGGAATATAGCAAATAGCTCTGTAATCCCAAATCATACCAAGTAACACAACAGGTATCTCAGCAGACTGCCTAAACAACAAGCAGTAAAAAACCCAAGCTTGTTCTTTGGCTTGGTGGACTCTTCACAACCAACCAAAAAATATTCATTCTGACTCTCTGGGTGTCTAATACTGGAAGACCCCTCTAGTCAAATAGTCATACAAAGGTACAGACACTCTGGTAAGCTCTCACCCTCAATTCCCCTACGGACTTCCAACGTTAGCTATAGACTCTCTGAGGAAGAACTTATGTCTAATTCCCCATATAGTATCGATATGTAACTAAGGACACTCTGAGGAAGCACAAAGTCCAATTCATGTAGGTCCTGGGAATGATACTAATCTATAACATACTCTCAAGGGAATCCCTTAATCGTCAATTCCCTATTTAGTCTACCGCACCAGGTTCACACAGCCCTGAGCAGTACCGTCGTGCGTAATCGACTATCAGCAGCCCTAAGTAAGTTCAACAAACTACTTGGATAATAGCTACAATGAATAAAAAGCATATAAACAACGGGAAATACAATCAATCAATTATATCAATGCAAGCAATCAATGTAACAAGGTCTTCCTCATAGGCAACCTAAGCTAAATGGAGATAAACATCCAAAATAAGGAAAACACCCACAGGGTGATCCTCAAACATGGTAACAAGCAATCATTATTCATCTAATAGCCTCAAGCATATAAGAAATCTAAGGCAGATACTAATGCAGGATCAAAACACCTAACCCGAGACACCCGATACATGGGAATCTGGTACTTTTGCACCAAAACTCAAAAACATTCAACATAAGGCAACAAACCACCTACCTCAAGGTTTTGACAAAAACCCCAACAAATGAAGAATGCAAAAGAAACCTGGTTTATTCTCCAAGAACCTACCTTAGATAACTTCTCCTAACAAGACCAAGACCAAAACTCATCAAACATGTCATCCACACACTTAGATATACCCATAACAGGTGTAGATCTAAGTAATCTAGAGAAAAGGAGAAGTATTTCTAAGTAGATCTAAGAAAATGAACAAAAACGAAGAATAACGTCAACATACCTCAAGAAAATGGCTTTGATTTTCAAAGATAAGCCTTCAGATCACCTTCAGAACGATGGAATAACCTTCTATGAACTTAGGAGAAGAAAAATCCAGAGTTATGGCCTCCTAGAAGGAAAAACAAGCCACTTAGAGGCTAAAACGGGCTAGATACACAATTTTAGGATCTCATTTAAGTGCCCGCACGGTTTTCTCGCACGGTTAGACAAACTGTGCGCTAACTGTGTGGTACCCACTGCCTCATCCACCCCTCTCGTATGGTTTGGCTGCATGGTTAGACAAACTGTGCGCTAACCGTGTGGAAGCTATTGCCTCCAAGACCAACTACGCACAGTTTGGCCGCACAGTTTAGAAAAATCGTGTGCCTCCCGTCCAACTCCCCTTTTTGCCTCAAAACTTCATTCAAAGTTCTCCTGAATCTCCCAAACATCACCCTTAACCTTAAAACCATGAAACAAAATCAAACAAGGGTCACATACCTGGAAGATCTGGGTTCTTACACCAAGGGTCTTTTGGGATTAGAGTTTTAGATAATTGGGAAACACTCTCAAATAAAAAACACTCCTAACCTCAAGAGGGTATTTCAACCAGTATACCCAGCTTTTTATATTCCATATTAAGTATTAAAAATATCCCATTAAATTCTCCACATATGAAAACTTTATAGACACAAATAATTTTTCATTTTTCTTCATAACCTAGGGAAAATAAAACATAATAAGGTTAATCTCAAATTCCCAGTAAGTTTAAACACAAGAATTAACAATAGAATGTCTCCATTAAGAGTAAGATGATCATAAGGGTATGATGACATAGTCATAGTGAATGAAAATAACATAATTGAATTTATACCCATCAATACATGGATCATAAATTATGACATAAAACTTTAACAAAATTAGATTCCTTGTAATCAAAAGTAATGAGCACATGAAGTCAATCTTAATCAAAGGAATCATTCAAAACTCATAGCAATCATAAAAAAACATGTTGTTATATTGGAAAATTATATTCATATAAGCCTTAAAATTGGAATAATCATATGGAAAACTTCCAATATAATTTTTTGGAGAAGAAAATCATTATATATTACATTGGAATTATATTTGGGTGCACCCATCATATAAGCTATATCTGGCTCAACTATGAACTATAATGGGGTTCAACCCTTTATATAATCTATATTGGGATCACATGTGGGATATAATAGGGATTAAAACTTTGTAAACAATTTTCAATAACTATAACATGAATAAAATATTTATAATCTTTCACTTTTTATCATAACACTCTTGAAAAACAACCATCATAAACTTCTTAACCCATGAAAAAAAATGGTTTTTATAAAAATCTATTTAAAACAATCATTGTAAGAAAAATAGATAAATAAGATGGATTGTATCGTAAGATCACAATCCCACTTAATTTAAGGAATAATTAGAGTATGTTGGAATAAATGAAAAAATAATTAAAATAATATTTAAAACATTTCTTGGAAAATAATAGAAAATACCCTTTTCTTTGACTAATATTTTATAAAAATTTATAAGATATTGGGAAAATATTTTCCCTAAAAATAACCATGGATACTTATAAAATAAAATTATAAGAAAATAATGTTCATTATGGAGGAAAAATATGTTCATGTTGTATGTGTCAAAAATAAACATTCTTCTCAAACATTTTGTAAAAGGAGTCAAAAGTGACCCATTTAGAAAAACGTTAAAAAATTACTTTTTTAAAACTTTTAAAAGAAGTAAAAAATATCATATAAATTTTATTTAGAAAATCAATTAATTTTCAAAAATAATTTTTTTTAAACATTTTAGAAAACATGGATATGTAAGAGAAAGATTCCCTATCTAAAAGAAGATATAAGATTAGTATCACTTACAAATGAATTTCTTGATGGTTCTTTAATAAATAAGGGGGAAATGGTGATTAAACATGTAAACCACATTCATAACCATAGAATAATAAAATATACTTGGTTCAATAAAATAATGTCATATGATTTCCCTATAAGGAACCTTTAATATAAAAAATCTTGAAAGGAAGTTAGATTGTAACATAAAGCCATTTCCACTTTGGTAAATCATCAATCATAAGCCCCATGAAAGAATAAAATCAAATGAAAATTTAAATATCATGAACATAAATAGATTCATTATATAACATGTAAAAGGGAAAATATATGTACCTTATAAAATTATATAGGTTAATATCATAAATTTATGTCCCAATGAAAGATAATTTGAGATAAATAACCCTTACAAAGATCATATCATTTAATTTAGAATTAATCAATATATTACTTATGTGTAATAAATGTAAATCCATAAAAAATAAGTGTAAATATATAACTAAAAAATTTACAGATCAATTCCCACATAATCATGGCATAATAAATTTGATGAAAAAGAGTTATAACGCAACATTAGGAAATTGAGTAAAAAACCCTTTACCACTTGGAACATTTCAATTCAAATCCCCTTGGATAAAATAATTTAAGTTGAAACATAAAATACCATAAATTATGAAGGATTAATGATATAAGATTTAAAAGGCGAAATATTTACACCATATAAAATAAATAGGTGCATAAAATTAAAATATACCTCAATGAAAGTAAATTGAGGTGAAATCTCTTAACTCAAGTCCAAACTTTCCATGTATCTCCTTTTACTCCAATATAATAAACTTGTATAAAGTTTTTGATTTTTTAAAAACATTTTATAGGATTAATAATTTATCCATAAATATTTTATTTTATATTTCTTAATAAAATAATTAATTACATAATCAGTTAAGCCCATTGTTTGTACTTTTGTCGATGTTCAGTCAATAATTTTTAAACAGCTTTAGTGTGTTGACAATGGTCAAAATAGTTTATTATTCCATCATCCACAAAACAAAAATCATGACATAATTATTATTTTTATACATAAATAATAATTTTAAAACAAATAATGAAATATAGTTATGAAAAATTAACTATGTTGCAATCATGGAGATGATAGGGCGTATATACGCATGAGTAATGTTTTCATTGTTCAATGATCATTATTGAAAGAAGGTAAGTATTATTTTGTATTTCATCCACAATCCATTTTTTCTATTTTTTAAAATCAACTTTTGGTTAAGTGGGGACCTAAAAAACATCCATGAGTCAAGAATACCCCCCATAAAAACAAATTACAAAGTTCAAATTTCAAATTTCAAACAGAATCCATCAACACTACCTCAGGTCATGTACCACCTCAGCTAATGCACCCTGACACTAGGCATACCCATCATCCACAATAGTTTTCTAGATATATCATCCATTATAAACCAACATTACCACCATATAAAACCATAACATATCACCAAAAACCATCAAAGCTGCAAAGTTGAAGATGCTCCATAATTCATCACAAATATCAAGCCCTCAGAGAACCTAGAGACAAAGTCAAATCCACCATATAGAAATGCCTCCTAAAATGACATCGAATTCTCTAACTTCACATCCAAAAACACCTTGAGAACCACCATTAAAATCCAAATGGGAGAAGAATGTTGAAAATTAGGATCCAGAGCAGAGTATGGAGTATACAAAGGCCTCAATAGTAAGATGTGACCACTACTATAACCATCGAACCCTAACTTCAAAGCCACCATTAGGAGAAGAACACCATGAAACCAATGTCATTATTGGAGAAGAACACTGAATAAATAAATCCAACCATTCAAAGTGAAACATGATCCAAATGAACCAAAAACCATCAAAAATTCATCAAAATATAAGGATAATAATGGGATCTAAGACTGATGAAACAAAAACCATGAAGAAGCTAGGAAAGAAACAATAAACAGGAAGAACTGAAGTAAATGAGTGAAAGAAACCAAGGGAAGAAAATACCACATAAAGAATCCTTCATTTCTACTAATTCCACCACCAAAATCCCAAACCAACTTAAAAACCGACATGCACAACCAGGATGGGCTCATGTGTATCGGACCAGGCTGGCAGAGTCAGGGTGAAAGAGGATGAACTGGGACCACTCAAGAGAGCCTAAACAAAACTGCCTAAAAAGGGGGAGGAGAAGGGAAAAAGGATTGAAGGTTATGCCACTATGAGATACCATGAAAACATACCAAACAATTCTTCTCACCATAATTCCTAACCAATAATGGGGTCAAGTGTGGAGGTACAGACCAAAAGAGCATAGGATGATGACCCATAGTAGTGATCCCAGAGAAAAAAAGAAGAAACCCTGGGAGGGAAGAGCATCTAGGAAGAAGAGGAGCATGAAAATGAAAAGTAAAATATATCATTAATATTATATATAAATATTAATTTCATAATTATTACCGGTTTTGAGATGTGTTGATGAAAAACAAATTACATCAATTCACAAGGCGGTAGTCCGTTGTATAGTCGAATGGCGGATTCATTTACTATTTGATAGAGGTTAGTTATGGATATACGTTATGAAATTAACATAATAACATATAATTTTATGGTAGGTACTTATGTTATTATATTGGCTTGTTTAAATAATATTTTAAGAAATTGGAAGAATAAATAAAACAAAAACAATCAGTTAAGAACAATACCTTTTCTTCGGACAACCTCTTAAGGTTTACCTCAAAATCTTCTCTAGGATGGTTTTCTAATCAAAATAAGGCCTCTAAGGTGTGTAGATAGATTTAAGGAAGGTATTTGGGTAGGTATTGGATAAAAAAATGGTTCTTGAAGGGTGATTTAAAGATAATAAGATATTCCCATTTATAATAGAGGGGAGGGGCGCGCTTGGAATTTCTCAAAATGTTAAAATAATATAAATTAATTTTTAATTAGAAAGGGATATAAATTGATTTATTTTGAATATATGATGAGTATGTTTCCAAACCATATCATATAATAAAATTTATAAAAAAAATTACTATGTTTTTACCCATATATTTTGGTTTTAACCCCCTCCTTAACCCTTTTCAAACTTAACATGTCAACAGGGATTTTTACTCTTTTAGGGGAAAGATAGTTATTGTAAATGAAAAAAATTTAATATATGGATAATATTTGAAATTTTCATCCATATACTCATAAATTTTATAAATATAATATTTTTAGGAATTTTAAATCATTTAATAAAATATAATTTATTCTAAAATACCATTTATGTCAATTTTTAGAACTATTCATTACTTTGACATTAATAACATCAAGACAATAGATGAAATAAGAAAAAAATATTACATCACTAACCTATTATATTCATATATAAAATTCATGGATCACATTAATTTTATAAAATTATATTACTTTTAATATTTTTAATATCATTTATTTTATTTTTCCATTAATTGAATAATTTTTGTGTCATCATTATGTAGGTATTTAAGGTAAATATTTCTTCACTAAAAATTAAAAATAAATTATAATGTGGAGGAATAATAATTTTGATTTAAAATTAATATTTATAACTGAAAAAATATTTTGTTTATTCCCATGTTAAAAATATTATAATTATTAAAAACAATAGTGTGACATTTTTTACTTTTCTTTATATAAAATATTATAATGGCTAAAGTCACGCCCAAATAGAAAAAAGGCCATGTAACAAAATATTTAATGATTAGGGATGATATATAATCATCCAATAAAATTAGGACAAGTGTTAGGATCATTTTATAGTCTATATAATATTAGTTTTAACCCTAAATTACCTGATTTACCCTTTACCGTGGTAATAAAAATTACTAAGGTTACTATTCATACTAAATAAAATTAAAATCTGCCTATTTACCAAATTTGGACCCAAAAATTCCTAATAAGGAATTAATTTTTTTAAATTTAAAACACATAAATTTCATAATTTAATTTAAAAATAAATTGACAAAAAATGCAATGAAAAATACTTTTTCAGAAAAATTTCTTTTCAAGTATAAAATGGTTTTATACTAAATTCAAGTATAAAATTCATTTAAAAATCCATATTTGGATTATTTTAAATAAAAATGAACTAATTATATTTTTAACTAATCTAAAATAAAATTTTACTTTATAAATAATTTTATAAATTAATTATTTCAAAAAAAAAATAAGTATTTTTTACTATTCACTGAAAAATCAATCTTTTCATAAAAATACCAATATTTCACCCAAAATTAATTTTGATATGTTGATTTCAAAATTGATATAATTTTTATAAAATAAAATTTCAAATATTTCATTAAATGTATTATAATTATTTTCCCATAAAAATCAATTGAACCCATTTTTGAAAAAAAAAACAAATATTTGAAGAATAAAATGGATTTACAAAAAATTGAGTGCTAATTTACTAAGAATTCATAAATAAAATATTTTTGATTATAAATTTTATATATATTTCAAAAGGTAGTTAATCTTATTCATACAATCCAATTTAATGACTATGTTATAATGGTCACATTTAAATAATAATATTTCACAATTATTTTATGCTCGGTGTTGTGTATCTAACACATTATCGAACATGGTCATTATTTTTAAAATATTGGGTTATTATATTCTCCCTCATTTAATAAATTTTTTCCTCATAATTTTGAACTCGATCTCAGTAATCAAATGTTTAATTTTTAAAATACCTTTGTTGAAATCCCACATCCTAAAAAGGGTTAACAAAAACATCCTCTTGAAGAGAGAGAAAGGGAAGTATAGTGGTCATCTGGAATTACAAATACTAGGATTCCAAATATAAAACATTAGTGGTAAGTGAAAATAATGACATGGAAGAAAAAAATAATGTCTAAACAATTATAATGAGTGATATAGATCATTGATCATAATAAATTTAATGATTACGGGAAAGTCAATGACCAAAAAACCATAAACCAAAGAGGTGTTAAAACGACCATCAATTCATTGGAAAATAAATTAATAGAATATAATTTTTATTTAAAGATATTTTTCTATAGAGTATAGAAATTTCTTTACTATATAAACTAAAGTCATAAGAAAATATACTTACTTGAACATTCAAATTTTATCCTCTAATCAATTTCAACCACAATATCATATTTTTCTCCAAATGATAAGTATTTTCTGGTTAGCGTGAGTAACTAAAGATGGGGGTAAATTGAGTTCTCAATAAAATTTATATTTAAAATAATTTGAAACTTAAATCCCCCAAATTAATAAAAATACCCAATTAATCAAAACAATAGATGTGATTAATTTTATTTTTAAAAGTTTTATAAAAGTAGGATCAATGATTAGTTAAAATAATATTTGAAGTCACTTTAACTTTTGGAGATAAATTACTTGATGAAACACTCTATATAGAAGAAAAATAAAGATTGACTGTATGGGTAAAGTTTTGATACAAAATTTAGAATAGATAGATTTTTTAACTTTAAAATATAGAAAACCAAACAAAATAAAACGCATAGAGGTATTAAAATAAGGGGTTCAGTCTCAAGTCGAGATTTAATCACCTTCACTTGAAAATCACTGGCTACCAATCATTTTATTAAAAAAAATAAACTTGATTTAAAACCTAGATCTATTTTTACATACAATGACACATAATGATGTCTAGGCATAAAGACCCATCCATAGTTATGAATGGGATAAAAAAAGTATATGTCACATGCGACCTATTCCACAATTTTTGTGGATATACAGATGAATAAATTTGAGAGGGAGTGTCGATTAATCTCCAGTTAAGTACATAGAACTGTGTTTTATAGATAAGAAAAGTAAAAAAACACTATAGAAACATAAATCATAAAGAGAAATATAAAATGAATAAAGGTGGAAAAATTGATGTTGATTGATCTCAATAGAATGAGATGTTCAAAAGTACTAAAATATTTCTATAAAATGATATCAAATAAGTCCCATTAAATGTGAATCAAAATAGGGTATCATAAAGGTCTGAAAGAAATATTTTTTTTTAGTATGTCAATGCCAAAAATCCTTCCACACATAGGTGTATTTGAATTTATCTTGATCTGTTTATGTATCACCCCTTGAATCATTGGTATTGGAATTATAATCTCATGAGGAAATAATTCAGAATTTATATCTCTCTAAGTACAATTATATATTGGATGAAACCTCATACTGAGCACAAAATCAGGAAACTCTAATTTTTTCTTTAATTCATATATGAAGTAGTTTAAGAATAATGATTCTTAAATCTACATGTGGATGACTACATTTAATTACTTAAACTAGTCATTGGAAAAATTAAATTTGAAAAAGAGTTTGGAAATCAATAGTAGCATTCTAGTAGTAGATATATTCTAGAGGTGGATTCTCATTAGTAATTGATTCAACTAGTGGTAGATCTATCTGATAGGAGATGTGATGAAGGCAGATCTGACTAGTGTTAGATCTATCTAATGGTAGATCTCTTTGGTGATAGATCTCTTCAGTCATAGATCTCTTTAGTGGTAGATATCTTCAATGGTAGATATCTTCCGTGGTAGATCTCTTTAGTGGTAGATCATTTCGAGGTAGATGTAGTCTAATGGTAGATTTTGTTTAACTAAAAAAAATCATTTTAATTGATGGTAGATCATTAAATCTATCGATAGATCTTCTTGAACTGATGGTAGATCCATTGAACTAATATCAGATCAACACTTAACTAATTTTATTCACAAATTTTCTTAGAAAATAATTTACTTTCATAAAACATTGAGATTGTTAAAAACATAACAAACATGATTTGTGATCCTTAAAGTAAGGAGGTTATAATAGTATTTGAGATTAATTTTTCATGGATAAATCACTATAATCAACTTTTAATGGATCACATAATTCCACAAAATCATAACAAGTTATTCCTCCTATCATTAGACATTAACCTAAACCAAAATGGTTAGCATGAGGTAAGATAATTCCCAAAATGAATAAACCTTTCTATGAAGATACAATTCCTTAATATCCAAAATTCAATAATAACAAAAAAGTTCAAACAAAATCACTCTATAAATAACTATCCTTAAAATTATTTAAAATATTTCAGACCAATCTTGAAACCAAAAAATTATAAGGATTTAATCACATATTATTCCATGGAAAAATTATCGCCAAATAACATTAATCACTCCTAAATTCTGATAAAAAAAATGTATATTCCTTAATCACAAAATCTCTAATATATGCTACATGTTTCCATAAGTAACCAGAATCACCATAAAGACACATTAATATCATATATGTTTTCAAAATAAAAATCAACCTTGACTTCTAAAATAAAATACCATAATATAACATTAATCATTTAATCATGAAATAAATCTTCAATTCCATGGTTATCTACATGAAAAAAAATTGTGTTACCGAATTGTAATAACCCATAATTACCTCAATAACAAAGATCATATAAACCCTAAAGGTTATAAAGAACATTAAAACTTATGTACACAAAATGTAAATGCATAGTACCTCAAATAATAATACATGTTAAACATAAGGGTTATATACACCATAACCAAACAAAACATCAACCAAAATATCTTTAATCACCTTAAAATTTCATCACTTAAAACCACAAAAGGGGTATCTAATACTTTTAACTTATGATCAACCCTAAAATTATAAACCCATGATGGTATACATAACTATTAATATAACCTCATATGAAAAAATTCAAATCTCCAAAGTTATTTAAACCTTGATCTGATACCAATTGTAACATCTTGAGACCCACACTCTTGGATTAGATGCTAAAAACATAAGATTTACATTTCTGAATTTGATACTGATAAATGTGACCCAATTTTTTCCATCCAAATCTTACAACATCAAAATAAAATATTGGATCACTTACATACCTAAGGACCTTTTAGGTTCAAACTTTTTGAGAATTAAGAAAACTTTTACATAGACAACACTCTTGACTTCAAGAGGGAATTTATCTCACTATACCCATCTTTTTGTATTCAATATTATGTCTTCAACATCTCTTATAAAATTATACACATGTGAAAAAATTTTAGACACAAGTCATTTTTCATCATTCTTTATAACCTGGGGAAAAGAAAATTTAATAAGGGTGATCTCAAATGCTCGTAAATGGTAAACAATAAGCATTAACAATTGAGTTTCATTAGTGAGAGTAAGATAAGCATAAGGGTATGATGACATATTCATAGTGCATGATCATAACATAATGGAATTCATACATATCAATACCTTGATCATAAATCATGGAATAAATCTTTAACAAATGTAAGATCCATTTGAATCAATAATCATGAGAAACTTGATTTCATTCTTGATCAAATGAATCATTAAAAATCCATAGAACACATAAAGAAAATGTGTTTTTATAATGGAGAAATTTATTCATATAACCCTTATATATTATTTAAAATTGGAATAATAATATGACCAACTTCAAATATAATTATCTAGAGGACATAATTATTACCCAATTTATTGTAGCACTGTCTGGGAGCACCCATCATATAAGATATATTGGGCTCACCCAAGAGTTATAATGGGGGTCAACCCTTCGTATAAGATATATCGGGCTCACTCGTGAGAAATAATAGGGTTCATACCTTCATAAACAATGTCTAAGAACCCTAACATGAATAAAACATTTAGAAACTTTTACTTTTAAATATAACACCCCCGAAAAACAACCAGTATAGATTTATTAACACATAAAAAAGAAATGTATTTCATGAAAATATATTTAAAACAATCATCATATGCCATACAGGGAAAAAATATGGATGGTATCATAATATCAAAATCCATGTGAAGTAAAGTAATAATTATGGGATATTATCATAGATGAGAATAACTTTAAAATAATATTTAAAACACTTCTTTGAAAATAATTAAAACTAATCATTTTTTGAGTAATATTTTATTAAAATTTACAAAATATTAGGAAAAATATTTTTCTGAAAATAACCATGAAAACATATAATGTGATATTCAAATAAAATAATGGTTATGATGGTAGTAAAATCCTTTCATGTTGTAGATATAAAAAATAAATATTCCTCTTAAACATTTTGTAAAAGGAGGCATAAGTGACCCATTTGGGAAAAAGTTACAAAATTTCCTTTTTAAAAACTTTTAAAATAAGTACATATATCATGTAAAATAGATTTAAGAAATCATTTATTTTTAAAATAGAACATTTTTGAAAATATTTTAGAAAAAATTGATATAGAAGAGAAATATTCCCAATGTAAAATAAGATACAATTTCAATATCACTTAAAAATGAATTTCTTGATGTTTCTTTAATCAATAAAGGGGGGAATATGAATTAAACATGTAAAAAAAATTAATAACTAGAGTATAATAAATATATTTTTTTTAATAAAGCAATATCATCTTATTTTCCCTCCCCCCCAAGGAACCTTAAATACAAACAATCCTAAAAATAAAGGAGATTGTAACATAAAGCCTTTTCCACTTTAGTAACTCTTCAATCGTAATCCCTGTGAAAGAATAACATAAAATGAAACTTTAAATATCAAGAAAAAAAGGATATTCACTACTAAAAAAAACGTTTTTCCCAGCCCCCCCCCCCCTTATCAGCGCTAACAAAAAAGTGCTGATAAGGGGGGGGGGCTTTATCAGCGCTCAAAAAAACGCTGATAAAGGGTGCCTTTATCAGCGCTAAAAAAAGCACTGATAAAAGTAACCCTTTATCAGCGCTTTTTTTAGCAATGATAAAGCCCCGTCCCCTTTATCAGTGCTTTTTTTAGCGCTGATAAAGGGACCCCCTTTATCAGTGCTTGTTTAGTAGCGCTGATAACAGGGGGGGCTTTAGCAGCGCTTTTTTTAAAAGCGCTGATAAAGGGTCATCTTCAAAAAAAAATTAAAAAAATATATTAATATATAAATATAGTTATATAGTTATATTGATATACATATAATATATAATTTCTAAATATATTTTAGATAAGTATAAATGTACATTTACACTTATTATACTTAATATATAAGATATTTAGTGAAAATGGATTATAAAAAAATTAAAAAAAAATATTTTTAATTAATAATTTTCTAATTATTATGGAGTACTAGTCATTTAATAACAATTTGAAGACTAAAAAAATTAAAAAAATATCCAAAATATGTTAAAAACGCAACTCGAGCTTCAAACGGACATAACTTTTGATCCGGGTGTCCGTTTGAGCTCTACCACATATCAAATCGAAGCCTGCGACGAGCTCTATGTTGTTGTGACCCAAGATACCCTGGTCAAGCATTTTTCGAGGCTAAAAGAGTCCCAGAAGGCCTCCAAAACTGAATTTTTAGTTGGGGTACCCATATTTTTTAACATTTTGTGGGTTTTCAGCCTCATTTGAGGGGGTATTATTTACTTTTTTGGTGGGGATTGAATTTATTCGAAGCTACTACATTCATATTGATATTATGCCTTTGAAATTTTATTGCTTTTTATAATGCACTGCTATTTATAATCAAATATATAACTATATGTACATATTTTTTATATATTCACACCTAAAAATTAAATTTTTAAAATAAATAATTAAACATATTTACATATAAAATATATTATCTCTATATAAATAATAACTAATAGCCATTTTATTTAAAATACCAATATATGAATATTTATATAACTACTATATATATATATATATATATTAATCTAGCTATATATATATATTAATATAACTACATATATATTAATATTACTATATATATATATTAATATCACTATAAATATATATATTAATATCACTATAAATATATATATTCATATAACTTTATATATATGTGTATATTAATATAAATATATATTACTATATGAATAAATATAACTAAATATATATATATAAATAGAGATATATATTAATATAACTATATATAGATATATTAATATAACTATATATATATATTAATATAAATATATATTACTATACGAATAAATATAACTATATATATAAATAGAGATATATATTAATATAACTATATATATATATATATTAATATCACTATATATATATTAATATAACTATGTATATATTAATATAACTATATATAAATTAATATAACTATATATATATATATATTAATATATCTATATATATTAATATAACTATATATATATATTAATATAAATATATATTACTATATGAATAAATATATCTATATATATAGAGAGAGAGAGAGAGATCATGAAATAGCAAACAAATCAAAATAGAGTAGTGGTAAGGGCTTAGGCACGCAGGGGGGAGGTCTCGAGTTCAAAACCTGCTGGAGGCAGAGGCCCGTGCATGGGGGTGGATGTTGGGGGCTAGCGCTGATAAAGGGTGGAGGGGGTGTGTGTGGGCACTGGAGGGGCTAAAAAGTGCTGTTAAAAGGGGGGATCAAGCGTTATAAAAGCCCCCCCCCCCCCACGATTGGCATGATTTTTTTAATTTTTTGTAATTTTTTTTTATTTTTTTTTTATTTTTTAAATTTTTTGTAATTTTTTTTATTTTTTTTAACTTTTATCGGTGATTTTTTAAAAGTGCTGATAAACAGGTCCTTTATCAACGCTAAAACAAAAGCGCTGATAAAGGAAGCACTGATATAGAACCCCTTTATCAGGGCTAAAAAAAGCACTGATAAAGGAGTACTTTTATCAGCGCTGATAAAAGGGGTCTTTATCAGTGCTTTTTTTTAGCGCTGATAAAGGGGACCCCCCCCCCACTTTATCTTTGCCGGCTTTAAGAGCGTTTTTCCTAGGACTGTTAAAGGCCCTTTTTAGCGCTAATAAAGGGCGTATTTGTAGTAGTGATTCATGATATAATGTGTCAAATAGGTATTATTTACACCTCATAAAATAATATAAGTGTGTATCATAAAAGTGTGTCCCAAGGAAGGATAATTTAAGATGAATAACCCTTAAAATGGCCATATCATTGAATTGAGAATTAATTAATGAAGAGATTATTTATAAAAAACTAAATCCAAAAAAACATGTGTAAATATAGAATAATACAATTTATAGATCAATTCACACATAATCATGGAATAATAAAGTCAATGAAAATGATTTATTACCCTACATAAGGAAACTGAGCTAAGAAGCCCTTTACCACTTGGTAAATTTAAAGTTAAATACTCTTGGTTAAAATAATTTAAATTGAATATAAAATACCATTAAATGTAAAGGATTTATAATATAACATTTAAAATGGAAATTATATATACAATATAAAATAAACCAATGAATAACATTAAAATATACCTCAATGAAATGAAATTGAGACGAAATCTCTTACCTTGAGTCCAGACTATCCTTGTATGTCCTTTAACTCCAATTTAATAAACTCGTATAAATTATTTGATTTATTAATAAAATTTTCTAGGTTTAATACTTTATACATAAACTATTTATTTCATATATCTTAATTATATAGTTAATTACTTAATCAGTTAAGTCCATGTCAAGTACTTTGAGAACGTTAGGTCCATAATTTCAAAACAACTTTTGTGTGTTGACCATGGTCAAAAAGGGGTTATTGTTCCATCATATACAGAATAATAATCATGAAATAATTAAAATTTTCTTGAAATAAATTATAATTTTAAAACCAATCATGAAATATGGTTATGAAAAATGGACTACGTTATAATCATGGAGATAGTAAGTCATACGTACGCATGAGTCATATTTTCAACGATCATTATGGAAAGAAGGTAAGTATTATTTTATATTTACATAATTATCAATATATAATAATTACCATATTATATCATTAAACATACATATATATATCATCCATGTGATTTGTGACAAAAAAATGAACCACATCACTTCATGGATATGGTAGTCCACAAGTACGCATGAACGATGTTATCATTTTTCAGTGAATGAAATGATAAGAAAGTAAGTACTATATTATCATTAAAAAGGATAAATATGTAATTAATTTCATATATAAATATTAATTCCATTATTATAACTATCTATGATAGGTGGTGATGGAAAACAAATAACATCACTCTTCACGGCAATAGTCTTTCCTACACACGAACAATGGATTATTTTCCCACTTGATGGAGGTTAGAGATAGATATAGGTTGTGACATTAACATAATAATTTCTAAATATATTTTAGATACTTATTTTATTATATTATATTGGTTAAATATAATTTTAATTAAGTGTAATAAAAAATAAAACAAAAAAAATAATCGGTTAAGAACGATACCTCTTCTTTGGATAACCTCATATATTTTACACTTAAAGATACACAAGGATAGTTTTTTGGTCAATAAGAGACCTATAATACATGAGGATAGATTTAAGGAAGGTATTTGGGTAGTTATTGTTTGAAAAAAATGATCTTGAAGTATTAAGTAAAGAGAAGAAGAGATGCCCTTTTATAAGAGAGGGGAGTGGCATTCTTGGAATTTCTCAAAATATTAAATTAATATAAATTAATTTTAATTACCAAATGATTCCAAAATAATTTATTTAAAATATATTATGATTATGGATTTAAATCATCTCATATAATAAAAATTATACAAGTTTTTTCAATGTTTTTACCTTTATCTTTTGGTATCAACCCCTCGTTAACCCCTTTCACACTTATAGTGATAACAGAGATTTTTACTTGAGGGTTAGGATAGCTACCATAAATGGAAAAATAGAAAATAAATGGATGATGGATGATATTATAAAAAATATAATAATATCTTTTATTAATGTGATGTTTTTTTTAATTTTATATTATTTAACAAAATATTGTTTATGATAAAATATCATCAATATCAATTTTTAGAACTATTCATTACTTTGAAATTGATAACATCAAGAAATAAAAAGAAATTAGAACCAAATATTTTATAAAATATATAAAAAAATTATTAATATATAAATTTCATGGATCAAATTAATATATCAAATTATATTACTTTTAAAAAAAAATAATATCATTTATTTAATTTTTTGATTAATTGAATAATTACTCCGTCAACATTTCTAAGCATTTAAAGAAATAATTTATTCACTAAAAATTAAAAATAAATTATCATGATGAAGATAAATTATTTATATTTCAAATTAATATTTATAACCACACATATATTCTATTTATTTTCATGTTAAAAATATTATAGTTATTAAAAATTTAAAGTGTTCCATTTTTTAATTTTCTTTACAAAAAATATTATAAAGGTCAAAATCACACCCAAATAGAGAAAAAGGGAAATATAACCAAATAATGGATTATTATGTATTATATTGAATCATAAAACAAAATTAAGTGAAGTTTTAGGGTCATTTTATAGTCTTTATCATATTATTTTTAACCCTTATTTATCTGATTTACCTTTTACCGTGGTAAAAAAATTACTAAGGCTACTATTAATACTAACCAAAAATTAAAGGGTAATATTTACCAAGTTTTGACCCACTTATTACAAATATAGAGTCCGTTTTTTCAAAATTCAAAACATTAAGTGGAAATTTTTAATTTAAAATTAAATTGACAAAACATGATGAAAAACAATTTATCTGAAAAATGTATTTTCAAGTATAAAGTGTTTTTATACTAAAATCAAGTATAAAAATCAATTAAAAACCATAATTGGGTTATTTTAAATCAAAATGAACTAATTAAATTTTAAATTAAATCTAAAATACAATTTTACTTTGTAAATACTTTAAAAAATATATTTTTCAATAAAAATCATTATTTTTCACTATTCACTGAAAAATCAATCTTTTTAGAAAAATACCAAAATTTCATTCAAAGATAATTTTGACATTCTGATTTAAAAAAATTATATCCTTTTTATTAAATAACATTTCAAAAAATTTAGTAAATTAATTATAATTATTTGCTCGTAAAAATCAATAAAACCCATTTTTGAAAAATACATATCATTAAAGAATAAAATGGCTTTACTAAAAATTTAGTTTTTTTACAAAGAATTAATAAATAAATTTTAATTGATTATAGACTTTATATATACTTAAAAAAGTTTTTAATCCTTTTCATACTATCAAATTTAATAGATTGGTTATAACGGTCACATTTAAATGATAATATTTTCCTATTCATTTATACCAAGTGTTTCATATGGTACACATTATCGAACATGGTTATTATTTTTAAAATATTGGGATATTACATTATACCTCACCCCACCCCACCCACATTGAGAAATTTAATCCTTATAATTTTTAACACAATATCGGTAATAAAAGTTTGACATTTTTAAATATCTTTTTTCAAACCTCACATCGTAAAAAGATTTAATAAAACTTCCACTTGAAAAGAGAGAAAGGTAAGTATGAAGGTAATCTGGAAAAACACATACTAGGTTTCTAAATAGAAAACATTAGTGGAAAGTGAAAATATAGACATGGAATAAAATAATAATGTCTAAATAATTATGGAGAGTGATAGAGATCATTGATCACAAGAAATTGAATGATTATGAGAAAGTCAATGACTACAAAACCATAAACCAAAGAGGTGTGAAAAATCCCATTGATTCATTGGATGAGAAAGTAATAGAATAATGTTTTTATTTCTATATTATTTTCCTTAGAGTAAATTATTTATTTTTCTGAGTACACTAGAATAATAAGGAAATATACTTACTTGACAAGTATAACTTTATCTTTTAATCAACTTTTACTACAAGTACATCTTTTTCTCCAAACAATGAGTATTCAAGATGAATTTTTCAAGCTTGAATCACTATAATAAACTTCTAATTGATCACATAATTCCAAAAAATGATAAAAATTTATTCCTCACCTCTTTAGAGATTAAAAAATCCAAAATAGTTAGCATAAGGTAAGATAATTTCTAAAATAAATAAACCTTTATATGAAGATACAATGCCTTAATCTCCAAAATTAAATAATGAAAAAAAAGTTTAAACTAAATCATTCCATAAATAATTATCCTTAAAATTATTCAAAAAAAATACAACCAACCTTGAAAGTGAAAAATCATAAGGATTTAATCACATGTTATTCCAAGGTAAACTTATCTCTAAATAATATAAATCAATTCAAAAGTATCATATAAAAATGTATATACCTTAATTACATAATCTCCAAGATATATTAATCATTTCCATAAGTAATTTGAATTGCAATAAAGCTACATTAATATCATTTATGCTTTCAAAAGATAAATCAAACCTTCCTCCTAAAATATAATCCCATAATATAACATTAATAATTTGATCATGAAATCACTCTTCAGTCCCATGGTTATCTACATAAAAAACATATGTTCCCAAATTTTATAAATCCATAATTACCTCAATAACAAAGATCATATAAACCCTAAATTTTATAAATATAATTAAAACTTATTTCCACAAAATAAAAATACATACCACCTCAAATATTAATCCATATTAAACCTAATGGTTATATATACCTCAACCTAATAAACTTCTCCCAAAATATCATTAGTCACCTTAAATTCCATCACTTAAAACCTCAAAGGGGGTTTCTAAAACATTAAATTTGTGATAAAAAAATAAAATTATAAACTCATAATGGTATCCATAAATATTAAGATAACCTCACATGAAAACATCCGATCTTTAAACTTATATAAACTTTACTCTAATACCAACTATAACATCCCATACATGCACTCCTGGATTTTGTGCTTAAAACTTAAGTTTTACATTTCTAAATTTGATAACAATAAATGTGAGCCAATTTTTTCCATCAAAAAATTGCAACATCAAAAGGAAATATTAGATCACTTACATACCCAAGGACCATTTAGTTTCAAATTTTTAGAGAATTGTGACCAACTCTTACATACACAACACTCTGTACTTCAAGAGAGTATTTATCATATTATAACCATCTATTCATATTCAATATTAAGTATTCAACATCTACCATAAAATTATCCATATATGAAACCTTTCTAGACACAAATATTCTTTCAATGTTCTTCATAACCTGTGGAAAAGGAAACATAATAAGAGTGAGGTCAAATTCTTATTAAGGTTAAATGTAAGCGTTAACAATTTAATATCATCGGTGAGAGTAAGATGAGAATAAGGGTATGATGGCATAATAATAGTTCATGAGAATAATATCATGGAATTCATACCCAACAATACCTGGATCATAAATCATGGTATAAATCTTTAACAAAGGCAAGAGACATTGGAAGCAATAATCATGAGCCACATGATGTCAATCTTGATCAAAGGAGTCATTAAAACCCTATAGCAAGCATAAATAAAATGTGTTGGTATATTAGAACATTATCTTCATAGAACCCATATAGAACCCTTACAATTGGAATAATCATATGGATTACTTACAATATAATTATCCAGAGAACATAATCATTACCATATGCATTGGATCATTATATGGGTGCACCCATCATATAAGCCGTATCGGTCTCACTCGAAATCTATAATGTGGATAAACCTTTTTTATAAGATATAACAGGCTCACCCATGAGCTAAAATGGGGATCAACCCATTGTAAATAATTTCCAACAACCATAATATGAATAAAAATTTTAAATCTTTAAATTTTCAACATAACACCATTAAAATGAAACATCGTATATTTCTTAGCCCGTGAAAAAGAAATAAGTTTCTTGAAAATCTCATTAAAACAATCATAATAATCAATCCAAATAAAGAATATGGATTCAATCATAATATCATGATCTTAGTGAAGTAAAGGAATCCTTATAGGATTTTATCCTATATTAAAATACCTTTAAAAAAATATTTAAAAATTTATTTGAAAACAAGGTAAATTTATCTTTTATTTAAGTAATATTTTATAAAAGTTTACAAAATATTGGGAAATGATTTTCTTATAAAATAACCCTGGAAACTTATAAAATAATATTCAAATCAAATAATCTTCATGACAGCAATAAAATACTTTTATTTTGTAGATTTAAAAAAATATATTATTTTCAAACATTTTGTAAAAGGATTTAAAAGTGACCCATTTAGTAAAATGGTAATAAATTTAATTTTTTAAAACTTTTAAAATAAGTAAAAATATTATGTAAAATGGATTTAGGAATTAATTTATTTTTAGAAAAGAATATTTTTAAAAATATTTTTAAAAAAATAGATATAGAAGAGAACGATTCCTGATCTAAATGATGATACAATATTAGTATCACTTACAAATGAATTTATTGATGATACTTTAATCAATAAGGGAGTAAATAGTAATTAAACATATAAATAACATTCATAATCATATTTTAATAAAATATTTGGTTTAAGAAATTAAAAGTATAATATTTCTCCCCAATGAACCTTGTGTTGTTATGGAATGTTTGTAAAAGACTCGAGAGGGGGTGAATTGAGTTCTTAAAAATATTCCTTTCTCAGAAAACAACCATATTTTGGTTATGAATAATTTTTAATATTTTATTAAATAAAATAAATAGTGGAAATAAAGCATAAAAAATAAAATAATCTGACACAAATATTTATAGTAGTTTTGGAAATAAAAGTTCCATAGTCCTCTCCACCAACCCTCTTCTCCAAGAGTCTGATGATTTAAACTAGACTAATCCTTTTGTCGGTGACTAATAGTTCTTTTTTCAAGGACTTTATGACTGAGTACCAGAATTATACACTTGGTACAATGTCATGGGAGCTTTTAAACAGGCTCTAACATGGCTTTACAAACAATAGCCTTTATGTTCTTTTACCAGGAACCTATTACAAAGTGAGATGAGAAAACTGAGAGTTTATAGATTCAACACATAGTTGTAAGATAAAACTGAAAAAGGAATAAATATTTAGGAGATATGATAATAAAAGAATTTAGCTTGAGGAGAGTCTTCTGAAATAATAATAAATATGGACAATAAGGCATTGTTTTAGATCACAAAGCTTCTTCTTCTTTTTGAATAAAATGGAGTAGTATACATGACATTCACGAAAGAAAAAACACTTTTATATTGAGAATATGTTTATCTTATTCTCTATATATATCCATTTTTCACTAAATATCTCATTCTATGTTATGTTTGAAAATTCATGAAAAATATTTTAACTTAAATTCACAGCACATGATCCATAAAATCTAGGACTAGAGACATGTCCATTTCTTTGAAATAGCTAAGAAATGTTAAAGAAAAATAAATTATCTTTTTACTTGATTCCTTTCTTGGTAATTTCCACATATTATAATTAATTTTTACCAAAAATATGTAATATTGCATTTAAAGATTTCATATAATCATTAAATGATCACTCAAATGATTCAACAATAATAAATACAAGTTGTAGCATGGCGTAGCTGATTAAAAAAAATTATATAGAATAATTTCATATTTGAATTCATGTAGTAGAATTATATATATATCTAATGTCATGACCCATCCATCGGGGCCTAAGTCGTGACTACCCCAAGCCTACCTTCCATAGGCCAGGGGCCAGTGACTAGCACCAAAGGCGTAAATCCCTAAACTGGGAAGGCATTGCCTTTATAACTTGAAAATGCACACAACAGAGTACAAGCTAGAAGAAAAACACTAAGTAAAACTGTATAACAAAACAGTGCTGAAAAGTAAAAGGGGTCAGAAATACAAGCCTAACTGTAAAGTACAAGTACAACTGAAAAGAACAGAACAGCTGAAAGATGAAAAGCAGCTTCTGGATCATCCACCTCGGAACCTACCTGAAGGGTAGGTACAGATAACCTCATCAGTACTCCACGTTCATTGGTCTCCTCTGTGTATAGAAAATTTGTATGGTCCACCTCCGGGTACTATCCAGTCCAGGAACACTCATCCTTAGTCAGCACTTTTTGTCATCTGCATCCAACACAACAAGGTGTGGGCATAGCCCGTGTAGGGGTGAGTATAAAAATACTCAGTAGGGAACCCGAGACCACCAAGGTCTCTCAAAATCCACCAAGGATAAACCACAGAGTATGAAATAAATGGATATCCATTACTTAGGTATATTCTCATATATATACCTAAGTTATCAAGTAACTCATCTCAATCATGAGGAAAACATAGAATTCACTAACTCAACTCACATAGGTTTATAACTTATGTAGAGAGATAGAGATGATCAGATATAGCCACTGAATCATCTAAGCTGTCGGACACACACAGGATCCAGGACTAGCAGTTAGAACTGTCGGACCCACACAGGATCCAGGAACAGTAGTTGGAGCTATCAGACCCACACAGGATCAGGGACCAACTATTCTGTCAAACCCACTCATGATCTAGGAACAGAAGTCAAAACTGTCAGACCCACACAGGATCTAGGAATAATAGTCAGAGCTGTCGGACCCGTACGGGATCTAGGAACAGTCTTCAGTGTTGTCTAACCCACATAGGATCCAGGAACAGTCGTCAGTGCTGTCGAACCAACACGGGATCCAGGAACAGTCGTCCGTGCACAGCCAGCCACAAGGTTTCTATAAAGCATTCTTGATTCCAAGAGGGTCTGCTCCTCAAGCCAAGAGTCTATAATTCAATTGCCAAAAAGTCTCATAAAGAATTATCTCATAGGTCGGCCTCTTCATAGGGGTCTCAATGCAACAGACAGCGCGTCAATCGGACGCTCGGTATGTGAGTTATTAGCCTTTTAGTCCCGGGGGCCCGATTGGATTCGTGTATGATCCAACATGACCGTATCACAACTATAACCCAAACTCCGATGGGGTATTATCAAGGGATGCCTATGCTCAAAGATTTCCAGCGCCACTGACGGATCGTCAAATGGACGTCTGGTGCCAAAGATATGGCCAAAGTAAGTAAAGGGTCGATAGTGGGCCCGGGTCTGGTCCGACTCAGTCAGACCGACCCGGTCTGGGTCAACCCAGTCAGACCAGTTGGGTCTGGCTCATCCCATTGGGTGGGCCATCCTGTTAGGTTCGGCCTAGTCTGGTGGGCCTGGCTCAGCAGACTACGAGGGCGGTTCGGCCCGGAAGTCTCAGCCCAAAGGGCGCGACCGGTTCAGTTTGTCTAGCGTCGCGAGAGGCGTAGTTCGGGCGGCTCGGTCTGGGAGGCCGAGCCAATTCGGCTAGCGACGCCGTGAGGCAGGCCGCAGTCCGGATCGATAGGCTGGTGGGGCTCGGCCGGTTTGGTTGAGAACCAGGGTGCGGCCTGGGTAGGCCGGTGGGGCGATCGGGCAGGCCGGGTGGTGGCCTGGGCAGGCCCGCGGGGTGGCTGGGCAGGTTGGGTGGTGGCCTGGGTAGGTCGGCGGGGTGGCCGGGCAGGCTGGGTGGCGGCCAGGTAGGTCGAGTGGTGGCCTGGGTAGGATGGCAGGGTGGCCGGCCAGGCCAGGTGGCGGCCTAGGAGGGGCGGCGGGGCGACCGGGTGGTGGCCTGGGTAGGCCGACGGGGCAGTCAAGCAGGTCGGGTGGTGGACTGGGCAGGCAGGCGGGGCGGCCGGGTAGGCCAGCGGGGCGGCCGGGCAAGCCGGGTGGCGTCCTGGGCCGACCGGCGGGGCGGCCGGGCATGCCGGGTGGCGGCCTCGGCAGGACGGTGGGGCGACCGGGCAGGCTGAGTGGGGCCTGGGCAGGCCAGTGGGGTGGCCAGGCAGGTCGGCAGGCGGGCCAATGGGTGGTCGAGCAAGCGGTTTGGCCGATAGTGGGTGGCCGGTGTGGCCAGTGACGGGTGGTCGGGCGGCCAGTTCGGCCTGGGGCGGGCGGCCAGGCGGTCAGTTCGGCCAACGGTGGGTGGTCGTGCGGCTGGTTCGGCCGATGGCGGCACGATTCATGAAGGCCGCGAGTAGCACGACCATTGTCTTCTGCCGCCTTCGTCACCTCGTTGCTTCGTCACCATGCCAACGATTACCATAAACAAGATCGGTGAAGGGGTCGGGCCATGTTGGTTTGGCTCACTCGCTCCGCGGTTAGGGTGGTATTTATAGGATCGTATGTATGAAGCACAACAACCCTCGTTCTTCATTTTGGGAGAAAGGAATAACATGGGAAAGATCATACTTTGATAAAATTAAACCCCTAACTTTGTTCATCGTTCGTCGTTCATTAATGGAGTTTTGGAAAGTATACGAATAATATCGTCGTTTGTCGCGTCCACCAAGCACTTCCAAACCTGAGTCACGTCGGCTCGTTGATGACGATGCGGAATTCAGTCATCGAAGATGTCTCACGATGGTTGATGCTTCGAGGAAGAAGTCGAAGAAGGTCGGCGTTCTTTGTTCTTCGTTCTTCGTTGAAAGATGAGGTTCCTCGTTGATAGCTTTCTCTCTAATCACCCAAGTGAAATCATTGTGCCAAATAATAGATTAGTTTATCTATTATTTCATTGGAACAAAATTTAAAAGGGTGAATTAAATTAAAAGGCTCCACGTAATTATTTCACGTGTGTTGGCACGAATTAATTGGGGAGTTAGGGTATTGATATGCCATCGGGACCAGCCTGTGCTTGCACGGGAAGCCTATCCAGACGGCCATGTGAAGGTGGAGAGCTACTATCATGATGTAGATGCTGGGGAGGGGCAATTGCTTGTAGATAGTCTGGTTGAATTCCCTAAGACCTTCAGGTCATGTAATCTTCTAAGCCTACGGGCCATGTAATATTTGAGCCTACGGGCCTTTTAAGGGTTCCCCCTCATCCTTTGAAAGGGGGGTTATCAAAAAAATCAATAAAAATGAAGGCCTTTGGGCCATTCGGGGTAATTGGAGAGTTGGCACCATTTAAAATTAAGGGGAGGTCAAGAGGCTCTTCCTCATTAATGAGGGAGAGTCGAGAGGTTATACTCTCCTCCCATTAATAGGGGTCGGGTGGTCCCCACCCCTATTATTCAAATGGGAGATTGTGTGGTCTCAGGTGGTCCCCACGTCGTAACCTCTCGCGGGAGGTTATGTTTGGGTGGGGCCCACCACCATAACCTATTATGGGAGGTTAAGGTGTGTTGGTCCCACCTCCAACTTCCATAAGATGGTTTTAACTACCAGTCAACCACATGGCAGCTTAAATAAAATAAAGTGTACCTCACTTTATTTTACTATTTTTCCAAGAAAACCCAAAAAATAACTTCTATTCTCGACTCACTGTCATCGAAGTGAAAGTCTTGTTAAGATAAAATCAGCACTGCGAGTTCAACGGTGCCCTCAGATTTCAATTCCAAGCACTGGTTCAAAATTTATAAAAATCCGCTCGTACGTTTACTGAACGTACCTGAACAAAACTTCAGAAATTGATTCCGGGCACACCGGGCCTCAGAATCATGCGACGAAAATTTTCGCAGACTCGTAAAATTCCCATGTATTTAAGACAAAAATTTCCACAGAATTTCTGGGTCTTTACATTTTCTCCACCTCAGGGATTTATGTCCCCGTAAGCTACAACTCGAACGATGGGAAAAAGTGGGGGTACTGAGCACGCATCTGAGCCTCCCACTCCCATGTGCTCTCCTGGAGGTTCTCGTGCTGCCAGTATACGCATATCAGAGGTATCGACCATCCACATAGGACCCACTCCTATCGATCCTCAATCTCCCATGGAACCTCCATGAAAGTCGCCCCATCATTGATGTCCAGCTCTCCATGGTCAATGATGTGAGAAGGACCGTGCACGTATCCGCTCAGCTGACATACGTGGAAGACGTCGTGCACCCGGTGGAACTGAGGTGGAAGAGCTAAGCAGTAAGCCACCTCGCCAACTCTGCTGAGGACCTGAAAAGGTTTGATTAATCTTGGAGATAACTTGTCGCCTCGACCAAATCTCCATAGACCTCATCATGGTGGGAGCCATAGAAAGACGTGGTCGCCATCCTCGAACTCCATAGGCCTCTATCTCCTATCAGTATATGACTTCGGCCTACTATGTGCAGTCTTCATCCACTCCTGGATGATCTGCACCTTCTCTGTGGTATCTCATACTGTCTCTAGTTCCACTAGTGATGATACACCTGGGTCTGTCAAGCACAAGGGTGATCTGTAAGGTCGCTCGTATAACGCCTCGAAAGGTTCGATCCCAATGGTGGATCGATAGTTATTGTTGTAGGTATACTCCACCAAAGGTAAGTGAACCTCCCAACTGCGACTGATGTTGAGGACACAAGCACGCAGCATTTCCTCAAGGGTCTGAATGGCCCGCTCAGTCTAACCATCTGTCTGAGGATGGAAGGTGGTGCTCAGATGAAGTTACATCCCAAAAGCCACCTGCAACCCCTTCCATATTTGGGAAGTAAACTGTGCATCATGATCGGAGGTGGGAGAAAAAGGTACTTCATGTAGCCACACAATCTCCTATACATAGAGGCGTCCCAAGCTCTCCACTGAACCCTACTCTCTGATCGGTAGGAAGTGGCCCGAATTGGTGAGTCGGTCGACGATCACCCAAATCAAGTCATGACCCATGGATGTACGTGGAAGGCCCATCATTAAGTCCATGTATATCCCATCCCACTTCCATTATGGGACCTCTAAAGGCTGAACAAAGCCTGCTGGTACATGGTGCTCTGCCTTCACTTGCTGACAAGTGATGCATCGAGAGACAAACTCCCCTATTGCCTTCTTCATACCTGGCCACCAGTGTTGTCATCAAAGGTCCTGGTACATCTTCGCCACTCCTGGATGTACCACTAGAGTGGATGTGTGGAACTCCATCAACACTTCCTCCTGAAGTGACACTGGAACCATAGTACGTCCTCTGAAGAGGATGAAGTTATCCCCACCTTCATAAAATCCATCAGGTGCCCGCCCTATGGATATCTAAGCATGTTGTGTCTCGTAGTCAGCATCCCCATGTTGTACCTCCCTGACTCGCTGAAGAAGTGGAGGAGTGACTGTAAGAGACTGAAGGAAAGCTGCTCCATCTAGGTCTATATAAGAAATCTGTAAAGCATCAAACTGCTCTGTTGCCTCTCCTAGCAGCTGTATACCAGATCTCCTACTGAGCACATCCGCAACAACATTTCCCATTCCAGGATTATAGACTATCTCAAATTCATAGTCCTAGAGGAACTCAAGCGAACGTTGTTGTCTGAGATTCAGGTCCTTCTGAGAGAAGATATACCTGAGACTCTTGTTATTAGAGTATACGGTAAAAAATTCACCCATAAGATAGTGCCTCCACATCTTCAAGGCGAATACCACTGCTGCTAACACCATGTCATGGGTAGCATAGTTCTGCTCGTATTGTCTTAGATACTAAGAACCATATGCAATCATTGCTCCCTCCTGCATCAGGACACATCTGAGTCTAGTCTCTGATGCATCGTAGTAGACTATATACCCTACGCCCTCCTCTAGAAGCCACAAGATGGGGGCACTAGTCATCCTCTGCCTCAGCTCCTGAAAGATCTGTTGGCATCTCTCTGACTATATGAAGGGTTTCCCCTTCTTCGTCAAGGCTAATAGTGGTGAAGAAACTCTGGAGAAGTCTAGTACGAACCTCCGATAATATCCATCCAAACCCAGAAAACTTTGTACCTTTTTCACACTCCTAGGTGTCTCCCAAGCAAGTACCGCCTCAATCTTCACTGGATCCACTACAACTCCAGCCTCTGAGATGATGTGTCCCAAGAAGTGAACCTCTCAGATCCAAAACTGGCACTTCGAGAGCTTACCATAAAGTTGGTTCTCTCGGAGTGTGTCCAGTACTACCTGCAAATGGTAGGCATGCTCCTCCTCAGTAGTCGAGTATATCAGAATGTCGTCGATGAAGACTATGACAGAGCGATCGAGGTATGGCTGGAAGATCCTTTTCATGTGTCCCATGAACACTGATGGAGCATTGGTTATGCCTAAAGGCATAACCAAGAACTCGTAGTGGTCATACTGACATCTGAAGTTCATCTTCTACACATCCTCATCTCGAAATCTAAGCTGGTGATAGCCTAATCTGATGTCTATCTTCGAGAACCACCGTGATCCCTTTAGCTGATCAAAGAGGTCATCAATCCTCAGGAATGGGTACTTGTTCTTCATGGTCACCTGGTTTAGGTGATGGTAGTCGACACAAATCCTCAGGCTCACATCCGCCTTATTGGCAAATAGAATCAGGGATGCCTGGGGAGAAACACTGGGCTAGATGAATCACTTCCCCCACAAGTCCTCCATCTATACCCGCAGAACACGAAGCTCCGCGGGAGCCATCTGATACGCTGGTGTAGATATTGGTGTCATCCCGGGGTACTGGTCAATGTAGAAGTCCACATCTCTGGGAGGAGGTAGCCCTAGAACATCATCATGGAAAACATCCATGTACTAATCCACCACTACAGGATAGCTCAGACTCTCCACATCAATTTCTCTGTGGGTAAGGTCGGCCAACTAATGAGTGATTAGCTGCACCCTCCTCCAAGTAAGTCTGTCTTGTGCTGCAAAGGCTCCCTTATCGCTGGTGAAGGTGAACCCGGTCCCATCCGTGCGGACACACTTCACTTTACGCCTAATACAGTCTATCTAAGAATGGATTGTAGATAACTAGTTCATACCCAAGATGACTTCATAAGGCCTCGATGCCGCTACAAGGAGACCCAGCCAAAGATCTCACCTCCTAGAGTAATCTCGTACTACCAGCACCAGTACATAATCATCGAATCAGCTTCTGTAGGAGTCTCTAGCCTTAAGGATCGAACTAACGGATCCTTCGGAATCTCTGAGCTCCGACCAAGGGAAGTGTCAATGAAATAGTGATTGGAACCTGTGTCTATAAGAACTATAGATAAGGTGGAGTAGACACAAATCGTACCTCCAATCATCTCTAGAGATCCATGGTCATAAGCCTCAGCTTCCTGGAGTTGAGCTCTCCCCTTTCCACCTGCTCCCTACGGTCGGGGTGGACCTCCTGGTGGTGGTGGTGGTAACACCTCGTAACATCGTCCACCCCCAACTGCACGACCATCTCCTCTGCCATGTCCGCCTGCTCCCTATGGACCGCCTTGATCGAACCTCTTCCTCTTCCTGGGAGGTCTCTCAACTGTCTACAAATCATCTAAACAGCGGGTCGGACAGTCACGAGCCATGTGACCCTCCCCGCTGCATTTGCAACATTGTATGCTCCTCAGATGACTGGCTCTATCTCGTGTGCCACGCAAAACCAAAACCATGTCCTGAGGTCGTCCACCAGATGGTCTGGTCCACTTGGACCTTTGTGACATATGTCTGCTACCAACTACAAAAGACTCTGCTACGTGATTCCTGGTGGTGGGTCTCGCTGCTGGTGACTGCTCAGCAAGGAAACTCTCAACTAAGAGGGCTCACTCCAACACCCCCGCCTACGTTGGGATGCTAAGGGAGATCATTGAAGCTTTTATCTCTCACCTGAGCCCCTAATCGAAAGTCCAGGCCCTGAAGAAAGGGTCCATCACCATATCTGTAGAGTAGCACGAGAGGTCGGTGAACCTCGCTGAGTATTGTGCCACCGTCATGCTACCCTTCTATAGATGTAGTAGCTCCTATATTCATACCGCACGTAGGGTGGCTGGGACAAACTCTTCCTGAAATAGGCTCTCGATGTATACCCAGAGAAGTGTCGCCTCATCATGCACCTAGAGCATCAGGCTCCACCATCTGCATGTTGCTTCCTGAATAAGACTCACGGAAAGTGTCACCATAAGGTCATATGGTATCCCTACTAGTCTGAAGACTCTCACCACTGCCTCCAACCAATCCTCAATTTCCTTCTGGGTCCATCTCACCCCTGAACCTGGGTGGCCTCTAGCACTGGAACCCATGCAACGCGCTCAATCGGCATGCAATCTCTACTGCTGGGGATGGTGGTATCGGTGTCCCAACGGATAGTGGTACTGCTAGTGCCTCCCCTGTGATAGGGCCCTACACTGAGGCCTCGTCGCTCGGGGGGCTATCATCTCATACAACTCTTGGAACTCTGGCTGGCTATCTGCATGGGGCCATCCTGAAAAGATACAAGTGTGCCACGGTCAATAAGTTATACCTGGTGAGATGACACAAATAGATCACAAAGAAAACTCTTGAAGCATACATACAATCATTTTTTTCGTACACTGAGTCAGAAATCAGAAGTCATGGTCCTGGTGTATGGATACGTCATCCCCCACAACAACACTGGACTCCCTAGATTTAAAACCACGCTTAGTACTCTTAACACTATTGCTTCACAGAAGAGAAAGATCAGAGTCCTAAGTTCTGCAGTAGAACCGACTCCTCTGATACTAATTTGTCACGACCCGTACCCCAGGGGCCCATGCCGTGACTACCCCAAGCCCGCCTTCCATAGGCCAGCGGCTGGCAACTAGCACCAAAGGCATAAATCCCTAAACTGGGATGGAATTTCCTTTATAAGTTGAAAATGCACACAACAGAGTACAAGCTAGAAGCAGAAAACTAAGTAAAACTGTATAATAGAATAGTGTTGTAAAGTAAAAGGGGCCGAAAATACAAGCCCAACTGTAAAGTACAAGTACAACTGAAAATGAAAAAACAGCTAAAAGGTGAAAAGCATCTCTTGGATCCTCCACCACAGAACCTACCTGAAGGGTAGGTACAGATAGCCTCCTCAGAACTCCATGTCTATCAGTCTCCTCCGTGTACCGAAAAGTCGTATGGTCCACCTCCGGGTACCATCCAGTCCTGGAACACTCATCCTCGGTCAGCACTGTCCGTCATCTAAATCCAACACAACGAGGTGCGGGCATAGCCTATGCAGGGGTGAGTATAACGATACTCAGTAGAGACCTTGAGACCACCAAGGTCTCTCAAAATCTACCAAGGATAAACCATAGAGTATGAAATCAATGGATAGCCATTACTTAGGTATATGCCCATACATATTTCTAAGTTATCAAGCAACCCATCTCAATCATGAGGAAAACATAGAAGTCACTAACTCAGCTCACACAGGTATACAACTTATGTAGAGAGATAGAGATGATCAGATATAGCCACTGAATCATCTAAGTTGTCGGACCCACACAGGATCTAGGACCATCAGTTAGAACTGTCAGACCCACATAGGATCCAGGAATAGTATTTGAAGCTATCGGACCCACACAGAATCCAAGACCAACTATTTTGTTGAACCCATATAAAATCCAGGAACAGAAGTCAGAACTGTTGGACCCACACAAGATCCAAGAACAGTAGTCAGAGCTGTCGGACCCGTATGGGATCCAGGAATAGTCTTCAGTGTTGTCGAACCCACACAGCATCTAGGAGCAGTCGTCAGTGCGGTCGAAACCACATAGGATCCAGGAATAGTCTTCAGTGCACAGCTACCCACAGGGTTTCTACAAAGTATGCTTGATTCCAGGAGGGTCTGCTCCTCAATCTAGGAGTCGATATATCAACTTCCACAAAATCCCACTAAGAAGTATCTCAGAGGTCCGCCTCATCATAGGGGTCTCAATGCAACAGATAGTGCGTCAATCGGACGCCCGGTCTGTGAGTTATTAGCCTTTTAGTCCCGGGGACTCGGTTGGATTCATGTATGATCCAACCTGATCGTATCTCAATTGTAACCCAAACTCCGATGTGGTATTCTGAAAGTATGTCTACACTCCAAGATTTCTAGCGCTGCTGACAGATCGTCAAACAAACGTCTGGTGCCAAAGATATGGCCAAAGGAAGTAAAGGATCAATAGTGGGCCTGAGTCCGGTCTGACTCGGTCAGACCGACCTAGTCTGGGTCGACCCGGTCAGACCAGTTGGGTCTTTCTTGGCCCATTTGGTGGGCTATCCTGTTAGGTTCGGCCCGGTCTGGTGTGCCCGCCCCGACAGACTACAAGGGCGGTTCAGCCCAGAGGTCACTGCGAGGGGCATGGCTCGGCCCAAAGGGTGCGGCTGGTTTAGTTCAGCCAGCACCGCGAGAGGCAAGGTTCGGGTGGCTCAGCCCAGGAATTCGAGCCGATTCGGCCAACGGTGCCGCGAGGGAGGCTACGGGCCAGCTTGGAAGGTCGGTACTTCTCGGTCAGTTCGGCCGAGAACTGGGGTGCAGCCTGGGTAGGACAGGGGGTGGCTGGGCAGGCCGGGTGGCAGCCCGGGTAGGTAGTGGGGTGGCCGGACAGGTCAGGTGGCGGCCTAGGTAGGCTTCCGGGGTGGCCATGCAGGCCGGGTGGTGGCCTGGGAAGGCCGGCAGGGTGGCCATGTAGGCCGGGTGGCGGCCTGGGCAGGCCGGTGGGGTGTTCGGGCAGGCTGGGTGGTGGCCTGAGCAGGCTGGAGGGGCGGCCAGGTAGGCCGAGTGGTGGCCTGGGTAGGCCGGAGGAGGGTTCGGACCATGTTGGTTTGGCCCGCACCCTCCACGGTTAGGGTGGTATCAAGAGGCTCGCAAGTATGAATCACAACAACCCTCATTCTTCATTTTGAGAGAAAGGAAGAACATGGGAAAGATCATACTTAGATAAAATTAAACCCCTACCTTTGTTCTTCATTCATCATTCGTTGACATAGTTGCGGAAAGTAGACGAAGAAGATCGTCATTCGTCGTGTCCTCTGAGCACTTCCAAACCTAAGTTGTGTCGGCTCATTGACGACGATGTGGAAGTTGGTCGTCGAAGACATCTCACGACGGTTGAAGCTTCGAGGAAGAAGTCAAAGAAGGTCAGCGTTCTTCATTCTTCATTCTTCATTGAAAGATGAGGTTCCTCGTTGAGATATTTCTCTCCAATAACCCAAGTGAAATCATTGTTCCAAATAATTGATTAGTTTATCTATTATTTATTTGGCACAAAATTCAAAATGGTGAATTAAATTAAAAGGCTCCACCTAATTAATTCACTTGTGTTGGCACGAATTAATTGGGGATTTGGCACCATTTAAAATTAAGGGGAGGTCAAGAGGCTCTCCCTCATTAATGAGGGAGAGTTGAGAGGTTATACTATCCTCCCATTAATAGGGGTCAGGTGGTCCCCGCCCCTATTATTCAAATGGGAGGTTATGTGGTCTCAAGTGGTCCCCATATCGTAACCTCTCACGGGAGGTTATGTTTGGGTGGGGCCCACCACCATAACCTCTCATAGGAGGTTAAGGTGTGGTGGTACCACCTCCAAATTCCATGAGGAGGTTTTAACTACCAGTCACCCACATGATAGCTTAAATAAAATAAACTGTAGCTTACTTTATTTTATTATTTTTCTATGAAAACCCAAAAACTAAATTCTATTATTGACTCACTATCGTCGAAGTGAATGTCTTCTTAAGCGAAAACTAGCGTTGTGAGTTCAACTATGCCCTTAGATTTCAATTCCGAGCACCGGTTCAAAATTTATAAAAACCCGCTCGTACGTTTACTGAATGTACCTGAAAAAAACATCAAAAATTTATTTCGGGCAAACCGGGCCTCGGAATCATGCGCCGAAAATTTTCACAGACTCATAAAATTCCCATGTATTTAAGAAAAAAAATCCACAGAATTTCTGGGTCTTTACAGCTAAACTCACATAGGCCTTCTTCATGTAGATAATTTTTCTTCATGTAGCCAATTTTTTCATATAGATGAATTCATGTAGCCAAATTACTTCAAATAGGTTTTTTACTCACATAGCCCAAACCGACATAGCTGAATGGAACCACATGGTTTATTTCACCATGTATCTAATTCACATAGCTAATTAATCCACATAACCAATTCACATAATTGAATGATCTATGTGGATGATTTCTCATGTAGCTGATTGATCAATATACGCGAATTTCATGTTGGTGATTATGTTATATTGATGATTTACATTGATGGTTCCTACACATAGGTGATTTATGCATCTGAATTCTCATGTAGTCATTTATACACATAGAAAAAACATTATGTAGCTTTTTTTCAGACTTGGTAAAATTACAGCCAAAGTGACTATAATTACAGACTTGAGAATTTTAATAGTTGAATCACTCAAAATATGGATAAAACCTAATATACATACCTAAAAAATAATTAAAATTATATGAAAGGGTATTTGAGAAAATCAAAACCTAAATAACATAGGGTATATTAGAACAACATTATTAGTCCAAAAACCTCCCCCTTTTTATGATTAGAAAACCCATAAGATATTAAACATGAAATTTTAAAGGGTTTTACATGATTTTACACAAAACAATATAATATACATTTCTTTTAAAATGTATTATTTCTCCCCCTTATTTATACACTTATTCCTTTTGTATTAATTGAGTAATTATGCCCATTTGATTAACCTTCTAGTTTATATATCTAACTTCTCCCAAATTCTTAAACTTCTAAGACTTCACCCCATTTTTGTGATATTAAAAATTAAGGGTATTAATAGGGTAAAACACTGTTAATATAGAACTTAGAGTAATAGCTATTAAATTTATGTGTATAAATCGATTATATAAGTATGTTAATAATTAAATTCAATTAAAAAAATTTGGAGATTAAAAACTTTAAATTAAAACAATATCTAAGAAAAAAATAAATAATGAACAAAATTAAATGAAAACAATCACTTAGAAAAACATAACAAGTGAATAAATAAGTATTTTATTGATTTTCATCATATAAAAATGAATCCACTCAACAATCACAAAATAAAATTACACTATATCATTCAAAATACTCAGTCCTATAGATGGGTTCAAATTGAGCGGTTGGTTTGGGTGGAGATATTTTGAAGGTATAATCGGTTAGAGATGTGGTTGGAGTCTCCATAGAAATTACTTCCTGACCTGGTGGTCAAGTATCTCCACTTCCTACTTTATAATCTTTTACTTGAAAACCTTGAGTAGGACCATTGTGAATATTTTCAATATTTCCTTTAGTTTTATCAAAATGATAAGTGCTGACTTTCACAAAAGTTACTTTCTTGATAGGCTCGGAGAATGGGGTTCCTTCATTGTAACAATCTATAGTTAAGGTTAAATAAACCTTGGCTTGATCTTTCTAATAGAATGAGGATAGATCATAAATAGCTTCAATTTTATGTTTAGTGCCTTTGAAATTATCATGAGGATCATTATAAATAGGCCTCCTTCTTCTCATATTAAACAAGGCTTTAGCACACATGATAATCATGGGAATAATTTCTGACTTACAGAATTCAAGAAGAATGGAAGAGGCCTATTTATGAAATTTAGAAATAGAAGATAAACTAATTCTAAGAATTACTTTAAAGGATTCAAGTTGCATTGATGAAAAACTTAAAGGAACACTAACTGTAGGAGGACTGATAAAAAGATAAAAGTTGGTATTAGTTAGAGTTTATGGCATTTCCCTTAATGGATTCATCAATATTTGCTCCACATAACTTTTCATACCGATAATTCCTATATTCAAAGATTGTATCTTTATACTCATTCTTTATTTTTATCTAACAAACTTTTGATAACTTCCTTGATAGTATTGATAGAAGATTCTGTAATTTGAGTACTATTCATAGTAATCTCGGGTTCAATTTTAATAGACACCATTTGAAAAAGAGAAACAAGTTGCATTGAAGGAACAAATATTGTAGGTTTTTAGACAAACAACTCTTTACCAATAAAATACACTGGAATATTTGGATCTCCTTATGATTCTGAACTTTACTCCTCTTATAAAGATTCACAATATTGATCCATAATTACGAGATACATTTTCTTCAAACTTTTGAAAATAATTTGAGTTTTTCATTTTTTTCCAATGGATCAAGAAACCATATCCCTTGTTTTATTAGAAACTCCCATGTTTTCCTCTACCATTATACTAATAGAATCTTGAAGATGACCAATATAGTCATTCAATCACATATAAATTCCAATACTAATCTTTATTATAGATTCTTTGGTGTAATGGAACTCTCCAATCAGATCATTCTCAAACTCTCGAAATAGAATGAATGTGATAAAATAATATTGATGTCACCAAAGATGAGGAAATATAAAACTCAATTCTAATAAAACTTGATCAATTAAATTCTTAAAATCTAGAACTTTTGGAGGTTCTGAGGGAGCAGTTGTAGCAAGATGAGACTTCTTGATGAATTCTAATTAACTGATTACAACACTTTGTAAGTGTATAAGATTTCCTTAACTTAAGTCCTAAATAATTTCAACTCATCAAGAACTTATTGAGATATAATCAATTCCATCATTGGAAGATTATGGAGGGAATCTCTTTGAGATGCAACCATAATACCAAGTTCATTAAATTCTGACTTGGTGGGGGAAACATCTTTCAATACTATTACCAGATATTTAATTTTTAAAAATTACTTAAAATTTACCTCAGAAGCAGCTTGATGAATAGTATGGATAGATTGAATATTCTTTATTATCTTTTTTTGTGTGACCAAAAACCTAATTAAATTATCAAAATCAGTCTTGGAGACAGAGTGTAACATCCCTCGATCTAGCACTCTCTCATGTGGTTAAATCAGTTTGGTTATGAGACCTCAAGTGCATCTTCCCATATTTTAGAGGCTACTGACTAGTAGTAGAGGTGTGATGAGTATAGTAGGGAGAATATACCCCTAGTATATAGTCATAACATATCAGGATAACCAATAAGAATAAATATCATAGTAATGAAAATATAAGAAAATGCACAACATACAACTGGAAAGTAAAGGAGAAACCAATAAACCAATAATAATGAATCATTTAATGATAGGATGAATTAATCTAAATTTTAAACTTAAGTAATAAAAATAAAAGAATCAATTGACACAAATGAACTCAAAAGACCTCAGTCCTGAACCCCATGTTGGTCCCCCCTCCAAACTCCAACCCATTCATCAAGCAACATTCAGCAATAAGTCCCTTACCCTTATCCAAACCTATATCCATGTAATCTTCTCAGGTACCAAATGGTGGCCTAAATAAGGTGTGAGTAAAATATGGTTGGTTAACACAATCGTTTCAAAACAAAACCAATCTGATAATAAGTGCATGTGATAAAGTGATAAATAGTTGTATTAATTCATAAATTAATATAATATATAAATTAACCTACTTTAGAACCATGAAATAATGTCTCTGATCATGTAGCATAACCATTCCATCCATAACCGTAAACAATGGAATAATCAAACAACTGGTAAAATCCCTCTGTATAATCATTTCACCCTTTAGTAAAATCATTATATATAAGCAATTTAGAATGTATCATTTAGTCAATCCTGCAATATAAGAATTCCATCCTCTAAGAAAAGTCCTATATATAATCATTTCTGCATGTATCACTAGTCCAATACCACTATATAAGCATTTCATCATGTATCACTAGGACAATCCCACTATATAATCATTTTAGCCATCGAGAAAATCCCAATATTTAATAATTTCAACATATATCACTACACAAGTCAAAACATTAAGGATATAACAATATCGTATAAATAAAAATGGTTAATTCTTCCAATTACCCTTTATCTTTACATTTCCATTTCATTTAAAAAATTATTACCAGTCAATTTTTAAATAAGTAATAATCCATTACCAAAGTGATTTTATATCAAGAAATCACCAGATATCTCATGTCATGCTAAACACACTTTAATCCATTATCCAATTCATTATTAATCAAGGGTTCAATCATCTAATGGGTAGTCATAAGCCAGGTCATAAAACCATTGAATCCAAATGGATCCAAGGAATAATTCAATCCATGATTTACCATCATCCATCATTCGATTTATTAATATGCACATTGTGTTAGTGAAATTATAATATTTCACTTACTTAACAATTAAAAGACCATAGGGTTACGTTTTAGACCACCTACTTTTAGCCAGCGATTAACACATCACTTCCAATGGGTAACTCCAACGAGAAGAAAGGTTAAAATAGTCAAAAGATGAAACCTAGATCAAATTAGGTCAGGATCAACACCCAAAACAACCACATTCAGTATATTCCATCGCCGCAACTAGTGAAAAATATAAGAGAAGGGAAAACCTAAGGAGAATGACTCACCAGGGATTGAGTGCTTGAATAGGATGTCTAGGATTGAGGAAGGAACTCCAAAATCACCAATAAATTTCTATATGGTTGAGATAGATAAGATTCAGTGGATGAATGAAATAAATCATATGAATTGAAGGCTTTAAAACCACCCATCCCGCAACTTACACAATTTGTAAGTATATTACATGGCGTGTAATTATTCATAATGAGGTATGCTTAAATTCATGTTTCCTCGATTAAAACTAGCACTACATGAACATTACACATTGTGTAATGTAGATTCAAATCATGTAACCAGTTCACTCCATGAATCATTACTTGACCTATAATCATTTCATGGCATATCATTGGCGGTAGTTACACATTTTTTAATTCATTTACATGGCATGTAAATGTTTTAAAGGCATTGTTTAAGCCCGGTTTCCACAGAAAAGGCATGAACCACCTTGATGGCTTCCATACTCATGGAGAAACCCTCATAAACCCCATTTATTTGTTTATACCTTGACTCTGTTAATTAGAAAAATATACATCCTCTAACTTTATGTCATTTTCCCCAATAATAGCTCTCAAACTCTGAACAAGACTCTTCCACCATGGTTAAAAAACAAAAGAAAACCTAAAAAAATAGATTCAATGAAAAACTCAAATATGGATGTGGATAGAAAAAGATGAGATCTTATAACCTCCCCACTATATAACATATCATCCTCGAACTACTCCAAGCATTATTTTGGGGTCTTAACAAAAAAATTTGGACATTGTGCTTGTAACACCTCAAGCTTCCATGGTACATTTCCCTTTGAATAATACAATAGCTTGTGTTGTACTCAACTTTGAGTTCAAACACACCTCAACCAATCAAACTAGCCATTATGAATAGTAATACCCACTTTTTCAAATTTTATAAATTTTATCTTTCAAATTGGACTTCATTTTTGGATTTGTAATATCAAAATTAGCTTAGGGTAAACTTTTAGTATTTTTCTAAAAACGTTCAATTTTTTATGAATAGTGAAAAACATTGTGTTATTGGTTAAAACTGAATCTTTATTTAAATAATTAGTTAATTTATTTAAACTTATTTTAGGTCCAAATAGATACATAATACCAATATAAGTTCAATGTAATTCATTGGAGTCATTTTATAATAATTTTAGGTATATAAAAATTTTGTTGAACTTTTTACCATCTTTTACCCACCTCCTAGGAGCATTTGTAAATTTGCATAATACATAATTTTACCACCTCTGTGAGTTGAATTTTAAAAATCCAAGAGCACGGTTAATATCAGTAAGTAAAATGTGGTTCAATAAGATGAAAATAATTTTTGTGAATAGTAACTTTTTTCTTTTATTTACCATGGTTAAAAGTAAATAGGGTAATTAAGGATAAAAATGATATTATAATTACCCTAACACATGTCCTAATTCTATTGGATAAGTATAATTCGACTAAAAAAACCTTATGAATAAAATATTATCCTCTTTGGTCCACTTGGATTAGATTAGGACATTTATTATTATTTTATTTAAAGAAGAGTAAAAAGAGTTAAATTCAAAGTTTAATAACTAAACCATTTTTAATATAGGGTTAAACACTATATAAATTCGACTATAAATATTCAATAGAAATCTAAAAAGATTTCATACATAATGGTATTTTATTTATAATTTTTATACATTATAAAATTTAATTTATTTATGACACAATGATGATACAATAATTACCTTATTAATGAAATATTAAAATAATTGATATTATAAATATCTAAATAAATGTAAATTGGGAATTCTGGTGAATTACACTAATTTTATAGGTTAATATGACATTTTATTGTTGGTTAAATAAATTTTATTCGAAGTGATAAAGTTTTTATGGCTTTCAAAAAAAATCAAAAACTAAATAGTGTCAAAATTGACATAATTGAGTTTTTAAAAAAATATTATATTATTAATTGATATAATATACCTAAAAATCTAATTTTTGGAAAAAGTAATTATATAAGGTTATATATATTAATAATTAACCATATGGGGTTCACTTTTCTTGTTATAGTATGTTTATTAACCATATAATATAAAAATACAAAGAGACATGGTAAATGTCAAACTATTTAACTAAGAGTTAAATATAAAATATAAGGTTAATATGATGACCTAAACCTATATAAAACCTATTGGTTGAGAATTTTTGGATCCATACCCACCTTATCCTTTAAATAATTCATTTTGGAGCCATTATAAACCAAAAATTATTTTATTATAAAATAATATTTCATGCTTTTCCAAAAGTGATCCTCACCTCTCTTATAAAAGGGCACTTACCATTCTCCTAATTTCACACCTACAAAGCCTTTTGGCTCAGCCAAACCCCACCCAAATATCCTCCCAACTTTCCTTCCTTAATCCTAGATTCCTTTCTTTGGTCATAAATCCAACCTAAAGAGCCCTTTTTATCAAATTAAAAGGAAGAACCCGAAGAAGAGGTAAATATTTCATCAACTCTTTCAAGTTTTGTTCTTCTTCCACTTACTCTTTCTTTGTTGTTTCCATTCTAAAATAAAAACTACAGTATCTTCTATATACTGTGATGTTATTATAAAAATGGTACAACCATATTCATTATTCTATCCATCCTATAAATGACAAAGTCACCATACATGTGTACGTACGGATTACCGTCTCCACGTCGTGGTGTAGTTTGTTATTCAAACACTTAATTATTTATATGGGTATAATAATGAGTATAACTGATGTAAATAATAAATATAACATGTTAATTATTCTGTGTATATTATATAACATCCAATTACATAAGATTTCACCATCAATATAATGATATTTTCACTCATGTGTACGTACGGATTACCGTCTCCACGAGCGCGATGAGATTCATTCCCCATAGTAATCATTCAAGAATAATTTTAATTTTATTATTAAAAATAATGTTTATGAACATAATATCATTCTTTATATTAATCAAATACATACTATCCATAATAAACATGGCTTATGTAACCAATCATATAAAGGAAAATGAATCAGTTAACACCTGAAAAGATGATACTACTAAAATATTATTAACAAAGCAATATTATAAGATCATATATGATATCATATTTATGTATATAGTTCTTGTATAATTTAATAACAATGTTTTAACTATTATGTAGGAGGTTAACATACTATCGACTAAGTAAAAGTACAAGGTAAGGGTTAATTTCACAATCTCTTTATTATCCGATTTTGTTTTTACGTAAGAATCTATTGGGACATATTTATTATCCATTCCCATGTTTAATAGAATTATTTTAAAAGGGATTAGTTTTAAGGGAATTTTCACTAAAACATCCTTTTAAATGTTTTAAAGGTTTATTCTTCTAATCCTTTCTCATTAATGTCCATGTTTTCAAAATGATTTTAAGGATTTATTTATATATACATGAATGTTTTAAAATGTTAATTCCTTTAAAAAGTTTCAAAGTGGTATGGGACACTTTGATTCAAAACTATATTTTAAATGACTTCCTTTAAATGACTTTTAAATGATTTCCTGAAAAAGGGATATTTCTCTCAAAGATTTCTACTGGTCATTTTCAACTATGTCAACATCATTTATGGGATATTATTCTTGATTGAGATTGATTTATTATGATAAAAATATTCCATATTGTATTGAAGGTTTTGTGATATGTTTGACTATGGATGTGTTATTTATATACCATTCATGGTTTATGGAAAAATTATTGACATTTTGTATGCTAGTTTTAATACAAATGTTTATGTTATGTTTAAACCTTTTCATCTGATGAATGCATTGGACTTAGTAAGTGACGGGTGGATCCTGCTATAGCTCCTCAATGCATCGGTAGGTCTCATGAGACAAACTAGTGTCTTGGAACAAGGACTTGACAAAATATTATTTTTAGTCTTCGCACAAGGCCTTGACTATGTGGTTATGAAGTCTGGAATTATGCATTCCATCATTATGAAAGTGGATATTAATATTTCACGTCATTATTAGACTAGTAGAATATCCATGTGAATAATTAAATGGAATTATTTGATTTTATCCTTGCTGTATTATTCTAAAGTTTAATTTTAAAAGGATTTTGTTTAAGTCTTATACATTGCCTTAAATGTTTATGCTTATTTATGAAAGTTTATGCTATATTTTTATCCTTACTGAGCATCTGAGCTCATCCCTTTCTATGTTTTATTTTTCTCAGAATGTGAAGAAGTATTTTATGGTTGACCTAAAAGGATAGGCTAAGGATATAAGTGTTTTAAAATGGGAAAAAATGTTGTTAATGTTTTTATTTCATGATGTAATTTAAAACTTATGAATGTATATAGTACTTCCAAGGCTACTAAACTAATTAGTATTTCGGGATTTGATCCCTTGTAATCATGTCAATGTTATGTAATAATTCACCAACTCTGGGTAACTGGTGTCGGGGCATTATAGTTGGTATCAGATAAAGTTTATTACAAACCTTGGAAGCTATATTTAGAAAAAATCTGAATAGAGAACATTACCCTAAGATGGACTTTGATGATTAGTATATAAGAACTTCCTAGAATTTTGGTACTGTAGATTTTTTGTGAGTTTTCCAAAAAAATACATCCCTGTCTGGATATGAGCAGGTAGAGGCGACTCTGGAACAGATATACCTAGGGGTAAAACCTGAAAACACCGCTTTGATCTAGACTTGAACGGGAACCAGTGCATGACAACGGTCCTTGCTCCACTCTTGGTTACGACACTCTCGGGGGATATGCTTAGGATAATTCTCATTTTCTTTACAAACCATTATTAAGGATTTATAAGTATATACTTCCTCAAAGAAAACATTTTTATGATTATGGATTATATCCATAAACTGTTCAATTTATGTTAAGTGTTTTACAAGTTCGTAATTATGTATTTCGGTTTATAAACTAATCTAATGTATGTCGTTGTTTAGAAATGGAGCCTAGTGGAAGGAATAGAAACTATATCAATGCACATAATCCATGTAAGGATTTACCTCCTACATAAGATAATTATAGTGGAGTTGGTGAAGCAACTAGTGTTGATCAGCTTATCACCATACTGGGACAACTCACTCAGGTTATGAATAATAACCTTACCCGTATGGAGAACCCTGATCCACAATGAGTAGGATCAATGTTAGACTTCTTTATGAGGAAACAACCACCAAAATTCAATGGGAGTACAAATCCATTAGTAGTTGAGCAATGGATAAATTCCTTAGATAAAATATTTCATGCTTTGGGGAGTAGTGAAAGGTAAAAAGTTTTCATGGCAGTTTATCGCCTCATGAGAGATGCAGATCAATGGTGGTCATTAATCTAAAACACAAAGGAAGATGAATAAGTATATAACATGGAATGGAGAGAGTTTAAATAGATTTTCTTAGAAAAATACTTTCCTCATGACCATCGAGCGGATATGGAAAGGAATTTTTTGAGTCTGAGGAAAAGGGAGGATGAGAATGTTGCAAAGTATGAGGCTAACTTTACAAGGTTAGCAAGGCATGCAGCATATTATATACGTAACCCAAGGAGTAAGATTGATTGATTCTTTGAAGGGTTAAAACCATTTCTCTTTTGAGAATTAGTCTCACAATCCTTCTCATCATAGGAAGATATTGTCTCATGCGCTATCAAGATCGAAAAGGAATTATCTAAGTCTTGAAACTTTAAAGAAAAGCAAGAGAAAAAGAGATCTGATGAACACTCTGGAAATGAAAATAAGGGGAAGAAGGGGAAAGTTGAATATCCATCCTGTGGTAAATGTGGGAAGAAACTCCCCAGTACTTTCCTAAAGTGAATGGGAGTCTGTTATAAGTATGGTGAAAAAGGCCACCAAGCTCGTGATTGCAAGAGGAAGAAAGAGGCTGTCAATGTTGAATGCTACAATTGTAGAGAAAATAGGCATTATGAAAATGGATGTCCTAAGCACTAAAGAAAATTACCTCAAAAATGACAAGGGAGTAAGGCCAAGCTTATGCGATCACTACTGCTGAGGTTGAAGCTCCTAAAGACGTAGTGGTAGGTAATTTAATGGTTTCTTCAAGTTTATCCAATGCTTTATTTGATTCTGGATAATCGCATTATTTTATATCTTCCTAGTTTTCTAAGAAAATTAGATATTTTCAATTTGACTTAACAAGGGAGTTGTCAGTCAAAACACCTAAGGGGAGTATCATCACAACAAAGTTTTGTGAATCAGTTCCCATTAGGGCATATAAATGTTCTTTATCTTTTGATGTCATCATCATACCCATGATTTAATTTGATATAATCCTCATAATGGATTGGATTTCAAACCCTTATGCAAAACTTTATTTCAAGAAGAAAGAGGTTACAATTTTTTATGATGATAAGGAGTACCTTATTTTTAGGGTAGAAACTTCACCACCTAATTCTTATCTAGATCCACCCCCAGTAGTTCTACTAAATTCAATTATTGGGGAGGAAGATAATGAAATAACTATGGGTGAGGAAAAGAATGTTAGAATAGAGGACATACCAATTGTGCAAGAATATGTTGACGTGTTTCCAGAGGATTTACCTAGACATCCTCCAGAATGAGAAATTGAGTTTTCCATTGATTTAATTCTTGGTTCAAGGCTCATATTGAAGACCCCTTATAGAATGGACACTGTGAAATTAGTGTAACTAAAGAAACAACTAGAGTAATTGATTAATGAAGGATTTATTCTCCCTAGTGTTTCTCTATGGGGAGACCCTATCCTTTTTGTTAAGAATAAAGACAGATCTATGAGTTAGTGCATTGACTTCAGGAGGATCAATGCTATAACAATAAAGAACAAGTATCTCTTACCTCACATTGATGATTTATTCGACCAACTTCATGGAGCTCAATATTTTTCAAAGATTGACCTTCGATCTGGATATCATCAGTTGTGTGTGAAGAAGGAATACATTCTGAAAACAGCATTTTGAACCAGGTACGGGCATTATGAGTTTACAGTAATTCCTTTTGGATAGACTAATGCACCCTCTGTCTTCATGGATCTAATGAATAGAGTTTTCAAGGAATATCTTGATGACTTTTTAGTGGTATTTATTGATGATATCTTGGTATACTCCAAAAGATACAAAGATCGTGAAAATCACTTTCGTATTATTCTAAAGTATCTTAGAAGAAATGAATTATATGGGAAGTTTAGCAAGTGTGAATTTTGGCTTCAAGATATTTCTTTTCTTATCCATTTTGTCTCTAAGGAGAAATATTTGTTGATCCTTCTAAGACAAAGGCAATCCAAGAATGGCCAACACAAATGATTATAATTGAGGTACACAATTTTATTGGTTTAGCAGGTTATTATCGATGTTTTGTCCAGAATTTTGCCAGATTGGCTAACCCATTAACCAAGCTCACGAGTAAAGGGGTTAAATTTGTTTGGAAAAAATAGTGTGAATAATGTTTTGAATAACTTGAGAAAAGATTAGTTAATGATCCTATCTTGACTCTACCATCAGGGAATGATGGGTTTGTTATTTATAGTGATGCTTCAAATAAAGGACTTGGTCGTGTCATTATATAGAATGATAGAGTTATTTCCTATGCATCACGACAGCTAAAAATTCATGAGAAAAACTACCCCACTCGTGATCTTGAGTTAGTAGCTGTAATATTTTCTCTGAATATGTGGAGACACTATCTCTATGGTGAAAATGTGAGATTTATACTGATCACAAGAGTTTGAATTATATTTTCTCACAAAAAATCAACATGAGTAAAAGGTGATGGCTTGAACTACTCAAGTATTATGATTTAACTATACACTACCACCCGGGAAAGGAAAATAATGTAGCAGATGCTTTGAGCAGAATGTATCATGGAGTTTTGAACAAGATGATAGTTAAAACGGATCTTATATACATGGATCTTGTAAATATGGATATGGGAATAACCATGGAAGGTGAAACATCAATTATTTTTCAAATGGTTTCCAAACCTTCTTTACTATAAAGGATAAAAAGTTCTCAAACTGATGATGAGGAATTTTAAAAGAAAATTAAAGATGTGAACGATGGGAGATTGATCAACTTTGTATATGAATATGGAATTTTGAAATTTGGGAAGAGAATTTGTGTTCTCGATATACCTAATCTAAAAAGGGGATTTTTGGATAATGCTCACAGCTCTAATTTCTCTATACACCCTGGTAGCACTAATATGTATAGAGATTTTAAGGAACATTTTTTGTGAGACAACATGAAAAGAGAGATTGTTGATTTTTTGTCGAGACGTATGGATTTCTAACAAGTGAAAGCTGGAAGACAACATCCTAGATGATTCATGCAACCTCTTTCCATGCCTGAGTGGAAATGGGATGATATTATGATGGAATTTGTAAGTGGACTACCAAAGACTCCTAGAAGGAATGATGCAATATGGGTCATTATTGATCATCATACCAAGTCATCACATTTTCTTGTTATAAGAGAAGATTTACCACTTGAACGTTTAGAAAGACTGTATATTAATGAAGTTGTAAGACTTCATGGAGAACCCCTATTGATTGTTTCTGATCATGATCCCCATTTTACATCAAGGTTCTAGAAAAGTCTTTAGAAGTCCCTGGATACTGAACTTCGGTTGAGCACTGCCTACCACCCTCAAACCGATGGACAATTAGAACAGACTATTCAAACCTTAGAGGACATGTTTATATCTTTCTCAGTTGACTTTCAAGGTATGTGGGATCAATATTTACCTCTGGTAGAATTGTCCTATAACAATAGCTTCCATTCAAGTATTCAGATAGCCCCATATGAAGCGTTATATGGAAAGATATGTCGCACACCAACTTGTTGTAATGATGTTGGTGAAAGAAAACTCGTAGGCCTAGAACTTGTTGAGGAAACAATAGAAAAGGTTAAGGTTATCCAAACTCACATCAAAGCATCTCAAAGTAGGCATAAGAGCTATGTCGATAATCGAAGGAAGGATTTGGAATTTTAGGTATGAGATCATGTTTTCTTGAAGGTATCTCCATGGAAGGGAGTTATACGATTCAGTAAGAAGAGTAAATTAAGTCCCAGGTACATCAGGCCTTTTGAAATTCTAGAACAAATTGGGGTTGTGGCTTACCATTTGGAAATGCCTCCAAGTCTCTCCAAAGTTCATGATGTGTTCCACGTATCACTGTTGAGAAAATATATACATGACCCAATGCATGTACTCACCTATGAGGAAATTGAACTAGAACCTGATCTCTCTTATTTTGAAGAACCTATCAAAATTCTTGATACAAGAGAATAAGTGCTGAGAAACCAGATGACTCATCTGGTAAAAGTTCTATGGAGAAACCATAAGATGGAAGAGGCAACTTGGGAACCAGAGGAACTTATGATGAAGAACCACGCGAATCTTTTTATGCAGTAATATTCTAGAAATTTCGAGGATGAAATTATTTTAAGGAGGGGATAATGTAACACCCCAAGCTTCCATGGTATGTTTCCCTTTGAATAATACAATAGCTTGTGTTGTACACAACTTTGATTTCAAACACACCACAACCAATCAAACTAGAAGTTATGAATAGTAATACCCACTTTTAGAAATTTTATAAATTTTATCTTTCAAAATGGACTTCATTTTTGGATTTGTAACATCAAAATTAGCTTAGGGTGAATTTTTGGTATTTTTCTGAAAACCTTCAATTTTTGATGAATAGTGAAAAACACGGCTTTATTGGTTAAAACCGAATTTTTATTTAAATAATTAGTTATTTTATTTAAATTTATTTTAGGTCAAAATAAATACATAATACATATATAAGTTCAATGTAATTTATTGGAGTCATTTTATAATAAGTTTACATATATAAAAATGTTATTGACTTTTTACCGTCTTTTACCCACCTCCTAGGAGCATTTGAAAATTTGTATAAAACTTACTTTTACCGCTTGTGTGAGTTGAATGTCAAAAATCTTAGAGACACGGTTAATATCAGTAAGTAAAATGAGATTCAATAAGATGAAAATAATTTTTGGTGAATAGTAACATTTTACTTTTATTTACCACGATTAAAAGTAAATTGAGTAATTAAGGGTAAAAATGATATTATAATTACCCTAACACATATCATAATTCTATTGGATAAGTATAATTCAACCAGAAACAACCTTAGTAATAAAATATGATCCTCTTTGGCCCACTTGGATTAGATTAGGTCATTTATTATTATTTTATTTAAAGAAGAGTTAAAAGAGTTAAATTCAAAGTTTAATAACTAAATCATTTTTAATGTAAGGTTACACACAATATAAATTCAACTATAAATATTAATTATAAAGATAAAAATATTTCCTACATAATGGTATTTTATTTATAATTTTTAGACATTATATAATTTAATTTATTTATGACACAATGATGATGTAGTAATTACCTTCTTAATAAAATATTAAAATAATTGATATTATAAATATCCAAATAAATGTAAATTTAGACTTTTAATGAATTACAATAATTTTATAGGTTAATTTTACATGTTAGGGTTGGTTAAATAAATTTTATTCGAAGTGATAAAGTTTTTATGGCTTTCAAAAAAATCAAATACTAATTATTTCCAAAATTGACATAATTGAGTTTTTAAAATAAATATTATATTATTGATTGATATAATATTTCTAAAAATCTAAGGTTCTGCCAAAGGACATATATAATATTATATATATTAATAATGAACCACATTGGGTTCTCTTGGCTTGTTATAGTATGTTTATTAACCATATAATATAAAAATACAAAGAGACATGGTAAATGTCAAACTATTTAACTAAGAAATAAATCTAAAAGATAAGGTTAATATGATGAACTAAACCTATCTAAAACCTATTTTTTGAGATCTTTTCGACCCATACCCACCTTATAATTTAAATAATTCATTTAGGATCCATTATAAATCCAAAATTATTTTATATATAAAATAATATTTCAAGATTTTCCTAAAGTGACCCTCACCTCTCTTATAAAATGGCACTTCTCCTTCTCTTACTTTTACACCTCCAAAGCCTTTTTTCTAGAACAACCCCTAGCAAAATATCCTAAAAAATTTTCTCCCTTAATCATATATTCCTTACTTTGGTCAGAAATTCAACCTAAGGATCCCTTTTGATCAAATCAAAAGGAAGAACCCGAAGAAGAGGTAAATATTTCATCAACTCTTTCAAGTTCTTTTCTTCTTCCAATTCCTCTTTATTTGTAGTTTCAATTATAAAATAATAACTCCAGTATCTTATATATATTTTTATGTTATTATAAAAATGTTACAACCATATTCATTATTTTATCCATCCTATAAATGACAAAGTCACCATACGTGTGTACGTATGGATTACCGTCTCCACGTCGTGGTGTAGTTTGTTATTCAAACACTTAATTATTTGGATTGGTATAATAATGAGTATAACTGATGTAAATAATAAATATAACATTTTAATTATTCTGTATATATGATATAACATCCAATTACATATTATTTCACCGTCAATATAATGATATTTCCACTCGTGCATACGTACGGACTACCGTCTCCACGGACGTGATGAGATTAATTCCTCATCGTAATCATTCAAGAATAATTTTTCATTTTATGATTAAAAATAATGTTTATGAACATATTATAATTCATTATATTAATCAAATACATACTATTCATAACAAACATTGATTATGTAACCAGGTACATAAAGCAAAACGAATCAGTTAACACCCAAAATGATGATACTACTAAAATATTATTAATAAATAGATATTATAAGATCTTATATGATATGATATTTATGTATATAGTTCTTTAATAATTTAATAACAGTGTTTTAACTATTATAAATGAGGTTAACATACCATCGGCTACAGAAAAGTACAAGGTAAGGGTTAATTTTACAATCTATTTATTATCTGAGGTTGTTTTTATGTAAGTATCTACTGGGACATATTTATTATCCATGTCCATGTTTCATAAAAGCATTTTCAAAGGGATTATTTTTAAGGGAATTTTTACTAAAACATCATTTTAAATGTTTTAAATATTTATTCTTCTAATCCTTTCTCATTAATTTCCATGTTTTCAAAATGGTTTTAAGGATTTATTTATATGGACATGAATGTTTTAAAATGTTAATTCCTTTGAAAAGTTTCAAAGTGGTATGGGACACTTTGATTCAAAAATATCTTTTAAATGACTTCCTTTAAATTACTTTTAAATGATTTCATGAAAAATGTATATTTCTCTCAAATATTTTTACTGATCATTTTCGACTATGTCAACATTCTTTATGGGATATTATTCTTGATTGAGGTTGATTTATTATGATACAAATCTTACATATTGTATTGAAGGTGTTGTGATATGTTTGACTGTGGATGTGTTATTTTTATACCATTCATGGTTTATGGATAAAGTATTGACATTTTGTATGCTATTTTTAATACGAATGTTTGTGTTATGTTTAAACCTTTTCATATAAGGAATGCATTGGACTTATTAAGTGATGGGTGGAGACCATTATAGCTCCTCGATGCATTGGTAGGTCTCATGAGACAAAATAGTGTCTTGGCACAAGGCCTTGAAAAAATCTTATTTGTAGTCTTGGCACAAGGCCTTGAATATGTGGTTATGAAGTCTGGCATTATGCATTCCATCATTATGAATGTGGCTATTGATATTTCATGTGGTTATTAGACTAGTAGAATATCCATGTGAATAATTAAATGGAATTATTTTATTTTATCCTTTCCATATTATGTTGATGTTTAAGTTTAAAAGGATTTTGTTTTAGTCTTATACATTTCCTTATATGTTTATTCTTATTTATGAAATTTTCCACTATATTGTTATCCTTACTGAGCATCTGCGCTCACCCCTTTCTATGTTTTATTTTTCCCAGGATGTGAAGAAGTATTTTATAGTTGTCCTACATGGATAGGCTAAGGATATAAGTGTGTTCAAAGGGGAAAAAATATTGTTGATGTTTTTATTTTATGATATAATGTAAAACTTATGAATGTATCTAGTACTTACAAGGCTACTAAACTGCTCGGTCTTTCGGTATTTGATCTCTTATGATCATTCCAATGTTATGTAATAATGCACCAAATCTAGGTAACTATGGTTGGGGTGTTACAGTGCTCATATATCATATTCCCTCTCCTAGGTATTCTCTCTAACACACCCATGCTTCTACTACACTCGTACTAGAGGTTTAGTCCTACCCTGGAGATACTTCTCACAACTGTCTACTATCTGTATCATATGCTCATCAAAGGTCTATCATATGAGAAGGGTTAGGATGATATATCCAAATATGAAACATGTTAAACACGTTGTGAATGTAATTGTGGTTTTTTGTAAGGGCTAATTAGTATGTCACTGGACTAAAACTTTCCACTATCTCAAAAGGACTAAAAAACCCTGGTGAAAACTTTACCTGCTTCCTAATATGACATTTCCCCAACCTAGGAAACACCCAAAGGAAAAAAATGAACAACATAAAACTCCAAAGGTTTTCTATAATGGTTATCATAATATTTTTTTCTATCTTTTCCAGTCACTAAGCACCTAAAATTCAACTAAACCTAACATCTCCTATATGATACTAAGTCCCAAAAGCACTGACTCACCTGCCTCCAATTAACAAAGCGTTGAATGGAACATCCTTCCATAAAAATCTTAAAAATTTTCCATCTAGATTGAATCATAGAAGATATTATTATATGAAAACTCTATGAGTTCCATATGCTACTCCCATGAACCACTAAAATCCAAAACAAATGCTCATTACATATCCTAAAGAATCTTAATAGTTTTCTTAGAATTACTTCATTCTGAGGATGATAGGTTGTGATCAAAAGAGCCTATAATCCCTGAGCCTTGTGAAGAACCTTCTAGAACTAAGACATTAAATGAGGAACTCTATTATAAAGGATACTCCTTTTAACACTGTTAAACCAAACTATCTCATGCGTGTAAATACTACTCATATCATCAATGGTGAAGGTCTACCTAGTAGGAAAGAATTGGGATACCTTCTTTAGTTGATCCATGATCACCTATACTACATATTTCTTATGAGTTGTCCTAGGTAATATTGTCACAAAATATATAGTGGCATCATCCCATTTTCACACCAAAATGGGAAGAGGATGAAAAATCCCAGTAGGCCTCTAAGGCTCGGTTTTCACCAGTTAACTGATGAAGAATCTTTTCACAAATCCTACTACCAACTTCTTCATTCCAAACCACTAGTAATTTATATAGAGATCAAGATACATATTCATCAAACCCAGATGTATCAGATATCTATATGCATGAAGCTCTGCTATCATCTCCTAACATAAACCCATAGGAACCCATACTCAATCACAGAAAGAAAGATAATTTTCACCATTAAGAGAACATCCTGATGGTTTCTCCCCACCATATAAGTTTTCCCTCATATTTAATCCCTATGCATTAGATAACTACTCAGTATTGATCTAGTAAAGAATCACAAGTATGATATATGTTGAATTCAGGGCTATTCATCCCTAGGACTCTTGAATATGTCGATGCCAGTATGTAAAGAGTGTCATCATATGCTACTCGTCATAAGACTCCCGCACTACCTACATCCATGTCTTTCAGGTCAATGAATTAGAAACTATGTTTCCCTTTCCTAGTGTGTAATATAACTCTAAGTTAAAATACTATAGATACTTGGTCCACCTCCTCTGTCAAAGGTTCGGAGCCCACTGAAAAAAAAATTACTTGATTCTCTTGTGGTCCTTCTAAACCAAAAACCTCTCACCCAAAAGATAGTGTCTTAAAAGTCTGAGGGCATGTACTACTGCTTCAAATTCCAAATAATGATTAGGGTAATTCATATCAGGTATTCTCATCATTTTGTAGCTATAAGAAACCACTCTATCCTCCTACATTATAACTCCTCTAAGTCCAAATCTAGATGCATCATAATATATGGTATATGCTTTACCTAGCATAGGTAAAGGGACGATAGGTGTTAGGTTCAAAATTACTTTTATCTTCTAAAAATATCTCTTGAAATCATATAACCAAACAAAATTCACCCCTTTCTTGGTCATCTCAGACATTGGTGCTTCTAGATGTAAGAATTTGTGGATAAAGAGCAGATAATAACCAACTAAACCAAGAAAACTCTGAATCAAAAATATATTCTTGGGTTACTCCCAATATACCATGGATTAAAATTTATTTGGGTTTACTAAAACTCCAACCTCTGATATGACATGATATAATAATTGCACTTTATCAATCCATAAGTTGTATTTGGTTATCTTGGCATAAAGATGATTCTATCTCATTGTACTCAGTATGATGTTAAGATGTTGGGAATGATCAGTTGCTGACTGAGAGTATATTAAGATGTATTCAACAAGAACCATCACAAACTGATCCAAAAAAGGATAAAATATCTAATTTATCAAGTCCATGAATATCTTTGGTGTATTCATCAAACCAAACGACATCACTACTAACTCATAAAATCCATACCTAATCCTAAAAGTAGTCTAAGGTATGTGTGATGGTCTTACCCTCAACTAGTGGTATCCTAATCTCAAATCGTTCTTTAAGAACATATTAGTGCCTCTCAACTAGTTAAATATATTATCAATATGTGGAATGGGATATCAGTTCTTGACCATCATCTAGTTAATTATCTGATAATATACACATAATCATAAAGTCGCATCATCTTTCTTAGAGAAAATAACTAGAGAACCCCATGGAGATGTATTAGGATGTATGAAAACTTTGGCCTCCAACTCTTCTAAATGAACTTTCAAATCCCAAATCTCTTCTAGTTCTATTCTATAGGGTGTGATAGAAACTGGATCTTCTCCCATTGCCAACTCGATCATGAACTCAATATCTCACTCAAGAGGTAAGATGTATAACTCGTTAGGAAGTCATCCTGAAAATGGTCTACTACAAGGGGAAAAGTCTCCCACTATATTCCAAAATCATCTAAAGAAAAACTTACAATATGAGTCATGGGAAAATCTAATATGCACTGAATTGGTCCTACAAGACCAAACAAAAGATCCCACTCACCCTGGTGTGAAAAACTTCCCCCTTCTAGAGATATAAAGGTAACTCTACTCTAATAATAGTAGATGTGAGACCGGTGTAGAACAAGCCAATCCATACTAAGAATCACATTGAATACTATCATTTCTATTACAATTGGTTCCCAAAACAAATGGTAACCACAAATTTCTAGAGAACATACCTTGAAACATTTGATATTCTTTGACCTCACTCCCAATGGTGTATCGATGGTCAAAACACCATCCAATATTTCCACAACCAAGCCCAAAAATTATGAAAAAATAGTAGATAAAAAGTAAATTGAATCTATCATATCAAATAAAATGAGAGAAAGGGTGGATGAAATAAGAATCATGCCTCTAACAGTATAATTTCATGCATCCAAAATATCTAGATTCATCTGTATAACATGCAGCTGGACAACCTCTCTGCCCTAGGTTCTAGTCTAAGCCCTGGGTTATTCCCTCTACCTAGCACTTCTTCTCTTGTATAGGGGTAACACGTCTTATTACTTAACCTAAACATCATTTAGAACTCTATCTACATATCTGATAATGAGTAGATAAGTCCTTACCTGACTCTGGTGCCTATTTGGATCCCTTGACATTGCTCTTATGTGAGAAGTTCCTACAAAAATTATGAATATGACCAAATCTGTTGCAAGCATGGCACTCCAAAGAGGGGTACATAAACTTAATCCAATTGTGTCACAACTTGTCACACTAATAGAACTGAAATAGAAAATGGTTCTGATATGGATTTCTACTACCCTTACTACTCTACCCACCATTACCTTGGTGATAAATATAGTAGTGGTGCTTCTTTCCACCAAAAGAAGAGCTCCTGGTTTTCTCTTCTGAAACATCTTGGCGGCAGCTCATGGCCTCTCTCAAATTCCCTGCTGTGATGAGTACAGGACTCATCAAATCCAAAAAATATACTAAAGTGAAATATGTTCACCTGTGAACTAATCTCATAGCATATCCCATCCTAAAAACATCTCACTCAAGATATCTCATTAGCTACTAAAGATGGAACAAAGTGTTGTAGTTTAGTGAAATATTCAGCATAGTCCATCTTTGATATGCCCTCCTATGTGAAATACATGAATTCGTGATCCTTTTTATCCCTCAACATATCTATATAAAAGTGGATCAAGAAATTACACTAGAATTCCTTCCAAGATAACTCCTCTTTCTACCAAACTTTCTCTAGAATATACCACCAATTCTTAGAAGATACATGAAGCATATACGTATCAAGCTTCACCCTCATATCTACAGGTGGTTCAAGATGCTTTAATATCATCTAGATGGACTCGATCTAGAACTATACTTCCTAGGGTCCTCCCTCCCTAGTGAATATAGGCAGATGTTGCAGTTGTAACTCTCTTGACTGCTCATACATCGAATACACAGTGTGAAAAATCTCCCTCTCCATGGATAGCATGACCCTCAAGAAGTTATCATGAATGTGAACATCCATATGATCCTCAGGAGCTAAAGGAAGATTGGTTCAGCTATGTTAGTAGTGTTCTAATTTCCACTCTCATTACGCTCAACTTAAAGATGATGAGGAGTCATTTTCTCTATAATAAAAACAAACTCCTTAGACCACTGGATAAAAATAATTTCAACCTCATCAAGTGACACAATAGAGAAACACAAGCTCGTGGTCTCTCTAAACATGTCTTACAAGTGTTTTATCATGACATAAAAAAATTCATTTTCATTTATCAGGCATAAAAGATATCTTATTTCATAGTTCATATAGGCAAGTATATAACACATGCAATAAATATGTCCCTGTCATGAACAATGCATGTCAATATATATCCTTATGTTCCTATCATGATGCATGCATACTCATATTTCGCTATAATGGGACATGAGTAGAAATGTCAAAAAAAAATAACATCACACAACATGTGAATCATCCTAGGTGAAATAACATCAAACATAACAAGAAAACATCATGTACAATAATCTCATTCCTCAGTACTCGGATTTTTCCCTGTACATGGGTTAACTACTCCCATGCATAAGCTCATTACCAATTCCTCACACATCCTAGTCTTCTTTGTACATTTCCTGTATATTAACTCAATAGAAAAGAAAAATATTCCCTATGATACCACTTTGTAACATCCCCCAATTTAGAACTCTCTCTCATAACTAACCTGATTTTTCCATGTGAGAGTGTCAAATCGGGGGACATTACATAGGGGACTCTTTGAGTTATCTAATCTCATACTTATAAGAAACATCCTCCACCTTCAAATCATAGTAATATGCACTAATATTATCAAAATCCATCATTAAAGTAGAAAAAAAGATTCCTTTTATGATATATATGATACTTTACTAATTGAGGGTGCTTCATCATGCACAGTAGGTGGTAGTGATGGCATAGGTGTGGTGTGAGAATGCTCAATAAGTTCTACAGACATATCACTAACCCTACCTCTATCAATAAGTGATCCATGAATAATTGGATCCACTATCTTAACTTCAACCTTAGCCACAGATCTCACTTGAACATCAGAAACTATAGGCACAGACTCAGCTAGCCTCTCCTCAGGAATAAGAGTAGTTGCCTCAACAATTGGATCCACATGCTAACCAACTTCAGTAACAGCAACTTAGATCTTATCAGCCTCAGATTTCATATTATGTCTTACTACTAGAAACTCATGTTTAGATCCCATATCCACTATTTCATTCACATCACTAGTAAATGATCTCTTAGTAGGTGTTTCATCCCTAAGTAGTGAGATTTGTGATGGATCCCCCTAAGACACACCTTTCTGCCTAATTTGGATTTAGAGAATTTGAAGAAGGGTCCCAAAAGTACCCTATTGACTTCAAAAAAACAACTCGTAGGTAGTTACTTTTGTGACAATTCACTACATATACTTTATTAAGATCCACTTATTTTCTCTTTAGAACTAAGGTGGTCAGTATAATATAAGGATAGTAGTTTAAATTACCCTTTACTTTATGAAAATGTTTCATAAAATTCATCATGTGCCTCGATATATTCAACATCAAATAATTTACCATAGCATAAAATAAATACATGTCCTGAAATAAAACCTTTTCCATATCACCAGCTCTATGAGCTATCCTAATCTTCACAAACTTACAAAAAAATCCATTATTCTGGTAAATTCTTCATAGGTTTCTTCTAAAAATTAGAGGTATTTAATAAGAAATTGAATACCTATTTTGGTCTAACTGATATTTTTTGCACCAACGTCTGACTGAAACTGGACTCCCCCTCATGGAGATAGTTAAGAAACTAATCCATTTCAACAAAATACCCATCACTACCTTTACATTCACATTTTATGAAACTATGTCCTTCATTTAATTAAATTGGAACTTAGCATTCCTTATAAATTCATTTACCTCTTCTTCCAATAAGAAACCAAATTTCTTCTCATCAAAGATGAAATCCCAACCTTAAAACTAAATAACTTTATTTAGAAACATCTTCATACTCTTAATCCATGACATATCGATATATTACCTAAAAAGAACTCTATATAGCGTGTTTCCTTTGGATTTATTAGAAGAAATGAAACTTCCCTCTTCAATTTTCTTTGACCTTACCATGGAAGACAGGGTTAGTTGGAGGTCAATAAAGGTTCAAAAGGTTATAGTTGATGGTTCAACCTCTAGGAGATGATATGTATGCAAATGGATAATGGGTCAAGTGCTGAATAAGAATTAGGTCACAAACTTGATTTCCAAAAATATCATGTACCCAAATGGGTTTTTGGGTCAATTATAACTAATAAAAAAATTAATTTAATTTTATAAAATTGCAAAATTTAAATAAAAAGTACACTAAATTAATTTTCATAAAAAATTAATATATATAATTTAAAATTTAAAATATATTAAATTTACTTAAATCAAATAAACTCAATTATATTTTTATAAAATCAAAATTTTCACATGCAAGGGGCTTAGTAAAAATATCTTCTAACTGATTCTCATTATATATAAACTCAAGAGTAATATCACCTTTTTGAGTGTGATCCCTCAAGAAATTAAGTCTTAGATCTATGTGATTTGTTCTTGAATGATTTATTGGATTCTAAAAAATGGTGATAACACTTGTGTTATCATATTTAATTGACACTTGATTATAATTAAATCCAAAATACATCAAAGTGTGTTTTATTCAATATAATTGTACACAAAAATAAACAATAGTAGTAGATAATGCAACGGAGTGATTTTTCTTACTAGACCAGGATATCAGGGATTTACCTAGAAAAAGTAAGGTTCCTGAGGTACTCTTCCTATCTAGTCTACAACCATCAAATTCAGCATCCAAGTAAGAAGTTAAATTAAAATCAAAAGTTTTTTGAAAAATTAAGGAAAGAGAAATTGTTCCTTACAAATACCTTAAAATTATTTTAGCATCTTATAAATGAGATTCATTTGTATTTTCTTCAGATATGTCACAAATATGTACTAAAAACATAATTTACGGTCTACTATCAGTTAAATTCGATAGACTCCCAATAATTCCTCTATAAATTTTTTTTCCAACTGGTTTCCCATCATTATTCAAGTCAATATTTTAATTATAACTCATAGGGGTTGTATATACTTTACTAATTTCAATTACAAACCATTTAAGTAATTCAAGTATACTTTTTTTTATTCAACACATTCCCAAAGTCTTTTTGATAAATTTTAAAACCTATAAAGTAATTTAACTCACCCACTATGCTTATTTCAAATTATTTTTGCATGAGTTTTGAAAATTAATTACACAAATTTTCATTTGTTAAAACAAAAATCACATCATCAACATATATCTAGACTAGAAAAATATTTATAGATGAAGTTTTCTTAAATATATTAGGATCAACCTTACCTACTATAATAACATTTGATAAGAGAGAAAAATTAAGTGTTCATACCAAGCCCTAGGTTTTTAGTTAAGGACATAAAGAGATTTGGTAAGTTTAAAAACTGAATTTTGAAAATGAGGAATTTCAGAACTAGTAGGTTATTGAATATAAACTAACACCATAATAAAACCATTTAGAAAAGAGGATTTTACATCCATCTAATATAATTTCAAATTTATATGTGATGCATAAACTAAGAGAATTCTAATGGATTCTGATCTAGATATAGGTGAAAAGGTATATTCATAATCCATACCTTCTTCCTGATTATAACCTTTGAAAACTAGTCTAACCTTATTCCTAGTAATCACACCATGATCATTCTGTTTATTCCTAGAAAACCATTTTGTTCCTATAATAGGATAGTTAGAGGTTTTATCAACTAATTATCAAACCTTATTCCTCTATAACTTGTTTAACTCCTCTATTATTTTTATAACCTAAATCTCATCTACTAATGATTACTATATAGTATTAGGTTCTAGTTAAAATAGAAAGGTATAAAACTATATAATATTTTCTACACTCATTATAGTTCTAATCCATTTATCTAATCTTCCTATGATTGTTTCCAAGTGATTGTTCTAAAGGGTTCTAGGTTGTCTAGGCAGCACATTTTCTGGTTCACTGGTATCCATCCTTTCAGGATTTGGTTTTGGAAAATCATGTTCCAAATCTTCATCCTTTTTACTTTCAAAGATAGGTCCAGGCCTCATGCTTTTAAAAGAATCAATTAATTTATCAATTTGATCCATTTTCTGATTAAAATGATCACTTTCATCAAATTTCACATGATTTTATTCTTCAACGATCATTGAACTTTTGTTGAAAATTATATATGCTTTGGAAGTAGTATAATAGCCTAGGAATATTCCTTCATCAACTTTTTGATCAAATTTACCATGATTATTCTTGGTGTTTCAATTATAAACCTTATATCCAAAAACTTTAAAGTAACCAAATTTTGGATTTCTGTTATTCCATGTCTTAGAGGGTTTTTTCTTAAAGATGGGTCTTATTATAACTTTGTTTATGACATAACATGTTTTATTTACAGATTCATCCCAAAAATGAGTAGGTGGGTTATATTCACATAAAAAATTTCTATAAATTTCTTGAAAAGTCCTATTTCTTCTCTCAACAATACCATTCTGTTGAGGTGTCCTGGGGGTAGAAAAATTTTATTTGATACCATGTTTTTAACAATAGGAAATTAACTTGTGGTTTTAAAATTCTCCTTTATGGTCACTTCTTAAAGCAATAATTTTGTTATCTTTCTCTTTTTGAATCAGTTTGCTAAATCTTATAAAAATGGGACAATATTCACTTTTAACACTTAAAAAGAAAAAACAAGTGAATATATATAAGTCGTAAACTAAAACATAAATAAAATATTTCCCTCTTAGGATTTCAGTTCAAGACGGACCAACCAAATCCATATAAATATTTTCTAGAGGTCTAGAAGCAAAAACATATTTAATAGGTTTAAAAGATGACTTATGTTGCCTAGCCATTTGGCATGCATCAAATAGATTATTTTATTCAATTTAAGTTGAGGTAAATTTAAAAATAAATTTATTTTAGATAAGTTTCTCAAAAATATACATTAAAATGTCCCAATATTCTATCCTATATCCAAGATTAAATTATTTTTGGAATTTAAACAATTCAAATTTTGTATGCTCAAATAATTAAGTTCTAGATTGTAGACATTCTCTATTCTGGGTGCTTTAAATTTAAGAATTTCATCTTTAAAAGCTAAACTGGAATTATTAGAAAAATCAATAAAATAACCTTTATCACAAAGTTGAGAAATTCTCTTTAGGTTATACTTTAATCCTTCCACATAAATAAATTTTTTTATGAGAATTGAGCTTGGATTTCCAACTGATCCAACTCCCATAATCTTTGATTTTCCATTGTCACCAAAGTGACATAGCTTCCATAAATTTTTGATAAGGAGTATAAATTAGAGAAATCCACACTCATATTCCTTGAACATCCACTATGAATGTACCATTTATCATTGATACTCTTGGAACTTTTTTCCTACAAAGACAAATAAAACAAGAAATTATTTTTATACCCATATTTTCTTGGCTCAGGAAATATTTTCAACTAAAGTTTTTTAAACCCAAATCTTTTTTGTGATGTCTAAAAATTTCAACACTAAATTTTGAAAAACTTTTTGAAATAAAGTAATTTTTAACTCTGTATAATTTTGGGTTTTTCAAAATAAAATTATTAGCATAGTTCCATAACTATCCATAATGAAAATAAGTAATCTTACAAAGGTTATTATTTTTAGAACTAAGAACAAAATATTTTTTATAAAATTGTGGCTTCCCATCTTGAATTTATATTCAAAACTTATTTTTATTATATTTTTTATTACCAAGTATTTGATTTAAATATTTTTCATATTTTGTGACAACACCTGTAGCATATTTGAATTCTTGAACTTCTCATGGAAATTCTTCAATCTTATTTCCATGTTCAATACAAGATATATAAGAATTTTCCAGCTTATTTGTTAATTCTAGAATTTTTTGAAGTCCTCCTTTTCAATTACCATTTCACTATTATAACTTTTAAGGGATTTTTTTTATTTTTCAAGGATTCGTACTTAGTTTCCAACATGGTACAATTTTCATTTAATTATTCATATGAGTAATTTTCATTTTTCATATTCAAACTCATTATTAGAATAAGAGTATGAATGTACCTCATTAGAGTGTGACATAAAGCACATGTTGTCCATATGATTATAATGTTCATCTTCTGATTCTAAAGATGTGACATCACTGGAATTTCTAAAGTTCTGTATTTGATTTCTTGGATTTCTTTCCTTTATACCTATAACCAGATTTCTTGAAGTAATTTTTCTCTAATTTTTTGTTATCTTTTATTTGTGGATAATCTGTCCTGATATTCCCTATCTTCTTGCATTCATGGAATATTACTTATTTATAATTACCATAAAACTTATTATAATTTTTTAAAGGTTTTTTAAAACCTCTTATATTATTATATAACTTTCTAAATTTCCTATAAAAATGATAAAGCTCACCATCTGAAGTGGAACTATTTGAAGTCTCTTCATTATATGACACAAGTTTTTGAATTTATTTGCACTCCCTATCATCTTTTGAAGTTAATATTTTCACCGCAGCATTATCCTTCTTAACTAATCTATGTTCTCCAACTCCATATTCCATATTTTCCTTATACATCATCAAAGTTCCAATGGGTTCTTTTATTTTTAAATCCTTAACCTATGTATATTTATTAATGGTGTATGGAATACCACTCCACTTAGGTGGTATAATTCTTAGGAATTTAAGAGATTGAACTCACTCAATAATTGGTGCTCCTAAGGAAGAAACGTTGTTTACAATCTCTTTAATCCTTCCATTTAATTATAAAATTATTTCACCTTACATCATTTTAAATGTATAGAACTTTAGATTGGTGGTATTATATCTAAGGGATATCAAATTATATGAAACTTCATAATCAAATGAAATATTAGTCCACATTTCATGGGTTGTTTGGAATTGAGAAACTTGGTTGAACTCATCTCAACCTATACCACAAATTAAAGAATTCATATATTTATAATTTAAATCATAATTAGATTTAGTATCAGTATACCATGTTTCCTGTTGTGTTTTTTGAATTTCATAAGGCTTCATGACTTTAAGATAAAACTTAAAACCAAGATTCTTTAGATAAATGATCATTAATTCTTTCTAACTACTATAATTATCACCATTGAAATAGGGAGATCTTACCATTGATATACCCTCTTTGTTATTAATCATTGAATCCATTTTCAAAAGGATATTTTGACTTCAAACATTGATAGCTGAGAACTCAAGAGTCACTTCCTTTGATACCAATTATTGTTACATAAGGTTTAAAAAAAACTAAATAGGGGGTGAATTATGTGCTTGAAAATTTTATTTACTTAGAAAACAACCCTCTTTTGGTTATAACTAACTTCTAATCTTTTCTTAAATACAAGCAGTAGTAGGAATAAAGCACAAAAAGGGAAAGAATCTGACATAGAGATTTATAGTGGTTTGGGGAATATAAGTCCTCTATCCTAATCCACTAACCCTCTTCTCCACAATTTTGGTGATTTTCACTAGACCAATTATTTTACCAAGTACTGTTAGTCCTTTTTCCATAGACTGGATGAATGAGTTCAAGTAGTCGACACACTACAACATAAACAGTGTTTAGCGGCGGTTTTGTGGCGGCGGTTCACAAAACCGCCGCTAAACGTTATCCGTGAAAGATTTCGCGGCGGTTTTTAACAAACCGCCGCGAAACCCAACCTATTTTGAAAAGCCGCGATGCTTTCCCCTCCCCTATCGCATACCCGTACCCCGATCCCCCTCACAAACCCTCCCCTCTTCCCCGATCCCCGTCCCGCTACCTCCGGCGACACCCGCGCCCTCCGGCGACACCCGCGCCCTCCGACGACACCCGCGCCCTCCGGCGGCCGCCGCGGCCCCCGAGCCCCCCGGCGAACCCTGCACCCCCCCCTCGACCGCCGGTGACCCCCGCGCCCCCGCGCCCCTCGCGCCCCCCACGCCCTCCGGCGACCGCCACACCCCCCGCGGCCTCCGGCAACCCCCGCACCATAATTTCAGTCCTCCCACCATAATTTTCAGGTTTATTTATATATAATTTTTATTTTTTCCACATTTTAATTAGGGATATTGTGATTTTTATATTCCAAATATCGTTGTAGTGTGTTTTGGTCTTTATTTTGGCAGGTTTGAGCTGTCATCATCAAAGGATTACATGTGTATTCATAATTAAGAATCTATATATAAGTTCTCCATTTATATATATTCAACCTTGAAAGTATTAATATATATCATGGGGCTATATGTGCTTATATGTGTATATGAAAATGAATATGTGTATCATTGAAAAGGGGTATATGAAAGTATAGTCAAATATGTATAGATCCCTTATACATATTTGTACACTTTAATATGTATATATGGACTAGGTATCATTACATATGAGTTAAGGTGAATATGTGTGCATTTGAAAATATTAAAATTTGAGATTCCATCATCTATTTTAGCATGGCTTGAGTTTTAGGTAGTTTCCATATTCATGTTACCATTATTTGAATTCCATGATAGCATGGATGTTTTTTAATCTGTTATTCATTATTTTATCAATTGAATATTGTATATCTTTTTATATATATTATTGGTTTTATTTCTCGGAATGTATCTCCCAATGTGGTTGATATAAATTATCCTAAACATTTAAAATGTGTTTTAAGGTGTAAAGCGTGATTTCAAAGTGAGTTTTCTATCGTGTGATTTTCTATTTAGAGATAATGTTTTGAAAAAATGGTAAGATGGTGTCAAGCGTTTTGAGTAATGTGTTGTGAAGAGGATCGGGCCGATGGGGAATATATTGGATATTCCATGATGGTATGACTTTATGTGAATTATTTCTTTATGTTTCATTTTAGGTGATGTTTCATAGACTTCTCTATAGAGTCCATGTGGCTGAATTTTTGTTGGAGGCCGAATCATCCTTTAAGAGAATCTAGTTCATTTTATGGATCACAATGGGATGGTTTTGCAAGGTAGTATTGTACCTTTTGTTCTAGTTTTATTACTACATAGTACCATTAAAGAAGAGACATGGGAGGGGAGATGAATATGTAGGCATAGTGGTCCAATCTCTTTTTTAACAAAGCTTTTATTACTATATAGTACCATTAAAGAAGAGACATGGGAGGGGAGATGAATATGTAGGCATAGTGGTTCAATCTCTTTTCTGACAAAGCTTAGTGATACTTTGAAATGTGGCTCAAAGCTAAGACATTTCATGTTAGGGAGGGTATGATATTCTATGATTTTTTCAGGTACTTTCTCATTTCAATTTTACTTTAAATAGATAATTTTGGGATATCAAAATGTTTACTGGATGTATGAACAGTTTTTGGGGTGTCCAGGGTTTTTAGGACACAAAAGGTTGAAAAAGTGCCTATCCAGCTCAAGTAATACGATCAGAGCCCAGTTAGTAGTTATTGTGTTCCCTAACCATGATTTACAAGAGGTTGGGTAAATTCAATGAAAAAATAAGGAAAGGGGGAGAATAAACCAAGTGGAAATGGATAACCCATTCCTCATGGTTATAGCATGACTTAACAAACCATACAGGCTTTATCGAAGATCATGTGACTAGCCCGCATTTCTATCCAACAGTCCAGCATTTCTAAAATATTACTTTTGAATAGCATGAATTGTCTTTAAAGTTTCCACATGATGAACTTTTTCCCAGCAATACTCATACACTGATCCTTTCTTTTCAGCTTCATTCCATCTCTCATAAATCAGATGAAGTGCCAAACAATAACTGTAATCCTTTGCAGAAAATCTAGATTTTACCATTACAGCTAAAGCGCTTTTTATCTTGAGGAAGAACTAAAGTATCCATGATGCTACGTCCGACCACAGTGGTAAGCACAGGATCGTAGCAATGAAAAATGGCACCCATAATTAGTACTTTCCGCAGTTTAGGATCCACCAGAAGGATTGACTGGGCACACCGGCTGGCTGGTGGTGTCTCACCAGCTGGCCGGTGGTCATCCACCGGCTGGCCGGTGACACCAGGCAATGGGAAGGCCTACTGCCTGGCTCCTCCGGCTGGCCGGTGGGTAGGAACCGGCTGGCCGGTGCCCATACCGGCTGGCCGGTAGACTTAGTCAATCCATTTTCAGCTTTCTTGGGCGAGCTCCTAGGAAATCTTTTTCCTAACATCAAAAACACTTGAAAACAAGTTAGAACACAAATAGAGTGATTGTGATCATTAAAATCCAAGAGAGAGGGGTACAACAACTATTGTTTGTTTTATATTCATGGACTAGATTATGCATTAGAAACCATTAGTGGTGGACTACTTAATTTACCTCACACACCATATCGAAGTTCCACCTGGCCTTCCCTATGAACCCCCAAACATGTCCCTTATAGGTTTCTATTTGGAACCTTGATTCCTCCACATCCACTCTACAGTTTTCTCCACATTTCCATGACTAACATAATTCTCTCCACCTTAGGAGGGTCATTATCACTAATTTATTCAAGAAATTCAAACACCATGTCTCATGCTTCCATCACAAGATGAACCCCAAAACTTAAATGTGGCCATTTAGATTTCCCTAGAACAATAAAACAAACATTACCCATTGTGAAAATGGTTTCAGTGAATGTAGTTAACTTGATTTAAAATGCATTATGATCAGTTTCGATCACACATCAAAGGGGTGTTGTTTGAGGCAACATAAATGTGTGATCGATGGTGTTATGATAAGTGTGTATCCCGATATTCTTATTTCTCCTAAATGAGGTGTTGACGCTGTCTCCTATGGACCAGACTTGTTCAGTTGGTCTGAAATGGTAAATGTGGTCAATGAATCATCTTTATTATATTATGCATACTTTATGGCCAATGGTTCATCTTTATTATATTATGTTTCTGTAATCTTACACTATCGTATATTTTGTGTAGGCACATTGTGATATACATGGATAAAAGCTGGATCACATTACCGAGGAACACATCTCAATATGTTAAGGGTTTGAATGGGTTTTTAGATTTTGCAATTTCTAATCGATCCGTTGAAGGGAGAATAAGATGTCCATGTCCTAAATGTAAATTTAGAACATGGTTGAAGAGAGATGAAGTTTATGAACATTTAATACTGAAGAAATTCCCTGAGCAATATTTGTGTTGGATTTGGCATGGAGAATCAAACAATACAGAAAGATTGAGGACTGATGTTAATCCACAGAATGAGGTCCCAAGTTCTTCGACAATGGAAAATGAAATGAAAAACCTCATAAATGATGCATTCGGCACTGCAAGACACCACTATGAGCATCAAAACATATCAGAACAACCAGAAGAGGGTGCTACAAATTGCAACGTGACAAGTGATGTTTCTGAGACTGTAACACAAGCAGATCAAGATTGTAACATATCATTGGATCCTCTTGATTCTGTGGAGCCAAATGTAAGGGAAAACTTCAGTGAGGAAAATGCATTTCATGATTTAGTTGCCGATGGAAATCAAGAGTTGTATAGTGGGTGTTTGAAATATTCAAAGCTTTCATTTCTACTGAAGTTGTACCATATCAAATGTCTATGTGGAATTACAAATAAGGCAATGTCCATGTTATTGGAATTGATTCGTGATGCATTTCCTGAAGCAAAAATCCCAGAATCGTTTTATGATATGAAAAAAGTTGTTAACAAGCTTGGTCTGAATTATACAAAAATACATGCGTGTCCCAATGATTGTATGCTTTACTGGGGAGAGGATTCAAGTAGACAGAATTGTAAGAAATGTTCTTCTTCTAGATGGCAGTCAAAGGGTGATGTTGGAAGTATGACTGAACATAATTTCACGGAGAAGAAGAAAAGGAACACACCTGCAAAAGTTTTGCGTTACTTTCCTTTGAAGCCTCGATTGCAAAGATTATTCATGTCATCAAAAACCGCCGAACACATGAAGTGGCATGCTGTAGATAATAACAATGATGGGTTAATGAGACATCCACGGGATTCCCAATCGTGGAAGACATTTGATTCATTACATCCAGATTTCTCAGCTGATCCTAGGAATGTTCGATTGGGATTGGCTGCCGATGGATTCAACCCATTTGGGACTTTGAGTACGAGTTATAGCATTTGGCCAGTTGTTTTGATCCCTTATAATCTGCCTCCGTGGATGTGTATGCAACAAACATCTTTTATCATTTCGATGATTATTCTTGGAAAACAAATGCCTGGAAATGATATTGATGTATACCTGCAGCCTTTGATTGAAGAATTGCAGGAGTTATGGAGCAACGGTGTTGAGACATTTGATGTTTCTTCTAAAACAATGTTTAAAATGCATGCTGCTTTAATGTGGACCATTAGTGACTTCCCTGGGCTTGGGAATTTATCTGGTTGGAACACTTATACGGGTTTGGCTTGTCCCGTTTGTAACTTTGATTTCGAGCCCAAACGGCTACCTCACAGTAGAAAATGGTGCTTCTTGTGCCATCGAAGATTTCTTGATGCATCTCATAGATTTCGGCTGAACAAATCAAAATTTAATGGTTGCATTGATCGTAGACCACCTCCAAAGTTGTTAACCGGTTCTGAAATATTGACACAGCTTGAAAATGTTAAAACAGAATTTGGGAAGGTTCATCATTTGAATGATAGCGGAAAACGAGTGCGAAGTGCATCGTCAAGTGAAATCAGAACGCAACAATGGAAGAAAAAAAGTATATTCTTCAAACTTTCGTATTGGGAATTTAATTCTTTGCGCCACAATCTTGATGTGATGCATATTGAGAAGAATTTATGTGATAATTTGATTTTCACATTACTTAATGAGCATGGAAAGTCGAAGGATCATCTCAATGCTCGCAAAGACTTACAAGTAATGAACATAAAACGTGATCTCTGGCCAGATGAGAATGAAAAGTATGCTCCGGCCATTTTTTCATTGAAAAATAGGGATAAAGATACGTTCCTTCAAATTTTAAAGAATGTGAAGGTATCTGATGGGTATTCGAGTAACATCTCGAGGTGTGTTGACTTGAAGAATCGTAAGTTATATGGATTGAAAAGTCACGATTCACATGTTTTGTTACAACAGTTACTACCATTGGCATTGCTTACATTATTACCTGAAAAAGTTACTGCTGTTGTACTCCATTTCTGCACATTTTTCAGACAGTTATGTGAGAAAGCTCTACATCCATTTCAGCTGGACAACCTACAGGAGAGGTTTGTATTGACCCTTTGTGCAATGGAGATGATCTTCCCTCCATCGTTTTTTACTGTCATGATGCATTTAACTGTGCATTTGGTTGACGAAGCTAAATTAGGAGGCCCCGTTCATTATCGATGGATGTATCCAATTGAGAGGTATTTTATTTATATGTTTCCAGTTAAGTAAACATTTTTTGGCATTTAAATAAATGCATAATATTATTATTATTTTTTCACAGATATCTTGGGCATTTGAAAGCATACGTGAGAAATAAAGCTCAACCAGAAGGCTCTATTGCTGAAGGCTATTTGGCCGAGGAGTGTCTCACCTTTTGTTCCAGATATTTGGATGATATTGAGACAAGATTTACTCGAGTTGGACGTGTTGACGACACATCAACTCAATCTCAAATGCATCAGAAATCAAAAATATTTCCTGCTATTGGCCGATCAGTTGGGAGGACCTCATACGCGACACTAACAGAATTGGAATTATTACAGGCACATAGATATGTGCTGCTGAATAGTGAAATTGCAGATCCATTTATTGAAGAGTTGAGGATACAAACAAAGAGACGAATGAGAAGCCGAACACGAAATGAAAAAGATATAACGAAATCTGTGAATAAAGAGCTGGTAGAATGGTTTGCACGACGTGTAAGTTTATAAATATTGCAATAAATACGAATATTACTTTGACACATACAATTTGCAAATCTATTAAATTATATTTTTTTTTTCAGATCATGAATACTGATACTCGAGCTGACTTTTCAGAAGATTTGAAGTTTCTTGCTAGAGGTCCTATAAAACAAGTTAGAAAGTTCAACGCTTATAATGTGAATGGTTTTAGATTTCGTACAGTCGATCGAGAAGTGGGTTTGAAAACACAGAATAGTGGTATTTTTACATTTGCTGAAGTGGAATACTATGGAAAGCTGCATGATATTATTGAATTAAACTACCACGGGCATTTTTCTGTTGTTTTATTCAAATGCAAATGGGTCGATTTTATCAGAGGTGTTAAAAGAGATTCATTGCAATTTACTTCTGTAAACTTCTCTCGCTTGATGGATGTTGGTGATCGTGAACTGCATGATCCATATATCTTAGCATCGCAGGCAAAAATGGTATATTATGTGAATGATGTTGTGGATGAAGGGTGGAGTGTAGTTACTCACGTAATACAAAGAGATTTGTATGATATGGGTGATGAAGTGGAAGATTTGACCTCTGCAATTGAATTTCATCAACAACAGGAAGCAGAATTATTTGTCCATCATGATATTGAAAATATTGGTCTAGCAAGGATGAATGAAGTGGATGAAGCAATGGAGCAGGAAACCGACATGATTGAAGGGGAAAATGATTGTATGTACAATTATTTATTCATTCAGCAACTACTTGTTTCATTTCTGTAGTCATTCATTATCATTGTTATATATATATTGTTTGTTAATACTGGGCATCTATTATCATTTTTAATTTTTTTTCTGCATGAATTTTTTGAAATATATATTCTGAACTTAATTTTATTTGATTAAATGACAGGAATGCCAAGGAAGAAGCGGTACACTATTCCTTCTTCTTCTGCGACAGATGACGATCCGTCTGTCCCCACAGTATCATCTCCCCCTGCACCATCTCTGACACCATCAGTGGATGCCTCATTAGCGGATGAGTCATCGCCTCCCCCTACAGGAGCTTCAGCAGCGGGGCAGTGACACGCCCACTCCAGTTCATCACGGACATTCTGGAGGGTCGCAGTCATAGGTACAAATTTTAATTAAATAAATTTATTGCATTTTGTTTATAGTAATTGTTTGCTCATTACAGATGAAGACAATGAAACCGTGGAAAGAGACATAAAAAGTTATGATGTTTGGAACATGCATGGCAAGAAGATAGTGGTGCCATTTGATTCTTATGGGGTCCCGACGGATGACGCCGCAGGTTTACTTGGTCAGATTATAGGTCAGCTGGCAGCGGAGCCCGTTTCCCTGCCTATTTCGTATGATGATTGGAGGCATATGCCTCCAAACTGGAAAAATGAAGTTTATGATTCTCAGATAAAGGTAATTTTATTACTTTATGGTTTAATTGAATGTCATTTTACTAATATATTCAAAATGAATTTCTGTATACAGATGTTCTTCCACTTTACCGTTGCTGATGTGATAGCACGGAAGTGGACATTGAAAAATCTTGGAAAAAAATGGAAAGATTTCAAATGGAGGTTGTGGTGTGATGTCAACGATTCTTCGTTGACCGTGCAGCAGATGTATGAGAAGATACCCAGTGGGGTACCGAAAGAACAGTGGAAGGTTTTTGTCGATAGACATCGTGATGAGAAGCGGATGGTATTGAAATATATATTATTATATTATCCTCATTTTACATTTATAAATGTACATGAAGAGGAGATAGACATTGAATACAATACTATTAAATTGAATTTTATTTATTTCAGGATCTATCAAGAAAGAATGCTTCAAACCGGGCGAAGCAGGTAATCCCGCACACTGCGGGTTCAAAAAGCTTTTCAAGAAGCCGAATGTCATTGGTAATATTTTAATTAGTTTAAATATTTATAAGATAATATTATCTATTTAACATATTTGATTGATGATTTATCTTTGTTTAATGCAGTCACAGAGTTTAGGGCATGAAGCATCCCGAACAGAACTGTGGCTGGATGTTCATAAAAAAACAGATGGAAGTTTTGTTAATGAACCTGCCAGAGAAGTTGGGGTATGAAGTCAATTATTTATTATAATAACTTAATATCAGTTTTTACTGTGTTAATATATATTGATATTTGATTTATAGGTAAAAATTAAAGAAAAATGGGATGCCAATCCTGGGCAATCCTACTCAGTCTCCCAGGATGACCCGGTTGGTCAAGTCCTTGGGAAGGAGCATCCTGGTAGAGTGCGCGGGATGGGTTTGGGACCCGTACCATCTGAGGTCTTTCGCATGCCATCAGGGATTTCGGCCTCATCCACTCCTGGTTATAGTCATTTCATACCTGAAGATGCTCAGAGGGAGATGTCTGCTCTACGAAACACAGTTCACCAGCAGGGGAATCAGATATCTGATTTGCAGAAAGAGTTGCTTGAAATACGTCAGCATATGAGCAGATATGCCCCCGGTGGTAGTGCATCGGGTAGTGGTGAGCAGGTAAATCACAAAAAAATCAAAATCATTTAGTTTGCAAACTTTTATTGGTTTTAATTTTTATTATAAATATGCAACAATATTTAATTTTCAATATAATGTTCTTACAGGTGGCAGCAGGTGGTAGAGATGAAGGTGGAGAGGGTGACGATGCAGCATCAGATGATGAGTAGTAGTATTGTTGATGTGTTGAACAAGTATGATAACAGTTGGTTTGTAGTAAAAGCATTTCATTTGCTGAAAATTATTTCTTTTTAGCACTCTAGTGTTGTTCTCTATGTATTAAGATGGTATTCTGAGACTATGTTTGGAGTAATTAATGTTTAATTATCATAAAATCAAGAATTATTACCCATTTTAATTGTAGATGATATATTACACCATTTAAAGGAATCTGATAGGTTTTTTATGATTGATATATGGTCTAAAAATCACCCGAGGTGGTTGAATGATGAGGTTATCTTGAATACATCCTTCCCTCATAGGTTTGAATACATCTGGTTTGTGGTTATATCATTCAGTGTTATAATAGAAGAAGATATATAAATGGGGCTCACAATATATATGATCTATGAATTCATATACTAGTTCTTAGATGTGTACATTCATGAAATCATTATATACCAATTGGAAGTGGGTGGAAGTCAAAATTGTGATGGTCACAATGTATCCCCAATATTAGGGAGGATATGTGATCATATATTGAATAATGATTTCATAACATTATATAGAAATCAAGGAGTCCAGTTAAATACATTATTAAGAATGATTGTACATGGATGAGGTTTTAGGACTCCCCATGATACCATAATTAATTGTTTAGAATGTAATTACTATTTCATATCATCATTATTGGGAGGAATATGGAATCCCTCCATTACCTAAACTCTCTTTAAAATGACTTTCAATCCCCTAATCGATGGAAATCTGGAATTGAATTTCAATAAGTTGTGGGATTTTTTGGGAACATTAATTTTGACCTAGTTGCATTATGGGTGAATAAAACACCAATTTTTTTTTGTTTTCCGATAAAAATATACATCATTCATCTGTTTTTGTGTATATATTCTATGAGTTGTGTTGGATGTTGTATACTTTTACATTGTGATGTGTTTATGTTTTGTTTTGATTCTCAAGGATGATAATTGTTTAATAGATTTTTGTTTTGAGGGTCCAGAATTCAAAAGTCACTCCCTTTACATTTTTCCATGTCTTGTTTCTACTAAAAGGAATTTTAGAGGTGTTTTAGAGTCTTGGTGAGAGTTATGTGCATTCAAAGGGTCACCATTCCATGTTGTTGGTTGTGGTGATGGTTGTTTTGGCCATTGGTTCTTGTAGGTTGTCTATGGAGATGGTTGTGTGATGTTAGGATACACCACAAAGAGTGAAATGGTATGGTTGGTTATGTTGTTGGGAATGGTGAATGGATGTCCACCCTGTGTAACATGGGAAATAGAATATGCACGGTGAAGGGAATTATATTGTTCATTTCACTTTTGGGTACCACCTGTGTAGCACGGGGAGCTAGGTTTAACCATGTCGTGGTCTTGGGTGTGGTGAGGAGAAAACAACCAATCTTTTTATGTTATGTCATAGTGGATGTTCATGGAGGGAATCGAGGGATCCAGCACACCTTGGTCCATTCCATGTTCTAGGATATGGTGGTGGTCAATTTTTTTTAAAAACACATGAAAGGCAGGAAAGAGATATGGGTGACTTAGATCTCCTTTAACCAAGGGAGACCACAGCATATTGGGATGTCTCCACACTATGGAGAACCCATTTGGGATTTCCTCTATAAATAGAAGGCACATATGGACTTATTTTGATTTTCTTTCTTCTAATTTGATATTTGGATAACACCAAATCCCATTGATTACCTTTTACCATCTCTCTTAATGTTTTTATCCTCTTGGATTGTGGATAATTGAGTTCCATTTATTCAAGTTTCCTTCTTCTTTCCTTTCTACCTTTTATTATTCCCAATATTTTGGGTGTTTATTGTTGAGAACCCCTATATTTTTGGTTGAGTTATGAGTGTGTTTGGGTGATGGGATTCTGAGGATAGGTTTTGGTGGGTTTCTCTTATATCCTAGTGAAACTTGATCCTTTGTTTCTTCTGTTGCGATTATGGTTCTCCTTAAATCTCTAATTAAGGTAGGATATTTGAGTTCCCTCATTACTATTTTAAATATGTGATATTATAATACTACTATTTCATCTTGGGTGGAAGTTAAGATATTTCCTAATGAAAATAATTAATTGGATATATTAAAATTAATGGGAAGGGGTGATATCAAATGTGCTTTAGGTTTTTCATGATATTGCTTTTCTATGAATGTGTGTTGGTTGTTGTTTATTATGAATTGTTTTTACTTCTATGAAATTATTATTGTTTCTAAAATTTAATTTGATAAATCACCTCACATTAAAATGATAATGTCTTTACTTATGGTAATTGAATTTCCTATCTGTAAACAAGGAATCATTGTCTTTTCCCTTTTCTTGTGAGGTTGATTTAATTTGATAGTTTGCATAATAGATGGAATTATGGTTATGGTTACTTTATGAGTTTGGATTATGGATAAGGTGATGATTTGTGATGCAAAAATTGTGGGTTGGATGTGTTTGAATTTTATAACATTGTGTCTTGTCTTGTTAGTTACTCAGTAGTTATGGAATTCTTGAAATGGTAAATCCTAGTAAATGAATGATGATGGATAAATTGGATAATTTTGCTTAAATTAGGTTGAAAAAAATGTAGGTCTTGAATATATAATGGATTGTAATTAAATATATAAATATGGTAAATGATTATGTAGGTGGTTGGTAATTGATGTAGTTAAATTGGAACTATGAAACTGGTGTATGGTTGTGTGCTTGGTAAGTGGGACTGGAAGGGTGGTAAGTGTTATAGTAGAAATTTTGATGTGCAATATTAGTGACGCATAGGTTGTGGTAGTTTATTGGCTTTAGTTGTGTGAACCTATAGGTTGGGATTGTGTGTAACTAATATACAATTTATTTTCCTTATTATTTGTATATACACACATTATGGGTTGTGTGTTTACAATGATTCCCAAAGGATCTAGTTTTCAGGTGTCTACCCCAAATATCCAGGTTAGTGATGGTGGATGGTTAGATATCCCATATACCACACTTTCTCTTCCAGGTGATGTTTTTATGCATGGGTTGTGATGGATTGTGGATATAGCGCACTTAAGGTGATGATTGATTAGATGATGAGGTGTTTTATAGTGGGGGGGTTTCCATGGTAGGAGGATGGAATGATGTTAATATCCTTCATGTTCATGACACCCTCTATCCTATTTATTGAAGTGGTTATAGGATGATGTGTAATTAATGGTTAAGTCACATGGTATGATGATGATGCACCTATGAGAGCATAAAATTAGTGGGGCAGTGGTGTAGCAGATGCAACGTATTTTTTTTTTCCAGTTCAACGTTTAGCGGCGGTTTTAACCGCCGCTAAATGCCATACCTGTGAGCATTTAGCGGCGGTTTTAACCGCCGCTAAATAACCGGGAATCCGTTAGCGGCGGTTTTAACCGCCGCTAAATGATGAACTGGACAGAATTTAGCGGCGGTTTTAACCGCCGCTAAATATATTATGTTGATATTTAGCGGCGGTTTTCACCGCCGCAGAATAGGTGCATCAAACGACTGAATTTAGCGGCGGTTAAAACCGCCGCTAAATAAGATACCCATATAACCGCCGCTAAATGAAGAAAAACCGCCGCTAAATGACGGACATACGACACATTTCTAAAACCGCCGCGGAATCGAAAAAACCGCCGCTAATAGATTGCCGACGCCAAACTTAGCGGCGGTTTTTGTTAACCGCCGCCACACAATATAGCGGCGGTTTAAACCGCCGCTAAACCGGAAAAAAACCGCCGCTAGTATCGGCATTTGTTGTAGTGACACTTGGTACAATAGCACAATAGATTTTAACTATACTTCATAAAGGCTTTATAAATAATAACCTTTGGTTCTTTTACCGTAAACCTATTGCAATGAGATATGAAAAATCAAAACATTTATAGATTTAACACACAGTTGTAAGATACAACTAACAGAAGGAAGAAATATCCATGATGGATGATAAGAAAAGAATTCATTTCAAGGGTAGTATTCTAAAATGACAGAAAAGATGAATGATAAGGTACTACTATAGATCATGAAGCTTCTTCTTCTTTTTGAATAAAACAGAATAGTGTATAGAAGCTTCAAGAAAGAAATAACTCTTGTATATTGAGAAAAAATTTCTCTTCTTCTCTGAATATCTCTCTTTTTCAATTGATATCTCATACTACATTATTATTAAAAACTCATGCAAGATATTATCACTTAAATGCACAACACACAATCCATAAAATTTAAGATCAAAGATAGGTCCTTTTCTTGGAAATACCTCATCAACAGTAAAAAATATATTATACTTGTACTTGTTTCTTTTCTCAATATTTTCATATTATTATAATCATTTTTTACCATAAATATGTAATCCATCATTTAAATATTTCACAGCAGCATTAAAAGATCATTCAAGTTCTTTAATGGTAAAAATTACATATTTCATCACAATATAGTAGATTGTAGATCATCATGTAGCTAAATTTCATATTTTAATTCACATAGATAAATTATATACATAGATTAATTCACACAGGCCCTCTTCACATAGGTGATTTTTCTTCACGTATCTAATTTTTCTATGTAGCCAAATTAAGATAGCCAAATTGATTCAAATAGGATTTTTACTCACATAAAAAAATGAAAATACCAAATTGAACCAAATAGCTGATTTCACCACGTATTGGATTCACATATCTGATTACTCCATATAACCAATTCATGTAACCAAATAATCTATGTAGTTGATTTCACACATAGACGATTGATCAACGTAGTCCAATTTCACATAGGTGATTCGGCGACGTAGTCGATTTATTTAAGTGTTTCCTTCACATAGGTTATTTATGTAGATTAATTATCATGTATTAGTTTCTCCATATAGATAAAAACATTACATAGATAACTTTTCTAGACTTAGGTAAATTTCATCCAAAGTGTCAATAATTGCAGACTTAAAAATTTTAATAGATGAATCTCTTAAAATGGATATAAAGCCTGATGTACACACCTAAAAAAATCATCAGAATTATATGAAAGGGTATTTTAGATCATCACAAATGAAAGTAAATGGGATAAGTTGGAACAAAATTAGTAGTCCAACAACTTGAATATAAAAAATCCAAAAAATAAGGGAGATTGTAACATAAAGCCTTTCCACTTTGGTAACCCTTTATTCGTAAGCCCCATGAAAGAATAATATCAAATGAAAATTCAAATATCATGAACATAATGAGATTCATGATATAATATGTAAAATAGGTATTATATACACCTTATAAAATAAGATAGATTCATATCATAAACGTATATCCCAAGGAAAGATAATTTGAGACAAATAACCCTTATAAAGATCAAATCATCGAATGAAAATTAATCAATATAGAGATTATGTGTAATAAAATGTAAATCCAAAAAAAACAAGTGGAAATACATGATAAAATAATTTATATATCAATTCACAAATAATCATGGCATAATAAATTCAATGAAATATAGTTATAACCTAATGTAAGGAAATTGAGTTAAGAAACCCTTTACCACTTGGTAAATTTTATGTCAAATCCCCTTCGATAAAATAATTAAAAATGAAACTAAAGATACCATGATGTATAAAGGATTCTTGATATAACATGTAAAATGGGTATTATATAAACCATATAAAATAAATTGGTGCATAACATTAAAATATGCCTCAATAAAAGTAAATTGAGATGAAATCCCTAACCTCAAGTCCAGAATATCCATGTATGTCCTTTAACTCTTGTATAATAAACTCATATCAATTATTTGATTAATTAAGAAAATTTTATAGGTTTAATAATTCATTATTAAATAATTTATTTTATTTATATTAATGATATAGTTAATTACTTAATTATTTAATTCCATGTCAGGTACTTTGAGAACATTCGGTCCATAATTTTAAAATTGATTTTATTTGTTGAATGTGGTAAAAAGGGGTCATTATTAAATAATATATAGAATAATTATCATGAATACTTATCATTTTTATACATAAATTATAATATCAAAACAAAATAGAATTATGGTTATGAAAAATGAACTATACTACAATCATGGAGACGGTAGGACGTACATACGCATGAGTGATGTTTCCATTTTTCAATGATCGTTATGGAAATAAGGTAAGTATAATTTTATCTTTTTATAATAATAATTATATAATAAATACCATATTATTTCATTAACAATACTTATATATATCATCCATGTGATGTGCTGATAAAAACTAAATCACATCGCTTTGTGAAGGTGGTAGTCCACACATACGCACGAACAACGTTATCGTTTTTCAGTGAATGGAAAAAAATTAAATGATATATAATCTTTTATAAATGATAAAAATGTAATTAATATAATATATAAACCTTAATTACATCATTATAAATAGTCTCAATAGGTGATTATGGAAAAAGAATTAAATCAGTCTGCAAGGTAGCAGTATGCCATACACACAAATGATGGATCCCTTTCCCATTTGATGGAGGTTGGAGATGGATTTAGGTTATACCATTCACATGATAAAATATAATTATATTTTAGATAATGATGTTATTATATAATCTTGATTAAAGAATATTTTAAGGATTTGGAAGAAAAAATAAAACAAAAACAATCGGTTAAGAACGATACCACTTCTTTGGACAACCTCTTTAGGTTTACACCAAAAGCTTCCCTAGGATAGTTTTCTTACAAAATAAAGGCCTCTAAGATGTTAGGATATTTTTATGGGATTTGGGTAGGGTTTTTCTAAAGCAAATGGTTATTGAATTGTGAAATAAAGATAAGATGATATTCCCTTTTATAAGAGCGGGAGGGGTACTCTTGGAATTTCTCGAAATATTAAATTAATATAAATTAATTTTCAACTCTAAATAGATTAAAACTAATTTATTTAGAATATAGAATTATTATCAGTCAAAATAAACTCATAAAAAAATTAGATAAATTTTTACTATGTTTATACCCATATCTTTTGGTTTTAATCCCTTTTACCACTTATCGTGGCCACAAGGATTTTTACTCTTTGAGGGTAAAGATAGTTGTTATGAATAGAAAAAAAGGTCAATAAATAGACCATGTTTGAAATTATAAATCATATACTAATAATTTTTCTGAATATAATATTTTTAGTAATTTTATTTCATTTAATAATATTTTATTTATTATAAAATATTATTAATTTTAATTTTTATAACTATTCATTACTTTGAATTTAATAAGATAAATAAATAAAATGAAATCCAAACCAAAAATATTTTATTACATCTATAACCTATTATATTCATCTATAAAATTCATGTATCACATTAATTATCTCAAAATATATTGCTTTTAATACTTTTAATATCATTTATTTGATTTTTCAATTAATTGAATAATTACTTTCACATTTTTTAATCAAAAAGGAATTCCCAGGAGTGGCCTTTTCGAACCCTCCACACCTAGGAACCCCCCTCCCCACGAAGAGGTCATCCGGAGAATCCTCAGCTGGGAAGGAGTCGTTATCATCCGAGATGACAGAGCGTCTCGTGGGGTTACATCTCGATCGGTGATGGTTCGTCACAGCAATCCGTCAGCCCGGTAAAATGCGCCCTTCTATCCACCTGGTGAGACACCGGGTGACCTGGAAAGGCGAGCGGTACATGGGAGGTAGAAATTCACCCAAGTTCATCACCCAGGAATCGAACCCCAGACCTCACCGAACACCATTGATATGGAACTCGACCACACACCACTACGCCATCGCTGAAGCGACCTGATTACTTTCACATTGTTTAAGCATTTAAGATAATTATCTCTTCACTAAAAATTAAAAATAAATTATCATTATGAATATTAATCATTTGTATTTCAAATTAATAATTATAATGGAACATATATTCTATGTATCCTCATGATAAAAATATTATAGTTACTAAAAATAAGAGTGTGACATTTTTTACTTTTCTTTACATAAAATATTATAAAGGTTATAATCACACCCAAATGATAAAAAAACATATAAATAGGTCTTGTATGAGTATGGATGATATTTACTCATACAATATAGTTAATTCAAGATTTATGATCATTTTATACTCCTTGTCATATTACTTTTAACCCTTAGTTATATGATTTACTGTTTATCGTGGTAACAAAAATTACTAAGGTTATTATTCAAATTGACTAAATATAAAAGGGACCTATTTACCAAATTTGGACCCACTTATTCAAAATATAGAATCCATTTTTTAAAATTTAAAACACATAAATTTAAATTTATAATTTATAATTAAATTGAAAAAAATCGACAAAAACTGTTTTTTAGAAAAATGTCTTTTCAAGTATAAAATGTTTTTATACTAAATTAAAGTATAAAATTAATTTAAAAAAAATAATTAGATTATTTTAAATAAAAATTAAATAATTAAATTTTAAATCTAATCTAAAATATAGTTTTAATTTTAAATATGTTAAAAATTATACTTTCCAATCAAAAATTATTTTTCTTTATTCGCTAAAAAATAAATATTTTCATAAAAGTATAAAAATTTCACCCAAAGGTAATTTTGATACGATGATTACAAAAATAATATCGTTTTGATAAAATATAATTTATAAAATTTCATTAAATTAATTATAATTAATTTCTTATAAGAAAAAATAAAAACTATTTTTGAATAAAACATATCTTTGAAGAATAAAATGGATTTACTAAAAATTAAGAGCATATTTACTAAGAATTAATAATAAATTTGTATTTATTATAACATTTATATATATATATATATATAATTAGTCAATATTATTCATACTTTCTAATTTAATATCTAGGTTATAACAGTCACATTTAAATAATAATATTTTGTGGTTTATTTACACTCAGTCTTGCGTGTAGTAAAATTTATCAAACATGGTCATTATTTCTAAAATATTAAGATATTTAATTATTTAACCCTTTAATAAATTTTTTGCTTCAAATTTTGAACTCGATATCAATAATAAAATGTTGAAATTTTAAAATACCTTTGTTGAAATCTCACATTGTAAAAAGTGTTAATAAAACTTCCTCTTGAAAAGAGAGAAGGGGAAGTATGATGGTCATCTAGGATTCTGAATTTTAGGTTTATAAATGGGAAACATTAGTGGGAAGTGAAAATATGGAAATGAAATAAAATCATAATATCTAAATAATGATATAGAGTTATAGTGATAATTGATCATAAGAAAGTGAATGATTACGGGAAAGTCAATGACTACAAAACAATAAACCAAAGTGGTGTGAAAAAAGACCATTGATTCATTGGATGATAAAGTAATAGGATAAATTTTTTATTTCAAGATCATTTTCCCTGTAGTTGAGGAATTAATTTATTATCTACATTAAAATTATAACGAAATATACTTACTTTATAAGTAAAATAATATCCACTAATAAATTTTAACACAATATCATATTTTTCTCCAAATAATGAGTATTCCATATGAATTTTTCTTACCTAAAGCACTAAAATCAACATATAATGGATCACATAATTCTTTAAAATGATAACAAGTTATTCCTCCTGTCTTTAAACATTAACCAAAACCAAAATGGTTAACATAAGGTAAGATAATTCCCAAAATGAATAAACCTTTATATGAAGATACAATTCCTTAATCTCTATTATTCAATAATAACAACAAAGTTGAAACTAAATCATTCCATAAATAACTATCTTTAAAATTATTCAAAATATTATTTACCAATATTGAAACCAAAAAACTCAGATGGATTTAATCACATATTCTTACAAGGTAAACATATCTCCAAATAACATCAATCACTCCTAAATTCTCAAACAAAAAATGTATATACCTTAATCAAATAATCTCCAACATATGCTAATCATTTCTATAAGTAGCCTGAATCACTATAAATCCACATTAAGATCATATATGATTTCAAAAGATAAATCAACCTTGAATCAAAATATAAAATCCCATAATATAAAATTAACCATATAATCTTGAAATCACTCTTCAATCCCATGGTTATCTATATGAAAAAAAAACATGTGTTCCAAAATTATAATAACCCATAATTACCTCAATAACAAAAATCATATAAACCCTAAAGGTTATAAATAAATTTAAAAATTATGTCCACAAAATGTAAATTCATACTACCTAAAATAGTACTTCATGTTAAAACTAAGGGTAACATATACCTCAACCTAATAAAACATCTCCCAAAATATAATTAGTGACATTAAAATTTCATCACTTAAAACCTTAAAATGGGTGTTTAAGACTTTGAACTTATGATGAATCTTAAACTTATAAACCCATGATGGTATCCATAACTATTAAGATAACCTCACATGAAAACATCCTAATCTCCAAAGTTATCTAAATCCTTCTCTGATATCAATAGTAACATCCCAAGACCCACCCTCCTATATTTGGTACAAAAATCATAAGATTTACATTTCTGGATTTTATACCAATAAACGTTACCCAATTTTTCCCATCCAAACCATAAAACATCAAAAGAAAATATTAGATCACTTACATACCCAATACCCTTTTATGTATATAGTTTTATATAATTAGTAAAACCTCTTATATAAATAGCACTCTTGACTTCAAGAGAGTATTTATCACACTATACCATGCTTTACATATTCCATATTAAGTCTTCAAAATATACCATAAAATTCTCCACATATGAAACCTTTCTAGACACAAATAATTTTTCATCATTCTTAATGACCTAGGGAAAAGTAAATATAATGAGGTTGATCTCAAATACACAGTAAGGGTAAATATAAGTAATAATAATTAAATGTAATCAGTGAGAGTAAGATGAGCATAAGGGTGTGATGACATAATTATTGTTCATGATCATAACATAATATAATTCATAACCATTAATACACAGTTCATCAATAATTTAATAAAGATTCAACAAAGGAAATATTCATTGGGATAAATAATCTTCATCCATGTGATGTCAGTCTTGATCAAATGAATCATTAAAAAACATAGCAATCATAAAGAAAATATGTCGGTATCTTGGAAAATTATCTTTATAGAACCCTTATAGAACCTATACAATTGGAATAATCATACCATAGACTTCCAATATAATTATCTGGAGAACATAATCATTACCCAATGAATTATAAATCTATCTAGGTACATCCATCATATAAGCTATATCGGACTCACCTGTGAGCTATAATAGGGCTCAAACCTTCATATAAGTTGTATTGGGATCACCCATGAGATATAATGGGGATAAATACTTCATAAAAAATGTACAAGAATTATAAATTTAATAAAACATTCATAATATTATGCTTTTCAATATAACACACTTGATAAACAACCATCATAGATTTCTTAACCCATGAAAAAGAAATGGTATTCATGAAAATCTCTTTAAAACAACCATCATAAGTCATCCAAAGAAAGATGACGGATGGTATCATAAGATCACAATTCTAGTGAATTAGAGGAATCATTAGAAGATGTTGGTATAGATGAAAATACCTTTAAAGGAATATTTAAAACATTTCTTTTAACATAAGGGGAAATAAAATTTTATTTGAATAATATTTTATAAAAAAATTAAAAAATATATATTGGGAAAAAAAATTCTTCAAAAATAACCATTGAAGCTTATAAAGGAAGATTCAGAGAAAATAATGGTTATGAAGGATAAAAAATTTGTTCATGTTGTAAATGTAAAAAAGTAAATATTTTTTTCAAACATTTTTTAAAAGGATTTAAAATTGACCCATTTGGAAAAACATTGAGAAATTTTATTTTTAAAAAAATTTAAAATAATTACAATATATTGTAAAAATAGATTTTAGAAATAATTTATTTTTAGAAAAGAACATTTTTGACAAAAATTTAGAAAACATAGATATGGAATAAAAATAATCTATATATAAAATAAGATACAATATCAGTATCACTTACAAATTACTTTTTTGATGTTTCTTTAATCAATAAGGGAGGAAATAGAAATTAAACATATAAAACACATTCCTAACTATAGGGGAATAAAATAGATGTGGTTCAAGAAAATAAAAGCATATGATTTCCCCCCAAGGAATCTTATGTTGTTCCATAATGCTTTTAAAAGACTCAATAGGGAAATAATATAAACCATATAAAATAAATTAGTGAATAACATTAAAATATGCCTTAATTAAATGAAATTGAGATGAAATATCTTACCTCAAGTTTAGAATTTCCATGTATGTCCATTTAACTCTTGTATAATAAAATAATATAAATTATTTTATTTCTTAAGAAATTTTTTTAGTATTAATCCTATATAATTGAACCATTTATTTCATTTATCTTAATTACATAGTTAATTAATTAGGTCTATGTCAGGTACTTTGAAAATGTTTGGTCCAAAATTCCAAAACAGCTTCGGCATGTTGACCATGGTCAAAAGGGATCATTGTTCCATCATCTCAGTAATAATAATCATGAAATGATTATAATTTTTATACATAAATTATATTTTTAAAACCAATCATTAAATATGGTTATAAAAAATAAACTATGTTACAGTCATGGATATGGTAGTTCATACGTATGCATGAGTAGCGTTTCCATTTTTCAATGATCATTAAGGAAATAAGGTAAGTATTGTTTTAACTTTAAAAAATGATAACTATATCATAAAACCATATTATTTCATTAAAAATACATATATATATCATCCATGTGATGTGGTTATGAAAAAATAATCACATCTCTTCGTGGATGTGGTAGTCTATACGTACGCACGAACGACGCTATTATTTTTTAGTGAATGGAATGATAAGAAATTAAATGATATATTATATTTTAAAAATTATAAATATGTAATTAATATCATATATAAACATTAATTACATAATTATAACCATTCATTATTGGTGGGTATGTAAAATGAATTTCATCAGTCTGTGAGATGGTAGTCCACTCTACAGACGAACAATGGATTGCTTTCCCATTTGATGGAGGTTGGAGATGGATATAAGCTATGTAATTAACATAATAACATATCATTATATGTTATATATTTATGTTATTATATTTTATTGGTTAAATAATATTTTAAGTGGAAGAATAAATAAAATAAAAACAATCGGTTAAGAATTGTACTTCTTCTACGGACAACCTCTTAAGGTTTACACCAAAAGCTTCTCTATGATAGTTTTTTATAAAAAAACCTAAAATATGTGAGGAGAGATATAAGAAAGGTATTTTGGTGGGTATTGAATTAACCAAATTTTTATTGAAGTGTGAATTAGATATAATAAGAGATGCCCTTTTATAAGAAATGGGAGGGTCACTCTTGGAATTTTTTAAAACATTAAATTAGTGTAAATTAATTTTCAATTTAAAATGGCTCAAAACTAATTTATTTTGAATATAGGGTGATTAATGGTCTAAATAATCTCACATAATAAAAATTAGACAAGTTTTTACTATATTTTTACCTTTATATTTTGGTTTTAACCCCTCATTAACCCCTTTTACACTTATTGTGGACATAAGGATTTTACTTTTAGAGGGTCAAAATAGTTGCTATAAATGAAAAAATGGAAAATAAATGGACCATGGTTGATATTCTAAACTATATACTAATCAATTATCTAAATATAAGTTTTTTATGAACTTTATATCATTTAATAGAATATTATTTATTATAAAATATCATTAATGTCAATTTTTAGAACTATTCATTAATTTGACATTAATAAGATAAAGAAAAAATAAAACCAAATATTTTATTAAATTTATAGATTATTATATTAATATTTAAAATTAATGTATCACAATAATTATCTTAAATTATATTACTTTTAATATTTTTAATATCATTTGTTTTATTTTTCAATTAATTGAATAATTACTCCATCAGCATTATATTTGCATTTAAGGTAATTATTTCTTCATTAAAAATTAAAAATAAATTATCATGATAAATATAAATAATTTTCATTTAAGATTAATAATAATAACCAAATATATATTTTTTTTATCCAATTTTAAAAAATATTATATTTACTAAAATTAAGAATGTGACATTTTTTACTTTTCTTTACATAAAATATTATAAAGGTCATAATCATATCCAAATGAAAACAAAATGCCATATAACCAAATCATGGATGGTTATGGATGTTATAAACTCATAAAATAAAATTAATACAAGTGTTATGGTCATTTTATATTCCTTATCATATTATTTTTAACCCTCAATTGCCTAATTTACCCTTTATTGTGGTAACAAAAATTACAAAGGTTACTAATCATATTGACCATAACTAAAAGGGAACTATTTACCAAATTTGGATCCACTTATTCCAAATATGGAATCCATTTTTAAAAATTCAAAACATATAAGTGGTAGGATTTAATTTAAAATTAAATTGACAAAACGCGATGGAAACAGTTTTTCAAAAAAACACCAAAATTTCACCCAAAGATAACTTTGATGTACTAATTTCAAAAATTATATCCTTTTTATAAAATAAAATTTCTAAAAGTTTAGTAAATTTATTATAATTATTTTCTCAAAAAAATAAATAAAAATCATTTTGAGGAAAACAAATATTTGAAGAATAAAATAGATTTACTAAAAACTGAGTGCTTTATTTCCTAATAATTAATCAATAAATTTATATTGATTAGAATCTTTATATATATTTAAAAAATTAGTTGATCATATTTATACCTATAAATTTAATTACTAGGTTATAACGTTCACATTTAAATAATAATATTTTGTGGTTCATTTACACTCGGTGTTGCATGTCATACACATTATTGAACATAATCATTCTTTTTAAAATATTGGCATATTATAGGGAAGGAGGAGGATGAGGGTCGGGGTGTCTAGATAAGGGGACACCATTGGTTTTCGAGGGTCGGGGTAGGGTTTGAGGTCGTGGGGAGAATCGGGGATATAGGGGGTTAGGGTCGGGGGTTGGGGTTGAGATCGGGGTTGGGGGGGTTTTAGAAATTTAGTAACAATTTATAAAAATTGTTGCTATTTAGTGGTGATTTTTCTAAAACCACAGCTAAATATTAACATAATTTTTTTATAAAACATAGTGATGGTTATAATAAATTGTTGCTATAGTTTAAATAAAAATAGATATGTTTATATTTAGAGGTGATTTTAGAAATTTCCACTGATATGCCTTTTTCTTATAGTGTGATAAACCAAAAATCAATCATTACAGATCCAGCCAAGGACATGATAAGGAAAACATAACACAAAATATTACATGGAGAAAAACCTTATGTACAAATAATTGTATACATGAGAGGTGTATGTAATGGTAAATAATTCATACATAAGATTCAAGTAAATTCATGCATAAGGGTGAGCCATACAAAAAAATAAGCAAGACAAATCATACGTAAGGGTCAGAAAAACCATACCACCTTTACAAACACATAGAAGCATACATAAGGGTAGTCAAAACATGCACTAAGATGAGGGTAAACAAAACCATACATAATATAAGTTCCCATATTTTTCTTTCAAGTATAGATCCTTTTAATTTTCATTTAATCCCTTTGTCATGGTTCTCTTATGGATTAAACCTAAAAACCATGCCTTAGGATGGGTTTATTTTTCATTAGAGGTAAAAGAGAATGGGTTTGGATCTTCGATGAAGGATAACTACATGGTGTGTATTTAAATACATAGTTTTTATGAAATACATGATGTGTATTGGTCTAGTCAAGCCGATTCATGATGTGTAACATACTTTCCCTAGAAGGTAAAGCCTGAGAATTACATGACCTGTAAATTATTTATACTTCATGTAAATTTCATGAAATTTTTTAAAGGGGAAGACCCATTTTATTTTTCCTCACCCCTCATTTCTTTCTTTCTCTCCCACGCATAGGAGGACCTCCCATTTAAGTTATCCTTGAATCCTAAACTAGGATTTGGATCTATAATTCCATCCAAAATCCAATTTGATCTCTATTCACCTCATTAGATATGTGCTAGTAAGATCTCTACTCATCTTTAACCTTTCATTGTTTCTATTTCTCTCAATGAAGTAATTTATGTGTAGGCTCATATGCTATATTTTTAGGGTGTTTATCTATTTTGTCAATTTATTCTGATCTAGACCAAACCAAAGGTCGATACAAGATGATTACTCCTCTACAGGCATAAGGTAGGTGGTCTAGTCTTTATCCATCGAAGTAGAGATGCCTTATAATATGTGTAATTGATCCAAATGTCGGTTTCACCATGTGTTTCCCCTAAATTGAATCTGCCTTCAAATTGTTATCTTAATTGAGAACCTTATTACCTTCTTAGGTCCCCTTCAGTTGTCACCACACCTTGAGGTGTGCTGATCAATTTAACATTATTGATATAAATGTCTAAATGTAAAATCCATCATCTATATGGTTTTGGAATGAATTTTAATTATGATACATTAAATGATAATGGATAATTTTTGTGGTGTAGCATGGATAGAAAACGTATCAAACCATAATGAATTGAATGAAAGTGAGTGGTATGACCACATAAATTGATTAAAATGAACAATGGTTATTCTCTTGTTGTTAATGAATATTAATGAATTTTTAATTACCTATTGGCTCTGATTAAATCTTTTGATTGTTTATAATTGATATAATTGGGCATGGAGACCCTTATATTATAAATTGGGCATGGAGACCCTCATGTTTTATTTTATGGGAATGGCGTCCCTTCTACTACATATGTGATATGGGCATGGCATCCATATATCAAGATATGGGCATGGCATCCCTATTTTGTGATATGGGAACAGTGTCCCTACAATATGACACACGGGCATGGCAACCCTTATGAATAATATTTAATGGGAATGGAGACCCTTAGGAATGATAATGAATGGTCATTGTGTCCCTTAAAATATATAATAAATGGTAATATAAACCCTATGATGTGATATGGGCATGGCGACCCTTATCAATAATATTGAATAGACATGGTGACCCTTACTGATATGATTCGGGCATGGTGACCCTATTATTACTTATGGGAATGAAAACCATTACTGTTATATATAGGAATGATGACCCTTATTGATATGATAATGGGCATGTAAACCCTAATATTATGATTCGGGCATGACGACCCTACTACTGTTATACTGGGCATGGAGTCCTATATTGTTTTGATACCAAGCATTGTATCCCTTGATACTTGTGATACTCACATTACAGCTTAGGGATGCCTGAGTTGTGCCTTGGGTCCAGGCTAGTAGAAGTATCCATATATATTTTTGTAGAGGTCACTATGTATATAGTCCATGTATTTGAATACATCTAGTTACTTATTTAGATACTATCCTTTATAGGCCAAATCATGTACAATTTTCCCAGTGTCCTTCTGGAAATAGAGCTGACCTATTACAGCTTTCATTACTATTACCATTTATTATCTATACACAACCATATTATATTAATTAACTGAATATTTATATGCATCATTATTTGTGTCCTACTAAGTTTACCTCACACCCTATCTGGACCGCTGATGGTACCCAGGTAGATTATGTGGATGCACGTAGGGATAGCAGAAACCACCTAGTGGTTGATTCTTGAGTTGATTATATAATGGGAGTGGGGAAGTACAAGATTGAGCTATGTCTCATGATACTATTGGAGATAGTATTTTTTGTCTTATTTTCCTTTTTATACATGTGTTTTCTATTTATTTTTTTATACATATGACATATCATCATTTTTTATATAAATATAGATGTTAGTTATTTATTATTGTTGGATGCTTTACCTTCCAATTCCAGTTAATATTATGTTTTTTCTATTTATCTATATAATTCACCATTTTTATACTCTAATCATGAGGATATAGTATCCCTGCTATACCACCTTGTACCATCACTGCTAGTCAGAAGCCTCTAGCATATGGGGAGGCGTGCTTGAGTCCATGTGGTCCACTAGCTCAGGGAACTGTATAGTGGAATCTGGGTCATAACGTCAAAAAGTGGTATCATAGGGTTATTTATTTTATTTTATCTTATTATTTGGTAATATTAGATAGGATATTAGGAATGTATTAGGATTTGGTAATGATCTATTCCTGTGAGTGGCAAACTTCGGTATTGGGAAAGGCCAAATTACCTGGGATGGGACATGTTTTTCTGTATTTTTTATTATAATTGATTTAATTCCACCATTAGGTGATGCACATGATGTGTAATGTTACTATTATGATTGAGGATTATATTATATTATTGGAATGATATATTAAGGAAACATTGAATCATGCAACATTTTTAGAACCTTACAGTATTTATATGACATGCATTATATCATACTATATTTACTTATTATGTTCGTTACCTACGGTATTTTTTGGTGATTATTGTTATATCTATGAATTGTGATAACACTTCATGAAGGTACTAAATAGTGAATGGTTTATATTGAATGGACACCACACTTCAATTTTTAAGGTTTGTGGGGCCTTATAAGTTGGAAGTGGCGATCCATATAGCTCAAATTTTTAAAGAAAAATACTATAAAAATGATGATGAAATTAAATGAAATTGATTCTAAAATGAAACTTTCATAATTAAATAGGGTTTAGAATTTCAATTTAAAGGGTGTTTTCCTATATAAATTTAAATTAACAGTTTGTATACCAGGACCCATATAGCGAAACACAGAGCTTGATCTAGACCCAACCTTAATAGTGAGAACTAGGTAGAATCACTTGTGCTCTATATAATTGATCCTATTAACCAGACCTAGCTTTATAAGAAGGTATAGGGGTCTGAATTTTACATATAAAGGCTTGTACCTATCCTATTCATATATATATATGATATTTACCATGATTGGTCTTATTTGAGGCATGTGTTTGACATTTGTAGAGCTATTTCGCCATGATGTCCTCTATTATTTCATCGGGAGGGTGATGATGAACATGCTCTGGAGGTGGTGGGACCTAAGACATCAGTGATACCTCCAGTATTACCACTTCTGGAACCTCCTGTTATCCTAGATATGGGCGACTATGTCTCATTTCAAGGGTATTTTCTATAGATTATGCAGATGATATAGGGAGCTCTATGTCATGTCCCTTCTATGGGATATCTTACATGGGAGTTCTAGTAGCATCATCTACATACTTTTTTAGGGGATGGTGGCCTCCAGGATATAGATTTATGGATTGAGATAGTCATATCTATATTCAATCATCTTGATACACCTCCTGCAATGAGAGTGAATCTCACTACTTATATGCTTTGGGGATATTTGAAACGTTGTTAGGATATTCTTAACCAGGAAGGATAATATCAGGAATTGATTTAAAGGGATTTCTGGTTGATCTTCTATGATTACTTATTCCCCGAGGCCTTGAGGTCCGATCATACCAGGGAGTTCATAAACCTGCATCAAGTTTTTATGAAAATTGTGGATTATACATCTTTTTTATATATCTTTAGTACTTTGAACCTATCTATACAACTAATGATCCAACAAACGTGAGATGATTTAAGGATGGCCTTAGGAATTCTATTTTTTTTCAGTTAAACATTTTTTTTCTTGACCACTATATCTACTATAGTGATCGGTATATTATCACCAAGAAGAAATTGAGGGAGGAAGATGATGTGAGCTAGGGTGGTTCAGAACAGAGAAAAATTAGTGGTTCAACTAGCAATTGGAATTGACACCTTGAGACTACACACATGAGCAGCGGAAGCTGGGTGACACCCACTGAAAGTTATGTGGTTTTTCACCAGTGTGGGAATCCTGGTAATAAGAAGCCTCGGTGTCTTAGATACCCTATTGATTGTTGAGGTTGTGGTATATTGGGTCATCTTCATTGTTTTTGTAGGACTTTCCCATCCATACCTAGTGAGATATGATCTATATCAACTCCACCTTCAACAGAAGGATCAGGAGCACCTCATCAGGCAGGTATCTAGAGTACTACTGTCCATACAGATAGAGGATAAGGTTGTGACTAAGGTATACAGGCTTTAAATATGAAGCACTAGCAGACCAAGTCTGCTCTGTATAGTCAGGTTGCAGCATAGAGCTATAGATCAAGCTAGATTTATTCAGTGCAGCCTATACCAGCGGAGCGGGGTGTCAAGCCATCTAATATTTTAGGTATAATTCTTATAGCCTCTACTATAATTTCTTCCTTGTTCGATATAGGTAAAATGTGCTCCTTTATCTCTTTATCGATTATAGAAAACCTTGGGATAGATATTCTATACTCTTGTGGTGTTATGACACTTAACACGCCTTTAGGTATACGTTCGGAGAGTATATTCTAGTGAAAATAATTCCCCCTTGAGGTAGGAAACCATAATTTCTTATGGGACCTCTTAGACCACAGGATGATGAACTTTGATATCATTATCGGGATAGAATGGTTGGTCCCCTATCACACCTATGTGTATTTTTATCACTAGATGGTGTCATTCACATCACCAGATGGAGGTACTTATATTAAAAAGGGTGAGTGGGATGTCCAGGATGTAAGAAATAGACCAGATCATCTTTGATTAGGTGGAGCAACCTCCCAAATTAATATCCTTTATATAGTGAATCTTGGATTACATTGGAATGAATTCCCTCTTATAGTCGATCGTTTCAGGGATGTTTTCCCAAATGAATTTTATGGACTACCTCCTGAGAGATAGGTGTAATCTACTATTGATCTAGTTCATGAAGTTTCACTAGTATCTATTCTTTCTTACAGGATGGCTACTACTAATTTGCAGGAGCTCAAGAGGAAGCTAGAGGATTTAAAGGCCAAGGGTTTCATACAGCCTAGTACTTCTCTATGGGGTTCGTCTGTCCTTTTCTCCAAGAAGGAAGAAAACACCCTCAGGCTATGTGTGGATTAACAGAAGTTGAATCATATTACTATGAATAACCGGTATCTATTATCTAGTATATATGATCTATTTGACAATATCATAGGAGAAAGGGGTTTCTTGAAGATCAACTTGTGGTCAGGTTATCACTAGGTGCATATTAGACCCTCAGATATACCATGTATAGATTTTTATAGTAAGTACAGTTTATATAAGCATCTGGTTATTTCATTCAGTCTTATGAACATTTCATTAGTATTTGTGGTTTTCGATCACTATATAGATTCCTTTGTGGTGGTATTTATATATGAAAACTTGGTGTATTCTTATACTTAAAGCAACTATTCCACTCATCTTGAGATTATTTTGAATAAACTAAGAGATATCCAATTGTATGCTAAACTTAGTAAATTTCATTTCTAGATTGATAAGGTTCACTTCTTGGGTCACATTATCTCAAAGGTGGGATTTTCAATTGACCCAAAGAAGATGAGAGTAATATTTACTTAGGTGAATCCTAATAACTTCTTTGACATATGAAGTTTCTTGCAGCTGGCTGGTTATCATAGGAATTTTATACAATAATTCTCATGCTTAGAATCACCTCTTACAAGATTTACTAACAAGGGTGTTGAGTTTATATGGTCAGAAGCCTATGAGACAACCTTTCAATATCTGAAAGATTGACTTCAATATTGATCCTGATTCTTCCAGAGCTGGGAAGAATCTATATAGTATATTTTTATGTATTGGGTACCAGGATAGGAGCAATTCTTATGTAGAAAGATCAAGTCATTCCATATGGGTCACAGCAGTTGAGGCCTCATAAGAGGAATTACCCGATGCATAATCTTAATTTGGTAGTTGTTGTTCATGTCATACATTATTGGAGTCATTACCTACTGGGAGATAATTTTGTGGTGTTTATAGACCACAAAAGCCTTTGGTATATCTTCACCCGTGATTTGAATATCATGAAATGAAGGTGGGTTAAATACCTTTAGTACTTTGATTTTGAGGTTACTTATATGCTCAGAAAGGGAAATGTTGTAACAACTGGGTCTCAGTGACAGTACAGACACCCCACCTTAACATGGTCGTCGGGTCCTGGCCTGCCAGGTACCACCAGTTTCCCTGCAGACACGTGGTCCCCCCACCCAAGGGTCTACCCCCACATGCCTGAACGGGTCATCTGACTAATGACAGTCCCCACAGGCCAACACATTTCCTTTCCAGTATGCTTTTTCCTCACTCTCACACACCCTGGGAAACTTCCCAGAAGATCACCCATCCTGATCACTACTCGAGGCCAAGCATTCTTAACTATGGAGTTCTAATCAAGTAAGCTCCCGAAAAGGAAGGTGTACCTTGTTGACATGAGTCATATCATTTAGTAATTTAACCCTTTATCATCTTGGGGTGTTACATTCACCCCCCCCCCCATTTAGAGCACAACGTCCTCGTTGTAGGCCCTATATCTCAACCCAGGCAGTGCACCACACTTAAGGTTGGGTACCACCTCTGATACCAATGTAACAACTGGGTCCTAGTGAGAGTACAGACACCCCGCCTTAACATGGTTGCAAGTACCACCAGTTTCCCCGCAGACACGTGGTCACCACCCAAGGGTCCACCCACATGCCTAAATGGGTCATCTGACTAATGACAATCCTCACAGGCCAACACATGTCCTTTCCAGTGTGCTTTGTCCTCACTCCCACACACCCTGGGGAACTTTCCAAAATGTCACCCATCCTGATCACTACTCCAGGCCAAGCATGCTTAACTATGGAGTTCTAATCAGGTAAGCTCCTGAAAAGGAAGGTGCACCTTGTTGACATGAGTCATATCATTTAGTCATTTAACCCTTTATCATTCTGGGGTGTTACAAATGTTTTTGTCGATACTCTGAGTAGGAGAACTAAGACACAAGCAGTTCAGGAGGCCAGTAGTGAGTGAAAACTTATGTCCCTATATTTTGAGATGCACATAGAGGTTTAGGAATGTCATGGACAGTCTGTAATTGTATTTTCATCAGTGAACTCTTCATTTATAGAGAGATTGAATATGAGACAATTTTCAGATCCTAGAGGCTTGGTCCTATAAGAGGTTATTTCTAATAAGGATCGGCCTTTGGATTGGTCTATCAATTTTGAAGACATCCTGTGTATACATGGGAATATCTAGGTCCCTACAGACATGAGAGAGGATCTGATACGAGATTCACATGCTTCTCTATGGGAAGTGCACTCAGGTATCTCCAATATGTATCCTGATATGCACCAAAAATATTGGTGGTCAGGGATGAAACATCATATAGTGGGTTTTATCACTAGGTGTTCCACCTATTAGCAGGTTAAGGTAAAACACTAGCATCCTGCTAGATTTTTGCAGCTGTTACTAGTCCTGTAATGTAAATTGGGATAATTTAAAATGGATTTTGTGGTTGGTTTATCAAGGTCACCTTAAGGTAGCAATGCGGTTTGGGTAGTCAGGGATCGATTGAAAAAGGTAGCTCACCTCCTTCTTATCTAGACCAAACCATGGGCCGATACTAGATAAGTAATCCTCTAAAAGCATAAGTTATGTGGTCTAGTCTTTATTCTTCAAATTTGAGATGCCTTATAATATGTGACATTGTGTCACATGTTATTTTCATCATGTGTTTCCCCTAAATTGAATTTACCTTCAAATGGTTGCATTAGTTGATAACCTTATGACCTTGTTAGGTCTCCTTAAATTTTCTCCACCCCTTTAGGTGTGATGATCAATTTTTCATTGTTTTTATAAATATTTAAACATCCAAGACATTGTCAATATAGTTTTGGTGTGACTTATAATTGTGATACCTTAAATGATAATGGATAATTGTTGTGGTATAACATGGATAGCATACTTATCAAACCATAATGAATTGAATGGAAGTGAGTGGTATGACCACATCACTTGACTAAAATGAACAATGGTTATTCCCTTGTTATTACTGAATTATTAATTACATATTGGATCTTATTAAATACCTTGACTGTTTATAATTGACATAATCGGGCATAGTGGACCTTATATTATAAATTAGGAATGAATACCATAATGTTTTATGTTATGTCTATAGTGTCCCTTCTACTACATATGTGATATGGGCATGGCGTCCTTGTATCAAGATATAGGCATGGTGTCCCAATTTTGTGATACGGTCATGGTGTCCCTAAAATATGACACATGGGCATGGAAACCCTTATGAATAATATTTAATGGTCATGGAGACCCTTAAGAATAATAATGAATGTGAATGGTGTCCCTTATAAGATATAATTAATTGTCATGGCGATCCTATGTTGTGATACAAGTATGGTGACCCTTACTAGTATGATTCGGGCATGGAGACCCTATTATTACATATGGTCATGAAGACCCTTACTGTTATATGCGAGCATGGAGAAACTTATTAATATGATATTGTATATTGACCCTAGAATTTTACACATATTATTACATGATTTTAAGCATACTTAAACATCAAATTATAATACAAGGATTGTAAAGTCTCATGTCTTGGAGATTAGGTACATAATTAAACATCATGATTCCAAAATAAGAACATATTTTATTTAATATTCATAAAGAGATCCTAAATTCCTTTGAGATATTACATCTTCATAGGATAACCTGGGGGAATGCATGAACAAAGGGGTGACCTAAAATCTCAATAAGTAAATAAACATCAAAATAAATCTAAGCACATGGGTTAGAAGGCATAACATAATGCTATAAAAAGGCATGGAATGTGATTTAACATATGGAATTATAACATATATAAAACGGGATTACATAATCATATAATCATAGTAATTTAGTAGAAAAATAAAATATGATTTACCATGATTCAAGGCTCATTTCACATGGAGAATCATGAGTCAAGGCTAACCACCAAGACCATTTCACATGGAGCATGAGTCAAAGGCTAACCGCCAAGACCGTTGCACATGATGTCTCATGAGACAAAAAATTACCCAATGCATTCAATAGATATCTAGGAGCACCCATCATAAAATTTTCATGAATATTTTTTCCACATAAATAATCATACATAATAAATCAAACATAAACATAAGGGTTACCCATGGGTAGAATTGGGTATCTTAATCTTTTCAAAAGGAATAACATAAGGGAATATTATGATGGTGTCCATAAAAGGAAGGATTTAAATAATAAATGGAAATTAATAAGGGTAAATAGGCATAGTTTATGATAAGTTATTTCAAACTAAAGTGAATACATGTAAACATAGTGTTTAAGAACTTTAGAAATAAAATGTTTTGGTGCGGTTTAAGGAAAATATTAAAGATTATTTAAAAAGGAAAAGGAATAATTGTTTGTATAAAACTATAAATGAACCAAGATATATTTTCCTGATAAAATGAGTGATTTTATTAAAATAATAGTGGATTAAAATAGATTATATACTACACTTAATAATGGGTAAGAAATTGGGAAGTTCCCTTGGATCAAGTTTTCTTTTCAAGAAGATTTGAGAAGGGAACCTTATTAAAACATGTATTACCCAATCAAATAAGGATGATATAATCTGGATAAATGGGTTTGGAATATATACACATAATTTAGAATAATTACAAAAAAATAAATAGGATTTAAATTAGGAAAATATAAATAAAACATAACTCAAAGTAAATATGGAGGTTCAGAAAGGATCCCTTACCATATATCTGAAATGGTTTTGCACTTCATCTTAATATCCTGAATAATCAAATTAGATTCATTAATTAATATGTTATAAAATTTTATAAATGTAATTTATTTATTATAATTTTATTAAGTTTATTTATGGACTTTTTTATGAGTTATATTTTTCAATTTTATCATTCGAGAGTGTTTGTTTTCTTAGTTTTTGTGATCGATTCACTTGTATATGAGTATGGAAGTTCGTAGGTATAATTCTCAAGAATTAAAATTATGAGTTATTAATAAAAAAAATATATGTTTAATTGGTCTTAAATATTATTTTTTATCTATATATGAGGATGAATCATTATATAATATGTTAATGATAATTTTTTAGAATAATTTTAGCGGTTTTTTTATCACAACGAACTCATTTTGTTTTATCATTTAGTATTATGTATATATGTTACTTACAGAACATAAAAAAGGGTTGAAAAATAAATTTTACAATATTATTTAATGATTATAATGGTTTTAATACCATGTTTGAATGAGATAAAGAAAAATGAAAACTTTTTGTCCATGAAGGTGATAAATCAACACCTCACGGACGATGGTTTCATTTTTAGAATAAAAGGGAGGGGAGAAGGGGTTTGATGATGGATTATTCTATTAAAATAATAATATTATATTATATGTAAATTAATGTATTTATCATGATATTTGGATGATGGGATATGAGGAGATATTAATAAAATAAAATAACTCGAAAAGAAATTAAAAGAAAAGAAAGAGGAATTTACCTCTTGAATTTCTCCTCCTTGAGAGCCTCTTTGGGGAAAAACGTTTTGGTCTTTTGATGAGAACAAGATATCATAGACATAGGGTAGGGTTTTGGTAAAATTATTGGGTATAATTTGGACAATTATAAAATCCTAAAATGTGTGAGGAGAAGAGGTTGTGAGGGGTGGTATTTATAGTTAAGGAGAGGGGTGTTTTCTCATTATTTTATTCATTAGTTTTTTATTTTGGATCAAGACTATGAATAGTTTGAGAATTATCAACAAATATAATAAAATAGTTAAAGGATGGTTATAGATTATGGTAATTACATCATCGATGACTTCAGGAGTAGTTTATTTAACTTATAATGTACATACGCCATAAATTACCGTATTTTACTATTCACTAAAAATTCAAGTATTTCAAAAAAATCCCAAAAAATCACCCTAACTATTTTTTATGTGTATTGTTCAAAAATGAATTCAATTTTATGAAAATAATTTTCTAAATATGAGAAATTTAATTTTTAATTAAAATCATCATTTACTCAAAAAAATACAGATTTTAAAATTATTACTAATTTTATAACACTTTGAAAAATTAAATACAGTCTCATAAAATTATATTAAAATAATAAGACAAGAAAATATTAATCTATGAATAAATTTTATGAAAATAAATTTTCTTTTAAAACATTATATTAATTATAAAATTGAAATTAAATACTTATGTTTTATAAAAATATCAACACTTAATTAATAATTTCTAAAACATTTATTTACTTATACTATGATATAATTATATCACATTAACATTTATAAAATTCTTAAATTTTATTTATTCTTTCATAGGTGATGTTACTATTCCATTATATCTTTTATTATTTATAAGGGTCACATTACTATTCCAAAGTTCAAGTTGTTATTTCATCGATATAGGTTCCTTACCTTCTAGAAATGTCTCTTATTTCATTAATTCTTCATTTATGATTTTTTTTTATTGTGTTCTTAATATGATTTTATGTGATTTATACTATATAACATAATTATACGAAGGTAATTTTCATTGATAATGTTTTGGATTGTTACTTTATTCACCCCTTATTAAATTTTGCCCTCGAAATTTTGTTTTACAAACTATGGGGAAAACATGTGAGGGTAATTATCTTTCATCACTTCCTATAGTTCCTTTGTTGCCTCTTTGTACTTATGGTTCCACCATAGTACTTTTACCAAGTGAGTGGTCTTGTTGTGTATAACCTTTTCTCTATGATCCAAGATCTTCACTGATTGTTCCTCATAAGAGAGATCATTCTCCAACTGTACCACCTCTGAATTCAGTACATGTGAAGGATCTGGTATGTACTTCCTCAAGATGTATACATGGAATACATCGTTTACTTGATACATGGTAGGTGGAAGTGTTATTTGATAGGTTACGGCTCTGACATGATCAAGGAACTCATAGGGATTGATGTAACTAAGAATTAGCTTTCCTTTCTTCCCAAATCTCATGATCCTATTCCATAGAGATATATAGAGGATTACCATGTCTCCAACTTTAAACTCATGGTCTCATTAACGATTGTCTGCATAACTATTTTTGTTGAATTTGGGCTTCCTTGATCTGTTGTTGAATTGTTTTCAACTTCTCCACCATTTCTTCAACCATTTTAGGTTCTAGAAGTTTACATGCACCAACCTCATCCCAAAATGTTGGTGTTTTATATCTTTTATATCTTTTCCTATAAATGGCTTCATATGGATCTATTTGGATACTTGATTAGAAACTGTTATTTTAGGATAATTCGACCAGTGGAAGATGTTGGTTCCATCCTCCTTTGAAGTCCATAGAACATGATCTCAACATTTCTTCTAGTATCTAAATTATTCACTCATATTGGCCATTAGTTTGAGGATGATAGGCCATATTGAAGTTTAGCTTGGTGCTTAGAGCATGTTGGAGACTTTTCCAGAACATGGAGGTAAATCTTGAATCTTGATCAGATACAATTAATAGTGGTTCTCCATGAAGTCTTACCACTTATTTGATGTATATCCATGCAAATTGGTCTAGTGATAATTCCTCTCGAATTGTGATAAAGTGAGATGTATTTGTAAGATGATCCAAAACAACCCATATGGAATTGTTTCCTCTAGATTTCTTTGGAAGTCCAGTGATAAAGTCCATGGTAATTTTCTCCCACTTCCATGTTGGTATGGGTAGTGGTTGAATCATTCCCTTATATATTTTTATTTCAGACTTCACTTATGTATATTCATCAATCTCCTTCTTCATATTGTCCCACCAATAGTTCTCTCAGAGATCCTGATACATCTTTTTGCTCCCTGGGTGAATAGAGAATTTTGATCTATGTGCATCATTTAGAATATCTTTATTTATCACTAGACTGTATGGTAAACATATTTGTGACCTAAATATTACAAATCATTCCTCATAAATTTTAAACTATGAGGATTTACTCTATCTCATATCTCCCACCTTATTCAGTATTTCCACATCATTCCTTTGAGAATCCTTTATTTTCACCATAAGGGATGGTTGAGAAATAATTTGAGAAAGGATTGGTGATATTTCTTTCTTAATGATTCACATGTCTATCCTTTGCAAATATAAGAATATTGGATCCTTTTCAATTATCATCATTGATAAAGATGCAGGATCCCTTCTACTTAGTGCATCTTCTACCTTATTTCCCTTACTAGGATGGTAGTGGATTGAGCAGACATAATCTATGATGAACTATAACCATCTTTGTTGGTGAATATTAATATCCTTCTATGTGAAAATATATTTTTGACTCCTGTGATCAATATATATCTCACACTTATCCCCATATAGATAATGCTTCCAAATTTTCAATGAATAGCACACAACTTCCAACTCCAAATCATGTATAGGATAGTTTTCATCATGAATTTTCAACTACCTTGAAGTGTATTCTATCACTTTATCATTTTTCATTAGTAAACAGCATAATCCCTTATTTGAATCATCTTTTTATACTACAAAGAGTTCCCCACTTGTCGGTAGTGTGAGAACTGGTGTAGAGATAGGCCTCTTTTTCAACTCTTTGAAGAATTATTCACATTCACTCGTTTAGAAAAACTCCACTCCCTTCTGAGTCATCTTTTTTAGTGTGTTTGAAAATCGTGAGAAGTTATTCACAAATCGTCGGTAACACCCTGCTAGGCCAAGGAAACTATGGATCTCCATTATAGATGTTGTCCTGGTCTACTATTCGATTGCCTTTATCTTAGAAGGGTCCATAGATATTCCTTTTCTAGTGATAACATACCCCAATAATGATACTAACTTTATCTATAACTCACATTTATTGTGTTTTGCATAAATTTTCTCCCTTCGCAAAGTCTTCATCATGGTATTCAAATTCTCCTCATGCTTCTCCTTTCTCTTGGAGTATATTATAATATCATCAATAAAGACTAGCACAAATTTATCAAGGTAATCTATGGAGACTCTATTTATTAAATCCATGAAAATTGTTGGAGCATTAGTGAGTTTTAATGGCTTCTCTATGAACTCATAGTGTCCATACCTAATTTGAAATCAAATCCTGGGAATATATTCCTTTCTCGCCTTTAATTGGTGGTATCCCGACCGAATGTACACCTTAAAGAAATAACTAGCCCCATGTAGCTGATTGAATAGTTTATCTATATATAGAAGGGGATACTTGTTCTTTATTGTGATTTTATTAAGCTCACAATAATCGATGTATAGGTGCATTGATCCATCCTTCTTCTTGACAAAGAGGACTGGTGCACCCTATGGTGAAGCACTCAGATGTATAAAACCCTTGTCTAGATTCTCTTATAACTACTTCTTCAATTATTCTGGATCAATAATAGACATTATATAAGGTGTCTTTGATGTAGTCAGATATCCAAGAATAAGTTCAATTGAGAACTCAACCTCTCAATTAGGAGGAAGACCGGACAACTCTTTGGGGAACACATCAGTGTAGTCCCTCACAATGGAAATATCTTCGATCATAATTCTCTAATTTGTCTCAATAATTTGAGATTGATATGATTTCTCATAAGGCAATAATATCCACACTTGAGACAATAATTCTGAAGGAGATTTATCATCCTCCTTACACTTGTAGAGAATTAGAGGATGCTTCGGCATATGAAGTGTAATCTCCCTTTCTCAACAGTTGATGTTGGATTTATATAAAGATAGAAAATCCAAGCCCAATATAGAATCAAACTCTACCAAAGGGAGTTTTAAAATATTTTCTAAGAGTGTCATTCCATAATCATTAACCGGGGAGGAGTTATAAACTTTAGATGCAATAATTTCCCCATTTTTTGTTCTCAGAGATAACTAACCTCAAAATTTTGAGGTGGTGTTTGAATAGTTATATTAAACTTTCAAGGTATAAAAGAATGTATAGAAATATAATCAAATAGTAAATTTTCTATTATTGAATTAATAATCAGCATACCTATCACCACATCATTTTAGGGCTCCACTTTAGTAGTAGTGAGAGCATATTTCCTTCCTTTCTTCCATGGAGGTTGTTGTTGTTGATTTCCTCTAAAACCCCTTAGCTTAGGGAAATGGTTCGCATAATGCCCATGTTCATTACAGTTGTAACACTACACTACAAGCTGAGTGTTTATATGAACCTTCCCTTCTACTTCCACATTAGTTGGATACTCCATATCCCTTCAAAAGTTATTAGTTAGATGCCACATTCTTCCATATTTGAAGCATTTCTTGGTTCTCTTTAGACAGTTCCTAGGATGATTATTCCTATAATTTTTACACATGGGATATTGGTTCTTCTTTCCTTCACGAGATTTATCAACTAATATTCCCATAATAGACTCCATTTTCTTCTTTTTTTCACTGGTCTCATGAGACCGCTGATAGACTCTGATCTCCATTTCAACCTTAAGGGCATAACGGACAATCTCTTCGTAGCTATCAAAGTCTCAAATCACCAACACTTTTTATAAACTTGGATTTAGTCTTCTAATGAAGTGATCGACCTTTCTTTCGGTGTAAATGAAAAATCTAGAGGTGTATCTTGCAAGCCTAGTGAATTTTTCCTCATACACCCCAATAGCCTCATCTTTTTTCTGCTTTAGTATGAGGAATTTCCTTTCTATATTTAAGTTGAGGGTTTAGGGAAATATTTACTAAAAAATATTTTCTTGAAATATTCTCATTTCATGGAATCAATTTCCTCCTTGGACTTCATGATTTTTATCAGTGTCCATCACTGATCACCTTCCCTATAAAAATGATAGACTAACATCACAAATTTCTATTCTTCTAAGCACTGGAGGATAGAGAATATCTTTTCAATGAAGTTAATCCACTGTTCCGTGGGGAGGGGATCGGAATATCTACTAAATATGGGAGGCCTTTTCGCATGAATTATTTTATGGAAACTTTCTCTCTCTTAGGAGGAGGTTGTTTCACATGATTCAAGTTATTATTCATAACTTGAGCTAGTTAATAAAGTACTATCATAAAGTTTTTAGCACTCATTCCCATCATATTTGGAATATCATTAGGGAAATCATCACATTTACCATCACGTTTATTGTTGGCACAAGTTATTCTATTCCTAGCCATTAACTAAGAAAAATAAAGTACAATTAGGGGGATTTAATACTTAACTAATAAGAATAATAAAAGGAAAATTTGAACAAAAAAGGATAATCTTGTAAAGAAAAAGTATATCCTAACTTGTGATTGCCTAGGTTTCAATCTAGGTTATATGTGATCTATTTAATAAAATATATTCTTATGGGAATTTTTTTCCCTTAATAATGGTTCTTAATGAGATTATGAATTTACCAAAGCATATCCCCTGGGAGTGTCAAACTAGGTGTGCGGTAAGGCTCATTGTCGTGTACCAGGTTACCCTGAGTCAGGCCTGGAACACCTTGTCGGATTTGGTACTCCTAGGTACATCTGTGCCAGAACCACATCCACTTGCAGTATCCAGACAAGGATTTTTTTTCTTGATAAACCATTTAATCTATACTAACCAAAATTTAGGGATGTTTTCTCATACTTGGTATTATCCCTAAGGTTCTTACTAAAGTGCTCTATTCCTAGTCTCCAAGAAAACTAAACCTTCCTTTGATACCAACTATAGTAACCCTATCCTTTTACACATATTATTATATGATTTTAAGCATACTTAAACATAAAATTACTACCCAATAATTTTAAATTCTAGTGTCTTAGAGATTAGGTACATAATTAAACATCATGATTCCAAAATAAGAACATATTTTATTTAATATTCATAAAGATATCCTAACTTCCTTTGAGTCCTTACATATATATAGGATAACTTTGGGGAATACATGAATAAAGGGGTGATCTAAAAAGCCTAGTAAGTAAATAAACATTAAAAAAATCTTAGCACGTGGGTTAGAAGGCATAACATAATGATATAAAAAGGCATGGAACATGATTAAATATATGGAATCATAACATATAGAACATGGGATCATGTAATTATAAAATTTTAGTAATGTGGTAGAAACATAAAAAATGAATTTATCATGAGTCAAGTATCATTTCACATGGAGTAGCATGAGTCAAGGCTAACCATCAAGACCGTTGCACATAGATCACGAGTCAAGGATAACCACCAAGACCATTGCACATGACGTCTGATGATACTAAAAATTACCCAATGCATTGGAGAACTATCTGGGAGCACCCATCATAATATATTTATGAATATGTTTTCCACATAAAGAATCATACATAAGCAATCAAACATAAATATGAGGGTTACCCATGGAAAGAATTGGGTATCATAATCTTGTCAAAAGGCATAACATAAGGGAATATTATGATGGTGTCCGTGAAAGGAAGGATTTAAATCATACATGGAAATTCATAAGGGAAAATAGGCATAGATAATGATAAGTGATGTCAAACTGAAGTGAATACATGTAAAAATAGTTTTTAAGAAACTTTAGAAATAAAACATTTTAGTACAATTTAAGGAAAATATTAAAGATTATTTAAAATTGAAAAGGAATAATTGTTTATATTAAAACAAAAATGAACTGATATAGATTTTAATGATAAAATTATTTATTTTAGTAAAATAATAGTGTCTTAAAATAGATTATGGAGTAAACTTGAAAATAGGTAAGAAATCGGGAAGTTCCCTTGAATCGTGTTTGGTTTTCGGGAATATTTGAGAGGGGAACCTTATTAAAACTTGTATTACCCCATCAAATAAGGATGATACGATCTAGATACATGATTTTGAAACATATACATATAATTTAAAATAATTACATAAAAATAAATAGTTACATTGTTAAAATAGATAGAAAACATAACCTGAAGTAAATATGGAGGTTCGAAAAGGATCCCTTACCTTATGTTTGAAACGGTTTTGCACTTGATCTTAATATACTAAATAATAAAATTAGATTAATTAATTTATAATTAAATAACCTTTTATACATGTAATTTATTTATTATAATTTTATTAAGTTTATTTATGGACTTTTTGATGAGTTATTATGTTCAATTTCATCATTTGGGAGTGTTCGTTTTCTTAGTTTTCATGATTGGATTGCTTTTATATAAGTATAAAAGTTCATCGGTATAATTCTCAAGAATTGAAATTATATATAATTAAATTTAAAAAAAAAAGTTTAATTTTTATTATATATTGTTTAGTATCCATATATGAGGATGAATCATTTGATAACATGTAAATTATAATCATTTGGATTAATTTTAGCAGTTTTCGATCACAATGAACTCGTTTTATTTTATCATTTAGTATTATGTATATATGTTAGTTCCAAAACATAAAAACGGTTAAAAAATAAATTTTAAAAATCTAATTCAACGATTATAATGGTTTTAAGACCAACTTTTAAGAAGATAATGGAAAATGAAAACTAGTCATCCATAAAGGCGATAAATCAACACCTCACGGATGACTGTTTCATTTTTAGAATAAAAGATAGGGGAGAAGGGGTTTGATGATGGATTATTACATTAGAATAATAAAATTATAGTATATGTAAATTACTGGAGTTATAATTCCATTTGGATGAGGTTAGGTGGAGAGATATTAAGAAAATAAAATAATTTGAAAAGAAATTAAAAGAAAAGAAAGAGGAATTTACCTCTTGAATTTCTCCTCCTTAAGAACCTCCTTATGGAAAAGGTTTTTGAATTTGGATGGGAAAAAGAGATACTAGACATGGGGGAGGGTTTTGGGAAGATTATTGAGCATAATTTTGATAATTATCAAATCTTGGAAGGTGTGGGGAGAAGAGGTGGTGATGGGTGGTATTTATAGTGGATGAGAGGGATGTTTTCGCACTATTTTATTCATTAGTTTTTTATTTTGGCTCAAGACTATGAATAGTTTGAGAATTATCACTAAATATAATTAAAAAATAAAGGATGGTTTGATATTATGGTGATTAAATCAGTGATGACTCAAGGAATAATGTATTTAACTTATAATGTATATATATTGTAAATTATTATATTTTACTATTCACCAAAAAATCAAGTATTTTGAAAAAATCTCAAAAATACACCCTAACCATTTTTTAATGTATAGAATTAAAAAATGAACTCCATTTTATGAAAATAATTTTATAAATATGAGAAATTTAATTTTTAATTAAAATCATCATTTACTCAAAAAATACATATTTTAAAATTCTTACTAATTTTATAATACTTTGAAAATTTAAATAAGGTCTCATAAAATTGTCTTAAAATCCTAATAAATTAAAATATCAATTTATTAATACATTTTATGAAAATACATTTTCTTTTAAAACATTATATCAATTATAAAATTGAAAATAAATGCTTATGTTTTATAAAAATATCAACACTTAATTAATAGTTTTTAAAACATTTATTTACTTATACTATGATATAATTATATCATATTACCATTTATAAGATTCATAAGTTTTATTTATACTTCCATAGGTGAGTTTACTATTCCACTATCTGTTTTACTATTCATAAGTGTCACATTACTATTTCAAAGGTCAAGTTACTATTTCATCGGTATAGGTTTCTTAACTTCTATAAATGCCTCTAATTTCATTCATTTTTCATTTTTAGTGTTTGTATTGTGTTCTTAATGTGATTTTATGTGAGTTATACTATATAACATAATTATAAGGGAATTTTCATTGATAAAATTTTGGTTCGTTACATACTGAGCATAGAGACCCTACTGTTATGATTCGGGCATGGTGTCCACTATTGTTTTGATACCATGCATTGAATACCTTGGTACTTATGATACTATTTTTGTAGCTTATGGACACCTAATCTATGCCTTGGGTCTAAAATAGTAGTAGTATCCATATATATAGTTGTAGACATCACTTCATATACAGTCCAAATATGTGTATACATTTGGTTACTTATTTAGAGACAATCTAGCTTAAGTTGAAGAAGGTATAGTTAGCCTAGTGTCCTTATGGAACTAGAGCTAACCCATTATAGCTTTCATTACTTTTATCATTTATTATTTGCACACAACTATATTATATGCACTAATTTGATATTTATAGACACCGTTGGGGGTGGTCTACTGAGTTTATCTTACACCATATTTGGACCACCAATGGTACCCAGGAAGATTATATAGATATAGGTAAGGATAGGGGAAAGTGACCAGTGGTTGATTCTTGAGTTGCTTATAGAATGGGAGTGGGGAAGCACAGGACCGAGCTATGGCTTGTGATGCTATTAGAGATAGTCTTTTGGTCTTCTGGTCATTTTGATACATGTATTGTATAGCATGCTTGTATTTTCCTTTTTGTTAGACATATGGCATGTCATCATTTTGTATGGCTCTGGATGTCAGTTATTTATTATTTTTGGAAGCTTTATCTTCTTCTGCTAATTGATATTATTATTCCACTATTTTTCTATCTACCCCATTGTTGTGTTACAATGATCATGACAGTATAGTATCCCCTCCGTACTACCTTGAACTCTTGTTGCTAGTCAGAACCCTCTAGCATATGGGGCGGCATGCTTGAGGTCACATAGCCCACCAGCTTGGGGAATCGTTTAGTGGTATGTAGTTCGATACATTAAACATAAGGGAACTAATACCAATATGTAAGATTCAACATTTCGCATATGTATGAGTCAATAAACCATACATAAGAGTAATAAAAATGATGGTAAGAAAATACATACGTAAACATAAACAAATGTAAGTGTAAATAAATGATCAACATATAAAAGAACACCAATATATAAGATTAAAAAATTTCATTAAAAACACAGTAGTAATAACATATATCACATGATTTATCTACACTGTTGTAGTAGGAGTTATATATTGACTTTCAAGGTTGAAAAAGTGATTTGATTGATCCATGAGAAAAATAGGGTACATTACTACTTTGAAAGTTGATGAGGTGATATTAGGGTTAAAGTGATTTTTTTCATAAGCTTGGATTTAATCATAAGGCTTACAATGTTCATTGTGATAGTCATGGTGCTTTGATCTTGAGAAATAACTCTATGTTCCATTCTAAAACAAAGCATAATGAAATCTGTTATTAATGGATATATGAGGTGATGTGTCAACATTTGCTGAGATTTATAAAGATTCACACAACCATAATCCAAAAAATATACTAACAAAGGTGATAGGTTGAAATAAGTTAGATCTTTACAGATATATCAATTAGAGGGGGTGAGGAAATGTCTAGTTGAGAACTAATGCACCTACCTCACTAAGTTTGTGCAAAAAAAGTTTCCTTCTGATGTCATTTAAAAATTGTTAATTGATCTATGTAAGGTGTAGTTTACTTTGAAAATTATTACAAGGTTTTAAAACTCACCCTTTTATATATAATTAGGTGGGGTTATTAGAAAATCAAATTCAATTTATACCTCCTACCTCCCATAATTAAGGGATCTATGAGAAAGAAATAGACTTGGAGATTGTTCCCTTTTATTTTTGTAAAAGCATATATATTTTTGGGGGAATGAAATTGGAAGAACAAAATAGGGACTTAATTTATAATATCAATGGAGGACTAAAAATTGAGATAATATCAATGGGGGTCCCTGGTTTTCTGGATTTCCAAACGAATTGAGGTTCTTAATTGATATAATAAGAAGTTGGTCCTTAAATGTCATTTGAGCCTTGTTTTAGTACTCCAACTTCATTCCCCCTATACTTTTTCTCATTATATTTTTGAATGATCTTAGAATCACAACAACAAGCAAAGAATTATTTGATTTAAAATGGTTAGAACATTTCCCAACACTATAAAACCCTAATCCAATTTTCTGATCGGTTGGAGAAAAGCCCAAGCCCACAATCCCACGCCACGTCATTCACCCACAAAGAAACGATATGAAATAGTATTCAACAAACACGGTGGTGGCCTCACTGACGGTAGATTTCATAGCTTCCATTACCTTGTCATTTTGAGTTCACGGGCTTCGAGGAAGATGGCATTGAATCCAATCAATCGGGTTTCTTTTGAGGGATTCATATGAACTTCACTATCCTTATCAGCACTTCCTCCTCATTGTCTTCTACTACCAACCCTATCCCACCACCCATCATGCTCCTAACCACCAAAAAGTTCAAAAAAACAGAAAGAAGAATAATAAGAATAGATTCTGATTTAGGGTAAATGATGCACATTCTTTGATGAAAATTCCAGCATCAATAGAGTATTGAAAGATAGTTAAAACACCAACCTATATTCCTTGTGCGATGATGATTGCTTGAGTTGTTGCTTCACAGTAGTGCTCTAGTCCTCCATCATCGACTTAGTCATGCTCCCAATGAATTACTCCTTCTCCACCAACTAAACACCACCCAGCAGCCCCAAATTCAATGACATGCAGATCATCTTCTATGCTTCCCTCACCGTCGCTACATTCCTCCCATAACTGAGTTCCCTATTTTGTGTCTTACATCCACCTATAGGTGACCCACCACCATTTTTGCAGGCAATGAGGTGGAGAAACACCGAGTTATTGCATCGGGGAAGGGTGGTATCCATCTTTGCCTCTCCTTCGAACCATTTAGAGCCATCGGTGGAAAAATATGAGGGTTTGGAGGTATGGTTGACTAGATTCAACTCATCGGTTGGGTTTTTGCAATGGTCGGCGTGGTGTGTTTCTAGATGCTAAGCTTGGAATTTATGTTGTTTCACCTAATTTCACTAAGAAAGAGTCCTAGAGGGTCACAAACTAAGTGTATCCAGAATCTCAATTAAATAATATATTATTATTTATTATTTGAAAAATTGAATAAATATTATCCCCTCACGTGATTTAATAATTATTCATGTTTTCTTGATCGTATATCTTATATCACCAGTTATTCAAGAGAATTTAATATGAGCAGAATATTTAATAATTTTTTATTTTTTATTTAGTGAATATAATATTTATTTATTTATTGGAAAATAATATAGTGATATTTATTTATTAAATAAATAGTCATTATTCAAGGCCTAATAAATATTGTGGATTAATGGTGGACTAAGTTTTTAGGTCTGATGATAAATAATATATATTAAATATTATTTTATTAAATAATATTTAATTTAATTCACAAGTTAAGTGCATTTTGAGGAAATAATAATGTTATTATTTTATACAAGGGGTTCTGAAAGGGATTAAATAAATATTAAATGGAACTTGTGCAATTATTTTATTTTAACCCTAGCAGTATATAAACCCAATTATATTATTTTCTAAGAGATCTAATTCATTTGTTTGGTTGTGCACAATAAATTTAGAGAACACTATCAAGACCTAGAGAGCTTCCTTCTCCAAGAACACTCCTAAGAACAGGGAGTGATTTTCATCCACCTCTCTCCCTCAAGTCAAGGGAGATCAAGGAGAATGTTTTATAAGCGATTCTCATAGCGATCAAAGGTGAACAACGCAAGCAGTAGGATCTGTCATACTAGAACTCGGATATTCCTATGATGACATTCGGAGATTTGTGAAACATGTATAGATCACTTCTATAGGGAATATGCTCTTGATTCCTATAATGCAATGATGGTACAATGCAGATATATTTTCAATCTCATCAAAAATTATATAATTCCAACAAGGTAATTCTTTAATTGATTAAATTTTATTTTAAATAATATGTGATGATCCTCTCTCTGGTTCTTGTGTTTTATCCATCTGGTGTTTTATCCATTGTCTATTTTCTTTGATTCAATTCTGTTGATCATGATGTTTATCATTGTGTAAATCTTGGATTGATCATATATCATGATAAAAAAAAGTTTGGTACCACCCATCGCATGCTTCTGTTGCACCTGAAACCTATAGAAGGGTGTCAATTTTGAATAGTCTGGAGCATGTAAGAAGGCCTTCTAGGTGCTAAATAAGCATTTGACCACCACATTGATCTTAATCCTACTTGATCTGGGTGAGGAGTATAACTTATTTTGTGATGCATCTAAGATTAGACTTGGAGTAGTGTTGATGTAGGTATATCAGGTCATGGAATATGGGTCATGATAATTGAGGTCACATGAATGGAATTACCCTACACATGATCTTGATTTGGTCATGGTGGTTTATGCCTTAAAGTTTTTGTGGCATTTCCTTTTAAGTGAAAGATTTATTTTTTATACTAAATATTAAAGTATATAGTACATATTTTCATAGTGAGATTTAAATCTCTAAAAGTGAAGATGGGTTGAATACATACAGATGTTTGACTTTGAGATAGCCTATACACCCAGAAAGGGAAACATTTTTGCTGAGGCTTTGAGTTGAAAGATATAGACACAAGTAGTATGGTAGTTTTAACTCTGAGTGGAAGATAATGGCCTTATCTATCAAGATGCATATAAAGGTTTAGGAAGGCCAAGGGAAGATAACCCTTGTATCCTTATTAGTTGATTCCACACTTTTGAGTTGGATCAAGGATAGGTCCTTCCTGAATGGGCTGAAGGCCTTATTTTTTATTATTTTTGATAATCCACCTTTCAAGGGGTTATGTGGAACCCTTATAAGGCTCGAAGTCTTAAAGACAATTACATGACCCGTAGGTATTAGAGGAAATATCCCAGATAAGACAACTTGGAACTGCTCCTCCCCAGCACATGTCATGATATCAGCACTCCACCTTCATAAATATGATTGGATGGTTGTCTTGTGCAGAGCTACATGGGCCTGGTACCGATGAAAATTTCATACCCTCTCATTATTCCAAATCTGGCTAGCTCTGATCTGGTGAATGAGTCTTCTCTGAATCCTCATCTTGACTTGTCCTTTGTAGTATGACTGTTATATCCACATATTCATGTTCTTCAGGTCCTGTAAGTCTTTCGGGCCACCCAAGGCCTTCGCAACAGTTGTTTCTCAAGGCCTTCGGGGAATTGAGAGATATTTTTAAAGGTGGGGAGATACTATCATGTTGGTTTATCGATGATGGTGAGATCATTTATGTCCATGGTCATGTTATTATGCCTACATGTATATGATAGGATTTGATGCCTGAGTTTCATGCCTCAAAGTGGTAAATGCATCCTGGATTGACCAAAATGTACCATGACCTTCATAGGTAATATTGGTGTCCGGGAATTAAAAGGGATATTTTAGGTTTCATGACATGATGTTACACCCGTCAGTGGGTGAAGGTTTAGTATCAGTGAGCTAGTGGTTTGTTACAATCGTTTCCCATTCTGAAATGGAAGTGGGATGACATTACCCTAGATTTTGTGGTGGGTATTCCAAGGATCCCTCGTAAGAATGAAATGATATGGGTTATTGTAGAAAGGTTACAGAAATTATCCCATTTATTTCTAATTAGGGATACTTCCATGGTTGATCAGTTGGGTGATATGTATGTTTGGAAGATAATACGTTTGTGCATGGGGTGTTATGAAGTATAGTCTTGGATCGTAACTCGCGTTGTACTTCACACATATAGAAATTCTTACAAAAGGTTCTAGTTACTCAAGTGTTTCTAAGTAAAACTTTTCACCCATATATGGATGGGGAATTAAAACGTGTTATTTAGGTGTTGGAGGACATGTTGAGAGCATGTGTCCTAGACTTTGGTGGATCTTGGGAAAGCACTTAGCACTAATTGAGTTTTCCTATAACAATATTTATCATGTGACTATTAATATGGATCCATATGAGTCACTCTATGGTATTCCATGTATTTCACCTTTATGTTGAGTGGAGGTGGGTGATTTGGAGTTGTTGGGACCAAGTCTCGTGTAGGAGACATCAAAAATAGTTTAGTTAATTCAGAAATGTATGGTTATAGTGAAGAGTGGATAGAAGTATTGTGTGGATCAACGTCATTGAACTATTGAGTTTAAGGTGAGTTATCATTTATTCCTTTGTATTTCACCAATAATGGGTCACCGTCAAATTTGGAATTAGGGAAAGTTTGTGTCCAGGTTTGTCGAACCATTTGAGATTATGGAGAGGATTAGACAGATAACGTATCAATTGGATCTTCTATATAGTTATAGTGTTATGCATGATGTTTTTCATGTTTCGCAACTTATAAAGTATCATACCAACCCTTCTCATGTGATATATATTTATGATGTTGAGTTTGAGGATGATTCATCCTTTGAGGAGCATCTGATTTGTGTTATGGATCATAGTGAGAAAGTTTTGAGGGGAAAGAACATGTCGTTAGTCTGAGTGTTATGATAGCATGGTCATGTTCAAGAGGAAACATGGGAAATGGAATTAGTTATGTGGGCCCAATGGTCCAAAATTTTCACCTTAGGAGATTAGTAGTTCTCATGAGTATAACTCAAGGACGATCTGTTATAAGGTCGGGAGATTGTAAGATCCTGAACTTTCTTGGGACCTTCTATTTTCATTTTCAGGTACCTGACCCTTTATTTGTTTATTTAAAGTATATATAATGATAAAGTTAACTTTTAAAAGGTTAAAAAGGGTTTTTTAATTATTTGTATCCTTTTCTAGAGGTGCATGGTTTGAGAACGGTTAGTATAAACCATGCACCACATCTTAAAAATCGTGCGGCTTGTGGCAGGAGGGATAGTAGCTCTGCATGGTTGTCATATGGTTTAGAAAAGTTGTGAAAATTCCTAAAGTAAACCATGAAATTATGAACATAGGGGACAATCATGGTTGGTTCATGGTTTGTCTAACCACGCGATCCAACTGTGTGAGGGGTTGGCTTGAGAAAGTAACACCACACAGTTGGCGCACAGTTTTCCAAACCATGTGGCATAACCATATAGCGTATAGTTGGCGGCCTGAAATTAATGGAACTAATCCAAATTAAAATCTTAAAGCCACATTTTTTCCTACTCTTGTGGATTTAAAAACTCATTTTTTCCCAAGGCTTGAGTGGTGATCCCAGTCAATTGGGGAACAATTTTTAGGTGATTCAAAGCCCATTAGAGATCCAGATTCACCAGTAAGTCTCCATTCTTAGTTGGTCTTCCTATATATCTTCACTTTCGCTTTCCTATAACCTTAATTATAATCCATTTTGGATAGATCTATGTTCCTTGATGTGAATTTTTATGTTCTATGATTAGATATACTAAAGAAAATGAGATCCAATCCTAGATCATGAGGATCATAGTTTTGTCCTTCATTTTCACTAACCATTGTAATTTAGATCGTTCTACCTCGAATTAAGAAAAAAAAATTAGCTAATGTTCATCTAAAACCCTAATATAGGTGTTCTACATGTTAATTCCCATAGTATTGATGATGATCTTGTGTTTTTAGTTGTATCTTTGCATTGAATTTTTGTACAATTGCTTTTAAATTAGAAACGTGTATTGAATCCCATGAATTTGAGAGACCCTTCTTGAATTCTGTTGGATTCATTGAAAATTATGAGACTGGGCATGATGGAAACCCATAGGGTGTTCCAATTTTCCTTGAAATAATAATTATAGTATGAAATAGGTTAATTATAGGGTTTAGGAAATTAAACCAATTATGAATGTGTTGGCATGTTAACATGTTATAAATATTGTTTTTCTTAACCTCAAAAGGTTAATGAGTTATAAGATGATTCATGGTAATTGGGTTAAATGGTTAATGGTTGAAATGATGTTAAAGGTTTTGATTGATAAATAAAATGGTGCACCATGTTGATAATGGTTGATAAAAAGGGTTATTAATGTTGAACCTTCATATGTATATGTGAACAATGAGGTGTGGATGTTAGACTAATGCTCCTCATCCATGGGTGTCCAGACTGATACTCTAGGCCCTCGATGAATTAATGAGAATTGGTGCTCAACTGATGCTCCAAGTATCTGATATTTTGGTGCTAGACTGACACTCTAAGTACTCATGATAATGATGTTGGACTGATGCTCCAATCATCCATGATAATGGTACTTAGACTGACACTCCATGGCATCAAAATGAAATTGGAATTAATTTGAATAATGAAATTCCATGAAATAATAAATTGTATAATCCCTATGGTGTATGGTTCAGACTCCGATGCAGGATGAAGTAGGTATGATTGTCTTGGGTTTCACTATGAACTTAAGGGCCAATGTGGTTAACCAGAGAATAATAAAAGTGAAACCTATTTACTTTTATCATTTTTTCTTTTATACTTTATAATACTGCATACACTGATATGAACTAGATATTACTTTAGATGTTGGTGGTGGTGGCCTAATGAGTTATACTCACACCCTACTCAGGTTGTCGATTAGTACCCAAGTAGAATTCATGTTTTTAGGTCGAGATAAAGGAAAAGGATCAATGTTAGATGGTTGGGTTGGGATTCGGGAGGGAGTATGGATGAGGGAACCATACATGATGTCAGGACCCAATTGGGAGTTGTCAATTTGTATTTATTTTGGGTTTCCAATTGATACTTGACACATATATGTCATTACATATCTTCTACTTTGGTTTATGGTCATTTTCCTTGTTTTGGGATTCTTCATGTGATGCTTGGTCTTTATTGGTTATTGTTTATTATTATTTTGGCTATTTATATATTGATTTTTATTGTTGTTTTGATTTGATAAAGATGGTATGGTATTCCCACGTAGCATATTAGACTCTCACTACTAGTCGGTAGCCTCTGGCGTATGGGGATGTGTGCTTGAGGTCATGTGTAAAACTGACTTGTGGCACCAGTATATGGCACATGGGTCGGTTTGTTACATATCGTAACAATAAGGATTTTTACTCTTCGAGGGTCATGATAGTTGATATAAATGGAAAAAACAATCAATAAATAGACCATGGTTTATATTATCAACCATATACTAATAACGTCTCTGAATATAATATTTTTAGGAACTTTATATCATTTGATAAAATATCATTAATGTTGATTTTTTGGACTATTCATTAATTTAACATTAATAACATCAAGACAATAAATGAAATTCGAACCAAATATTTCATTAAATCCCTAAACTATTATATTCATCTATAAAATTCATGGATCAAATTAATTATCTCAAATTATATTACTTTTAATATTTTTAATATCATTTATTTTATTTTTCCATTAATTGAATAATTACTGTGTTGGCATTGTGTATGCATTTAAGGTAATTATTTCTTCACTAAAAATTAAAAACAAATTATCATGATGAAGATAAATCATTTAGATTTCAAATTAATTTTTATAACCAAACATATCTTTTGTTTATCCCCGTGTTAAAAATATTATAGTTATTAAAAATAACAGTTTGACATTTTTTACTTTTCTTTACATAAAATGTTATAAAGTTTATAATCACATCCAAATGGAAATAAAAGGTCATATAGTCGAATATTGGATGAGTATGGATGATATGGACACATCCAATAAAATTAAGTCTTGTATTATGATCATTTTATAGTCCTTATCATATTATTTTTATCATTTAATTAGTCAATTTACCTTTTATCATGCTAACAAAAATTACTAAGGTTGATAATCATATTGAACAAAAATAAAAGGTATATATTTACCAAATTTGGACCCACTGATTGAAAATATAGAATCCATTTTTTAAAATTCATAACACATAAGTGACATAATTTAGTTTAAAATTAAATTGACAAAACGTGACGAAAAACAATTTTTTAGAAAAATGTATTTTCAAGTATAAAATGATTTATACTAAATTTAAGTATATAATTCATTTCAAAAGACATATTTGGATTATTTTAAATCAAATAGAACAGATGAAATTTTAAAACTACTCAAAAATAGAATTTTATTTTGTAAATACTTTAAAATATATACATTTTTCAATAAAAATCAATATTTTCACTATTCAATGAAAAATAAATCTTTTTAGAAAAATAATAAAATTTCAACCAAATATAATTTTGATCTGATAATTTTAAAAATTATATCCTTTTTATCATATAACATTTTAAAATTTTCAATAAATTAATTATAATTATTTTCTCATTAAAAAAAATATAACCATTTTTTAAGGAAACATACACTTGAAGAATAAAATGGTTTTACTAAAAATTGAGTGCTTATTTTATTATAATTAACCAATATATTTTTATTGAATGGAAACTTTATATATATTTCAAATAGTAGTTAATCCTACTCATATCTATCAATTTAATAGCTAGATTATAATGGTAACATTTAAATAATAATCTTTCGTGATTTGTTTACGCTCGATGATTCATGTCGTACACATTATCGAAAATAATCATTATTTTTAAAATCTTGGGATACTACAGGGAATGAGGATGAAGAGAGTTTGGATAATTGGGAGAAGGATACTGCCATCGGGGTTCATAGATTGGGTGGGGTTGAGGTTGTAGGGAGAAGGGGGGATGTAGGGGTCAGGTTTGGGGGTTGGGGTCGAGGTCAAGGTTAGGGGTTTTTTTCCATAAATTTAGTTGTAGTTTATAAAAATTGTTTCTATTTAGCGGTGGTTTGTCTAAAACCATAGATAAATATTAACATAATTATTTTTTATAAAATATAGTTCTGGTTATAATAAATTGATGGTATATTTTAAATAAAAAATATGTGTTAATATTTAGCAGTGATTTTAAAAACTACCACTAATATGACTTTTTCTTGTAGTGTGATAGACCATAAAGCAATCATTATAGATCCAACCAAGGTATGACATAATAAAAATAACATTACACAAAATATTATAAAAATAATAACCTTACATATGAATAGATATATACATAAGTGTGAATAATGCAGTAGTGTATGTAAGGGAAAATAAGTCATATGTAAGAGTCTAGTAAAGTCATGCGTAAGGGTAAGTCATACATAAGGGTAAGAAAAATCATGACACAATTTCAAACACACGACAACATACGTAAGGGTAGTCAAAACATGCACCAACATAAGGGTAAACAAAACCATACATAAGGAAACTAATACCAATATGTAAGAGTCAACATGTAAATAAACCATACGTAATGGTAAGAAAAACCATGGTAAGTAAATCCATACATAAAGGTAAACAATATAAAGTGTAAAGAAATGTTCAATAAGTATAAGAGCACCAATGCGTAAGAGGAAACAATTTAATTTCAAAAATAATAGCAGTAACATATATCACATGATTTATGTACACTTTTGTTGTAAGATTTATATATTAACATTTAAGGTTTCAAAAGTGAGTGGATTTATCCATGACCAAAATAGGGTACATTTCTAATCTGAAAGTTGATGAGGTGATATTAGGGTTAAAGTGATTTTTCCAATATATTGAATTCAATCATAAGGCTTACAATGTTCATTGTGATATTCATGGTGGTTTGACTTTGAGCAATAACTCCATGTACCATTATAAAACAAAGTATAATTAAATCTATTATCAATGGATATCTAAGGTGATGTGTTGACATTTTCTAAGATTTATAAAGATCCACACAAACCAGAATCCAATGAATATACTGAAAAAGGTGATAGCTCAAAATAATTTAGATATTTGTAGATATATATTTAAAGGGGGTTAATGAAATATTCTATCCCTTCTTCCTAGTTGTAACATTTTGATACTAATATAGATTTTTTTTGGTAATGATCCCTTGATCATCTTGTTTATATCTAAAAACTCATTTGGTTCCTATTACTAGATAATCAGTTGATCTGTCAACCAATTCCCAAACTTTATTTATACTGAATTTCTTCATCTCTTCTTATATAGCTAATAACCAACTTTCATCATTTAAAGCATTTTAAATAGACTTGGGTTCTAATTGTGATAGAAAGGTAGAAAATTTAGCTAAGTTTCCTACATTTCTTCTAGTTATTACACTCATGTCTAGATTTCCTATAATAGTTGCTAAAGGATGGTATTTTAAGGTTCTAGACATTCTAAGTAATACACTTTTGGGTTCTTCTATCTCAAGTTCTTTTAGACTAGATTAAATTTCATCTTTTTACTTTCAAAATCGGTTTTAGGTGTTTCAAGCCACATGTTGTCAAAAGAGTCAATAATTTCATCTATTTGATCTTTTTTTATCGAAAGGGTCACTTTTATCAAACTTCACATAAACTAATTCTTAAAAAATCCTTGAATTTTTATTATACACTTTATAATCTTTAGAAGTATCATAATATCCTATAAAGATTCTTTCATTATCCTTTAGATCGAATTTACCAAGGTTTTCCTTAGTATTCAAGTTATACACCTTGCGTCCAAATACTTTAAAGTACTTTACTTTAGGTTTTCTATTATTCCAAAGTTCATAGGGTGTATTTTTAATAAAAGGTATCATTAAAACTCTATTCATGATATAGAAATTTGTGTTTATATCTTTTTCCCAAAAATAGGTTGGAAGGTTTTATTCATTAAACATAGTTCTTTCCATCTCTTGAATAGTTTTGTTTCTTCTTTCAAAAATTACATTTTTCTTAGGTGTTCTTAGTGTAGATAAAGTGTTTTTAATACCTAAGTTTGAGAAAAAATAATTAAATTATTGATTCTAAAATTCCTCACCATGATCACTTCTTAATAAAATTATTTTAAAATATTTTTCATTTTGAACAATTTTACAAAATCTTTCAAAAATAGTGAATACTTCACTTTTGAGTCTTAGAAAATAAATCCAAGTAAATATTAAAAAATAATCAACTAATACATAAACATAAAATTTCCATCCAAACTTTCTATCCTTGATAGTCCAAACAAATTCATATAGATAAGTTTTAGTGTTTTAGATGTATTAACTTTGTTAATTGATTTGAAAAATGATTTATGTTGTTTTCTAATTTGACATGCATCACAAAATTTGTCATTATCAAATTTAAGACTCGAAAAATCTAAAACTAAATGTTTCTTAGATAATTTATATAAATTGAATATATTGTAGTTTCTAAGTCTTCTATGCTAGATCCATGATTCATTTGTATCCGTATTTAAACAATTCACTTTTTTTTACACGAGGAATCAAGATCCATTGTATAAACATTTTTAGTTCTAAGTTCTCTAAATTTAAGCAGATTATCTTTGAAAACTGAGAAAGAATTTTTAAATAAATAAACCAAAAATCCATTGTCACAAAGTTGAGAAATACTTATCTGGTTATGCTTCAGCCCTTGTATATAAAGTAATTTTTTGATTGAGATTGACTTTGGATCTCAAACTGATCCAACTCCAATTATCTTTCCTTTTGAATTGTCTCCAAATGTGACTAGTCCTCCATCCATTTTTTGTAAGTTATGGAAGTTGGAAAAGTCCCCAATCATATGTCTTGAGTATCCACTATCCATATACCATATTGTATTTTTTTCCTATGGTATTTTTCTTGAAAATTTATTTAAACAATAGTTTCTTTTGGTACCCATATTTTCTTGGGTCTAGTTGTGTCAACAAGAAAAGATCTAGGAATCCAAATTTTCTATATTTTACCAAAATTTACATTACTAGTTTCATACATGTTTTTGGAAATAAAAACCTTTTTAATTCCACTTATCTGAGGATTTCTTAAATAACAATTGTTAGAATAATAGCCTTTCATTCCATAATATTAAACATGTAGTATTTTTAGAACTTGATACAAAATAATTTTTATATATTTTTCATTTTTCTCCCTTGATTACTATTCCATATTTTTCTCTTTTAATGACATTTTTTCAAGAATCTCATCTAGAGTTTTTTCTCCTTTAGTTAAAATACTAGTTTCACTTTTAGATTATTTCACTTCATCCTTTAATTCTTTTATTTTATTTTCATGAATAGTATAGTTTGATGTAGATTTATTAAATTTTTATCAATTGTTGACGTTGTTTTAGAATTTCATCTCTTTCACTTAAAATGAAATTATGAATATTTTTTAATGACTTGTTATTTTTTACAAGAGAATCATATTTTTCTTCAAGCATCAAGTAATAGCCAGGTAGTTTTTTATCTGATCAACTATCAGAATCAGAATCAAAAGAGTAATAGGTTTGTACCTCATTTTATTCTTTATCCATAAATAACATGTTTTCTTTTATATTTTATGGTGATTTTTCTGAATCAAATTTAGAAGAGTTGTCGGAGTCTTTAGACGCACTCCAAGTAGCCTTCATGGATCTTTTCCCTTTATGCTCATAATGAGTTTTCTTCTAATTTTTCTTTTCCATTTTATTATTTCTTCCTTTAGTTGGGGTAAATAAGGTTTGATATGACCCATTTTCTTGTATTCATAGAATATTACTTATTTGTATCCTTTTTCATCTTTCTTGAAGTATTTTTTGAAGCCTCTCTTCTTCTTATAGAATTTGCTGAATTTCCTAGCCAACTAAGCCAATTCCATGTCAGAATATGATAAGTCTAAATATTTTGAGATTTTAAAATCTTATCTTGATTTCTTTTCATGCATATGTGATGTAACTTTGAAGGAAGTGTTTTCTCTTTTCAGTATCTTATGATATTCAGCCTCATCTAGCATTTCTACTTCATACATCATCAGCATTCCAATCAATTCTTTTATAGTCAAATTTTTGACTGGTGAACTTTGAGTGATTTTAACACTTAATCTAATTGATTAATTGGATCTCCCAAATCAGCAACATCGTTGACTATTTCTGTTAATTATCTATTCATTTTGGTGATACTTTCACCATCATACCTTCTAAAGGTGTTAAATTTTAGTTTTGTAGTAGCATACCTTAGCTATCTAAAATTTTCAGCCCCTTAATATGAAACAACAATTTTCTACCACATTTCATAAGTAGTATGAAATTAATATAGCCAATTAAATTCATCAGAACCAAGTCCATAAATGATAGCATTCATTGCATTTGACTTGATGTCATACTCAGCTTCTTTTGCAGTATCCCATGTTTCTGGTTTCTCAGAAATTACATAGGGAGTGATGATCTTCATATAAACTTTAAATCCAATATTCTTCAGATAGATGATCATACATGATTTCCAACATACATAGTTATCACCATTGAAGTATGGATCATTAATCATAGACATAACTTCTCTAGGATCAGTCGTTTCCATTTTTCTTTTTATAGACCTTATACTTTTGATCTTGCTAGATCTTTATCTTATTTATCACAAAATCCTCCCTTTGATGCCAATGTTTAGGTCAGAATAATAAAAATATACATGATAGGGGGTGAATTTTGTCTTTTTGATAATCTTGATAGATTCTAGCTTTTATATTTCTTTGTAATTTATGTATATACACAGCGTTCTCTTCTGTAAGTGATTTAAGAAGTGGATAAATAGTAAAGAAGAACATTGCAATTTTTATAGTGATTTAGGGCAAAAATATCCCCTAGTCCACTCCACCAATGCTCTCTCAGCGAGCTTGGTGATTTTCACTAGACAAGATCCTCTTATCATAATACCTTTACAACTGAGTGCGGGTGGATGAAACCATTACAATAAGGCTATTAAGATCCTTCCAATTCTTTTACAGGGAACCAGTTTCTCCACATCTTAGTCTGATAAGTTGATACTCTACCACAACTAAGTCCAAGAGGTCGAGACTCTAACTAATCAAAAGAGTTTTATTTGATTGAATTGACAAGTTCTTGATCATAGTTGTAGCAACAACTAGCAGAATGTGGATCTTCTTCTTCAAATATGTATTTCTTAAAGTAAAGATATCTTTTAAGAGATTCTGGTTGTGAAAGATATTCAATAAGAATAGCAACAAATAAACAGCATTAGTTACACAACAGTATGAGGTTGAATCGTGTATATCTTCAAAGTGTAGCATCTTGAGTAGTAATAGAGTCGCTCGATCTTTGCAGCAATATTCAAAATATATTCACAAATCTGTAGTCGTATATCATGTATGTATATAGAAAAAATACTCTGGCCATATATGTAGAACACATAGATTTCTTTCAGTTGAGTAGATCCAAGAATGTTACCTAACAGGCCACAATTATTCAAATTTAAATCATTTAAGAGAGTCATAACTTCCTATAAAAATAGGAATGATTTACCCCATTGAATATGAGCTTTTAAATCGGTCATAAAATAGATTTAAACCAATATTTACTCCCATTGAGATCGTTTCAAAAATCATGGAAAATATATTTAATTAAAACTTCGTCATTGAATAGTAAAATGTAGTGTTCCTTCATATGATGACAAAACTTCAAACATAGGGTAGACAATATACTGTTGAATAAAAAAGTATGGTTGATGTACCATATGTTTGCTTCCTTAAATGTAGGGTTAATTCCAAACATAGGGTTCCTGAACCATACTTTCCATTTTCTCAAACATAAGGTTGCATCCAAACATAGGGTATATGATCCATACATTCTATTTCAAACATAGGGTTTATTCCTTACATTATGCTTACAAACATAGGGTATAAAAAGTGTTTCCAAAATACGTTCTAAACATGTTCAGAATACTTTGACAATTATTCCCTGTGGATTAATATCTTGAATATAATTCCAGAATAAATATTTCAACAGATATTAATTTCTTGAAATTCACTTAATGTAATTTCATTAGTAAAACAAAAAAGGGTATTTGTGAGCTTCAAAATCAATAAGATTTATAGAGTACTGTTGAGACAACACATGCCCAACAGACTGATGATCCAATTAACCAAGATTTTGGTGCTAGACTAACACTCTAAGTACCCATGATAATGATGTTGGACTGATGCTCCAAGAATCCATGATAATGGTACTTGGACTGACACTCCAAGGCACCAGAATGAAATTGGAATTAATTTGAATAATGAAATCCCATGAAATAATAAAGTGTAAAATCCTTATGGTATATGGTTAGACACTTTGACACAGGCCAAAGTAGGTATGATTGGATTGGGTTTCACCATGAACCTAAGGGACAATGTGGTTAACCAAATAATAATAAACATAAAACTTGGTTACTTTTATCATTTTTTCTTTTATTCATTATACTACTTCATACACTGATATAGACTGGATATTGCTTTAGACGTCATTAGTGGTGGCCTACTAAGTTGCACTCACACCCTACTCAAGTCGTCGATTGTTACCCAAGTAGACTTCATGTTTATAGGTCGGGATAATGGAAAATACCATATGTTAGATGGGTGATTTGGGATTCGGGATGGAGTATAGATGAGGGAACTGGACATGATTTTGGGACCTGATTGGGACCTTTCATTTTGTCTTTCTTTTGGGTTTCCAAACAATACTTGACACATATATAAAATGACATATCTACTACTTTGGTTTATGGTCATTTTATCTGTTTTGGGATTCTTCATGTGATGTTTGGTCTTTATTGGTTATTTTTTATATTCTTTTGGCTATTTGTATATTGATTTTCGTTGTTGTCTTGTTTTGATAAAGAGGGTATAGTCTTCTCATGTGACATATTAGACTCTCGATTCTAGTCGGTATCCTATGACGTATAGGGAATCACGCTTGAGGTCATATGGTGAACTGGCTCGGGGCACCAATATGTGGTACATGGGTCGGGTCATTACATATCATGACAATAAGGAGTTTTACTTTTCGAGGGTTAGGATAGTTGCTATAAATAGAAAAACAAGCAATAAATGGACCATGGTTTATATTATCAACCATATCATAATCACTTGTACGAATATAATATTTTTAGAAATTTTATATCATTTAATAAAATATCATTAATATCAATTTTTAGAACTATTCATTAATTTGACATTAATAACATCAAGAAAACAAATGAAATTTGACCCAAATATTTCATTAAATATCTAACCTATTATATTCATCTAGAAAATTCATGGATCACATTAATTATCTCAAATTATATTACTTTTAATATTTTTAATATCATTTATCTGATTTTTTCATTAATTGAATAATTATTGCGTCAGCATTGTGTATGCATTTAAGGTAATATTTCTTCACCAAAAATTAAAAATAATTTATCATGATGAAGATAAATCATTTAGATTTCAAGTTAATTTTTATAATCAAACATATCTTTTGTTTATCCTCGTGTTAAAAATATTATAGTTATTAAAAATAAGAGAGTGATATTTTTTACTTTTCATTACATAAAATATTATAATGGTCATAATCGCATCCAAATGACAAAAAAATGCCATATAGTAGAATCTTGGAAGCGTATGGATGAGATGGTCACATCCAATAAAATTAAGGTAAGTGTTAGGACCATTTTATAGTCCTTATCATATTGTTTTTTAACATTTAATTACTCAATTTACCATTTACCGTGGTAACAAAAATTAATAAGTTTATTAATTATATTAACCAAAAATAAAAGTGACATATTTACCAAATTTGGACCCACTGATTACAAATACGGAATCCATTTTTCAAAATTCAAAACATAGATGTTATATAATTTAGTTTAAAATTAAATTGGCAAAACACGACAAAAAACAATTTTTCAGAAAAATGTATTTTCAAGTATAAAATGTTTTTATACTAAATTCAAACATAAAATTTATTTCAAAAACCATATTTGGATTGTTTCAAATCAAAAGGAACTAATGAAATTTTAAAACTAATAAAAAATAGAATTTTTTTTTTAAATAATTTAAAAAATATGGTTTTCAATAAAAATCAGTGTTTTTCATTATTCACTGAAAAATCATTTTTTTATGAAAATACCAAAATTTCATCCAAAGCTAATTTTGATATGTTGATTTTAAAAATGATATAATTTTTATCAAATAACATTTTTAAAGGTTTAATAAATTAATTATAATAATTTTCTCATAAAAAAATAAAACCATTTTTGAAGAAAACATAACTTTGAAAAATAAAATGGATTTACTAAAAATCGAGTACTTATTTTCTAAGCATTCATCATTAAATTTGTATTGATTGAAACTTTTATATATATTTCAAATAGTAACTAATCGTACTCATACTTCTCAATTTAACGACTCTGTTATAATGGTAACATTTAAATAATAATATTTCGCGGTTCGTTTACGCTCGATGTTGCATGTCGTACACATTATCAAACATAATCATTATTTTTAAAATATTGGGATATTACAGGAAAAGAGGATGTGGGGTCGGGGTGTTGGGAAAAGGGGGCTTCCATCGGGGTTCGAGGGTTGGGGTGGGGTCGAGGGCGTAGGGAGAAAGGGGATGCAGTGGGTCAAGGTTATGGGATTGGGTCGAGATTGGGGTCGGGTTTTTTTCCCAAATATTTAACGGTAATTTATAAAAAAAAATGTCTCTATTTAGCAGTGGTTTGTCTAAAACCACAGTTAAATATTAACATAATTATTTTTTATTGTCATGACCCATCCCCTGGGGCCCGTGTCGTGACTACCCCAAGCCCGCCTTCCATAGGCCAGGGGTTGGCGACTAGCACCGAAGGCGTATTCCCTAAAACTGGGAAGACATTGTCTTTATAACCTGTAACACACACAACCAAGCACACAACAAGATACAAACTCAAGTAAACTGAATAGTAAACAGAGTGAGTATAGTAAAAAAAGTGGTCAGAATACAAGCTCAACTGGAAAGTACAAGATGGCTGATAGGTGAAAAGAAGCTATTGGATCGTCCAACACGAATCCTACCTGAAGGGTAGGTACAGCTCACGAACAGCTGTCTCTGCGGTTCGTCTCGTCTAACGTCCACCTCCGAGCTACCTCCAGTCCTGGTACCCTCAGTCAGCGTTGTCCATCGTCTCCACCAAACACAACAGGGTACGGGCATAGCCCGTGCAGGGGTGAGTATAACAATACTCAGTAGGGACCCCGAGACCCTTAAGGTCTCACAAAATCCACAAAGGATAAACCACAAAGCATGAAGTCAACTGTCAACCCTACTTAGGTATATGCCTATACATATACCTAAGTTATCAAGTATACTCATCTCAATCATGAGAAAACACAGGGTTCAACCCAAGAGCACAAAGCTCAACCATTCCACAAAGGAAGGAATACCGCGAAGGTAAATACCATACAGGTACGCCACACAGAAGAATACCACGAAGGTATTACCACGAAGGAAAATACCACAAGGTACAAACTTAGCTCACATCAGGTATAACTTAGGTACAGTAGTAGATATGATTAGATTTAACTACTGAATCATCTTACTATGTTAAGAGGCTTTACTGCTGACCAACACAGGATCGCTCGGTGCTGACCCACACAGGATCGCTAGGTGTTGACCCAAACAGGATCGCTCGGTGCTGACACACACAGGATCGCTAGGTGTTGACCCACACAGGATCGCTAGGTGTTGACCCACAAAGGATCGCTCGGTCCTGACCCACACAGGATCGCTATTCATTCTTCACGTCACAGCCAGCTACAGGGTTCCCGCACTACGCTCGCTTATCTCCGAGAGGGTCCGCTCCACAAGCCACTGGTCGATACTCCAACTGCCACAAAGTCTCATGAAAAAGTATCTCAAAGGACCGCCACGTCATAGGGATCTCAACGCAACAGACGGTGCGTCGATCGGACGCCCGGTCTGTAAGTTATTAACCTTTTTGTCCCGAGGGACCGATTGGATTCGTGATCGATCCAACCCAACCGTACTACAACTTTATCCAAATATCTAGTGGGGTATACTCAAAGTGACTATCTCGCTCCAAGGTTTCCAGTGCCACTGACGGTTCGTCAAACGGACGTTTGGTACCAAAGTTATGGTCAAAAGAGCGTAAATGGGTCGTAGTGGGTTTGGGTCCGGTCCGACCCGGTCGGACCGACCCGACATGACTTGGTTTGGGTCTCTCGGCCTGACCTGCTGAGTCCGGCCCAGCTCGTGGTGCGGCCCAGCCCGCTAGGCGGTCCAGCCCGCTGGGTCCGACCCAGCCCGCGCTAGCCGGCCCAACCGCCTGGGCGGTCCGGCCCCCGGGTCGCGGGCGGCACGGCGGGGCCGCGGGGCGGCGCGACGCAGCCGCGGGGTAGAGAATGAAGGGTGATCTTGTGCGGTGGAGAATGAAGGGTGATCTTGTGGGGGTAGTACTTATCGATCCTATGTGGGTTAGATCCTGTAGGGGTCAGCGCTCAACGATCCTGTGTGGGTCAGCGCATACTAATCATGTGTGAGTCAAATCCTGTGTGGGTCAAATCATGTGTGGGTCAATGCTCGGCGATCCTGTGTGGGTCAGCGCATACTAATCTTGTGCGGGTCAACAGCAAAACCTCTTAACAGACTAAGATGATCTAGCTTTACGACTAATCATCTGTACTTCTGTACTTAAGTTATATCTAGTTTGAGCTAAGTCTTTCCTTCTACTTTGTGATTGAGATCATACTTTGTGGTTTTTACTTTGTGAAATTCTGAGAGACCTTCGGGGATCTCAGGGTCTCTGTTGGGTATTGTTATACTCACCCATGCACAGGCTTTGCCCGCACCTTGTTGTGTCATGTGCAGACGACGGACAGCTTTGACCGAGGTTTGGGGAGCTAGGACTAGACGGTGCACGGAGGTGACTGGTTGACGTGGAGAGTTGCGGTGACAAGTTGTACCTACCCTTCAGGTAGGATCCTTGGCGGACGATCTCAGGAGCTGTTTTCTATTTTCTGTTGTATTGTCTCTTTCAGTTGGACTTGTATATTGGCCACTTACTTTCAGTTCACACTTTTACTTCAGCAGTTTTACTACGTGGTTTACTTTTGTTGTGTACCTAGTTTATGTGTGTACATGTTTAAAGGCAATGTCTTCCCGTCTTAGGGATACGTATTTCCGGTGCTAGTTGTCAACCCCTAACCTATGAAAAGCGAGCTTGGGGTAGTCACGACATGGGCCCCTGGGGGACGGGTCGTGACACCCAACATCTTGGGTGAGAGTAGTTAAAACATGCACCAACATAAGGGTAAACAAAATCATACATAAGGGTGCTAATACCAATATGTAAAAGTCAACATGTCGCATACGTAAGAGTAAATAAACCATACGTAATAGTAAGCAAAACCATGGTAAGCAAAGCAATATGTAAAGGTCAACAATGCGAAGTGCAAAGCAATGTTTAACAAGTATAAAAGCATGGATATGTAAGAGTGAAGAATTTCATTGGAAACATAGTAGCAGCAACATATATCACATGATTCATGTACACTTTTGCAGTAAGAGTTATATATTGACAATCAAGTTTGCAAAAGTGAGTTGATTTATCCATGACCAAAATAGGTAATATTACAACTATGAAAGTTGATGAGGTGATATTAGGGTTAAAGTGATTTTTTCAAGAGCTCGGATTCAATCAGAAGGGGTGCAATGTTTATTGTGATAGTCATGGTGGTTTGATCTTGGTCAATAACTCCATATGTCATTCTAAAACGAAGCATAATCAATGGATATCTGAGGCGATGTGTCGACATTTGCTGAGATTTATGAAGGTTCACACAAACCAAAATCCGACGAACAAAGGTGATAACTTGAAATATGTTAGATCTTTGTAGATATATAGTTAGAGGGGGTTGATGAAATGTTTAGTTGAGAACTAGTGCACCTACCTTACCAAGCCTATGCAAAAAAAGTTTCTTTTTGATGTCGTTTAAGAAGTGTTAAACGAATGCATGTGAGGTGTAGTTCACTTATTACTGAAGTTTGTGACGGTTGTAAAACTCACCCTTTTATATATGGTCAGGTGGGTATTATTGGACAATCATTAAGTGATCCATGAGAAAGAGATGTAGAGATTGTTTTTTTTTTTTTTTTGTAAAAGCATATATATATTTTGAGGAGTGACATTGGAGGATCAAAAGAGACTTGATCCCATTGGAGAACCAAAAACTGACATAATAAGGATATGAGTCCTTAAATGTCATTAGGGGTCTGTTTTGGTCGTCCAACATCATTCCTCCTATATTTTTTCTCGTTATGTTTTTGAATGATCTTAGAATCACAACAACAAGCAAACCGTTATTTGATTTAAAACTGGTCAGACCATTTCCCAACACTGCAAAACCCTAATCCGATTTCCCGACCGGTTGGAGCAGAGCGAAGCCCACGGTCCCACGCCGCGTCATCCACCCACAAAGACGCAAGCTGACACAGTATCCGACAAACACGGCGGCGGCCCCGCCGACTGCAGACGCCATAGCTTCCATTCCCTTATCATTTCGAGTTCCTGGGCTTCGAGGAAGACGACGCCGAAGCCGATGAACCGGGTTTCTTTCGGGGGATGCATCTGGCCTTCACTGTCCTTTTCGGCGCTTCCTCCTCGTCGTCTTCCGCTGCCACCACTAGCCCACCACCCGTCGTGCTCCTGACCGCCGGAAAGTTCAGAAAGAAGAAGAAGAAGAGCTTCTGATTCAGGGTAAAACGATCCACATTCTTTGATGAAAACGTAGTAGTGAAAGAGAGTGAAAACACCGACCTCTGTTCCTTGTGCGACGATGATTTCTGGAGCTGCGGCTCCACGGCGGCGCTCCGGTCCTCCATCATCGACTCAGCCATGCTCCCGCTGAAGTACTCCTTCTCCGCCGACTGAACGCCGCCCAGCAGCCCCGGATTCAACGACATGCAGATCATCTCCCCTGCTTCCCTCGCCGCCGCAACGTTTCTCCCCTGACCGGGTACCCTGTTTTTTGTCTTACATCCGCCTACAGGCGATCCGCCGCCGCTGCCGCAGGCAATGAGGTGGAGCAACACCGAGTTATTGCGTCGGGGAAGGGCGGGATCCGCCGCCGCCTCTCCGTCTTCGAACCGCTTAGAGCCGTCGGTGGAGGAAGCAGAGGGCGGGGAGGTATGGTTGACCAGAGTCAACTCGTCGGTGGGGTTTTTGCGGTGGTCGTCGTGATCAGCTCGCCGGAGTTCCGTGATTTCGTCGGTGGAAACTCCTTTGGAACAGCGGTCCAGGACCGTGCAGTTTCCATCTCCATCCTTGTCTTCCTCACGCTCATCGTCTTCAACCTCTGGCTCCTCTCCCCCGCGTTTCATAAATCGGCAGCTCGTTGTGAGAGGAAGCGGGGGACCCTTGGTGCGTTTGGAGTGGAAGTTGGGCTCCGGGAATGGCGGCAGGAGGCCGCTCAACTGAAGCTGCTCCATTCTTTCTTCATTTCTTGATACATGGGAAGGTTGGATTAATTCAGAGCCTTTGAGGACGTACTCTGCTCCTTCGGCTGGGTGGATCACATCATTCTCTGCCAAATCATTCCACACAAACCCATTCCTGTAGCTCCTGTTCAACAAACCGAATCAGCATCAACCAAGAAGAAGCTTGAACACAGAGACAAACCTTTTACAGGACCAGGAATAGCGATAGGGCATGGATTTGCCTCTGAGAACGCTCAGCCGCTCCATGACATCTGTCCACAAAAAACAGAGCAAGTTGATGATGGAGATCAGAGTTACAGTGGGGGATTCAAGAATTACTTAATACCTTTCAAGCGAAGGTGGTGGTTGGCCGGATGGGAGACCTCCAGGTAATGTGGGTGCTCCAGCTGGCCATTTCTGGTGAGGTAATACATGACCTGAACTCGTTTCATGGGGGGCTTCGTCAACCTTGGGCTCCCCTGAATCGTCGCCCCTCTCCCCCTCTCCGGGCTCGCCTTCCTGCTCCCTCTGTCGTTATCATTGCTCCTCTGCAATCTCAACCCGACCTCCATACCAATTCCCTTCTATGGAGCTCAGACACCGACTCTCTCCCTCTCTGTAAATCCGGGGCGGGATCGAGGGAAGGGAAGATGGAGACCTCCTCGGGAGGTGAGTATGGCTCAAAGGTCAACTCCCTATGGGTGATTTTTAAATAGTAAACGATGGGGTAATTTTAACTTCTTTGTGGAATTCGAGGAGAGCTTTGATAGCTGAGCTCTAATGGCGTCTTTCGTCCCGGCCCGAGCTGGCAAAGGATAACTTTTTGGCTGACGCCTTTGCCGGCTAACCCATAAACTGGACTGAAACCTTAGCCCCGCCCTCCTATCTCTGTCCGCGACAGGTCCCTCCCCCTCCTTCCCATCACTGTTTTAAACCGGGGCCCGACCGGCTCGTCCTGATGGATCGGACCGCCAATCGGTGTATTTCTATTCCAGCCTCATTATTTAAGGAGTTTTAGTTTTTGGGCCCGGTTAACCCTCCCCATATGGACATATTTAAAATAATAAACCGGTTCGATCATTCGGTTTATCTGATCATAACGGCTCGACTTTAAACCGTTTCCTTTTCGGATTCAACGCCCGGTCCCGTCTTGTCAAACGTTGATTTCCAAGGATGTGTTAAAAAACTATAAAATATAATCCTTTTTTTTATAAATATAATTTAATATATTCGTATGTTGAGTGTTTAGAATTAAAGATGGTATTTTTAAAAAATGTTTACTTTTATATATTTGTATGAATTTTTATAATATTTACCGGATTGCATCCGCTTTCCACAACTCCCATCATTGTTAATAATTAATGAAAAATGAATTTTCCAATAATTAAACCCACCGACTCATATCACTCTCATGAAAAGTTATAATATAGGTAAAATCATATTAATACACATAATCGCCCACAATAAAAAAGAGTTCTAATCATGGGTCAGCCTATAGACTTGTTTAGTGCCAAGCGCATCCTTAATCCCTTATTAGCTGTTGTTATTATATATTAAATTCAATATAACATGATTGGTTTTTTTTCTTTTGAAATGAATAATAATTCTTTCATCACGTGTGTTTTCCTATCTTTTCAATATTTTTATCTTAAAAACAAGTACCAACGCGGATGGAAATCACATGAAGATCGCCTTGGTCATTTTTTATGTAATTCTTTATATCATTGCAAGATCGGTATTTATTTTGACAGCTGGTCTTTTAGTTTTTTTTCATTCTTATTAACAATCTAATTTCATTTTTCATTTCCTTATTTTTTTCCCATTTTTGTTCTTTAAATAAATTGGTTGATAGTGAGTAAATGAAATACAGTTTTGAAATTTGTTGATTGAGATCATTATTTTTAAAAAATAAGGTTGTTTGTTAAAATATATTTCTTCGTTGTTGTCTCTAAAAGAAATAACTAGTTTTGAAAGAATAAAGAGTTCGGGATCCAAAATTTAAGATGAGATAATTGTTTGATTCTTACCGAGACACATAGATCGTGATTTGAAAATTTAAGATATAATATTTTATATTTTATCTTCATTTATAAAATGAAAATGTGAAGTATTTAAAAAGAGAATCAGTTGGGGGGAGTGTTACTCATGATGTAGTCCACCGAAATCAAGATGAAAGGGGTCGCCACATTTGCAGAAACATGTGTGGCTCGTCGGCAATGACGAATGAGGCATCGACGTTGAATCTATGATGTGACGAGATACCGCGTTGGTGGTAACATGTGTGGTGCATTGACTTTGAACAGGTATGAATTAGTACCAACGAGATCAATAATCATGGTCATGTATCGAAAGTCTTCTTGATTGCAATAATGAGGAAGCATGTCCCGATTGATGATCGGCGGTACATCATGGGAACGAGATTATGAGAGAGAAAAAAATCATCTCAATGTCACAAGAGGGTGTGAGGTTGACACATGTTTGGATAAAGTTCCTCGAGGTAGCGGCGTTTCGTCAACAAAATGGTGACATTTTGTCACAAATGGATCTCTTATCATTGTATTTTGACAAATATGATTTTTAGAGAGAACACATAGACGCATCAGATGTGGTTTTCACATAGGGTTTTTTATTATTATCTCATTGTAATTCAACTTCGGAAATTAATTGGATTTTGTACTCTCTGATTCATGGTTGATATTTCAGAGTTGGCTCGTGGTTTTTTTCAATCTGCCGCATCATATGGTTTTTCCATTAATGACTCGGATTTTCCTGATTTTATTTTTAGAAATTATCTGGGAAAATTCCGAGATAAGGTGATGAGACGACGTGCGATTCCAATACTTGGTGTGCCCGGAACGGTTCAACGAAAGCTGTTAAAGTTTTTAATAGCGCGCGTAAGCGGTTTTTTCAAAAAAGTGGAATAACTTATAAACGTGCGCCCAGATCAGAAATCAGAGGGCACCGTTGTGTTCAGAATGACGGGTTTACTCTAGGCGTGACTTAACTTTAATCGGCGTGGGTCTTCAGTGAGAAAATCCGAAAAAGACATAACTGTAAATAAAATTGTTAAATAAAATTATTTTATTTTAAAATTCCAATAACTCATGAACGGTGATTCATATTGGAAATATGAGACCACCGTTGAGTTCATAATGTGACATTTTACTTAGTCAGGATCTAACATCGGCCAACGCGGGTCGATTGCAAAAGTTAATTTATGGAAGTTTTAAGAGAAAAATAAAATATACTTAAAAAAGTTATTTTATTTTAATTTTTCAGCGTTACACAGCGACTCACCAACATTGCGATGCGGCGACTCAGCAACGCTGAAACATGTTTAAAACGCTAAAACGTGTTTCCTTCATTAAACAGAGGTAGAGACCGGTGTTGGAATTCATAACGCTGGAGAATTTTCCCTGGAGCCCTGAAGTTCCCCTGAGATAAGGAGAAAAAAGCTCTCTCGTCGGTGACTACGCTTTGGAGATCGGAGCTCAAACCAAGAATCGACGAACAACGAACTCCGACGAACGACGGATCAGGGACGTTAGTGGACGGATCACCATCAACGACGAATTCTCTACTCTGACCGATTCTCTTTCCAGGTAGGGCGTTTATTTCCAAGTGAATTCTTTCCCCATTCTTGTTTCCCAACGACGAACGCATACCAACACACAAACAGGTTGATCCACGGGGCGATCATTCATGCGGGATGGGTTATCTACTGCGAGGTTTTGAAGGGTTAAAAACGTGGTGTTTATCCTGATGTTCCTTTCCCTTTTTTTTAACGGGATGAACGAAGACCGAAATGAACAGGGCCGATGTTCGCCCCTCGGGTGTTCTTGGTGCCTTTCTTATCCTCGTCCTTGCGTTCTTCACCGACGGACCCACGTGGTCGCATCGGGCTTTACCGAGAGGTTTCAAACGTGACCGGACCCCCAGAGCGACGACAAGATGATCTTGAGCCCATGACAGTGATGCTGATGACCGGAGGTTTGTAACGGCGTTCCCGGTTCGAAGAACGGACCCCCACAACAACGGTGGCGGCCCGCAAAAGAGGGAGTTGTCGGCGGTGGCGCGCCCACCCGGCGGGAGGAACCCGCGGCACAACGACCGTGGGCGGCGGACAAGGCCGTCTGCTTGAGGCCGCTGGCGGCCTCGGCCAGACCTGACAAGAGGCCACTTCACGCAACAGAGGACCGCGGCGGGACCCCGCGACAACTACTGTCGTGGGGCGGTCACGCGACAGATAGTCGTGCCCTGGGCGGACAAATCGGCCCACGCAAGCAGGCCGGGTTGGAGCCCGCGGGACGGGACGACAGTGGGCAGGGTCGACCCAGCAGGTCGGGTCGATCCCGACGGATCAGGTCAGGCAGGATCCGGGTCGGCCCGAACCTGGACTGAACTGACCCCCTTTTACTTAAATGACCATAACTTACAAACCGTAAGTCCGTTTGATGAACCATTTGCGGCGTTGGGACCCTCGCGACGAGACAATCGTTTTGGAATACTCTACGTGACCTTTAGTGGAGGTTGGTGTACGACCTATTGGCTCAGGGAGTAGGTGTTCCCGGAACGAGCGCGCTAAGGACAGAATCCTGTGACTGGCTGTGGAAAAGACGTAGAGTTTCTCTCCTGTGAAGACGCAGAGTTGGTCTCCTGCGAGGGCGCGAAGTGAGGGCACAGAGTAGGTCTCCTACGAAGACTGTATGTCTCGTTGGATTTGGATATTCCTGGACTTTCTTAATATATGTATCCTGGTGTGAGCTGACTCTAGTGACTCTTTTGACTGTACTTCTTAGAGGCCACACTGTGTACCTCTTTGGTAGTCTGCCTTGTGTTTTGCTTTGTGGTTTGAGGTCCCTACTAAGTATTGTTTTACTCACCTCTATATGGGCTTCGCCCGCACATGTCGTGTCTTGTGCTGACGATCAACAGCTTCGACAGAGTCCTTGGTGGGATGGAGACAGGTGGTGCTTTTGGGTGACCCGACGGACGTGGTACGCTTTAGCGACATTCAGACAGTTTACTGTACCTACCCTTCAGGTAGGGTTTTCTGTGGACGAGTTCCAAGAGTTTGTACTTTTCTGTTTCAGTTGGGCATGTATTCTAGGCCGTTTACTTTTAAGTTTTGTACTGTTACTCTCAGTGGTTATCTTAGTGAGATGCACATCTGTTTACTTAGTGTTTTTAGTTTCAGTACTTTTGCTTAGAGACGGGTGCGTGTGTACAGGTTCTTAGGCAAATGCCTCCCCTTTGCGGGATATGCCTACTCAGTGCTATTCGCCAGCCCCTGTCCTATGGGAGGCAGGCTTGGGGTAGTCACGACACGAGCACTGGGGGATAGGTTGTGATAGAGTGGTATTAGAGGGTGGTCAGTTTTATTTTTGTTTTGGGGCAACAATGTTAAGTGTTTTGAGTTCGTCTTTCAGACCAGGGAGTCCAGTGTTGGTGCGACGACCGACGTATCCATACACCAGGACCCTGAATTCTGCTTTTTGTCTCGGTACATGAAAACACTGGTTGAATGCATCGTATAAGAATTGAGTATGTTCTCATGTCCTTCTTGAGTCAGAGTCAGCTCACCAGGTATACTATATTGACCGTGGTACATCTTATTCTCTTTCAGGATGCTTCCACACAGACAGCCAACCAGGATTCCGGGGCGTGACCACGAGGATGGTCCGCCGAGCGATGAGGCATCAGTGTAGGGACCGTTGCCAGAGATAGCACCTCCTGATGGTGTACCAGTGATACCACTACCCGGAGAGCAATAGTTCCTACCGACGTTACCGGTAGAGGATGCACGCAGGCTCAGTGCGTTGCACGAGTTCCAGAGACAACGACCTCCCAAGTTCTAAGGTGAGACAGATCATTGGGTAGCTAAGAATTGGTTGAGGCAGTTACATGAGTTTTCCGCCTAGTGAGGACACCTCTTGACCATATGACGGTCCTAGTCGCGAGTCTTCTACAGGGCTCGGCGAGGAGATGGTGGGCCTTGATGATCCAGACGCACGAGGATGCGACCCTCTCATGGACAGACTTTGAGCATCTCTTCAGGGAGTTCTTTCTAACAATGTTATGCTCTGTGCGTATATAGGAGATCCTGCATCTGCAGCAGGGTAGCTAGACGGTGGCAGAGTACTCAACAAGATTCACAGATATTTCTCGCTACTCTACAGACATGGTGTGAGACCCGTTCTTTAGGGCATGTACCTTCGAGCAGGGACTACACCAAGAGATCAGGGCATCAATGATATCCCTTAGCATTCCTACGCATGCTGGGATACTGAAGCAAGCTCTACTGGTAGAGAGCATTCTTGCAGAGAAGGCACTGACGGTGGGATCTACCACCGGGCGTCAGGTGGCTAAGTCTTTGGTAGTGGGTAGCCAACAACTGACATAGGGGTCCAAGAGGACTAGACAGTCCAGGGGACGACCCCGGGACACAGGATCAGCGGTGCAGGGCTTCCAGGGAAGAGCAGGTCAACCGAAAGAAGGGATGTGCTACATGTGTGGTGGTCGTGGACATATGCCTAGAGATTGTCTGACCAACCGTACGATCGACCAGGAAACGGTCGAGGGACCGTTGAGGCAGCGACATAGGCAGCAACAGGGTGGTCCTCCAAGCGGAGGACATAGAAGAGGAGCAAGATGAGCGACAGAAGGTGGACGAAGGTTCGAGGCACCACCCCCACCCCCACCCCCAAGTGGTCCACCACGAGCTAAAGGAGCTCGTGGACAAGGGCGATTCCAACTCCAGGCGATGGAGGCTTACAATCCTGAGATTCCCGGGATGATCAAAGGTACAATATGTGTCTTTTCCACGCTAGCTGTAGTTTTGATAGACATAGGTGTCAGTCACTGTTTTCTTACCACGACCCTTGTTCGAGACATAGAGATTCCGGTGGAACCATTGAACCGATTCCTACGCTTAGAGACTCCTATGAGAAGAGATTTGATGATCACACACTGGTGCCGACAGTGTGCCCTTACTCTTGAGGGAAAGAGTTTTGGTTGGGATCTCTTGGTGGCATCGTCGAGGCCTTATGATGTCATTCTGGGTATGGACTGGTTATCCACAATTCATGCTCAGATCGACTGTTTTAAGTGCACAGTGCGGTGTATCCGTGGAGATGGGACCATGTTTTCCTTTATTGTAGAAAAGGAAACAGGAGCAGCACGGGATGGACTCGCATGTAGGAGGGTGCAGGTGATCACACATCAGTTGGCTAGCATGACCCTCGGTGCTGTGGATGAGACGAGTCCTCAGTTTTTTGCAGTGGTGGATGAGTACGAGGATGTCTTTCTGAAAGATATTCTAGGACTACCTCCTCGTAGGGAGGTAGATTTATGCATTGAACTATACCCTGAGATTACATTGATATCTACAACAACATATTAGATGACTCCCGTAGAGATTCATGAGTTGAGGGCACAGTTGGAAGACTTACAAAAGAAGGTCTTCGTGAGACCCAGTGTTTCACCGTGGGCAGCCCCAGTCTTGTTTTCCAAAAAGGCATACAAGATCTCGAGGTTATGTGTGAAATTCTGGCACCATAATCAAGCGACCATAAAGAATAAGTATCCACTAATGAGGATTTATGACATCTTCGATCATCTGAAGGGAGCGATATGGTTCTTGAAGATAGACCCCAGATCAGGCTTTCACCAGCTTTATGTACAGGATGAGGACATTTTGAAGACAGCTTTCAGATGTCGCTAAGACCACTACGAGTACTTAGTGATGTTGTTTGGCATGAATAAAACCCTATTAGTTTTCATGGGACTCATGAACATGATCTTCCAGCCTTACCTAGACCAGTTTGTAGTGGTCTTTATTGATGACATCCTGGTGTAATCAGTGTCTGAGAAGGAGCACGCGATACACTTGAGGATGGTCCTGGACTTACTCTGAGAGCATTGGCTTTACGAGAAGTTCTCAAAGTGTCAGTTCTTGATATGAGAGTCACACTTTTCGGGACTCATCTTTTCGAAGGCTAGATTTGCAATATATCCTATAAAGATAGAGGTGGTGCTTTCTTGGGAGCCACCTAAGAACGTTACCGAGGTGTGGAGTTTCCTTGGGTTAGCTGGGTACTATCAGAGGTTCGTGCCCAACTTTTCTATAGTAGCAGCATCCATAACAACCTTGACGTGAAAGGGTCAACCTTTTGTGTGGATGAAGAAGTTCTAGGAGCGCTTTCAATAGCTGAGGCAGAGTTTGACAATCACCCCCATCCTGAGATTTCCATAGGAAGGTGTCGAGTATGTGGTGTTCAGCGACGCATCAGGGACCGGGCTTGGTTGTGTCCTGATGCAGGGTCAAGTGGTGATTTCCTACTGTTCAAGACAGTTGAGACCACATGAGTAGAACTACACAACCCACAATCTGGAGTTGGCGGTGGTAGTCTTCGTATTGAAGATGTGCCGACACTACCTTATGAGTGAGTAGTTTATCGTATACCCAGAACACAAAAGTTTCAAGTATATCTTCTCTCAAAAGGATATGAACTTGAGATATAGGTGTTGTCTAAAGTTCCTCCTGGACTATGATTTCGAGATAGTCTATACTCCTGGGAAGGGGAACGTGGTGGCAGATACTCTCAGTAAAAGATCGAGTTCACAAATACTAAATGAGGCATCAGAATAGTTGTCATCATTACAGATATCCTTCATGGATGGAGATGGAGCAGCTTATCTTCAGTTGATGGTAGTTACCCATCTGATCTTAAAACGATTCAGGGAGTCATAACTCGGAGATACCAGCTACGAGACTACCCATGCTCAGATGTCCACAATGAATGCCCCTGATGAATATTCAAAAGGTGGGGAGCACATCATTTTTTAGAGGACACACAGTTGTACCGATGATGTTACAAGAAGAGGTGTTGAGGGAGTTCCATACATCCCCTTTGGTGGTACATCTAGGTGTGAAAAAGATGTACCAGGACCTCTGATGTCAGTTTTGGTGGCCAGGGATAAAGAATGTTGTGGTAGAGTTTGTCTCTAGATGTCTCACTTGTTAACAAGTGAAGACTGAGCACCAGGTTCCAGCGGGTTTGACTTAACCCCTTGAGGTGCCAGAGTGGAAGTGAGATTGAATATTGATGGACTTCATGAAAATTTTACCACGCATGTCTAGGGGGAACAATACTATCTGGGTGATCGTTAACTGACTCACCAAGTTAGCCCACTTCTTAGCGATTTGGGAACAGAGTTCAGTAAAGAGCTTGAGACGCCTCTATGTACAGGAGATAGTTTGTCTCCATGGATTTCCATCGATGATAGTATCAGATCATGATGCTTGTTTCACATCATGGTTATGGAAGGGATTGCAGGAGATGTTTGGGACGCAGCTGTGCTTGAGCATAGCTTTCCACCTGTAGAGAGATGTCCAGACAGAGCGAACCATTCAGGTCCTAGAGGACATGCTATGTGCTTATATACTCGATTTTGGCCACAGTTGGGAGGATCACCTACCTATGGTGAAGTTTTCATACAACAACAAATATCACTCCACCATCAGTATGACACGATTCGAGGCTTTGTACAAGCGTTCCTAGAGGTCACCACTTTGCAGGACGAACCCCATAGAGTCAGCACTCTTGGGCTCGAAGTTGGTGCAGGATACTACAGAGAAGGTTCAGGTCATCCCAGAGCGGATGAAGATTGCACAGAGTGTAAGAGTTGGTGTCCTAGAACCAATTGGTTGTATTTTGATTACTTGAATATTTAATATATTTAAATATTAAACATATTATTACATATTGTTCATTGTTCTGCATGACTATAGTGTAATAATGTCCTGGAGTATTTGTCGCATTGACAAGGTCATAACAGTTCCCCGCTATGATGATAACCTTGAAGTGTTATGACAATATTCTTAAATATAGTTCTGTAGTTGGATGACATATTATAATGGGACACATAGTATACATACCACCAGGTGTGAGTACTCGTAAGCATATGAGACTTCCTCTCATGAAGTTAGTACTTGGTAATCTTCAATATGGGAGATTATGAGAACATACTCACCAGTAGGAATTCCATATGTTTTGGTTTCATCAGATATTCCTATCTTCGAGCATGTGTAATGATTCTTAGACTTTAATATTATCATTAATACGTGTCACGACTCGCGCACTTTGATTTACTGACAAAAACCGTCACACAGATAGTTGGCGGGAAGTAGGGTACGTTGGGTGTGTCATGAGTGACATGTTATTAATGGATAAGTCGAGGATGGATTTTTCACTTCCATTTATGGAAGTTGATATCTTATCCCTTTGATTGAAATAGAACCGTCGCGTGAAATTTCATGGCCATGGTGTAACGATGAGTTTATCTCAAGTAGTCAAAGAACGATGTATCAAGCATAAAGGTTGGTGACACTATTATGAAACCAGCTTAATGAGACATTGAGACAAAGGGATTATATTACACAGTGAGCATTTTTATGTAGATGTCATTGTTGCGACTTTATGTTCTTTCTCTTAGGTGCCTTGACCCGTTGCTAGATAGTACTCTTGGACTTTAGGCAATCCCACCTAATGTCAACGAGAAATAATCCCAGAGGGCCACACACTAATTATTTCTGGTGGTCTCGGTTAAATTCTATTTGAATTTAATTAATAGAATAAATATTATTCTCAAAACAATGGAATAATTTTATTCAAGTTAAATTGATTTCATAAATTAAATAAATATTTATTCACTGGATTGTGGGTAAAATATATTTATTTATTTTACTGAACATTTAATAGATATTTATTTACTAGTTTGTAAATAAAATATTTATTTAAGATAATAAATTATTTATTTATTTATTTGGGTGTTCAATAAATGAAAGTGGAGTTCAAGAAGACCAAGGCCGGTCCGATAGTAAAATAATTATTTGCAAGAAGGTAAATAATTATTTAACTAGTTATCACAAATTAAAATAATAATAACGTTGATATTATTTTGTAACACTAAATTCTATTTATAATTCAATTTTTCACAAGTTGACACACCATAAATAATTATGCGGTATTATTATTAAAAGCATGCGTTTTCTCTAAAGCTATGAATGTATTTAATTGCTGTTATGAAATTAAATATTACAACTGAATCCCCATGTCGAAAAATATACATGTACATATATTGTGCCATGTATCGAACTACACACCCTACGAATTGAGAATTGTTGAGCTAAACAATTTCTCTCTCGAATCCTCTTCCCGCCCCTTTCAAGAATGAGAGACGTTATTCAAGGTCGAAGAACAAACGATCAAGAATGACCGACACAAGACATTCGCTTCGCCGTGCTAGCACCCGGAGAATGAGTAGTGTTGATCAGAGGCCACCAGAGCACGTGTGGATCGCCGCTAGAGGGATTCTAGTTTGAATCCTCACAAGCACAATGAGACAATCCGGAAGGGTGACTCCGGACGATCAACATCATCAACAAAGAAAGTACCGAAGATCTAGGTATTCTTTTCTTTATGAAATTAATTAAATTAATTATAAACATGATGTGAAATATCCTCTATAAAGGTTTTGAGCCTCTTCCTTATTTATCTAAATCTTTGATTCTATTCCATGGAGACTGACATTAATCATCGTATTGACTCCGGAATAATCATTGATCATGGTAAAAATTAAAGTTGGGTTCCGACCCAACCACGCTTCCACTGCGCTCAGAACCTACAAGTGGTATCAGAGTGGCTACATCATAGTTTATAATTATTTAAATATTTCATTGATGATTTATGCATTTAATAATTTAGTTGTTTCAATTCAAGTTAATCATTCTGCAAATCTGAATCTCGAGATCTGTTCCTTCTCTTTCGTTTATTGTTCACCTTACATAAATGATATTTTCTTTTAATTTTGATTAAAATAAAATAGAGGATCTCATCCATAGGTTCCAAAGGTTCCTAGCCATACAACACCAGAACACACGACGTGTATTCGACAGTACACGCCGTGTAGTCAAGGTTCAATGCACCAGGTTTGGTCCGCCAAACCAAGTCGTGTCATTGGAGTTTGTCTAAGTCTTAATGAATCCGTGTGTTGACCAGGAACATGTGGCACATATTTTCCAGATTACACACCGTGTGTCCCACTGGACACGGTGTGTAGTCCCTTCAGGTTAGGGTTGGACCGTGTACCCCATACACGACTTGCTCGATTGGAGACCGTGTAACGCGGATACTACACGACGTGTGTTCTACTGGACACACTGTGTACTCCAAATATTTCTGAAGTACACTCACACACCATATCCCTGGGCGTGTACTTCAGATGAATGGTGAACAATAGTACATGCCATGTAGTTGGAACTACACTCCATGTACTCATCCAAATTACACAGATTTATTAAAATTTATTATTATATTATACAAACCCTTGAGACTTGTACAATGGTGTGGGCGTAAATCTGAGACACAATACGTGATAGGTGTTTTATATATATGTTTTTAATTTAACATCTACGTAATGTTCATTTCTACTCATTGGGTAGTTATGAACATGAATTCACAGAGTTGCCTCCAAGGTACAAGTTATGTACAAAGATAATTTTAAATTAATTTATTTGTTTAAAATTATGATGGATGATAATCTCAAGGAAATTCAAAAAAGGGTTTAAGATAAAAGGATTGATTAATTAAAGATGATAATTAATTGATTCGAGCATGATTTATCATAAACAAGAACGATTCAAGAATTGAATGCTAGTTTTATTTATTCGTAAATATCATTGCATGTATGGATGATCATGAGCTAGACTAGGAACTTTGTATGTGGATAGTTTCTTTTAATTAATTTATTTAAATTATTTTTTTGGCCTATGAGCCTTTCTCCTCATTAATATGCAGGATCTACGTGCCCAAGGTTTCTTTTATGTAAAAATCCGTTTTACCCCTCACCTGTGTGTGAGTTTAAAAGCATATGTAATGGATGGAACTACCAAGATAGTGGAGGTGGTTCAAGTTATTGCTGAGACAAAACCAATCCCACGAGATATAAAGGTGGACAGGTGGAAAACTGTAAACACGAAGCTAAAAGGTTCAAGGTGTTTCTCCCCTAGGTCAAGGTTAGTTTATCAACCTCTAGATAAACTAACCATTATAAAAACCCATGATCATGACATTTTATTTATTTTATTACTGTTAGTTTCATGGTTTATCATTATAGATGTGTTTTTGTGATCCCATAATTAATGAATTAAAAAAGCATGAAAGATGGAACAAAAATAAACCAGGCTTATGCTTAAATATTACCAAGACATGGTTAATCACTTAAGTAAGTTCCACTTAATATTAACAAGCATGTAATAATGATAATAATAAATTCATGCATAAGAGATAAAAATCTCTCAAATAAAATATTAAGTCAGACTAAGCCTTCCATTACTTTATTAAGGGAAAAACTCAATAAAACTATGTGTTTGACCAACCCTTGTCGGGACACGTACTTTTATACAGGAATCCCTTATGAAAGGTTTCAGTTTGACTTAACCATATTACATCAAGAGGATTAGCCCTTTCTAGACTTGGTGTAATATTAGAGGCAAGAGTTGAGGAAATCCAAAGTCATGATTTCAGGATTGGGGAGTCCACTCAACAGATCAAGGAGATGTAAGGCCGCAGTTGGCAAAGACCTGCCTACCTAAATACCTTCAAATATCTTGACCAACCCTTGTTGGGGTTATGCAAAGGGGAATATGGATCCTTTCCACTAGAATTTCATGGAAATTGGACATTATGAGTTTAATGACGAGGGTCATTGGGACTTGATAAAATAGTGGGAGACTTAATAAAATTAATTTATTATTTCTCATAAAATGTAATCAAGAAAGTACTAATGATCTATTCTTTTAATTATAGAATAAAAATGATAAGCTCATCAACCACACTATCCCTACGATCAATTCTAGATAAATACAACATCCTCACCGGTAGTTACTTCTAGGAATGGTTTAGATGCCTTCGGGTTATCCTATGCTATGAACAGAAGTCTTACATGTTGGAGTCAACATTACATGATCCGCCTGCCAAAGTGGCGAGTGATGAGGATTTCCTGCTCTATGAGAAACATATGAACGATATGGTCAACGTTCAATGTTTGATGCTATCATCAATGTCTAGTGAGCTCATGAAGTCTCACAAAAACATGGATGCTTATAGCATGCTCGAGCACCTCTGTGTTTTTTATCAGGACATAGCAATATAGGAAAGGTTTAAGATCTCCAAGGCACTCTTTTAGAGTAAGCTTGGAGAGGGTGCCCCAGTTGGGCCACATATAGTAAAGCTCATTGGCTACATTGAGTGCTTGGAGGTTCTAGGGTTTAAACTCCCTAAAGAACTGGGCACCAATCTCATTCTCACACCACTCCCTCAGAGCTTCTTCAACTTTGTTGTTAATTTTAATATGAACAACATTGATAAGTCTCTATCTGATCTTCTTATCCTCATTCACCAAGTGGAAAAATATATGAAGCACGACAAAACTTCCATCCTTATGGTGAATAAGATGAAAGAGAAGGCAAAGAGATTTAAACCCAAATCTTCTTCACACACTTCCAAGAAAAAGAAGATCAAATGGGAGGCAAGGGAACATGAGGCTATTTGTTTCGCTTGTGGCAAGAAGGGCCACTGGAAGAAAAACTGCACCCAACCTAAGAAGCAAGGAGAAGCTTCATGTGTGTTTATTATCAAATGAAATCTATATGTTTCTAAAAATTGGGTATTAGATACAACTTGTGGTGCTCATATATGTATCTAAATATAGGAATCAAGTAGATTCAATAAGATTGAATGAGGGGAGGTAGATTTACGAGCAGCCAACAGAGCCAGGCTTGCTGCTATAGCTGTCAGGGACTATCACCTCATATTTCCAACTGGGACGATCTTGGTGTTAAAGGGTTGTTATTATGTTCCATATGTTACTAAAAACATTATTTATATATCCATATTAGATATGGATGGATTTGTTTTCAAGTTTGGAAATAAATATTTCTTCTTTTACAAAGATAACATTTGTTTTGGTAGGGAACATTTATACAACAGACTTTACATGTTGGATTATACAAACCAAGTAATGGAAATCAATAACAAAGATACTTCACATGACTCATACCACACCTAACTTTGGCATCACCGGCTAGGTCATATAAACAAGAAATGCTTGACAAATTTACATCAAGATGATTTTTTAGATTCTTTTAAACTAAAACCACTTGGCATATGTCATGCATGTTTACAAGGAAAAAATGACCAAAGCCACATTTAGTGGGAAATGTGAAAGGGCTAAATAGCTTATTGAATTGGTTCATACCGATGTGTGTGGACCATTTCCAGTTGAATCAAGGAAAGGGTACTCATACTTTAAAACTTTTACTTATGATTTTAGTAGATATGGACATATCTACTTAATGAGGTATGAGTCGAATTCTTTTGATAAGTTCAAAGAATACAAGAATGAAGTTGAAAACCAGCTTGGTAAGAAGATTAAGAAACTCCGCTTAGACCAAGGTGGAGAATATCTTAATCAAGAATTTATTGATTACTTATGGGAGTTTGGGATCCTATCCTAACTCACTCCTCCATACATGCCCCAGTGGAATGGTGTGAGTGAAAGGAGGAACCGTACATTGCTGGACATGGTGAGATCAATGATGAGTCATGTGTGTAACACCCCAGGTAAATAAAGAATATGAAATTTTCATATTTATCCATATTTGTGAATAAAATATTATTATGACTTTAAAGGGGACACTATGCTCGATGGCGTACCCAACACGCAACAATGAGTTTCTTGGGAATCTTACGTTGTACTCTAATAATAAAATAATATTATTTTAAATGGTAGTTAACATGTAGCCGTTGTATTGGAGGGAATGTATAGAAATAACTAAAATATGATTATATATATTTTTAAATGTTGTAAAATTTATCCAATAAAAGATAAAGGCTTAAAATACGGAAAGAATTCAATTTTAGGCGTATATGCCCTAGTTTTCACTAAAGGTTCACTTATCGCCTTTTGATGGCGAACCGTCATTAAATATAGTTTTGTTCACTCTTATACATTCTATTGGACCAAATAAAACTCTTCTTAAGAATCGGGACATCAAAATTTACTTTGTATAAATTTTTGGTATCTTTCCGATAAAGTTCATTCTTTTAATGAATAGTGTAAAATGTTGTATTTTAATTCAAAACCTCTTTTTAATCTAATTTATTTATATGATTAGATTATCTTTTGAATTAGTTTTAAAGTGAAATTAGAATATATTTTTACCATTAAATCCAATAGTGGTCGTTGGAATTAATTTCACTTTGAAATCAGACTTAAACTAATGTCAATCTTTTGATACTTATTGTTTCATAAAAACACGCTATTTGCTTTGACAGTGGGAATTAATTATTAAATTAATTAATGTGACTTATATGTTTTGAATTTTTTAAAATAGACTTCATTTTTGAATTTGGAATATCAAATATATCTTAGGGTGAATTTTTGGGATTTTTCTGAAAAACTTCAATTTTTGATGAATAGTGAAACCACTAAGTGGTACTTATAAAAAATGAATTTTCTGTTTAAATGAAATTTTTCCATCTTTGTGTTTTGAATTTCAAAAATCCGACATACATGGTTGTCATTAAGAAGTAAAATGTGGTTCAATGGGATAAAAATAATTTTTTGGTGAATAGTAACTTATTAAGTTTTTAATCGCGATTAGAGGTAATTAGTGTAGTTTATGGTAAGAATAATGTTTTAATAAAATGAAATGACCTAGACACATATACTAACCTCATTGGATGTGTCATGACCGACCAAGACAGTCCATGGGTCAACTTGGGGACCCCATGGAGCCACTTTGGTTGGAAAATGACATAAATACATTTTTATTTAATGTTAAAGTAAAAATGACACAAACATGAGTTGTTTTACTAAAACAATTTCAACATGGGGTTATACAAGTAAGATTTTTGACTATAAATAGTCATTGGAAAGATCAAAATATTTCCTACATCATAGTATTTTTTTATAATTTTTAGACATTAAATAAATTAAATTATTTATGACATCATGATGATGCAGTGATGACCTCATTATTTAACGATTTAAATAAAATAGAAAGATAATGTAATATCTAAGACCTAAACATGTCCAAAACCTATTGGATGAGTGGATTTCGAACCCTTATCACCTTATACTCTAAATACATCAATGTGGGACCTTTAAAATCCGAAACTCTTTTGAAAATAAAGTAACATTTTGTAACTTTACAAGAGTGCCCCTCCTCTCCTCTTATAAAAGGCCCCCACCTCTACCTCCTTACCCACACTCCCAAAGCCTTTGGCTTGGCCAAACCCTGCACATTTTGTCTCTCCACTTCCCTCTCTTACTCCTTGAAGCCTCACTTTGGGCAGAAGTCTTCCCAAGGAAGCCTTTGAACTCAAACCAAAGGGAGTTACCCGATTTTAAGGTAATGTCTTCACTTGCGTCCTTTTGTTTTATTTTGCTTCTCCAACCCACTGAACTCTTTTTATTCATTTATTTTGTAACAAATCCAGTATATTAAATATACTAGGATTTTGTTATAAGAATTATTCGAGCTACACTTACACACACCTACATCTAATGGTTAAAGAACATATTGTTTCCATGGATGACGAATTTCTGCCTCCCGAAACGATGATTGTTCAACATTCTTCTAACACCTTAAAAGGTGGCCATTAAGATGACACTATATTTATATATGATATCTAATATTTTTATATTTTACTTAAGCTTCTGTATTTTTCATTTATGGCGTACCTTTATTGTTTCCATTATGGGTAAATGCGATATCTTCATTTAAGGAAGTGCGGACTACCACCCCCTCAAAGTGATTTGATTCGTTAATACCATATGTGGTACGTATAAAGAATATATTTAATGATATTATATATGATACCATATTGGAATTAAAATACTATTATGTATCATTATGTTTTAATTCCATTAAATATGAAATAGAAATGGAAGTAGCGTTCATGCGTACGTACGGCTTACCGTCTCCATGAACGGTACATTTCATTTCTTATCTCAAAATGTTATGTAATATTATAAGTACATATATATAATGGATATATATGTAATATATTACATCTAAATTATGGATATCATTCTGGAATTATAACATATATATATCTCTCTCATTTTGTTTTAATTCCATTAATATGACAAAAAAATGAAAGTAGCGTTCATGCGTACGTACGACCTACCGTCTCCATGAACGATGCTTTTCGTTTTTTATCTCCAAATGATATGGAATAGTATAAAATGAATATTTACTGGATATATATTATATTTTAATCATTAATACTATTATGGAAATTATTTACATATAACTACATGGGAAATCTTTTTTCAAACAAGTTCATTTTTGACTCATGTACCAAACATCGGCAAAAACGTCTGATATGAACTAACATTATTAAACAATTATTATAACATTATAATATGTGATATGAACTGAATAATAATATCTAAAGGAGGTACTTAGGCAATTATTAATTGACCAAAGTTTATTATTCAAGAATATAAAGAAACGAACAAGACAAGTTGGACTTGAGGTAAGGGATTCTACTCCACTCTTTCTTTTTAAGTACACTCTTTTATGTCTTTACTTTTAAAGCTCATATTTCTTGTTATTGGGATGTTATTTTATATTAATATTACTTTAATTTTTATGTTCATGTGATGAGAGACCCTATTCTCTCTCATCAATCAATTTTTTAAGTTTTAAGTGGCGCCGTTAGGCTGCCGAATTTTCGTAAGAGATCCAACCTTTCTCTTTCTTTTTAAGTACTCTCCTTTATGTCACTTCTTTTAAGCTCCTCTTTGTTATGTTGGGGGATGTTATTTTATATTAATATTTCTATAAACTTTATGTTAATATGATTAGATACCCTATTTGATATCATCAATCCATTTTTGTAAGTTTTATGTGGCGACGTTAGGCTGCCGAGTTTTCGTAAGGGATTTTTCTTCTCACTTTTATTCCCGTTAGATTTATGATACATTTGACACAATTTCCATTTATTGGTGTATGTAATGACCATTATTTTACTCATTTTGTAATATACTTTCTTTTATGAGTATTTACATCAATGTTGTATTGTCCTTCTTTCACAAGGTGTATGTTTCGAAAGATATCCATGTCGGTAAGGGAACCTTTCACCCTCCTCTTTTTAAAAGACTTCTTTTGTTGGGTCTTTTAATTTACATATTGTTATGTTGGGATATGTTCTCATATATCCTTATTGATGTAAAGTTTATGTCCAAGTGATGAGATACCCTTTTTTTTATCTCTCATCAACTCATTTTTATGTGACGTCGTTAGGCTGTCAAGGGAACTTCTTAACCCAATTTCGATTTCTTTGGGTTCAATATGTAGTTATTGAATATGTCATCCTTTGAATATGTGTGAATGACCTTTGATTATTTTACACTTAATATCCACTTATATTTGGTGTATTCGTTTGTCACACATAATTATGTAAGTGATTTATCCTTAAACCAAGGATACCGTCTTTGTATGGGACTTCGTCTCAATCTCATTTCATTGAGGCATATTTTGTTTTATACACAACCTTCTTTTATATGGTGTATAAACCCCTTTGACTTTTACGTTTATTCAAAAGGAATCTTTTTTATACGAAGCGTTTACTAAAGGACAAAAGGGAATGTTTTTGTCGTACGTATGCGGCGACAATGACTTCTCCGCCGCCGTGACCATTATTTGAGTTTCGGCTTCCTCTACAAGCCATACCTTCTTTTTAAAAGAAAAATAAATACCATGTTTTAATTTTATTTTATTTTGGTATTGAAAATGGTTTTCATAATGTTTTTATATCAATGTGTTGTATTGATATCTTGTGATTGAAAGGTGGAAATGTTATGTTTCCATTATGCATGTTTTATGTGATACGATTATGTTGAGGTTCTTGGGCATTATTATGAAGACGGGTGGTTCCGTGATAAACTAAGGGCGGGTGAGCCCGATATAGCTCTCCAATGCATTGGGTAACGCGAAGGAGTGAAACGTTAAGGTTTCTCCGAAGAGATTTAGGGAATATACTGTGATGGGTATTCCAAACGTAACCAAGAGGGTTACTCCCTATGTAAGAATGTTATGAATGCCTCAAGTTACCTTTATGTCTTATGATTTCTATGATTTATTCATGATTTGATGAGGTATGTTAAAGTGCCTATGTTTTATGGGTAAAGTATGATTTCATTCTTATGTATATATGAACTCATGTTTCCTTTCCATATTTTTATAACCCTTACTGAGCTTTTTATGCTCATCCCAAGTTTTTGAAATGTTTTTCACAGGTCAAGGGAAAGGTACATGATGTGATGATAGTGTCAAGGATGTGTCAAGAAAGAATCCATGTTTTATTTTAAAAATGTTTCCGTTGATGGGAAGAATGAATACTATCTTTTATGTAACCACTTTGTTTAAATGTGGAATGTAATGAAAGTTTCATGATCTAATTCTCTAAAACTCTAAACCTGAAAAGATCCTCAATGTGTAATCTTGTAATAACTCAAGATTAAGTAAGGTTTAAGGCTGGGGCCTTATAGTTGGTATCAAAGGTCGGTTTAGATAACTTTAGAGGTTAGGGTATTCTCCAAGCATAAGTGACAGTACCATAATGGATAGGATTTCAAAAAGAGTCCTAGTTTTAGATAAAGTGAATGAGTAAGTATATCTTAGTGGTTATCTCCCTCATTAGTACATGATGGTTTTGTTGATATACTCACACTGACATTTCTATTTTTAGTGAATGGATGGATCTAGCAGGCACCAAAGTGACAATAGGTTTGAAGGAAACTGTGGTGGTTCTCTGATTAAGAGACTAGATAAAATGGGGGATTCAATGAGGAAACTCATGGTTGTTCTAAACCAACTATCAATGAGTCATGATCAACCACTTGAACCTTGGTATGATCTTTAATGCATCATGTACGAGATGACCAATCGATGTGGAAGTTCAGGTAATAATTATAAAGGTAACCATTAGAGTTTATATGATCCTTACTTTTGAAGTAATTATGGGTTACTATATGTTATGATGGAAGTGAAAGGCATGAGATAAAATTGAGGTTAAATTATGTTATGGTTATTTTTGATGATTTTATCTCTTTTTGGGGAATGATTTGAGAATTTTATAGTTTTGGAAAAAGGACAACACGCAGACCGTGTGACTACCCGTCACGTCAGACAAAGCTGCGGGAATCGAACCCACAACCAAAGTGTGATTGATATTTATCGCCTACCACTGGACTACGTGAAGTCCCTGGTTAGTTTGACTGATTCTTTTTAGTTATATGATTTTATGAATTAAGAGTAAGTTTCTATTGGGTTATTTATTAAAATTATTAACCTATCATGGAGGATATGTGATTAGGTTAAGTACTTTTCAATACAAGACTTTAGGAGAAAATGATGTTGTTTGGAGATAAATGTTACGATTTAACTTGGAAGACTATGTGACTAAACCCTTCAAATATTTGGGTTTCAATCTTAGATTGGTTTACTTTGAAGAATTTTATGGAAAAATTGTTTATCGGATGGTCCTCGTTGAACTTTGGGTTTTGTTGGACAAATTTTGGAGATTAAGCATAGATTTTCTTTTTAAAGGGTTATCATTTTCTCGATTATCTGACCTTGTACTAACCTTTTTGGTTTTGGTTTTGGTTAAGGTCTAAAGATATGAGAAGTATATAGTTCTATTTGGTGGACTAGGTGATTCTCTAGAAGTTGATTATAGTACTCTTAATGCGAACAAGTCTCCCTAAATACCCGTCTTTTAGAAAAAATATGAGTTTGATTAAGGAATCTAGTAAAAGTTGAAAGTCAACATGATAAGTGATTATGTTTCCTTATGAATAAATTCCTCAATAAAAATTAACTTAAAACAAAAATGTTGTCTATTAACTTTTCCTACAGGGGAATCAAATACCATTTAACCCATCACAAGTTTGTGATTTTCTTATGGTTAACTTTCTCCTAGACATGTTTACTATCACTCTCCCTCAAGAACATGACCCTTTGCTTTTTCTTCCAAGTCCATGTTTTTCTAGATGGAATAATAGTATGGGTGAACTCGGGTGACCTCTGTACTTATCTTCCTTTATTTTAAAGTGATTGTTTTACCGACTCTTTTTCCGATGTGGGACTTTCAAGGATGTTTCCAAGCTCAATTTTAAAAATTGCGAGGACGCAATTCCCAAAAGGGGGGAAGGATGTAACACCCCAGGTAAATAAAGAATATGAAATTTTCATATTTATCCATATTTGTGAATAAAATATTATTATGACTTTAAAGGGGACGCTATGCTCGATGGCGTGCCCAACACGCAACAACGAGTTTCTTGGGAATCTTACGTTGCACTCTAATAATAAAATAGTATTATTTTAAATGGTAGTTAACATGTAGCCGTTGTATTGGTGGGAATGGATAGAAATAACTAAAATACAATTATATATGTTTTTAAATGTTTTTAAATTTATCCAATAAAAGATAAAGGCTTAAAATACGAAAAGAATTCAATTTTAGGCGTATATGCCCTAGTTTTCACTAAAGGTTCACTTATCGCCTTTTGATGGTGAACCGTCATTAAATATAGTTTTGTTCACTCTTATACATTCTATTGGAACAAATAAAACTCTTCTTAATAATCGGGACATCAAAATTTACTTTGTGTAAATTTTTGGTATCTTTCCGATAAAGTTCATTTTTTTAATGAATAGTGTAAAATGTTGTATTTTAATTCAAAACCTCTTTTTAATCTAATTAATTTATATGATTAGATTATATTTTGAATTGGTTTTAAAGTGAAATTAGAATATATTTTTACCATTAAATCCAATAGTGGTCATTGGAATTAATTTCACTTTGAAATCAGACTTAAACTAATGTCAATCTTTTGATACTTATTGTTTCATAAAAACACGCTATTTGCTCTGACAGTGGGAATTAATTATTAAATTAATTAATGTGACTTATATGTTTTTAATTTTGTAAAATAGACTTCATTTTTGAATTCGGAATATCAAATATAGCTTAGGGTGAATTTTTGGGATTTTTCTGAAAAACTTCAATTTTTGATGAATAGTGAAACCACTAAGTGGTACTTATAAAAACTGATTTTTCCGTTTAAATGAAATTTTGCCATCTTTGTGTTTTGAATTTCAAAAATCCGACATACATGGTTGTCATTAAGAAGTAAAATGTGGTTCAATGGGATAAAAATATATTTTTTTGAATAGTAACTTATTAAGTTTTTAATCGCGATTAGAGGTAATTAGTGTAGTTTATGGTAAGAATAATGTTTTAATAAAATTAAATGACCTAGAAACATGTCATAACCTCATTGGATGTGTCGTGGCCGACCAAGAAAATCTATGGGTCAACTTGGGGACCCCATGGAGCCACTTTGGTTGGAAAATGACATAAATACCTTTTTATTTAATGTTAAAGTAAAAATGACACAAACATGAGTTGTTTTACTAAAACAATTTTTACATAGGGTTATACAAGTCATATTTTTGACTATAAATAGTCATTGGAAAGATAAAAAGATTTACTACATCATAGTATTTTTTTTATAATTTTTAGAAATTAAATAAATTAAATTATTTATGACATCATGATGATGCAGTGATGACTTCATTATTTAACAATTTAAATAAAATGGAAAGATAATGTAATATATAAGACCTACACATGTCCAAAACCTATTGGATGAGTGGATTTAGAACCCTTATCACCTTATCCTCGAAATAAATCAATGTGGGACCTTTAAAATCCGAAAATCTTTTGAAAATAAAGTAACATTTTGTAACTTTACAAGAGTGCCCCTCCTCTCCTCTTATAAAAGGCCCCCATCTCTACCTCCTTACCCACACTCCCAAAGCCTTTGGCTCGGAAAAAACCTGCCCATTTTGTCTCTACACTTCCCTCTCTTACTCCTTGAAGCCTCACTTTGGGCAGAATTCTTCCCAAGGAATCCTTTGAGCTCAAATCAAAGGGAGTTACCCGATTTTAAGGTAATGTCTTCACTTGTGTCCTTTTGTTTTATTTTGCTTCTCCACCCCCCTAAAATCTTTTTATTCATTTATTTTGTAACAAATACAGTATCTTAAATATACTAGGATGTTGTTATAAGAAGTATTTGAGATACACTTACACACACCTATATCCAATGGTTAAAGAACATACTGTTTCTGTGGATGACGAATTTCTTCCTCCCGAAACGATGATTGATCAACATTCTTCTAACACCTTCAAAGGTGGCCATTAAGATGACAATATATTTATATATGATATATAATATGTTTATATTTTACTTAATCTTCTGTATTTTTCATTTATGGCGTACCTTTATGGTTTCCATTATGGGTAAACGCGATATCTTCATTTAAGGAAGTGCGGACTACCACCCCCTCAAAGTGATTTGATTCGTTAATACCATATATAGTACGTATAAAGGATATATTTAATGATATTATATATGATACCATACTGGAATTAAAATACTATTATGTATCATTATGTTTTAATTCCATTAAATATGAAATAGAAATGGAAGTAGCGTTCATGCGTACGTACGGCTTACCGTCTCCATGAACGGTACATTTCATTTCTTATCTCAAAATGTTATGTAATATTATAAGTACATATATATAATGGATATATATGTAATATATTACATCTAAATTATGGATATCATTCTGTAATTATAACATATATATATATCTCCCATTTTGTTTTAATTCCATTAATATGACAAAAAAATGAAAGTAGCGTTCATGCGTACGTACGGTCTACCGTCTCCATGAACGATGCTTTTCGTTTTTTATCTCCAAATTATATGGAATAGTATAAAATGAATATTTACTGGATATATATGATATTTTAATCATTAATACTATTCTGGAAATTATTTACATATAACTACATGGGCAATCTTTTTTCAAACAAGTTCATTTTTGACTCATGTACCAAACATCGGCAAAAACGTCTGATATGAACTAACATTATTAAACAATTATTATAACATTATAATATGTGATATGAACTGAATAATAATATATAAAGGAGGTACTTAGGCAATTATTAATTGACCAAAGTTTATTATTCAGGAATATAAAGAAACGAACAAGACAAGTTGGACTTGAGGTAAGGGATCCTACTCCACTCTTTCTTTTTAAGTACACTCTTTTATGTCTTTACTTTTAAAGCTCATATTTCTTGTTATTGGGATGTTCTTTTATATTAATCTTACTGTAATTTTTATGTTCATGTGATGAGAGACCCTATTCTCTCTCATCAATCAATTTTGTAAGTTTTAAGTGACGCCGTTAGGCTGCCGAATTTTCGTAAGAGATCCAACCTCTCTCTTTATTTTTAAGTACTCTCCTTTATGTCACTTATTTTAAGCTTCTATTTTTTATGTTGGGGGATGTTATTTTATATTCCTCTTTCTATAAACTTTATGTTAATATGATGAGATACCCTATTTTATCCCATCAATCCATTTTTGTAAGTTTTATGTGGCGCCGTTAGGCTGCTGAGTTTTCGTAAGGGATTTTTCATCTCACTTTTATTCCCGTGAGATTTATGCTACATTTGCCACAATTTCCTTTTAGTGTTGTATGTACTTCCCATTATTTTACTCATTGTGTAATATACTTTCTTTTATGAGTATTTACATCAATGTTGTATTGTCCTTCTTTCACGAGGTGTATGTTTCGAAAGATACCCATGTCAGTAAGGGAACCTTTCACCCTCCTCTTTTTAAAAGACTTCTTTTGTTGGGTCTTTTAATTTACATAATTTTATGTTGGGATATGTTCTCATATATCCTTATTGATGTAAATTTTATGTCCAAGTGATGAGATACCCCTTTTTTTATCTCTCATCAACTCATTTTGATGTGACGTCGTTAGGCTGTCAAGGGAACTTCTTAACCCAATTTCGATTTCTTTGGGTTCAACATGTAGTTATTGAATATGTCATCCTTTGAATACGTGTTAATGACCTTTGATTATTTTACACTTAATATCCACTTATATTTGGTGTATTCGTTTGCCACACATAATTATGTAATTGATTTATCCTTAAACCAAGGATACCGTCTTTGTATGGGACTTTGTCTCAATCTCCTTTCATTGAGGCATATTTTGTTTTATACACAACCTTCTTTTATATGGTGTATAAACCCCTTTGACTTTTACGTTTATTCAAAAGGAATCTTTTTTATATGAAGCGTTTACTAAATGACAAAAGGGAATGTTTTTTTTGTACGTATGCGACGACAACAACTTCTCCGCCGCCGTGACCATTATTTGAGTTTCGGCTTCCTCTACAAGCCATACCTTCTTTTTAAAAGAAAAATAAATACCATGTTTTAATTTTCTTTTATTTTGGTATTGAAAATGGTTTTCATAATGTTTTTATATCAATGTGTTGTATTGATATCTTGTGATTGAAAGGTGGAAATGTTATGTTTCCTTTATGCATGTTTTATGTGATACGATTATGTTGAGGTTATTGGGAATTATTATGAAGATGGGTGGTTCCGTGATAAACTAAGGGCGGGTGAGCCCGATATAGCTCTTCAATGCATTGGGTAACGCGAAGGAGTGAAACGTTAAGGTTTCTCCGAAGAGATTTAGGGAATATACTGTGATGGGTATTCCAAACATAACCAAGAGGGTTACTCCCTACATAAGAATGTTATGAATGCATCAAGTTACCTTTATGTCTTATGATTTCTATGATTTATTCATGATTTGATGAGGTATGTTAAAGTGCCTATGTTTTATGGGTAAAGTATGATTTCATTCTTATGTATATATGAACTCATGTTTCCTTTCCATATTTTTATAACCCTTACTGAGCTTTTTATGCTCATCCCAAGTTTTTGAAATGTTTTTCACAGGTCAAGGGAAAGGTACATGATGTGATGATAGTGTCAAGGATGTGTCAAGAAATAATCCATGTTTTATTTTAAAAATGTTTCTGTTGATGGGAAGAATGAATACTGTCTTTTATGTAACCACTTTGTTTAAATGTGGAATGTAATGAAAGTTTCATGATCTAATTCTCTAAAACTCTAAACCTGAAAAGATCCTCAATGTGTAATCTTGTAATAACTCAAGATTAAGTAAGGTTTAAGGCTGGGGGATTATAATGTGAGTCTTCTATTATACTTTTGGGGATATGAGTTACAAATAGTGACACACATACTAAACCAAGTACCAACTAAATTGATAAATGGTATTCTATATGAGATCTAGAGTGGAAAGAAATCCATGTCATCAAATTTAAATATGCGGGGGAAGAGATGCGTTTATTAAGGCCTCTTCAAGTAAAAAACTTGCATCCTGAGGCACAAAGTGTACCTTTATAGGATACCCCAAGGAAACAAGGGGATATTACCTATACAACCCCTCAGAAAAAAGGTTATAGTGGAAAGACACACTATATTTCTTGAGAGGGAGCACATCTCCAAGAGAGATAGTGGGAGCAAGATAGAATTTGATGAGGTCGAGTCTAAAGGCATACAAGAGTTGGTACAAGAATAAATTCCACAAAGCCCCATGGAAGAAAGAACTATTCCAGAGACACAATAACTGTGTAGGAGTACAATAGAGGTTAGAGAACTAGAACGATACGATTTTCTAGTTACTGAGGATGGTGACTCATTATTAGTTTGATAATAATGATTCTCTAACCTACAAGGAAGCAGTAAGTGGCACAGATGTTACCAAGTGGTAAGAAGCCATGAATTATAAAATGGATTCCATGTACCAAAACCAAGTCTAGATTTTGGTGGATCCTCCAGTTAATGTAAATCCCGTTGGTTGCAAATGGGTATTCAAGAAGAAACTAGACATGGAAGGAAAAGTTAGTAGCTATAAGGCACGACTGGTTTCAAAAGGATTCAAGTAGCGTCAAGGAATTGACTGACGAAACCTTTTCACCAGTTGCAATGTTGAAATCCATTAGAATTATATTGTCCATTACCGCTTAACATGACTACGAGATTTGGAAAATGGATGTCAAAATAGCCTTCCTTATCGGGAACCTTAAGGAAGATGTCTACATGACACAACCTTAAGGGTTTATGACTCCAAAGGATGACAATAAGGTATGAAAGTTGCAAAAATCCATTTATATATTAAATAAAGCATCCAAGTCATGGAACATTCATTTTGATGAAGACATAATGGAATTTGGTTTTATCAAGAATGAATGTGAGACTTGTGTCTATAAACAGTTTAGTGAGAGTGCAATCGTTTTCCTAATAGTATATGTTGATGACATATTACTTATTAGAAACAAGATACCATTCTTACAGTCTATTAAGGCATGATTGAATCAATGTTTCTCCATGAAGGACTTGGGCGAGGCAACATATATTATTGGGATCAAAATCCATCGTGATAGATCTAAGAGATTGTTGGGCCTAAGTTAAAGAACACACATTGATAAGATACTAAAGAGATTTAATATGGAACAATCTAAGAGAGTATTATTTCCAGTGTCACATGGCATTCATATTTACAAGAAAATGTGTCCTCAGACACATGATGAAAGATAGATAATGGAAAGGAATCCATACACATCAGTGATTGGGTCAGTCATGTATGCGATGCTATGTACTAGGCTCAATGTCGCCTATGCATTGAGTGCAGTAGGCAGATATCAAGCTGACCTAGGTGACCATCATTGGATGAAAGTCAAGAATATCCTAAAGTATTTGAGGCATACTAATGATATGTTCCTGGTTTATAGAGGAGATGAAAAACTAGTCATCAGAGGATATGAAGATGACAGTTTCCAGACTGATCAAGATAACATGAATTCACAAACATGATACATATTCACTTTGAATGGAGGTGCAAAGAGCTGGAAGAGCTCAAAACAGAGTGTGGTCATAGATTCTACAACAGAGTCCGAGTATATCGCAGCTTCTGAGGTAGCTAAAGAAGTAGTTTGAATACGAATCTTTTTTTAGGAGTTAGATGTGATACCTAGCAGTAAAGATCCCATCACAATATATTGTGATAATACTACAACAGTGGATCTCTCAAAATATCCAAGGTCACACCAACGGACAAAGCACATACTTCAGAAGTATCATTTCTTAAGGGATTTTTCTCAGAGAGGTGAAGTTGTAGTGAGCAGTATTTCCACAGAAGACAACATGGCGTACCCCTTGAATAAATCCTTGACTCAGCAGAAACATGATCATCATGTGAGGTCTAGCGGACTAAAAGTCGTAGACAATTGACTCTAGTACAAGTGAGATTTTATAAGAGTTGGTGTCCTAGAACCAACTATTTATACTTTGATTACTTGAATATTTAATATATTTAAATATTAAATATCTTATTACATATTTTTCATTGTTCTAAATGACTATAGTGTAATAATGTCCTGGAGTATTTTTTTCATTGACAAAGTCATAGCAGTTCCCCTCCATGATGAGAACCTTGAAGTGAAATGAAAATATTATTAAATATAGTTCTGTGATTGGATGACACACTATAATGGGACACATAGTATACATACCATCAGGTGAGAGTACTCGTAACTAGATTATACTTCCTCTCATGAAGTTTGTACTTGGTAATCTTCAAGACGAGAGATTATGAGAACAGACCTGCCAGTAAGAATTCCGCATGTTTTGGTGCCATAGAATATTCCTATCTATGAGCATGTGTAATGATCCTTATACTTTAAGATTATCATTAATATGTGTCACGAATCACACACTTTTATTTACTGATGAAAACCATAATGCAGATAGTTGGTGAGAAGTAGGGTACGTTGGGTCCGTCACGAGTGGCGTGTTATTAATGGATAAGTCGAGTAAGGATTTTCCCCTTCCATTTATAGAAGTTGATATCTCTTCCCTTTGATTAAAATATAACCATCATGCGAAATTCCATGGCCATGGTGTAATGAAGAGTTTATTTCAGGTAGTCAAAGAATGACATGTCAAGCATAAAGGTTGATGACACTATCATGAAACCATCTTGATGAGATATTGAGACAAAGAGATTATATTAAACAGTCAGCGTTTGTATGTGGATGTCATTGTTGCGACTTTATGTTCTTTCTCTTGGATGCCTTAACCCATTGCTATACAGTACTCTTAGAATTTAGGCAAGCCCGCCTAATGCCAACGGGAAAGAATCCTAGAGGGTCACACACTAAGTGTTTTTGGCGGTCTCGGTTAAATTCTATTTGAATTTAATTAATGGAATAAATATTATTCTCAAGACAGTGGAATAATTTTATTCAATTTAAATTGATTTCATAAATTAAATAAATATTTATTCACTGGATTGTGGGTAAAATATATTTATTTATTTTATTGAACATTTAATAGATATTTATTTACTAGTTTTTAAATAAAATATTTATTTAAGAGAATAATTTATTTATTTATTTATTTGGGTGTTAAATAAATGGAAGTGGAGTTTGAGTGGACCAAGGCTGGTCTGGTAGTAAAATAATTATTTTCAAGATGATAAATAATTATTTAACTAGTTGGCACAAATTAAAATAATAATAGTGCTGCTATTATTTTGTGACATGGAATTTTATTTATAATTCCGTTTTGCACAAGTTGGTGCACCATAAATAATGGCGCGGTATTATTATTAAAAGCATGAGGTTTCTCTAAGGTTATGAATGCATTTAATTACTGTTATGCAATTAAATATTGTAACCAAATCCCCATGTTGATAAATAGACACATACGTCTATTGTTCCATGTACCGAAATGCATGCCCGTTGAATTGAGAATTGTTGAGCTAAACAATTTTTCTCTCAAATCCTCTTCCTGCCCCTCTCAAGAACAAGAGACGTTCTACAAGGATGAAGAAAAAGCGATCAAGAATGACCGACACAAGACACTCGTTTTTCCACACTATCACCCAGAGAAAGAGTGGTGTTGATCGGAGGTAATCAGAGCATTTGTCGATCACCGCTAGAGGGATTATATTTTGGATCCTCGCATGCACAATGAGATAATATAGAAGGGTCACTCTGGATGATCAAAATCATCAATGAAGAAAGTACTAAAGACCAATGTATTCTTTTCTTTATTAAATTAATTAAATTAATTATAAACATGATGTGAAAGATCCTCTATAAAGGTTTCAGGTCTCTTCTTTATTTATCTAAATCTTTGATTCTATTCCATGGAGACTGGTGTTCATCGTCGTATTGATCCTATAATAATCATTGATTATGGTAAAAATTAATGTTGGGTGCCGACCCAACCACGCTTCCACTAGGCCCAAAACCTACCCAGAGCCATCAAAAGTCTTATGCTAATAGGATATGGAGGCCCTTGGAGTTTTAGGAGGGATACCATGTGTTACTTCAGGTCTCTCCTCGACGCGGGATACAACGATTTAGCCAGGGTGGCAAGTTATGTCTGAGGTTCATCATACCTTTTCTGATACTGCATAGAGTTGGCGAGGTGGTGCACCACTTGATTCTACCTCCACAGTTAGAGCGGGTGTATGACGTCTTCCATGCATCCCAGATGAGGAGATATGTGGACGACCCATCGTACGTCATTGATTGGGGTGAGATGGACATCGATGATAGGGTGACTTTTATGGAGCACCCGGTGGAGATAGAGGATCGATAAGAGAGGAACCTTAATGGGTGGTCGATTCTTCTAGTGCACATTTGGTGGCAGCACAGGAATCTCTAGGAGAGCATGTGGGAGCAGGAGGCTTAGATTTGTGCTCCGTATCCCCATTTGTTTGTTTAGCCCTTATTTTAACTTATGGGGTCATAAATCCCTAAGGTGGGGATAAAGTTATGAATTTTATTTTCTCGATTTTATTTTTTGAAATCATTTTGAATTTTTTTTGAGACCAAGCGCTGAGACAGTGCGCAATTTTGAGGCCCAGTGTGCTCGAAACGGTTTGATGAAACCTATTAAGTTTTTAATAACACGCGTAAGTGGGTTTCACTAAAAAGTGGAATAACTTATAAATGATTTCCTTGATCATAAATATGAGGGCACCGTTGCGTTCAAAATGGCGGGTTTACCCCAGGTGTGATTTAACTTTAGTTGACACTGGTCTTTAGTGAGAAAACCTGAAAAGGATGTAACCGTAAATAAAATAATTAAATAAAATTATTTTATTTTAAAATCCTAACAACTCATGAATGGTGACTCATATTTAAAATCCAAAACCAACATTGAGTTCATAATGTGGTGTTTTACTTTGGAAGCGCTTAACATCGACCGATGCGGGTCGGCAACAAAAGTTAATTTATGGACGTTTTAAGAGAAAAATAAAATATAATTAAAAAAGTTATTTTATTTTATTACTTCAACGTTACACAGTGACTCAACAACATTGCTATGTGGAGACTCAGTTATGCTACAATGCAATGTCGTTGCAACACTGAAACACGTTTAAAATGATGAAATGCGTTAACGTGTTTCCTCTATTAAACAGAGGCAGAGACCTGTGTTAGAATTCATAACGCTAGAGAATTTTCCCTGGAGACCTGAAGTTTCACTGAGGCAAGCAGAAAGAAGATCTCTTTCCAACAATGTTGGTTTGGAGATCAGAGCTTAGATCAAGCATCGACGAATGACGAACGCTGACAAACGATGGATCGAGGAAATTCATGGACAAATCACCATCAATGAAGAATTATCTCCTCAGACTGATACTCTTTCTAGGCAGGGGTTTATTTCCAAGTGAATTATTTCCCCATTATTGTTTCCCAACAACGAACATGGACCAAACCACAAACAGGTTAATCCGTGGGTCGATCGTTCATGCGGGATGGGTTATCTACTGCGGGATTTTGAAGGATTAAATATTTGGTCGTTATCCTTTTGTTCCTTTCCATTTTTTCTAATGAGACGAATGAAGGCTGAAACAAACAAGGCCTACATTCATCCCTAGGGTTTTCTTGGTTCCTTTCCTATACCCTTCCTTGCATTCTTCGCCGATGGACCCATGTGGTTGCGTCGGACTTTGCCGGGAGGTTCTGAACATGACCGGACCCCCGGAGCAATGACAAGATGATCTTGAGCCCATGGTAGTGATGTTGATGACTAGAGGTTTGTAACGGTGTTACCAGTTCAAAGAATGGACCACCATAGCAACGGTGGAGGCCCGAAGAAGAGGGAGTTGGCGGCGGCGGCACAGACACATTGCGGGAGGAACCCGCGACATAGTGGCTCTGGGCGGTGGATAGGGCCGCTGGCGGCCTCAGCCAGATGTGTTCCAGCTAGACTGTGACAACCGCTGCGGGGCGGTCATGCGGTGGCTTCCCCATGTTTATTGGGTGAGGAAACAATGCCTGCTATATCTTAGGTAGACGAACCGACCCGCTCGAGTGGGTTAGGCCCAGCAGGTCGGGTTGGGTCGGTCCGATAGAGTCAAACTGGACACAGACCCCACTAGCCCCTTCTACTTAAATGGCCATAACTTTCAAACTGTAAGTTTTTTTGACGAGACATTTGTGGTGTTGGGACCCTTGAGATGATGTGGTAATTTTTTAGTACTATAAGTGACCTTTCGTGGAGGTTGGTGTATTTCCTATTGGATCGAGGAGTAAGTGATCCCGAAACAAGCATGCTAAGGATGGAATCCTGTGTCTGGCTGTGACAAAGACGTAGAGTTGGTCTCCTATGAAGAAGTGGAGTTTTTATCCTACAAAGATTCGAAGTTGGTCTTTTGCGAATATGTGGAGTTTGTATTCTACAAAGATGTGGAGTTGGTCTCTTATGAGGATGTGGAGTAGGTCTCCTGTGAGAGCATGCAGTAGGTCTCATACAGCAATGCAGAGTAAATCTCCTACAAATATTGTATGTCTCGTTGGATTTGGATATTATTTGACTTTATTAGTATATGTATACTGGTGTTATCTGACTCTAGTGACTCTCTTGACTATATTTCATAGAGTCTAAACTTCGTGTACCTATTTGGTATTCTACCTTGTGTCTTCCTTTGTGGTTTGGGGTCCCTACTGAGTATTGTTTTACTCACCCTTGTACAAGATTTTCCTGCATGTGTTGTGTCTTGTTCATAAGATCGAAAACTTTGAAGGATTCGTTGGTGGGAGAAAGATAGGTGGTGATTCAGGGTGACCCGACGGATGTGGTACGCTTCAACGACATTCATAAAACTTACTGTACCTACCCTTCAGGTAGAGTTTTCTATAGACGAGATCTAGGAGATTGTACTTTTCTATTTCAGTTGGGCTTATATTATGGGACATTTACTTTTTAATTTTGTACTATTACTCTCAATGGTTGTCTTAGTGGGATTCATATATGTTTACTCATTGTTTTTAGTTTTAGTAATTTTTTTTGGAGACGGGTGCATGTGTACAAGTTCTTAGGAAAATGCCTTCTCTTTGTGGGATATGCCTACTCAGTGCTAGTCGCCAACCCCTGGACTATGGGATGCGAGATTGGGGTAGTCATGAAATGGGCCCTGGGGTATGGGTTGTGACATTTACATACTAAAAATATAACATATCGATTCATTTTATTTGTTTTTTTCCATGATATTTCACTTCAATTGTTTCATCGAATTTCTCAAATAAAAATTCACTAGAATTTTTTGACTCGGGGTCGGGATTATCTCCCAACAAGTTGTGTCAAAGGTAATGGTTTGAGTTTGAAAATTTTGTGGGAATTTTAGAAGTTTTCAAGAGGATCAAGTGCACGTGTGAGAGACATAATAAGGTTTGGAAACCAAAGAAGACCATGAGCGGTGTTTCAAGTCTTACACCTGATTCTTTTCTTCAGAAGGTGTGACTGGTGAAGGAAGAATTAAAAAATTAAATATCGAGGTGATACACTAATTTCTAGGGATATTTTGAGTAGGGGAAATTTATTTCTATGGGTAATTCAAATTGGGTGGTGATCACGATTATATGAGAGTCAAATATTGCTTGTTTTAGTCTTGTTTGATAGGACAATACAGATTCAGATATGACAAAGACTTCGGTGTTTTGATTTCTTTTGTAGGGGGAGATATCAAGTTTATGGTAGAGTTGAAAAAGGGCATTGCCATATTTTCTAGAGAGTATGATGGTTGGTGCAATACCAACATGTTTTTAGTCCAACCGAGTCTGTTGGATGGTATCTCCATTGACGGGATAAAGGGAGGGGGGATAGATAGGATTCAACCCATGGGAATTTCCAAATTTAAGATAAGATAGTTATTTGAATTTGAGATATATATTTTTTCTATCACATAGATAATGCTACATGTGTTTCTCATGGGGAATATATATTTTATATCTATTTAGATGAAATAAGTGTTCGATTATTAACATGAAAGATATATGGTGTTTTGGAAATTTAAGATATAATATTTTATATCTTATCTACATTTGAAAAGGTAAATTTTAAAGGATTTAGAAAGGATAAATAGCCAGTGAAAATTAATGGGGAGAGAGAGCTTCTCAAGATGTAGTCCACTAAGATCAAGAGGAAAGGGGAAACTACGTTTGCAGTAACCCGTATGGATTATTGGCAGTGGAAAACGAGGCATTGGTGGTGAATCTATGATGTGATGGGATACCGCGTTTTTGGTAACATGTATGGTGCATCAACATTGAATAGGTGAGAAGCAGCAGTGATGAGATCGATGATCGAGACCATGTATAGAAATTTTTCCTAATTGTGGTGATCAGAAAACATGTCCCAGTTGATGATCGGTGATGCATCATGATTTCGAGATCACGAGAAAGAGAAAAATCTATCAGGTTTCACAAGACAGTGTGAGTTTGACACATATTTGGATAAAGATCCCTGAGGTAGAGATGTTTCATTGATAAAAGGGTGACATTTTGTCACAAATTGATCTCTTAACATTAATTTTTGACTAAGATAATTTTTAGAGAGAAGACAGAGGCGTATGAGGGTGTGGTTTTCACACATATTTTTCTATTCTCTCATAGAAATTCAAGTCCAAGAATTACTTGTATTATGTACTCTCAAATTAATAGTGAATATTTTGGAGTTTCCATGTATTTTTTATCCTCTGTATCAAAGAGTTTTTCCACATTGAAAATTATGTGTGTTGATTTCATTTATTTGTTTTCCTAAAAGATTTTTCTTCAATTGTTTCATTGGATTTTTCAAAAAAAAAAATTCACAAGCAATTTTTGGCCTAAGATTGGGATTTTACCCCAACACATTCTTCTTCAAGATCCATCATTAAATCATTCTTGTGCATTTTTTCCACCATTCTATCATTATTTATTTTCCTTCCTTCATTATTCAAAATTAATTATTTAATTTTCTTCCTTCATTCTTTTTATGCTAAAAAGATATGTTAATTGACCTAAAATAGTGAAAATACTATATTATTTCAAAAAGGACACACCTAGGTCTTCCCTTTTTAAGAGGGAAGTTTTGAAATTATGTTTGTTGAGTTTTATTTGATTTTTTTGGTTAAAGTCACAAGGTTGATATAGTTTTGAAATGAGGTATGTTCATTCTTACTTTGATTGGATGAAAAAGGTGGATTTAATGAAATTGTTTATAATTTTTTTGATTGAATTGATTTTTAAATTCCACACTTCATTAAAATTATGGTTATTTTTTATTATAATTTTTAATGAAGTTTTGATGGGTTTTATTATTTTAAGAGTCAGGATCTTGGTTAAGTCATCATTTTTTTGTAGAAATTAATTTTGATTACTAAATTAATTTTGGTTTTCATATCTCAAGTTATTATAGTAATTCCAAAAATGAATGTAAGTGTTATAAAATGAATCATTATTAGGTTGGTTATAGTTTTTAAATGATAGATAGGTGGTCTATATTTTTTCCCTTAAAGGTTTTATATTTATAGCTCGTGCCATAGTGCTACACACCATACCCCACAGTGCATTGCTTCTAAAATGAGTAACACCTTAAATTAAATGTTGTGAAACATGTTTTGATGTTCTATTTACCCTTTTACATGGTTGGAGGCTGTCATAATCAATATGAACCACCCCTTCATGAGGGATCATTTAAACACCTATAATTATGCCACCCCTTTAGGTGTATTGGGGTTTCCACCCATGAATGAAAGATATATATGAATTAAGTTGGGATGTAAATGCTGAATACCTCTTGGCTTGTGTTGATCAATAAATGAAATAAAATAAATGGAAATTTTAAATAACGTGGATGAATGATTTTCTTATGAATTTATTGTAAATGGTTGGTGATGTGGAATGTGTTGGTTCTGGATATAGTGGAAGCGTGCTGTGGTGGGCGATATATTAAAATTTCTTTTAATAATTGTTACCAGAAACCATGAGCAATGATATTTCACATCAAATTTATAATTAATTTATTTAATATATGAAGAAATAGATACCTGGGCATTGAAACTTTCTTCATTGATGATTATTGATTGTTTGAAAAGACCCTTTCAGATTGCCTTCATTGTACTGTGAGGATCCAAGGAGAGAATACCTCTAGTGGTGATCCACACATGCTCCAATTATCTCTGAGAAACACCACTCAATCACTAGGTTCTAGCACAACGAATCATATGTCTTGCATTGTTTGTTCTTGATCATTCATTCTTCGATCTTGAAGACATCTCTCTTACGCTTATCGTTCTTGAGATGGAGAGAGAATGAGGATTCGAGAGAGAATTCATTGTACATAGAAATTATCTATTTTTAATTTTTGGATGAAATATACAATAGACATAACTATCTATTTATAGAGTAAGGGTTTATGTTAAAATATTATTTAATTTCATGTCGGTCATTAAATAACATTTAAAACCTTTAATAAACCCCGTGCCACATAATAATAATATCATTATTATTATTTTATGGCGTACGCTAACTTGCGTAATAAAAAATATTATGTAATAGTTTTGTTAATTAATATTTGTCACCAAACTCAATCTTGGTCTGTTCAAACTCATCTAGAATTTATTGAAAAACTGAATACATATTTTATTCATAAATAATTATTTTATTCACAATCTAGTGAATAAATATCTATTAAAATATTCAATAAATAAAATAAATATTTTATTCACATCTAGTGAATAAATATTATATATATATTCACATAATCAAATAAATTATTTATTAATAAAAAAATAATTATTTATTACCTTGTGAATATTATCGATCAATAAAACTTGAATAAAAGTATTCCTCGGTCTCGAGAATAATATTTATTCCAATAATTAAATTCAAATAGAATTTAATCAAGATCAACGGAAACACATAGTGTTTGAACCTTTAGTATTCTTTGTCATTGGAATTAGGCAGGCTTGCCTAAAGTCCAAGATTATTGTCTAGAAACAGATCAATACACCCAAGAGAAATAACTTAATGTTTTAATGGTGACAACCACATATAAACACTCACTGTGTAATATGATTCCTTTGTCTCAATATTTAATCAAACAGGCTGCACATCAATGTCCCCAACCTATATACTCGATACGTTTTTCTTTGAATATTTTAAATAAATACGTGGTTACACCATGACCATGGAATTTAGGGCTATAACTCAATTCCAATTAAAATGATGAGATATCAACTTCCATAATGATAGAAGGGACAAATCCTTCCTTGACTTATCCATTAATGACATGTCACTCATGACACACCCAATGTATCTAATTTCACCATGAACCTCTATTGTCACTATTTACAAAATAAATCTAAGTACAAAAGTTATAACATGCATTAATAATAATCTTAAAGTCTAAGGACCATCACACACACTCACAGATAGGAATATTCAATGACACTAAAATATGCGGAATCCCTACTGACAAGTCTAATCTCATAATATCCCATCTTTAAGATTACCAAGTGTGAACTTCATGAGAAGAAGGTTCATATTCTTATAAGTAATCACAACTGACAGTCTATGTACTATGTGTCTCATCATAGAATGTTATGAAACCACATGACATTATTTAAGAATATCATCATAACATATCATGGTTCTCATCATAGTGAGGAGATTCTATGACCTTATCAGTGCAACATATACTATAGGAAATTATTACATTAGAGTCATTCAAAACAATGATCAATATATAATATAAAGTTTTATTAATATTCAATATATTAGATATACATGTAATCATATTACAAACAGTTAGTCCTAGGACACAAACTCCTGAAAACTCTCACTTGAACTAGAGACAAATGCCCACAACCTTCAGTTAACTAGACTTCACATGATAGTCATCTTTTTTCTGAGTCAAGGATTTAGTCAAGGGGTCCGCCACATTTTATTTTGTGAAAATACTACTCACTTCAACTTTTACTCTCTGAGAAAAATCAATCAAGAGATGATACTTCCAAAGTATGTGCTTCATCTGCTGATGTGACCTTAGATATTTTTCAAGAGCCACCACTATCTTATTATCACAATAGAGTGTGACATGATCTTTACTGCTAGGTACCATGCCAAGATCTTGGATGAATTTTCACATATATAATGCTTCTTTAGTTGCCTCAAAAGCCGCAATATACTCAAATTGTGTTGTAGAATCTACGATCAAAACCTACTTTGAGCTCTTTCTGCTCACAATACCTCCATTTTAAATGAATATGTATCCCATTTGCGACTTCATGTAATCTTGATCACTTTAGAAACTACCATCTACATAACCTATAATGACTATTTCCTCATCTCATCCATAAACCAGGAACATATCCTTAGCATTACCCAGATACTTAAGAATAGTCTTGCAACCATCCAATGCGGTCACCTGGATCATATTGATATCTTTATACTGTACTTAATGAGTAGGAAACATCTATCCCAATACATATCATAACATATGTTACTGAACCAATCGCTGATGTGTATGAAATCCTTTCTATTTTGTTTTTTTCCTCATCTTTTTGAGAACACATTTTTATAAAAATATGAATGTCATGTGATGCTGGAAACAATACCCTCTTGGATTTTTCTATACTAAATCTTTTTAGTATCTTGTCAATGTATTCACTTTGACTTAGGCTGATAAACCACTTGGATCTATCAAGATGAATCTTGATCCCAAGAATATATGCTGCCTCACCCAAGTCTTTCACAGAGAAGCATTTATTCAACCATTCCTTAACATAATATAAGACCAATATTTCATTTCCAATGAGTAATATGTCATCAAAATATATTATTAAGAAAATGATTTCACTCCCACTAAACTATTTATAGACACATGAATTGCATTAATTATTTATGAAACCAAATTCCGTTATGGATTCATCAAAAAAAAATGTTCCATGACTCGGATGATTTCTTTAATCCATAAATGGATCTTTGCAACTTTCATACCTTGTTGGAAAAATTTAGAGTCATAAAACCTTTGGGTTGTTTCATATAGATATCTTTCTAAAGGTTTCCATTAAGGAAGGATATTTTTATATCTATTTTCCAAATCTCATAATCATGAAAAGCCACAATAGAAAGTATAATTCCAACTTCAACATTGTAACTGGTGAAAAGGTTTCATCGTAGTTAATGCCATGACACTATTTAAACCCTTTTACAACCATTCATGACTTATAGGTACTTATTTTTTCTTACATTTCTAGTTTCTTCTTGAATAACCATTTACAACCAATGGTATTTACATCTACTGGAGGTTTTACCAAAATCTAGACTTGGTTTTAGTACATAGAATCCAATTTAGAAATCATTAACCACTACTGGAAATGAGGTTTATCCCCATACATCTATCCCCACGGTTTAAAGAACAGTGGGGATAGATTTTTTTTAGTTGTCTATACCCATAGTTTTATTAAAACCATGGGTATTCAAACTTCCATCGGACCCTAACTATCAGGCTCCTCCTCAAACTCCCATCGCACTCCCCCGATTCAACCCTAACTCCCCAACCCTCGACTCCCGGCCCTATCCTCCCAAACCCGAACACTGCCTCCCAGCCCTCTCCTCCCCTCTCCGACTCCCCTCCCTAGCCTCCACCTCCTGGCTCCGCCTACCGGCTCCCGACCTGGACCTCCCGGCCTTCGCCTCCGCCTCGACATCCCGACCTTCACCTCTTAAACAAGGTAATATTGTACACATTACTGCGAATCAGGATGTAATTTTGAAATGATTCAAGATCTATTGGTATTTGGTAATATCCCGGCTAGTTCATCCTTTTGGAAATAAGTTCTAGAATACATAGAAATTAGTCAATCAATTATCGAACTTTTAGGGTTTTTGAAACTTAAAATTTATCCCTATGGGGTGTGGATACTTTCACATACTATTTTATTCTCATGAGATAAAGAAAAATACATGAGTAATTGGATATATTGTGTTAATTATGAGAATGGTGTTCTTATAAGAGTGGGATCATAGATTTAATTTTGTTGAGGTGATGAACTCGAGGGCTTAGGTTTGTTTGAAAATATTTGGTATTTATTGGATTTTATGTCATAAAAAAATCTCTATGAAATTGATGATACTCTGGGTGTTCCCATTAAAATGGACCAAGAAACAGAGGAATCCAAGTTTGGATTCTATGCTTATATCTTGGTCAAAGTGAACCTAATACCCCTTCACATTGAGAAGGTAGCATTCTGTATGCCGGATAATGATTTCGGTTTGAAAATTGAATATGAGGATACCCCACTTTTTTTTTCAGGGTGTCAAGCCATTGGGATTGTTAAGGATGAACGTCGTAATGATTTATCATGATATTTTTATTCTAATAAGAATAAAGATATAAAATGCTATTTCAGTAATAAGAATGGTGCTGAGTCTTTGATAGTTGCTGACTCGAATTTGATAATTGACATAGGTTGTGAGTTAATGTCAGATGGTACCTCATCTAAGGATGCTCTGGACTACCCAGGTCAGGGGCAGGATATTTCCTTTAGGGGACAATATTTTTGAATAGGGGTGGTTCAAGATACGGTCGATGGTGATGATATGGTTAGGTTATGGGTAGTTTGAAACTCTTCCATTTCAAGATGTACATGTTTGTGGTGAGAAATATGGTAAGTGAAACTAGTATTATAAGGATACCATGGTCCTAGATTCATAGGGAATGGATTAAAAAACATGGTATGAAGTAATAGAGGGGGGTTATAATGATGTATAATCTTGATATATTAATATGGTTAGGTTACTAAATTTTCATTTTCTTCAGTATTTTTAGGTTCTACTTAAGAAAATAATGATGTATGATATGTTATCCTTAAAGTTCTCTTACTTTGTACTTACTATATTTGGTCTTTAATGATATTTTGGAGATTCACTTATATTTTATTCCTTGTATAAGATTAATGATATTTTTCCTCATCACTTGAAATTTATGAATCTTCTTCTCCAACATGTATACTCTCAACACCTTCATCTCATCACTTGATTGTTATGATCAAGTCTCACTTCTTAATGTTCTTCTTGTAATTTTTCAAGGTAAAACCCCGTTTATGAAACTTCACTCCCAAGCTCAGATTACTGTGTTTCAAAAATTTTATTTCCTACTAGTTTAGGCCATCATTTACCTCTATATATAAATTATCTCTCATCATTAAAATTAATATGCACTAATTCTAATTATCACATTCTAACAACTATATCTCTAATGTCTATAATGGATAATGATCATATTATGGACATGTAAAGTTCCGAATTTCTAATAATATTTTGTTTATTTTTTATGAAATATCACACATATAATTTATTCAATGGTAAATTCCCATATAAAAAGTAGGGGTCGTTACAACCATGATGTAGACATGTAATTTGATGGATTTTCTTTATTAAATTTTCTTAAACTTATCTTGAATTCACTTATTACCCATCAATGAGTATGATTCCAGTAAATAAAACATAAAAATTTATTTCAATATCCCTGAATGGATTTTATTCATTAATAATTTCATAGTAATCAAACACTAAAAATGTTTTTTAAACATTGAACTATTGTAATGAATAATGGTTTTCCTAATTATCTAACCCTTAGAGTAAAGATCAACACTATACTAGCAATGCCTTAATTAAGATCTAATCACCACCCCCTTAATCAATTAACTTAATGGGGGATCTTAGACTCTAATACATGTTAAGTTTTCTGATCATCAAGGTCTCTTCAATTTCCTCCTTTTTATTTGCCAAAAACATGGGGAACAACACATGAACTCTTCTCTAAGTTTCAACTGCCAACTCCTTAAGTCTCCCCAATAAGGAACACTCTCTATATATTCTCCATTTATCAACTCCTATAAAAATAAAAAGATATTCCATCTCCTTTTTAAAAAATAGAACATTTATATTCTCCAATCCTACGGTACTATAATTCATTCTCTTCATTCACGCTTAGATAGCATGAATTTTTAACATCACCCACTTGGAATAAATTGCCTCTAGCACTCTTATCCTATTTTAACCACTCTTCCATCCTCAATGTTCTCAACCAATAACCCATAATTCCTAAAAAAAATATATTTCATTTATCATGAAGTTGAGAAACACTTAATAGATTGTGTTTTAATCCATCAACATAAATAGTGTTTTTTTATTTAAGCTTCTCTTTCCCAATAAAAATTAAACCAACTCCTTTAACCTTTAGTAACCCATCATTTATGAAGGTAACTAAGAATGCATTTCATTTTTCAATAGATTTTAATGTTTTTAAATATTTTATCATGTGAGCATAACATCCACTATCCAAGATCCATGGACTTTCCCCTTTGGATACTTTGGGTGAAACTTCAACAACTAAATCTTTCTCCTTCACTTTTCTATTCTTCTTTTGAGGATTTTGAGTATTAAAACTCAAATTTTTTCAGGATGGTATAATGATGAGGCATTCATTTTCATCATAAATAGGATGGTCACACCTTCCATATACTTATTCAATAATATCAAATATGTTATGTGATTTCTATATAGAATTTACAATACATTTCTAACTTTTATTCCTTTAAAGAGGTTGGAACCCCCAAACATTGATTCTCAATACTCCCAAGTATATCATGATGTCTATTTTAAAAAACATATCTTTTCCATATGAACAAATATTCCAATGTTCAAATAGAATCCATAAAATTATATCTTTCAAGCATCATGTTGTACAAAATTTTTAGGATACCTTGAAACTTTTTTTCAATATTAATTCCAAAAGATTAAAGTTATAACTACTATATTTTCATTGAATGTTTTATTCCCCATAAAATAACCCCTAACAAATAATCTATAAAATTATAAATTCATATTATTAAAATAAAATTTTATTCCCATGTGTATAATGCCTCTATATCTATAAAGGAGTATTTTAAATTAAAAATTTCTTTTATATTCCCCATCAATGACCACTTGGGAGTGTCTTTTTTTAACTTTTTTCTTTAGTTTACATCTCAAGGTAGACATTTCCCCCTTTTTTCCTACTTATTCAATAATGGACTCCTCTTGTCATTAAATATGGTTTGCTAGCTACTAATATGATTTGATTAATTTAATAATAAAATTGATTGTAATGAATTTTTTAAATATGATTTACATTTTTGATTGAATGATATTTTTTTCTTATTATAGAATGGATAGAAGTTGGATGTATCGTACTGATCAGATTTCAACCGAGTTTCAAAATAATTTAAAGAATTTTTTAGATTTTACATTTAGCAATGCATCAGATAGTGGTTGTATAAAGTGTCTATTCTATAATTATGTTGGAAGACCATGGTTAAGACGAGAAAAAGTTAGTTAACATTTAATGAAATTTGGATTTCAATCAAACTACAATGTTTGGCTTCACCATGGAGAGACGAGTCAATCTTTAACTGTTCATAAATGAAATGAACTAAGTGACATGGAGAATTTGATATTTGATCAGTTTCCATATGTGCATCATTCCGAGAGAGATAACATGCCGGTGCAAGAAGACAATGATATCAGTACACATGAAGAAAATGCTGAAAACGATAACGTTGACAGAGTGAAAAATTTATTGGATGATGCCAGAACTCCAATATATCAAGAATGTACTAAAATGACCAAGTTGTAATTTTTAATGCAGTTATATCATGGGAAAACCATGTATGATATTTCTAATACCGCCATTGATTATATTCTTACATTTTTGAAGGAATTGCTTCCTGATGGTGCAGATATTCTCTCAAATCATTACATGGCATGGAAGTTAATTAAGTAGCTTGGATTTTCTACTAATAAATTCCTTGATTTTTCAAAATATTTCAGTTTATTTTTGGAGGAAACAGCTGACCGTAATGACTGTAAACAATGTGGTACATCTCAATGGAAGAAAAATGCAGATGGAACACCATCTCGTGTGCCACAGAGAGTCATGTGGCACTTTCCATTGATTCTCAGACTTCAAAATCTATTCATGTCTCTAGAAATCTCAGTCAATATGTGATGGAACGATGTTGAGAGAATTAAAGGTAATGATGAGTTGGTCTATCCTGCAGATGGATTAGCGTGGTGGAAATTTGATGCACAACATCCGGATTTTGTAGCTGAGGTGTGTAATGTCAGATTGGGCCTATCATGTGATGGTTTTAATCCATTTGGTCAGATGCTTACTGCTCATAGCACGTGGCCGGTTTTTATTCATGTTTATAATCTTCCTCCGTGGATGTGTATAAAAAAACCTATCACTTTCTTGAGTATACTGATATCTGGACCTTCAGATCCTAGTAATGATATAGATGTCTACTTGCAGCCTTTAATAAAAGAGTTGAAATAACTTTGGGATTTCGGTGTGCAGACATTTGATGCTTCTTCAAAGAATACATTTCAGATGCGTGCTGCCCTTCTATGGGCCATAAATGATTTCCCTTCTTATTCAATGATGTCTGGGTGGATCACGAAGGGAAAACTATCATGCCCCGTTTTTATGAAGAATACATGATCGAGAAGGCTTAAATATCATCGTAGTTTCAGTTTCATGGGGCATCGCTAATTCTTGCCAATGGATCATCAATACAGGAAGAATCGTCAGAGGTTTGATAATAATGTTGACACTGAAGAACCACCTCAACATATTTCAAGAAGTGATGTGCTTAATGAATTGAAAGATTTCATCTTTTCATTAGGGAAAGGTCAGTTGAAATCTCGAAAGAGGAAGAATTCTGATACTGAAGTCACTTACAATTGGAAAAAGAGAAGTATTTTTTTTGTTGTCATATTGGTCTACTAATTTGTTACGTCATTGTTTATATGTAATTAATATTGAGAAAAATATATGTGAAATGTTGCTTGAAATTATTTTGAATATTAAGGGGAATACCAAAGATGACTTCCGATCTCGTCGGGATTTATTGGATTGGGGTATTCGACTAGAACTACATCCTGTTTGTATCGGTGAAAACAAATGGAAAGTTCCCTATGCTTATTATGTGATGACGCCGACAAAGAAAGATCAATTTCTGACAATATTGGAGAATATCAAGGTTCCATATGGCTATTCCAGCAACATATCTAAACGAGTCAACATAAGACATTTGAAATTGAAATCCCTAAAAACTCATGATTATCACATCCATCTTCATGAATTGATTCCAATAGAAATTATACATTTGCTATACAATAATGTAAGGGTGTAAATGATTGGATTGTGTCATTTTTTTATAGACCTTTGTGCTAAAAGGTTATCCAAATCATTGTTGATAAAAATGCAGCAAGAGGCTCCGTTAATTCTGTGTGAGTTGGAATTTTTTTCCTCCATCCTTTTTCACATGCATGCTGCATTTAACAGTTCATCTTCCAACTGAGATACTTCTAAGGGGACCGGTTTCTTTTTGGTGGATGTATAGCACTGAAAGAAATATGTGCACAATGAAATCATATTTTCGAAATAAGAATTATCCTGAAGGTTCCATTGTGAGGAGTTACCTGGCCCAAGAATGTATGGATTTTTGTTCAATGTATTTTTATGATGTGATCACAAGGCATAATCGACCAATGAGAAATGAAGATGATCAGTATGAGGAAATTCAGCCTTCGTTTCCATCTCTTCCCAAAAAGGTTGAATTTTCGGGTCATATACATTAGTTACATTGTGCTTTGAAGAGCAGAATATGGCACATCGTACAGTCTTGTTTAATTGTGGTTTGTTCAATGCCTATATCAAGTAAGTAATTTGAATATATATATGTTATCTCATATGATATGATATCACATATACCTTATAATTTTATTGTCATTTTATGTAGAGATCATAAACAAATTATAAGTAGAGTTCACCGGTCTTTGCCGTTGAGAAAGAGAGAGGTTATGCATAGCCAAGAGTTCCCAGCTTGGTTGAAATCAAAGGTATGACCATTACATTAAATACCTTAAAATATAGATATATATTTAATTATATTACTCATATGTATTCCAGGTATTGAGTTTACCTGCTGACTTCATTTCTCAATAATTAAGAGCGTTGGCTTTTGGTCCCAATTCTTTGGTTCGTGACGACAAATCTTTAATAATTAATGGATATAAATTTGTTACAACTAATAAAGTGTTGAAAATGAGAACACAACATGATGGAGTTATGTTAACTGCTAGAACTGATTGTTATGCCAGTGCATCAGATAGTCGACCTCGATATAAAGATGCGTATTATTATGGACTGGTTGAGAAAATATTGTTATTGGATTACCACTCTCAAGGTCGAGTCATTATGATGAAATGTAAATGGTTTGATTCAATGAAACGACATGGTACATTTATTAATGATTTCAGATTTAGAGTTATTGACACGAGTCAATTCCTGCATACCGATGAACCATACATTTTGGCATCAATGGAAAAACAAGTGTTTTATGTGAAAGATCATCTGAAACATGATTAAGGTGTCATTAATGAAGTAATCCCAAGACATATTTTTCAGTATTCTGGGGATGAAATTGTCACCATTGATTCCCCCATCGGTATTAGCCAAAATATTGTATTTGATGACACAAATTGTCCCATTGTGAGAGATGATGTTGAACTTGAGGTAATGGAGGGTATATATAAAAGAAACCATATATATTCAGAGTTCATTCAGTTTACCTTGACGTGAGTTTCTCAGGTTGGTACTAATATAATTACTTTAATTTAGTTTTAGTTTGGAATGATATGTCTATTTTAGTATTGTTTGGTTTCGTTTCATTTAATTATATTTATTTCAATTTAGAAAACTGGGTTTAAAATGTGGTTTTAAAAATTGTATAACTTGGTTGTAAATTATCATTACTGAAAGATTTTATGACATTTTTTATCTTATTTTGATTCTAAGTTGTATGTATGATTTGTAAAAATTGTTGCTAAAAAATATTTATTTCATTCTTATGCAGATTATGAAGAAAACTACATAAGCTCGCAAGAAGATATTATTTGATGTTGATCCTGTTAGACGCGAGCGTGATTTGTCTTCAATGAGTATAATAATTCTAATATTTATCTTTTGTATTACATATAATATCAAGTTCATATTTTTGATCAATTTTTTTAGGGATATATAACTTTAGAGTTTCCTCTTCCCAGTATGGGACCGATCAGGGATCCTTCTAGACCTAGGCAGAGCTCCCGTCTTACCACTCCCCACACTAACCCATCAGTGGACATCCCATATACCACACATGTCCGCCCTCCACTTGAGACCCCTGGTATGTTCCCATATATGTCGTCGTCATCATCCCATTTACCCTTTTTCTCCCATTCCATGTCCATGCTGACTCGAATGATGTTCTCACCTGCACAATTTCCATATCCATTCATGTATCCCCAGACCTACTACGCAAATTCTGACATGTCTATGCCACCTCCTTTTCCTACCATCCATCTTACACATATTGAGTCTGTTCCTTCAGTTTCCACTCCTGTTCATGAAGATCAGCCAGAGCATGCTGTGGAATAGATACTTCCTTCGGAGGATGCTAATCCAGCACAGTCCATGAATGCCTCACAACCTATTTAGGAGCCTGCATCAGGTTTTTATTATTATAAATGTTTCAAATTATAGCATTTCACTTTTGTCCTATTATATTTTCACTTAACTCTTCTCTTTTCACCTCTTATCTTATTTATAGGGATCTTCTAGTAGGTGATGTGGGCGCACTCGAATGTGGGATGCCTAGAATCACGAAACTTAGATTATGGTGGATTAAAATCCTCAAAATAAAATGGTAGGTAAAAATGATAAGGAGTGTAGAAGTTTCATGGATACTTTATCCAAATATCATGATATCATTTTAGTGGAACCAGTCTCATGGAGACATATCAGTGCTGACATCAAGGACAGGGAATGGGCGCAGATATGGGTACGAAAATTTTATAAATTTATATTTATATTAGTAATTTATTTATATGAATTAACATGTTCTTTGCAGAGTCGATTTAACTTTCCTAACGGTGAAGCTTCTAAAGATGCTAGGTTGAGTGATCTTGGAGAGTATTGGTAGTCATACAAGTATGAGTTACATATTGGTTAGAGGAGCAGAGTGGGTACTGAGTTAGAGGGTGTACCCACAAACCCTGACTATCCAAAAAGTCAATATCAAAAAATGACCGCACATCGGAAGACTGAACAATATAAGGTACTACCCATCTTTAATGGTTTTTATATAAAATTTAATTCTTATTACTTGTATTGTTTTTTTGTTTCTTAGGAAGTGTCAGCAAAAAAAAAAACAAATATGAAATGACATATCTATACACATTGGGGCGCACTACAATGACTGATCATGAGAAGCGGCTGGTATGTTCATCCGAATTAAAATAATTTCCTTATTTATAACATGTCATCATAACTTATTCATGCCTTCCCTTGGTTAGTCCATGTATCCTGGAAATCACATCTTATACTAGAAGATGGCTTGTCTATTTTTCCTAAACAAGTAGTATATTTCCTTGAAACCCACTTTAGAAAACCATTTCAGAAAATCACTAATCAGTTATGAATGTCATTTACCTCAATGTTTGTAGGTCTTTGTTGCAACTCACTTCAATCCAATTTTTTTCATTTATCATATATGGTTGTAATCCAAATTTGTGCATTTCTCATATGCAGCAAGCTGTATTGGGCATTGAAGGTCCTGTACCTCGTGCCTAATTATTCTGCATCAGTAGAAAAAAAAGATGGAACTAAAGTTAATTCACAAACACAAGATAAAATTGTAAGTTTTTTATTTATATTTCAAAAATTTATATGAAATTCATAATTTAATATGTTTATAATTTCAACAGTCTACCTTTGAGGATATGGATTAGAAGGAAGCTGACAACTTAGGGCCAAATGATCATTTGAGTCAGGTGTTAGGGGTGGAGCATCCAGGAAGAGTCCATTGTAGACCAGGAAAAAACATTGTCCCTTCTAGGTATTGGTCATCATCGGACTCCTCTAAATCCTCTAAGGTCTCTGAGTTAGAAAGTGCGTGTGTTGAATTAGCTGCGATAAAGAAAATAGCATTAGAGGAGCATGAAAAAAGTAAGCTAATGAATGAACATTTCATGAAAGCTATGTCAGTTTTGAGTCAGTCACTACCATCATAGGTTGCTGCCACTTTTCATTCATGTATGAAATCAATGCACTCTTTAAATAATGCCTTGGGTGATTCCCATGAGGGTCCTAGTGGCGATGACGGTGGTGGTGATAGAGCTGGCGAGGATGTTGCTGATGCTGTTGTTGGTGATGATATTGCTGATGATGATGCTGATGGTGTGGCTGGTGATGGTGTTGCTGATGATGTTGTTGCCGACGTTGTTGTTGCTGATGATGATGCTGGACATGGGGATAACGATGATGGCGATGGGGGGGATATTAATCCCCTCTATTTTTTAATTAGCAGAGAGACTTGTGTTGGAGTTTTAATTTTTTTTGTATTGGTGGACTGCTTTTATATGAATTTCTTTATGCAATGAAATACATTTTGGATTATGTTTTCATCAGGGGTGTTATTTGACAATTCTTTAGGTAATATTCACATGCCATATATTTTTTTATGGTTTGGTGTGTTTATTATTATCTCTCTATCTAATCTTGGCCTTATCAGTGGAGGGGAGGCTTGGGATGGGGGGCTATAGTGGAGGGTTGGGAGGGGGGGGGGTGCAGTTGAGGGTTGGGAGGGGAGGGGGATGCATTCACTTAATCTCTTTTTCATATACTTGGCATGCATAGGATGTTCATCAGGCGAGTATGACCGTGTCCTCCACTTTGAAGCAGAAGATCTCATCTATTGAAGGAGTTTAAAAGGTTTAGTTGCTTCTGATCTTTTTCTTTAAATGAAAATGCACTAATTGGTATATGATCTGATAGTTATATGAATATTCATAGTTGACTAACTGATTTATATGTTTCATATGATGTTTTTGGTTTTCATCTTTCCTTTATCTATTTTTTTAATATGGTTTTGTGTGTTTTAGGAAGACTCCAAACACAAAAGAAAAATCCTGTTCAGTGGAATCCTAATTCAGGTTTTATTCCACCTTTTTAATTTTAATATTCGGCAATAGATTTGTGTATGTTTTGGATACATTGAACTGTCATCGCATTTGAAAAGGCTCAGGATGTTATTTAGAAATCATGGATCATGGTGTACTTTCAGGAGGTATGCACCCTTATGATTTTTCTTGATTTTTTAATCTTTTAACACAATCAAGTCTTGAATATTGATAACATTTTCTATTTATGGTGGATACTTTGTATATATATATCAATTATTGAATGACATTACAATACATGTTTGTTTATTTTATTTCATGTGTTTTTATCCAAAAGTTTCTCTAAATATGCCATTCTACTTGACTGAGCAAGGGGAAGGGGCTGGGCAGGGGGGAGGAGGAGGGGGAGGGGGAGGATATGGGCAGTGGGGAGGGAGGGGGAGGGGCTAGGTAGGTGGAGAGGTGGAGGGGGAGGGTCTGGGGGAGGAGCTGGGCAGTGGGGAGGGAGGGGGAGGGGCTGGGAATGGGGGGAGGGGGTGGGGTTGGGTAGTGGGGAGGGAGGGGGAGGGGGAGGGGCTGGGCAGGTGGGGAGGGAGGGGGAGGGGCTGGGCAGGTGGGGAGGGAGGGGGAGGGGCTGGGCAGGTGGGGAGGGTGGGGGAGGGGCTGGGTAGGTGGGGAGGGAGGGGGGATGGGCATTGGGGAGGGAGGGGTAGGGGGAGGTGGGTAGGTGGGTAGGGGGAGGGGATAGGGGAGGAGCTGGGCAATGTCGACTTATCCACCGCCACAAAAGGTATGGTTTTACCACACCATTTTTTACATCATGACAAGTTTTCTTTTTACTCAACTGCATCCTCACATATGAAATTTAACCCCAGACTCACATTTTCATAATATGATGCAATTTCATGTTTGGTTGTTTAATTTTTTCAATGTATGGGTGAAATCTCCAGTTTAGGTGATACTGATTCATCTTCCAACATTAATGGCATTGAAAAGGGTAAAATTGCGATATCATCTTATTTGCAAGATTAAAATTAATATGTCTACTCATGTAATTAATGAACACATGATATTGTTATCATTTCATTATTGTGATTTATGCTTTCAGGTCAAACATCATTACAAATAGTATTGACAATGACATTGTAATGTGCCTTACAAGGGTTGGGTGGGGAGAATTTTATAAAAGGTGTGTAGTTCGACTATTTCTCAATTATCAATTACTATTTATTGTAATTTTATCCATTGCAATCATTAAAATTGTAAAAATTATTTTATATTCATTTAATGTTTAATATTTTCCAATTCCATTTTAATTGATATCATTTATGAAATCTATAATTTTCAGGTTTAATTATCCAGTTTAGGTGATTTTGCTTCATCTTCCAACATCAATGGCATTGAAAAGGGTGAAATTGCTATATCATCTTATTTTATAGATTAAAATTAACATGTATAATCTTGTAATTAATGATCACATAGTATAGTTATCATTTCATTAATGTGATTTATTCTTTCAGGACAAGCATCATTGGAAATAGTATTGACAACGCTATTTCAATGTGCCTTACAAAATGATTATTTTATACTAGAATGGCCAAGGGTTGGGTTATACCCCAATATTCACATCCCTTAGGCATCTTGTTGTGACACAAAATCCTCCTTTCAGTGGGATTGATGAGCCTATGATGCATTTTGAAAAGTTGAAAACATTTAATTTGGGAGCTCTTGGATATATTTTTGTTGCTCAGAACTCTTTCAACATTGGCATGGAAAATTTATGGGTCTCAAAATTTGACAATGTTTTGGTTCATTTCTATGATAAAGGATCCAAATACATTAATGTTTCTATTATTTTTCAATGTTCAGTTTTAAATATTTTTTTATTTTATGCATCAATTCCTATATGAAAATAAGGGATCTCTGGATGGATATATGCTTATAGTTTGAGACTGTGAGGTAGAGGTGGATTCTTAATGGGGAATTTAACATTATTATTGTGACCTGAAGAGAGGACTGAAATTAATATTCATATATTGTCCTCTAATGATTTATCTATGTGTATTGTTCAATGAAACATTGTTAACGTTCAAATTTCTGGGGGTATTTATACTTGGAATAGGCATACACTCAATGGTAGAATGTCTTGTAAACTTGATAGGTGCTTTGTGTTGGTTAATTATGGAACTGATTCATGTTTTGTATCTGGTTTTACTCTATCTAGAATACATTCAGGTCATAATTCATTGATTATTGATGTTTTCACAATCTAGAAGGGTTGTATCCCTTCCCTTCATGTTCAAGAATGGATTGATTTTGATCCCTGGGTGTAGAGAAATTGTTCCGGAAGCCTAGGATATTAGTTTTCATTGTATCATGATGAATCTATTTACATGTAAATTTAAAGACATTAAAATGAAATTAAACATAAGGATAAGGAAATCATTTTCCCTCCCTTCTTATGAAATCAAAGTTTCTGAAAATAGACTTTTAATCTATCAAATTGCTAATCAAGATCAGGATACTCATCCAAGTGATGACATTAATTCTCTTTCAAAATATGATAATTTTTTTGACCATGTAGGAGGGATTGAGAAGAATTTAGTTAAATGTGAGGTTACTGAAAAATGGGGACATGAATACCAATATGTTTCATACAATACATAAGGAAAAGGGAATAAGGGGAGGTATTAAAGCCATTATTTTTCATGTACTTATTTTCTCATATGAAAATGAAATCTCTATTATAGTTTTTGAGTGCTTTAAAATTATTTATTTTGATGATAGTTATGATATCACTCACAAAATGACTAATGCTATTACTGAGTCTATTGGTGGGAAGCAAACCCATGAGCTTATATCAGTCCCCTCTAAGGAGGAGGTTCAGGTAACACTTTTTTATCCTAACATTGATAGTATTTAATGTCCTGATGGGTTCTACAATAAATTCATTATGTTTTGTTGGGAAATTATTCATAATGAGGTGGTTAATGTTGTTAAATAATTATTCATTCATAATAATATGCCTCATGGTATCAATTCCAACTTCATTGCTTTTATTTCTAGAAAAAGAGAATTCTATTGAAATTAGTGATTTCAATGCTATTGTTATAGGTAATACAATTCCAATTTTTTTTTGCAAAATCATTGCCATCAGGTTAGGAAATGTGGCAATGGAGTTTATTACTATAAATAAATATGGGTTTGTCCTGATAGAAACATTTAAAAATGCCTTTTCAATACATCTAAGAGTGTGAATCTCATGATGAGGAAGACTAAACATTTAGAACTGCCTTTTCCATTGATTCCTCTACTTCCAGTGATCACTAATTTATCTTTTGGATAAACAATATTTTTTTTCTAGGAATCATCTTTTGAAAAAGTATCTTCTTTATTTCTTTATTTCAATATATCTTCTAATTGTGCACCTTCCTTCATCTATTATTATCTACAATGCTTCATCTGTAGCAACCCAGTGCAGGATGTCTGTATTTTTTTTACAGATCATGGATCTAGTACTAGAAAAAATATATACTCTAGAATTTAATTCCAGTTATGTTTTGGTAATACAATTTTCATTTGTAATGTAGGTTCAGTTTTGGTTTTTATCACACTTTCTTATAGTTTTAATTAGTAATGCAGGTTCAGTTTTGTTGTTTTGGTATTCTATTCTGGTTTGTTTTTATGGGAGCATTGGAAACAGGAAGCAGGAAGGCTGCAGGCAGCAGTTGGGTGCACTGGAAGCAGGAGGCTGCGACAGCAGTTGGGTGCACTGGAAGCAGGAGGCTGCGGTAGAAGCTGGGTGCACTGAAAGCAGGAGGCTGCGGGCAGCAGTTGCTGTGTTGAAGAAGCATCTATGCCCACAGTTCAATGAACCGTGGGTATATTAGTTTTTCCAAGAATCATCTATACCCACGGTTCATTAAAACATGGGTATGTTATATTGCTGTGAAAATCTATTCCCACAGTTCTGAAAACCATGGGAATATATTTATACCCACGGTTTAAGAAAACCATGGGTATTACGAAATTTCCATTGGATATGCCCACGGTTTTGTAAAAAATACGGGTATAGGGCTATACCGACGCCACTGCATCCCACGGTTTATGAAACCTTGGGTATAGGCTATACCCATGGTTTCATGGGCTATACCCACGGTTTTAAACCGTGGGTATAAGTGATATTTCCAGTAGTGACCTCTTTCCACTTGGAAACCTCTATGCCACCAATTTCTTTCTTTTAGGTTAGAGGATCATTATTATCAACTAATAATGAGTCACTATACTTGGAGACTAGAAAACCATACCATTCTGGTTCTCTAACCTCTCTATTACTCCCATGTAGTAATTGTGTCTCTGTAAAAATTTATTCTTCCATGGGGATTTATGTAATTTGTTTCTATGACAAAACCTGTATATCTTGAACCCGAACTTTATCAAACTATATCTTTCTACACCTATCACTTTTAGAGATAATATCCCCATCAAGAAATTTGGGACATTTGTCAACTACAAAAATTTTGTCTGAATTATTGTATAAGTAGTATCTATTTGTCTCATTGAGATATCCTATAAAGATACACTTTGTATCTTGGGGTGAAATATTGTTACCTAAAGAGGCATTGCAAAATTCTTTTCAAACCCACACATATAAGAAATACAACATGAGTTTCTTTCCATTCCATAATTGGTATGGTACACCATCTATTGCTTTAGTTGGCACTTGGTTTAGTATGTATTCTGCTATTTGTAATGCATATCCCCAAAAGGATAATGTAATATTCACATGACTCATCATTGATATCACCATGTACAACAAGGTATAGTTCCCCATTTTTATTACACCATTAAACTAAGGCTTATAAGGAGGAGTGAGTTTATATAATATCTCAAAATCCCATAAATAACCAATGAAGTATTGATTAAGATATTCTCCACCATGGTTTGAGAGGAATTTCTTAATCTTCTTACCAAGCTGTTTGTCAACTTCATTCTTTTATTCCTTGAATTTATTTAAATAACCTGACTTATACCTCATTAAGTAGAAAAATATATATCTACTAAAATAATCAATAAAATTTATGAAGTATATGAGTACCCACCCCTTTCCTCAATAGGAAATGGTCTACACACATTAGTATGAACTAATTCAAGAATATCTTTAGCCCTTTTACCTTTCCCACTAAATGAGGCTTTGTTAATTTTTTATTATAAATATGCATGACATACACCAAGTTGTTTTTGTTGAAAATAATCAAAATATCCATCTTGATGTAATTTAATAAAGCGCTTTTCATTTACATGACCTAGCCAGTGATGCCAAATTTGGGTGTGGTATGAGTCATGTGAAGTAACCTCCTTATCAATTGACATTACTTAGTTTGTGTAATCCAACACATAAAGAAAATTATTTAAATATGCCTTACCATAAAAAATTATATCATTATAAAATAAGAAACATGTATTCCCAAATTTGAAAATAAATACATATGTATCTAGTCTGGATACAAAAATAATGTTTTTGGTAATTGAAGGCATATAATAACAACCCTTTAAAACCAAGATCATTCGGTTTAACAATGTAATGTGGTAGTCCCCAATATCTACAACACCAAGTTTAGCTCTATTGGATGCTCATATAACTAACTCCCCTTGTTCAATATTTATAAATCTACTTGGTTCCTCTATTGAATACATATATGAGCACCAAAAGTTTTATCTAATACCTAATTTTTAAAAATAGATAAATTGAACTTGATAACAAACACACTTGAAGCTTCCCTTTTCTTCTTTGGATGGGTGTAGTTTTTCATCTAGTGTCCCTTCTTACCACATGTGAAATAGATAACATATTGTTCCCTTGCTTTCCCTTTGATCTTCCTCTTCTTAGAAGGGTGTAGAGAAGCTTTGGACTTAGAGATCTTTGCTTTAACTTTCCATTTTTTCACCATAAGGATGAAAGTATTTTCGTACTTTGTATCCTTATAAACTTGTTGAATAAGAGTGAGAAGATCTGATAGAGACTTATCAATATTGTTTATATTAAAATTCACAACAAAGCTAGAGAATCTTTGAGTAAGTGGTGCCCAAATGAGATCGGTGCCTAGTTCTTTGGGGAGTTTAAATCGCAGAACCTCTAGGTGCTCAATATATTCAATGAGATGGACTAAGTGAGACTTAGTTGGGAAAAACTCTCCAAGATTTCTCTAAAAAACCTCCCTCGAAATCTCAAACCTTAAATATCTAGCTCTCTCTTGGTATAGACAAAATAGGTGCTCAAGCATGTTATACACATCTATGTTTTCATGAGACTTTATTAGTTCACTAGACATCGATGAAAGCATCAAAAATTTAACATAGACTGCATTTCTCAAATGTTTTTCATAGATAAGGAACTCTTCATCAATTGCCTCTTTAGTAGGCAGATCAAGCATTGATGATTTTAGCATGTAAGACTTACATTCATGGTGTAACACAAACCGAAGTCATCTAAACCACTCCAAGAAGTTACTTATAGTTATGAGGTTGTATTTTTCCAATATTGATCATAGGGATATTGTGGATGATGATATTTCCATTTTATTCTACAATTAAAAGAGTATATTATTAGTGATTTTCTTGATTACAAATTATGTGAGAAATAATAAATAAATAAATAAATTTTATTAAATCTCCCACTATTTTATCAAGTCCTAATAAACCTCACCATTAAACTTGAAATGTCTAGTTGCTATGAAATTCTAGTGTCAAGGATCCCCATTATTTTTCTTAATTATCTAGACTTTGTCCATGAAAACCATAAGAAAGTAATTTAGGTTGATATTCTTGTCAATTGCAAGATTGTAGCTCCTTGATCAATTGAGTAGATTCCCCTATCCTAAAGTCTTAACTTTGATTTCTTCAACACTTGCCTCCAAATTTATATTGAATAGACTTTGGCCATTAAACTCAATACAAGTTTGGTTAAGTCAACCAAAAATTTCATGAGAACTCCCTAATAAAAGTAGGTGTCCAGACTTTAACCATGTACTGCACTTAGTTATATGGTTTCATTTACAAACAAGTAATGGAAGGCTTAGTCTGAATTATTATTAGGTCAAGGGATTTTAATTAATTCATGCATAAATTTTATCTTGTTTTATCCTTTATAGGTCTTGTTAATATTAAGTGGATTCTACTTAATTAATTAACCATATTTGATAAAACATTTAAACATAATTAATTAATTAATTTTTCATCTTTTCATATTAATTCATTCATTTATGTGATTTTGGTATTTTATACATAAAATAAATAATTCATAGATATAAATAAACAATTAAAGTACAGGACCCGATCATGAGCTTATCTAATAGTTGATTTAATGAGTAGAAAATAAATCAACCTATGACCTAGAGGAATCACTCAATTTTCTAGTCATGGCATGAGTTATAACATTTCACATGTATATCTATGTATCACTGAGTTGGAATCATCATGGTTCTATCTTGAACTGCCTTCACGTGCCTTGAGATGATCCATTAATTACAAGTATTTATTACTCACACACAGGTGAGGGTAACTAATGGATTGGTTAAACAACATCACATAAATATACTTGGATACACAGGTTCAAGATAATAATGGAGGGAAGGATGACTCACATGCCATAATTTAATTTAATATTAAATAATTGAAAAAACCATACAATAAATTAAATAAAATAAATGCCAACACATATCTAGGTCTTAGTCAAGATCATGATTAGTCATACATGCAACGAATACGTAAAAGTAACCAGCTAACATTTATTTCATTATTCATTCTTTATTATTAAGATAAACACCCTTGAATTAATTAATTAATTAATCCCCTTTCATCTTAATGACCATATAATCTTAATTAGAGATACTCATCATTTATGGAATTCATGGAAAATAAACAGAAGAACCAATAATGACATATTGATTACAATAAATTAATTTAGAATTTAATATTCTTTAAAATCATTATTAAATTGGAAAACACACATTGGTGTGCCAATCAATAAAATAAGGATTTAATGCTACAATTTTCAATTTAATGTATTTTTTAATTCTATATTTTAATGGGAGACTACACGACATGTACAGTCCGGATACACACGGTGTACCTTGGTTTCCATGTATTCGAGTCACACACCTAGGGCTTCATCGTGTTAACTCATCCAGACTACATGATGTGTATATGATAGCTACACTCCATGTATCTGCTTACTGTATTCCATGTCGGTCCAGTCAACATGTAGTGTGTAGAAAATGCACCACGTGTAATTAACTTCTTGGTGAATCTAGGTACAATGCACATGGGTACACGACGTGTACTCTGGTTACACGTAATGTAACCCAGTTTTACTGGCCAAAGATTTGACACTTCCCGATGGAATCTCCAGTCATAATTTATATATTCTTAAAACTTTAATAAAATGAAACACTGAATGAATATTATTAATATATCAAAGCATGTTAATTCAAATCATATTAAAGAACAAATAATAAAAAATGAAAATTCAACCATAATTATTTATGGATCAACAGTCAAATAACTAATTATAAATTTAAATGTGACAACTCTGATACCACTTGTTGGTTTTGGGAATAGTAGAATCATGGGGTGGTGGGAAATATATTAAAATTTGTTTTAATAATCATTTCTTGAAACCATGAGTGAGGATATTTCATGTAAAATTTATAATTAATTTATTTAGTATCTAAATAAATAAATACCCTCGCTTAGGAACTTTCTTCATTGATGATTGCTAATCATTCGAAAGACCCTTTCAGATTGATTTTGTTGCACTGTGAGGATCCAAGTATAGAATCCCTCTAGCGGTGATCCAAATGTGCTCTAATGATCTTCGAGAAACACCACTTGATCACCTAGTACTAACACGACAAATAAAATGTCTTGCGTTGTTCGTTCTTGATCTCTTATTCTTCAATCTTGAAGAAATATATCTTGCACTTCTAGTTCTTGAGAGGGAGAGAGAAGGAAGAGTTGATAGATAAGTTGTTGTGTTCAATAATTATCTATTCTCAATTTTTAGATTCAATATACAATAGAAATAATTATATATTTATTGAGTTAGGGTTTATGTTAAAATATTATTTAATTTCATGCTGGACATTTAAATAATATTTAAAACCTTTAATAAAACCCATTCCACATAATAATAATATCATTACTATTATTTTGTGATCCATTCCAACTTATACAATAACAAATATTATATAATGGTCTTGTTAATTAATATTTTCCACCAGACTCAGTCTTGGTCTGTTCAAACTTCTCTAGAATTTATTGAAAAACCAAATAAACATTTTATTCATAAATAAATATTTTATTCCCAATATAGAGAATAAATATTTATTAAAATATTCAATAAATAAAATAACCATTTTATTCAAAATATAGTGAATAAATATTATATATATATTCATGTAATCAAATAAATTATTTATTAATAAGCAAATAATTATTCATTACCTTGTGAATATTAGCGTTCAATAAAAATTGAATAAAATTATTCCACGGTCTTGAGAATAATTTTTATTCGAATAATTAAATTTAAATAGAATTTAATAGAGATAAATAGAAACACTTAGTCTAAAGCATTCTAGGATTCTTTCTCATTGGCATTAAGCAAGCTTACTAGAAGTCTAAGATTACTGTCTAGAAATAGGTAAAGGCACCCAAGATAAATAACTTAATATCACAATGATGACATCCACATACGAACACTCACTATATAATATAATCCTTTTGTATCAATATCTCATCAAGAAGGTTTCACATCGTTGTCACTAACCTATATGGTCGATACACCTTTTTTTGACTATCAAAAATAAACATGTTGTTACACCATAGCCATAGAATTTAGGGAGAAGGTTTCATTCCAATCAAATGGTTGAGATATCATCTTCCATAAAGATAGAAGGGACAAATCCTTCCTTGACATATCCATTAATAACATGTCAATTATGACATGTCAATTATGACACACTCAGCATATAAAACATTTACATGAACCTTTATAATCATGGTTTATAAAATACATCTAAGTATGCGTGTTATAACATGCATTAATAATAATATTAAAGTTTAAAGACCATCACACATTCTTGTAGATAGAAATATTCAATGACACAAAAACATGCAGAATTCCTACTGGTTGGTCTGTTTTCATAATCACCCATCTTGGAGATTACAAAGTGTGAACTTCATGAGAAGAAGCCTAATCTACTTACATGCACTCATACATGACAGTATATATACTATGTTTCCAATCATAAAATATTATCCAACCACAGAACATTATTTAAGAATATCATCATAGCACATCAAGGTTCTCATCATAGATGGGAACTACTGTGACCTTATCAATGTGAAATTTACTCTAGGACATTATTACATTAGAGTCATGCATAACAATGATCAATATGTAATAATAAGTTTTATTAATATTAAATACATTAAATATACATATAATTAAAGTAAAAATAGTTTGTCTTAGGACACCAACTTCAATAGCATGCACACTAATATGGCCCCTCCTTTAATTACTTGTAAGTGAATTGACTAATGAAATTAATGTGATGAATTAAATCGATAAGGGCATGTACACTAACATGGACCCTTGATCCCTTATATAAAATGTTTAATGATGGAAACTTTGGTATGGAACCGACATTGCAGCATGGAAACAACCACTCTTTTACATTGGATGCCTTGGATTATTACTTTGGATTCAAATTTCTTGAACCACCTCGGATTTACTTCTTGGGACCCTCCAAAGTCTATATAGAGTTGGTTATAGATGAGCTCCAAAGGATATAAGAGTATGCCATGGTCAATGGCCTCGGGTCCTAGTCCATGTAGGTCTATGTTATACTAAGTTTTCTATGGATGAGCTCCATAGACTTAAAGAAGACACCTTGGTTAATGGCCTTGGGTCTTGGCACTTGTAGGTCTAATACTTGATACACTCGGTGTATACCATAGATAATTATTTAATCTTGTACATAGTTTTTCATCATTTATAGACTAATTTTAACTACATGTATTTATAGATTAGATTGCATCACTTTATCATAACAAATTTATTCCTATTATAACTGTACACGATTACAAATTATATGTTTATGATGAATTTTTTATAGACACCGGTGTTGGAGGCCTACTAAGTATATATCACACCCTATACGAGCCACCAATTAGTACCTGAATAGACTTTATGGGTGTAGGTAGGGACAAGGGAAAGTTTCCTACTATGAATAATTTATTTTTTATAATAGGATAAAGTACATGAGCATAGGACTGATCCTATGATCATGATGCTATTGGAGATATATTTTGGTATTTTTTTTACTTTTATATAGTATGTTGTATATGCCAATTGATGTGTCCCCTGTACCCCATTTTTGTATAGAATAAATTCATGACATCCTTTTGTATATGATGATGGATGTGGACTTGTTTATTGGTTATTGTATTATCTATGTCATAGTTTTTTATTCTTATTTTGATGTTTACTTCTGTTGTTCCATTATTACTACTTCAACTATTTATTAATTATTTTATACCATTGTGTTTCATTCTGATCATGATGGTATAGTCTCCCAATTGTACCATCTTGAACCCTCACTATTAGTTGGTAGTCTCTAGATTATGGGGAGGCATGCTTGAGGCCATATGGATCTTAGGTTCAGTTACTGATTAGTGAACCAGACCTGGGATACTACAAGTGGTATCAGAGCCTTCTTTCCCTTTTGTATTATTGTTTGGGTTGGTTGAAAGGAGACTAGGAATGTGTTGGAATTTGGTAATGAGTCTTTTCTTGAGAATATCTAAGCCACATATAGGAAAAATCCAAATTACCTGGGATGATACATTTTGTTCTAGATTGGCCTATTATAGTTGTATCAATTTCACTATTAGGTGTTTCACATTATTTGTGGAATTATTGTTACTATGAGGTTATCTTTTACCCTTGGCCAATATAAAAAATAAGTGTTGTCACATGTATCATGATAATTACTTAAGGATTCATTTGTTGTGAATATTATATTCCATATTTACCTTATTGCGTGCATTTCCTAAAACATGTTTTGGTGACTTGATTACTATATTGAAATTGTGGTAACGTTTCATGCGGGAAAGAGATTATATAATTGGTTATTAAAGTTTCCACCTCAACCTAAATAGTTTTTTCCCACATAGCTTGAGGGTGTAACCTTAACTAACCAATTATTACATGTTTGAGATATGTAACCATGATTATAAGATTTGAGACATTAATGGTTATAATTAAATGGATGCCTATTGCAATTTAAATAGTGTGAATGCCTCTATAAATTGGGAATAACAATCCATATAATTAAACCATCATAAAGGACTGGTTACAGTTACATGTAATACCAATTACAACTTATAAAGCATAGGAATTTATAACTTGGGAATGATAGAATCATTTAACTGGACCATGGTATATGATATATATAAACTGCTAAATTGTAAATCTTAAATGAAATGACTTCTGTTAAATGAAGATTCTAATTAAAACTTAAAGGGTATTTTACTCTATAACATTCAAATGAAACTCCATATACTAGAACCTATGATGTGAATCAAATAACTTTCATTTGAACCAACCTTGGTAGTGGGTATTAAATAGTTTCTCTCACGACCTTTATGATATTTTATATCACCTAGACCTAGCTTTAGGAGCAGGTAGAGGGGTATGACTTTTTCATAGAAAGTCCTATACCTATCCTATTAGTTATCTGTGATTGTTTCAGTATCAAATCTTATTTTGAGGTGCGTTTATGAAATTGTAGAGATACGATTTTATGAAGGCCTCAATTCACACGTTAGGAGGGTGGAAACGACCATACTTCAGAGGTAGGGGGACCCAAGCCGCTAAAATTGCCTCCAGTAATGGAACCTGCAACAACTCTTATTATTCCCAACATGGGTGTTGATACTTATTTTTGAGAGGGATTTCTACAACTCATGAAGACCATGCAGGGAGCCCCAAGACCAACCCATAATTTTTCAGAATTGACACGGAAATTTCAACAACAACATCCACCTATGTTTTTAGGGGATAACAGTCCTTAGGCTACTGATTCATGGATAGAGGCCATGTTATCTCTTTTAAACCATCCAGAGACACCTACCAAGAGGAGGGTCAAGTTTTTAGTGTAAATTCTAAGAGGTTCATCCAAGATATGGTGGGATGTTTTGAACCAATATGACTATAAATGTGTTATGACCTCGAATGATTTATAGAAAACCTTTTTTGATTATTTATTTCATGAGATGCTAATAGTTGAACAAGCTAGAGAGTTTACGTTCTTAGAGAAAGGAACTCTATTTGATATGGATTACTCCATTAGTTTCATGGAGCTTTAGAATTTCATTATTTCTCTCCTTGGTGATGGGCTGTTTAAAGCTAGATGTTTTAATGATGGGATCATATATTCCATCCTGTCTCAGGTGAATGTGTTTTGTTTGACTACTATCACTGATATCCACCATCAGGAGTGATATCAGTGGCTCCTTGACTAACAAGCAGTTGGAGCACTGCCAGTCATTCAGACCAAGGGGGTGGTCATGGATGAGGGATCTAGATTCTATATATATATAATTTCAATAGAGAAGAACTACCTAGGGAATTCAAGCTATATCTCAAGGCTGTATATTCAGCCAAATATATGTAGTGCAACCGATACCCAAAGATAAAGGCATCAATATTTCTATAGTTTGAGGCACGATTTTATCATCCACTAATTTAGTGTTTGTTTTATTTTACATTGTATCTTCCCACTACTTTATATATATGGAAATTTTGGTGAGCCTTGGGATCCAGATTTAATATTTCTATGGGGTAATGACACTTAATTCCCCATTGGGAATCTGATTAGAAAGTGTATGTCAGTGAAAGGAATCCCCCCTTGAGATAGGTGACTATAATTTTATGTGTAACCACTTCATCCTTGAGATGATAGTTTTTGAAATCATTCTCAAAACAGACTAATTGGTTGGATACCATGCATACATTGATTTCTATTGCTGGAGGGTGTCCTTTACATAACTTGAGGGTGGTAATTATATTCATAAGGGTAAATGGGATGTCCATGCAAGTTGAGATAGAACGGAGCATTGTGGGCTGGGTAGAGTAACAAACCATATTACTAGTGTCTTTTTGGATGATCAGGGAACACAATGTATACATTTCCCTCTAGTAGTGGATCGTTTTAGGGATGTATTCCTTGATTATTTTTCTAGGATACCTCTAAAGAGAGTGGAATAGTTGTATATTAAGCTAGATCTAGAAGAAGAACCAATATCCATTCCTCCTTACAGAATAGCTACTACTAAGTTTCAAGAGATCAAGAGGCATCTAGAGGACTTAGAAGTTAAGGGATTTATATGGCCAAACACTTATCTATGGGGTTTACCCATACTTTTTGCTAAAAAAGAAGATGGGACCCTTAGGATTTGTATGGATTAACACCAGTTGAATTATATTATGGTTAGGAACCAATATCCACTACCTCAAATAGATGAACTTGTTCATAAAATTCTAGGAGATTAGGTTTTCTCTAGGACTGATTTAAGGTTAGGCTACCATCATGTGTGTTTTAGACTGCCAGACATACCACAAACAACATTCCATAGTAGATATGGATTTTATACACATTTTCTATTGGATTCAAGTCTCACGAACACACTAACAGTTTTCATGTGTAACACCCTAATATTTTGTGAAATATTTTTCTTGAATTAATTTATTCTTTTTTATATTTTACATTTCACGCAACACTGAATATAGATTTTGTTATACGAAAACACTAAGTTTGGATTGTGTAGTACACAACACCAAGTTAATATTGCACTAAAAGAAACATTTAGATGAGCTTGTAGTACATGAAAAAATATGTTTATATTGTATTACACTCAATACCCAGTGCCTTAGATAGCTTGTGTTAAACACAAGACAAAGGTTTAACGAACTAAAATATATTATTATTATTATTAAAATATTATTATAATTATCACCTAGGTGTTAGGATAGAATATATGAATGGAATTGAATAAATTATGAAAATATGGTTTACACATGCATATAAAATGAATCCCGTGGTTATCAATTATTTATAAATGAAAGTAAGAACTATTTGAGAATAAAGAAATTATTTTTCTAAGAGAACTATTTTTCTACATAAAAACACCATCTTATCTCAATAAAATTAAACACAACACTCTTGATTAATGTTTTAAACAAAAATTATATATTATATATTCAATAATTATTTTTTATACCCATCCAATATATTTTATAAACATTAGATAAGAATAAATCCAATTATATGATAAAATAGGTATTTTTCTAAAAGTAATTTTACCGCCTTTTAATGGAGATCCTATTTTAAATATAATTTTTGAATCTTTAATATTTTTTATTTTAAAAAATAAACTAATTTTTTTAAATCATGATATCAAAATTATCTTAGGGTGAATTTTTGTGATTTTTTTAAGAAACTTCATTTTTGGATAAATAGGAAAAGATACTAAATTTTAATTCAAAACTATTTTTTATTCTAATTTATTTATATTGTTAAATTATATTTTAATATGGTTTTAAGGTGAAATTAGATTAATTGTACATAATTTAATAAACTTTAGGTAATTTTAACCAATTTCACATTGAAATTGGATATAAAAACATTCCATATTTTTAAATATTTTTGCTTAAAAAATCCGTTGTTATGACACATCTACGAGATTAATCTTAAATTAATATCTACCAATTATATGATTAGAATTTGGAAAAATTAATTAATTATATATATATATATATAATTAGAATAATTTATAATTTCTAATAATTTCAAAATAATTTTTGACTGAAAATATCAATTGAAGTAATTAAAATTAATTACAATGATTATGGTAAAAATTAGTTTACATAATTGTTAAACTTTAAATTTAAGGGTCCAAATGACCTATAAACATGTAAAAAATCCATTTTATATAAATATTTCGACCCAATAATACCGTTTATTGAATTTTTATCATTATTAGATCCAATTGACATGGGAACAACATGGGTGGAAATCCCTTTTCTAAAATTTACAAGAATACCACTCCTCCTCCACTATAAAAAGTAATTCGCCCCTCCCAATTATTAACACCTCTAAATCCATTTGTATCACCCAAAATATGATCAAATAATATAAAAACATCCCTCCCTTAATCCTATAATCCTACCTTTTGGCATAAATCCATCCAAGGAATCCCTTTGGTGCAAACCAAAAGTAGTTACCCAAAGAAGAGGTAACATCATTCCTCAAGCTCTTTTTTTTTTCATTATCCACCCCTAAAATATTATTATTAAATGGTTATATAGTAAAATAATTATCCTCAATATACTTAGATCTTTTAATTATAAGGGTTAGACCTAAACCTACACACAATTCCATCAAATGGGTAACAAACTTACCGTTCTTGTGTACGATGAACTACTACCTCACGAAATGACGATTGTTCATTTTTCCTTCACCACATATCATGGTTGGAAATTATGATGGACACTCTATTTTTATATAATATATATTATATTTATGATTTATTTATTCTTCTGTAATTATTATATAAAATACACCTTCATACTTTCCATTTTTTGTAAATACGATAACTTCGTTTGTGGACGTGTGGACTATCGCCTCCTCAAAGCGTTGTGATTCATTCACACTCTACATGTAATGTATTAAGTATGTGTTTAGTGAAATTATATTATATATATGATATGATATAATAATGATAATATAATTATATTATATATATATATATATATATTTACATATATGTCATTTACGTTCTTTCTTTCAATACGACAATAAAACGGAAACGACGTTCATGCGTATGTACGACCTACCGTCTCCATGAACTATGTATTAAATTTCATATTTTTATATTTTATATATTATTATAAATAAATATATAAAAAATATATATGATATTTATATCATGTTATACTTTCTATAAATAAGTAAATCATGATCTAAGTAATCTGATCAAGAATAAAAATACAAAACATATATGAAAAGCAAAGAAGATATTACCAGAAACGTGACATTAACATAAATTTGTTAATAAAAAGGTAATATGAAGTCATAAATAAATAATATATGGTATTATATATAATAATACGGTTCTGTGTTATATTTATAATAAAATTATATTTATTATATAGGTGGTTTGAATGTGTACGAATAAAGTCAAGACTTAAGGTAAGAGAATTTCATCTCACTTTTTATTTCTATGAGATACATGCCATTTTCACCACTCGATTATTTTGTGTGGTGTATATAGTGACATATAAAATTTTATATAATTAATTTAATTTATTTAATGATATTAAAAGCTTAAATTTATGTTATTATTTTATGGGGATCATGATTCTAAAGTTACTCAAGTAGTGAGGATTTTCTCATCTTAGTTTTATTTTTGTGAGACTTATTCCTTTTTCACCACTTATTTATTTTGTGTAGTGTATACATTGCACATAAATGTATTATATTATTATACTTAAATTTATGGGTATTTATATATCAATTTTATGATCTATCTTTCATGGGGTTTATGGTCCAAAAGTTGCCAAATTAGTAGAGTAATTTTGTCTCAATTTGCCTTCTTTGAGGCATAAGTTTTATTATGAACCTATATTATTTTATGAGGTGTATATAATATCATTAAAAATGTTATAACATGAATATAATTATTTTAATGATATTATAATCTTCTTGTAATTTTATTCTTTCCTGGGTATTATGATTCAATGTTACCAAAATGCTAACAGTTTATTGCTACAATCTCATCGCTTATCGGGATTGTTTATAATTATGCTTCTATTGATGAAATATTATGATAAATATCTAAATAAAAATCATTAATTTTATTATACTCTATTTATACAATATATATTCATGTATTAATACCATTTTACCACTCTTTGGTACTTAAGATAATTAAGAATTTTTTTATGAAAACCAAACTTTACTTCTCTTTTTGGTCATAAATCTATTTTATTTCAAAACCATGTTTTCTAAAATCATTTTCAAAAATGTTCTAATATTATCCTATTATGTTTAAAGTAAATTTTTACCCATGTATTACCTTTTTACAAAATTATTTTAAAAATAATCTTCTTATCATTTACAGTTCAAGGAACTTCTCTAATTTTTTTAAGGTGAAAAAGGAATGTTCAGAATGTATGGACTTACTCAACGTCATGAATGTCATCTAATTGAAGCCTAATTTGTAAGTTTACAAGTTTTTTTAAATAAATTTGTTCATAATATTCTGGAAATTTTTTAAATCTAAATTGGTTTTCAAAGAAGAAGGCTATCAATTTTTTTATGTTTAAATAGTTATTTAAATGATTTTAAAATCTTTATTTATATGTTTTCAAAAGGTTATTTTCAAATAAAAGGATTTAAATGATTTCAATATTTCTTTATAAGTTTTAAAATAAATTTTATAGAAAAGTATTTTCAAAATTATTTTGAGCCCTATTTTTAAGTTTTCAAAGTATTTTCAAAGAAAAAGGTATTCAAAATGTTTTAAATATTTTTTTATGAGTTTTCAAGGTGTTTTTAAGGAAAAAGGTTTTCAAAATATTTTCAAGATCCATTTACAAGTTTTCAAATATATTTTAAAAGAAAAAGTTTTTCAAAATGATTTATGTTTTCAAAAAGTGTTTTTCATAGCAGAAAAAGATATTTTCATCAAGAAATGTTTTAAATGAAATTGTAAACCTTTCTTTATAAGAAAAGGATTTCGAAATGGTTTTATAAAAATAAATTTTAAATAAAGGATACTTTTATTAATAAATGTTTCATGTGGTATTTCAAAATCCTTCTCCATCTAAGATGAAATAATTTGTTATAATTTATGATTGACTCGAGATATGATACAAAAATACCATTAATATTATTTATTTAATGGTTTATATTTTTATGGATTGATTTTAATGACACCCATTTCTCTTCCATGTGTTATATGATCTTGAAACCCATTTCTTTTCTTAGGTTATTCTTTGATGAAATTATTATGAGACTTATTTATTTTCCATATGTAATGATATGATGAAATGTTTATGATACCCATTTCATTTAATGGGTTATGATATGATGTTTATGAAACCCATATCTTTTTATGGGTCATGATATGATGCAAGTTTTATTATCCTGTGGAAAATGTATATATGATTTTATTATATGATGGGTGGGACCTATATCTCTATCCAATTAATTGGGTAAAGATTTATATCTCATGAGATAATTATGGGAAACAAGTCAAATGGATTGATCCAAAATAGGAAATAGGAGCGTCTTGATCCAAAATGGGAAACAAGTGTGTCCTGATCCACTACGAGAAGATGGAGAAACCTAATCCACTATAGGAAGATGTGGAAACCCAATCCACTATAGGAAGCTGGGAAAACCCGATCCACTATGGGAATATGGGGGAAATCAATCCCTCATAAGGAAAGAAATTTGATTAGGGATGATGGTGTGTCCCGCCCAGTAGGTGTAGTCCCCATGAAGTTCCATGATAAGTTTTTGGCAACGAACCTTGAATTAAAGGGAATGATGTTACATGTTTACGTGTCTACCACACATTCTATGTCTTATGACTTTTATATACACACATGGTTCATGTTCTTTATTATCATATGATTCATGTCTTATGAACTACCAATTTTATGCCATGTCTCATTATTATGTTTTTTTTATACAGGGAGTGATCTTTAAATGTTATGTTCATGTTCTCATATCCTTATGTTCATGTTATTATTACTTATTTACTTTATTTACCCTTAATGATCATTCAAGCTCACCCCTTTAATATGTTTACTTTCCCCAGGTTATGAAGAAATTATTTAAGTAGGATTACTAAATTGGAATATCTTTAAGGGAGATGTTGAATATATTTCACAAAACTAGAAGAATGTGTTCCATGTTTCCAAAGACACTAAACTATTATGGTACTCAGGCATGTATTTTTATAATGTGTTGCATAAATATAAAATGATGTAATATCTATGTATGTTAATCCTGGGTCACTATATTTGGTATCAAAGGAAAGGTCTAGTATACCTTTGGAAACTAGAATGATAAAACTTTAGTGAGATCCCTAGGTATATTTCTAAGGATATTTCTAGGGATGTATATAAGGATAAGTATAAGGATTAGTTAATGTTTAGGAAAATGTCCTGGAATTTTGGTAAAGGATAGAGTGAGTGGTTTCCTAGAAATACATCCCTACCTGAATACTACAAGTAGATGTGGCTCTAACATAGATGTACATATGGGTAAACCAAAAAAACTGTATTGAGCTAGACTCGATCGGGTTCTAGTGTATGATTATGGGACTTGCTGCACACTTGGTTTGAAACTCCTAGGGGATATGCTTTAGAAATTCAAAAACTCTTTACAAACCAACATGAAGGATTTAAATATAATACAGCTATGAATAACCTAGGATAAACCTAAGGCATCATTGATTAAAAAGTATCTATCATGATTTAGACATCCTATAAGAAATTTTTGATGATTATGTGGTTTCCCATTATGATAAGTGTTTCTCACACTATGATTTCTAGTTATAGCCAATGTCAGGAACTAAAAGGAACTTTGTTAACATTGAATGTTTCAGATTTATAAAGTATGGCCTTTATGAAAATTGATTTTCTAAGTGGAAATCTCATGAAGAGAACCAGGAAGGTCCATGAGTATTGGTTATACTACTGGCGATAAAAAAATGCGAATGATATGTGAAGGGTATGGGCTGTTCTAAAAATATTGTTTACATTAAATATAATAAGCTTTATTAAATTGTGGCTGAGGAAACTTAAGAAATTATTCATATTTCATATTCTAGGGAAGGGGTATTAAGGAATAAGATGATAAATACAAATTATTAGTTCAAGAATAAAGTTGGATGATTGAAGTGTATATGTTTTGGAATTCAAAGATTATGTCATATGAATCATGAAATGTACAAATTTTTTTAGTATAATTTTTTCATTATGTATTTTAAAGTATATGTTAAATAGTTATGATGAAATAGAAAATTAATTTAATGAAAAGGTGATATTTGAATTAAGAAAAGGTAACCCCTAACATATTCCTGAGGATGAGAAATGATATTTTATGTGGATAAAGATATTATGATATGGATAAAGTAAATTAGATAGTATTTATGACCTCATAAATGATAATGAATTTTTTGAAAAAGTAATATATGTTATCATGGATGAAGTTTATAACTTCTTGTATTTATGGAATATATAGTCTTTGAAATAAGAAAGCATGCATTTTTTCCCAAAAGGATTTATGGTAATTCAGGTCATTACCATGTTTCAAGAGAATATACGATGAGGGTATTAACATGTTTGGAAGGTGATAACCAATAGATACTTTATGATATATAGGGGATCAATGTTAAGATGATTTAGTGACCTTATTTCTAAATTTTTTGGATTTTCATTTTTTATAAGGGTTACAAGGTTAACAATTTATGGAATGGTTTATGTTAAAATTCAGATGAGGTTTTAGAGATTAAAGTATTATCACTCCATATGAGGATTTATACAAATTGGATAACCTATGATAACTATTTTTCTATGATTCTAACTAAATATAGATGTAATGACTTATCATTCTACCTCATGATCTATTTGTACTTTGGGGATGATAAATTCACATTCCTTTTTTTGGAGTAAGAGGTGAAGTGGAAATTGGTCGAGACATGACCAATATGTGAGAATTTGCTTATGAAAGGGAATGGAATAAAGTATATCTTCTAGTAAAAAAATATTCAACTTTATAAAAAGTGTCTTGAAATAATTTTTTTCCTATTAACATCATTTTTAATGATATCAATGACCTCTTTCACAATTCTTTAGTTTATGGTTTTATGATTGTTAACTTTTTTTGGATCACCAAATTTCTTGTGATCAGTGATCTTTATCAATATATATGATTATTTAAATTTTTATTCCAATTCCATGTTTTTACATCCCACCTATGTTCTCATATGTGGAAACCTAGTTATGTGTAACTTTGGGTAACCATTATGTTTCCAACTTTCTACTTTAAAAGGAAGTTTTAGTATTCATTTTTACAATGTGAGTTTTTATGAATAGAACTTTCGAGTATTAAAACATTGGTAACCCAAACGAATTTTGAGGGTGAAATTAATTTTAAGGGGGTATAATGCAACAAACTGATATTTTTTGATTTTTTATCTAATTAATTTATTCTTTTTGATATTTTTCATTTCACACAACACTGAATATAGATTTTTTTATACGAATACACTAAGTTTGGATTGCATTGTACGCAACACCAAGTTAATCTTACACTACACGTAATCATTATAATAGCTTGTAATACACACAACACTATGTTTGTCTTTCATTACACACAATACCAAGTCCCTTAAATATCTTTTGTTACATGCACGACAATGTTTTTCCAAACTAAAATATACTATTAATAATATTATTAAAATATTATTATAATTACCACCTAGTAATTAGGATGTAAGATATGAATGATATTTAATAAATTATTAAACCATGGATTAAAAATGTATATAAAATTAATCACGTGTTTATCAATTAATTATAAATTAAAGTAAGAACTATTTGAGAATAAATAAATTCCTTTTATAGGAAAATTAATTTTCTACATACAAATACCATTTTATCTCAATAAAACTAAACAAACCACTCTTGATTAATGTTTTAAATAAAATTGATATATTATATATTTAATAAATATTTTTTATACTTATACAATATATTTTATAGGAACAAGATAATAATAAATCCAATTATATGAATAAAAAGAGGTATTTTTTCCACATTTTAATGGATGACCTATTTTAAATATAAATTTTGTCACCTTTATAATTGTTATTTTAAAAAATAAACTTTATTTTTGAAATTGGGAAATCAAAATTATCTTAGGTTGAATTTTTGGTATTTGTCTGATAAACTTCATTTTTGGATGAAGAGTAAAAATATTAAATTTTAATTCAAAACAGCTTTTTCATCTAATTTATTTATATTGTTAAATTATATTTTAATTTGTTTTTAATGTTTAATTAGATTAATTTTAAATCAATTAATCCAATTTAGTTCATTTTAACCAATTTCACATTGAAATTGGATATAAAAACATCCCAAACTTTTAAACATTTTTGCTTAAAAAACCCGCTGTTGTGACACTTCCACGAGATTAATTCTAAATTAATTTCTGCCACTTATATGATTATAATTTGGAAAAATGGATTTCATATTTTAAATAATGATAATTTACAATTTATAATAAGTTGAAATTAGTTTTTGACCAAAAATATTAATGGAAGTAATTAAAATTAATTACAGCGATTAAGGTAAAAATTAGTTTACTTAATGGTTAAACTTTAATCTTAAGGGTACAAATGACCTAAAAACATGTCCAAAATAAATTTTATGAAAATATTTAGACCCTATACTACATTTTATCTAATTTGGACCATTATTGGATCCACTTGAAATAGGAAAAATGTGGGTTGAATTCCCTTTTCAAAAATTTACAAGAATGACACTCCTCATCCACTATAAAAAAGGCACTCACCCCTCTCACTTATTCACACCTATAAATCCCTTTGGTTCACCAAAAATATGCTCAAATAATCTCCAAATATACCTAAATTCATCCTATAATACTCTATTTTGTCCAAAATCCATCCAAGGAATCCCTTTGGTGCAAACTAAAAAGAGTTACCCAAAGAATAGGTAACATCATTCCTCAAGATGCCACTTCGGTGGTGGTGTAGTGGTGAAGGTGAGTGGCACATCCACGCTATTATTTTGGAGGTTTAGGGTTCAAATAATGGGAGTCCTCTTTTGGGGTGATCCTATCCCCCAGGATCCACCCACCTTGCCGGGTCGCCCGGTCTCATCTGGGCGGGCAAAATGAGGCGCGACCCATTCGCTGACGGATCGCTAGACGGACCATCACTGCCGGGACATCACCCTCCGAGATGCTCTTCAATCTTGGATGGAAACGACTCCTTCCCATCTGGGGCTCTCTCCAGAGTTACCCTTTCATGAGGAGGGGGGTCCCCTTGTTTGGAGGGTTCGAAAAGGCCACACAGTGGAATTCCCTTTTCTAAAGGAACATCATTCCTCAAGATATTTTGTTTTATTTTCATTATCCACCCCATATAATATTATTATTATATGATTATATAATAAAATAATAATAATCAATATAATGAGATATTTTTATTCTAATTTATTTACCTACACCTACACACACTTCCATCAAATGGGTAACGAACTTATCGTTCTTCTGTAAGGTGAACTACTGCCTCACAAAATGTTGATTGTTTGTTTTTCCTTTACCGCCTCTCATGGTTGGGAATTATGATGGACAATATGTTTTTATATTATATATATATATGATATTTATGATTTATTTATTCTTATTTAATTATTATATAAAACATACCTTCATGCTTTCCATTTTATGTAAATACGATAACTTCATTTGTGGAAATGTGGACCACCACCTCGTCAAAGCGATGTGATTCATTCACACTCTACATGGAATGTATTAAGGATGAGTTTGATGAAATTATAATATATATATATGAAATAATAATTCTAATTTAATTATAATATATATATAAACATATATATCATTTACTTTCTTTCTTTCAATACGATAATAAAACAAAAATAGTGTTCATGCGTACGTACAACTTAACGTCTCTATGAATGATGTATTCTATTTCATAATTTTATATTTATAGATTATTATAAATATATATATACTCAATTTATATTATATTTATATCATTTTATATATTCTATAAATAAATAAATTATAATCTAAGTAAGAGGATCAAGAATAACAAGCCAAAACATATATGAAAAACAAAGCAGATATTACCCAAAACATAACATTAACATGAATTTATTAATAAAAGGGTAATATAAAGACATAAAAAATAATAATATATGGTATTAGATATAATAATATGTTTTTTGTAGATGTATAATAAACTTATATTTATTATACAGGATGTTTGAATGTGTATGAAGAAAGTCAATACTTAAGGTATGAAAATTTTATCTCACTTTTTATTTTAATGAGATACATGCCATATTCACCACTAATTTCTTTTAAGTGGTGTATATACTGAACTATGTCATGTTATATCATTAATTTAATTTATTTAATGATATTAAAATCTTAAATTGATGTTATTCTTTCATAGGGATCATAGTTCTAAAGTTACTCAAGTAGTGAGGGTTTTCTAATCTCACTTTTATTTCTTTGATACTTATGCCTTATTCACCTCTCATTTATTTTGTGTGGTATATTTACTTCCCATGAATTTATTATATAATTATTATAATTAAATTTATGGGTATTTATATATCCATTTTATGATCTCCCTTTTATGGGATTTATGATTTAAAAGTTACCAAATCGGTAGAGTAATTTTGTCTCAATTTTCCTTCTTCGAGACACGTGTTTTGTTATGAAACTATATTTTTTTGGAGGTGTATATAATTCCATTTGAAATGTTATATCATGAATATAATTCTTCTCATTGTATTTTAATATTTATATAATTTTATTCTTTCATGTGGATTATGATTCAAAGTTACCAAAGTGGTAACAATTTATTGCTACAATCTCACAGTTTATTAGGATTGTTTATGATTATGCTTAAATTGATGAAATATTATGATCTATATCTCAAGAAAAATCAGGAATTTTATTATCCTATGGTTATAATATTCATGTATTAGTACCATTTCCATTATTTTTCACTTAAGATAATTAAGAAAAAGTTTTTTATGAAAACCTAAATTTACATCTCCTTTCAGTTAGAAATCTATGTTCTTTAAAAACCATGTTGTATAAAAATGTATTAATATTATCCTATGATGTTTAAAAGACATTTTTACCCATTTATTACCTTTTTAAAAAATATATTTAAAAGTAATATTTTTTTGTTTTCCGATCAAGTCACTTTTCTAAACTTTTTAAGGTGAAAAATGAATGTTTGATATACGTGGAATTATCCATCGTCATGACCATAATTTACTTGAGATTAATTTGTAAGTTTACAATGTTATTTTTAATTAATTTTTCTTATAATATTTTATAAATTTATTGAATCTAAAGTTTTTTTCAAAGAAAAAGGTTTTCAAATTGTTTTTATGTTTAAAAAGTGTTTTAAATGATTTTCAAAGCTTCCTTTATATGTTTTAAAAATGTTATTTTAAAATAAAAGGATTTAAATGATTTAAATATTTATTTATATGTTTTCAAAGAATTTTTTTATATAAGGGTTTTAAAAATAATTTTGAGCCTTCTTTTTATGTTTTCAATGTATTTTCAAAGAAAAATGTGTTCAAAATTGTTTCAAACTTTCTTTATGAGTTTTCAAGGTGTTTTCAAAGAAAAAGGTTTTCAAAATATTTTTAGGATTCCTTTATATGTTTTCAAAGATATTTCAAAAGAAAAAAGGTTTCAAAATGATTTATGTTTTTAAAAAGTGCTTTTCATAGAAGAAAAGATATTTTCCTCAAGAAATGTTTTAAATGAAATTCTAAATCTTTCTTTATAAGAAAAGTATTTTGAAATGGTTTTATAAAAATGATTTTCAAAGAAATGATACTTTTCTTAAGAAATATTTCATGCGATCTTTCAAAACCCTTCTCTATATAATATGAAATAATTTGTTATTATTTATACTTTAATGGGGATATAATCCAAGAATACCATTCATATTCTTTCATGAATGGTTTATGTTATAATGGAATGATGTTTATGAAATTCATTTATATTCCATGGGTTATATGCTCTAGAAACCTAATTTTTTCCATGAGTTATGCTTTGATGAAATGATTATGTGACCTATATATTCTCCATAGGTAATGATATGATTAAATGTTTATGATATACATTTCATTTCATGGGTTATGATATGATATTCATGAAATCCATATCTTTTTATAGGCCATTATATGATGAAAGTTTTATTATCTTGTGGAAAATGTATGTATGATTTTATTATGTGAAGGGTGGGACATATATCTCCCTCTAATTCAATGGGTAAATATTTATATCTCATGAGATAATAATGGGAAACAAGTTGACACAATTGATCCAAAATGGGAAATAGGTGCATCTTGATCCAAAATGGGAAATATGTGCATCCTAATCCACCATGGGAAGATAGGGAAACCCAATCCACTACGGGAATATGGGGAAACCCAATACATTGTGGGAAGATGGGTAAATACGATCCATTATGGGAAGATGCGGAAAACTGATCCCTTATAAGGAAAGGACTGCAACTGGGGATGGGGGTGTGTCCCGCCTAGTAGGTGTAGTCCCCATGAGGTGCCCTGGTAAGTTTTTTTGTAACGATCCTTGAATTATAGGGAAATGATGTTACATGTTTATGTGTATAAGAAAAATTTTATATCTTATTCCTTTAATATGATCACATGGTTCGTGTTCTTAATTATATTATGATTCATGTCTTATGAACTGCCGATCTTTATAACATGTCTCATGATTATGATATTTTTATGTAGGGTATGATATTAAAATGTTATGCTCATGTTATAATAACCTTATGTTCATGAAAGGCTTACAAATTTCCTTTATTTACCCTTAACGAGAATTCAATATCACCCATTTCTTATGTTTTCTTTTGTCAGGTTATGAATAAAGGTTTTAAATAGGAGTACTAAAGGGTAAGATCTTTAAGGGAGATGTTGAAGATCTTTTACCAAACTAGAATAATGTGTTCTAAGTTTCCGAAGACACTAAATTGTTATAGTCCTTGGGCATGTATTTTTTTAATTTTCTAAATATTTATCTAAAATTATGTAATATACATGTATGTTAAGACTGGTTCACTATATAGTGGTTCTGATGAATCGAGGTTTCCACCCAATCTTGATTCATATTTTATAGTCTTCATGGATGACATCTTGTTGTACTCACACACTCAAAACAAACATGCTAAAAACCTGGATATCATTTTGAGTATGCTAAAATATAACTAAATATATGGTAAGATTACAATATATCACTTTTTTATCGATAGAGTTCACTTACTGGGTCAAATTATCTCAAAATAAAAAGTATATGTGGACCCAAAGAAGGTGAGAGACATAGTTTCCTAGAAGCATACCAAGAATTTATTTGACATACAATGTTTCTTATGGATGGATGGATATTATAAGAATTTTATAAAGCATTTATCATGTCTTGAAGCACCACTCACATGCATGGCCAATAAGGGTATCAAGTTTAAATGGTCTAAAGCATGTTAAGGATACTTTTATGAGTTAAAAGGATGACTTACTTTAGCACCAATATTGATCTTACCTGAGCATACCAGAGGCTATATAGTTTATTGTGATGCATCTAGCATTGGGCCAGGATCCGTTCTAATATAGAAATAACAAGTCTTGGTGTATGAGCCTTGCAATTTGATACCTCATGATCAGAATAACCCAACACATGATCTTGAGTTAGAATCTATGGTTCATGCCTTGCATTGTTGGAGTAATTACTTATTGGGAGAATGGTTCATTGTAAACAAAGATTGAAAAATCCAAAAGTACATATTTAACCAACATGAATTGAATCTCATACAACTAATATGGATTGAATACCTATATTTCTTTGATTTTGAGTTTCCTATATTCTTGGAAAAGGCAATGTAGTGGAAGATGCTCTGAGTAGGAAGAATCAGATGCAGGATTTTCAGGAGGATAGAAGCGAATATAAGTTGATGGACTTGTTTTCTGAGATGCACTTAGAGGTAAAAGACCATTATGGGAATCCTATAATCACATCATTATCAGTTACATCTTCACTTTTATATATATTTAAGATGATGAATCTTTCAAATCCCTAGGGATTGGTCATATGGGAGAGTGTTACAATTGAGGACCCACTGCTTGGTTGGCTCATTGATGGAGATGAGATCTTGTGCATTCATGAATGCATTAGGGTTCATGAATACATCTAATAGAAATTGATGTAAGATTCTCATACCTCTTCTTGGGTAGTACATCCTAGTCTTACCATGATGTATCATGACTTATACCTCCAATAATGGTGTTCAGAGATAAAGAAGGTGATAATTGGATTTGTTACTTGGTGTTACACCTATTAGCTGGCGAAGGCATAAAACTAGTGACTAGTAGGGATTATACAACCATTAACCATTCATGAGTGGAAATGGAATGACATCACTATGGATTTCATGACAGGTTTGCAGAGATCTCCTCAAGTTAGTGATGTAGTTTGGGTTATCATAGATAGGTTGAAAAAAGTCACTCACTTCTTTGCTATTAAAGAGAAATTTTTAGTAGATGAGCTAGGGAAGATATATTCGAGAGAGATCATATTATTTCATATATTTACACATACTATCATATTAGATAGGGACACTCGATCTACATCATAGTTCTGGTAGGGGTTACAGAAGGTATTATTTTCATCGGTACTACTAAGTAAAACCTATCACTCAGAGACAAATAGAAAATATAAGCATATGATACAGGTGTTAGAGGACATTATTTGAGAAAAAATACTTGATTTTATAGGTTATTGGTAGAAACAACTACCTCAAACTGAATTAACTTATAATAACATCTTCCAAGAGATTATACAAATGGATCATTATTAGGCCCTATACGGTATCTCATGTCGTTCAAACTTGCACCGGTTAGAGGTAGGAGAGATAGAACTACTGGGACCTCATATCATTTTGGAGACTTCAGAGTATGTACAACTTATCTAGAAGTGAATGGATGCATAGAAGTCTAAGAATAAGTCTTATACCAATCATCATAGAAGACATCTAGAGTTCAAGGTCAGGGATCAGGTGTTCTTACATGTTTTGAATATAGTGGGGCATCAATGGTTTAGAAGAAAATGGAACCATCCCCAAGGTTTGTTGGACCCTTTTATATTTTGTAGAGAGTTGGTCTAGTAGCCTATCAGTTATAGTTTCCTTAGAGGTACCAATTCATGCACGATGTTTTCTAGGTTTCAAATATTCACCTTTACCTTTCAAATCCATCTCATGTTCTTCATCATTATGGTAGGTGGATACTTATTTTGAGAAGAATCCAATGCATATAATTGATCATAGCATGAAGGCTCTCCAAGGTAGGTTAATTAAACTAGTACGAGTGTTATGGTAGAATGAACATGTACATAACGAGACTTGGATTGAGAGGTTGATGTACATGACCAGTGACCAAAGTTATTATTAGATGATGCCATATATCCCTTTGAAGGGAAACTCAGGGACGAGTTGTTTTAAGGAAGGGAGGTTGCAACATCCCAGTTTTTCTCATGAGGTAAAAATCCTTTATAATTTGGTTTAACCTTTTGTTTTATCTTTGTGGAAGTTCCTTAAGGTTTAGGAAAGGGTTCAGGAGTGTCTAAGGATTGTTTAAATTATGGAGCCTTAGTTTTTAGGAGAAATAGGTGAGGTGCATGGTTAGAGAACAATTAGTGATAACTGTAAGACTCAACCATGAAGGCCTTGGAGGGTTTCACATAGTTTTTCAAACTATGCACCCCAGGCTTCATGACCATGAAAATTTTTGTAGGTGGGTTGTAGAGGTGATTCGTATGGTGTACACATGGTTTAGAAAACTGTTCGGATTATAGGCATAGTTAGTTCCACTTAGAAATTAGTGGTGAACAGTTTGGGAAATCATGTTTCTAAACCATTCATCCTTTGAAAATGGGTTAAATTCCAATTTTACCTCCTATTTTAACTTACCTCCTCCCTTATACCCCCATTTTCACACACAATATCCTCCATCATGATAATCTAGGCTTTAATCCACCTCTTTCTTATGATGTTTGTTTCTCTCACTATTTGTCACATTGGATTACCACCAGTAAGCTCTTTAATCCACCCAATTCTTTTCTCCAACTATCTCACCACATGGAATGATAAATCTGTGTGAGCTAATATTCCCCTTTTTAGGGTATTAATATATTTCTATGATTTCTTCTATTCTAGATTAGATTAGAGGCCAATAACTGAAGAATAATCTACTACCTATCTAAGGTAGGTGGTATTTACATTTTCCCTTAAAGTCTTGATGTTTATAGCTCATTATATAGTTCCACATACTGGACCCCTCCATATATTGCTTCTAAAATGAGTAGCATCTTAAGTTTATTTTTTAAAACATTGTTCAATTTTCTATTTCCCCTTTGACATGGTTAGAGGTTGTTGTACTCAACCTGAACCACCCATTGAGGTGTGTTTGTCTAAATTACTATAATTATTCCACACCTTTGTGTGTGTTAGGATTTTCAACCATGAGTGGAATTTGTATATGAATTGATTTGGGATGTAAATGTTGAATACCTCTTGGACCATGTTGATCTATAATTGAAATGGAATAAATAGAAATTTAAAATGAGGTGGATGACCTATTGGATTATGAATTTAATGTAAATGGTTGGTTATGTGGCATGGACACTAAAATGGACCCTCCTTTTATCACTTGTATGTGAATTGAGTAATGAAATCAATGTGATGAATTAAACTGATAAGGGCATGGAAACTAAAATTACCCCTTTATCCCTTATGTAAAATGTTTAATAATGGATAATTTGGTATGGAATCGACATCACAATATGGAATTGATGACTCTTTTACATTATATGCCTTGGATTATTACCTTGGATCCAGATTTCTTGGAATAACTTGGATTCACTCCTTAATCTCCTCCCAAGTCTATATTGAGTTTTCTATAGATGAGCTCTATAGAATCAAAGAGGAAACCCAGGTCAATTTCATTGGGTCATGGCCCATGTAGGTCTACATTATATCTAGTTTTATATGGGTGGTATTTATGAACTCAAAAGGACACCTTGGTTAATGGATCTAGGTCCTAGATCTCGTAGGTCCGATTATTGATACACCTGATGTATACTATAGATGATGCTTTGCTATTGTATACAAATTTTTACAATTTATAGATTTCTTCTCACAATATGTACTTATAAATATGATTGAATCTCTTTATCATTATTAATTTATTCCTTTTATACATACACACTATTACATATTATATAAACATGTTGGATTTTTTATAGACACAATTGGTGGTGGCCTACTTAGTATATCTCACACCATGTTCAAGCCACTGATTAGTACTGATACAAACTTCATGGGTCTAGCTAGGGACAAAGTAAAGTGTCCTACTATGGATACTTTATTTTCTGTGATTTGATAAAGTATAGTATAAGAAGACCGATACTATGCTCATGATGCTATTAGAGATAGGTTTTGGTCTTTTTGTACTTTTGTATAGCATGTTTTATATTTCTGATCCTCTATACCATATACCTCATTTTAGTATAGCATATATTCATGAAACACTTTTGTATGTTATAGTGGATGTGGAACTATTTATTAGTTATGTTGGGAAAAAATACATCAAGGTAACATTGAAACATTTTCGGGTTGATTGTGTTTGTTGAAAAAGTGGGTTTTCATGGTATGTTGTGGAGTCTAGAGATATTTTTGACATGCTATGTTGATAAAGATCTAAGACGAAGGAATGAATACCCTGGAAGTGGTACAAAAAACTGTGCACACAAGGTTATGCTATTTCTCAATCTCTTCCAAAATTTTGGGGTTCAAAATTTGGAGTTTGTCTTGCGTTGTGAAAAGTGTATTTTCTTGAAGACCATATGAAAATATGGTAAAGTATTTAATTTCGTGAATATGGGATTTATGAATAGTGTTTAATGAAGGATCAAAAAATTCTGACGGTGATCTCCATGACTACGACGAGCATCGAGAATGGTGAAGGTGAGGAGAATCACGAGTGGAGAATTGCAGTGAAATAAAGAGTTTGACAGTGATATCCATGATTATGATGAGCATACAAAATGGGAAATATCTATGGAGTTTTGTGAAAAAAGGATCATTGTGGTGGAAAAGATGGAGAATCGTGAAATGGTGATGATGTGGCTAGAAGGTTCTAGAATCGGTGGGAAACACCTATAAATAGGCCTATACCCCCTTCAGAATAAGAAACAAGACTTAATGAAAATATTAAGGCTTTAGAATCGCAAAGGTGCTTCGTGAAGGGTGGTTCACGAAGGGTAGTTCATGAAGGTGATATGTGAAGAAGTTTGCAAAGGCTGTAAGACCCAACTGAAGGTTTCGATCATCATAAAAGTAAGAGAATTTGTGAAGGATAAGTAATATTTGTGAAAGAAAGGAGCTTCATGAAGTCTAGTTGAGCTTCATGAAAGAGGTTTGCTTTACAAAGGCTAAGTGAGCTTCACAAAATGTAGGATCTTCTCAAAGGATGTGAGCATAATAAAAGTTGTTAAAAAGGAATTTCCTTATACATATTTTCTGAAGTAGTATTAATCCATTAGATGAAAGTGGAACTTCAACAGATCATCCATATACAATTGATGATGTATTTATTAGAGATAATGAAAGAATATAAAAGTTCATAAACTGTGGGTGAATCCCTTCCAAGAGTAGTGAGAGAAGGAATAGGAAAACAATGATCCTTTACTCTAGTAATGAGCCAGAGAAAGATACATAGGGATTGACACTTGATAATGTAGTGACCAGACCCTAAATGTTATAAATGAAGTGAACCTGGGTATAGAAGTGATCTATCCCAAACTTTTTAATTGGTAGTGAACTTTAGTATATTTGGTACATCTACACATCGCCATTGTATTGTCCTTGGATGTATCCTAGTGAGGGCGAACCAAGTAAAATTAATATATCCTGTGCATGATTTAACATCTGTCCATATATTTCTTGGGAGAAAGAGAGAAGTGTTTTTTGTTTAACAATGAAACAATATCCAAAGGGGAAGTAGTTTTAATCTGTCATACCCTAATTCATTTCCCTATCAGGGTATTTGACATAGTGTAGCTAACAATTGGTATTAGTGAGAAAGGTTGAAAGTCAGTAGTTCTCTCTTTGTATAATAAATGGAGGTGGTCAATCACAAAGGAATTCCGATCTTCAATGGAAACGATTTTCAATTATGGAAGAATCTAATGCAACACTACTTCCAATATTTAGGAATTAATGTCTTTATAGTAACAATGCATGGTATTTTTGATAGTGGGGCTTTATGAGAAGATGAAATAAGGGAATTGGATGCTGATTCCAAAGGGATCAATACTTTAGGGGGATCCCTATCAAATATAATTTATATGAAGGTGATGTCATGTAAGTCAAAACATTATATATGGAATAAGTTGATGAATATTTATGAGGGAGTGTAATGGCCCTGGTTTTTGGGGTCCATTACTTTGTGAAAATCTCATTTTGGGTTTTCTGGTCTGGGAATCTTGGTGAAGTTTGGCGTAACGGTAGGCCTACCGGTAGCCTGTTCCTACCGGTAGCCGTAGCCTACCGGTAGCTCGGTCTACCGGTAGCCGGCGCGACCGGTAGCTCGGTCTACCAGTGGCTGCAGCCTACCGGTAGCTCGGCTACCGCTAGCTGGAGCCTACCAGTAGCTCGCAGCTACCAGTGGCTCCGGCCTACCCTGCGGGTTCTTTCCAGTGGCACTACTTCTTGCGCAATTAGGGTTTTAAACCCTATTTTGACTCCTTTAAGCATGTTTTAAAGCCCGGTAATGCCCATAAATGTTTTAATTAAGTATTTAATGAATTAACCTGGTGTGTGCGTCGGTTTAAACCACCCGACCCCTTTAATAACGTGTGGGGCCGCGTGGTCAACCCACGACCCCCGCTCCTTACGTGGTTTCATGTTCTTATCTCAACCGCCCCAGACCCTTATAAACTAAAGGGTTCCCTGTGGGTTTCTTATTTTCTCGTTCACCCTATACAAGATTACCCTTCCTTCAGGCGAGCCGCATCTCTATGCGTGAAGTTTTGCGCCCGGCCTATGCATTGATAGATGAGGCTATTTTCATTCAGGAAACCCGCAACGCTATCCGTGAAGTTCCACGCCAGGACTCAACATCGATCGTTGACCAACGGGTAGGGAATTTCTCCTTCGCCTCTCTCTTTTGTGTATCATGAGGGGTGGGCGTGCTTTTGATTCTGTAGAATTGGATAAACCGGACCTAAATAAAGACAATGAATGGATTATTTAAATAAAGAAGGGGGGGCTATGATCGTTGATACTATTTTATATTATGATCTTCTTTCTGAATTGTGCGGCTTACGCCTACTGAAAATCAAGGCCATTGGTGGTCATTGTCTGTGCTCTAACGAACCCTTACCTCTGGTGATGTTTAAGTGGATCATGTTTGTGGTGGATAACCCTTGCTGTGTAAAGGAATTTTGCTTAATTATTTATATTCGGCTAAATGAATTGGAAGCACCAGGATAAATCCTTTTCTGTGATAACCCCAGTTAAAGCACACAGAAGTTGAAATCATGGAGTGTGTTAAATCTTATAAATCTGAAAATACCGACATGGCCCTGCTTTGTGTTGGTGGTAGTGGTTTGGTTGTTTTATTTTATGGGCCGATTGCTGGAGATGTGGGAGGGGATGGGATCCCCTGTTTTTATACTTTCGGTGGTTGTGAGTTTTAAGACCGGGTGGTTACCTTGTTTATATCACGAATTGGGGTGGGATCCTCTGTTGATGAATTTTTTTTGGGGGAGGGGACATGGGGAAGTGTCTCAGGGTTGTCTTTGGTTCCAGTACTTTGAGGGATATCACTTATTCCTTTTTTGTTGTGACTTTACAAGAGAACCGAGTGTGGATACTTAATTGATGTTTGGATGGTTTCTTTTCATTAGTTATGCTTATGGTGTTAGTTGCCCAGTAGTGGTTAAACTTATTTGAACATTATTACTGAACATGAAAACAAGAAAGGAACAAATGGGTTTGTTGGTGAGAGTCGTGACTCAGACCTGAGTGCTGTTTGTGTCCTTTAGGCTGGCTGAAGAAAAACCTAACTTGGGTGAGTTCTTGTTACCTATATATACATACTTTTAGTTTTGTGTTTCTTATTCGCGCCCCACCCAAGTTGATCACTTAGTGCCAAACACCCCCATTTCATGGGGGAGGGTGTTTTTCCCAACACTATTATTAGTGGCTAGTTATTAGCTCCTTTTTTGCTCCTTTTCCCAGATAGCCCAAGTGTATTCGGGTAGGATGTGATGGCCTGAGGTCCATTATTAGCCCAAGAATCTTCGGGTAGGATAGTGTGGGGGTTGGCCAGGTGTGTGCGGCAGGTGGTTTCCCAAGTGTCTTCGGGATGAGGCCCAGGTGTCTTCGGGCGTGGCAGTGGATCTTCTAGCCCAGGTGTCTTCAGGCGTGGTGGTGGTTGTTCTGGCCTAGGTGTTTGAAGATGTGGTTACGTGTGACAGTTGTGTCCCAGGTGTTTGCGGGCAGGATTTCAGCAGTGGGACTGCATGTGGTTGTGGCCTAGGTGTGTGCGGGCGGGTGTGGCAGTGGGACTATGGTGAGAATGGCTGTATTGGTTCGATGCGTAGGATGTCTCAATATCTAGTGGGAAAGTGGCGCGGGGTACCCAAACATCGATGTGCTCTTATTATATATATTACTTGACTTTCATTATTTGTGGAGTGTGCCTTAGTGAGGCTTGGGTGGATAGTTTACCTTGTTAGGTGTTTAGTTTACTCCTTTTCTCATGGGACTTTAGTACGTTTCCCACACTTGTGCATGAGTGTCTTTGGTTTTACCTACTGAGTGTACTTGTATGCTCACCCTACATATATAAAACTGCTTTCAGGTTTCCAGGAGGACTTCGGGGATCACGCAGAACCGTACTAGCTCGGACCTCTGGGTCAGTTGCAGTTGTTTTTTTCTTTCTTTGGTACTTACCTTTGTATTCACTTTTGTACTTTGTGGATTTTACTTTTTGGAACATGCATGTGGGAATGGTTTACTTTTGGATTTACTTTTCTTTTAGTTTTGGTGTTGTTGGGTTTCATCATCTTATCTCACGATCCTATAAAACAAAAGGGGGTAATGCCTTCCATTTGTGTGTAATTTCTATACCCTTGGTTCTAGTCTCCACTCCGGGACCTATTGAGGGCAGGTCTCAGGGGTCATTATCTCTCCTTCAACTTAAAGAAGGAAGGTCCTGACAATCTGCTGACCCTTCCCCCCTTTTTGGTGAAGGCGGGTCATGACAGAATGGTATCAGAGGTGATAATTGAGTGATATAATGGAGTGTAGAGTTAGGAATAGTGAGGATTGCATGGGATGGTAGGGAAACAGTGTTGGGTGACCTTGGTGCGTGAATTAGGCCAGGGAATACCGACAAGGACACGGGATTTTAGGCCCCCCCGTGATCCGATGCAAGGACTCTAGACCTATCGAACGACCAAGTGAGGCCACGCTGATTGTAGGTTAGAGAGACCCTTGGAAAGGTACATGCATCATAATGACTTGTGTTCTTGTGTTTCTGGGGTGTTTTGGGAATGAAGAATAAATGAAAAGCATAAGAAGTTTTAAAGAACAACATTCTGCACTACTTGGTCTTAGGCATTCCTTGTTCACCTTGCAGCTATGGCACCTGGAAGGCGACCGCATGTGGTACAGTCGATCGAGGCCCCGCAGACTACCTTGGTAGATCGGCAGAGAGATGACTGGGAAGAGGAGGATGACCAGTGGCAGAGGAATCTTCAGGCCTTCCAGCGATAGACCCTCGAGAAGTATGAGGGAAGCACCTCTGACATGAAGATGGAGAGCTGGATAGAGGAGCTGGTGATAGCCTTCAGCTTGATATGGGCTCTGATCGAGTACTGGGTTAGTCTGGCCGTCATCCAGATGTGGGGAGTGGCGCGTCAGTGGTGGACACTTTACCTGGGGGAGAGGAGAGAGGATGAGGTGGCATGGGCTGATTTTGAGAGGGATTTCCAGACGAAATTCCTCTCTTCGACGATGAAGGCAGAAAAGAGATAGGAGATACTCTCCCTCTAACAGGGGAGTATGTTAGTGAGGGATCTAGGGATCAAGTTCAAGTACCTCCTATGTTTTGTTCCAGACCTCTTTCTCAACGAGGAGTCTCGGGCAAGACGTTTGGAGGAGGCACTCCAACCCTCCCTCCAGTATGCTGTTACCCCCCTTTACCCTTCCGACGTACTTGGAGGTCCAGAAGAAGGCCGAAGTGGTGGAGAGGATGGATGATCTAGGAGGAGTTTCACGAGAGGGGATCCAGCTGGGACCATTGAAGGGGAAGGCCGTCAGCACTAGGCCTCCAGCGTCAGGACCCTCCAGGTTCTGACCGGCAGGGAGCAGGTTGCAGTAGTTTCAGTTTCGATCTCCTGGTCCTCGCCCTTTTCCTTTGGGCCCGGGACCGCGGTGCTTCGTCTATGGGAGCCCTGGACATCTTCAGATTCAGTGCCTGGACCGGGTATAGTATGGCGGTGGTGGATAGCCCCACCACCCGCCCCAGTAGCAGCTTCCAGCTAGGCCTTTCCAGTAGCAGCAACAGGGACAACGAGCTCCTGCTCCTCCGAGGGAAGACGTAGGAGGAGGAGGCCGACCTCAGGGCGCTCCTCAGGGACCTCGACCGGGCCGTGGTCGGGGAGGTGGCCGACAGCCAAGGGGCAGAGGAGCTGGGCGTGGAAAGTTACACGCCGCAGAGGCAGCAGTTCCAGCAGGGTCAGAAGTTGTTCGAGGTATGATCCGTTTGTTTAGTACCCTTGATTATTCCTTGTTTGATACCAGAGATTCACACTCATTTGTTTCACCCAGTCTAGACCGTGCCTTGGGTCTAGATACCGAGAGACTCCCAGTGCCCCTAGTGTTGAACACACCAGTCAGGGGGTCAGACCGACTTGTTGTTTGTTTGTCGGGGATGCAGACTGATGATATGTCCACATCAGTTAGTTAGGGATATTCTTCTGCTACAGATATAGCCATACGATGTCATCCTAGGCATCGACTGGCTATTCTCTGTGTGTGTCGTCATCGATTGCTTCCGAAGAAGGGTCATGTTCTCAGACTTGGGCAGTCGGCGTGTTGTTTTCACCGGCGAGCGGAGTAGTCAGAAGGGAAATAGGTGAGAGGAACCCCTCCTCTCCTTGTTAGATGAGGTGTCAGTAGGGTCATTAGATGCTGAAATGGTGGAAGTGCCAGAGATCATCCGTGGGTTTATGGATTTCTTCCCTAATAAGGTGACAAATCTACCCCCTCAACGTGATATCGAGTTCGGGATAGACTTGCAGCCTGACACTCGTCCAATCTTGATGGCTCCTTATCGGATGGCACCTTCGGAGCTACGGGAGTTGCGGATCCAAATTGACGATCTGATGAAGACGGGTTATGTTCGGCCGAGTGCGTCACCGTGGGGTGCTCTAGTCTTGTTCAAAAAGAAGGAAGATGGTGGTCTCAGGTTGTACATATACTACAGGAGGCTGAATCAGATGGCGATCAAGAATCACTACCCTCTTCCAAGGATAGACGATCTTTTCGACCAGCTGAAAGGGGCAGGATGGTTCTCGAAGATCGACCTACGGTCTGGGTTTCACTAGCTGAGAGTGAAGGAAAGTGACATCCCAGATGCGGCGTTCAGGTGCAAATATGGACACTTCGAGTTCGTAGTTATGTCCTTCAGCATTACGAACACCCCAGCTGTGTTCATGGGGCTTATGAACTCCATCTTCCGGGAGTACTTGGATCGGTTCATGGTTGTGTTCATCGATGATATCCTAATCTATTCAAAATCAGAGGAGGACCATGCAGAGCACCTGAGGACGGTTTTGGAGGTCCTCCGACAGCACTGGCTCTATGGTAAGTTATCGAAATGCAAGTTCTGGACACGAGAAGTGCACTTCCTCGGGCACGTGGTGTCCGAGCAGGGGGTAGCGGTGGACCCATCAAAGGTTGAGGCAGTTGTTTCTTGGGTAGCACCCAAGAATGTGGTATAGGTCTGCAGTTTCCTTGGGTTGGCAGGTTACTATCGGAGGTTCATACCCAACTTCTCCCGAGTAGCAGCCCCTTTGTCAGCCCTGACCAAGAAAGACCAGGTTTTCATGTGAAGTGAGAAGTGCGAGTTAGCCTTCAGCTATCTGAAGGAGAAGTTGGTTAGTGCCCCAGTGCTAAGATTAACAGAAGAAGGGGCGGCCTATGATGTGTTCTGTGATGCTTCAAGATAGGTCCGGGGATGTGTGTTGATGCAGTGATAAGGGGTGATCTCTTATGGGTCCATGTAGCTATGCCCTCATGAGCGTAATTACACCACCCACGACCTGGAGTTACAGCGGCCATTTTTGCGCTAAAGTTATGGTGGCACTAACTCATCGGAGAACGCTTTGTGGTCTTCACAGATCACAAAAACTTGAGGTATATCTTCTCCCAGCGGGACCTAAACTTGCGACAACGGAGATGGGTGGAGTTCCTCCAGGATTATGACTTCGAGATCTCTTATACTGAGGGAAAGGGAAATGTAGTGGCTGATGCCTTGAGCAGGAGGACATAGAAGGATGTAGTCCGAGAGTCGGAGGACGCCTGGAAGGCGATGGAGGAGTTGGATGCCTTACACCTGGATGCGAGGATGGATAGCAGTAGAGGTTGCCTGTATCAGATGACAGTGCAGTCATATCTGTTTTAGCAAGTGGAGGAGTCTCAGTGGGGAGACCCAGAGTGCGAAGTGATGCGTGACCGAGTTGACCAGAGCAATGCTCCAGAAGGAAGGATAGAGGATGGTCAGAACTAGATGCTTTTCCCGGGAAGGTTGTTTGTTCTAGAAGTAATGCACGGTAGGGTTCTCAGTGAGTTCCACAAATCACCCCTGGTGGTACACCCAGGAGTTTCCAAGATGTACCATGGACTGAAGAGGCAGTTTTGGTGGCCCGGAGTTAAGCGAGCGGTGTCAGAGTTTGTGTCCAAGTGCTTAGTGTGTCAGCAAGTGAAGGATGAACACCGAGTTCCAGGCGGCCTATTGCAGCCACTAGATGTCCCCGAGTGGAAGTGGGATGACATATCGATGGATTTAGTCATGAGACTACCCAAGGTCCAAGGGGGATATGACGCCATCTGGGTGGTAGTGGACCGGTTGATGAAATCGGCTCACTTTCTGGCGATCAGGGAGTCGAGTGCAGTGGATGCTTTGGCGCGAAGGTACGTGGATGAGGTGGTGCGGTTGCATGGAGTTCCGAGGTCTATAGTATTGGATAGGGATGAACGTTTTACCTCACGATTCTGGAGGGGTTTGCAGCATGCTTTTGGCACCCAGCTACGCCTTAGCACTGCTTTCCACCCCCAGACAGATGGGCAGACAGAGCGCACCATCCAGACGTTGGAGGATATGCTGCGGGCATGTGTTCTGGACTCACAGGGATCATGGGTGCGATACTTTACCCTGGTAGTTTTTACCTACAATAATAGCTACCACTCTACCATTGGCATGGCCCCGTTTGAAGCCTTGTATGGGAGTCCATGCTGTTCACCTGTGTGTTGGAACGAAGTAGGAGAGGAAAGCATCCTTGGCCCAGAGGTGGTGCAGAGAACGACAGAAAAGGTTCAGCTCGTACGGGAAAGGATGAAGGCGGCCCAGGACTAACAGAAGTCATATGTGGATACCAGGAGGAGGCCCTTGGAGTTTGAGGTTGGAGACCACGTGTTCTTGAAGGTCTCCCCTCGGCGTGGGCAGTGGAGGTTCGACAAGGGGAGTAAGCTTTCTCCCAGGTTCATCAGACCCTTCGAAGTGTTGCGGAGGGTCGGCGAAGTGGCTTATCAGCTAGCGTTACCACCGCCACTACTGAGGATACATGATGTATTCCATGTGTCCCAGCTCCGTCGGTATCTGCACGATGATTCACACGTCCTTGATTGGGGTGAGCTGGACATCGAGGACGACGTGACTTTTGTGGAGAGACCAGTGATGATCGAGGATCGCAAGGAGAAGGTGCTTCATGGGCAAACCATTCCCTTGGTTCGTGTGTTGTAGAGACATGGTGGGCTTGAGAAGAGTACATGGGAGAGGGAAGCACAAATGCGTACCCAGTACCCAGAGTTGTTTTGAGTTTTGTTCCTTATTGCACCTGTTGTGGTAGAACGTTTTGTCTTTTTGGCTATAAAATGTACTGGTTTTCTTTCCTCTGAATGTGTGTGAAAATCCCTGGCTATGGGGGAGGAGAGAACCCGACCCCTAGTCAAGACGCATTAAGGTGGATGTGATTAAACCTGTGCGGATGAGTCAGTTCCGCGCAAAGCGGATGATATCTTGACATGAGGGAGGAGACTCCCCAACCCACATGCCTGAGCAGTTTGACATGGTATGTTGCTTGGTTCTTGATAGGAAAGTGTTTTTAATTAGCATGGGATCACTCCTAAGAGGTATCTTTAGAGGTGGTTGTTCAGACCCTCTCTTTCCTTCTGGTTTGTTTTGATTCTTGAGGACGAGAATCGTTTAAGAGGTATATGATGTAATGACCCGGGTTTTTGGGGTCTATTACTTTGTGAAAATCTCGTGTTGGTTTTTCTGGTCTGGGAATATCGGTGAAGTTTGGCGTAACGGTAGGCCTAGCAGTCTCCTTAGACTACCAGTAGCTGCAACCTACCAGTAGCTCTGTCTATCGGTAGCTCGGACTACCGGTAGCTCGGTCTACCGGCAGCTGCAGCCTACCAGTAGATCGGTCTACCAGTAGCTGCATCCTACCTGTAGCTCGGTCTACTGGTCGCTTCAGCCTACTGGTAGCTCAACTACCAGTAGCTGTCACCCACTGGTATCTCTCAGCTACCGGTGGCTCTGGCCTACCCCGCGGGTTCTTTCCAGTGGTGCTTCTTCTTGCACAATTTGGGTTTTAAACCCTATTTTGACTTCTTTAAGCGTGTTTTAAAGCCCGGTAACACCCATAAATGTTTTAATTAATTATTTAATGAATTAACCTGGTGTGTGCGTCGGTTTAAACCACCCGACCCCTTTAATAACGTGTGGGGCCATGTGTTCAACCCACGACCCCCACTCCTTACGCGGTTTCGCGTTCTTATCTCAACTGCCCCAGACCCTTATAAACTAAAGGGTTCCCCGTGGGTTTCTTCTTTTCTCGTTCACCCTGTGCTAGATTACCCTTCCTTCAGGCGATCCGCATTGCTATGCGTGAAGTTCCACGCCTGGCCTAAGCATTGATAGACGAGGCTATTTTCGTTCAGGAAAGCCGCATCACTATTCGTGAAGTTCCAAGCCAAGCCTCAGCGTTGATCGTTGACCAACAGGTAGGGAATTTCTCCTTCGACTCTCTCTTTTGTGTATCATGTGGGGTGGTTGTTCTTTTGATTCTGTAGAATTAGATAAACCAGACCTAAATAAAGATAATGAATGGATTATTTAAAGAAAGAGGGGGGGGGGGGCTGTGATCGTTGATACTGCTTTTATTATGATATTCTTTCTGAATTTTTTGGCTTACGCCTACTGAAAATCGAGGCCGTTGGTGGTCGTTGTCTGTACAGTAACAAACCATTACCTTTGGTTATGTTTAAGTGGATCGTGTTTGTGGTGGATAACCCTTGATGTGTAATTTTTTTTGTTTAATTACGTATATTTGGATAAATGAATTGGAAGCACCAGGATAAATCATTTTTTGTGATAACCCCAGTTAAAGCACACGGAAGTTGAAATCATGGAGTGTGTTAAATCTTATAAATCTGAAAATACTGGCATGGCCCTGATTTGTGTTGGTGGTAGTGGTTTGGTTGTTTTCTTTTATGGGCCGATTGCTGGAGATGTGGGAGGGGATGGGATCTCCTATTTTTATACTTTCTGTGGTTGTGAGTTTTAAGATCGGGTGGTTACCTTCTTTATATCACGAATTGGGGTGGGATCCTCTGTTGATGAAAAACTTTTTTTGGGGGAGGGGACACGGGGCAGTGTCTCGGGGTTGCCTTTGGTTCCAGTACTTCAAGGGATCTCACTTATTCCTTTATTGTTGTGACTTTAAAAGAGAACCGGGTGTGGATACTTAATTGACGTTTGGATGGTTTCTTTTCCTTGGTTATTCTTATGGTGTTAGTTGCCCAGTAGTGCTTAAAATTATTTGAACATTATTACTGAACATGAAAACAAGAAAGGGACAAATGGGTTTGTTGGCGAGAGTCATGACTCAGACCTGAGTGCTGTTTGTGTCCTTTAGGCTGGCTGGAGAAAAACCTAACTTGGGTGAGTGCTTTTTACCTATATATACATACTTTTAGTTTTGTGTTTCTTATTCGCGCCCCACCCAAGTTGAGCACTTAGTGCCGAACACCCCCATTTCATGGGGGAGGGGTTTTTTCCCAACACTATTATTAGTGGCTGGTTATTAGCTCCTTTTCTGCTCCCTTTCCCGGATAGCCCAAGTGTCTTCGGGCATTCGGTGATGGCCTGAGGTCCATTATTAGCCCAAGAATTTTTGGGCAGGATAGTGTGGGGGTTTGCCTGGTGTGTGCGACAGGTGGTTTCCCAAGTGTCTTCGGGATGTGGCCCAGGTGTCTTCGGGCATGGCTGTGGATCTTCTAGCCTAGGTGTCTTCAGGCGTGGTGGTGGTTGTTCTATCCTAGGTGTTTGCAGGTGTGGTTACGTGTGACAGTTGTGGCCCAGGTGTTTGCGGGCGGGATTTCGGCAGTGGGACTGCGTGTGGTTGTGGCCCAGGTGTGTGCGGGCGGGTGTGGCAGTGGGACTGCGGTGAGAATGGAGGGATTGGTTCGATGCGTAGGATGTATCAATAAACAGTGGGAAAGTGGCGTGGGGTACCCAAACATTGATGTGGTCTTATTATATATATTACTTGACTTGCATTATTTGGGGAGTGTGCCTTGGTGAGGCTTGGGTGGATAGTTTACCTTTTTAGGTGTTTAGTTTACTCCTTTTCTCACGTGACTTTAGTAGATTTCCCCCACTTGTGCACGAGAGTCTTTGGTTTTCCCTACTGAGTGTACTTGTATGCTCACCCTACGTATATAAAACTACTTTCAGGTTTCCAGGAGGACTTTGGGGATCGCGCAAGACCATACTAGCTCGGACCTTTGGGGAAGTTGCAGTTGTTTTTTTTTCTTTCTTTGGTACTTACCTTTGTAGTCACTTTTTTACTTTGTGGCTTTTACTTTTTGGAACATGCATGTGGGAATGGTTTACTTTTGGATTTACTTTACTTTTAGTTTTGGTTTTGTTGGGTTTCATCATCTTATCTCCCGATCCTATAAAACAAAAGGGGTAATGCCTTCCATTTGTGTGTAATTTCTATAGCCTTGGTGCTAGTCGCCACTCTGGGACCTATTGAGGGCGGGTCTCATGGGTCATTATCTCTCCTTAAACTTAAAGAAGTAAGGGCCTGGTAATCTTCTGACCCTTCCCCCCTTTTTGGTGAAGGCGGGTCGTGATAGGGAGACTCAAAATCCAGAGAAAAAAAGCTACATGTTCTATGGTATAAATATGAGGATATCATAATGCACCCTAATGAGTCTGTTGATACATTTTTTGACCAGGTAAATTTGGTTGTGGAAGACATGCGTGGTCTTGGAGAAGTCATTAAAGATATAAATATTGTGAAGCATATATTGAGGAAACTTCCACCATGGTTCAATATGAAAGTTTTATTATTTGAAGATAAAGATCCGAAAGTGCTGACATTGGACAACTTGCATAGTACCCTTATTGCATCTGAAATGAGAAATGATGATAATGATACTGTGGAAAAGGGGAAATCTAAAGAGGTGAAATTTAAGGCCATGAAGAAGCTCTATATTTAAGATGTACATAAAGATGAAGAGACAAATGAGGTGATGTCATTTCTTTTCTCAAATATCTAAAGAGGAAAAAGAAAGTTCAAAGGGAAACTTCCATTTTCATGCTTTTAATATGGTAAGGTTAGAGATCTTGCAACAAGGTTCCCAATGATGTTTCAAGAATATGAAGATGATGAATTTGAAATTCCCATGAATAAGTATTTAGACTTTGTGAAAGGAAAGAAAAACTTTAAGAGAAAATTTCTTCAAAAACAAGAATCTTCTTTCAAGAGAAGATGATAGTTCAAAAGAATATGAGGAAGAAGAATTAGAGGACTGTAAGGATCATGAATCTGATACTATGGTGTAATTTTTTGGAAATTCTATAATACAAGAATAAATTGACAATGAAGAAGGTGAATTTAAAGGAAGAGTTGACCTTTGAGTCAAACTTGAAGCTACTCTTGAGGAAATAGATGTTTAAAGATCCAAAATGAAGAAATCCAACAGAGTAGTTCATGATGCCAAACTTTATATGCAGTAGTAGGAAGAAGAGAAGTCTAAGCTAAATGAATAAATTTAAAAACCAAAGTCTTCAATTCTAGAAAGTTTTGATAAGGTTGTTGAGTGAAAGCTCAAAATTTAATAATAGAAAAGAGAAATAAATAGTTTGACTGAAACTAGAAAAGATCAAATCAAACGTAGCGAAGAACTTGAAGAGGATGTTTTCAGCCTATGACAAAGAGTTAAGGATAAACAAAAAATGTTGACTCCCAGTATGACATCAAGAAATAAGATCATATAGAAAACATGAAATATGAAAGTAGAGCATAGTGGTCCAATATAAAATAAGTAACATTCAAATCTAATTGATAAGGCTGGTATGGGGCTTGATAAAAAATAGAAAGCAGTAATGGTTGAAGTTTGACCACAAGAACCCACTCTGAGAATAATGATTTATTTGGGAATTAATAAAGATCATAATACTCTGAGAAATCAAGGGACAACTAGTGGTGCTATATTACCACACAGAAATGTACCCCTCATGAGATGTTATTATTGTGGAAAGATGGGAAACTCACAAAAATGTATGTTCTATAGAAAAGAGGTACAGAAGGATGCAAGACCAAAAAAGTTAGTCATACAAAGATCAATTTTCTAGATCATAATTTTATGGTCACTATTTCATGTGTATAGGATTTAGACACATGGAAATATATTTCTCATCAACTATATAGTGGAATGTGCTGAAGCAGATTGAATGTGGTCATAAGCAGCAGCCAAATGTACCATTAAATGAGTTGGAAATTCAAAATTGATTTTTATCTCTACGGGATGAAGTTGGTCCATAATACACTAAGGAATGTCAAGATTTTCAATCTCTACTAAGTATGAATTCAAAAACGTAGACAAAAAATAAGTAGATAGTTGAACAAGTAGTGATTGGAGAAATTGCCTTTAAAGCATCAGATCACACTGGTATATGGATTATTGATAGTGGATGCACCTCTCATATAACAGGTAATAAAGATATGGTGACTAAATCAAGTAAGATAAGGAAGGTATCGTAATATTTGGTAATGATGAAGTCCTGAAGATTGTTGGATCAAGAAAAGTCCAGATTGGGGGAAAAGGCATGAGAAATGATGATGTATTAATTGTTTAAGGTCTTAGTCACAACTTTCTCAGTGTTAGTAAACTGTGTGGCTCAGGAAATTCCATAAACTTTTCAAATAAATTATGTGTCATCAAGGAAAAACATGGTATGGTTGTTTTGTAAGTAAAGAGTAAGAAAGGAAATCTATATCTTATGAGTTGAGAAGAAGATATGTGCTTTCTGTCCAAGGAAGAAGAAAAAAAGTTACGACATAAACGTCTTGTCCACTTGAGCCAAACATCCTTGGAATATCTAGTGAAATATGATACTTCTTGAGACCTTCCTAGATTATCATGTGATCATACCCATAAGTGTGATTCTTTTCAACAGTGGAAGATCATCCATAAGACATATAAGGGATAAGAGAAAAGGTCAAAAAAATTGCTTGAGTTGGCACATATTGATGTGTGCGAACCAATTTCACCAAGAGATATTGATGGGAGGAGATATTATGTTATCTTTATTTATGATTTTAGAAGAATGGAATGGGTTTTAATAATCACCCATAAATATTAGGTGTTCAGTTTCATAAAGACTTATCGAAGAGAAGTTAAGAGGATGCTGGTTCAAATAATTAAGAAGATCCAAATAGATGATGGAATAGAGTTTACTAATAGACAAGTGGAGGAATATCTTGAAAAATATGGGACAATGCATCAAGTTTCATTAGTAATAACTCTACAACAGAATGGAGTAGTTGAGAGAATAAATCGAATTATCAGTAACATGGCTAGAAGAATGCTCTTTTAGAAATACCTTACATAGAAGTTTTGGAAAGAAACAGTGATGACATTAGTTTATACATAAAATAGATCATTATTATGTCTGAAAGAAGAGAAGATTTCATATGAGCTATGGTAAAAAAAGAATCCATCATTGAAGTACTTCTGAGTCTTTGGAAGTAAGTGTTTCATTCTCAATAAGGAGAACACAGGAAGTTTGAATCCCATGGGGATAAAGGGATATTTATTGGCTACTCAAAGAAAAAATAATAATATAAATGCTTCAACAAGCATCTGGGAAAGGTAGTTAAAATCAATGATGTAACTATAGTTGAAAATGATTATAATATTCAGAAATTACATGATCATTCTTGATAGGATAGTGATGAAAAGATAAGAAGATCATGGGATGTTTCAGTTCTATAATATGATTCAAAAGAAGATTCAGATAATGAAGAGGATGAGAAGAATTCAGTATCTACACAAAGACATAAGAGAAGATAATAATTTTATAGATATACAATAATTGGTGATCAGACAACACTAGTGATGACAAGGAGGATGAAGACTCTATAGAAAGAATCATACTTATCATAGGTAGATCCTAAATGTTTTAGTGAAGCAGTTGGACACGAGAATTGGGTTCAAGCTATGAATTAAGAGCTCTACCAAATTGAAAAGAATCATAAATGGGAGATTGTTTTGATTCCAATAGATAAGAATGCCATCAGGACTAAATGAGTCTTTCTCAATAAGATTAATGAATATAGAACATTGATTTGAAAAAAAGAACAACTAGTGTGAAAAGTGTACTCCCTGATCGAGGGTATTGATGTTAATGAATTTTTTCACCTGTTGCAAGGCTAGAGACAATTCGATTATTCTTAGCCATAGAAGTGAAAAGAAAGTTCAAAGGTTTTTAGATGGACATCAAGTTAGAATTCCTAAATGGGGTTCTGGAAGAAGAAATTTATATTGAGCATCCATGTGGTTTTCTCATTGATGAATATGAGAATAGAGTTTTTTAGTTAAAGAAGACTTTATGTGGTTTGATTTAATCTCTAAGAGCATGGTATTCAAGGCTAGATAAGTTTATGAAAAATATTGGTTTTTAGTGTGGTGGAGTTAAATACAATCTATATTTTAACCATGATAGTAATAAAAGGATGATAGTGATGGTATATGTCGATGACATAATATTTTTAGTATTAGATGTAACACAGTGCAGATAGTTTTCTAAATTCATGAAAAGTGAGTTTGAAATGTCAATGATTGGCGAACTGATGTTTTTCTTTGGTTTTTAGTTAACACAAGGAAATAATGGCACATTCATTTATCAATATAAATATTCCAAGGATATTTTGAGAAGATTTAGAATCAATAATTCCAAGGAGATGATGACTGTGGTGGCTACCTAGATGAAACTTTCAAGGGATGACAAAGGCAATGCAGTTAATGTTATAGAATACATGCAAATAAATGGTAATATACTGTAATTGACAGTAATGATACCTAATGTTTGTTTTTCCACATGCTAAGAAGAATAGTATCAAAGTAATCCCAAGGAAAACCAAATGATTTTAGTGAAAAGAATACTTCATTAGATCGAGGGAATGGTGGATTTCAGTTTGATGTACAATGAAAAACCTTAGCAAGAGTTATTGGAATATATAGATGCAGATTGGGCTGGTTTAATAGATAATAAAAAATAAATGCCAGGAGGTTATTTCTATCTTAGTGGATTGTGTATTTCTTGGATAAGAAAGAAACAAGATTAATTTTTTGATAACTGTAGAAGCCGAATATATTGCAGCTACTTAAGTGTGCACACAGTTATTATGGATGAAGCAGCAGCTTGATGATATGGGAGTTAAAGTGAAGTCTCTGATCAGAGTCCATTGTGATAATTTGAGTTCTATAAATCTTATAAAAAATCTAGTCCATCACTCAAGGATAAATCAAATTGAAATCAAGTATCATTTTATCAAGGAGAAGGTGGATCAATGGTTTTTGAAGTTGGAGTATGTGCCTATAGAACTACAAGTTGTAATTTTTTTGAAAAAGATCCTACCCAAAGAAGTGTTTTAGAGTCATTAATTGGCTTTGGGAGTTCATTCAAATCCACACACTTGAAAAAGTTTGGATGCGGGACCCCTCTCCCTAAGGTATGGTGTGTTTTTTCCTAATATAACTATCATTGTTCTTTACCCTATTAAAGACCTCACTAGAGTGGCCTTCTGGTTCATTGAAAAAGGGGGAGAAATTGTATATTGAGAAAATTTATTAGTCAAGACATGGGGAGAAGCTGACAGGTGGAGCAACGAGATTGGGGGAGCAACGAGATAGGGGGAGATTATTAAATCTGGTGTTTCTAGAGATGATTGATCAAAGTATATATATCATAATAGATGGGGTTCATGATGAAAGTTTTTGAGTGGTTGTGAAATGAAGTGGCTCATTGATGAACATTGCATACTAATCCTGTTTTGCACGCCAAGCATTGCTAATGTGGGTTTAGAGTGTGTGTTGAGTAAATCCTTGATCTCTATCTAAATTTCATGAAGTTAATTTTGGTAGAAGATGAAATAATCTTCAACGAGATACTAAATTATGAAAGAGTTATTGACATACCCAAAGGGGGAGACTATTGGAAAAAAATCCCTCATGGTAACATTGCAACATTTTGGGTTGATTGTGCTTGTTGAAAATATAGGTTTCCAAGGTATGTTGTGGATTTCAGAGATATTATTGACACAAAATTTTGAAAAATATCCAAGAAGAAGGAATGGATTCCCTGGAAGCAGTATAGTAAATTGTGTACACAAGGTGACACAGTTTCCTAGTATTTTCCAAATTTTGGGGGTCCAAAATATGGAGTTTGGATTGCATCGTGAAAATTGGGCTTTTTTGAAGTCCATATGAAAATATGGAAAAGGCATGAATAAATTGAATATGGTCTTTATAAATAGTGTCTCATGAAGTATCAAATAATTCTAACAGTGATCACCATGACTATGATGAGAATCACAAATGATGAAGGTGAGGAGCATCGTGAGTGGAGCATCATAGTGGTGTGGAGAGTTTAATGGTGATCTTCATGATTATTAATAGGATCACGAATGGAAAATGTTTATTGATTTTCTCAAAAAAGGGAGTATCACAGAGAAAAAGAGGGAGCATTGAGAAATGGTGATGACGTGGCTGGAAGGTTCTGTAATAAGTGGGAAACTCTAAATAGGCCTCTACCAGTTTAGAAGAAGTAGTGAAACTTAACAAAAATCTTAAGGCTCCAAAATCGTGAAGGTGGTTCACAAAGGGTGGTTTGTGAAGGGTGGTTCCCGAAGGTGATATGTGAAGAATTTTGTGAAGGCTCTAAAAGAAAACCAAATGTTCTGAGCATTGCGAAAGTAAGATAATTCACGAAGGCTAAGTAAGATTCATGAAAGGAAGGAGCTTTACGAAGGCTAGTTGAGATTCGTGAAAGTGGTGTGCTTCATGAGGTCTAAGTGAGATTCACAAAATGTAGGAGCTTCATGAAGTCAGTGAGCACCACGAAAGTTGTTAAGAAGGCATTTCCCAGTATGTCTGTGGTAAAGTGGTATCAATCTATTGGATGAAATTGAAACTTCAACAAAACATAAATATATAACTGAGGATGTATTCATTAGAGATAATGAAATGACCTACAAGTCTATAAATTGTGGGTGAATCCCTTCCAAGAGTAGTGAGTGAAGGAAGAGGAAAATGGAGATCCTTTCCACCTACTGTGAGCCAGAGAAAGAGATACATGGAGTGACCCTTAGGAATGTAGTGAGAAGAACCTATACCTTGTAAAGGCAATGAGATTGGGTATATAAGTGATCTATCTCGAACCTTGTAATTAAAAGTGAGATTTAGTGGATTTGGTACATCGAAACATCTTCATTGTATAATCCTTGGACATAGCTTAGTGAGGATGAACCAAGTAAAATTACCGTGTCCTGTGCATGATTTGATTTCTGTCTAGATATTTTTATGGGAGAAAGAGAGAATTTTTTTTAACGATGAAACAAGATCCAAAGAGGAAATATTTTTAATTTTTCATACCCTGATTCACCCCCTCTCAGGATATTTTACCTAGAGGACCTAACTAGTTATTATGTTTTCTATATCTTGGTGATTTATTCTTATTTTTATGTTTACTTTTTTGTTCTATAATTACTACTTCATCTATTTATTAATTATTTTATACCATTTTGTTTCACTATATTCATAAGAGTATAGTCTCCCAACTATATCATCTTGAACCCTTTCCGCTAATCAGCAAACCTCTGGCACACGGGGAGGCACTCTTGAGGTTAGGTGGCTCTCAAGTTCAGTTACTGATTAATGAACTGGACCTAGGGAACTATATCACTGAGTTAGTGTTGGATTCCATGGACCGAAGGGGCTCAGTATTGTTATATTAAAAATATTAAAATATTATATCTCACTGGCATATATTTTTCAGAATAAATGGTTTTCCTATTGTTTGGGACCTCAAATGGGAAATCCAAGACCACCGTTGTTTCTAAAATACAGGGTTTACCGTTGGTGTGATATAAAGTTGGTAGATGTTAGGTGTTCCATGGAATATGGTCATTGGAAGGTATGTTAAGTAAATTAATTAATTAGTTTAATTAATTTATTTTAAATGAACTAAACCTAACCATCCTCTTAAAATAACCTATTATAGAAAATCCTCAGGGTTTGCCGCATAACCTTGGGATATTAGAGGATGGAGGAAGAAGCACTCTTTATTCGAAGATCCATATCAAAGAATGACTATGAATGGATTGAGGTAAACCATGGGGATAAAGATGAATACAACATATATTATTCTTTAATGCTTGAATATGTGTTATCCATTAATGATTGATCCATTTACGAGTCATGGAACATTATTTGATGGATTTATGACCTATTTGATTTGATAAGCATGTATTTGTATATCTTCTTTGTTATCATCTGAAATTGATATCTTTTGCACGAGCCCTAGCATATTTTGGTGCTCTTGATCCAATTAATCCCTTTTTATGCTTTTTTTTTCACTCATGGATACTAGGATTATGTAATCTTTTGATGAGATCACATCATCCAATAATCGATTCACTAATTTCTTGTGTATTTTCCCCCACTATTATTCACGTTATTCGCTGTTGGACCATGGGGTAATAGTTCGGTATTCCCGGGTTGGATTCAAGTATAACCAAAACCTAAAATTCATAGTGGATATGTACAAAATATGAAAATAATTTTTTTAGATAAATTGTGTTCGGATACAGGTTGTGGGTGATTACGACATGGATTAGAGGATGGTTCTTCATGCTTCATCCACAGAAGATGTGTGGTGTAATAGAATGACAAGTACATGGTTCAGGTGGATGGAATTCAGATAGAAACGATGAATCAAGCATGGTTGACCCTAGATCTTCACTCCCTGGCATGATTTTAGGTGAAAATAGTGGATATGGTGGTGTGAGAAAGATTTATAATGCTTTGTTTAGTTTTTGGAAAATCTTGAATACATGTAATCTAGTGGGGTACACATGCATTGAAATGACTAGAAACATGCTGTAAACTGGTCGTGTCTGGTGGCCCAACATATACCTGAGGGGTAAACGTGCATTTAAATGATTAGGAACATGGCAATGACCATAGTACATGGGCATGATCATGTACTCAGACACAATTAGGGTACCCCATACACAACCATTTTACATAGGCATGACCACTGTACACGGGCATGGGATGAAGTACACGGGCACGAGCAATAAGGAAACAAATATTCACTAGGTATCCAAGAAATGTCATGTAGTATCAAATATCCAACCAAGACGTGTTCAATCGAGTAATCAGCTAGGTGTCCAGGAAAGGTCACATGTTGTGTGACCCTAGGTACACATCATGTACCTTCCTCAAGAACTTACACCATGTGTATATTATTCTTATGGACTTGGATTTAGTTCCTTAAGTAGCCCATCCTGAGTGGTTTTCCATGTAGAATGTGATGGTGGCCTTCGTTTTGGAATTGGAGATATGACACAAGGTGATATGAGAATGAATCTTCTTTCAGTGACACTTGAATGACAGTAGTGATCAATCTGGTTTATTAGAGAGATGCTGGGGTTGATAACCCCTTTATTGAACTAGGGTGTGGGTCCCCATACTATTTACATAGGTAGGATTGGAAAAACCAATACTACATAGGGAATATTTTCTATACCTATGAGGTGGAACTCCACCATCCTTAAGATCTGGCAGGGAGTAGGTATTCTACTAGAGATCGTGCCTCCTCAACCATGAAGTGCAGTAGTGAGGTGTGGGTCATCCATATGAATTCCTATGGGTTTTTTGTGATGTTAGTCATTGGAGATAGACCTTTAGAGATGCAAAAGACTCATCATTCTTAGCTAAGATGTGGATATTTACACCCCCTATCTCTTTATCTTGGGTTTCTTTATGAGTATATATATGTATTGGGTTTTCGTTTCCCTCATTATTATGGGTTGAGTTGACTATTGTATCTTTTTATTGATCCCTTATTAGTTTTTAGGGAATCCTACCAGGTATGTATATAGTCACTCTTAAATGGTATTTTCCCACATGTTTCATGTCTTATATAGAAGAATTACAGATTGGCGGGGACATTAGTGGAGCATAGCGGTACTTTGGTGCATTAACCATGTTCATTGGTCAGACTTGGAGATCAGATTATGGGATCTATTTATTTTTTACTATTTCATTTTTTTAGTTTGGGAATTCATTTCTATTTGGGTGTTTATTTTTACCCTTCCTGATTTTTTTTATATTTTCTTAGTTTGATGTATTCCCTAGAGGTTATTTTATGCATGTTTATACTCTATATGTTGCAGTATTTTATTATTCCTCTAAATTTTTTCATAGAGATAGTTATGTGCATGTGTAAAGGTACATTAGGCTAAGGACCCCATTTAATTTTATGCCTTATTGTAACTTTTTAATATCCCTAGCTTATTGGAGGTGGTTTTTGGGTTTCATAATTGGTTTTCCACCATCCAAGAGACCCCTAGTGGGTCAGGTTGTGACAAAATGGTATCATAGCAGTTTTTCATAGGCCGGTGTTTGGAGATGACCATGTTGTGAGGATTGGTTTTTGAAATTCGGGAAATTTTTTCAAAGTATATTAAGTTTGGATTTCAGGCTAGGGAACCCAGTGTTGGTGTGTCAAATGACGTATCCATTCACCAAGACTTTGACTACCTTCTTGTTGACTTGGAATACAAAGACATAAGTTATAGGGAACCAATGGTACACGAATTATATAAGATTAAATATTTTTAATTACACATTTTTCTTGAGTAAAATCCATATATATATATATATATATTCTCTTATAACTATGGTACATCTTGATAACTTTCAGGATTCTTCTGTGATGACAACTAGCTAGGATGCTGATATGAGATCATGATAAAAATTAGTTGAGTGATGAGGCCTTAGTCCAAAGACCTTCAAATGAGTTGTTACCTATAGGTGGTAATATAGTATTTACACCACCTCTTGAGTAGCAGATAGTTCCAGTAGGTTATAAAGATGATGCATACATGCTTATCATGTTATAATAGTTATTGAAACAGAGACCACTGAGGTTTTATGGTGACCCTAACCCTCAGGCAGTGAAGGATTGGATTGAGTTGATGATATGAGTTTTTGTTCTTCTTCAGATCCTGAATGATCAGATGGTTGTTTTTTGTGACCAATCTTCTTTATGGAGTATTTGGGCATTTGTGGAGTCTGATCATCCAAACACATGATAAGGAAACACTCTCATGGTTATACTTACATAATCTATTTCATAATGACTATTACCCTTATTTCTTACACTCTATGTGGATTCTAGAGTTTTTTGAGCTATATTTGGTTGATATGATAGTTTTTGAGTAAAAAGTGAGTTTCACTGACCACACATGTTACTCCATTGATATGGTGCAGGATGGTTTCTTCTGGGTGAGAAGGTTTGAGCAGGGTATTCACAAAGATATCAATCCCGACAAAGTCTCCTTATGAATTCCTACTTCTTCTAGAGTGTTATAGTGGTATCTGGTTATAGATATTTTCCAAGCATAGGGTCATTGAGTGGATAGAATCATACATGTGGGTCTGTGGCTCATGGATCACATAGTAGATCTAGTCACCCAGGAGAGGGGTGATGTTATTCTTGTGATGGGAGAGTTCATATGGTTTGTGATTTCACGACCTAATGTGATGAGGAGGGTAGATAGGGAGTTTACGGACCACCATGATAGATGCAACATTATGATCATGGATCTCCCAAGCATGGTCAGGGCCCCCCCTAGGAGGCAGTACTAATAGGGGAGCAAGTGGATCTCTAGAGGGAGGAGATGCTGGTGGAGGGAGATGATTTGAGCTAATTACAACACCACCACCACCACCACCACCACCACCACCAGCTTCTCCTTTACTAGATCAAAGATTTGAAAGTCAAGGTCATGGGAAAATTTAGGCTATAGAGGGACATGAAAAAATTGAACACAAGATGATTCGAGAAATCATCTTTTTATTTTATAATCTTTCTCCAATACTTATATACACATGGAAGAGTCATTAATTCATCTCTATATCCCTTGTGAGAAAGATAGATATTCCTACTGAGACCTAAACCTAGAACCTATGGATAGAGGTTCCTAAATAGTGATATTTTTCTATATCACACATCTTATAGAAGTGCAAGTTGGAGTACAGTGGAAATTGTTTCTTGTGGGACCTCTTGGTTATTATGATGAAACCTTATGATGAAATCTTAGGTATAGAATGTTTATCTGAACTACATGCTAAGATAGTCTATCATCATAGGAGAGTTATATTATTCTATATTAATAGTAATAGGTTCTCCTTTGTGGGAGAGAGTGATCTTTTAGTTGAGCAAGTGGGGCTCATGAGTAGAAAATTGAAACTCATCACCCATCAGTTAGATAGATTATCTCTGAGGTGGGATATTGACTTCTAAATTAACTTATACCCTAAGAATTCACAGATTTATTTTGTGGTATATCGGATTCCTCCACCAAGATTTGGGAGATGAGGGTGTAGTTGGATGACCTTGGAGAGAAAGGTTTTATTAGACCCAGTGTTTCCCCTTGGGTGTCCCCAGTTTTTTTCATGAAAAAGGTAGAAGGGATCTTGAGGCTTTATGTTGATTATTATCAAATCAATCAAATTATGAAAAAGAAAAATTACCCCTTTGATACATGCATTTATTTTACACATTTTGATATTAAAATTCATTGATTTTTATTATTTAATTGTTAATTCATGCTTATACACCTCATGTTTTGTTCATATTTGGAAGTATACTCTAATTTGTGGGAAAATAACAAAATAAGGTAAAAATGACCAAGAATACGATCAAAACAAGGATTTTGATGACATTGGATGTCAATGGAACACTTTTGGGGCTGAAATTGAATAAATGGGGAGAAAAAAGGCTTTCAAAGATAGAAATTTACATTTTACATCGTGTAAACATTACACGAAATGAAAACATTACAAGGCATAAACCAAAGATAGGACGCGAATTGAAGAAATAAATATTTGGGCGAGGAAAAAACATGACACAATGTGATACATATGGTCACTCCATGACACTTCTGAAGATGACCTATAAATATTTCATTTGGTGAAACACTTACACATGGTGAAACACTTACACGATGTGAAAGTGTCGAGATGATCCAAAAATGGATAGATTCGATATAAAAAGGTGTAGAGACATATGTTGTGTGGATCTTACTACCTCTAGCTCTGTGCGATTGGGTAAATTCCAGGAACTAGAGTTACACTTCGTGAAATTTACTATCTTTCAAGGAAGTTAGAGTTTTTTGAAAGACTTATCTTCATAATTTTTTTTTGAATTTGGTGAATTTTTGAGTTTTGTGAAATTATATACTTTGTTCCAAAATTGCCCTTAATTTCCATTTTCAGAAGTCTAACTTTAAATGACCATAAATTCTAATCTGTAAGTCTATTAGGGATCTAGGACTAGTCAAATTGAATCCTACAAATCCAACTATGCTTCCAGATTAAGGTCCTTAGCGTTTTTTCATTACTCGATTCATTTTTTTTTCATTTCCAACAGTTATATTTTTCTTAAGAACAATTTAAAAAAAAAAGAAAAAAAAAGAAAATAAAAGGGGGAAATATAGGTTGATTCATCATCATCATTTCTTATAGAAAATAAGAGAGGTCTAAAGGCCTAAACCAAAAATAGAAGAGACCATTTGGAAAAGACCACATGGAAAAAGACCACAGAATGCGAACCAAAAATAGGAGAATCAAAGGGCTACAAGGTATGGAAGTAATGAAGGACGATCGCATCTCCTCAGACAATGTCAACACATTCATGTGGAAGAGATCCCAAGATGGAGTAGTAGATAACCGACCTATCATGGATTGGTTTATTCGTTCATTGTGTTTAATTTTATCATGAGACCAATTTGATATTTTTTGGGGGAAGAGAGAGATGACATCTATAAAAGTATATATTTATTGAGATTATCTTTTTTGATATCATGCATTATGATTTTGAGTCAAAGGTCTTTTTTGAGATTTATTTTTTACATCATTTATCTACCAAACCTAAAAATTAGAGTCTTTTGAACCTTATGACGTATCTCTTATGATTATCTATGATTTTGCCTTTATGTGGTGGAGATGTTAGATTAATTGAAATCTTTTGGTAAGTGACATGTTCTAGATGTATGTGATGAACTCTATTTACATTTATACACTGACGATGAGTAGAAAAATTCAAGTGAGTTAAATTGAAAATGGAATGCATATTAATGATAAATTGAAAAATCAAAATGGATGATTGAAAATGTGTTGTTGGTTCAAAGAAGAAAAGTAAAGTAATTTATTGATTTATTTCATTTAAACTTGAGTCGTTAATGATTTTTTCCATGTGTGATGCCCGAATATTTGATCTCCCATCCGATCAATTGATTTTTTTGACATTAAATTTAAATAACGGTAAGGTGAGAGTTCTTTTTAGTATGTTGAGATTCCATCCTTGAGAAAAATTATGAATTCAAGTTTAGGGGATTTGATATGTGCATTTATTGTATACATTTTTGATATTAAAATGAATTGATTTTTTTTGATTTAATTGTTAATTCATTTCTGTACACTTTATGTTTTGTTCATATTTGGTAAGATACTATAAATTGTGGGAAAAGAGAAAAATAAGCGAAAAACTACCAATAATCATATTAAAATAAGGTTTTCCATGACATTGGATACCTATGGAACACTTATGTGGGATAAAAATGAAGAACTAGGGAGAAATGAGTCTTCTAAAACTATAAATTGGTATTACACATCATGTAAACATTACATGATGTGAAAAAATTATAAGGTGTGAACCCAAGACATGATGTGAGTTGAATAAATAGATATTTGGGTGATGAAAACATGTGTCATGGCATGACACATATGGTCATTCCATGAAACTTTTTATGATGAACCAGAAATCTTGCATGTGGTGAAAAAATTACATGTGGTGAAACACTTACATGTCGTGAAACATTTACATAATGTGAAAGTGACTGGATAACCCAAAATGGCTAGATTTGATTAAAAAAGGTGCAGAGACCTATTTTATGACATCAATAATACATTAGATCACTTTTTGACCCATTATGAAACTAATGAATAATAAAATATCCCTTTGAGAGTCTATAAATAGAGGATCGAGCTATTGTTACTAAGTAGATACCCGAAGACTAAAGTTTAGGGCAAGAAACTGCACTAAAATAGAGTCATATCCATTATTCTTCTCTAGTTTTCATTTATGTTTTATTTTATTTCTTCCCTTCCTCATTACTCTCTCATCACTAGAATGAGGCTGTAAAATCTACCTTGTTCTAGGGTTATGTATTTGAAGAGGGAATGTGCTATTGGATATTTTTATTTATTTTTATTTATGTTCTCGACTACTTCAATTTATTTATCAAACTTATAATCTCTTTATTTTCATTTTATCATGACAATTGGTATTTAAATATGAAATAAACAAATTAAAATCGTGCAACTGGTTACCCTAAATTGAGGCATGACTATTGTCACAATTAGGGCAACCAAGTTTAAAAATGGAATCGAGATAAACTCAATTGGGAAATGAACTAAAATATATGACCATGGGAAAAGGTGGATTGCTACATTGATGAGGGGATACCATGAAAATTTGATCCACCATGTCTTATCTATATCACAAAACATGGATTAATTTATTTATTTTTATAAAATCCAATTGCACCCAAACCCTGAAACTACAAAACTCCAACACACTTTCAAAATATAATTTTTCAAACAATAAATATACTTCTTCTTTATTCAGAATCCTTAAAAGAAATCAAAACCATATTTTCTTAAAATATTTATTAATTTTAATTAAATAAATTCTTTTAAATATTTAATTAATATAATTTCACAATCTCTATGGGATCGATATCGATCTTGCTACATGATATGTTTTAGTTAACTAATTACAATTATATGAGTTTTATAAATTTGTATTTTGAATAGACCTATAGTGAAATAACGACACCCTTATGGACTATCACCCTTTACAAGGATTTATAACCTCTTTTACGAGTCGATAGGTGTGATTTTATTATCAAATATTGACCTTTGGTCAGGATACCATAAATTGATGGTTTGTGAGGATGATATTATGAATACAAAATTCCGACATCGATATGGAAAATGTGAGTTCCTATTGATAACTTTTTGTCTAAATAATTCCCCTACTATGTTTATGACTCTTATGAACAATATATTTCAACCATACTTACACCGAATCATAATTTTTTTCATTGATGAAATATTCATTTACTCTATATTAGAGGAGGATCATGAAAAGTATTTGAGTATGGTCCAAGACTTACAATGGGAGCACTAGCTTTATGGTATGCTCTCGAAGTGTGAATTTTGGATCCAAATGGTTCATTTTATGGGGCATGTCATCTCTGAGCATGGTTTATCTATGGAACTAATGAATATTGATGCAGTGATTTCTTGGGATCCACCCAAGATTGTGATGAAGGTGTAGAGTTTTATTGTATTGAAAGGGTACTATTGGAGGTTCATGGAAGACTTCTCTAGGTTAGAAGATTCTTTTAAAACCTTGACATGGAAAGGGAAACTGTTTATATAGACTGAGTATTGTTAGGGGGACTTTGAGGATATAAGGATTATGTTGACTAGTGATCCTATGTTGAGACTACCATAGGAGGTAGTTGGGTATATAGTGTTTTGTGATGCCTCGGGAGATGGGATTTGTTGTGTGTTGATGTAGAGGAAAAAAATGATCACTTATGCATTGAGGCACTTAAAAAACCATGAGTAGAACAATGTGTCTCATGTATTAGAGTTATAAGAGGTATTATTTTTCTGAAGACGCGATGACACTCTCTTATGGGTGAGATTTTTGTTCTTTACTCAGACCATCAAAGTCTCAGGTACATCTTTACTTAGAGAGATCCTAACTTGAGATAGAGGAGTTGGTTGGAGTTATTTTCAGAATAAGACTTCATGATAGTATATTGTCCTAGTAAGGGTACTATGGTGGAAAATTACCAAAGTAGTAAGTTTCCTTCTCACTCGGTAGGGGATTCTTCTAAGTAGTTATCTTTGTTGTAGCTGACCCTGGTTAAGGATAGGGGTGAAACTTTTCTCCAGTCGATGGTAGAGACTCCTCTACTTCTTCAGCATATGAGAGAGGATTAGTTGGGTGATATTGATTATGGGGTTTTATATGACCAGATACCCTTAGGAGATTCACTATATGGATTTTATAAAGAAGGGGAGCATGTCATCCTTTTCCAGGGACAAGTGGTGGTTTTGGTTACATTACAAGAGGAGGTGATGATGTGTGTTAAATATGTACAAATATCTTTAGTAGTAGTTTTAGTGGGATTTCATAAGGCATAATTTCATCAAGTTCATCTCTTAATGTCTCACATATCATTAGGTAAAGGTTGATCATCATGTTATGGAATGTTTGACACAACCTCTTGAGATCCTGAAGTGGAAGTGGGATGACATATATATGGAATTTTTGATGGTGATTGCATATAAAATTAGACTCCATGATTCTATCTTGGTGATTTTTTACCAACTTACCAAGTCATCACACTTTCTTTCTATTATGGAGAAGAGTTTGATTTAGAGTTTGGGGAAGTTGTATGTGCATGAGATCATATGACTTCGTGGGGTACCCTCGACGATTGCCTTCGATCAGGATGCTCAGTTGACATCATGGTTGTAGAGAGGATTATATGAGGCCTTTGAGACCTAGGTGAGGTTGATTAGAATGTTTCACTCTAGACAGAAGAGCATACTGAGTAGACTATCTAGGTGTTAGAGGATATACTAAGATCCAAAGTGTAGAATTTTGGATGGAGTTGGGAGGATAAATTTCCATTGGTATATTTTTATTATAATAGTAGTTACCACTCTACTATCATCATGTTACCTTTCAAGAGATTTTATGGGAGAACCTACAGGTCACCCTTATGCTATACTGAGACTGGCGATACATCTCTTATTGGGAAAGAGATGGTATAAGAGATGATAGAGAAAGTATAGGTGATCCAAAAGTGTATGAGTGAAACTCAGATTAGATATAAATATTACACAAATCAACATTATAGAACATTAAAGTTTGATTAGGGAGACCATGTTTTTCTAAGAGTCTTCATATGATAAGGATTGCAGAGGTTTGGTTGGGGAAGCAAGCTATCTATGAGGCACATCAGGCCGTTCAAGATCCTATGGAGGGTCGGTGAGGTTGCTTACTGCTTGGACTTAACCCCACAGTTGGACCAAGTTCATGATGTATTACATGTTTCATAGATAAGGAGATATGTGAATGAACCTAAGAATGTTATTTATTGGGGTGATATGGACATAAATGATGGATCCACCTTCACCGAGTTCCTGGTGGTAATTGAGGTTCAATAGTAGAGGATCCTACTTAGATAGGACATCCCTTTGGTTCCTGTGCTTTGGTAGCATGGGAGCATATAGGAGAGCCCATGGATTGTGAGAGACAAATATGGAATCAATATCCTCACTATTTTGTATATATTGTGATTTTTGGTGTGAAAATCATTGAAGGTGAGAAGAATGTAACGAATCTGTTTTCTACTTGAAAGAATTTGGAATATTATTAGGAATTTTTTCAGAGCTAGGAGTTGAGTCAGCATGAGATTCTAGGGATCATATGGGCTTGATATTGATATATTAGAAATATTAAATATATTATATCACACACACAAACACACACCTTTTTGAAAAAAAGTTTTTCCTATTTTTTGGGACCTCAAATGGTTAATCCGAGACAATGATTGTTTACAGAATGTGAGGTTTACCATAGGAATGTCATAATGTTTTTTCAGTTTCAGGTGTTCTGTGGAATATGGTCATTGGTGAGTATGTTAAGTAAATTAATTAATTAATTTAACTAATTTATTTTAAATGACCTAAACCTATCCCTCCTCTTTAAATACTCTATTATGGAAAATACCTATGTTTAGCCATATAACCTTGGGATATTAGAGAGAGGAGGGGGAAGTGTTCTTCCTTAGGGGATTGAGATCGAAGAATGAAGATGAATGGATCAAGATGAACCATGGGATGGATGAAGAATGCAACAAATATTCTTCTTCATTTCTAGTAGATATTTTATTCACTAACTTTCAATCTAGTATTTTTTAAGGGCATGTTATTTGATGGATTTCCACCCCATTTTATTTGATAAGAATGGATTTATATATATTCTTTGTTATTCTATGCTATTTATATCCTTCTTATGAGATGAACTATATTTTGGTACTCTTGATCTTATTAATCCTTTTTTGTACCTTGTTTTTACTCATGGATATAGCAATTATATAATTTTTGGCTGAAATTGTATCATCCAATGATAGAATAAATTTTTTCTTATGCATTTACCCTACTATTATTCCCGTTCTTCAATGTTGGACCTTAGGGTCGTGGTTTGACATTTCAAGGTTGGATTTGAGTGCAATCAAACCCTCAAATTCATGGAGGATGCATACATTACAAATAAATCATTATTTTGTTGATAAGATCATGTTGCGATGTGGTTTATAGGTGATGGAGACACAGATTGAAGGTTTATTATTTTTGATTCATTGATGGGAAAGGTGTGGTATGGAAGGATGAATCGTATAGGGTTTAGTTGGATAGAATATATTCATCAGTGATAGATGATTCATAGTTAGCCCTATATCTACACTCCCTAGTTCAATTTGAGGTGGAAACGGTGGCAGTGTGGGAGATACATATGAAGCTTTATTTAGTTTCTGAAAAATCCAGAATTAAATGACATGTAGTCTAGGAACACACACTATGTAGTCACCTGGCTATGGTGGCTTGGGTTTCAGGTCAAGATAAGTATCACACACTATGTATATCCTACACACACCATGTGACCTAGTTTTGGTGGCTCAATGTGTAACCTAGGGGTACACAGGCATAGACATAACTTGTCACACAATCATGGCCCAAGTATATGGGCACAAATGTGTACTAAGACATGACCAAGGTACTCAAACACAACCATTTTATAGAGGCACAACCAAGGTACACAATCATAGACCAAAGTACATTGACACAATCCATAAGGACATGGTTAGGCCATGTGCAGCCAAGAAACACTATGTACCACCTTTAAATGCTGTGTAGTCCCACATGGTTATCCATAGCATGTGTAGGCGAGGAAACAACCAGGTGTCTATGTGAGGTCGCACACCATCTGAACTTAGGTACATACCATATACCTTTATTAGGAATTTACATCTTATGTATGTACTATTATGGACTCAGATTTGTGCCCACGAGTAGCTTATACTAAGCGTTTTCCACATAGATTGTGATGTTGGCCTTTGTTTTGGAATCATAAATACAAAATGAGGTGATATGAGTATGAAACTTATTTCAATGAAGATTGGAAAATAGTAGTGATCATGATAGTTTATCAAAGAGACAATGGGGTTGGAAACCCCCTATTTCACTAGGGCATGGGTCCCCTATACTATTTACATAGGTAGAGTTAGTAACCCCCTAACTAATTTAGGAGTGGGTCCTATATCTATGGGGAGGAACCCCTCATATTTAATTTTTGGTAGAGATTGGGTCCTCCCCTGGATTTTATGCCCCCTCAACTATGGAGCATAGTGGTGGGGTGTGGTTCCTCAACATGGATTCTTATGTAGTTGTTCTTGATATTCGTAATTAGAGATGAAACTTTGGAGTTACAGGTACACTCATTGTTCTTAAATGGGCTATAAAGATAGAGACCCCCTTTATCTCTTGATTGGGTTCTTTATTAGCATATATATACAAAGGGTTTTCATTTCACTCTTGATAATGTATTGATATGATAGTTGTATCTTTCTACTTATCCATTCATGGTTTTTAGGGTTTATTTTGAGTATGTATATACTCACCCATGCATAGGATTTACCCACATGCGTCATGTATTATGAATAAAATAGGAATATTGGAGGGGACATCACTAGATCATAATGATACTTTGGTGCATTGACTATGTTTATTATTCAGACTTAGAGATTAAGATCCAGTCCCTCTTCAGTTTTCCCTTTTCCAAATTATTATTAGGTTGGGAATTCATTTCTAGTTGGGAATGTATTCCCCCCCTTCATGCTTTGGTTTTATATTTTCATACTTTGATGTATTCCCTAGAGTCTATTTCATTCATGGTTATTTTTTATATGCTATAGTATTTTATTATTCCTTTAAACGTTTTTATAGTGATGGTTGTGTGAGCATGTACAGGTACATTAGGCTAAGGCCCCCCATTTAAATTTATTCCCTTTTAGTGCTTATCACCAGCCCCTATCCTATTCAAAGTGGGCATGAGGTTTTACACTCAATTTGTAGCTATACAAGTGTGCCATGGTTGGTTGGGTTGTGATATATGATTTATAACATCACTATTGAACCCATTATTTTCACATGGGTTCATACCATGTTTATAACTGATGTAATATTTCCTTTCCACGTTACATGCATCATTATGAGCATTTTAGGATAAGATAGGTGAGTTCAAAATTACATATCATTATAATTCATTGTTTATTATGGTATATCTAATGAGTTTATGTTTATTATACTTGAAAATTATGTTATATTTTTTCACATTTTATAAAGTGTTAATTTGTTCACATATATTATGCAAGGACAAGATGTTAACATTGTTCACAACTTATGTGTGGGATTTGAACACAATATTATAAAGTTTCAATCTTATGCATATTCTAAGTTCCTTTCCTCTTTAAAATTATCCCCTCAATTCTATAATGATGATCCATTTATTATGATATGATGATGACGATTATGCTCACCTATGTACTATTTTTATTCATATCTCGTGTTCCCTTCCTATTATTCCTCCCCTTATAAGGATTTTATCTCACCCTTTCTTTGATGTATATCCTCAAGTGACTACATGTACCAAAGAGAATATGAAATCTAATTAGATTACTATGCTAAAGGAATTAAATAAATTTCAATGTTTTATGTATGATTTTGTTGTACAAACTTAATTTTCATAAAATAAAAAAACTTTCGATTCAAGATTATATTATTCTTATGAATTTATCTTAAAAATGATGTAATAATCATGTATAAAAGAGTCTGACCACTATAATTGGTACCAAATAAAGATTTAGTTAATTTTGGAATTATGTTAGTAAAAGATAACCTAGGATAAAATTAGGTATCCCATAGGTGAAGAATTTAGAATTTATTTTCACATTTGAGTAAGTTATCTATCCATGATTTATCGAATCATATTTTGTTTAAATGTTTTTGATTTTATAAAATCATGGGAGTTAGGAGAAACTATACCAACAACCAGTGTGATGGATAATGCAATGATTGTCCAAATTAAATTTCTAATGAAATGATAGGTGGAGTAACAAACCTAAGGATTGTACTTAACTAATTGTACTAGTTTATGAATAATTATCTGAACTATGTGGAATTTTATACTTCACCCAAGATGCACCAATTATCCATCGATTCCTTTACGCTCTAATGACCACTAAAATTTAGTGGATCTTATGATACAACTTTTATATAACAATGGATCAAATCCATGAAAAATATCTTTTCCATTATTCATTGTTTTTAGAATTAGAAAGTTACTTAGGAAATAAGGAGAATATGGTCAATGGTGTACATTGATCAATAATATGAAACAAAAGGATGAAGTGAAAGAAATAATGTGGTGAGTATTTAATATTTTTTTTAAAAATTATTTATCTAAAAATATTTATACTAATATAGAGAGATAATTTCTTGCTCTTAAGTAAAAAGATATTGAATATTTCATAAATTATGAGGTGAATTTCACAAGGCATGAAAGGCACACCTTGGGTTTTGTTTTCAATAACAGTGATAAAAAATAGATTATTTAGTGGTTTAAAAACAAATCTCCGAAAAGATATAGATTTCTAAGAATTTTGGAGTTATGAAGATGTGGGTTAGTGTGATCTCAAAGTAGAGATGGAGTTTTAAGAATGTTCCCATGGACATGGAGATAAGAAATGAAGAATGAAATTCCAAGATATAGGATTAATTGATAAGGAAGATCCAACCACCCACTTTCTAGAGATGTGAAAAGAAACATAATCATAATTCTCTCAAAGGAACAGAGAAATTATTTAAGTATAGAAGTGAAGAGAATAAATATCATTAATTTTAGATATACATGAATAATTCAACCAATATAATAGATCAACGGAAGGCACCATGTAATTCACCACCTATGGTCCAATGCTTAAACTGTAAGGAACATGATAATTATGAAAACTAGTGCACCAAACAAAAGGTTTTTGATGGTAATAAATTTCTACAAACACCTAAGTCGAGGGATAAAGGGAAATATTATTTCGTCACCAATGTTAAGGTAGATCAATAAAATTAAGTAGTACAAGGTAAACTTACTATTCACTCAATAATGGTGAAAGTTTTATTTGATTTAGGTTCTACGCATTCCTTTATATCCTGTATGTTTTCTAGAACTATTGAATCACCACTCTGATAATTTGAAGTATTGATATATATGAAAACACCTAGGGGTATAATCATTTCAACCCAAGTGTTGGACTCTTACCTAATTAGTTTTTTGGGGAATATTATTCCTATAAATAATGTAATCCTTACTTTAGTAGAATCAAATGCTATAACAAGAATAAATTGACTCTCATTATATAGACCACACATTAACTATCAAGAAAAAGAAATATCATTTCATATCTCAAATCATTTTATGCTGTTATACAAATGCAATGAAGATTATGAATCCCATTTATAAAGTACATCAATGATGTGGGTATTAATACCTAACTAATAAATATATCTTTCTAAAATGATTGAGATAAAGAAAATCATAAACCTTTAGTGCATTACCATTATAATGGGAAATATTGATGTATTATACGAGGAATTTCCTAGATCCCTTCAGACCATGAGGTAGATTTCTCTATAAAACTCATAACAAGAGAAACATCTATATCTAAGATACCCTATAGGATGGATATGATAAAAATAGACGTGTTAAAGAATAAATTGTAAAATAATTTGAAAAAACGGTTTATACACCATAATTCATCACCTTGGGGTTCACTAGTTCTCTTTGTCAAGTTGAAGAATAAAATAATGCAACTTTTCATCAACTATTGAGAGATCAATAAGAACATTTTAAAGAATAATTATCCACTACCAAGGATTAATGAACCACTCAACCAAATTCAAGGAGTTTAATACTTTTCAAAAGTGGATCTTCATTCAAGATATCATCAATTTAAGTAAGAAAGATAATATATTCAATACAACCCCCTGTATGAGACATGGAAACTATGAGTTCATTGTGATTCCATTCAAACTTATAAATGACCCTTTAATATTTATAGAAATTATGAATTGAATCTTTAGAGACTAATTTGATAAAAAATTTATAGTATTTATTGATGGTATTCTCATATAATCTAAGATAAAAGAGGAACTTAAATAGCATCTAAGGATTATGTTGGAGAATTTAAGGAAATAGAGGTTGTATGTTAAGTTTAAAAAGTGTGACTCTTGGATATAAAAATTTAAATTCTGGGGTATGTGATAATGTGTCTACTAGAGTTGGTGCCCTAGAACTAACTACTCTTATAATTTATTATTAACTTTATTCATGGGTTTTAATATCATTATTTTTCTTATCATATCATGGTTGTTATTCTACGTGACATTATATGTGATGATGTCCTAAGGGTACCTATCACACTGAAAGGTCATAGAAATTCCCCACTATAATGAGAACTCAGAAGTGATATTAAATTATTCTTAAAAGTGATATGAAAGTATTCTTAAATATATGTTCTATGGTTAGATGATACCATTTTAAGAGACACAAATAATACATGATACCGTATGTAGGGGTAATATAATACATTATGAATTCTTCTCATGAAGTTCATCCTTGGTAATATCCAATAGAGGAGGTTATGAAAACATGATCTTCTAGTAAGAAATTGACATTTTATATGTTTCATTGGATGTTCCTATCTATGTCTGTGTGTAATGGTTCTTATATTTTAAGATTATTACTAATGTATATCACGATTCACATACTTTGATGTATTGATGAAAACCGTGATGACATATTCCCATGGTGAGGTTGGATATGCTAGGTGAATCATGAATGATATTTCATTAATGAATAAGTCAAGAAAGTATTTTTACCTCATGTTCTTTAACATTAGTTGATATATCAGGAACCTTTATGAGAATGGACTACCTGATTTTGTCAGCAAGTTCATTTTTGTAATGTCAAAGAAAGAGACATCAAACACATAGGTTTATAAAAAATTATGGAACTATCTTTATCAGATATATCTAGAAAAAGAAATTATATTACACAGTGTACATTTTTATGAAGTTTTATTGTCATTGCGGAAATAACACCTCTTTTTATGGGTTCCTTAGTATGTTTTTAGTTTCTAACCTTGGAATTTAGGTGGTTCTAACTAACACCAATGAGAAAGGGTCCTATAGGGTCATACACTTAGTTAATCCAAAACCCCAGTTAAATTCTATATGAATTTAACATGTTGGATAAATATTATTTATGTCTTTGGTTAAATAATTATTCATGTTTTTTTGACCATAAATATTAAGTTAATATATATTTGAGAGAATATATGGGATTTGGATATTTAATAAATATTTATTTACTATTTTAGTGAATATAATATTTATTTATTTTTTGGTGAATAATTTAGTGATATTTTTTTTATTTAAATAAATAGTATTTATTTAAATTTTGATAAATTCCAAGGTTTTTACAACTAAGAAATATATATATAATATATTTTTATGATATTTATTTATCCATGGGTTTCGCGTGTGCCAAGTAAATAATAATAATATATTATTATTATTTATACATGGGGTTCTATAGTAATTAGGTTATTGGTTAAAGGACTTTGTGGAATTTTCAACCCTATCATGGATCTATAAATATCTAGTATTTTTATTTCCTAAGGCCAAGTGAAACCAATGGTGTGCATAACCAAATCTACAGAGAATCTTCTCAATCCCTAGAGAGATATTCAACTAAAATAATCTTAATAATAGATATTGATTATTATCCTCCACCCTCTATACTCTAGAGATAATAATAATAATCCTTTCTCCTCTAAGTGAATCTTATGTCTATCACCGATGAATGAAACAAACATTATAATCTTCCGTGATAACACCCATGGATTTCTATGGTGATGTTCAGAGGTTCATGGAACACGTGCGGATCACAAATATAGGGATTATACCCATAAATAATTCACCAAAATGATAATATGATAATAAGTGGTTAATTGAATCTTGAACTAAGAAATAATCCCAACATGAGGTAATTATTATTTACATAAATCAATTACAAATTATATGTGATGATATTGTCTCATTGATTCTAGGGTTTCTATTCATCTAGTTCTGAGGAGAAATCTGAAGAATTTGAAAAATTACCATTATTTTTCACAGGCCCGACTACTTCCACTGTTCCCTAGAACCTTTAAGTGTCATTAAAGTGGACACATAATAATTTATAATGATTTATTATTCATCAATTGATTATATGCATTTGTTGTTAATTTTTCATTTTTCATTTTTTTGTTTTTTAATACTAAAGTAAATTTACATGTTTCAATGATTAAATATGATTAATTTAGTTTCATATGATCTTAAATAGATTAAGAATATTTGAATAGAAATTAGAGATTCCGTCAGGAGGTTCTAGAGATTCTGGATGATAGACATGATTAAACGGTGTGTAATTGAAAATTACACGCCATGTACTGAGGTTCACCACAATTGGATGTTACAAGAGATATATGAAATGATGAGTGGTAGATAACACATGGTTATAATTTAATACACCATGTTTTGACAAATATAAATAGAAAAATTGTTTTTCAAACCATGTGGTTAGTAGTCGATGTACACATTGTGCAGTCTACACGTTTTTACAATGAATTTGATGGAATCTGTGTGGTCAAATAAACAACATGTATTAATAAATGATGCATGATAATGATATATATATAATGATGAGGTTATTTTAACACCCTGAGTTTTTATGTTTTTTTTCAAATAAATTTAATTTCTTTGATAGCTTGTGTCACATGCAATACTGAGTTATAAAAAACCATGATATACTATTAACATTATTATATAAACTTGACTATTATAACTTAGTTATTATCTTTTTGGTATGATTAGGAATAAATAAATTTTTAAAATTTAGTATATAATTTTTATATAAATAAGATATATTTATAAATAACCATGTAATTTTTAGTAATGTACTTATATGCTTCAAAAATACTTTTTTTTCTCAAAAAATCATTTATATTTATTTTTGGGAACAAAAAATAAAAATAAATTTTGAAAATTTTATAAACTTTATTTTAAAAAATTAGCTTCATTTTTGGAATTAAAATTTCAAAATTTTATAAGGGTTAATTTTTTTATAATTTCCCGAGAAGATTAATTTTTTAGTAAATAGTAAAAATACATATTTTTATTAAAAACTGTCTTTTTGTTTAAAGAATTTACAAAGTCCCATATTGTTTAAAAATGTTTTAAAATAAAAATTAGTTAAATTATGTTATTATTAAACTAATTTAGTTCATTTTAATCAAATTACCATTGACTTTTGATATCAAAACATTCTATACTTATGAATATATTATCTTTGGAAAACTGCTTTTTCGCCGCATTTGCGGGTTAAATTTTAAATTAAAATTACACAATTATGTGAATAGAATTTTTAAAAATTAATTAAATATATTAAATAATAATAATTAATATTATATACTAATATCAACTTAATTTTTGTTCAAAATTATTAGTAAAAGCAGTAAAAATTTATTATTGAGGTTAAGGTTAAAACTAGTTTACTAGGGGGTTAAACTAAAAAGATAAGGGTTAAAATGACCTAAAGAATTATACAATTACTATTTAATGGACATATTTAGATCTTATATCTTCCAAGGTTTTATAATGAGCCATTTTGGCGCCTTTTGGCATGTTTAAAATGCGGGTACACTCTTTTATTTTAAAAAATTCCAAGCGTGTCCTTTCCCCCACTTATAAAAGGGAACCCCCGATCCTACACTATTCACACTTCCAAAACCATTGGGTTTGAAAAATACCTACCATAATATATTAATTAATCCCTATAAACATCCTATATTCCTTAGTTTTATTATAAAACCCTCCTAAGAAGGATTTAGGTGCAAACCTAGATGGGTTATCCTAAGAAGAGTTATAATCCCTAACTATGCATTACCATTTTATTTCTTCCTTTAACCCATTAAAATATTATATAAACCTGATAATATAATAAAATCAGTATTTAAGATATAATTAAATTTTATTATGTTAATTTAATTACCTATATCTATCTCTTCTTCCATCAAGTGGGCAATGAATCTATTGACTATGTGTACGACGAACTACCACCTTGCGAACCGATGTAATACATTTTCCATCACTGCCTCTCATGGGTTGATATATTGATGTATTTAAATTATATTTATGATATTAATAACATAATTAAACTTTTGTAATTATAATATCATATATTAATTCTTACTTTATATTCCTTGGGAATACAATTATGTCGCTCGTGTGTACAACATACTACCACCTTGCGAGGTGATGTGATTCGTTTTTCACTTAATCTTTAATGGAAGGTAATAAGGGTAAATTTAGTGAATATATGTGATATATATGATACCATAATTAATCTATAAATTTTAAATATTATTCAACTTTCCTTAGTTCCATCCGTTAAAAAATGAAAACATCGTTCATGCATACGTATGACCTACAGTCTCCATGAACGGTGTAATTCATTTTTCTATATCTAAATTTTATGGATTATTATAAATAAATATATAAAAAATATAAATTATATTTATATAATTATTACAATAGTGGATATTATGTAACTATGGTCAACGTACAAGGTCTAAAACTACCAAACCAAAGCATACATGAAAAAGAAAACAATTATTACCCAAAACTTTGATTTTTACAATGAATTATGAATAAACAAGTGATAAAAGGGAATGAATGAATCATATATGGAATGATATATATGATTATGGTTCTATAATATATTTATAATAAACCCATATTTTTTATATAGGATGTTTTAATGTGTATGAATAAAGTTGAGATTTGAGGTAAGGGATTTTTGTCTCAAATTATCTTATTTGGGACATATGTTATGTTATGCGCCTATATTCTTTTATGAGATTCATATAAAACACCCTTTACATGTTATATCATGGATTTATTTATTATCATAATATTTATTATTTTATTTAAATTTATTATCTCATGGGGCTTTTGATTCAAAAGATACCGGAGTGGTAAAGGTTTTATGTTATAATCTCATTATTTATTGGGATTGTTTATGATTAAGTTTCTGATGATGAAATAATATGATTTATATCTCAATAAACTCATGAATTTAATTATCCACTATTTATTTCATGAAAATTCATGTTTTCATTTAATTTTCCTTGCTTTATGTAATAAATATTCCAAAAAAATATTTTTAAGAAAAATCGACTTTATTTCTCTTTTCGTTCGAAAATCCATATTCTTCCATATTTATGTTTTTTAAAAATGTTTTAATGAAAGTTTTTAACTATTATTTAATGAATTTTTAAATAAATTTTTACCCATGTTTTAATTTTTAAAAAAGTGGTTTTAAATAAATCTTATTTTCTTTTTTTGAATGAGTTATTTTTTGAATTTCTACCGAAAATGTGAAATGAATTGTTGTTTTAACCTATATGACATGAACGATATTTTATACCATCATGAACACTAAATTTTTTATATATTAATCTATATGTTTCAAATAATATTTTCAAATAAAATTATTTTCACAATGTTATTTTAACTTTTAGTTTTAAAAAGGTGAATTTCAAAGCAAAAAGGTTTTTTTCCTTAAGAAAAGTCCCAAGAGATATTTCAAAATATTTTTCCATCTAATATTACATTATTTGATGTCAGTTAAGATTTATTGGGTATATTAACCAAGGATAATATCTTTATTATTTATGCATATGGTTTATTTTTATGATTTCAGGATGTTTATGAAACCTGTTCCCTTTTCCCATGGTTTATGATATGATGGAATGATGAAATGTTTATGAAATCCATTTATTTTACATGAGATATTCTATGATGAAATGTTTATGAAACCCATTCCTTTTCACAGGTTATGATATGATGAATTTTTTATGATATTATATCACACCTATGTACATTTTTCATTATGTGATGATGGTTACATTATAACCAAGGAAGATGGTTACATTATAACCAAGGATGGAGATTATGTTATAACCAGGGAAGGTGGTCATTTATAACAAGGGATGGATGAGACCTATATCCTCCTCTAATGCATTGAGTAAATATTGAAATATCATGAGATAAATAAGACTATAATGGTGGGTGAAACTAGTTTAGTAAGGGAATTTTTCCACTATGATAATACAAGGTGTGAACCCTTGACTAATATAATGGTTTGGGAAGTGAAACCATTCCAACTATGATATTTTTTGAAATGAGCCTTAACTACTAAGGAAATTATTTTCTATTCTTATATGTATGCCACAAATCTATGTCTTATTCTAATGTTATACTCTCATGTATCATGTTTTTTGATTCCATTATTATTTATGTCTTATGAATTACCAAGATTAATGAAATGACTCGTGTCTATGAATATATGATATGAAAAGTATGTTTTTCAAATAATTATTTTGTTCTCATACCCTTATAATCAAATTATATTGATATCTTTATTATTTACCTATACTGATCATTTGATCTCATTTTTTATTATGTTCATTTTTCACAGGTTTTGAAGAAAGTTATTACGTATAATATGTCTAAAAAGGGTGTTAGTTATGAAGAACTTTATAGGAGATGATGTAGTTCACATATGAACCAACTGTTTATGTATCAAAGTTTCCAAAGGCACTAGATCCTTGCAATTCTGGTATGAATCATTATATTTTGGAATGAATATTCATCTATTAATAAGTAATATATATTTATGAGATTTTTTGTCTTTATCATATCATAAAAATGGTTTAGTTAACCTTTGGAAACTAGGATGATAAAACTTTAGTGATAAAAACAAGTATATGTCTAAGCATAGGAAAATATCTTGGAATTTTGGTGAAGGATAATGCCAGTGGTTTCTAAGAAATTTCATACCTATATGGATACTGTATGTGGATGTGGATCTAGAATAGCTGTACCTAGTAGTATAACTTAGAAAAGAGTGCATTAATATGGACTTGATCATCACCTGGTGCATGGAAATGGGCCTTACTACACATCTAGTTTGACACTCCTAGGTGATATGGTTTGGAAATTCACAAACTCTTTACAAATCATCATTAAAGATTTAAATAATTACTATAAATGAATAGGTTAATCCTAAGTTTTCATATATTGGAAAGAAGGAGTCATGATTTAGATATCATATAATTGATTTTTCATGATTATTTGGTTTTACACTATGATTATTGTTGCTCAAACTTCTGTTTTTGGTTTTATTATTTGGATAGATCCCAAAATAATCATGTTAATTCGAAATTTGATAGAAAATGTAATAATTTTCCTACCTTATAAACCAAACATTTTGGGAGTAGGAATAAAAAATCTAATTCTTATGCTTAGAAAACTTTCTCAAGATATGAATCATATTGAACATTAAAATGAGAAATGGAGGGAACAAAATTCCTTTGAGTCATTACTAAGGTAACACCCACATTATTTTAGTAGTTCCACTAATCTACGAGTTACTGAGAAATGTTTCAGTATCGTTTAAAAGATATTTTCTATTATCCAGTGTTCATATCATGGAAAATTCATTTTGGATGTCTATCATTTGCAAGTAAAAGCCGATTAATGGTGGAATATTATCAAGAATACAATTTAACAAGATAAAATTGACTCTATGGAATGTGATGAGTTTAAGAAATTATTTTTGAATAAGTCATTTCCTCATTGTATTAAAAAAAATCAATAAGGAATTCCTTGAGTTAATGTAGAAGGATGTTGAATCCATTGGTACCCAAAAGGAAAATTTTATAATAATTTAAAGGTACACTTTTGGTATTATCATCAAACCTAAAATTAAGTTTGATTTATTCTTCATTAAATTAAAACAAAGTATCTAAAGGGTGTTGTCCATAAGGTACTTCAGTATAGTTTTATTTTTTATCAAGGTGGAAATGAAGATTGGATTTACCCATCAATATTATGGTTTTGATAATAAAAGTAAGATAAAATTTAAAGAAAACTTTTAAAAACTATAGAGAAAAGAAGGCGAAATTTCCTTCATTCTTAAAGTGAGGAATAAAACATTGATGAAATTATCATTACAGGATTGGTAAATGTTTTAATTATGTAAATTAAAGTCATTAGGCAATCAATTGTCTACATGATGGGAAAAATTTATCTAATGACACAAATAGAGAGAAATATCCACAAAATTAACTACCCATACTCCACCTTTTCAAATTCAAGGAGTATGGGAATTATGTTAACCAATGCCCAAATCTGATGGTTAATGATGATAATGATAGATTTTAAAAACCTCTTAAGCTAAGATACAAAGTGAAATTTTATCACTATTTATAGTTAGGGGTTTGACAATGATGTAGTAAAATGTACACTCATTATCCACTCTAGAACTTATAATATATTATTTGAATCTGGATCTATCCACTCTATTAAATCTGAAGAATTTTCTTAGGGTATTAAAATTCCATAAAAATGATTAGATATTTAATTATCAATGAAAAAACCTAATGGTATTATGATCACATCTCAAGTATATGATTCTTCCCCAGTTGAATTTTATGGGAATATACTTCTTGAAAATCTTGTTATTCTCCCTCTAGTTGAGTTTGATAATATTTTAGGCGTGGATTGAATTTCTCCATATAAATCCAACATTAATTACTAATAAAGTGAAGTCACTTTTTATATTCCTAACCAACCTATGACCATATATCAGTGTGATGATAAGTATGAACTTATAGTGGAAATAAAATCCATTTTATGGTTATTTATTCATATTCAAAAGAGGTTTTTATCTCAGATGGTTTAGAAGAAACTCAACATCGATGACATGCTTATTTTTCAAAAGTTTTTTGATGTATTCCCAGAAGATTTGTCTAGTATTCCACTAAAATGTGAAGTTGAGTTCCCAATATAACGCATACCTTATTCCACACCTATTTCAAAGAATCCCTATATAATGAATCCTATTGAGTTGTAGGAATTAATGAAGCAACTCAAAGAGAACCTTGACAAAGGATTAATTCGGCTATGTGTTTTTCCTTGGGGTGGACCTATTCTATTTTTTAATAAGAAAGATGGATCAATGTGACTATTCATTGACTACTATGAATTGAAAAAGATCACAATCAGGAAAAAGTATCCACTATCCCGTATTGATAACTTGTTTGATCAACAACACATAGCTCAATAATTTTACAAGATCGATATTCACTATAGATATCATCAATTGAGGGTCCAAAATGAGGATATACCCAAGAAAACATTCTGTACAAGGCATAGACACTATGAGTATATAGTGATTCTATTTTGTTTTACTAATTCCCCCATGATTTTTATAGATATAATGAATAGAGTCCTCTAGGATTACATTAATCAGTTTGTGGTAGTATTTATAGATGATATTTTCAAAGAGTAAGGAAGAGAATGATGATCAATTGAGAAAAGTACCATAGACCCTAAGGAGAAACTGTATGAAAAATTTGCATTGTGTGATTTTTGGATATAAAAGTTTTCATTTTTGGGTCATATAATCTCAAGAGAGGGTATATTGGTAGATCCATCAAAGAAATAGGATATTGAGCATTGGAATAAACCCATAATTATTACTAGGATTTTTATTTTTCTTGGTTTATATGGATATTATCAATGGTTTGTGGGAAATTTTTCATAACTATCTAATCTACTTACCAAGTTAACACGAAATAGATCCAAGTTCCTCTATAAAGATGAATTTCAGGGAAATTTCAAGAAACTAAATAAAATATTATTCAGAGAACCTATGATTACATTAACCTACAATAGAGAATGGTTTTTAATCTATCGCGATGCATCAAAGATGGGATTGGGATGTATTCTCCTGAAGAATGACATGGTTATAGCTTAAGACTTATAAAAATTGAATATTCCTGAGAAAAGTTATCCAACTCTTGATTTTGAGTTAGTTGTGGTATTTTTTTCATTAAAGATATAAAGGAATTATATTTATAGATAAATGTGTAATATATATACTTATTATAAGAGTTTAAATTATATATTCACATAGAAATATTTGAACATGTGCTAGAGAAGATGATTGGAGCTGATTAAAGACTATGACTGCTCAATACATTACCACCTTAGGAAAGCGAACAAAGTGTATAATGCTTTGACTTGAAAGGATCATGATAACTTATCCATGATGGGGATAAAAAATATGTAATATTTCTAGATTTGTAAAGGATGGATATGGAAATCCTGATTGAATGAGATAAATCTTATATTTTCCAAATTATTTTCAACCATATATACTGGTAAATATTAAAGAGGCATAGAAGGATAATGTAGAGATACAAAAAATGTTAGAAATTTTCTTAGGTTTAATCTTGATTATAATGGACTAATAAGGTTTAGGAATTGTGTATATGTTCTATCCATACCAGATTTGAAAAAGATCTATTAGAGGAGTCTCATAGTTCTTCATTCTCTTTTTATCCTAGAATTACGAAGATGTATAAATATCTTAAAGAGTATTTCTGGAGAGACAACATGAAGATAGATATTGCAGATTTTGTATCTCAATTATTAGTATGTCAGTATTTTATTGCTGAGAGACCAAATTATAAGGTTATTTTATAACCATTACCCATACCATAATGAAAATGGGAAAACATCACCAAGTATTTTATTTTTGGATTCCCTAAAACATTTGGAGGGAATAATTTTATATGGTTTATAGTCAATAAACTTACAAATTCATCACAATTTATCATTATCATAGAATATTTATATTTGGATTATATTTGCAGGATATATATTAAAGAATTGGTAAGGTTTCATGGAGTAACACATTCTATTTTATCTAATCTGGATATGTAGTTTACCTCAAAGTTTTGGTGAAATATTAACCAGGACCTGGATACGGAGCTAAGTTCGAGAACTACATGTAATAATCATATAAATGGTTAGTCTAAGAGAAAAACTCAAACTCTATAGGATATTTTGGGATCTTATACTATTTATTTCATAGTGGTTGGGATCAACATCTTCTTCAAGTTTAGTTTTCATTCAACAATAGCTTTCACTCAAGCATTTATATGACTCCTTATGAATTCCTCTGTAGAAAGAAGTATAGAACTGTAATGTTTGAAGATTAAGTTATAGAAATAAATCTATTGGGATCTTAGATATATGAATAAATTATAGACAAGGTTTTATCCATTCAATAACACATAAGGGATGCAAAAAGTCAGTATAAAATGGATTCTGATAACATCGAGAGTGATGTGAAATATAAAGTTGGTGACAAAGAATTTATATGAATTTCTCCATAGAAAAATGTTATGAGATTTAGGAAGAAATGAAAAATTATCCCTATGTATATTATCCATTTTTACACTCTTGATCACACTGGGACCATATATTAATGCTTGGCACTTCTGCCAAAGCTCTTTTAGGAGCACAATGTGTTCCATATATCTCTCCCGAGGAAGTACATACTAGATCCATAACATGTAAGGAAATCAGGGGTTATACCACTAGGGTAATATATTTTTTAAAGGGAAAAATTGATGGATAATTTGGATCATAGATAGAAAGTTATATGAAAAAATACCACTCACCAGGTCAAATTTTTGGGGCGAAACCACCAATTTTAAGAAGCTATATGGGAACCTGAGGATATAATGAAGTAAAAGTATCATCATTTGTTTTTATGAGAGTGAGAAATTTAAAGGGGGAGATTAATTTTAATAGGGTTATAATGTAACTCCTTGAGTGTTTATGAATTGTTTTAATATATTTATTTTTTTCGATAACTTTCATACATGAAACACTAAGTTTTTATGAACCACGATATACTATTAATATTATTATAAAAATTTGACTGTTATAACTGAGCCATAAAATTTGGTTGTATAAATAGAAATATTTTTTTAAAAATTAAGTATAAAGGTTTTATATAAATAAATTATATTTATAAATAAGTATGTATTTTTAGTAAATCTTTTTATTCTTCAAAAATACTATTTTTCTTAAAAAATGATTTGTATTTATTTTTATTAACAAAAAATAAAATTAATATTTGAAAATTTTAGAAAATTTATTTTAAAAAATTAACTTAATTTTTTTAATCAAAATTTCAAAATTATCTTAGGGTTAATTATTTATAATTTTAAGAAAAGATTAATTTTTCAGTAAATAGTGAAAAACACAGTTTTTTATTAAAAAACGACTTTTTGTTTAAAGAATATAAAAAGTAACATATTATTTAAAAATGGTTTAAAATTAAAAATATTTCAATAATGTTATTATTAAACTAATTTATGTAATTGAAATCATATTCATATTTAATTTTGATATTAAAATATTTTATACCTATACAAATTTTCCCCTTTGAAAAACTGCCTTTTCATCGTGCTTTCGTGTTTAATTTTAAATTAAAATTTCTAGATTATGTGAATGGAATTTATAAAAATAGATTAAATATTTTTAATCATAATAATTAATATTATATAATTAGTCTAACTTAATTTTTGGTGAAAATGAATAGAGAAAACAGTAAAAATTAATTACTTAGGTTAAAGTTAAAATAGGTTTATTGGTGGTTAAACTAAAATGATAAGGGTTAAAATGACATAAAAAAATTTCAATTTATTATTATTTGTCCATATTTATACCTTATATAATCTATTTTTTGAGAATTATCCATTTTGGATCCTTTTCTCATGTTTAAAATGTGGGTACACATTTTTCTTTTAAAAAAAAATACAAATATGTCCTCTCCCCCACTTACTCTTCAACTATTCACAATTACAAAACCATTTAGTTTTGGGAAAAAAATTCTTTACTTAAATAAAAACTTCATAGAGTACTTATTAATATTATTAAACCCTCATAAGAAGTATTTAGGTGTAAACCTAAATGGGTCTCTAAAGAAGAGGTATAATCCATAACTATGCATTTTTATTTTATTTTATCCTATAATCAATTTAAATATTATATAACCCTGATAATATAATAACATAATTATATACCATATAATTATATGTTATTTTGTTATTTACATGACCTAAATCTATCTCCCCTTCCATTAAGTGGGAAGTGAATCCATCGATTGTGTGTATGACGAACTACCACCTCATGAACCGATGTAATTCATTTTACATCATTGCCTATCATTGGTGGATATAATGATGGATTTAAATAATATATATTATATTAATGACATAATTATATTTATGTAATTATAATATCATATATATCTTCTTACTTTTCATTCCTTGTGAAAATGATAACGTCGCATGTGTATACGGTGGACTATCACCTCATGAAGCGATGTGATTCATTTTTCATTTACTCTTTACATAGAAGGTAATAAATATTAATTTAATGAATATATGTGATATATATGACATCATAATTAATTTTTAAAGGTGATATATTATTTACCTTTCCATCGTTCCATCTATCTAAAAATGAAAACAATGTTCATGCGTACGTACAACCTATCGTCTCCATGAATGGTGTAATTCATTTATCTATCTATAAATTTTATGGATTATTATAAATAAATATATAATAAATATATATTATATTTATATCATGATTAAAATACCTGGTATGATGGAATTATTATGAAATTACAAGTACAAAAACCATCGAACCAAAGCATACGTGAAAAATAAAGTAGTTATTACCTGAAATAGTGATTTTAACAAAGAATTATTAATAAACGAGTGATAAAATAGAATGAGTGAATAATATATGGTATGATATATATTATTTTGGTTATGTAATATATTTATAATAAACCCATATTTATTATATAGGGGTTTCAAAAGTGTATGAAGAAAGTCGAGACTTGAGGTAATGGCTGTTTGTCTCAAATTGTCTTCTTTGGGACATATATTATGTTATGAACCTATCTTATTTTATGATGTGTATATACAACCACTTTGAAATTTTAAATCATGAATTTATTTATTCTAAATATATTTAATGTTTCATTTAAATTTATTCTTTCATGGTTCTCATGATACAAAATATACCAAAGTGGTAAATGTTTTATGTTACAATCTTATTATTTATTAGGATTGTTTATGATTAAATTTCCAACGGTAAAATATTATGATTTATCTCTAAATAAACTGAATAAATTTATTATATTTTTATTATTTCCTTAAAATAAATGTTTTCATTTCATTTTCCACTCTTAAGGTACACAATATTCAAAAAGAATGTTTTTAATTAAAATCGAATTTATTTCTCTCTTCGGTCGAAAATTACTTTTCTTCCATGTCCATGTTTTCCAAGAAAGTTTTAAATATAGTTTTAACTATTATAAAATTATTCATTATATAAATTTTAAACCACTTTTTACTTTTTAAAAAATTGTTTTAAGGGAATCTTCTCATCGTCTTCCAAACGAAGTACTTTTTAACTGTTTATCAAAAATGTGAAAGGAATATTTATTTTAACATGCATGACATGAACATAATTTTACATAATTATGAAAAATAAATATTATCAAGATTAATTTATAAGTTTAAAATATTATTTTTAAAGAAAAGTATTTTCCCAATGTTTTGTGAACTTTTAGTTTGGAAAAGGTGATTTTCAAAGTGAACAGGTTATTTTCCTCAAGAAATGTCCCAAGAGATATTTCAGAATCATTTTCCATATAATATGAGATCCTTTGATGTTAGATAAGTTTTAATATGGATATTAACCAAGGATACCATCCTCATTATTCCCTCAAATGATTTATGTTTTTGATTTCAGGATGTTTGTGAAACCTGTTCCCTTTTTCCATGGGTTATGGTATGATAAAATGATAAAATATTTATAAATAACATTTTTTTACATTGGTTATGATATGATTAAATTTTTATTAAACCCATTCCGTTTCATGGGTTATGATATGCTGAATTTTTTATGATCCTTTCTCTCACCTATGTATAGTTTTATTTATGTGATGATGGTTTTGTTATAACCAAGGATGATGGTTTTGTTATAACCAAGAATGACAGTTATGTTATAAACAAGGAATATGTAAATCTTATATCTAAGTATGGGTGAGACTTATATCTACCTCTAATGCATTGAGTAAATATTTAAATCTCAATAGATAAACTGTAACACCACGAAATTATAAAAGAACAATATTATAATCGATAATGTATGTGACACACAACACTAATCTTAGAAGAAAATATAACACCCCAATAATTTAAGATATATCTATTTTTAAATAAGTTTAATCTATTTAATTGCTTTAATTACACATAACACTAAATTTATTTTGTGTTACATGCAACACTCAGTTTAGTTTGCGTTACATGCAACTCCGAGTTTAAACAAAATGTGAAGTATTATTAAAATATAATTATTTGATATAATAGTTATCACATATCCATTATAGTGGTGTGTATGAATATTAATTACTAAATTATGAAACTTATGGTATTGATTCAAAATAAATTAATAATTATTTAAAATAAGAATAAATGCTTTCTGAAAAAACTATATTTTTCTAAAAGATAGTTTAATTGCACTTTGCACACATAGTTTAAAATTAATTTTTACAAATTTTGAAAAATTTATTTGATAAAATAAACTTAGTTTTTGAAATTATAATATAAAAATATATTAGGCTAATTTTTTTATATTTTTCTAAAATATCACATTTTTCGATGAATAGTGAAAAATAATGAATTTTAATTGAAAAAAACCTTTTCATTTAAATTATTTACAAAAATAAATCTTATTATGAATTGGTTTTAAAGTAAAATTTCTTAAATTATATATCAATTATTCTAATTTATGTCCGTATAATAATTTTCATATTTAATTTTTATATAAAAACTTTGTAAACTTTTGAACATTTTATTTTTAAAAATTGTTTTCTCATCATGTATGCAAGAGTAATTTAGATTAAAATTTTCCAATTATGTGAATTAAAATTTAAAAATTTATTACATATTTTAAATAATAAGAATTTATATTTTCTAATAAGTTCAACGGAATTTTTTTCCAAAGTGTATGGTGAAAAGAGTAAAAATTAATTACCATTATTAAGGTAAAAATGGATTTATTGGGGGTTAAACTGAAAATATATTTGATAAAATAACCTAAAAACTTGTTTAAAATATATCATATGGATATATATCAACTCTATATTTTATAAAATTATATAGTACTCTATTTTGGACCCTTTTAGAATGTGAAAAACAAGGGTATACCTTTTTATTTCCAAGAATTACAATTGTGAAACTCATCTCACTTATAAAATTCCACCAATATCCTCTATTATTCACACCTTAAATATAACGACCCTTAATTTTCATACATTAACATTACAAAACTTTTTTTAGAACACTTAAAAAATTATACAAAGAGACGACCAAAGACTATACTAGTTTAGTGGCTTCGGAAATATGGAAACATAAACACTAATACATAAGTGAGCCACATTATCTCCCAATAGGTTATTATTGACTAGGACCCTTATTATACACATCAAACATAATAAATATATTTATAACCTGGGGATGAAAAAATAAAAGGCGTGATCTCAAATTCTTAGTAAGGGTAAACAAGGGAGATATGTATGCATAATCATGAGAATTAGGGCATGGGAACATGAACATGAAAATAGAAGATCATACCCTACATATCAAAGATCATATAAATAAATCATGGAATAAATCTTGGTTGTTTATAAGACATGAATCATAATGAAATAGACAACATAGTCCATGAAATCATATCATATGAATAAAACATGTAATTGTGGCAAACACATAAGTATATAATATGATTTCCATAGTAGCCAAGACATCACTTCCAAGACCATCTTGGTAGTATGGGTTTACTCCCCATACCATATTGGTAGTCCTGGTTCACTACCATGGCTATATTAGTAGAATGAGTTCAATTATCATACCATCTTAGTAGTCATGGTTCACTTCCATGACCATCTTTGTATTCAAGCTTCATTCCCAAGATCATATTAGTCTATCACATGAGATATAGATTTTTACCCAATGCATTGTAGGGAGATATTGGTCCCACCCATAGTACAATGAAATCATAAATACATGTGCCACAAGATAATAAATAACCATATCATATCCCATGAAATGAAATGGGTATTATAAAATGAAATCATATCATAACTTGTGAAAAAAATAGATTTCTTAATCATTTAATTATAAGCCATGAAAAGAAGCGGGTTTCAAAATTATATAACCCTTAAAAGAGAAAAGAGTTTCATAAAAATCATGCCATAAAAACATAATCCATTAAGAGAAAGAATATGAATTTAAAAATTGAATAATTTCCACCTAAAGACATGATTAACACCGATGAATGTTATCTTATTTTGGAAATAATATTGAAAGATCTTTTTAAAACATTTCTTAAAGAAAATATCCTTTCTTCATTGAAAAAAACTTTTTAAAACATAAAACCTTTTGAAAAAATTTTTATTTGAAAATATAAAGGAATAATTTAAAACCATAAATGCTTTTAAAATTGGAAAATCACATTTTTGAATGATGAACGTGCCCCACGCGCTCCCTCCCCTTTCTTCTTCTTGTGCTTTTTTGAATAGTGTTCTGGCACGACCTTCTTCTCCATTGGTTTTTGATCCAGGAACCTTCCTTGGTCCTTGGGGGTCGGTTTCTCCAAATTCAGGGGGTCTTGAACAAGGATCCTTCAAGGATGTTTTTTGTGGTGGTACTATAGCTCTCCCTTGCTTTCCTGAAATTGGTACGTTCAACCCGCGTGTGGAATGTGAAGGGTCTCGTTTTTGAATTGATGTTCAGAGGTCTTCTTTTGAGGAGGCAGTGGATTGTTTGCAATGGAATCTAGTAGCTAGGTTTGGTGGGGTGAAGCCTTCTCTGTCTTGTTTTCAAGGATTCATGGATTCTTGGGGTTTTCATTCTCCAGTCAATATATCAACTATTCATAAACAATATTTCTGCTTAATTTTGTGTTCCTGGGAGGATTTTTTACAGGTATGGTGCTTTTCCCCTAGAGTGTTTGGTCTATGACATTTCAATCTTTCCATGTGGTCTCTAGATGCGCATTGTGGGAAAGAAAGCTCGGTAGTAGCGGTTTGGATTTGTTTACCTGGACTCCCACTACCTTTTCAGAACGAGGGTTTCTTGAGGGTTATTAGAGACTCCTTGGGTGGATTCCTCTGTTTGGATTCCAGGACCTATTCTTATGATGAATTTTCGGTGGTTCGCATCTGTGTTGAACTTGACCTCTCCCTCCTGATTCCGGACATAATTGCTCTTCGTGTGCCGGATTCTTTTTATTGGAATCAAGACATTTGGTATCCGGTGTATCCAAACTTTTGTCCTAACTATCTACTACAGGGTAATTCTCATGCGGTTTGCAGGAAAGGTAAGCAGCGGTCTCGTCCTGTTGTCAGCCAAGGGGAAAGGACCAATGTGGATCAGTCTCCCCCTGTTGGGATTCTTTCTGGTGGATCTTTGGAAGAGGGTGGTTTGCATGTTTCTGCATCTTTAGATTGTTCTCAAAGTATTCAGAAGGATGATCCTAATGTTTGTTGGGATATTGTGCCTTTTGTTCCAAGGCCTATTCCCCAAATCAAATTTTTTAATGGCCTTCTTCCAGTCTTTGGTAATTTGGTGCATAGCCTTTTGTATGACAATCGAGTTTTTTCAGCCTCTCTGCCCTAATCTCAGGAGCCTTTGTTGTTGGATTTTTCTGAGCACTTTGAGGATTCAATAGTTGATGAGTTTTCTAGTGGCGTGAACAATCTTTTTGTCTTTGATAGTTTGGTTTCCTTGATCTCTTCTCCTTTTTCTCCATGTTCCAGGGGGAAGAATATGATTTGTCCCTTCTCAGCAGGAGTGTTTGGGGGGACTGGAACCCTTCTTGATGGAGAGGAATATTTGTTTCTCTGTAAGGGCACATGGGGTTCTAGCCTTATAAAGATGTTATGGTAAAATCTATGTCACGTTTTGAAAAGGCAGTTATCTCTAGAGCCAAACCCAGAGCTCTTCTATTTCAATGATCCCTATGATTATATGGAACACCCATGGTCTTGGAGCCTGAATTAAGACTGATTTCCTTTATTCTGACATTGTTAAACATAATATTGTTTTGGTGGGTATTCTAGAAAACAAACAACATCCCTCCATGATTGATGAATTTTCCAGAAGGATTAAGATGAAGGGGTGTCTTCATGCTGACCCACGTAATAAATATATTTGGATATTCTGGCATAGGGACTTCAGGGTGGAGTTGTATCAGGAAGTTGACCAATTTATTACTGTTAGGGTATCTTATGAATCTCATTTCTTTTTCATGAATTTTTTTTATGGTAGCTGTGATCATCTTCAAAGGCAACTTCTTTGGAATAGCCTTATTCCCTTTGACCCTGGAGATACCCCTTGGTTTATTGGAGTGGGGGATTTCAACATTTTTGCATCCCCCAAGGAAAAAAAGGGAGAGGTCCTTTTCCTATACAGTCTAACCTTGAGTTTAATCAGTTCATGAGAGGAAAATGACTCCTTGATCTTGTTTTTTTGGTGATAAATTTACCTGGAGTAACAATCAACAAGGAGACCACAGAGTTTGGATCCGTCTGGATAGATGCCTTGGTAATCTACATGCCACTTCCTCTTATGCTAATGTGAATGTGACTCACCTCATGCGATGCATTTCGAACCATTCCCCCCTTCTGGTTACTTTATCTCCAGGTACAGTTCATCATGAGAAGTTTCGATTTTTCCCTTACTGGGAGAAATGTACAAGATTTCATGACCTCAGTCGAAAGTCCTGGGAGGATCCGTGTGAGGGTAATGCTTGGTCTGTACTGCACTATAAGTTGAGATGGATCAAAACTATTATTCTTATATGGTCAAAGGATATTCTTCCTCCAGACAGTGACATTCGGGAATCTATGGTCATAATTGATCGATTGGAATAGAGCTTAGAAGGAAACTGGGATCCTGGTGTTTTTGGAGAACTGGCAAACAGGAAAGACCATCTGCAGAGATGGTGCTCAAATAAGAGAGGCTGGCCAGAGAGAAGGTTAGAGTCAAATGGCTAAAAGAGGGAGACCAAAAATACCGTTTTTTTCATGCCTGTATTAAGGAAAGGGAAAGTTTTGTGAAACCAAATGTTGTGCTGGAAGATGGGACTATTACTGATGATAGGGGGACTATTGGAGGTCTGGCCAGTTCTCAAATAAGGGAGCTGATGGCAGGTGTTAATCCTTTGATGACAAATGGTTATCCAGGGGGTCCTACAGACTTTTTTGATGTTATCCAGAGATGTGTTTCTGACCAGGATAATGGAATTTTGGGTTACATTCCACAAGAGAGGGAAATATTTGAGGCCATGATGAAGTTAAATCTGGACAATGTTGCTGGCCGAGACTCCTTTCCTTCTTCTTTTTATAGGTCTTTGTGGTACATAATTAAGAGGGATATTCTTAGGGATGTTCAAGATTTCTTTTTGGGAGGTCAATTGCCTCGTATTGCTAATGCCACAAATGTTTTGCTTGTCCCCAAATCAAAGGATCCTTCTTCTATCCTGCAATTTAGACCTATAATCATGTGTAATGTACCCTATAAAATCTTTCCAAGTATAATTAATGCTCGTTTATCTGTCTATTTGCCCAGGTGGATTTTGTTAGAGCAGCATGGGTTTGTGAAAGGTCTCTCTATACAAGGGGCTATTGTTTTGGCCCAGGATTTGATCAAGGATATCAATCATAAAACCAGGTGGTCTAATATGGATATAAAGTTAGATATGAATAAATCCTATGATCAAATGGAGTGGAGTTTTATTAACAAGGTTCTGGAAGGTATGGTTTTTTCTCAAATAAATGTTAATCTTCTCTTCTGATGTATTTCTTCTCCTTGGATGGCTGTTTCTTATATGGAAAAGACTTATTGTTTTTTTAAAGACACCTATGGTCTTAGTCATGGGGATACAATATCTCCAAGCATTTTTATCACTGATCATAATGTTCTTAGTATGATTATATATTTAATCTTGAATAGTGGAATCATTATGGATTATCGAAGAAGATTGGGGATTTCTCTGGTTTCTTATTTGATGTTTGCAGATGACTCTTCAATATTCATGAATGGCTCAAGTAGATAGCTGCGGGTTATGAATAAAGTTTTAGATTATTATTTCCATTGGAGTGGTCAGCAGGTTAACAAAAATAAAATCTGTTTTTATATTTCCAGCAGATGCACTAGTGAAAGGATATCTCTGGTGAGCTCTCATCTTAATATACAAAGAGGTGTTTTTCCCATGGAATATTTGGGAGCCCCTATTGCTTATGGGAGGTTGAATATATGCGATTTTAATCATCTTTCTAGTAAAATCTTGGCTCATATTCTGAACTGGAAGAATTATTTCCTATCCTTTGGTGGGAGGATATATTTGATTAACAATGTTCTTTTGACCTCTCTAATCCATGCTCTTTCAGCTATTAAAGTCCCCAAGGGTGTGATCTGCAATACTTAGAGGATTTTTTCCAAGTTTTTATGGGATCCAAATATGGAAGGGAAAAGGCACTGGGTTGCATGGGGGAGGTTGGCTCGACCTATTATTGAAAGAGGTGTTGGTGTGAATAGTCTTGAGGGGACTATTAAATGTATGTAGGCCAAGCTATCCTGGGAAGTCTTGGAGGGTCGCACACTATGGGGGAGGTCTATGATGTGTTATCTAGATAGTAACAAGGCTACTCTTTTTTCTCCTTTCTTGGTTGAAATTGGTTCAATTATCAGCTCTCTTAGACCTCGTTGCCGCTGGATTGTTGGGAGAGGGGATATTTCTTTTTTGGAGTAGTAATTAGTGTGGGGAGATCCTTGAATACCTAGGATGTTCGGTCCCACAGATTTCTTTCAAAGAAGCCTGTCAGCATCCTGGTTTATTTAATACTGTTGTAAACAATGAACAACTATATTTCTTTAATGGCATGGAAATTTCCCCTAATGAGGACAATATGATCTTTTCTCCTTCCTCCTCTGGATCCTTTAATCCTAAAGATTACATAGGGATATAGTCTATTTTGGTTAGAGATAGTGAAATCTTTGGCCTTCTTTGGGAAAATAAAATTCCAGTAAAGTAGAACCTTCTTCTCTAGAGGATTCAGATGAGAGATTTACCTATGGATGAAAATGTTAAACACTGTGGGATTTTTCTTATCTCTAGATGTGTCTGTTGTAACAACTATAGTGAAGAAATCTTGGACCATCTATTTTTCTACAGTGAGTTGGCTCATGCTTTATGGAGTTTCTTTGGTGGTTTCACTGGTTTTTCTTATAATACTATGTCTAATAGACCATTCCTAGAACGGTGGTTTTATGGTTTGGGTTCTAGTGGTATGTAGAAAGAAGCTCGCCTTTCCATTCTTCTTGCTGGCTGCTGGTGCTTATGGCATGCAAGAAACAATTGGATGTTTAAGGAGGTACTTTCAAATAGCCATGGTATTGTTTGTATAACTAGAAACCTCTTTCTTGACTTGGTCAGAGCTCTGGGGTGCGGGAGAGAGGCACCATCTTTACAGGGACTCCTTCCCATATCTGCTCCTCCTCCTGTGGTTTATAATAATTTTCAGGGCTCCTGGATCTGCTGGTCTCCTCCTCAAAGCGGCTTGAAATTAAATTCTGATGGTTCCTATGTCTCGGGAGCAATCAGTGGAGGGGGATTGTACGTGATTACAGTGGTTCGGTATTTATGGCCTTCTCTATCAAGCTTGGGAGTCGGAATTCTCTCTAGGCAGAGGCCCTGCCTTTATTCACTGTGTTGAGTTTATAAATTCAGAGGAGGCTCAACATTTCTATGGTGGAAACTGATTCTATGATCCTGTATAATTCTCTTTGTGGTATAGTTAATGTTCCATGGTCCATCTTATATACTATTCGTAAATGTTGGAGTATTATTGATGATCATATCAAGGTGTCTAATACTTGGCGAGAGGGTAATAAAGCTGCAGATTTTCTTACTTCGATGGATTTTCCAGGCTCGAAGCGTTTATTCCTTCATGATTTGGTAAGTCTCAAGGTGGAAGGTGTTAATATTATTTGGGGGATTCTCTTGGTATTTTCCACTTTAGGCCACCTTGATTCTAGTTCTATTTTGGTCCTTCCTTTGTGGGTCTTTGTATGGTGTTCTTCTTTGACCATTTAATAAAAAATATATGATTTGTGTGTGTATAAATGTTTTAAAAATCTTTATTCCTTGAAAATTTGATTCAAATATCCTTTTAAAACATTTTTGGAAACATGATATTTTAATATAATAGACTTCCAACCAGAGAGAGTGACAATATGATTTTACTTAAAAACGTTATCTTAAGTACCAAAGAGTGAAAAAATGGTATTAATATATGGATATATCTTGAACAAACAGAGTACAAGGAAACTCATGAGTGTTCTTGAGAGATGGATCATAATATTTAATTAAAGGAATCATAAACATAAATAATCTCAAAAACCGATGATATTGTTTGAAAAAACTATTATAACTTGGTAAATTGGGATCGTACTCTCCATATAAGATAATAAAATTACATGAAGCATAAAATATCATTAAAATAAGTAAATTAATTATATAAAATGTAAAATGAATTTATATACACCTCAAAAAAGAATTTAGGCTTATAACAAAACATGAGTCTCAAAGAAGGAAAATTGAGACAAAACTATTTTACCGATCTAGTAACTTTTGAAACTTAAACCCCATGAAAGAAAGGTCATAAAATTGATACGTGAATAACCATAACTTTTATTATAATAAACATAAAATACATTCATGGGAAGTACATACATCATACAAAAATAATGGGTGGTGAATAAATCATGCATCTCACGTAAATAAAAAGTGAGATTAAATCCCCTAACCTTGTGTCTTGACTCTCATTGTACTCATTCAAACCACCTATATAATAAATATAAATTTATTATAAATCTTTAAAAAACCATATTGTTATATATAATACCATATATGGTTTTATTACATCATTATATTACCCATTTATTAACTATCCTATGTTAAGGTTTCACTTTGGATAATATTTGCTTTGTTCTTCGCATCTGTCTTAATTTGTTTTATCGTCAGTCCTTATACTTATATCCTGATTAAAGAATGTAAAAAGTGGTATAAATATCATGTATATACATTATATTTGTATTATAATAATCTATATGATATATAATTATAAAATGGAATACACCAATCATGGAGATGGTAAGTCTTATGTACGCATGAACCACTACTAGAATTCAAGGTATTTGCGACATGATCCCGCCGTAAATATGCTTTTGCGATGGGGCCCCATCGCAAATAGCCCTTTGTAGAAAACGCCATCACAAAAAGTATTATTTGCGATGGGCCCATCGCAAATAAGTTTTTTTTACAACGAGAAACTTCACCGTCGCAAATAAGTCTCCGATTGTATACTTTATATATATATAAGCTCTTTTGTGACGAGCCCATTACAAATAACTTTTTACAACGAGCCTGTAATCCCGCCGCAAATACTTTCTGAAAAATATTTTTTTAGACTATTTGCGACGAGCTCGTAATCCCATCACAAATACCTTTTTTAAGAAAAAATTATTTAGACTATTTGCGATGGGATCCCATCACAACAGATCCCGTGGCAAATAGTAACTAAATTTTTTAAAAAATAAATTTAATAAAATTATGATTATTGAAAAAGTAATTTTAATATTATTAAAATAATAAAAAAAATAAAAAATATTAAAATTCTCAATATTCACAAAAAAATATAAAAAAATCATAAAATATTATTATGATTATTGAAAAATTAATTTTAATATTATTAAAATAATAAAAAAAACAAAAAATATTAAAATTCTCAATATTCACAAAAAAATATGAAAAAATTCATAAAATATTGTTATAATTATTGAAAATTAATTTTAATATTATTAAAATAATAAAAAAATAAAAAATATTAAAATTCTCAATATTCACAAAAAAATATAAAAAAAATCATAAATTATTATTATTATTATTATTATTATTAAAATAAAAAAATATTAAAAAATATAATACTGAAAGAATATATTTAATAAATTTATGATTAATGAAATAATTATATTAATATTATTAAAATAATAAAAAAATAAAAAATATTAAAATTCTCAATATTCACAAAAACAAATCATAAAATATAAAAAATTAAATTATGTAATAATCGCACTAATATAAAAGACAGAAACTGTAAATAGTTTATATTACTACAAATTTAAATTCAAATGTTTTTGACATAAAAAAATCACTGGGGGGGGGTCGTCTTCTGGAGGAGGTGGAGGAGCTGAAGGAGCTAGTGGAGGAAACTCCATCCCTAAAATGCGAGTCAGACGACGCATGTAATCCATCTTCTCATGATGCTGCTGATGCCATCGATGCATCTCCTTCTCATGCTGCTGCTACTGTTGCTGCCATCGACGCATCTCCTCCTCGTGATGCTGATACTGCTGCTGCTGACGCATCTCTTCTTACTGCTTCTACAAAATCTCTATAAGTTCATTCTGAGCTCAGAACTGCTCCGGATACTGTGATCCAGAAGATGAAGCCTCTCCATGAGATCCTCTCGAGCTGGACACCGACATTTCAACAGTACCATAATATGTACCAGGAGTCACATGAGAGACGATACCAACTACTGGGCCCTTATCAAAGCTATACTGAGTCGCCTGCATCCATTCTGCCTCGTCGAAATGGTGGACACTGGTCTGATCAGTTTCCTCGTCCTGACCCTCATCCTGTTTCTAATAATTCGCAGCCTCATATGACTCCTTCAATTCCAATTTGAAATTAGAATTGTGAAAATATTATATGCAGTTAATTGTCAAAATGAAAAAAAATAAGACTAACCACAATTTGATGCTAGAGATCACCTCTAATCTCTCTGGTGGCTGGATCCCTGTACATCATTTGATAAACATCATACTCTGTAATATCGGGATGCTCGACTGCCTATATGAATATAAAATGAACTGTTTATATTTGAAGTTATATAAAATATTTTAAAAAAAATACTTACCAGATGATCTCTATGCGTGCTGAATGTATGGCTACCAGCTCGATGTGTCACCTCTTGTCTCCCCTGGTTCTGCCGACCCAATGGAGACCTCCTCTGAAATCCACCACCCAACCAGTGTGCACATAATCCATCCCAAACCTGAGATGAAATGTACTCTGGTCAGTGGGTTCTACACGACTCATCAAATACTATCGCTCCTTCTTTCTTAATAGATTTCTTTCTCAAATTATGCAAAAACTGACGCAAACGCTCATGCATATCCACCTCACATGCTACATAGATATCTTCACGCATGCTATCATCGATTGGATACCATAAACCCTAAAAATAATTTATAATATCAAGTTATTAATAAAATAAATTTCAAAATAAATATTATTTATTTACGTACCGGCCAATGATTGTACATGTCGAGCTACACATCAACATGAATATGTTCCCATGTGGTCCATGGCTGAAAACAATAATTGCACAAGATAGCGCTCCCCGGTCCAACAGCTACATGCACAAAACTGTGAAAAAAGAATAAACAATAAAACAATTAGTATATATATAAATAAATTAATGAAATCTAACTAAAATATACAGGTTATCATACTTCTGTGTGTGTGGATCGAATCCAAGACGTGGACATTATTCGGGGATAAGGTCAGTAATCATCAGTCCTGCAAGACAGCACCCCCTCCGTGTACCTCCTGAACCACCAGTAGGCTGAGGTTCAGATGATACCACATCCCCCTCATCCAAAGGTAGCTCAGCCTCCTCAAACTCATACAATAGATCAGAGTCCATCTGAAACACAAAATTATTGTTGTTAGTAGATAGATGAAAATAACTATTATATATATATTAGTTATGATCATAACCAACATTTAACTATGCCAATATTCACCTTCATCATCATCTTCATATCTAACAATGTCAATGTCTTCATATTCCTCCTCAGCATTATCAATATCCATATAAGTTTCACTTTCATCATCCCTTGTCATTTCAATTTCATTTGTAACATCATTAACATCTTCGTCACTATGGACCCTTAATTGAGGGGTTTCCTCATCGATATTCACGTTTCTTTGTGAAAAAGATAGATTTTGAGTAGTCTCTTGAAAAATTTCAATTTCTTCCACTTTAGAGGAACCACATTCAGTTTGAGTAAATTTATTTTCCCAAGATTTTATGTTTATTATGCTCCACCAATCACCCAGGTCTTTTGAAGTAGTACAGTACTTTGCGTAATAAATTTGATGTGCCTTTTGAGCCAGTAAAAATGGTTCATTTACTACAAGAAGACTTTTATATTTAATATTGATGATTCCATGAGTCAGATGAACACGCAAGCCTCTCTCAGTATCCATCCACCGACATTTAAACGTCGTTATGTAATTTTGTCCAAGATAACATAGCTCAATAATTTCATCCAGAATGCCGTAAAAGTCAAATTTAGTTTCTCTATGACGTGATCCTCTCAAAAAAACTCCACTATTCATTTTTTTTGATTCCCCATATGCACGTGTATGAAATCGAAAACCATTCACCACATATGCATTATAAGATTTAACCATTTTGGATGGCGGGTTACTCAATATACATAGTCGCTTATCAATTTTATCAGTTTGTTGAGACACCTGAAAATTTGTAAAACAATTATCAATATAATAAATAGTAAAATTAATTGATATTAAACCATCAATAATTTTTGTTACCAGCTTTTGAAACCATTGAGAATTTTTTTTGTCTGCGTTCTTCAAGAGCAACTGCTGTAATTTGTGAAACTTGTTTCTTGATATGATTATCATATAAACTACAAATAAAATAATTTTACATAATGTAATAGAAATTATAGAATAATTGATAGAAGCACTCACAGTACAAATGCTGTCATTTATTCATAGTTGAGAAGAACATATGTATGAGCTGTGTGATGTTAATCGTCTGAAATCCATTGTTCTTGAACTCCACCAAAGCCAAGATTTGGCTGATTAAAAACTGATTAATGATTTTCCATTTCATCATTAACATTTACCTCATTCCATCCCATGCGGTTTTATTTTGAGGGATATTCAGATTCAAAATAGTGAGAGCAGAAAAAAGAAATTTCCACTTGCAAATAAGCTTCAGCAATTGAGCCTTCAACTGATGCTTTCTTATATAATTTTTTCTTCAATTTCTGCATGCATCTCTCGAATGGGTACATCCATCGAAAATGTACTGGAAATACAAATTTAGCTTTATGTGGAAAATGTAATATCATATGTTCCATTGAGTCAAAGAAAGCAGGTGGAAAGATTTTTTCCAGTTTACATATAATTATAGTAACATCTTCTTCCTGTTTTCTTAGCGCATCGTAGTCCGTTGTCGCTACACAAATGTATCGAAAAAAATATGATATGTCTGTTATCGAATCCCAAATTATAGAATTCAAAAAACCTATGAATCCAATATGCATAACTCTTTCCATTATAACATGACAATCAAGACTTTTTAATCCGGTAACATGACCATTCTTAACACATCTGCCCAAATTGGAAGCATAGCCATCTGGAAGTCTCAAATCTGCAATCCATTGAAAAAATAATAAAAGTATCTATTTGGACAGTGTATAAGCTACTTTTGGCTTCATTAACCTCTATGATTTGACATTTTCAAATAGTTCAAGTTCTGGTCGCCTGAAAATTTGGGCAAGATCTAATCGTGATTTTACAGTATATTTGGTCTTACCTGGTGTATCCAAAACTATATGAAATAAATTATCAAAACAGTTATTCTCAATGTGCATGACATCTAACATGTGGCGGACCAACAATCAGACCAATATGGGAGATCCCAAAAAATGATTCGTTTTATCCAATTATGTTCTTTCCCAAAGCCATGAATTTTCTATTGGTTTACTGTTGGACCAAATGTGATGGGAGATAGTTAAAATACAACTGATTTTAACTCTGTACCTGAGATCATTTTTGGTGGTTAATCCCTTTCAGTTGTGACTTTTCTGAAATGAGATTTGTTCATTCAAAAAGACGATTGGTTGGAAGAAATCTGCGATGACAGTCAAAATAGTAAGGGTTTTTACCTTTGATGAGCATAAAAGCTTTGTTCTCTTTCATACAGTAAGGACATGATTTCAGACCATGTGTACTCAAGCCAGATAACATTCCATATTCTGGAAAGTCACTAATTGTCCACATCAATGCATCTTTTAATGTGAAATTTTGTTTCGCAGCAACATCATATGTACTAACACCATTAATCCAAAATGCATTTAACTCATCCATAGATGGTTTCAAATAAACATCAATATTCTTTTTCAGATGTCCTGGGATTAATAAGGTCAAAAATATATAGGTCTCATTCATCAACATCCATGGATGTAGATTGTACAGAGTTATAAAGACAGACCAACATGAATACTGACTACCATAAGAACCAAACCGACAGAAACCATCAGTAGAAAGACCCAATCAAACTTTTCGGGCTTCTAAAGAAAAAGATGGATGTAGACGATCCAAATGTTTCCATGAATCACTATAAGATCGATGATTCAAGATTTTACTGGTTGAAATATTGGTTTTGTTCCATGAAATCATTGACGCTATGTTATGAGACATAAATAAAAGTTGCAGCCTGGGTGTAAGGGGGAAATATCACAACAGTTTTACACGAATCGATCCAGACTTCCCTGGTTGAGCTTCATTACACCTCGATTTACCACATGTTGAACAACTATCCAACGACTCATTTTCACCAAAATATAAGATGCATTCATTTTCACATGCATGAATCTTTCGATAACTAAGGCCTAAATTACAAACCAACCTCTTGATCTCATAGTAATTTGTAGGCAACACATTTCCTTCAGGTAATAGTGTTTTAACCAAAGAAAATATCTAATCAAAATAGTTGTTTGTCATTGAATTATCTGATTTAATATCCATAAATTTTGCAACCACTTATAATTTTCTTATCTTACAACCAGGATATAATGCATCCTCAACAGACCTCAAAAACTCACAAAATTTGGATGGGGCCAACTCAAGAGTTAAATCAATATCATCGTGAGTTTCGGTTTGTTGAACAGATGGACCTGCAACATCATGTACTAAATTTTGGAACTTTGATAGATCCAGAATCAATATATTAGTATCTTCTCTCAAACTGCGTTCACCATGTTGATACCAAAAAACATAATCTGGTTGAAAACCAAACCGAAAGAGATGTCCCCCAACCTTCTCAAATGTGTCAAACGTTCTCAGAGTACATTATTTACAAGGACACTTAATTGTGCCTTCTGAAACATTTTCTGGTTTTGATGATGAAAATTCTAAGAAAGCTTCAACACCCTCAATATATACAGGATTTAAACCAGAACCATTTTGATTTCTGTGCTGATTTATCCAAGCGCGATCATCTAATAATGACTGATGTCGACTTCCTTGTTCCATATTTTTCTAAAAAATATAAAATCACCACTGTTTTTGAATAATTTGAAATTATAAAAATACAATCTGAAAAAAGAAGATAAATAATTACCACTACTTCTTAATAATTACCATTAATTAAAGGAGACACAATATCCAGTGGATTGACGGCTACTCTTTTGTCCGACACCTCATTTACTTGCATCCTTCTCACATTGAAATTACAATGAAGAATCTGGTGGGAGGTACGCATATTCATTCTCGTATGCATGAGAATGAATATACATATCTCCAACCAGATTCTTCATTGTGATTTCAGTGTGAGAAAGATGCAAGTAAATGAGCCGTCAGACAAAAGAGCCCCCTTTTCGTCGATGAATCGTCTTCTTCCAACTGTCACCACCTGAAAAAATTATAAAAAATATGATCCTATGAATGCATATCAAATATCATGTATATGAGATTGAATATGCCTATGTAGAAGCACATTTTTCATATTGTTTTGAGTTGGTAAGAGTTGAAAGGATAAAAGTTATCGAGTAAAAGGAGTGCCGTCAATCCACTAGAAATTATGCCAGGTTCTTGGAATTTATTAAAATTTATTAAAATTTCTTTCTAACTGTTCCTAAATAATTATAACTATTTATTACAAATTATTACTATTTATTACAATTAATTTCTAATTTTTCCTATTTATTACTAATTATTCTTATTTATTACTAATTATTCTTATTTATAACTAATTATTCATATTTATTACTAACTATTACTATTTATTACTAAGTATTACCATTTATTAATATTTATTACTATTTATTATTATTTGTTACTATTTATTACTAATTATTACAATTTATTACTAATTATTACAATTTAGTCCTATTTATTACTAATTATTCCCAACTATTGCTAATTATTTCTAATTATTGCTAATTATTCCTAATTTTCCTAATTATTAGTATTTATTAGTAATTATTAGTAATTATTAGTATTTATTAGTAATTATCCAATTATTACTAATTATTGATAATTATTCCTAATTATTTCTAATTATTACTAATTATTTCTAATTATTACTAATTATTGATAAATATTAGTATTTATTCCAAATTATTAGTAAATATTACTAATTATTAGTATTTATTCCTAATTATTACTATTTATTTCTAATTATTATTAATTATTCCTAATTATTACTAATTATTCCTATTTATTAATATTTATTGATATTTATTACTAATTATTGCTATTTATTACTAATTATCGCTAATTATTGCTAATTTTTGCTAATTATTCCTAATTATTGCTAATTATTGCTAATTATTTCTAATTATTGCTAATCATTGCTAATTGTTGTTAATTATTGCTAATTATTGCTAATTATTGCTAATTGTTGCTAATTATTGCTAATTATTGTTAACTATTGCTAATTATTTCTAATTATTACTAGTTATTGCTAATTATTACTATTTATTTCTAATTATTGCTAATTATTTCTAATTAATGCTAATTATTCCTAATTATTGCTATTTATTGCTAATTATTAGTATTTATTGCTAATTATTAGTATTTATTAGTAGTTATTACTAATTATTAGTCATTATTACTAATTATTAAAATTTATTACTAATTATTATAATTTATTACTAATTATTACAATTTAGTACTAATTATTATTAATTATTGCTAATTATTGCTAATTATTGCTAATTATTACTTATCATTAGTAAGTATTACTAATCATAAGTATTTATTCCTAATTATTTGTAATTATTTCTAATTATTACTAATTATTCCTAATTATTACTAATTATTCCTATTTATTAATATTTATTTCTATTTATTACTAATTATTTCTATTTATTACTAATTATTGCTTATTTTTTCTAATTATTACTAATTATTTTTAATTATTCCTAATTATTGCTATTTATTTCTATTTATTGCTATTTATTTCTATTTATTGCTATTTATTTCTAATTTTTCCAAATTATTGCTAATTATTGTTAATTATTAGTATTTGTTAGTAATTATTAGTAATTATTAGTAATTATTACTAATTATTACAATTTATTACTAACTATTACAATTTATTTCTAATTATTATTAATTATTCCCAATTATTACTAATTATTCCTATTTATAACTAATTATTCCTATTTTTTTCTATTTATTGCTATTTATTACTAATTATTGCTATTTATTGCTAATTATTGCTAATTATTGCTAATTATTCCTAATTATTGCTAATTATTACTAATTATTGCTAATTATTGCTAATTATTGCTAATTATTACTAATTATTGCTAATTATTGCTAATTATTGCTAATTATTTCTAATTATTTCTAATTATTTCTAATTATTGCTAATTATTTCTAATTATTGATAATTATTCATAATTATTAGTATTTATTGCTAATTATTAGTATTTATTAGTAATTATTAGTAATTATTACAATTTATTACTAATTATTACAATTTATTACTAATTATTCCAATTTATTACTAATTATTTTTAATTATTGCTATTTATTTCTATTTATTACTATTTATTGCTAATTATTACTAATTATTTCTAATTATTCCTAATTATTACTAATTATTCATAATTATTACTAATTATTAACATTTATTCCTAATTATTCCTAATTATTCCTAATTATTTCTAATTATTACTAATTATTCCTAATTATTACTAATTATTCATATTTATTACTGTTTATTGATATTTATTACCAATTATTATTAATTACTACAAATTAATTATATATATTACTAATTATCATTAATAAATAATAATTACTTCTAATTATTAAAAATTAATACTAAAAATTTCAATTTATTAGTACAAATAAATACTAATGACAAAACAATTTAAATTTAATTTCATTACAACTAATCAACAATAAAAAAAATTAACATAAAAAAATGAAATAAACAATAAATTAAAAAAACATAAATACCTTTAAGACTGATTTTCTATTGATGCAGACGGCTTCACAACTTCTTCGTGAACAAAAAAATTAACTTAGAAAAATTCTCTCTCTAAAATCCAAGTTTAGAGAGAAACAAGATCTAAAATTTGAGAGGAATGAGAGGAAAACAGATGAGGGTATATATAGGTTGGATTCTTTGCGATGAAAGTATTTACGACGGGATTCCCATCGCAAATAGTATCTTTTGCGACGAGACCCGTCGCAAATACCTACGGCCGCATTAATTACTGTCGGCGGTTAAAAATTTATTTGCGACGGGACCCATCGCAAATAGTTCCTCTCGACACACCTTTTGGGACGAGACGACATCCCGTCGCAAAAAGCTATAAACCACCACTGGTTATTTGCGACGGGGCCCGTCGCAAATACTTAACTATTTGCGACGGTGGGATCCCACTATCGCAAATAATCTTCGCGCGCTATCCGCGCCAAACTATTTGCGACAGGAGAAGAAATCCCATCACAAATAGTTTGTTATTTGCGACGGGCTGTTACCCCCATCGCAAATAACCTCTTGGACGGACCTTTGGCGACGAGATTTATTCCCGTCGCGAAAGGCCCGTCGCAAGAAGCCCTTTTTCGCATAGTGAACGATGTTTCCATTTTTATTGTTTTATTAAAAGATTGAAACAAAAGACATATATTTATATATGTATATCATTATTAAATTAGTTTTATTATGTCATATATATCATATATATTCACTAAAATTCATCCTTAATACATTCCATATAGTGTATGAACGAATCATACCACTTTGAGGGGGCGGTAGTCCACACTTCTTCAAACAAAATTAGTGCATTAAAAAAATAGAAAGTAAAAAGATATATGTTGTAAAAGGAATAAAAAAGATTAAATAAATAATAAATATAATATATAACATATATAAATATAGTTTCCATCATAATTTCCCCCATGAGAGGTGATAAAGAAAAAATGAACAATCATCATTTAGTGAGGCGGTAGTTCGCCGTACACGTATACAATATGTTCATTACCCATTAGATAGAGGTGTGTGTAAGTGTAGGTTGGACCCTTAGCATAAAAAATACTATTATATTTAAGATACTAGTTTTTTATATAGTAATAGAATGAATAGTGTGGAGGGGGTGGACAAAGGAAAATAAAAGAAAGTAGCTTGAGAGAAGACGTTACCTCTTAATCGCGTAACTCCTTTTAGTTTGGGCCAAAAGGATTCCTTGGAAGACTTCCTGCCCAAAGGGAGGCTTCAAGGAGGAATATAGAGATTATTAAAAGTTTATTGGGCATATATTGTCTAAACATAAGTGGTTTTAGAGGTGTGAAGAAGAGGGAGAGGTGGCCGCCTTTTATAGGGAAGGAGGAGTGGCACTCTTGTAAATATTTGAAGAGAGAATTCCAGCCACGTTTTTCATGTTTCAAATGGATCCAATAACGATCCAAAGTTAATTCAAGGGAGTATAGTTTCTAAATATAAAAATAAAATGGATTTTTAATAAATTTATAGGTTGTTTTGGGCCTTAAGTTTATGGTTTTTTCCCTAATTAAGCTTAATTTAACCTGAATCAATGTAATTAATTTTAATCACTTTCACTAATAATTTTGCTAAAAAACTATGTTAAAATTATTATAAATTATAAATTATGTTTATTATAAATTTGGAATCTATTTTTCCAAGTTCTAATCACATAAGTAGTAGAAATTAATTTAAAATTAATTCCTTAGTCGGGTCGGTAATGCAGGTTTTTAAAGTAAAAATGATCAGAAGTTTGCTAAGTTTTTATATCCAATGTAAATGTAAAATTGGTTATAATTACCTAAATTGGATTAATATATAATAATATAATCTAATTAAACTTTTAAACCAAATTAAAATATAATTTAACCTTATAAATAAATTAGATAAAAAAAATGTTTTGAATTAAAATCCAGTATTTTTCACTATTCATCCAAAAAATGAAGTTTCTTAAAAAAATCCAAAAACAAAACCCTAATATTTTACTATCCTATATTTTTAGTGTATTATTATTAAATATTATATGGAATTAATTATAGACTAGGCGCTGAGATGACATGCGATTCTGAGGCTCGGTGTGCCCGAAATAAATGTATGAAATATAAAAAAATTGGGTACAACCGCGAAAGAGGCACACACGCAAGGAAGAAAATTACATTAAATCGCAAGCCCGGGGACTTGACCCCGCGACCTGCCCCTCACCCCCCAAACCCTTACCACCCCACCACCAACGGTGGTGCATATATTAAATATATTAAATAGCACACACGAGTGATTTTCATGAAATAGTTGAATAACTTATAAATGGGTGCCCAGATAAAAAATATGAGGACATTATTGTGTTTAGAGTAGCAACTTTACCCCAGGAAATGCCTAACACCGGCCGTCATGGGTCAACTGTGAAAGTTAATTTTTGTATGTTTTAAAGGATAAAATAAATTATGAATTTATTTTTTTATTTCAGCATTTTGCGGTGACATAGCGATGTACATTTTACTTATCCTTTTAAATAGGTATCTAGGATTAGGCTCATAACCCTAGAACTTCCTAGAGGCTCTGGAGAGAACCTGGAGAATTCTCTTGATGAAAAACAATGACGAAAGTTGGATCGAAGATCGACGAGAGCCATTCTTGATGAATCTCACCAACAATGACAACATGGCATTAAAATCTCCTCAACAAATGATTCAAACATGAGGTAGGGAATTATGATTTCAATTTCTTCTTTTCTATTCTTCGAATCAATGATGAATGCAGATCAACCCATGAATAGTTTGACCCACTGTTCAATCATTCTTACAAGATGGGTTGATTTTGGGATTTTAATTGGGGATGATTTTGATTGCTGTTTGATTTAGATTTTTGATCACTATTATGGGAATGGATCGAGGCCACAATGAACAATGGACATGGTTTATTCCTCAAGTTTTTTCTATGTGAACTTTCTTCCCTCTTTTTCTTGCGTGCTCTTCGTTCTTCATGGGAAATGAACCGATGATCGTCGCACCATCGTTTTTTGGTTCTATGATCCAAGATTATATATTCAACATCGAGATAAACTAGAGGAGTTGATAAGGTGATGGATATGTATGGATAAAAGTATTTTGGGTGATATTATTCTTCGTACGGGTGGCCGAAATCAGATTTCAGAGCCGATTGAAGGCCTACAACTCACTGATTTGGTGCTATGACGATGCCATGACCTTAGATATTTAGTTTCGGGATGAACAAACCAAAAAATAAAGCATCATAGGATCAAACATGGTGCATGGAGGAAGATTGTAAGTTCTAGAAAATCTTGATGAGCACAATGAGTATTTCAGGATACACGGCGCGTGGGACCTGTTGAATAGTGACGGGGGTTTCAGGAGGCAGTAAAGTGTCACACGGTATGTGACCCCTATCACACAGTGTGTGGGATATTCCCTGAGGATAGGAGTGCATATCAGGAGTTACAAGGACATGAGGTGGAGTATACAGCTTTCCTACATGGCGTGTACCCCACCATATGGCCAGACCCAGATCAGATACATGGGTTGCCCCGTGTACTAGTACATAAGAAGGAGAACATGGGCTGACACTAAGTATTAGAACATAACCAGAGTACATGGGTGGACCCCAAATAGTAGGACATGGCATGTGAGGCTTTATACACACCGTTTATACCTCTTTTACATGACATGTTCTGATGACATGGGCCATCGAACCTGGGCAGTACCCGAGGTCAAGGGACACAACGTGTGACCCTACTACACGCTGTGTACCCCTTTCTACATGGATTGAATATCTTGTCCATTGTATCTTGGATACGTTTCGTTATGGTTGGTTCCCTTGATCGTTCCTTTGAATATTAGTTGTTATCATGTCCTATTCACAGGAGTATGGTCCCTTTAATAGGATTTTACTAGATATAGTTTGGAATCCCCTTCGAGAGGCTTGGAGCAGGATCCTCTATCCATTCTTGTGACCTAAGAAGAGTCTTGGTATTAGTGAAAAAAATCCTACCAGACATCAATACTCTACTTAGAAGGTGAATCTAGATGAATCATGGTATCACACCATGGCCCTAGAAGTGATCCTCATACGTGTATCATGATATTCCCCACTCCTGGAGTGAGTACTCCCAGAGAGTGTGTATCGTATCTCTCTTCAGATTGATCAATGTATCTCTCTCAGGACAGTTCTGAACAAATAGTACTTCTTAGGCAGATGTCATCAGTGCTATCAAACTCAGGAGTGTGTTATCCCAGATGAGTTCCTTTGTGGAATCTTCAAACTGAATATCTAGTGTTAGTATGCGGTAGTTGTGACTTACTTATAGACTACGGGTCGGGGTTTGAGTATATATAGATATGTTCTTGTTATATGTATTGTAGACATATACCATATAGAGCTGAGTGTACCATTACATTGTGTATTACTTTGTGGTTTTAGGGTGTCCTACTAAGTATTGTTATACTCACTCCTGCACAGGCTTTACCCGCACATGTCGTGTCTTGTGAAAATGAGTGACCTTTTGATGGAGTCCAGGGTAGACTAGGAACAGAAAGAGATTTTTGAGTTTAGATAGGCCATGGTGTTCCTATGTATTTGAGCAGCAGTCCCAATACCTTTTTTTGTAGGTTGGAATTTGTAGTTTTTAGACTCTTTCTTTTGGTGGTCTTGTATTCTGGCCCATTTTACTTTATTTTACTATACTTTCCTATCGTACTATATTGGTTGGGTTTAGTGGTATGCATTCATTTTTTTCCTTAGTGATTTCTTTTACATTTCAACAGTTTCCAACTTAGAGATGTGTGTGTGGGTACATGTACTTAGGTAATGCCTCCCATATTAGTGATATGCCTACTCATTGCTAGTCACCATCCCCTGCCCTATTGGAGATGGTATTGGGGAGTCATGGCACATACCCCACTGGGACGGGTAGTGAATGAGATAATTTATAAATTCGAAATTCAAAAATGAAGTTTATTTTATCAAATTCAATTTATAAATGTGTCTAAAATTAATTTTATTATTTCTCACAGAAGGACATGAACAATAGTTTATTTGAGAAAATAGTTTTTTTAAACATATAAGTACTTTTCCAAAAATTATATATTTTGTTATCAATATTTTTTATTTATATAAAACTATTATAAACAATATTTTAAATTTATTTATTACTATTAATATTACTAAGTTTAATGTCTAAGTTATAATTATCTTTTTTAAATTATTATAACAATAAAATGATGTTGTGTAGAAAAATAAATGTTGCATGTAGTGTATTCCAAATTGCTTTTCCATGTAACATACACAATGTCGATGTTCCGTATTCCAAGTCGATTTTCCATGTGAAAGGAATTTTTTGACTTAGTTCATTATAATGCATAAACGAAAATTTAATTTATTTGAAAAAATAGGTCCATAAAAACTTGAGGTATTACATTCTACCCCCCTTAAATATGAATTCCACCCTTGAAAATCATCACTCAAGTAAAAACAAATGAGGATATTTATACTTCATCACATCCTTTTGTTCCCACATATATTCCTCTAACTGGTGATTTCTACACAAAATTTTTACCAGGTGAGTGGTCTTTTTTGTAGAACTTTCTTTGGTTGGTCCATAATTTCAGCTGATTGTTCCTCACAATAAAGATCATGCTCTAATGGTATAACATCTGAGTTCATTTCTTGTGAAGTTCCAGGTATGTACTTCCCTAGGAGAGATACATGGAACACATCATGGACTTGAGAGAGATTTGGAGGAAGTTCCAAGTGACAAGATACCATCCCAATACGATAATGAATCTTAAAGGGACTGATATACCTAGGGATTAGTTTCCCTTTCTTCCCGAATCAAATAACTTTCTTCCAGGGTGATATTCATAGAAACACCTATTCACCAACTTAAAATTCTAGATCATGATGATAGTTATCAGTATAATTTTTTTTTCCAACTATGAGATGCTTTGATATGCTACTGAATGGTTCAAACATTCTTGAACATTTTTTCAGCAATCTTAGGTCCCAATAGCCCTTTTCTCCAACAACATACCAAAACATTGGATCTCAACATTTATTCACATAGAGGGATTCATATAGTTCAATATGAATGTTTGAATGACAGATATCGTTATAAGAAAACTCAACTAGAGGAAGGTGTTGATTCCAACCACATTTGAAACAAATAAAATATGACCTCAATATATCCTATTGGGTTTGAATTGTACCTTCACACTGACCATCTATCTAAGGATGATAAGTAGTGCTGAAACTCAGTTCTGTATCAAGTGATTGCTGAAATACTTCACCAGAACTTTTAGGTAAACCTAAAATCCTGATCTGATACAATATAACATGGTTCTCTAGGAAACCTTACCACTTCCTTAATGTATATCTGGGAAAGCTAATCCAGACATAAGACTTCTTTGATAGTGATGAATTGTGCTGACTTATTAAGGTGATTGACTACCACCCATATAGCATTAAAATATTTATATGTTTTGGGTAGTCCAATGAAAAAAATATATAATTATGTTATCCCATTTCCATTATGGTATGAATAATGGATGAAAGATCCCCTTTTACCTTTTTATTTCATCCTTAAATTGTTGGTATACCAATCACTGAGATACAAATTCTATGATATCTCTCTTCATGCCATACCACTAGAAGTTTTCTTTCAAGTATCTATACATCTTCATACTTCTAGCATGAATAGAGAATAAAGAAATATGAGATTCCTATAATAGCTCCTTTAAATTTGGTATGGAAGGAACACATACACAGTTCCCGAACCTTATCATTCCATCTTGATCAAGGTTGAAATCCGGAACATTTTTGACCTTCATTTTCCGCTCTTCATCTCCCTTCAATGCCTCCTTAATCTTCCCTTTGATAGAGGGTTAAACATTCATTTGAGAAATATAAGATTTTACCCTTCTTTTAGGATTTATATATCCATCCTTGAAAAATCCATAAATATTGGATCTTTAGTGATCCTTATCTTGGATAAGCTAGCATGATCCTTCCAACTCAAAGCATCGACAACCTTGTCCTCTTTCCTAGGGTGGTAATGTATTGAGCAGTCATAATCCTTTATCAACTCTAACCATCTTCTCTAGCACATGTTCAACTCTTTATGTGTGAATATATATTTCAGAATTTTATGATTGGTTTATATATCACACCTTTCCCCATAAATATAATTCCTCCATATATTTTATTCAAAAATTACCACTGCTAACTCCAAATTATGAGTTGTGTAATTTTTCTCATGAATATTAAACTATCATGAGGCATATGTTATAACTATATTATTTTGTATAAGAACACATCCCAATACCTTATTAGATGCATCACTATATATTACAAACCCTTATACACTATAGGGTAATGTAAAAATAGGTGCACTAATGAACCTTCTCTTCAGTTCCTTGAAAGTTTCCTCACATTAATCTGTCCAGAGGAACTTTACACCCTTCTGAGTTTACTTGGTCAGAGGATTAGATAACCATGAGAGATTTTCCACAAACCGTCGGTAATATCTAACTAAACCAAGAAATCTATGGATCTCAGTCACCATGTTTGGTCTAGGCCAACATTCAATATCCTTTATCTTTTATGGATCTATAATTTACCATCTCTTGAGATTATGTGACCCAAAAATGAAATCTTTTGTAGCCAAAATTCAAATTTTTTAAATTTTGCATATAGATTATCTTTACTTAAGGTATTTAGTACAATTATAAAGTGATCTTCATGATCTTACTTTCCCTTTGAATATATAAGAATATCATATATAAAAACTACCACAAACTGATCACGGTAATCTCTAAAGACTCTATTCATTAAATCCATGAAGATAGCTGGGGAATTAGTAAGACCAAAATGCATCAATATATATTCATAGTGTCCATACCTTGTATGGAATGAAGTCTTGGGTATATAATCTTGATTGAACCTCAATTGATGATATCCATAATGAAGGTCAATCTTGGAAAAGTATTGAGCTCAGTGTAGTTGATCAAACTAGTCATCAATATGAGGAAGATGATACTTGTTCTTGATTGTGATCTCGTTCAACTCCAGATAATCAATGTAGAGTAAAATTGATCCAAATTTCTTTTTCACTAAAAGAATGTGTGCACCCCAAGGAGACACACTTGAATGAATTAATCCCTTATCATGGTTTTCTCAAAGTTTCTTCTTCAATTTCTGCAACTCAATCAGAGCCATTCTATAAGGAGTCTTTGAAATTGGTGTGGAACTAAGTATGAGTTCTATTGAAAACTCAACTTCACATTTTAGTGGAAGGATTGTAAAATCATCCTAAAATATATCCACAAATTACTGAACAATGGGAATATTATCGATGTCTATTTTATCCCCAACCATTTGAGACAAACAACCCTTCTGAATGGGAATTTAGACCCGAAAAACTAGATTTAATCTCCACAGGATGTTTATACTTATCATCTCATTGATTGTTGATCATAGGAGGGTTTGAAAAATAAAAAGTAAATTCCATTCCTTAAAAATTTATGTAGTATTTATGCAGATAAATCCAATCCATGCCTAAGATGACATCAAATTCAACCAAAGGAAGAATGAAAATATTTGTAGGAAGAACATTCCCACAAAATTCAACCAGAGTGAAACCATAGACTTGAGATGAAATCATCATACAATTAGGAGTTTTACCTGCTAATTACACATCTAATTGTTTTGGTGGAATATTAAAACCCTTAAAAAATTCTTTATATATAAAAGAGTGGGTAGATATTGAATCAAATATGACATTAGCCATTCTAGAGTGGATGGTAAGTTTACATTTCACCACGTCGTTATCAAACCCCTCCTCATAAATAGAAATTGAATGAGATTTCCCCTTGTCCCTTAGACCAAGAGGTTGTTGAAGTCAATCCTCATCACCGGTCCTTGGGTTTGGGAAGTGGTTAGCATAATTCCCATTCTCCTTACACCTGTATCACTGAATCGTGGGAGGTGCATTTTGTTCTGATTTTTCCCCATTCGCAATGCTAGCTAACTTCTTCCTATAAATTTAGAAATAAAATTCTCGATGTCCTTCCCTTCTACACTTAAAACATTTATTAGAACACTTAAGCCAATTTATTGTATGATTATTTCTATAATTAGATCTAAAGGAAATCTCATCTTATTTTATTCATGGTTTTTAGATTCTACTTTGAACTCCATCTTTCTGTTCTTTTCAAAACCCTAAGATTGATATGGGAATCCAACCTCCACTTCATCCTTGACTTAAACATTCACAATCTTTTCATAGCTACTAAAGTCTATTATGGCCAATTCCATTTCAAGACTTGTCTTTAAGCGACTAAAGACCCTATCAACTTTACTTTCGGGATGGATGATAATTCCAGAAGCATACCTCACAAGTCTTGTGAAATTAACCTCATATTTACCAACCTATTCATCATCCCCTTACTTCAAATTAGTGAACTCTTTATATATATTGGTATTAATAATACTAGTAAATTTCTTATTAAAAAATAAGTTCTTGAACTCGTCCCAATCGATAGACTCAATCTCATATTTCTTTCTTATATTCTTGATTAGATTCCACCACCGGTTTTTTTCCTTTTAACTGATAGACAAATAGAATGACTTTCTCATGCTCTAAACACTAGAGAATAGAGAATATATTTTCATTAGTACTGATATATTTCTTAGAAACAAGTGGATCAGAAGACCCTCTAAAAGAAGGTGGACTTTGCCTCTTGAAAGACTCAATATAATGTTGTTTTCTCCTTTGATCATTTGGAAGTCCACCATGATTCATAACATTAGAAATCTGCGTGAGCATAGAATCAAGGTTTTTCATTCCATATTTCATAGCATTTGGTTTCTCAGGAGGATAATAGTTTCATTTTCCTTCGAAATCACTATTAATGTGGTTCCTTCAGGTTCCATCCATTGACTAAAACCAAAAAGCAGAGTAGGAAACAATTATCAAAGTAAGGAACCACATAATCATGAAAATTTAATTATAGTATGTCTAAATTATGAAACCTTCCTTATTATATGACTCCTTAGGTTTATCCTAGTTTATTCATAGGAAAATTCTATTTAAATCCTTCATTATGGTTTGTGAAGAATTTATGAATTTCCAAAGCATATCCCTTGGGAGTGTCAAACCAGGTGTGATACAAGGCCCATTGTCATGTACCAGATTACCACAAGTCAGGCCCGAAACATCTTTTTAGAGTTTTTACCCCTAGGTACAGCTGTTCCAAAGACATATCCACTTATAGTATCTAGATAGATTTATATTTCTAAGAAACCAATCACTATATCCTTCACCAGAATTCTAGGGCATTTTCCTATACTTTTCCTTATCCTTAATCTTATAATTAGACATGTCCTCAGGGTTCTCACTAAGGTTTTATCATCCTATATTGAAATGGTTAAATAAACCTTTGGTCTGATACAAACTATATCGAACTACACTTTTCATACATTAACATTACATAAATTTTACGAAATAATTAAAATATTATACAAACAAACTCTCAAAGGGCGTATTAGTCTAGAAAGTTTGGAAACATGGAAACATAAACAATGATACATAAGTGAGCTAAATCATATTCCACTAGGTTCTTCTTGAATAGAACCCTTCTTAGACACGTCAAACAAAATACATATCTTCATATCCCGATGAAGGAAACATAAAAATGGATGATCTCAAATGATCATTAAGGGTAAACTATGGAGATTTATAGGCATAATCATGAGCATATAATAATAAGGAAATATATAACATTGAATCATAAATAAAATATAATTTACATGAATCATTGAATAAATCTTAGAATTTCATAAGACATGAATCATAAGGAAATAGATAGCATAATCCATGAAAGCATAACATTGGAATAAAACATGTAATTTTGGAAAACACACATATATATAATATTATTTACATAGTATCCAAGTCATTAATTCCAAGACCATATTGGTAGTATGGGTTCACTCCCCATACCATCTTCGTAGTCATGGTTAACTCCCATAACCATATTAGTAGCATGAGTTCACTCCTCATACCATCTGGGTCATCATTTTTCACTCCCATAGCCATATTAGTAGTCAAGTTTCATTCTCAATACCATCCTATTATATATCATGAGATACAAATATTTACCCAATGCATTGAAGGGATATATAGGTCCCAACAATCTCCTAATGAAATCATACATACATGTTTCACAAGATCATAAATTATCATATCATAACCCATGAAATGAAATGGGTATAATAAACATGAAATCATATCATAAACTGTAGAAAAAATAGGTTTCATAATAATTTTATCATAACCCGTGAAAAGAATTGGGTTTCAAAATCATATAACCCATGAAAGAGAAAAAATTTCATAAACATCATTCCATCAAAAACATAATTCATTCAGAGAAAGAGTACGAATAGAAACATTGAATAATTTCCCCATAAAGGAATGAGTAAAACCAAAGGATGTTATCTTATATGGTAAATTATTTTGAAATATCTTTTAAAAATATTTTTGAGGAAAATATATATTCTTTATTTAAAAATGCTTTTTAAAACATAAAATATTTTATATAATTTTTTATTTGAAAATATAAAGGAAGAATTGAAAACCATAAACGTTTTTAAAATCATTTTTCCTTAGAAACAGGCTTAAAATATATTTTGAAAACATTTTTTGAAACAATTTTGAAAATTTTTTTGAAAACAAGTTTTTGAATACAATATATTTCTGACCGGAGAGAGAGAAAACCAGATATTACATAAAAACCTTATCTTAAGTACCAAAGAGTGAACAAATAGTACTAATACATGGATATATCTTGAGTAAAAAAAGGATAAGGAAACTCATGAGTTTTATGGAGATATGGATCATAATATTTCATCAAAGGAAGCATAAACATAAATAATCTCGAAAAGCGATGAGATTGTTTTAATAAACAGTTATAACTCGACAACTTGGATGATACTCTCCATGCAAGAAAAAAAATTCATAAAGCTTAAAATATAATTAATATAAGTAAATCAATGATATAAAATGTAAAATGGAAGTATATACACCTTGGAAAAGAATTTAGGTGCATAACAAAACATGATTCTCAAAGAAGGCAAATTGAGACAAAACTATTTTACCGATTTGTAACCTTTGAAACTTAAACCCCATGAAAGAACGGTCATAAATTAGATATTTCAATACTAATAAATTTAATTATAATATAAATATAATACATTCATGTTAAGTACATTCACTATACAAAAATAATGGGTGGTTAATAAAGCATGCATCTCACGGAAATAAAAATTGAAATGAAATCCCCTTATCTTGTGTCTTGACTCACTTCTTACTCATTCAATCCACCAGTATAATAAATATAAATTTATTATAAATTTTTATAGAACCATATTATTATATATAATTCCATATATGGTTTTATTATGACATTATATTTCCTGCTTGTTAACCATCCCATGTCAAGGTTTCACTTTGGATAATATTTTATTTGTTCTTCGCATGTGTCTTAATTTGTTATATCGTTGGTCCTTATACTTATATCATGATTATAGAATGTAATAAATGATATATATATAATTTATATCTATTATATTTTTATCATAACTATCTATATAATATATAAGTATAAAATGTAATACACTATTCATGGAGACAGTGTAAGCCGTACGTACGAATGAACGTTGTTTTTTTATTATCATATTGAAAGAATGAAAAAATGGCATATATGTACATATATATCATTATTATATTAGATTTATGATATCATATATATAATATATATTAACTAAAAATCACCCTGAATACATTCCATTTAGTGTATGAACAAATCATATCACTTTGAGGGGTGGGTAGTCCGCACTTCCTCAAACGAAATTATCGTATTATCACAAAATAGAAAGTGAAAAGATATGTGTTATAAAAGGAATAAAGAAGTTTAAAGAAATAATAAATATAATATATAACATATATAAATATAGTTTCCATCATAATTTCCACCATGATAAGTGGTACAGGAAAAATGAACAATCATCGTTTAGTGAGGTGGTTGTTTGCTGTACACATAAATAGTATGTTCATTACACATTAGATGGAGGTGTGTCTAAGTGTAGGTTGAAAAATTAGAATAAAAAAATTATATTATATTGAGGATATTTGTTTTTTATAAAATAATGGAATAAATAAAGTGTATAGGGTGGAGAAGGAAAATAAAATAAAGGAGATTGAGAGAAGACATTACCTCTTTATCAGGTAACTCCTTTTGGTTTATGCCAAAAAGCTTCCTTGGAAGACTTTATTCCCAAATAGAGTATTCAAGGAAGAATGGAGGGATTTTTGGAAGTGTATTTTTTAGATCTTGGCTTAACATAAGTGGTTTGAGAGGTGTGAAGAAGTCAAAGAGGTGGTGTATTTTTATAGGGAAGGAGGAGTGACACTCTTGTAAATATTTGAAGAGGGAATACCACCCACTTTTTTCATGTTGAAAGTGGATACAATAATGAAAAAAATTATATCAAAGGGATGATATGGTAGAAATATGTCCATAAAATGTATTTTGGAGAATTTTATAGGTCTTTTTGGGCCTTAAGATTATGGTTTAGTCCCTTATTAAGCTTAATTTAACCTTAATCGATGTAATTAATTTCAATCACATTCACTATTTTTTTGGTCAAAAAATAAGTTAACCTTATTAGAAATTATAAATTATGATGATTCAAAATATTTAATACATTTTTAAAAATTCTAATCATAGTTTGGAATAAATTAATTTAAAATTAATCCCACAGTCGGGTCGATAATGCGGGGTTTTAAATTAAAAATGATCAAAGGTTCGCTAAGTTTTTATATCTAATATCAGTGTGAAATTGTTTATAATTACCTTAATTGGATTAATTTATAAAAATATAATATAATTAAAATTTTAAACCAAATTAAAATATAATTTAAACTTATAAATAAATAAGATGAAAAAACATTTTTGAATTAAAATGCGATATTTTCAGTATTCATCCAAAAATGAAGTTTCAAAGAAAAGTACAAAAAATTCACACTAAGATAATTTAGACATTATAAATTAAAAAATTAAGTCTATTTTATCAAATTAATTTCCAAAATGTGTCTAAAATTAATTTTATAAATTTTCACAGAAGGACATGAAAAGTAGTTTATTTGAGAAAATAGTACTTTTAAACATATAAAGACTTTACAAAAAATTATATATTTTGTTATAAATATGTTTTATTTATATAAAAACATTATAAAAAATATTTTAAAGCTTGTTATCAATATTCATATTACTACGTTTAACAACTAGATTTTTTTATCTCACTTAAATAATTATAACAATAAAATGATGTTCCATAGAAACATAGATGTTGCGTGTAGCGTACACCAAGTCGATGTTCTGTATAACATACTCTTAGTAGATGTTACATAAAACAAGTAGATATTCTATGTTAAAGTAATGTTTGAATTAGTTAATTGAAATACATAAATAAAAATTTAATTTATTTGAAAAAAAGGTCCATAAGAACTCAGGGTGTTACATTAAAAAACTTTTGGTTTGGGTAATACATACTCTATTACATTACTAGATTCAATACCATAATCCTTGAATCCTTATTTTGGGTAGTGATCCAACCTAGGAAGGACTTTTGTGTAAACCTGAGGAGGTTAACCAAAGAATATATAATGTTCTTTAAAGAGTGTTTTTATTTTATTTCTTCCTCAAACTACTTCAATTATAATTATACCATTATGATATAATAATCTTGGTTTATTAAATATAATAATATGTTTTTATAATAATGTAATTACCTAAAACCATCTATAATTCCATAAAATGGGTTATGAAATCATCTTTCATGATATATAAATTAAATAATTATTATATTAATTACATATTTATCATTCTAAAAAATATAATACATCATTTTGTTTTTTAGCTTTTCTTTCACTGAAAGATGATAACATCATTCGTGAACATGTGGACTACCGCCTTCACAAATACATGTGACGATATTTTCATTACCAAAAAACATGGATGATATATATATATATATATATGTATATTTAAATAAATAATATTATATTATTATAATTATTTAACGGTATAGTATTAGTTAAATCCTTTCCATAATGACCGTTGAAAAATTAAAACATTACTCATGCGTACGTATGACCTACCATGTCGTAACATAATTCATTTCTTAAAACTTATTTCATGATTGGTTTTAAAAGTATAATTGATGTAAAAATATGATAATTATATTATTACTATTTTTATGGAGATGTTATAACTATATAGTATTAAAAAAAAAGAACTTTCATGACAAAGCATGAATGAGAGAACAAGGCAATTAACACCAAAAAAATGAGAATAATGAAATATTATTAATGAACGGGTGATAAGATGTTATCAAAGGATCATATATGATATTATAAATATTAATATGGTTCTATTATAAGATAATAACATGTTTTAAACTATCATATAGGAGTTTAGATCATGTTAAACCAAAAGGAATCTTGGGGAAGATATTTCTTAACTCAATTTCCATTCATTGGGTTAAACATCTACTTTATTTAGGATTATATGTGTAATAAAATTTTATTATTTGGATTTAAATTTGATACACATAATAAATTAATTGATTAAACCCCATTTCAATGATATGATCTTTATAGGGGAATTCGTTTCAATTTCTCTTCATTGATGCATACTGTAATGTCATACACCTAATTTATTTTATATGATTTATATAATTCCCACTTTACATGTAATATTATGATTAATTAATAATTCATGGTATTATAAGTTTAAATTTTAATTATTTAATCCAAGTGTATTTGAATTAAAATTTACCAGGTGGTAAAGAATTTCATAACTCAATTTCTTTTCATTAGGTTATATTACTTATTCATCATCTTTGATATTCTAATATTATGTGTGTAATTACCTTTAATTATATTATTTTTTATTTCCACCTATTTTATGTGAATTTATAGTTGATACATATAATCAATTTATTGACTAATTCTCACTCCAATGTTATGATCATTATAAGGGTTTATTTCAAAATATAATTCTCATCGAGATTTTTTAATCTTGAATTTTAATTGAAGAAAATTATTTGATAATTCTATAATAAGCCTATTTAATTTTATTATCCTATGATTATTCAAGATTTTTTTAATTTATAATACCATTTTACCACTCATTGGTACTTAAAATGTCTTAGAAAATGTTTTTATGAAAATCTGAATTCATTTCTCTCTTTGTTCAAAAACCTATTTTCGGAAAAAAGCCTAATTTATAAAAATGTTTTTAACCCTTTTAAAAATTATTTATTAAAGGAATTTTTACCTAGTTTTTATTTTTTATTTTTTTGAAAGGTATCTTCATACTTTTTTCAAAACAATGCCCATTTACATTTTACCAAAAAAGTGAAAGGAATCTTTGTTTTAATGTGTATGGTATGAATAGAATTTCCAATCGTCATGATCAATATTTTTTTAAAATAACATTTTATAATTTTCAAAAATTATTTCCAAATAAAATTATTTTCAAATTTTTTTATGAACTTTTATTTTAAAAATAATTTTCTTAATTAAAAGGATATTATTTAAGAATGTGTTTAAAGATATTTTTATAGTATTTTTATTCATCATTTAAAATAACAATTTGTTTTTAATCCATTGGTTATATATTGTATTGATAGTATCCTTATTATTACTTTGTGTAGTTTATGATTATTTTGACCAAACAAATTATTGAAATTCACTTGATTCATTTTTGTAGTCACCAAATTTCACTTGAATTATTAACTTTATTATGATCACTTGACATTAAATTTCCCTTAAATATTAATATTATTTATCCTTGAAATTTCTGATTATTAAATCTTATCTCATTTCTATATACGGTGTTTTACTTTAAATGTTATTTGATTGACTAGGGAAATATTGATAATCTGTATTATTTCTTTAATATGGATGTTTAATGGTAAGAATTATTGTTCAAAAATTAAATCTACTATTTAATATATGAGGAATGATTATAAAATGTAGACTCATGTGGGACCCGGTTATAGATACCCCCCGATGTATCAGTAGTCTCATGAGGTGAATAAAAAATCTAGTATAAAATTAGTTAGGCAAACTCGATGGGTTTGTAACCCGTAGTTTTAAATTGTATTAAGGATAAATCTTGAAATATAGGCATCATGTGCCTAAGTCATGAATTCCAATAATTGATCATTGCCTTTATTTAGAATTTAATTATCAATATCCATGATATTTTAACAATGATATTATATCTGGATGCATTTTATTATTAGTTTTTGATTACATAGAATATGTGTTCATTTATTTACCATTCCATATTTATTACGCCTTATCAAGATATGATATTCATGTTATTGATTAAATGGAATGTATTTACAGTTATTTACCATGTCATATTGATTATTTTCTATGAGATTCTCACATTGATATTATCTATGGATGCACTTCCTTCTTAGTTTATTGATTACATGGTATGTGTTTTCAGCTATTTACCTTTCCATATTGATTATGATTATTGATTCATGATTTCTTATGTTGTAATTAAAACTTACTAATAATTTGAGATCACCCTTATTTTTTTTCCTTTCCCAGGAATCTAGGAAGTGTACTATAAATGAAATGAAAGGATGTACAAGCGGTAATAATGATATTCTCAAAAAAATGTTGTATTTTTTGTTTTCAAATGTAATACAAGACTCAAGTATGTATCCAATTTACCAATACTACTAAAATAATATTATTCCTTGTATCTTATGCAAATGTAATAAGCATACATCAGTTCTAGGCTGCTAGAGTCTGAGTTTATATATAAACAAGACTAGAATATAGAGCGAACCCATTTCAATAAGGGACTTTATCCCTTATAATAGAATTGAGATTGAACCTTGACTATTACGATGGTCTGGGGAGTAATAATGTTCCACTATGATAGTGTTTAAAATGACCCTTGACTACCATGGAAATGTTTTTATATGCTTATGTGTATTCTAAAATACATATCTTATACCAATTTAATACTCTCATGGCTCATGTTCTTTGATCCCATTATTATTTATGTCATATAAACTAATAATATTTATACTAGGAGTCAGGCTTATGATTCTATGGTATTTAGGGTATGGTTTTTAAATGATTCTCTTGTTCTCATACCCTTATCCTCACATTATATTGATATCTCCCCTATTTACCCTTATGGAGAATTTTAGACCAACCTTTCTTATTTTTATTTTACCTAGGTTATAAAGAAAGGAATTATGTATTATAAGTATAAGAAGGGTTCTAGTTATGAATAACTTATTGTCATTTTATGTAGTTCACCTATGAACCAGTTATTTATGTTTCCGAGTTTTCAAATCCACTAAAACTAAATGATTCTGGAATGGATCATTATATTATGTAAATAATTTTGATCTACTAATATGTGTTATCTATGTTAGATATGTTTGGGTCTCTAAAGTTACACATTGTGTAACTGTAATACATGATATATACCCCATTCATGTTTATTCCAAAGATACAATGAAACTCCCTAGGTGTACATCCTAGAAACACTAAAAGTGATATGAATAATGTGTATCTTGTTAGTACACACCATGTAGTCGCCTAATAATTAAAAAAATTAAATTACATGATAAAAATAATCAATTGAAACATTAAAACTATATTACATGGATACAAAATGGTGTGCTTACTGTGAAACAAGGTTTTTAAAATTAATAAATAATCAATTAGTTCCATTTAATTATCTAAAAATATTAGTGAATACATTTAATTTCCATGTTTCCATAGATGGTGGGAATCTTTAAGATTATTCTTATGGATATTAAGATAAAACAATTAATTAATTGAATTAATTCAAATGTATTTATCTTAATTTTTTAGAAAGAATTGAATTGAATGATAGAAAGTTTAAATTTATGTATTCATTGCATGTGTGGATGATCACGATTTTAGACTAACCTATGTATGCTATTGGTTTCTCTTAATTTATTATTATTATATTAAATTTATACCCAACATGTCATCCTCTCTCATATAATATGCATGACCTATGAATCCATGGTTTATTTTATATAAACACCATTAACCATTTTATTGGTTCCTATCAAATGCGTGTGAGTAAAATTACATGTAAAACATGAAACTCCCAGGTGAGTGGAGATGATCCAAATATAGAGTTAAGGTTAAACCAATTCATTAGGTATACTGTAGAACAATTGGATTACTGCAACTTTAACCATGCAAGATTTAGAGACTTATTTTTCTAGGTTCAAGGGTTGGTTCATCATCTGATAGATAAACTAACCATTATAAAAGGTCATGATCATAACACTTTATCTATTTTATTTTTATTATTTTCATGGTTGATTATTTATGGATGTTTTATATTAAATAGATGAATTAAAAATCATACAATATGCAATTAAAATAAAACTGGGTCACGTTTAAATTTTATATTTACATGGTTAATCAATTTTGTAAAATCTACTTAATATTAATTGGAGAGTAATAAGATAAACTGTGAAATTTACATATAATGATAAAATCACTGAAATCTAATATTAAGTTAGACAACTCTTTCATTTCCTAGTTTGAAATAAAAAAATAGTTCAAATTTCTTGGAAAACCTTAATTTGGGTGATTTGAATTATTGGGGAATTTCTAACTTGAGATTTGGTTTGACTTATCCAAGTTTTAATTAAGGGTTAATCTCCTATATGAGACTTAGTGTAACTAGTAGGAAAGTGTTAAGGAAATCCAAGTCTATGATTTTAGGATGAGGGAGTCTAATCAATGGATCTAGGACCTATGTGTGAATGTATTTGGAAAGACCCACCTATCTAAATACCTAAAAATATATTTTCATTCCTCCCATCCAGGTTATGAGAAGGGGAATAAAGATCCGTAAAACTAGAATATCTACATAATAGGATATTATAAAACCAATGCTGAGGGATATTATGTTTCTATGAAATCATAGAAGATTAATAAATTAAAATTAATTATCCAATTTTTTAATCTAATTAAATTACTTAATCATTTTCTTTTAGTTGTTGCAGAAAATGGAATGTTCTTCTACCATGATTACATTATGAACATTTCTAGAAAAAGAACATGTCATATCTAGTAAAAACTTCTAAGATTGTTGTAATCACATTTTTTACACTAATATTAGATGGTTTATATTATATTATGGTGTTTCCTATTCTTGATTAGACACCTCAATGAGTGAACAAAGGTGAAATGGATGATTACTAGAGATTTAAAGAGGATGATTCCTATTTATATTTCATTATGATATTATCCCTGTCAAGATAACTGATACAGAAATATAAGGACTTGGGTGCTTACACCATGATATCTCATCTCCCATCACTCAAGAAGTAGAAGGAAAGGATAAGGATAAATGAGATTGTCATTGCACTACACTAGTGTAAATTGGAATAGTGATGGTTAGCTAGTGATCATGGATTCAAAATGATTGAGTGAATTAATCAATTAGAAAATTAGGTCATCCATTTAGATAATAAATTATCCTTTAATATCCTTTTATCATCCTTACCACCAAAATTTTCAACATTATCTTAGGATTATTATATGAATTATATGGATAAATCACTTAGTAATATTATTTCTAGACTTCACTATACGGATAAGGATTAGTTAGAATAGATTTCACCACTCCTTATAGTGAAAATTATTAAAAACCAAGTTGAAAATAGAATATATGATCAAAAGCCTGTGGTTTATTTACAACATTATTCAAAGAGATAAAGGATTCAATAGTAGATAAATGAATAGGAGGATATCCACTTCTCATGTTATAAGAAAGGAAAATGGAAGAAATTTTTTAATTAATTAAAGAGATAAAGGATTCAAATATATGTATTTCAAATAAAACATTCAAGTAACTACTGAAATATTATAAGAAGCTAGATTCATTATCTTAGGAACTGAAGAGGGTTGATTTCAAGATCAATATAGAGTAGTGCAAGAATTCTGACTTCCTGATGGATTCCAGTTGAAGTATTGCTGAGTATTACTACAATTTTTTTTATCTCACTAGATATTTGGATGATTTGAATTTATGTCATTATGGAATAGATGTTGTTATGATTTTTTCATGCTCAATTAATAGTTCCATAATTTTTAAATCATATATATTTTAAATCAGGAATCAATGATGAATATAAGTATAATAAGTAGAATATATTATTATGGAAAGATAATTATTTTTCACATAAAAATGATAGTAGTCGATAAGTTTATGTCTTGAAGAGTTTTCTAGTATTTATTGATCTAAAAAATAGGTATAATGGATAATGTACTATAAAGTTTTTTATTAATAAACTTTTATAAATAAAGGAACACTAAAAAGATGATAGAGTTATCTGAAAAATACTATGTGAACTATTATAAATGTGTAACTAACGAGTTAAGCTAATTTATTTCATGAGATCACTTTAATATATTTTAGGAATGCTGAATAAATAAAATAATACACTTGGTAATGGATAAAAGATCCTATGGGGTAACTTTTTGGAGTGTTTCATAACCAATTATTTATCAATCATTATATATAAAGTGAAGGTAATACCAAATTTTCATTACCTTGTGTATCAAATTTGATTGTAGTAAAAGGGGATCAATTAAATATCTTATACGTATTTCAAATCTTCCACAACTTATTCCAAGACATGTTTTTGAAAATAGAAAAATGATAAATAACCATGTGCCAACAATATAAACAAATATATATCATATTAAAATATGATAATGAATCTATTACATGCAATTTCCAGTACTTTTTGAGAACCTTTTTTTTAAAATACACCTTAGCTGCAAATGAACTTCAATGAAATACTAAGTTATTCTTTGTTAATTATCCTATAGCTTTTTTAGGATATTAAAGTCCATAATGTAGAAATATATTATTTAGTAATAGTTTTATGAGGGAAACTTATCCCTTTTATACATAGTAATATCATACTATAATTTTATATAGAATATGATTTGGATGCATAATAGTTGGCATTAGAACATAGACCCCACTAAACTTAGTGGGAGGAGTGGTTCCAAATACACAAACTGTGTGGGAAATTAAAACTAAATAAGTGTTTTATATATTTATTTTAATAGTGGTGGGTTAAATATATATATAATAATTAATATTAATATTTCATACAAAGAATAAGTAAATAAAATCTTACTAAGATTGAAAAGTATGTATGAATTCAACAATGGATTATATGTACCAAAATTTAGGGACTTTTTATTTTAGAATTTTATAGACTTGAAACTACCAACAAGTATTCAAGTGAAAGTATATAAGGATAGAAAAAGTTGATACCCTTAAAGAGATATTGATTATCAAAAGGATATATTGTTGGGTTGTATGTTGAGGTGGTTTTCCATAATGTAGACCATATGAAACATGTCTATATGACATAAAAAAGGGTTTGTTATATAAATTAACTCCAATATGATATGAAAATTGAAAATATACATTTATGGATAAAAACAAGTATAGTCATTAGATAATATTTTTTTAGAAGAGAATAGATCCATGTCTATACAATATTTTAGTGGGAGTGATATTATTTTTCAAATAAGATATGTTAATAACATATGAGAAAATTAATTAGTCTTACCATCACGCTAATACTAAATAAATAAATTGATTCAATAATGAATTAAAATTGAATCCCAATTCAAGGGAAAAATATCTATAGAGATGGATTTATGGGGATGAATAATCTAGTTATGGTACATACCATAAAAATATGGAACAATTCAAGATAAAACTATTGTCTATATCACATGGAATAAAATATCTCCATGATAACTAATATTACATGACATATAATAATGTTTTATACATTTATTTAATGAATTAAAATCTCAAATAAAACTAGTTAATCCACATACCTATAGTTATAAATGTCTTACAGTACTTAAGAAAGTTGATTTGGATAAGTTCCTGGTAAAAGGAGAAATTGAAATACTAGTTTTGGGATATAACACTAGTTTTCATTCAGTTTATTTTGATCTAAGATTATAGTAAGGCTAAGGTAATACACCGTATAAACTTCTTAGAGCCCATGGTTTACATATATATAATAAACAAGTACATTGTGGAATCTAATGCAGATTAAGAAGTGGGTTAGTAATAATTTATTTAATTTTAGGTTCAATAAAAATAGTAATCATATTGACATTATTATGAAAGTATTTGACTATGATATCATTGAAGATTTCATATTTATGATTATTTAACAAGAAGTAGATACTTGGGGATATTACTACTAGAGGTAATTTTTTCACAAGAAAGACATGTGAATATACCAAACCTATCCACAAAACATGGCAGACCCAATAGCTATAAACCATAATCAATAGAATCTTGTTCAATATGTGATCACTAACTAGTAATTAATAGTTGGATATAGTGTTAGTGTGATTATATTGGATTTAGTGATATAAAAGCATCCGATTTATACTTTATTATTACCCATATTCATGGTTTTTTATATTAATAAAGTTATCATCATGTCATGATTTTTGTTCAGTGTGACATTTTATGTGAGATACCTAGTGGGATGTGTAGGCACACTGGGGGGGGGGGTGAATTAGGTGTGGTACAATTTTACAAAATTACAATTCATTGTTTCAACATTTTAAACCACTTTGGAATTGGGCATTTGATTTTAGTTAAGACTTATATATCTATTATTATTAATATAACATACAACACCACATGAAATAGTGGAAATGAAGTAAATATGGAATATGATATTTACAAGGTTCATCCCCTCATAGGAAACCTACTCCTTTCCATACCAGGGATTTATATGGAATACATTTTCTACTATAATCTTATAATAAATATAAGTGGATTTGGCTTGTTATCATATGAAATAAAACACACCAAATTACCCATGTGCAATAAGTTCACAATATTACACATGTAAACATAATCTATATTCCAAAGGTTCTCTTCAAACATTAATTCCACAAAATGTACTTATTAGTTTGATTTCTCCTCTTGAAGTAGACTAACAACCTATCTAGGGATTTCACTATATGAAAAAATATTAATTTTATTCCTCATAACAGAGTGTCTTTGACTACTTGAATGTCTATAAGAACAATACCCACAACTAGGTTCTTGTTTACTACTCATTTTCATAGAATATGTTTCATGATTCTCTCAAATCATTTTTTTAAAGATCAAAACCCAAAATATATTTTAACTAGACTTTAATATTTTTATCACTGCTACATAAAATCATTCATGGAAATATTCTCTCAGAACATGAGTAAGATCTTGCTCACTTATTCCCTTTCTTCTTTTACTTCAAATGTATCCGTCTTGAAAAAACTGGTTGGAGTACTCAAATCTTATTCTTCTTTTATTTATTATATAATATTAGTTTTAAATGAAACATCATCTTTATTCAAATTGAATACCCATCCTCTTAGTATAGTACTGACATACTCATATCCCTCTTCCTAAATAGATCTCAATAATTTTTCACAAAAAATCTCTCAAATTAAACCACTCAAAATCATGAACTCAATTTCTATATAATTTATTTTATTTTTATACATAGGTTATGAAAAATAATATATTTTATGTATATAAAATAAATAATATATCTATATGATTTGATGCCCATAATATTCATTTAATTTCTACTCACTTTTCAATATATAGGTGTTCCTATGATCTTAATATTATTTTTTTTCTCTCAAACTATTGTCTCTTGGGAAATTTTTAGAGTGACCTTCATTATTATTTTCAATTTTATTAAAATAAATCCATTTAAATATAAAAATAATCATTTTACTCAGCTATATATAAATTACACAACAATACTTTATCTTGTGGGTAAACTTATCTTCTTGTGGATTAACAGTATGTAGAACATCAAAACTCGCATGTATATTTATCAAAAACTCTAACTTATCTTGAACATATAATTACCATATTTAATCAAATTACCTTGTGATATTTAGAAAATTTAATATTATATTCTTCTTAATTGAATCATTTTGTTCTATAAAACTTCTGAAATAAAATTCTTGAAATACTCTTCATGTTATATTTTTTATAATTATATATATCACGATTTTTATTATGAACTTTTTGTAGGTACTCATAAACTTTACATAGTCTTACAATTTTCTAAGATAACTTTACACAAGTGACTAATTTCATTTCTACCTTTTATATAACCTTTTGAGTTTCCTAATCACCTTTACATAGGTCGATGTATGACCTTTACATATATTGTTTTGACCTTTAACTAGGTATGATACTAACCTTTATGTATCTCAAATTTTTCCTTTATGTAGTTCTTTATTTCAACTCAAAATCAATTATTATTTCTATAGGTATTCTTAAAATCATCTCCAACCATTCTTAACTATTAATAAACAATTAAAATTACTTTTTGGAATTTATTAAACTAAAAATTTATCTCTTCAAAAGTATCTCATGACACTTCACAAATTCCTTGTATTATAGGCTTGAATCAAAAACCCATTTTGGTGTTTATGATATTTAAATCCTTAAAGAACAACTATAGAAACATCATAGTAAAATTATATCTTCCGTTATTAAATCTGAAAAACTCACTTTTCACGTTACAATAATTCAAAAATTTCACAATCTTGAAGTCGTATTGTGCAATAGGAAGTCTTATGAAATATATTTCATAAGCCTTTATAAGCCTTATAGTTTCATCCTTTATCAAAATTTGACTAACTTTAGAAGTCCTATATGATTCATAAAGTCATATGAAAAACTCTTTGAAGTCATATGAAAGTCATGAAGGATTATTAAATTACATTACAAGTCTTATGAAATACTTCAAAGTCATACTAATTTCATTTATAAGTATTATAAAAAAAATCTATATTTTCTATTTGAACTCCAAAAAAATAATTTTTGAAATAAATTCAGAATGACTTCCACCTACTTTAGGGATTCTCCACTTTCTTAAAATTTATCTAAGGTATTTTCTCACAATTTTTATAACATCACACATAAAAAACTTTTCATTATTTATTAACTATTTCAAAACTTTGTTATCACATATTTTATTCAAAACTATTGAAGAAAAGGCTTATTTAACTCAAATAGCAATCAGATGTAAAGGGGATTCCCGTAGAACTTCTCTTGCAAGATGTTCCAAGACAGACAACACTTATAACTTAATTTTACAATATAAGAACCTTTATTCAAGTGCATGTGCTGTGGTAGTCAACACCATTATTATTTACTCATCATGCATGGGTTTTATCTACTTTATGTATTAGGTGGATACTCCAATCCATCAACATTATTTCTCAATATATATTTTCTTCTACTTTTTACTTTGAAAAAATACAATATCATCATCAAAAAATATATAAGGGAAATTCAACTTCCCCCTTTGGATTTGTTTTCAACACCACTTAAACTCCTCAAGTCAATATTTCTCCATTCAACCTTATTTACATTAAATATAATGTGGGATTAATTCCCCCACCATAATCTAAGGGTTCTATCATCCTCTTGAAATACTAACATCTTCTCCCATAGAATCAATCATATTCTATATTCTCCCCCTTTGAGAGATTCTATTCATTCCTTTTAAGAGAGGTATTTACCCACATCATTCTTAGAAATTAGTCATTAGTTAACCACTCTATGTCTACATGGTAATAATATGTGTATAAAATAAAATTTTATAACCTAGACACCAAAGCCTTCCATAAATTTTCTATATGTGACCCTAACTATGTCTTTTCACTTATTAAGGAGATGTATAATAATATTTCCAATAAATATATGTTTTTTTATACATATTAACAAACACGTCAAAATAACTCATGTGTAAGATATATTACACCTCATTTTTCTTAGAAAACCACTCACTATTGATGATTATAAAAAACATAAACCATAACATGGATATGCGTGTGAAAATGATACCTCTTTCTTCAAAATTTACTAGGGTTTTCAGGATTCCAGATTTTGATAGAATAAAAAATATATAGAATCTATATATTTTAAAATCAACCCCTCAAGGGATAATATATAAACTTTATCACCTTTAATTACCACAATTTAACCTTAAATATCGTGGAATTAGGAATATGGTTGATCCTTAGAATTATTTTAAACTTTTGCAATAACACCGATATAGCTTTATTAACCCAAAATATTCCTTATTTAGAGGTTGAAAATATCCATACATCTTAATTATTGCATCATAGTTCACTTTTCAAATTTATTCCTGATTAGGAAGCTTGGTATTATAGTATTTTATCTTTAATAATAGATGGATTGGTCTTTAAACTTGATAAATTAAGGATTATTGATTATTTCATGTGTCTCCAACTCTCTTGTAATTTTCTAACTGGTTTGGAAATATGATAATACATTATTTATTTACATAAACCTACTTATTTTAGTGTGATAATCCCATTTTCACATCAACCTTCTTAAGTGTAGGTGTTATGAGTGATTTTCCTTTGTTATTAATCTATCTAGAAAAAATATTCATTAATTTAGTAGCCTTATATTTTATTAGTTGGCATAGTCCACAAAGCTATTATTAGTACTTTTCTTCCCCTTATTTGGTATATTCTGTACTTCTTCATAAGGACTATTGAAAAAGAATCCAATACTATAATCTCTATGTTATATGGATTCATTTTTTAAGCTTTATCCATTTTTTAGTTTGATTTACAACCATATTTTAATGGTTTACAACATGTAACATTTTTTCATAATAAAATCATATTTTACTGTTTGGTTTGATATACTTTTTAGAATTTTTATTTAACATTTTATTGGATATAGACATCTTAATAGATTTATTCCCAAATTTAAATTCCATGGAAGAAACACTTTCATTCTTTACCTGCTTTATAGTCTATAGAGGTTCTTTTTTATCTTTAGTACAATAATGATATCTAATAGGTTTTTACCTACATTCTTCATAATTGCGACCACCTATATTATAAAAATCATTGAAATTTATAAGTGATTAAAATATGTTTCTTATGGGTAGATTTATCTTTTTATGTGTTGCTTCATCTAGAAGGTTTATTTTGATCTTCAAGTTTAAATACCATTTCTCTAGGATTTCTAGAACTTTCACATACTGATATATTATTCCATCAATCAATAGATGAGGTGACCTGATCATAATATACTTAAATATTTCATCATTTTATAAGAATATCAAATACAGTTCATAATAATAAATACCCTAAAACCATAAAGGTTCCGTGTCTTTTTATACTAGATACATAATTAATTTATATCATGAATGATTTTTAATACCTCTCACAAAGTTCTCATCTCACAGTATCCTTATAAGAAATTTCTTACATAATACCCTTCTTCACAACACGAGTATAAAGAAAACATAAGAAAGAGTGATCTCAGATACCCAGTAAGGGTAAACATGGGAGATATCAATAGATGATCATATACAAACATAAGGTTTGAGATCATGGACATAACCTATTAATTTTATACTTAATTAATCATAAATCATAAATTGTGAGTCATGGAATAAATTTTAAGAATTCCAAAATTTATTAGTCATAAGAGTGAGGAATTATCATTAATCGATCATGATCCATGATAACATATCATAATAATAAGAACATGTTATAGTAATTTTGGGGAAATAATAATCATATAAAATCATTTCATTAGTCAAGGATCACTGATAAGACCATCATAGTGGAAAATGTCCCATATTGGATTGGGTTCACTACCTATTATATCATTTCCGTAGTTAGGGTTCTCTACGAAGACTATTATAGTAGACAAAGTACCTTATTAAATTGGGTTCACTCCCCATTCTAGTACATATTATCTCATGAAATATCAATCATTACCCAATTCATTGGAGGGATTTAATGGACCCACCTATCACATAATGAAAACAATATATATGTGTTCTACAATATAATAAAACCATTCATCAATTAATCAAATCATAACATGTGGAAAAGAAATAAGTTTCATAAACATTTAAACATCCCATAATCAGAATCCATATAGATAAATAACATGGAGGATTTCATTATATAATATCACTAGTTAAACATAAGAATCATCAAAGGGTGTTGACAGAGAAAAAATATCTTTAAAAGGGTATTTGTACATTTATTTGAAAATAGGAGAAAATAACCTTTTCCTATGCTACCTTTAAAATATAAAATTTCTTGAATATTGGGAAAAATTATTTTCTTAAAAAAACTGTTAAATTTTTTAAATAAATCTATAAAGAAAATATGTTCATGATGGAAGTAAAATTTATTCACGTGGTAAATGCTAAAAAAATATTCTTTTCACATTTTTAGTAAAATTTCCAAAAGTATCTCATTCGGAAAATGAAAAGAATATTCCATTTAAAAATATAAAAATAAATTCATATATGGTTTAAAATTAATTTCAATAATAATTTTATTATAGAAAATAACTTTCCTGAAAATATTTTAATAAACATGGACATAGAAGAAAAAGGTCATCGACCAAATAAGAAATAAGGTTGGCTATTCTTAAAAAAATTTCTCAATCATTTTAAGTTATAAAGAGTGGATAATGAAAGGGAAAAAATAAAAATACAGGAAAGAAATATAGGAGAAGAAAATATATTGGGTTTATGGGATAAATAACATATAATTTTCCTAAATGAGATTCAAGCATAAAAAATCTTAATTAAAAATGAGATCTCAGTATAAAACCTCACCTTAGGTATTAAATTTATTCATACGTGATATTTTGTTCTTATATAATAAATTTATATTTATTATAAATATATACTAGGATTATATTCATACTTTTAGTAGAATATAAAATTCTGTTATAATTTCTATTTACCCATTCATTATCAAATTTTCATTAAAATCAACATTCAGGTGAAAACTGGCCTGTTTTCCATTTATGTTTTTGTTCTACACTTCCAGTCCTTACACATTGGACATGGATTAATAATATAAATAATTTTAATAATTTTATATGTATAATATTAATTCATTATATACACTTTTATAACTATTCATATAATGTGGAGATGTAAAATAAATTACACCACTTCGTTGAGATGATAGTTCTTATACACGCATGAGTAATGTTTTCATTTTACAAAAAATAGAAAGAAAGAATAGTAAATAATAATTTATATTTAAATAGTAATAATAATATCATAAATATTATTTATATTAATTAAATCCATCTATATTACCATCTGAGTATGGAAGACATGAAAAATTAATCACATCGCTTCATGGAGGTGGTAGTCTACACTTAAGCATGGACGACATAATCATTCATAATCGGATAGAAAGGAGGTAGAAAGTGGATTTAAAATAAAAATATTGAATTATATTAATTATACTTATGTGATCATGTTAATATAGTTATATAATATTTATAAGAGGATAAGGATGAAAGAAACCAAAAAAATATCGATAAAGAAAATTTCCTATTCTTTGAGAAACCTGCATTAGATTAAACATTAATCCTTCTTAGTTTGATTTTATGGGAAGAAAAAAAATATCTAAGACATCGATATGTAGGTTATTAAGGTGTTTGGGTATGTATTTTATGAGATATAAGGTTCAATTTGAGTGAATAAGAGCAGGGATGAGGTGCCCATTTATAAGTGAGGTGGGTGACACTCTTATAAATACTTAAAACATTAAAATATAATAAAGTCATATTCAAGTGAAAGTGGAACCAAGTGGACAAATATTTGAATCTAAGATAAGGTATGGTTGAGATATCTTCAAAAAATAAAATTTATACAATTTTATGTGATATTTTAATTCTTATCTTTTAATTTAACCCCATTATTAACCCTTTTTTAACCATAACTAAGGTAACACATTTTTACTATAGTTACTATTCATCGTGATAAAAAATTAATGTGTCCAAATTACCAATTTTTTACATGATGATTAAAAATATTTACTTTTTTTTAATAAATATAATTTTTAAAAAGTTTCAAAATTCATTTTAAAATAAGCATGTAAAACATAAAAAAAACCATTTTTAGAAAAATCATTTTTAATAAAAAATTGGATATATTCTCATTATTTTCCTATTAAAAACCATTAAATTAATGTTAAATTAGTTTATTTAATATATTTTATTCAAATTTTGTTAAAATAATTCCTAAATAGTTAATAATTTAATTTATTTAGATAAAAACACATTGCATGCATAAAAGTAGTTTTTTAAAAAAAAATCTCTTTTTGCCTTCAAATGATTTTATTTTCAATTATCACCAATTTTTAACTAATTAATTAGTTTTATTCATGTGTAAACAATAAGTTTTCATAATTTTAATACTCTTAATTAATTTTAAATAAAATTTATATGACAGAAATAATGCTCATAAAAAATAATTTAAAATAGTTATTTTGGATCAAAAGTTATTATTAAATAAATTAGAAACCATTTTCAATAATTATATATAATATAATGTGCTTAATTTTATAATATATAATAATTATTAACATAATTTAATTTTTTTATTCTTTTCAAACTGTCAAAAACATTTATTTTTTAAATAGAAATATAATCTAAAGTATTGGGTGTTACATTCCACCCCTTATAAGAATTGCACCCTCAAAATTATATAAATTTGATACAAAAACCGACGACACCTATACCTCATCACATACTTAGGTTCCATTTTAGCTTCCAATAATTTCAAATTCCTCTATAGAACTTAACCAAATGATTGGTCTTATTTTTTAGTACTTTATCTCTAAAATCTAAAATTTCTATCAATTTCTACTCATAATAAAGATCAATCTCTAATGGTATGACCTATGATTTTATTACATGTGAAGGATCTATTATGTAGTTTCTCAAATGATATACATGGAACACATAATGAACTTGGGATAGGTTCATTTTAAATTCTAGGTGATAAGCTATCCTATCAATATGTTCATGAATTTCACAGGGATCGATATATCTGTGTATTAGCTTTCCCTTATTTCTAAATCTCATAAACTTCTTCCAAGGAGATATATATATGATAAAATTATCACTAAATTTAAATTAAAAATATTAATTATAGTTATTGGTATAAATATTTTTTGTTTGTATTAGGATGAAAAAATGGGGTGAATTACCTTTTAAAAACAAAAATAATAAATGGAAAATTCAGAATAAAAATAATTTGATATGATTAATTAATAAATTTATATATTCAATCTATATTGGAAAATATAATATGAAAGTTAATTAAGTGAGATTTTATATCAGAAAAAAACATATCAATTTTTGTCACTTTATGCGTACCGAGATTGGATGATGAAATGCATGAAATAAAAGGGAGGGAAAACAAGGTTTGATAAAGGAGTTTGAAAATAGATCAGTGTGAAACTCTACATATCCTACCCTTAGGTTGAGTGGTTTTTATTATTAGTCCCTCAATTTCAGTGGATATCAAGTAACCACATCCTCCCTTGATTTTTTATATAAGTATCAAGAAACCAAGCCTCCAATGTTATTTCATGTAAGTAACAAGAAACCTAACTCTATTGATTTTCACTGGTTATAGTAAGAATCCCATTGTATAAGCAGGATAATAAAAGAAATATTTTCTTGGAAAAAATAAATTATAATTCCACTATATTATATCTATAGAATGGTTGGTATAATTTAGAGGATAATGATAAAGACAAAGGGTAAGAGCCTTTGAGAGATTAAGAAAATAGATTTGGATATTTGAGTAGATTCTTGGGATTGATAGTGATTAGATGTTAAAGAATTGATATAATTGTCATAGATCTTATAAAACACAAATAATATCTATTTTTAACCTCAATAGGGTTAGGAATCTTCTGGAGTTCATCCAAGTCATTGAATCCATAGAACACTTAATTTATATCATTTTTTACCATAATAAATGCACCCTTAGAATATTTTCCTGAACACCACTGGCTACCCCATCCACCTCACCATATAGCTGGTGGTTCACCCTGAGATGGTTAGATTTTTAAAGCTTCCACCAGTGAGCTACTACCGGCTAACAGCTGGCCAATGGTCCTCTCAAATAAATATGGAACACAAGATGGCTCACTAAATGGATGATGGATTTGTTGGAGCTAGGAGCTTCTGTCCACGTGGCACCAGTTAACCATTGAAAAATGTAACTCACAATTTTCAAGAATGTATACCTAATAATCCTTCCATGACCTTTAAAAGATCTTATAAATTCATTTCAAGATCTTTAAACATGATAAGAGAATAATCCAATCCTTTAAGAAATAATCACATTTCCCTAGAATGAATTTTAATATATCCATTTATTATATTAATGAAATTACCTAGAGTATAAATGATATGAATAAAAAGAACTCAATGTAAATATTAGATAAAAAAATAGTGTTTTTGATCATTAAAACGTTATGAGAGAGAGAGAGATATTGGTGCAAAAATCTCCCCTTTTTTATTATTAAAATAATTAACGTAAAAAACATAGAAAGTGTAAATTAAGAGTGAAACATGTATTCAAATTAATTTTTGATATTAACGTTAAATATAATTCAATATGACCCTGAGATTAAATAAAAGATAACTTAATCCAAATTCAAGACTTTGAATTAAAAAAACACATTTTCTAATAATAACCCCCCCCCCAAATATTCAAAACACATCTCTCCCAAAAAAACTTCTCCCCTTTGTGATTATTAAAAATATAACATGGATGGGAAATAATATATTATTTCTAAAAATATGGTATTTTCACATAAGGAAAATTAATAGATACATGAATAACAACTCTCCCTTAATTTTTATCAAAACTTAAAAGAAAAAATATGGTATAATAAAGTACATAACATGATATGGTTTAAAGATATAACATTGAAGCTCACATTATCTCATAAAGATATCCAAAGAAAATTTTAATAGAAATTAAAATATAGGACTTAATCTCAAGATTTTAATGATAAATATAAAAAGAAACAAAATATTTTTAAAAATATATTTGAATAAGAATTTGAAAAATTTAAGAAAAATAATTTTAAAAAATATTTGAAAAATAATTTTTTTTGAAATGAAGATAAAGAGTTTGAAACAAGAATTTTTAAAAAATAAATTTCTCCCCTTTAACAAATGAAAACATAAATGATAGAGAGAGAGAGAGAGTAGAGATCTTTAAATGAAGTTCAATAGGGAAAAATAACAATTTAAATCATATGAAAACTTGTCTCCCATGAGTTGAAAGTGGATGTTGAAACTTCTTTAGAAAGGTAATAGAAGATCCCCTCTATAGTTGGATCATTTACAAAATAACTCAAGAGGTAATAATAATATATTAATCCTTTCTAGAGTTTATAGTTAATGTTTTTGAGAGTACACTATATGATATATTAACGAAGCTCAATGGAATAGTCCTACAAAATATCAATTGAAATTTCTTTTTTGGTACTAATGTCAACTAGGGTCCATCAATGTTAGCTAATAAGGATTTAGGAACCCAAAATTATTTGAAATAAGATATTTTATTACAAAAATTAAAAGAAATACGTAATAAATTTAGTTCTTACATATCTAGAATTTGTTCAATCGCATTCATAAATTAAATTTCTAGTTTTAAAAAAATAATTATTGAAATTATTTTGAGAAATATTTTTTTTACAGAAGTAGTATTTTTGGAAGAAAAAAAATTATTTGAAAAACCAAATCCATGATGATTTTTTATAGGATGTTGAGAACCCAAATCATATCAAGATATTGATAACCATGGGTGAATTGAGTGAGAGTATTTAAAGATATTTTATTTAGGATTCTAAATTATCAATTTTTGGTTGATCTTTTAATTTCAAAACAAAATCATATGTTTCTTTATAAAAGAGATCCATATCATTAAAAAGTTTATCTTTTTCATTTAGAACATGTTTTTAATTGGTTGTAAGATATTTTTATTTTTAAATGAGTTATTTATAGAAATTATTTATTTTATTTTTTTGATTAGAATAGAAAAATGAATAGGAATAATTAGAAGAAGATAAGGAATGAGATTAAAAGTGATAAATAGGAGAACTAATCTTATCAATTACCTCTATATAATCCATGAGGCATTTAGGACTTGAATAACTTGAGGAGGTTGAGTACATGGAGTCATTTTTATACACCAAGTTGATAATTTTTTATATTTCTTAATTTGTTTATTATTTTTTAACTTCTTTTTGTAGATGGGTAAATCTAGTCTGTCATAAACCTTCTTGTTTCTTTTATAACATATCACATATGAGGCTTTAATTTGATTTTTCTTTTTGGAACCATGAAATATTTTCTTCTTCTTTTTAAAATTTTTTTCAACCTCTTTGTCAATCATTAAATATTATATTCATTATTAGATGAATTTTCATCATCAATAACTTTGAAATAAATTATTCTTTTGGATTATTTTTCTTCCTTTGTTTATTATGGTTCTTTATCAGTTTATCTTTTCATTTCGATTTCACATGTCATAATTGATCTAATTAGTTCTTTGAGTGGAATATTTTTGATGTCTTTTGATTCATGTATATCTATAACCTTTTTTTTCAAAGAGTTTGGTAAGACCCAAAGAATTTTATTTACTAGATTTTCTACAGACATATCATCACCAAATTTGAAACATCCTAGAACCAGATTCCAATCAATATTGCCCCGATTCTAGTTAGTCACATGAAGTCAAGCACATATCCCCAAACTCTAGAGGCTACCGAATAGAAGTGGTGTCATGGGTGTGTTAGTGGGGTGACTATACCCTTATCAATAGAGTCTATCATAGTGGATTAATAATAACATACAAGTATTAGAAGTAGTAAACCATACAAATGATTAATACTAAGAAGTAATAGATAACAATAATTCCAGAATTGTCGCATATATAATGATAATGATACATGTCTCTAAAAAGCATCCAAAATAGGTACATAATAGTACAATACAATACATGTCCCAAAAAACAAAAAAAAAACAAAAGATATATCTTAAAATAGCATAATGAGCCTCAAATAAGTCCCATACTCCCCTTCTCCTAAGCATGAAAAAAACAAACATCAAATTGTGGGAGATTTCCTCAGTCCTTACCTACACCCATAAAGTTTTTTTGGGTACCCAATGATGGCCCCAAAAGGGTTTTAAATATAACCCCAGTAGGAAACCACACAAATATCTATACAATTCCAAGTTGTGTAATATAACAAGCTAAAGTGTGTGAAAGTAAACTAGGTAATCAATAAATAAATGTAAAGATCCCCTCACATATCTAATACTAAGAAATTGATACTGAATATCCTATCAAGGCTCCCTACAAAACAAGTGTCACCTCTTATACAATGAAACTAAAATATAAATATAAGTATCCAACAAGACCTCACCATACATCCATACATAACATGTCAACCACACCCTATTAATATAACTAAAAGAGTCAGAACACCCATGACCAAGCCGTATAACCAAGCATACCAAAATTTACCATGAACATGAAGGTTCCAAGCACAACGGAAGCGCGTTGGTGGGATTTCCCAACTTTAATTTTAATGTTAAACGACATTCAATCCGAGATCTATCACGATATAAAACGCCAGATCTTCGGAATAGAACGAAGGATGAAAAAATAAAAGAAGAGTCCCTGAACTCTTGAGATAGGATCATCATATGTTGGTTATAATTAATTTAATTAATTCATAAGAATTACCTCGATGTAATTCTTTCTTCATTGGAGTCTCTGGTCATGATCCTGTGATCCGTCGTTGCATCGTAGAATCCAAGTACAAGATTCCTCTAGCGGTGATCCACACGTGCTCCACGTATCTCTGGACGTCACCGAAGGGATCTCCGGGTGCTAGAGCGGAAGAACCTTTGCTTGCGATGTCTGCCATCTACCATCTTGATCCGTTGGAGGATCTCACTCTCGTAACTTGAAAGCATTCTTGGTGGAAATGGAATTCTCTATTGGATTGAGAGTATTTCCAAATCCGTTGTGCACAACAATGGCTCTCCCTCAATGAGAATAATGCAATTGGGATTATAATAATTAGAATAATAAAATGAATTAATTTCCCGAAAGCATTTAATCATTTCTTTTAATTCTTAGTAATACCCCATGTCTTAATAATGACAGTTGACCATCAATATTACTTGACATGTGCCTAACATATTACATTTAATATCATTTAATTAAATAAACAATATTTTCTCACGAATCCCAAAAAACAAACTACACAGCGTGTATATAAATATACACATTGTGTATTTTTATTTTTCATTTTATTTATTTCCTCCACCATATTTATTAGAGCTTGAGTAAGGGATATTTATTTCTTAAATAAATGTAACTGCATTACTCGCTAATAAATATATATATTATTTCACCCACAATATATTCTCTCAAATAACCAGTGTCGAAATAAATACGATCAGGTATCCATAAATAATTATTAAACCATAGTGGGGAATAATATTTATTTAACTTGTTAAATTAATATTTAACTGAGATACATGGACACAGTTAGTGTGTGACCCTCTAGGCCTCTTTCTCAGTGGCATTAGGCGGAGCCTACCTAAAGTCCAAGGTTAGAGTCTAGAAACACGCCAAGGTACCCATAGAGAAAGAAGTTAATGCCACAATGACGTGTCACCTCCTTTGAATGTTTACCATGTAATATAATCCATTTGTCTCAATATCTCCAATCAAGCGGGTTGCATGGTAGTGCCATCAACCCATGTGCTCGATTATTCTTTCTTTGACTTCCCGAAATTTAACTCACCCATACCTTACCATGGTCATGGATTTATTTAGGCTATATCAATTCCATCAAAGGGCCTGAGATATCTACTTCTGTTATGGAACAGAAGGGACAAATACTTTCTCACATTATCTATTAATTCAATATTACTCGTGGCGCACCCAACGTATCCTACCTTGCTGCGAATAGTGTGTCGTCACAGTTTTCATCAATACATCTAAGTGAGTGAGTTGTAATACTCATTAATAATAATCTTAAAGTCTAAGGACCAATACACATGTCTGTTGATAGGAACATCCAATGACACTATGAAATGTGGATTTCCTACTGGCGGGTCTCGTTCTCATAATATCCTTTTGGATTTTACCAAGGGTACACACCATGAGAAGGTGCCTCAAAGTTTTATGAGTCCTCACCCCTAATGACCTGTATTATTTGTGTCCCTCAAATAATATCATCCGTCCGTAGAACATATATTCAAGAACAATGTTATGGCACTTCTGGGTTCTCATCATAGTAGGGATCCGCTATGACCCATTAATGAAACAGCTGTCCTTAGGACATTATCACATGCATTTTCACGCAGAAGAACAATCAAGATGTGATAAGGCTTTTATTAACGAATAAAGTACAAAGTAGTTGGTTCTAGGCCCCCAACTCCAACAGACTCCCACTTGGACTAGAGACAACTGCTAACAACCTTTAACCCGCTAGCTCTCACATGATATTCATGCTTCTGCTGAGATATGCCTTTAGTCATGGGGTCCACCACGTTCTCTTATGTGGACACTCTGCTCACTGTAACTTCAACCCTTTTATAGAAATACCTCAAGAGGTGATACTTCCGGAGTATGTGCTTTGTTCGTTGATGTGACCTTGGTTCTTTTGAAAGAGCCACCGCTGCAGTATTATCACAATACAATGTAATGGGATCTTTACTACTAGGCACCACATCAATCTCCTAGACAAAGTTCCGAATCTAGACGGCTTCCTTGGCTTCATCAAAAGCCGCTATATACTCAGACTCCATTGTAGAATCGGCGACAACTGGCTGCTTTGAACTCTTCCATCTCACAGCTCCTCCATTGAGACAGAAAACATATCCAGATTGCGACTTTAGATCATTCTGATTAGTCTGAAAACCCGCATCAGCGTACCCTATGATGACAAGCTCCTCGTCTCCTCCATACTCCATTAACATATCCTGAGTACTTCTCAGGTACTTAAGGATAGTTTTAACAGCAGTCCAATGTTGTTCCCCTATATCTTCTTGATATCTGCCTACCATGCTCAGTGTATAGGCAACATCAAGCATGGTACATAACATGGCATACATGATGGATCCTATAGCCGAAGCATATGGGATCTTACTCATTATATCTTTCTCCTATTGTGTCTGGGGACACATTTTCTTAGAAATATGTAAGCCATGTGACATTGAAACCAATACCCTCTTGGATTGTTCTATACTAAATCTCTTTAGTATCTGGTCAATGTATGTACCATGACTTAGTCCAAGCAGCCTCTTGTATCTATCATGAATGATCTTGATCCCTAGAATGTAGGCTGCTTCTCCCAAGTCCTTCATGGAGAAAAACTTATTCAACCAGTCCTTAACTTACTGTAAGACTGGTACATCGTTTCCAATATATAATATGTCGTCAACATATACTACTAGGATAACGATCGCATTCCCATTAAACCTCTTATAAACACATGGATCACATTCGTTCTTAATGAAACCAAATTCCTTTATGGATTCATCAAATTGAATGTTCTATGAACTGGATGCTTAATTCAATCCATAAATGGATTTATGAAACTTGAAAAACCGTTTGGATTCACCTGGTGTCACAAACCCTTCTGGTTGTGTCATATAGACATCTTCCTGAAGGTTCCTGTTAAGGAATGCTGTTTTGACATCCATCTGCCAAATCTTGTAGTCATGGTAAGCTGCTATAGAAAGTATGATTCTTATGGATTTAAACATGGAAACTGGTGAGAAGGTTTCATCATAGTCAATCCCGTGATGCTATCTGAATCCTTTAGCCACTAGCCTTGCTTTATAGGTGCTAACTTGACCTTCCATGTCCATATTTCTCTTGAATACCCATTTGCATCCAACAGGATTTACATCAACTGGATCATCGACCAGAACCCAGACTTGGTTCTGATAAATGGAATCCATCTCAGAATTCATAGCTTCTATCCATCTTGAAGCTTCTGAGCTTTCTAATGCTTCCTTGTAGGATAGAGGTCCATCATTGTCCAACAATAATGATTCACCATCCTCGGTGACTAGGAAACCAAATATCTATGGTTCCCTTACCTCTCTTAAGCTCCTACGCAGTACTTGTGTTTCTGGAACCTCTTCCACGGGGACCTGTGGAACTTGTTCCTGTACCAACTCCTTTGTATCTTGAGAATCAACTTCGTCAAAGTCAATCTTGCTCCCACTATCCTTCTTGAGGATGTGCTCCATCTCAAGAAATATGGCTTGTCTGGTGACATTCACTTTCTTGTCTAAAGGGTTATATAGGTAATATTTTTTTGTTTCCTTGGGATATCCTATAAAGATACACCTCATACCCTAGGGTGCTAGTTTATTTCCTGAGAAGGCCTTAACAAATGCCCCACATCCCCATACACGTGTGTTTGGCAAAGTGGGTTTCCTTCCATTCCACAACTCGGATGGAATTCCATTTTCCGCCTTAGTTGGTACTCGTTTTAATGTGTATTCTATGGTTTGTAATTCATATCCCCAAAAGGATAATGGAATATCCACATGAATCATCATCAACCTCACCATGTCCAACAAGGTGCGGTTACTCCTTTCACTAACACCATTCCACTGTGGTGTATAATGAGGAGTGAGCTGAGATAGAATCACAGACTCCCGTAGAAGATGGATGAACTCTTGGTTAAGATATTCTCCACCTTGATCTGATCAAAGCTTCTTTATCTTCTTACCAAGATGATTCTCGACTTCATTCTTGAATTAATTAAATTTCTCTACAGAGTTTGACTTAAACCTCATTAAGTAAACATATCCATATCTACTCAAATCATTAGTAAAAGTAATGAAGTAAGAATATCCACCTATAGATTCTACTAGAAATGGTCCACACACATCCATGTGTACCAATCCTAGAAGTTCTGTGGCCCTTTCAACTTGTCGACCAAAAGGTGTCTTGGTCATTTTTCCTTGTAAACAAGCGTGACATCTATCAAGTGGTTTTAGCTCAATAGAGTCTAAATAGCCATCTTGGAAGAGCTTTGTCAAGAACTTATCGTTCACATGACCAAGGTGGTGATGCCACAACTTGGTGATGTATGAGTCATGTGAGTTTGTTTCATTATTGATTTCTAACACTTGGTTTTCGTAATTTAATACATACAAACCATTATTCAAATGTGCCATACCGTAACATACGTTGTTCTTATAAAATATACAACCCTTATTTCCGAACTTGAAAACAAATCCATCCATATCCAAACAGGATACAGAAATTATGTTCTTGGTAACACTAGGCACAAAATAACAGTTATGTAAAACCAAAATCATCCCAGTCGGCAATGAGAGCTGGTAGTCGCCAATAGCCAACACAGCCAGCCTTGCGACATTGGAAACTTGAAGATCCACCTCTCCTCTAGTGATCTTTCTAAATCTACTTGGTTCTTGCATTTGAATACAGTTGTGAGCCCCACAAGCTGTATCTAATACCCAATGTGTAGAAATAGAAAGATTGAACTCGATAAAAAATGCACCTTTAGCGTCCCCATGCTTCTGGGTGCAGTTCCTCTTCCAGTGGCCCTACTTTCCACATGAAAAACACACTGCCTCCCATTCCTTGCCCTGCCTCTGGATCTCCCCTTCTTGGAGGGACGGTGCTCGGGGGTGTCAGACCGTTTACAAGTCTTTGGCCCCTTTTCCTTGTCCTTCCTTTTCTTGTTCACCATATGGACTGTGGGTTTGTCACACCCCATGTCCTTGTCTACCTGGCGAATCAAGGTCAGAAGCTCCGACAGACTCTTCTCATTGCCTCTCATGTTATAGTTGACAATGAAGCTAGAGAAGGTCTTGGGCAGTGATGATAGGATGAGATCTGTATGCAACTCATCTGGGAATTTAATCCCTAGGATGTCCAAGCATTCAATGCAGCCAATAAGCTTGACTACATGAGGCCCAGATGGTGCAGACTCTCTAAGATTCGTGGTAAACAAAGCATTGGAGATCTCATAACTGTCCTGTCTCACCTTCTCTTGGTAAGGATCTTTAAGGTGAGACATCATGCTATACACATCCATGTTTTCATGTTGCTTCAAGAGCTCATTAGACATGGACGATAACATAAAACACTAGACATATGTGGCATCATCCATGTGTTTCATGTAGAGATATGATTCCTCATCACTAGCCTCTTTCCCAGGCACAACTAGAATAGGATTTTCCAGCACATACAATTTCCTTTCGTGGTGAAGGACGATGCATAAATGCCTCTGCCACTCTTAGAAATTGGTGCCGATGAGAAGGTTTTCCTTCTCGAGTATGGTGCACAATGATATGTTTGAAGTCATTTTCTTGTCGTTTCTATAAATTAAGATGAGAAAAGGTTTAGTACTTTATTACAAAAATTAAGACAAATAAATAAATTAATACTTATTAGTCTCCCACTATTTCATTGAAATCCAATAGCCCTTACCATTGACTTCGGAATATTCTGTTGCCTGAATATTGTAGTGGAAAGGATCCATATTTCCATTCGCATTACCCCAACTAGAGTTGGTCAAGCAACTTGAAGGGTTTTTAGGTAGTCATTCCAAATGCAAACTACATTAATTCGCAGCTCCTTGATCTGCTGAGTGGACTCCCCAATCCCGAAATCCTTTTATTTTGGATTTCCTCAACCTTTGCCTCTTGGTCACACTAAGTCCTACTATGGCAGTCAACCCTTCATGTGAACCAAGTCAAGTCAAACCAAAACCTTGAATTATAACTCCCCGATAATTGGAAGCACCCCAACTAGGGTTGGTCAAGCACTTTGAACTATGGTTCGATTCTAACCAAGATTATGGAAGGTTATACCAACTTAATATTACTTTTGAGGGATTTTATACTTATACATAAATTTCCATTTTATTATCTTTGATTACATGATTGTTAATAGTAAGTGGTATATACTTAAGTGATTAACCATGTCTAAGATAATATTTACGTATAGGCTGGTTTTATTTTAGTTCCATCTTGCATGCTCGTTTAATTCATTAATTGTGTGATCATGAAAACAAACCCACAATAAATAAACCATGAAATTGACAAAAATAAAATAAATGGTATGATCATGAGCTTTTCTATTGGTTATTTTATCTAGCGGTTGATAAACTGACCCAAGACCTAGGGGAGAAACACCTTGAACCTTTCAGGTTCATGTTTATAGCTTTCCACCTGTCCACCTTTGTATCTCCTTGGATTGGTTTCACCTTGGATCCTGACTTGAGCCGCCTCCACTATCTTGGGAGCTCCATCCATTACATATGCATTTATCTCACACATAGGTGAGGAGTAAAAAGGGGTTTTTACAAAAAGAATCCTTGGGTGCGCAGACCCTACATATTAATGAGGAGATGGCTCATAGGCCAACAAATTTAATTTAAATAAATAAATTAAAATAAACCATTCACATACAAAGGTCTCGGTCTAGCTCATGATCATCCATACATGCAACGATATTTACGCAAAAATAAAACTAGCATTCAATTCTTTAATCATTCTTATTTAAGATAAATCATGCTCGAATTAATTAATTATCTTTAATTAATCAATCCTTTTATCTTAAAACCATTTTTCTGAATTTCCTTGAGATTATCATCCATCATAATTTTATGCCTGCACATATATATAAAACACCTATCATGTGTTGTGCCTCAGATTTACTCCTGCACCATGGTACACATCTCAAGGGTTTGTATAATATAATAATAAATTTTAATAAATCTGCGTAATTTGGGTGAGTACACGGCGTGTAGTTCCGACTACATGGCGTGTACTTTTCTTCACCGTCCATCTGAAGTACACGCCTGGGGACAGGGCGTGTTAATGTACTTCAGAAATTTTCAGAATACACGGCTTGTTCTGTGGGACACATGCCGTGTAGTTTCCGCGTTACACGGTTTCCAGCCAGGTAAGCCGTGTACGGGGTACACGGCCAAACCCTAACCCGAAGGGACTACACACCGTGTTCACTGGACCACACAGCGTGTACTCCAGAAACCGTGTTCCACCTATTTCTAGTCAACACACGGTGTCTTAAATTCTTAGAAAGAATCCAATACACGGCCTGATTTGGCGGATCAGTCAATGAATTGAACATAGACTACACGACGTGTACTTCCAAATACACGCCGTGTATTCTGGTGTTGTATGGCCAGAAACATTTGGCTCCTCTGGATGAGTTCCTCTATTTTATTTTAATCAAAATTAAAAGAAAAATTCGTTTCTGTGAGGTGAACGAGAAACAAGGGAGGAGGAACAGATCTCAAGATTCATATTTTTAGAACAATAAAACATGAATTGAAAAAACTAAATTATTAAATGCGTAAATCACCAATGAAAAACTAAATAATTATAATCAACAATATGAACTCTTTGATACCACCTGAAGGTTCTAGGTGTAGCAGAATTGCGTTGGTGGGATTGCCCAACTTTAATTTTAACGTTAAACAACCTTAAATCCGAGATCCGTCATGATATAAAACACCAGATCTTCGGAATAGAACGAAGAACGAAAAAAGAAAAGAAGAGTCCCGTAACCCTTGAGATAGGATCATCATATGTTGGTTATAATTAATTTAATTAGTTCATAAGAATTACCTCGATGGAATTCTTTCTTCTTTGGAGTCTTCGATCACGATCCTGTGATCCAACGTTGCTTCGTAGAATCCAAGTACAAGATTCCTATAGCGGTGATCCACACATGCTCCATGTATCTCTGGACGTCGCCGAAGGGATCTCCAGGTGCTAGCGTGGAATAACCTTCGCTTGCGATGTCTGCCTTCTACTACCTTGATCCGATGGATGATCTCACTCTCGTAACTTGAAAGCATTCTTGGTGGAAAGGGAATTATCTCTTTTCTTGAGAGTATTTCCAAATCCGTTGTGCACAACAATGGATCTCCCTCAATGAGAATAATGTAATTGGTATTATAATACTTAGAATAATAAAATGAATTAATTTCTCAAAAGCATTTAATCATTTCATTTAATTATTAGTAATACCTCATGTCTTAATAATGACAGTTGACCATCATTATTACTTGACATGCGCCTAACATATTACATTTAATATCATTTAATTAAATAAAAAATATTTTCTCACTAATCCCAAAAAACAAACTACACGGCGTGTATATAAATATTCACGGAGTGTACTTTTATTTTTCATTTTATTTATTTCCTCCACCATATTTATTAGACCTTGAGTAATGGATATTTATTTCTTAAATAAATGTAACTGCATTACTCACTAATAAATATATATATTATTTCACCCACAATATATTCTCTCAAATAACTAGTGTCAAAATAAATGTGATCAGGTATCCTTAAATAATTATTAAACCATAGTCGGGAATAGTCTTTATTTAACTTGCTAAATTAATATTTAACTGAGATACATGGACACACTTAGTGTGTGACCCTCTAGGCCTCTTTATCAATGGCATTAGGTGGAGTCTGCCTAAAGTCCAAGGTTAGCATCTAGCAACATGCCAAGACACCCATAGAGAATGAAGTTAACATCACAATGATGTGTCATCTCCTACAAACGTTTACTGTGTAATATAATCCCTTTGTCTTGATATCTCCAATCAAGCGGGTTGCATGCTAGTTCCATCAACCCATGTGCTCGATTATTCTTTCTTTGACTTCCCGAAATTGAACTCTCCCATACCTTACCATGGTCATGGATTTATTTAGGCTATATCAATCCCATCAATGGGCCTGAGATATCTACTTCCATTATGGAATAGAAGGGACAAATCCTTTCTCACATTATCTATTAATGCAGTATTACTCGTGACGCACCCAACGTATCCTACCTCACTACGAACAGTGTGTCGTCATAGTTTTCATCAATACATCTAAGTGCGCGAGTTGTAATACCCATTAATAATAATATTAAAGTCTAAGGACCAATACACAAGTCCGTAGATAGGAACATCCAATGACACTATGAAATGTGGATTTCCTACTGGCGGGTCTCGTTCTCATAATATCCTCCTGGATATTACCAAGGGCACACACCATGATAAGGTGCCTCAAAGTTTTATGAGTCCTCACCCCTAATGACCTGTATTATTTGTGTCCCTCAAATAATATCATCCGTCCATATAACATATATTTAAGAACAGTGTTATGGCACTTCTGGGTTCTCATCATAGCAGGGATCTGCTATGACCCATTAATGCAACAGCTGTCCTTAGGACATTATCACATGCATTGTCACGCAGAAGAACAATCAAGATGTGATAAGGATTTTATTAATGAATAAATTACACAGTAGTTGGTTATAGGCCACCAACTCTAACAAAACACACCATATAAGCAATGTGTATCACTATTACCATAATCGTGCTATATAATGAAGTGTAATACCTCTAAGGGCCATATTTAGGGTTTATTATACTAATGAATCCTTGTCGAGTCCCAAGAACATCTCAATGTAAACTCGATAATGGAACTAGTTGGAGTCCTTGGAGCATGCCAACCGAGCATGTACTATGTGAGTCCAATAAATCTAGATACAAGGGGTAGAAAGGTCCAAATCCTCCCATAGAATCAAGACCCAAGGAGAATACTCTGTCCAAGGCGTCCTCTACTACATCATGACTTAAGGAGAAACATCCAAGGAATCTCAATGGAATCAAGTCCCTTGGTATAAAAATTCATCAATAAATTCCATTTCCATTTCATACCATAAGTATACTAACTCATTTTCTACACCTCATAATCAAAAGAAACCAAAGATTATACCCACTCTTATAACAATTTCCAAAAAAAAAAACATTAAATAGTTCAAGTTTATATAGCCATTAAATTCTAGATCATCTGCATGAAAAGGAGTAAATACATCTCGTAACTAAGAAATTCAATCTAATTTAAATATAACTAATCTCCCTTTAAATAGTAAACCATAAAATCACACCCCATGGGTGGTTCAACATATAGAATAGGGAAAGGTCACAAACCATGTGTGGCCTTGGTTGGGGAAACAACCACCAACATATCTCAAGGGTACTTAAGGGATTCCCTAATGGGTGCCAATTCATTTAATTCAAGTGTATGATTTAATTTTATGGTTTTGATAGAATGTATGGTGGGAATAATAATGGTCGGTAGGCCTATAAATCACCAAAATCAATGGGAAAAGTATACAACACCTATCGTAGCTCGATAGTAAAGTGCTAGTCTAGTATTATCTCATGATTCAACTTTGATCAGTATAAAATTGAAGAACAGATGAAGGTCCTGAAAATAAGGCATATGAGATTGCAATTAAATGTCACATTTTATACTAAGAAGAAAAAATAAAGGCTAAAAAGGAATCAAGTACTCACTGATGTGGATCCAACAAGATGAGAAACTCTTGAATTGGAGATCAGATAGAGAGTTGGTGGTAATTCCAAGAATAGTCAACCAAGAGGTATCTCAAATGGGAATACTATCCATAGGAGGAAAAAATTGAAGTAGTCTTGATAAATAGATTTAATTATGGGAAAATTTTTAATTCCACACCAAATACTGGGTTACATGGTTTAGGTGCACAGTTTGACAAACTATACACCAACAGTGCACGATTTACTATAGGGAAGGGAACATCACATGGTTTGTCCACATGATTTGACTAACCATGAACAAAATATGATAAAACCCACTATAAAAATTGAATACCAACCAACATGGGTGTGCATATCCTCTCACATGGTTTCCTCAAACAGTGGAGGATCCTCCTACTCTCTTTTTAGGCTACACACGGTTTTTTAGAACATAAGACCTGCCTTGCACGATTTATTCTTACCATGCACCTATCCATTTTCAACCCCAAAACTAGGTTCTAGTCCCAAAAACAATCCCCAATAAAACCTTAGAAACCTATGATAAAAAAGTGTATTTACATTATGCCATATTTAAACATTTAAACCAAAATAAAAAGGATCCATACCTCATACAAAAACCCAAGCTCTTAAAATATTCTCCCATTAAAGAAATTTATCCAGGAATTTCCCTCTGAAGGGTGGTCCAAATTCATCTGAGAAAAACTCTGGCCACTGAGCACATATGTCATCCTACCACTCCCAAGTCTTATCCTATAAATTACCATGCTACCAAAACACCCTTTTTAGAGGAACTGATTAGACTTGGAGAACCTTTGTGCACTCATCAATGATACAAATTGGATTCTACTTAAAGGATGAATCTACTTGTAACTCATACTCCTCAGACTCAAAAGTGTGAGGCGAGTCTGAGTGATAACGACACAACTGAGATATGTGGAAGACATTGTGCATGGATCAATACCTCTTAGGTAACTGTAACTTATAGGATACTGACCTGACTCTCTACAAAATCTTGAATGACCTGACATATCATGATGAAAGCTTACCCTGTATCCTGATATGTTTATGTCCCATCCTTAGTGAAACATGTAAAAAGAACTGATCTCTAATATCAAACTCTAGAGGTCATCTACCACGATTAGAATAAGATTTCTATCATGATTGTGCAGTGTCTACCCACCTTTGAATCAACTAAACCTACTCACAAGTCTCCTACACATGATATGGTCCCAATAAAGATGTTTTAGTTGCCTCTAACCAGCATAGGGGTTATTGACATGACCTACCATACAAATCCTCCTAATGTTCCATCTATATCTTCACCTGATAAATATTATTGTGGGAGGCATAAACTAGGGTTATATGCCTCTCCCAAGAGCCCCAAAAATCCAGGACACATGCTCGCAACATGTCCTCAAGCACCTGTATCGTACGCTATGACATACCATCAGTCTAAGGGTGATTTTTTATGATTATAAGCACCTATATACCCAGTTACCTCTGAAAACTCTACAAGTAACAAGACATAAAGTGGTAATCCATATCTGAAATGATAGTGAAGGAATACCCATGAAGCTCTACTATATCATGGATATAAAAACTACCAAGATAATCCACACTAAAGGTATCCTTGATCAGCAAGAAATGTACAACCTTTGTGAGCCTATCGATAACAACCCAGACAACATCACTACCTCAAGGTGACCTCAGCAAAATGGTCACAAAATCCACCATAACATCATTCCATTTCCACTCTAGAATATGAAACTATTGTAAAAGTCCCACTGGTTACTCATGTTCCACTTTCACCTTCTGATAGGTGGAACAACTTGTAATGAAATCACTTACCTCACACTTCATATTCAACCACCAATACTAATGGAATAAGTCATTGTACATCTTGGTTACACCAAGGAGAACTACCCAAGATGAGTCATGAAACTCCCACATAATCTTCTTGAGTATTTCCACTAGAACCAAAATGAAAGCATGGATATGAAAAATCATATCCTCAAATACGGTCCATCTAGAATTTGGATCCTCACCATCCACACCCTCCCATTAGACGAGACTCTCTAAATTCGATAGCTTCCTCATCCTTACTCTATCTAGAAGGGTATAGTTCATAGATAAAGATGAAATATTAGTCTTCCCCTAACTATTGTACACTTCTAAGTTCTTATCAAAGAAAACATTCATGAGATTATACTCACTACTATCCTAATTAACTTCCTGTATCTGAGTCCTTTTTCTTAGTGCATTGTCCACTGCATTGTCTTTACCAAGTGTAAATGCATGATCAAAATCAAAAGACTTTAGTTACTCAACCCACCTTCACTAACTCAAATTCTGATCACACTATGTAAATATGTACTTGAGGATTTTTTGGTTTGCATACACCACAAAATGATCTACCGATAAGTAATGAATCCAAAAATACAAGTCATGAATGACTATAGCTAACTCGAGATCATGCATCAGGTAGTTCATATCATGTGGAATCTACTGCTGAGACCTATATTCCATAAATCTATCCCCCTACATCATCACTTCTCAAAACCCTATACCTGATGAATCATAGTAAATAGTGTAACTCCTTCCTAACTCTAGAAATATTAGTATCGATGCTGAAGTAGATCTCTATTTCATCTCTTAAAAGGCTTTATCATAGGTATCAAACCATAAAAACTTTACACTGTTCTTAGTCAAGCCCATAAATAGAATTGATAAGTTTGATAAGTCCTATATAAAATGCCTCTAATATCTATCCAGCCCCAAGAAACTCCATATGTCGAATATGTTCTTGGGATTCTCTTAGGAAACTATAGCTCTCACCTTATATAGGTAAATTCATACTCATATCTTTAAGATAATGTGACTTAGGAAGTGAATTGTATCCATCTAGAAGTATGACCTTGTAAGCTTATCATATAATAGATGACCTATAAGTGCATCCAAAATGATATCAATATGTTTGGAATGGTTATGTCGATTGTGAGAATACACCAAGAAATAATCTATGAAAACCACCAAAAATGAATGTAGATAAGGATGGAAGACTCGGTTTATCAACTCCTTGAAAATTGCTGGTGTGTTCGTCAGACCGAATGACATAACCAGATGGTCATATAGACCATTCCTAGTATGAAATGCTATATGAGGAATGTTTGTAGGTTGAACATGTACCTTGTGATATCCAGAACTCTAATCAATTTTCCTGAACACCTAAGCTCCTCGAAGCTGATCAAAAGGGTAATATATATGTGGAAAAGGATACCCGTTATTAACAATCAACTGGTTCAGTTTCTAATAGTCCACACATCCTAAGGGAACCATTCAGAATTTTCTAAAAAAGGATTGGTGAACCCCATGAAGAAGTACTTGGTCAAATAAACCCCTTTGCCTCCAAATCCTCTGACTGCTTCTTGAGATCCTGCAACTCCATTTTAACCATACTATAAGGAGGAATAGATACCAGTGTAGCTCCTAGAACTAGATTAATGGATAACTAAACCTCTATCTTAGGTGGTAAATCATAAAAGTCTTCTGTTAAAATGTCCCCAAAATGATTTACCACTGGAGGAAAGTTTTCCTGACGTGTTCCCTGATCACCCGGATACAAACTAGTGATATGGGCTATCATTATGCCTAACTCACAATCCTATGGTCTAGATCATATTTCTTGTACCTCCCATTCACCATTTTGAGTATGAACTTCACCCTTCGGTGGTGTGAAAGTCAACCTTAAATGATATTAGTCAACGTAATATCGATAATATACTAGGAAGTTTATCCTGAGTATGGACTCAAAACTGGTCATCGCAAGGAAAAAATATTCTAGATGAAGTGATACCCACAACATGCAAGAAGGAACTCCATAAACTGGAGTACATCCTCTGATCTGATTCCTAACAAAGTGTCTAGTGCTATAACACTCTCAAAAGGAAGTATAAGAAGGACAAGGATTTTCACCCCAGGTGAAGATATGAAACTATGCAACAAACCTATATTAAAACAGGAAGATTCAGTAGTAAATGATACTATTATTGTACCTATCACTGTAGAAGGCCTAACACCCTGCTCCTTAAGGGTTGGATGTACATAATAGATCTAGCTTTAAACATGGACTTGTGACATAACCTCACCACCCAGAGTAGGACAACTCTGATGTCTTAGTATAACTTATTCCTGGATACCTCAACCACAACCACCACTACCTCATCTTGATTGACCAGTACTGATCCAACTCTCTTCCTGACACATAACCAAGAAACCTACTCCTGAACCAAGTGTTAGAGATGACCCCCTATGACTCACTTTTAGAGGAAAGGACTTAGAGAAACATTACACATGACCCATCCTACCACAAGATCAATAGTCAACTGGGTCACGATCACACTGATGATTCATGTGTCCCCATATACCACACTGATGATAGAAAACCGATATACGAGTAATCACATATGAGTGGTACTCATCTCACATGAAGCCTCAAAATGTCACTTACCACCACTAGAAGTCAAAACATTAGGTCAATAGACAGCACAAACCTGCATTGTGCCCCCATTTTCCCTCAAGTTTCACTTCGTAATCAACACTGGATTCACAGTTTCAGCAATAGAGGTCAATATGAACATGTTGACCAAGGATTTGATATCATGTTAGAGACATTCCTTTAAGCATCTCTCTCTTGATAGGTCACCAGTAAGGTATGTCAGCACAAAACACCACAACTCTGTAAAGTGTGTTGAGTACTCCATAACCATCATAGTGTCCTACTGCAAACACATGAATTCATTATCCTACTCTTCTTGTAGAGTCTCAGGGTTGAAATAGTCATAGAACCTATTTTGGAAAACTTCCCAAACCATATCTCATATCCTGTCATCCTGGTTCAGAAAATCCCACCCGTGCTTTGCTACCCCACATAACATATGTGTAGTCATATTCACTCTCCTATTAGGAGGAATATCTAGATGCTCTATGATTGATATCATAGTCTCAAGCCACATCTCATCAGCCTATGCACCAATATCCCCTGAAAATCTGGGATGCTGCTACTGCTAGAAAACATGAATCAATTTAGCCACGAAAAAGGTAGGATGTGGTGCTCCATGAAAATTATACATGAAGTGATAAAAACCCTTGTGTAAATGTGCCTCAACACCTATTTCTAGAACAATATATAGTGTTATAACTAAAAATAAAGAAGGATCTATAGGTATCCCATGGTCCACCACCTCCAGAGCATGGTTGTGACCACCCTCCTGGCATACAACCAGAGTTCATCATGGTAGAATGCCTCTATAATTCCAAACACATACCTCAGAAAAGAATAATATCAATGTTCATAGCTCAAAAGTGTAGGATAGGTCAAAACCCTCCTAGAAATATGACACACCACAAAAACTACTCTTAAATCTAGGAACAAAAAAGGAACAGTTGAAAAAGTCACTAGAGACACTGCCTCTTTCCCACTAAAAAGCCGAGTCAAGGTCAATTTTCTATTTCCAAGTTAAAATTTTCATTTCAATTTTATTTAATATTAATTTCCATTATATCAAAATTAATTTTAAAAGGTTGAACTAATGGTTCAACAAGTTTTGATTCATAAAGGATCATACACCTTATGAATAAAAATGTGGCACCCATATAATTCACACCATATCATATTAACTTTAAATGATTGAATCAAAAGGTACATCACTTTCCAGTCTATAAGGTACCATAATCCTTATGAACTAAAATTTGGCGTCACTTCTCTATCCAATGCACAAAATCTATCACAAAAGTAGGTAAAACTATTATGAAACCTATAAAAACAACATTAAATAAGTAATGAAGCCTAGATGTATTGGCATAATGCATGATATGTGATATCTAAAAAGTTCCTATAATGATACATGAGATGGCATACCCTTATCTCATGAGGTTGCAACAAAATAGAATCGATATTCGTATCAATAATAACATCACAATTCAAGTACATCACCCAATGGTGGAATCAAATTAACTATAATAACCAAAATCCAAAAAATAACAATTTCTATTTGAGGAAATTTGGATTTTTTCCTTTATTTAGGGTAGCTACTCTCAGGAACGACTCATTAACAAATTACATTAACTTTGTATCCCTATATATTTCCTCCAAATAATAAATAAAACCCAAAAAGAATGGATCTAATACCACTTTATAACATCCTGGACCCAAATGCCACTCAACAGTGCCTGTGCCCAGTTTATCACATGGCCTCAATCACATTTCCCAAAATTTTATAGGCTGATGACTAACAGCAAGGGACTAGGTTTGTTAGTGGGGAGACTATGCCCTCATTACCAGAGTGCAGCACAACAAAATACCAATAACATATAAGTAGAAAAAGTAGTAAACCATACAGACATTTGATACTAAGTAGGAATAGATAATAATAATGCTAGAAGTGTCTCATATACAATGATGATGATACATGTTTCTACAAAGCATATAAAATAGGTACACAATTTTATAATACAATACATGTCCCAAAATACCAAAAAGAACAAAAGTGTATCTATAAATAGAATCATGAGCCACAACTTGGTCTCGTGCTCCCCTGCTCCTAAGCATGGTACAAAATAAAACATCAAACTATGGGTGATTTCTCGAGTCCCTACTTGCATCCAAAAAGTCTATTCGGGTACCCAACAGTGGCTCGAATAGGGTGTATGATACAATCCTAGTAGGTAACTACCCAAATATCTATACAATTCTAGGTTTTGAAATATAACAAGCTAATTTGTGTGAAAGTAAAATGGGTAAGTAGTAAATAAATATAAAGGGACCATGGAATATATACTACTAAGAAAGTGATACTGAATACCCTCTCAAGGATCTATTCAATTCAAGTGTCAGTTTCTATACAAGATAGATACAATATAAATACAAGTATCTAACATGGAATATCCATACATCCATACATATCATTTCAACCAAAACCTTGTCGTATAACTAGAAGAATCAGAACATCCAAGGATGAGCCGTATAACCAAGCATACCACAATTTACCATGGTCACACCGAATAAACAAATTGTATCAAAATTTCCATGGCTATGCCATATAATGAAGTGACAGACCTTAAAGGGCCATATCCAAGGTGTATAAGACCAAGGCATCCTCATCGAGTCCCAGGAACATCTCGATGGAAACTTGATAAAGGCATAAGTTGGAGTCCTAGGATAATGTCAACCAAGCATGTCCTATGAGAGTCCAAGAAATAAATATCCAATGGGTAGAAAGGCCCAAGGAATCATATGGAATCAAGAACCAAGGAGAATACTCTATCTAAGACGTCCACTACCACATTAATATCCAAGGAGTAACATCCAAGGCATCAAAATGGAATCAATAAACTTTTCTTACCAACCAAGGCATCCACTACCATTTCAAATACATCTCATTTAATTCGTCAATAGATTCCATTTCTATTTCATACCATGAGTATACCCACTCATTTCAACATCTCATAATAAAAAGGCAACCAAATAGTATACCCACTCTTACCAAAACTTCCAAATAAACCATTAAGCAGTTAAAGTTCCATAAATTCATTCAATTCAAGAGAATCAACATGAAAAATAGGTAATAAATATTCTAACTAAGAAATTAAATCTCATTTAAATATAACTAAGCTTACTTTAATGAGGAAAGACTAAATTCACATCCCATGGGTGGTTCAACATATGGCCTTGTAAAATGGAAGACCCCGTGGGTGGCCTTGGTTGGGGAAACAACCACCAACACATATCAAGTGTACCTAAGGGATTCTGTAACGTATCCCAATTCATTTAATTCAAATGTTTTATTTAATTTCAGGATTTCATCGGAAATTTTGGTTGATGACACAATGGAAGCTAGGTCTATAAATCACTAATACCAATAGTAAAAGTATAGACCACATACTGTAGCCCAGTTGTAGAGTTGTCATCCAATATAAGATCCTAATTCAACTCATATTTGAAGAAAATTAAAGAATATAAAAAGATCTTGAAAATAGGGAAAATGATCTTGCACCTAAATAGCACAACCGATACCTAGACGAATGGAGAATTCATAAAAAGGAATCAAGTACTCATCGATGCAGATTACACAAGATGAGTGACACTTGAATCAGAGATCAGATGGAGAGTCGATAAAAATTACTAGAATAGTCGACCAAGATGGATATCAAATGGGGATGCTGTTAGTAGGAGAAACAAATAGAAGTAGGTTTGTAAATATATTTAATTAGGGGAAACATTTTAATTGCACCCCAAACCCCAGGTCAGATGTTTTAAGTGCACGGTTTGAAAAACCATGCACCAACCATGTACAATTAGCTGTAGATAAGGGAACATAGGAAATTTTAACAAACTGTGTGCCAACTTTGAACAATCAGCTATAGGGAATGGCACATTGTAAGGTTTTTCTGCATGGTTTGACTAACTATGCACAAAATATTCCAAAACCTACTATCAAAATTGAAAACCAACCCACACGAGCATGCACAATTTCCTCAAACCATGAAGGCTTTTCCTTCTCTTCGCCATGGTCTCACACAGTTAGTCAGACCATGTGGCCTACCATTCATGATTTATTCTAACCATGTGCCAGACCATTTTCTACCCAAAAACCAAGTTTTGAGCTCCGAACAAGCCCCAGTCAACCCCAAAACACCCGTGATCAAAAAGGGACTCCACATTAGGCCATATTTAAACATTTAAACCAAAATAAAAAGTATCCATACCTCTTACTAATACTTATATTCTTATAAAAATACTTTCTATTGATGAAAATGTTAATAAAGTGATTAAACATATGATTAATAGATTAATTTGAATTCATAAAAAACTTTCAGAGTATTGTTTATAACAATATATCTCTGTATCTTTAACTTTTTTTCACCTTAATGATTAGTTTTTAATAATTTCAAAATTTCAAGGGTTGTTTTTCAAGTTTTCATTCCATTTAATTAAATTTTTTTCAAGACTGTAATGAATTTAATTCATGGTTTTAACTTCTAATTTAAAAGTATAAATATCGTAGGGAATCTATTTATCTTCCTATTCAGTTTTAAGAGTATAACCATAACCATTTTCTAAATAGGATGTACAATGATTCTAAGAAAAATATATATGATATTTTTCTAATAAGATTAATTAATTCTATTAAATAAAAGAGAATGATTATCAGAGGTAAATTCCATTTTAAGATCATACCTTGAAATCATTTAATATTTTAAAAATAAATAAAAAATTTAAATACAATTATTTTTTAATAACAACATAAAAAAGTTTTTGAAAAAGGAAAAAGGTCTCCTTGGATACCAAGTGTGGGCCAGAGTAGGATGGAAGGGGGGGGGGGGGGTGGCATGAATTTCATTTTATAAAAAATAATAAAATAAAAGGGTGAATTTAAATGAAAAATATTTTGTTATGATAAATTGATAAATTTGATCTATCTTATAAAGGTAATATAAAATTTAATTAAGAAAGTATGCATAGTGGAAAATGGAATTATCAAATTTATGGAGTTTATACATATTGATATTGGATGATGTAAATCATACAATCAAAGAGTGTGAAAACATGATATGATAAAAGAGTTTTCTAATATCTCAGTGTGATACCTTATGCATTCTCTCCTCAGGTTGATAGGTTTAACTTATTAATATTTTTATTTTAAAGGATATCAAGTAACCATGATATTCCATTATTTTTTATGGAAGTAGAAAGAGACAAATACTCCCTTGATTTTTGATGAAAGTAGCCAGAAATACATCTCCCTTTATTTTCATCAGCTATAGAAAGAAACCCATTGTAGAAGGAGGATGGGAATAGAAAGATTTTCTTAGAACAAATATATTAAAATTTAGCTCTGTTATCTCTATATAATAATTGATACAATTTATATGATATAGTTGTAGAGAAAAGGAGATATCCTTTTAGAGATTGGGAATTGAGATTTAAAATTTTAAAGTATTTTTGATTTTGATAGTGATTCATCGTTGTATCATTGAGAGATTTTTTGTGGATATTACAATACATAAAACATATCTATTTATAACATTATGATCCATTCCCAACAAAGACACCGCAATGAGGGGAGAGGAATGATGACTGCCCAAGTCCCGCCTCTTGTAGGGCTTAGGTTGGCGACTAGCATCGAGGGTATAATAACATGAATATGAAAGGCATTACACTCTAAGATAAACATGTATAAGAGAGAGAGAAGAAGGATAAACAAAAAACTAATGCTCATAAAAATATATATTTAAATAAATCCCAAGTTAAAACATACAATGTTATAAAATACTATAATAATTGAAAGGTAAAATACAAGTTCTGAAATGGTAAAGATGAAAATGACCAAAAATCCCAAATAGATCTTGCAAAACCATGGGATAGTAATATCCAAGATGATATCCAACTTTATCTAGATGACCTAAAAAATAGTTTATGTATATGTAGGGTGAGAATAACAATATTATTAGTAGGATCATCCCTAATACCTCACATGAAAAAGATAAAGAAATCATGATAAAGTACAATGAACAACAGTGAAACTAATTCATAACCAAAATAGGTATATTAAGTTCCCAACCTCACTATGGATAGCTCTCACCAAGTATCACATACAAGAGATAATATAATATAAGAATTAACATCAAGGGTGACCCACTCCTTCTTCCCCATTGGTTTACCGCTCTTCCCCAACATCAAACATCCTAATCCATCTCTCTCCCAAATTAAGCTAGTTTGAAGACACATGGGAAAGGCATTACAACATGTGCCTCATGCATCACATAACTAAATCATCTCATATCACATATCCACATATAGTAACCAATTAGTTTTTGAGATCCATATCCCGTATGATGTATATCAAACATCATGTACTATACCTGAAGAAATTACAGCCTATACACTAAGTAAGTACCTCAATCCATCACAACTTATACCCATCATACCTATAATAATCATCTGGATACTATATCTGGTAATACATGTGTGTGAAATAACCAATATCCATTACAAACCTATACAAACATATATGGGAATGCTAAACACCATGCATACCAGCACATGTAACTACCAAGAGAAGAGAGCGGGGCCAAAGGGGGTAGTTATTCATCTATCCTCCTATCAAGATATTGAAAAAAACACCCTCCTAGAGTCCACTGGGTGTCAGTTTCCCTAACTGACATGGGTGGGCTATCATATAAAATAATAGAATATACAAGATATAATATAGCTCACATCCACACAATGGAAATAATATAGTCTTATAATCCACTATAAATAACATCATTTGGACTCCCAACTGCCACTTTTAAGGGCAAATATCATATAAGGAAACAAGAATTTAACAAGTTACATTTAATAATTCTTTACATTTTATCATTTCCTTCTATTAATTAATACAATATCCATTAATTAACCATTTAAATTATTCCATATTATATTACATTACATTGATTATTAGAGTAAATTCTATGCCCTCCAAGAACAATCCAAATCAAGGACTCAGTTTATCAATATTAACATCTTGAGTATTTTAATTGTAGTACTAACCAAACCCATGTGGTAAGAATTATTTATTCATTTTTAGAATAATTCCATATCCAGGTACTCTAGGGAAACCATAAAAAGATACCACCAAGAGGAAACATGCAATGAAGAACATCTAGCTGCCTCAAGTAGGAGGGAAAGGAATATAGATAAAACAAGTAACTTGGACATTGACTATTAAATAGATTCAAAAGATAGAATCACCATTCTCAGTATCATATAAATAGGTAATCCCAAATTCAACCCATTACATCATCTCTATTTACATCCCTGAAACCTACACACATATATCGATGCATCTCTCCATTATAGGAATCAACCACTACCACATCATCTGGGCCTCCCTGCCCTATATCACGTTAGCCATCCTAGGCTCATATCACATCTGAGCCTTTTTCCCTATAGAATATCATCCATCCTAGGCTCCTCCATACTAGGATCATATCATAAGGCTCATATCTAGAGCACACCACAAGGCCACAAGAAATAAACAGGCAAGTATAACCAATAGGACAATCTAGGACCTAAGGCAAGGCATCCAACCTTCACACAAATGAGCTCTCACAACTCCAAACTCAAGGAACTCAGCCTCCTCAAATAGATGATAAAATCAAGACCGAGAAATTATCTTTATCACACAACTAGTTCTTATATCATCTTGAATTAACTGATTCACTATTAATGGGTTCCCACTATGGGAAACCTATTGAATCAAGCTATAACAAGATACTAAATTAATTAAAAAATTAATATAAACATGATTCCAAGCATCCAACCATCATCATTTTTCTTTCCCCTTTATTATTATTAACAATCATAAACATGATTCACATTATTTATAAATTCCATAAATCACATGGAGGATAAAATTTACAATCAAACATGTGCATTGCATCAATTTGATTATCATAAAATTACATCAACCAATAGATTCAAAACATGCCACTTATTTAATTATTCTTGATAAAATTAAGTATCAATTAATTATGAATTTACTGACTGAAAATTAAATTTTTATTATTCAATCACTTTTGAGGAAAAAGTGAGAAACGATACATGACTTCACGATATCATGACATCAAGACTTAAACGGAAAAAATAAACCCCAACAGACCAAAACTCAAGATCAAGGACAACCATCACAACAAGAAAAATAATTATGAATTTACATTATTCACCAATTTCAGCATGATATTCCAAGCATAAGAACATGACATCAAAGCATACTGTATAAATATTACTCTATTTAGAAAATCATGAGGAAAACCGTTATCACGGTATAAAGGAAAAACATCACCAACATGCGATCACATCTAATTTCTTTAATCTAGTTCATTATTATTAGGTTAATACAATTATCATACAAAGGTATAGGGAATGATCAATTTATGATTGCAAATATTTTAAATAGAGAAGAAATGAATCTACCACCTCAAAGGTATCAAAGTTATTCGCACGGGAACTGACCAACATTGCAGATCCCGATCACCTCTCTAACAAGAAGATTCATCCATCCAAGGATACCGGGGAACAACCACCCCAACCACCAACCATGAAAACTAAATTAGAAACATGGGATGCAAAAATCCATCACATGAAAATAAGAACAAAAGTAAAATGATTCTAATTGAGAAGAAATTGTAAGAAACGAAGGGAGAACTCACATTTGATCACCACGAATCGAAGACAGAAGCTCGAGGATTGATTCCCTTTGAAGGATTCCCCAAAAATACAAGGGAGGAGATGCTGGCCATTGGAAATTGAGAGAAAAGGGTAGGGTTTGAAAAACACATGAGGCCCTACTACCTTTTCAAAATACACTGCACAGGGGATTTACATGGCATGTTATCCTTTCACATTGTGTAAATGTAGGGCTTCGGTTCTTGCCGAAAAAATGATTTGGATCAAACCTTTTTAATCTAGAATATTTACACATCATAAAGAACCCCATGAACCATCCTTAAAAAAACATGAAATACACATAAACAATGTGAGAACCCCTGACACATCATGTATTCTCCCAGATTATATCTTTTCATAGTTGAACCCCTCAAGACTCACTCCAAGCCTCCTACAAGATGCAAAAGCCTCATGAACATGAAAATAGTTTAAATACATTGATATAAGACCTTAAATTAGATACCTCTCAAACAATTCTCATCCTAGAAAATAAAAAACCAAACCTAGTGAGGAAACAAAAGGGGGTTGTCCGAATAGCGACCCTACGTGATACCTCTCAAGGATGTTGTCATTATAAGAGCTCAACCTCCTCACTTAGAGGAAAAAAATTCAATCGTGTAACAGAAAAAACCATCTCCCAAACAATATTATGGGAGATATACCTCTAAAACTAATGTATAGACCCAACAAGAAATAAGAGGAAATCATATCATAAACCAGAAAGGCCAACATCCTCAAGAGATCAAAGTTACAAGAGAAGATCTAAACCTTAAATAGATCGGGGTACTGAGTGCGCAACTACGAATTACATTCCCATGTAATCACCTCCATGCAACTATGTCTCCATAAGACATGAAATAATGGAATATTATAGCTACATAAAAACTTCCCCTGGAGGTCATGGGTATCAACAGGCTTCTCCATGAAGGTCACATCATCACAAACATCAATCTAACCCCAATTGATGACATGACAACCATCATGAAGATAATGAAAGAGCTACATCATGTAGAAAAATCATATATATATATATATATATATTATTTTTAGGTGAAGTTTTATATGGTATTCCATGACTGCAACACGATCCAACACCTCGAAAGGCCCAACAAACCAGGGAGAAAGCTTACTCCCATGACCAAATCTTCACTACCTTTGATGAGGAGTCACCTTTAGGAACACATGATCGCCAATGTCAAACTCCATAGGTCCCCTCCTATGATCCTCATAGGAATTATGAGGATCTTGAACTACTTTAATCCTCTCATGAATAACCTAAACCATATCTATCATATTTTTTATTAGTTTCAACCTGAGAATTTCTGACTCTCTGACTCTAATCCTTCATAATAGATAATGGATAGGTTGGTCACACAACGATTAAAATGAAAACATACCAATGGAGTAGTGGAAACTATTATTGTATTAAAAATTGACCAAGGGATGGTGGCTCATCTATAAACGCCAAAAATCTAGGACACAAGAGTGAAAAATGACTTCAAGAGTCCAGATATTTCTCTCTATCTAGCTGTACATTTGCGAATGAAAAGAAATTATAAGGAATAAATAAGAACCAAATCATGATAGAGACCGCTCCACACATTGTATGTAAAATGAGGATCCTAATTAGAGATTACCATCCTTAGGACTATGTGGATTCACACCACCGCCTCTAGATACTGCCTCAACAAAACCTCCACTGAGATTGACTCCCTGATCGATATAATCAGGGATGATTTCACCAAATGATCCTCTATCACTCATATATAGACAAAGCCTCACTGATATCAAGGTTAACAAAAAATTATGTCCATAGACATGTACTCCCACTTCCACTGGGGAACATCTAATTGTTGGAGAAAACCACTAAGGACACGGTGCCTACCCTTTAGCTTCTACCAGACCAAACATAGAGAAACAAACTCTAAAACTATATGCTTCAACCCAAGCCACCAAAACTAAAACTATAAATGATCGGTACATCTTGGTCACACTAGAATGTACTGCCAAAGGTGAACTATAAAACTCATGAATAACCATATCACACATCACTGAAGGAATGAAGTCTTCCTTGAAGTAGAACCTGGTGTTTCCCATAATCATACTAACCATTAGGGGCATTGTAAAAAACAAATTAGTCCCTCCATACCTCCACCTCAGAATCCGATAACTAGGAATCCTCTACCTACTATTCCCAAGATGACTACACTATCATCTGAAAATAAAACCTCTTCCCTCAAAAGTCTTCCATATCTAGATGCATCATTGAGGGTTATTCCATCACTCTCTTAAAATCCCTAGATTCATGCACAAAATTACTATGTGAATTACTTATCAAGGAATCATTCAAATTTTTTTTATAGTGTATTTGAAATCTCAATGTCATAATACAACAAGAATTCTATCCACCAACACTGACGCAAGTTCACGTCACACCAGGAGAAGACATACATTAGGCTCTTATGATTGGTAAAAACCTCAAAATGTTTGCCGATGAGGTAATATTTACTCAAATTAAAATAAAACCCCACTTACAGTAACTAAAGATCATATGAGTCATAATTAGGCTCATGGGTAAAGAACTAAAAACAACCATAAGAAACAACCAATATCTACTGAATCAAAACAAATCCTAATCCAAGATGTGAAATGTGATAGAATACTACAAACTGAACTTCCTCTACTGGATGAAAAAGGATAGGAGTGCTGAGAAACTTCTTATTTAGGAAATAAAAAAACATCCTCACACTATTTAGTAAATGAGAACACATATTCCTTTCTAGTCAAATATGTCAGAGGAGTCTCAACCTGAGAGAAATCAACTACTACCTCCTGTAATAACCTACAATACCAAGGGAACTCCTATTCTCTACCACTATCTAGGGGGATTCCAAAGAAAAAATTGAATATATATTCAAATTATTGATAGATAATTTCTATTGGGATACCACATTACCTAATAAATAGGCATCATAGGCTTCACAAGCTCATAACCCACACTTCAAAAACTTCTTGAATAGATGATCATGATGAAGAATTACCAAAAATGGGATGCAGATGATCTGTATTCTCCTCATCAAATGCGGATTGTACAAGGATTTAATTGATGAAAACCAAAAATAAATTATCGAGGAACCCTATTAACACAAATTTCATCAAACCCATGAACACAAATGGAGAATTCATCACACTGAATAACATCACAACAAAATCATAATTCCCATGATGAAAATAGAAATCTGTCTTCTAAATGTATTTATCCTTCACCCACATCTAATGATATCATGATAGAAAATTAATATTTGAGAACAAAATTCCTCCCTTAATATGATAAAATAAATCATAAATACATGGAAGGGGATAAAGTCTCTTTATTATCACTTGGTTCAAGTAATGATAATCGATACAAAGCTACAAAATACCATCAGTTTTGTTGATGAACAAAACTGGTGAACCCCAAGGTGGCACACGTGACTGAAAAAAACCTTGCTACAAAAAATCATCAAGTCATACCAACAGACCTCAAAAATCATAAGGTTCCATCCTATAAAGATACAATGAGAGAGGAGAAATGCCTGGATATAGCTTGATCTCAAACTCGATCTACCGTTAAGGGGGTAATACTACAACCTGCTCTAGAAAGACATCAGGGAACTCTTCCACAACTATGAAAAAAAATTATTTCTGCCCTATGATGAGATCAGAATCAAATCACACATCAAATATTAAAATTATGGAACATGTTTCTAACCCAAATGAAGGCATTTCTTTCCAACAAACACTACTAGATCTCTATGACCATCATAAAACACAACCAGTCTCCTGAATCAATCCCTGATAGCCTACACCAAATAAAAATGATCCATACTAAGGATGATTTCATATGGATACATTCACAAAAACAATAAGGCCTCCCAAGAGCAGTTCTACCCCAATACTAGATCATAGTATCTACATATTTCATAGAATTCAACTCGACCTTCAACTAATGTATTCAATGCTAAGGGCACTGAAATCCTATCTACCTCAATTCCCAAAGAATGGAAGAGGGTAGGTGATTTAAAGAAGTGTGTCACTCCTGAAGAAAAAAAGAATGAACCTATGTATAAAAAAATAAAAGGTTACCTTAAACGATGTCAGGCTTTCATGGAGATGACAATGCTAAAGCATAAAGATGACCACAATCTGTGACACTTCCTCTATAAACCTCATGATGACCACATCCATGGACATGCTATACTCTTCATGTTTGAGGAGTATCTTGAGATATAATATACCATCCCCATATACTCTCAAATGATCACACATTGGAACACACTACTGATACTTCCCCTGCTAAAACTACGTCAATAGAGGAACCTTAAGCTAGACACCTAACAGACACTGACATCTTTGGAAGGCCAGGATCTCTCACAACCAATGAACTTGAAATCCATAAAAAACATTCATATGATCCCTTGGAATAATTCTAAGAACCAACTCCCCTATAGAAATAAGATGATGATGGATGCGACCTACCCTCGGCTGACTAAAAACTATTTTGTCCCAACAACTTGGAACCTCAGACCATAACTCTATTTCGTGTTGAATCCTTATGAATCCCCTCTTCCAATGATGTAGTTTTGTCATCATTATATCAATAAAATCTTCTATTTATAGAACCTTAAGATAAATATTCAACATAAATGTGGTTCCATGACAATGGATCTCTAGATATAAAGCCTCCTTGAAATTCCTCACCCTAGCCTCCTCATCTTTGCAACAAGTCTGAAGTATATCTTAAAAGGGTCCTGAAATAGATCCAAAACTCTCACACACTGGAAATACCTTGAACAAGGGTAAGTATCCTATATTGAATAGCCACATTAATGGTCAAATAAATAAACTCTACTCAGAATTTACCTTGTAAATTTTCCCATGAGACTGCCGACTCGTTGCGATCCACGAGGAACAAGAACCACCACTTCCTCACTACTCTATTTTAATGACCCAATGTTTTATAAATGAAAATTAAGTTTCATTAGCCACTAAATGAGGCTAATATTAATTTTTAATTTATATAATATTCATGTTATTTATTATTCATAAACACCATTTTAGTGTATTTTACACTTTGAACATCATTTCACATTATGATTGTAATTACTTCATAAAATGCACTATTATGTGGTACATTTTTGAACATCATTTAAAGTACCCAATGATTTATCTGATTTTAAGGAATATAATTATCCATTTTTCATTTTGATATTTTGGGAAATTTATCTACACTTCAATATTAACATGTTTCATTTAGGGATCAATGGATAATTCATGGAAGAATATGGGGATATTTTGTGATGAAAGGAAACAATTCTGGAGAAGTCAGATTGGACACCAGCCCACTGATTCGAATTTGGGGCCCACCATACAGGCCCAATGAATACCATATTTCGTGGGATTCTAGAAGAAATGCATATGAACAAATAACTCTTCAGGAGACAATCCTAATTCGTCGTCCATGGTGGTCATTTAGGCAGACCAAGTTAGAGATAAAATTCTGGGCCAGATTCTGCGGCCCAGAAAAACATCCCACTAATATGATCATATCTCTGAATCCACAACTAAAAATGGGCCCATATTTTACAGGAGGCTAGAAGGAATCCGGAGATCCATTTTCTTATTATATGGACCACTCTTATTTGGACATATAGAAGGTATTACAAGCGCATCTGTTCGCTGAAGGAAATCTGGCTGCCACCTCGGGTCAAATGTGGAAAAGTCCAAGTTCCACAAACTTTCCACCCACCTATGGCCTACCACAATTAATTGAGGAGACTTGTACTGTTTGAGGCTCGACCCAATGGCTAAAAAATTCCTATTTAAGGTAGTGGTGTTGGAGGATTGAAGAATCTTGGATGCTTTATTCAATTGTAATGTTATGCTGCAATTTTGTTGTCTCAAATTTGTCTTTCACATATAAGTTGTTCAATTCACTTTAGTTTCTTAATAAAAGTTCTTCTTCTAATCTTATTATGTTGTTCTTAATATCACTTTGATACCGTTGGATCAAGGTGTGAATTTATTCACACCAAACCTTGTGAAATTATTCACACAACAGTGGAGTGATCATTTTATTTTGTTGTTTTCTTTACTTCTCCATTTCCTCCCTCATGAGTCTACTTTACGCTTCCATTGAAACCATGGGATCAATGGAGGGCTAACCAAATTATGGGTTTTTCCAAGGGAGTGGTAAGGGGATGGATTGGATGTTATTTATCACCTCATTAATGTATAATCACTTCTTTAATTGAGATTTTTATTTGATGATTTTTAAACTCCATCGTCCTTGTTGAATTTAAGGCCACACACTTCAAGTGATAATACAAACCTTTACCTTGAAGTGATCAAAACTTTGATACTTAAAGTGTATAAGTGATTAGTATTAAAGGGTGTAGGCATTAAACCAGTAAGTGATGATGTTGTTTTATCTCCTTAAATGAACCCATCTCAAATATAAGAAATTGAAATCATTAAAAAGGAAATACGTCCAATCCACCCCGAGCGATAACCTAGGATCAACTCATTCTTTTAAATTGAATTAACTTAAGTCTCTTAGAGTTCCTTTAAACCCATCTAAAATCAACCCAAGTTGGCCACTTAATATCCAAAAACAGTCCATAGAATTTACGTGTCTATATGTTACTTCTTAGGTATTGAGGATTTGTCAACCCAAGCTAAACTTCAAGGACCGTCTTACCTTCTTCTCTTGGGTAAATTTGAGCGAGAATCAAATTTTGGTGCCATTGACAGGGACCCAAGTAAGTCATCTAAACACCCATTCTATTCTCCCACATTTCTTCTTTTCTCATCCAAATTCTCTTATCTTTTCCCTTTCTCGTTTTTTTTCTTTTGGCGCATGTCCGCCTACACCCGCGATCAATCAAACTGTCTAGTTAGGGTGGATAGTTCTGGGGTTGGGGAGTCAAGTACACCAAGGGAACTCATTACATTAGATAATAATCTTCCTAATACTCTAGAGTCTAAAATTGAGCCCATTTCAATGTAAGTTCTTCAAAGAAACCAACTCATAAACCCGGGTGGAAACCAAAATGGAAACCCAAATGAGGCAGCCCCAAACTTGGGGAATGCGGTCGATCAAACCATGAATGACTACCTCAAACCTTCTTGTACCAATGACCCCTCATGAATTAGACACAATTACCTAGGAGATACCAACTACATCTTTAAACCCCATGTCCTAGACCACCTTCCCACATTCCATGGAATGGAGTCCGAGATATCATACCTGCACATTAAGGAGTTCAATGACATTGTAGAAACCATGTGTCCCCCACATCAACTAGAATCAGATAAGATGAGGCTATTTCCATTTTATTTAAAGGATCGAGCTAAAAATTGGCTAAAAAATTTGAGACCGTCATCCATCAACTCTTGGGAACAACTACAACGAGAATTCTACAAAAAATACTTTCCCCACCACAAAAGAATTGCACTTAAAAAGAGTATCCAAAACTTTTTTGAAAAAGAGGGAGAGTCATTCTATGAAACATGGGAGAGGTTCAAAGACACTCTAAAAATGGTTCCACACCATGGTTTTTCTATTACTGAACAAGTGAGAATTTTCTATGAAGGGTTGGGCCCAGGGAATAAACAATTCATTAACATGATGTGTAATGGAACATTTAAAAACAAAGCCCCAAATGATGCTTACGAATATCTAGAAGGCCTTTCTGAAAAAAACCAAACATGGAGAACTTCACCTTATTCTTAAAAGCTACAAAGAACTACTAGAATTAATACACTTAGAGAAGAGGAAAGCCTTTAGGCTAAACTCGTAGCACTCTCTAGGAAAGTTGAAGAGATAGACCTTAGGAAAGTCCATGAAATCCAAACTGTTGACCCTGTTTGCACAATTTGTGACAAACATGACCATAAGATAGAAAATTGCCCAACTATTACATCCATAAAAGATGTTCTTTTAGGAGGACCCCCAGTGGAAGTAAATGCTTTGAACTTTCAAAAGCCTCAATACCAAAACAACTTCAACCCAAGGTATAATGACCACCCAGGCTTCCGCTGGAAAGATAACCAACAAACTAGCCAACTACAGAGACAAAATCCTTACCCCCATCAGAACTACCAGACCCATAACCAGTTCCAAACCCAAACTATCCAATACCAACATCCACAAGTCCATTTTCAACAAACCATCCCACTTCCAAAATATCCCCCCGGGATAAAAAAATCTTTTCAAGCACCAACCCAAACCATTCCACAAAGCCTACTAGAACAACTGTGCAAACAAATGGAAAGGATGAACTCAGAAGTCTCTTCACTTAAACAATAACTTCAAACCATCAAAACTGGAAAGGCACCCATGCCTACTCAGGCGGTGCCATCCTCAAATTCAAGGGGAGAGTCAAGTTGTGCTCAAACAATTCATGAACAACTAAAGGATGTGACTGTTTTAAGAAGTGGGAAATCAATTGAGAAACTCGAACAACTAATTCAGAACCCACGTGAAGATTCAAACTTGGATGAAAATTCAAATGAACCACAAGATAAAACTGAGGAAACTGATAACATTGTCAAGGAAACAACTCTTCAATAAACAACCCCACAACCTGCACCATTTCCTCAATGCATGAGGGGGAAACCCAAGCCTGAACTGAGTGAAACGTTGAGGGAAATATTTTTACAAGTCAAGTTGAACATACCCATTCTCGATGCAATCCAAACCATACCTTCCTAATCAAAGTAACTTAAGGACTTTTGCACTTTTAAAAGAAAATTTTCACATTAAAACCAAGTCCTTTTGGCTGCTAATGTGAGTACCACCATTCAAGGGACCATTCCTCCTAATTTGAAAGACCCAGGTTGCCCTTACATCAATGTTGAACTAGGAGAGAGAAAAGTTGTCAAGGCCTTGTGTGACCTAGGTGCTAGTGTCAATATCATCCCATATGCTGTGTACTGCAAGTTAGGCCTAGAAGAACTCCAACCCACATCTATCACACTTCAGATTGCTGATCGTAGCATTAGGGTTCCAAAGAGGATTTTGAAGGACGTTCTGGTAAAGGTTGAAAACTTCATCTACTCTACTGATTTCATTGTTCTTGACAACCATCCAATCATAGGAAATAAGGAACAAACCCCAATCATCCTTGGTTGTCCTTTCCTTGCAACAATCAACTCTGTTATCCGAGTTCAAAATGGGAACATAACCATCACCTTTGGGAACATGAGTCTAGACTTGAACATCTATAATGCAAGCTCACAAATAGGGGATGACGAGGAAATTCATGAAGTAAACATGATAGGAAGCATTGATAATGAATCCATGGAACATCAAGGAATATTTGATGAATGTTTAAGTCAGGATGAGATTGATTTTCTTTGTTCATATGAAGGAAGTTTATCTCCTTGGATTGAATCATTTTCAAATTGCTCTTATGATGAAGTCTTAGGTCCAAAAATCAGTGAAACCTTTCAAGAAACCACTTTCATGGAGACCACTATAAATTCCTTCCCTAAATCTGATCAAGCCAATCTAGTAGATGAAACTTCTATATGTGGGGAATCAATCCTATCTGAAACTCTAAAAAAGGAAATTGAACTTGATCCAATGTCCCAATCTTCTTTTTAAATTCTGAACCAACCTGATCTTGAATTGAAGGAACTTCCCACTACACTCAAGTATGATTTCCTAGGGGACAATAAAACACATCCCATTGTCATTTATTCTTATCTTGAATCCAATCATGAGAGGATGCTTATAGATGTAATTAGGAAGTATAAGAAAGCCATTGGTTGGACCCTTTCTGATATTCCTAGGATTAGCCCACTTATTGGGACTCATAGGATGGTTCTGGAATCTAATTCAAAGCCATGTCGTCAACCTCAATGACGACTCAATCCTAATATCATGGAGGTAGTAAGGAAAGAACTCCTGAAATTGCTAAAAGTTGGTATCATATATCCCATAGCTGAGAGTGAATGGGTGAGCCCAATCCAAGTGGTTCCAAAAAAGGCTGGAATCACAGTGATAACCAATGAGGATGGAGAGATTCTTCCAACAAGGGTGAGTAGTGGATAGAGGGTCTGCATTGACTATAGGAAGTTAAACTCATTCACTAAGAAGGACCATTTCCCCTTACAATTCATTGACTAAGTCCTTGAGAGAGTGGAAGGTCATGCATTCTACTGTTTCTTAGATGGGTACTCAGGGTATAATCAAATTGAGGTCTCCCTAGAGGATTAAGGGAAGACTACATTCACATGTCCATTCAGAACCTTTGCTTTCAAACGCATTCCCTTCGGGGTATGCAATGCCTCTGGAACCTTCCAAAGGTGCATAATGGGAATCTTCTCATACATGGTAGGGGATTTTCTAGAGGTCTTCATGGATGACTTCTCTATGTTTGGGGATACATTTGAGGGATGTCTGCAGAATGTGGAGAGAGTCTTGTCAAGATGTGAAGAAAATAATGTTGTCCTAAACTAGAAAAAATGCCATTTCATGGTTAAAGAGGGACTATTTCTAGGCCATCTGGTCTCAAGTAGGGGGATTGAAGTTGATAAATCCAAGGTTGACATCATTCTTCACATTCCATCACCCAAAACTGTCAAGGAAGTGAGGTCTTTCTTAGGAAATGCTGGTTTCTATAGAAGATTCATCAAGGACTTTAGTTCAATATCCCGTCCCCTTTGTGCTCTCCTAGTAAAGGATGCTCCATTTGTTTGGACAGAAAGATGTGAGGGTTCATTCTCAGCCCTCAAATCCTCTCTCACCACTCCCCCCATCATGAAATCTCCAAATTAGAACCTTCCTTTCGAACTTATGTGTGATGCCAGTGACTTTGCTGTAGGAGCTGTGTTAGGACAATGTTGTGATAAAACTCCTAATGTCATTGCTTATGCAAGAAAATCCTTAAATTATGCCCAAATCAACTACACCACCACTGAAAAGGAGTTACTTTCTATTGTGTTTGCCTTAGAGAAGTTTAGGTCCTACCTCTTAGGATCCCCCATCACTATGTTCACTGACCATTCTGCACTAAAATACCTCTTCAAAAAACAAGATGCTAAGGCTAGACTGATTAGGTGTGTACTTCTATTACAATAATTTGACCTCACAATCAAGGATAAAAAGGGAGTTTAAAATGATGTAGCTGATCACCTCTCTAGGATGGAATTCAAGGACAAATAAAATCACCTTTCTGTGTCTGATTCGTTTCCTGATGAACACCTATACTCTGTGAGTGACTGGCCTTGGTATGCCGACATAGCCAATTTCTTAGTTACAGGAGTCATTCCAAAATTCTTAGGGACTCAAGCTTGAAGGAAATTTTTTCCTGATGTTAGACACTATGTGTTTGATGATCCATACCTCTATAAGTTCTGCCCTGACCAAGTCATTAGGAGGTGTGTCCCAGAATCTGAACAAGAGTCCATCCTTAAATTCTGTCATAGTGAGGCATGTGGAGGTCACTTTTCCTCTAAGAAAACATCTTCCAAGATTCTTAAATGTGGTCTATTTTGGCCCACCCTCTCAAGGGACTCTTACACATTTTGTCAAAGTTGTCCTAGGTGTCAACAAGTAGGGTCTATCACAAAAAGGAATCAAATGCCACTCAATCCCATCTTAGTGGTTGAAATATTTTACTGTTGGGGAATTGATTTCATGGGACCCTTACCAAACTCCAGGGGATACCTCTATATCCTTTTAGTTGTTGATTATGTCTCAAAATGGGTTGAAACCATTCCCACCAAGTCTAACGACCATCATGTTGTGATCCGATTTCTAAAAGAGAACATATTTTCTTGATTTGGAATTCCTAGGGCTATAATCAGTGATCGAGGAACCCATTTCTGCAACCACCCATTCTCTTCACTCATGTCTAAGTATGGTATTTCTCATAAAGTTTCCACTGCATACCATCCTCAAACCAATGGTCAAGCTGAGTTAGCAAATAGGGATATTAAGAAAATTCTTGAAAAAACTGTCAACCCCTCTAGGAAAGATTGGTCTGAGAAACTCTTAGATGATCTTTGGGCCTATCGAACTACATATAAAACCATTTTAGGAATGTACCCATATAGGTTGGTTTATGGAAAAGCATGACATTTACCTGTTGAAATTGAGCATAAGGCCTTTTGGGCAATTAAGAAAATAGATTATGACCACTCATTGGCCGGAACAAAAAGGAAATTAGATCTCAATGAACTGGAGGAACTAAGGATGGAGGCTTATGAAAATTCAAGGATCAATAAAGCTAGAGTTCAAGCCTACAAATCTAGGAATATCAAGGTCAAACATTTTGAACCGGGAAAACTTGTGGTTTTGTAGAGTTCAAAACTTCATTTAAACCTAGGAAAGTTAAGGTCTAGATGGTCAGGACCTTTCATAGTGCATCATGTATTCCCCCCTGGGGCAGTAGAGATTCAAGATACCACAAGTGGTTATATTTTCAAGGTCAATGGTCAAAGTTTAAAACCGTTCATTGAATCATTCAATAAATAGGAAATAGAGGTTGAGTTAACTGATCCAACCTATGAACCAGGAAAAAATTGATAGCTTTAGGGTTCAAGTCGAGCTAACGACGTTAAAAAAAGCGCTGCATGGGAGGCAACCCATGGTTTTCAAGTTCCTATAATTTTGTTGTTTTAATAAAATTTATATTTTAATTAATCATTTTTATATTTTAAAAAATATATATACTGTTGACCTGTTCTTATATTATGAGTATGGATGGGTATGAAAGGGGAGAACCATATTCATCCGTGTCACGTGGTGTGATCCTTGAGTAATACCTTACCCAGAAATTTAAAAATAAGACAATGTATCATCAGTTTATTTTATTATATATATATAATTATATTTTACTTATATATATATATATATACTCTTTTGTTTTGTTTGTTTTGTTTTCATTTTTCCACTAGGGAACTCTGCAAGAGACATGGATATGAAAGGACTAAATTGGAGAAGCAAGAACTTCAAACTTCAATCACCAGGTGAATTTATTCCATGACCCTCATTTTCAATTTCCTTTTTGAACTTTAATTCTCTACTTATACCCCCTTCTAAATTTTCTTTTCTTTAAACACTAGTGACAATGTTATTTTAAGTTGGGGGGGAGATAAAATAAAAAATGCTTTTGTGTCAAAAAAATGATAAATGATTTGAAAAACAAATTGTGAAAATGGAAGGAAAAATTCATTTAAATTTGAACATGGTAATACACATTGCACACTTTGAAACTAAATATCAAATAATTTAGCATACCCTGATTCTGATTTTAATCCTTGTATAATTTCATGAGCATAGATTTTGGAAAGTGTGGCTGTCCAATGTGTTATTTCATCGTTTATATTTTCATCCAAATAAAAAAAAGATCACAATGCACATCCTTTGGATAGTGGGGTATTATTTTAGTTCATGGGGTCCCCCAAATAAATATCATAGGTTTGTTGATCATTTTAGTTTAATATGAGTATTCAAAAAAAATAATTTTTTTTGCGCGTAGAGCAATGAAATGACCTAATCCGTGACTTTCGGCACTTAGGGATCGTGACTCCATAGTTGTCTGGCCCAGAGTTAGTAATTTTATCTCTATTTATAGTAATTTGAATTTGTTTTTGACTAAGTTAACCCGAGATTATGCCCAAGTATGTAGGCTTCACTTGATTCCCTAAGGTCTTTGAGCCTGGGAGTCATCGGCAAAGTCTCGCTACACGGGTTGACTCTTTTGAGTGCAGCTTCAATTACCATGGAAAAATTGCAAAAACAAGAAAAAACAAAACAAATTATACAAAAAAAAAATTAATACTCATCTTAATATTGAAATGTGATTCCACCTAGAGATTCCGTAATTTCCTCCTTGAATAAAGATGAACCCCCATGTCTATTGTGATGCACAACACATCCTCATACTTAATTGATATTGGATGAAATATGGAAATGAATTTGAACAAAGGAATGGTCTTGGGATTGGGATATTCTTATGAAACTATCTTGTATTAAAATATTTTTATGGGTTTCATGATTGTTTGGTATAAGTTTTTCTGGTGATCATTGTGTATTTAAATGTTTTTGGAAAAGGGAATTCGAATTTCATATTGTTGAGATATATTTTGCTTGGGACTAGCAAAACTCAAGTTGGGGGGTGTGATTAGACACTAAATGAGGCTAATATTCATTTTTAATTTATATAATATTCATGTTCTTTATTATTCATAAACACCATTTTAGTTCATTTAACACTTTGAACATCATTTCATATTATTATTGTAATTACTTCTTAAAATGCACTATTATGTGGTACATTTTTGAACATCATTTAAAGTACCCAATGATTCATCTGATTTTAAGGAATATAATTTTCCATTTTTCAATTTTATATTTTGTTAAATTGATCTACACTTCAATATTAACATGTTTCATTCAGGGATCAATGGATAATTCATGGAAGAAGATGGGGATATTTTGTGATGAAAGGAAACAATTATGGAGAAGTCAGATTGGACACTATCCCACTGATTCCAATTTGGGGCCCACCATACAGGCCCAATGAATCCAAAATTTCTTTATATTCTAGAATACATGTATAGGAACAAATCACTCTTCAGGATACAATTCTAATTAGTCCTCCATGGTGGTCATTTAGGCGGCCCAAGTTAGAGATAAAATTCTGGGCCAGATTCTTCGTCCCAGGAAAACATCCCACTAATATGCTCATATCTCAGAATCCACAACTCCAAATGGACCAGAATTTTACAAGGGGATATAGGACATCCGGAGATCAATTTTCTTCTTCTATGGACCACTCTGATTCTGCCATCTAGAAGGTCTTCCAAGCGCGTCTGTTAGGTGAAGGAAATCTGGATGCCACCTCAGGTTAAATGTGGAAAATTCCAAGTTCCATAAACTTTCCACTCACCTATGACCTACCACAATTAATTGAGGAGACTTTGACTATTGGAGGCTTGACCCAAGGGATAAAAAATGACTATTTAAGGCAGTGGTTTTGGAGTATTGAAAAATCTTGGATGCTTTATTCAATTGTAATGTTATGCTGCAATTTTGTTGTCTCAAATTTGTCTTTCACATGTAAGTTGTTCAATTCACTTTAGTTTCCTAATAAAAGTTATTCTTATACTCTTATTCTATTGTTCTTAATATAAATTTGATACCGTTGGATTAAGGTTTGAATTTATTCATACCAAACCTTGTAAAATTATTCACACAACGATGAGTGATCATTTTATTTTTGTTGTTTTCTTTACTTCTCCATTTCCTCTCTCATGAGTCTACTTTCTGCTTCCATTGAAACCATGAGATCAATGGAGGGATAACCCACTTATGGGTTGATCCAAGGGAGTAGAAAGGGGCTGGATTGGATGTTATTTATCACCTCATTAATGTATAATCACTTCTTTAATTGAGATTTTTATTTGATGATTTTTAAACTCCATCGTCCTTGTTGAATTTAAGGCCACACACTTCAAGTGCTAATACGAACCTTTACCTTGAAGTGCTCAAAACATTGATCCCTAAAGTGTATAGGTGATTAGTATTAAAGGGTGTAGGCATTAAACCAATAAGTTATGATGTTGTTTTATCTCCTTAAATGAACCCATCTCAAATATAAGAAATTGAAATCATTAAAAAGGAAATATGTCCAATCCACCCCGAGCGATAACCTAGGATCAACTCATTCTTTTAAATTGAATTCACTTAAGTCATTTAGAGTTCCTTTAAACCCATATAAAATCAACCCAATTTGGACACTTAATAACCAAAAATAGTCCATAGAATGTACGTGTCTATAGGTTACTTCTTAGGTCACTGAGAATTCGACAACCCAAGCTAAACTACAAGGACCCTCTTACCTTCTTCTCTTGGGTAAATTTGAGCGAGAATCAACTTTCTTATAATATTTCTTATAATCGAATAAAATCACAACATAATAAACTACTAAGTGATATGCGACCTTTAAACAAAAGTTTTTCACTTATGTGTTTGGAATTTCGAAAATATGACATACATGGTTGCGATCAGTAAGTTATTTGGAGTCTCATAGGGAAAACTTAATTTTTCGTGAATAATAACTTACCCTTATGAATAATAACATACTATTATGAATAGTGATATACCCTAATGAATAGTAACCTTAACTATGATAGTATATACATAATATTCAAGTAAAAGTATGATATACCTATATCTTAGAATAAGAAAATAAATGTTTTAAAATTGTTATTTTTCGAGTAGATTTTGATTTTAATTAAATATTAAATTAATCATATTTAGAAAATTATTTTTAAAAAATTGACTTCATTTTTAGATTCTAAATGTTGAAAAATTGTTAGGGTAATTTTTTGGTATTTTTCTAAAATACTTGATTTTTTTATGAATAGAAAAATATGATAATTCACAATAAATGCTAGAACCTGAATTTCTGCATCATGCTCGAGTCATGGATGTTTTAAATGGACATTGGTTCAAACTCACATGAATTTATTAATATCTTTGGTCATGGAATCATCACTATTTCTGGTATTGAGGTAAATTTATAAACTAATGATTAAAAAATTATGAAAACCCTCCTCTCCTCCACTATAAACCCCCCTCCTTCCCTCTTCTCTCCACTCCTCTCAAGCCTTGTGCCATGCCAATATTCTGAAAATATATCCTCCCAAGCTCCTTACCCAAGTAAAAAATCCCCTATTCTCTTCAAAATACCAAATCCTCTCCTCTTAAGAGGCTCTCAAAGGAGTTAAACTCAAGAGGTAAATTCCTATTACCAATTCTTTTATTTCTTTTAAGTTCTTTTCTTTTCTTGTTTATTTCCTCACATCCCTTAACCCAAATGGTATGATAACTCCACTAACATATATTTAATAGAATATTTTTATTCTAATGGGATATTCAATTATCATTTCTCCTTTCCCCATGTTTTATTTGAAAGAGATGAAAACACCGTTTGAGATGTGTTAATTTAGCACATTCAAGGACAACAATTTATCAATTTATATTATCATATTTAATTATGGTCAGGAAACCATTTGTGTTATGGTTGAACCAGATTATTATATATGTAATATATTCTATTTAAGGTTCTGTAATCCTTTATTTACAAATGGTATTTTGTTATAAAACAAAAAATGTCCATTGTAATCAAACCCACCGATTAAGATAAATAGTTATCACTAATATTTTATATAATAATTTATCTTAATTACCATTAACTGGATGAATTTTTAAAAACCATGTAATCTCCTGTATTTTCACTAATAACATTCATCTTAAATTCTGTACAACCAGTTTGATCTTACATGTTTATCCAAACATGAATACAAGTGAACCAATCATTAAAACCAAGTAAGCAAAGGACCCAAAAAATGAAATTGAACCTCATAACCAATCAAAATGGTTATAAATGAACTCAAAATGATTATAATAAATATTATAAATATAGAAGAGGTTCTTGAGTTATTAATTAATAAACCTAATTTTATTATTAATGTCATTAAGTTCAAGAAAAGATCACCATCAAATTAAAGGTAAGGGATCCTCTTAATTTCACTTTTATTCAAGAATGTCCTCTATGTTATGCCATTTTATGTGTAATACCTAATGATGGGGTATTATTTTGAACCTCCCCCATACTGACCTCATGATTTATAAAAGATGATAAATCCATTTCTCTCTCATTAATCTCTCTTAAGTACACCCGATATCATGCCGATAATCCGTAAGGAATTCTACCTAAACATCCTTTATTTTTTCGGGTTTCTCTATCTTTATTTTTACCCAAATGAGGATGTATTTTATTTTTATATAAAAATTCTACATTATATTAATAATCTCTAATATCATGGTTCAAGATCCATCCCTCATTCTCTTTTAGGGATATGAATGCTCTTAAATGAGTCCCTCCTCGATACTTCCCAATAAGCAAACTCGTTTTAAGAGAACTTCCCAAATTTTACCTAATTTCAAGTGCACTATTTCTTATGTTTTAAGCCACAATTGTCTTTATAAAATATGTATTTTTATTATTAAAACCTTCTTGGTTCAATTCCAATTTTATTTAAAATACTGTCATCTTTTCTATTTTAAAAGCTCTATAATATTTTCCTTTAAACCGTATAAAAATGTTTTAATACTAAAATTTCTCAAAAATATTTCCTACATGTTGTCACTTATGTTTGAAACTACTTCTAATTATATATTTTTATTTTACCTTATGAAAGTACATGTATGTTCTAATTACTTTCTTTCATGGAAACTTTCATGATATGCCCATTGGTTATGCTTTATGTATTGATTGTGGTACCCAATTCTTTCCATGGGTAACCCTTATGTTTATGTAAGATTGATTATGTATGATTATTTATGTGGAAAACATATTAATGAAATCTAATACGGGTGTTCCCAGATAGTTCTCCATTGCATTGGGTGAAGTTAAGTTTCATGATATTCTATGTGAAACGGTCTTGGCAGTTATCCTTGGCTTGCGCTACTATGGGAAACATGATTGGTGGTTAGCCTTTACCCGTAATACTATGGGAAATGGGATTGGTAGTTATCCATGACCCATACTAATGACATGTTTTATGTTTGTTCCACATATCTATGATTCCAGGTTTATATGATCCCATGTTTATTTGTTATGATTCCATATGTACCATTCTTTTGATATCATTATGTCATGCCTCCTAACTCATGTGCTTAAGCTTTATTATTATCCATATTACCTTGTTGGGATTTTAGCTAATCACTTTGTATATGTTATCCCCATGTTATACTATGAAGATGTATCAGAACAATGGGAGCTAAGGTCTCTTTATGAAGACTTAATAATGAAATGTTTTATTTAGTTCCATGTTTTCAGTTTTATGCACTTAGTCTTCCAAGGAATTAGACTTCACAATATTAGGCTTGTACTTTGATGTATAATTATGCTTGAAGTCATGTAATGTAATATATAAAATTCTCAGGTCACTGTATCTATACAACATCATCACAGGCAATGTAACCCAATTCATCTTCCAAGCACAGATCTAATTGAAAGCTATCTCAACTTCCTCTAACCATTCTTTTATGACTAAATCTGAAATAGAGACCTTATAATTCTATAGAATATGGAACTAAAACTATTAGAGTGACCTCCTTGAAGTGAAATTTTCATTGACCTTTAGTTTACAATGACCTAATGGCACATCCTATTGAACATCTTCAGTATGAATCTGATGAGGACATCAAACTGGATCCTTTTGTTGTGAAAGAAAAAACTGTTAGACTCCTAAAATTGGAATATTGAATACTTAACATTAATTAATTAATTAATTAATTTGTTATCTTGTTTTGTGTTTTAACCTATCCTAAAGTCGACCCATTTCAAATATAAGGACAAAAAATAATGACGCATGATCATTTCATATGTCTCTAATTTACAACCGATATGGCTTCAGTTATTAGGCTCAATAAAATTAACAATCTATGAATCAGATCATAGGGATCCCTAAACACCCATGTCTCATTCAATATTTGTGTTTAAATCTATTACTAAACATAGTTAACATCGTTTACCTACCAACCCATACATCCTCACCCATGCCTAACTCCAAACTACGTCGCATCCCTCAAACCTAAACCTCTGATACCACTCTGTCCTAACCCCCTCCCCACAAAGATACCGCTGTGTGTGGAGAGAGATGGTGAATTCCCTAGTCCCACCTCCAGTAGGCCCCAGATTGACGACTATCATCGATGGTATAATAATGTTTATATGGGAGGTATTACCCTGTAAGAGAATCATGAAGAAGAAGGAGATAAGAAAGAAACAAGAAACAATACCTTATCATATATATATATATATATAGATAGAGAGATATAGAGAGATAGAGAGAGATAAATCCCATGCGAAAAGATAAAATGTCAGACAATACTATAATAGCTAATAGGGAAACTACAAGTACCAAAAAGATAAATACAGCAGTGAACACGAATCCCAAAAAGCTCCTACAAAATCATGGGATTATAATATCCATCATGATGCCCATCCTTCTCTAGATGACCCAAAAAATAGTTTATATATATAAGGTGATCATAATAGTATAATTATTTGGATCCTCCTCAGTACCTCTCACGAAAAATTTAAAGAAAGTATGCTAAAGCATAGTGAAAAACAGTGAAACTAACCCATCACCTAAACAAATATACTAAGTTCTTAGCCTCACCATGGCTAAATCTCATCAAGTATCATATACAAGGGATTATATAATATAATTATGAACATCAGGGGTACCCCACTCCCACTTACCTACTAGTTTTCTCTTCTACCCCAACATCGCATGTCCTAAGCCATCTCTCTCTTAATGTAAGCCTTCTTAAGGACACCTAGGAAATATATCACCACATGCACCAGGTGCATCAATTAACCACATCATCCCATATCTTATATCCACATATAGTAACCAAGTAGTTTCTAGGATTCACCATAGCTTGTATGACATATATCAAACATTGGGTATTATACCTCATGCCATTACAACCCATACACCTAGTAAGTACCACAAGAAATCACATCCTATAACCTTCATACCTATAATAATTCTTTGGATACTATATCGATAATACATGAGTGTGAAATAACCAAAATACATTACAAACCTCTAAAAACTTATATGGTAAATATAATCTCCATGCATACTAGCACATGAAACTACCAAGAGAAGAGAGTGGGGCTAGAGGGGGTAGTCAGTTGTCCATCCTCTCACCAAGATGTTGGGGAAAACACCCTCTCAGAGTTCACGGTGTGTAATTTTCCATAAAATACATGGGTGGGGAAGTGTATGAAATCAAAAAAATATACATGAGATAATATTGCTCGCAACAACACTATGGGAATAACCTAGTCTTAGATTCCACTGCAGCTAATGTCGCTTGAACTTTCGAATTCAAATTATAAGGCCAAATATCCTATAAGTAAACAATCATTTAAAGTGATACATTGTATACTCCATTCATTTTTAGAATTTACTTCCGTTAATTAATCCACTATCCATTAATTAACCATTTACATCATTCCAACTTACATTGAATTACACTAATCATCAGAGTAAAGTCCATTCACTCCAAGAATAATCCAAATTGAGGACTTAGTTTATAAATATTAGCATCTTAAGCAATTTCATTACAACATTAACCAACCCCATGGGTTATGCTTTATTTATTCATTATTATCATCATTCCATATCTAGGTACTCTAGTAAAACCATACTAAGCTACCACCAAGAGGAAACACACGACCATACACATCCAATTACCCCAAGAAGTGGGGAAAGAAATGCAGATAAAATAAGAAACACGACCATCAACCACTAAATAGTTTCACAATAGAGAATCCCCACTCTCTATATCACATCAATAGATAATAACAACTTTTACCCATTCCATTATCTTCAGTTCCATCCTTGACACCCACAAGCATATACAGATGCATCTTTCCATAATTTGCATCAACTTCTACCACATCATCTGGGCCTCCATTCCCCATATCATGTTAGCCATACCAAGATTATATTACCTATGAGCCTCCCCAACGTATCAGCCATCATAGGCTCAGCAATACTAGGATCATGTCACAAGTCTTGTATCTAGATCACATCACATGGAATAAATAAAAAAACAATTAAGCCTAACTAACAGGGAAATCTAGACCTTAAATAAAGGAATCCACACTTCACACAAATGAGCTCTCATGACTCCAATATTAAGGCACTCAGCCTCCTCAAGTAGACGGGAAACTCATGCCCCATAAATTATCTTTATCGCACTACCAATTCTTATTCCATATTGAATTAACCAATTAATTATCAACATGTTCCAACTACGAGAAACCTAAGGCATCAAAATATAAGAAGCAACTAAATTAATTAAGAAATTAATTTAAACATGCTTCAAAGAATCCAACCATTATCATTTTTATTTCCCTTTATTAATATCAATAGGACTAAACATGATTCAAATTATTTATTAATTCCATGAATCACCTGGAAGATCACATTTACAATTAAACATGCGCATTACATCAATTTGATTATAATGAAAGTACATCAACGACCAGATCAAAAACATGCCTCTTATTTAATTATTCTTATGACAATTTATTATTAATTAATTCCAAATTTAAATTAGTTACCATTTTCAAAATGATATTCAAATCATAACAACATTCTATCAAAGCATACTATATATATATATATATATATCACACTATCTAGTAGATTATGAGGCAAACTACTATCACATTACAAAGCAACAACATCTGTAGCATGCAATCAAAATTAATTTATTTAATCCAGTTAAATATTATTAGGTTAATTAAATTACCATAAAAAGAGATAAACCATGATCAATTTATGATTGAACATAATTTATATAGAGAAGTAACAAATCTCTTACCCAAATCATGTCAACATTCTTTGAATGATAATAGACCAATGTTGTGGATCCCAATCACCTCTCCCGTAAGAAATTGCATCCATCCAAGGACATAGTGGCCCAACCGCACCACCAAAAACCATGAAATCCCCATTAGAAACATGGGTGATTAATCACCATCACATAGAAATAAGAACAAGATGAAAATGATACCTATTAATAAAAAACTACAAGAAATGGTGGTATAACTGACCTTGGATCACCACATATCGAAGAAGGAAGCCCAAAGACTGATCAATTTTGAAGTATTACCAAAAAAATGAAGGTAGGTTCCACTGGATATTGGAAATATACAGATAATTGTAGGGTTTTAGTAACCCCCATGGCCCTACTTCCTTTTATAGATGTGCAATATAGGGGTTTTAACTGTGTGTGATTCTTACATGTTGTGTAAATGTTAGGTTCCATTTCTCACTGAAAAAATAATCACCTCGAACCTTTTTAATCCTAAAATTTTTTATATTATAAATGAAACCATGAACCATCCTTAATAAGTTGTGAAATGCACATTTATGATGTGAAAACCCCTTAAACATCAAATCTTCTTCTAACTTATAATTTTTCACTGCCGAACCCCTCCAAACTCACTCTAGGCATCCTTTGAGACCTACAAGACATGGAGACATGAAAAGGGTCAGACTACATGGATCTAAGACCTTAAATATCACCTATAATAGGGATAAGAATCCTTTGGAAATCATTAGGGTCACTAAAGAAGAAGAAGTCCTAATTTATGAATTTTTTGACAATAATAAATAAACCCTTAGAAGTTATTTTTAAGGCCATCAGGTACTTGGTACACCTCCCTAGATGGATAGTGGGTCACTTGGAGATTGATGGATTTGAAAAGCCTCCACAAATATATTACTACTGGCTAGCAGCTATCCAGTGGTCCTATGAAGGAAATATAGAACAAATAATGGGTCACTAGCTACATGATGGACTTATTAGAGATGGGATGTTCTGTCTATATGGAATGAGTTGACCAATGTAGCCTGCAATTCACCATCTTGAAGCATGTCCTCCCGAGTATCCCACCATGTCCTTCCAAGTATATTTTAACTTTATTTAAATATATTTAAACCTGATAAGAGACTATTATAATCCTTTAAAAAGATAATTATGCTACCTTTAATAGATTCTAATATCTTGATTTACTCCATTAATGAAATGACTTTGAGTATAAATGATATAACATTAAATCTATCTATGAAAATTTTAGATACTAAAAATAGTGTTTGTGGTCCTAAAAACACCCTGAGAGAGAGAGAGAGGTATAATACTCTTCTATCGAGTATGATTTTCTCTCATATACTTCTGAATGGAGCTAACTTTCTCTTCCATTTCTTCAACTTGACCAGGTCCTAATAGATTTCATTCTCTAACTTCATCCTAATATTTTGGATTTCTACACCTTTTTCCATATACAACTTCATAAGGATCCATTTGAACACTCGAGTGAAATATATAGTTGTAAGATCTTAACATATCTTTCAGGGTTTGAATAGTCCTCTCAGGTGGACCATCTGTCTAAGGATGATATGAAACACTAAATCTCAACTCCATATTAAAATATTTATAAAAAAATATCTTGAACTTCAAGGTAAACCTTGGATTTTAATTAGATATGATTGAGAGAGGTACTTTATGAAACCTTACCACTTCTTTATGTATGACCTTACAAGATGATCGAGAGAGAAATATTCACTATTAGTAATGATATATGCTGAATTTTCAAGGAGATCGACAATAACTCAAATAGAAAATTTCCCTTTATATGTCTTGGAGAGCCCCATAACGAAATCCATGGTCATGTTTTCCCAGTTCAACTATTCTATGGGTAATGGTTTAACACACCCTTATAATTTTTTCTTTTAGACTTAACTTGATCGCATACTAAGAACCAAGATGCATACTCTAAAATATCTCTCTTCAAGTTTTCCCACCAGAAATTCTCTTTCATATATCTATATATATTCATTATTCCATGATGAATAGACAACTATGAACTATGAGTTTTATATAAAAATTATTTCCTTATTTCAAGTTTTTAAGGGACACATACTCTATTCCCAACATTTATCATTTCATCATGTTCAAGGTTGAACTTTTTAACAGTTATTTCCTTCTCTTGTAGCTATATATCTTATTTCTATATATTTTTAATATCCACATGAATAGATGGATGGAAATTAATCTAAAAAATATCAGATCTATCTAATTTATTTATTATTTCAAGTTCAATCCTATATAAATACATAAGTATTGGATCCTTTTCAATCCACATTATAGACAAACTAGCATGACCTTCTGAATAAGAGCATCATACACCTTGTTGAGATTTATAAGGTGGTATTTTATTGAGAAATTGTAATCATTAATTAGTTACAATAATATCTTTTAGTGCATATTCAAATCTTTCTATGAGAATATATACTTCAATATTTTATGATTGGTATAAATTTAACACCTTTCACTATAAAGATAATGCCTCTATTTATTCAAAGTAAAAATTACCATTTCCAGTTTCAAATCATGAGTCGAGTAAGGGTAAACATGGGAGATATAGATAGATGATCTTATTCAATAATATGATAAGAATAAGGGTATTAAATCATGGCCATGCATTACAAATTTCATACCCAATCATTCATAGATCATAAATCACGAGTCATAGAATAAATATTTAGAATTTTAAAATACATGAGTCATAAGAGTGAGGAATAATCATGAATTAATCATGATATATGAGAGAATATGATTAGATTAAGAACCTAAAATAATAATTATGGTGAAATAATCAACAAAGAAAATCATTTCACTAGTCAAGTATCACTTCCAAGACTATAATATTAGAAAAAGTCCCATAGTGTATTGGGTTCACCCCCATTCCATCATTACCTTAGTCATGGTTCACTCCCAAGACTATAATAGTGGAAAAAGTCACTAACTAAACTAGGTTCACTAACCATTAAAATCCATATTATCTCATTAGATATCAATAATTTACCAATTAATTGGAGGGATTTAATATAACAACCTTTTATGTAATGACAACCATATATATGTGTGTCACATGATCATAAAAACATCTATAAATTAATCATATAATAACTCATGGAAAAGAAAATGGTTTCATAAAAATATCATCATCACATAATCATAAGAAATAAAGAGAAATAACATGGATGATATCATTAGATCATAGCCCCAATAAAGCATAATAATCATCGAAGGATGCTAACATAGATGAAAAATATCATTAAAAGAGCATTTGAACATTTCTTTAAAAACATTGGAATATGTCATTTTCCTTCGGCATCACCAAAACTAAAAAATTTAAAAATAAAGAAAAAAATTTCTTTAAAAATAACTATGAAAAATTATAAATTAATATTAAATTAAAATAAATTTCATGATGGTGGAAAAATTCATTTGTGATGGAAACGTTTAAAAAAATATTCCTTTCACACTTCTGGAAAAAAATAAAAAAGTACCTTATTTGGAAAATGAAAATAGGATTCATTTTAAAACATTGAAATGAAATTAAAATATTTTTTAAAATTAATTCAAATAATTATTTTATCATTATAAATGACATCTCTGAAAATATTTTAAAGAACATGGACATGGAAGAAAAAGTTTTTCTACCAAAGTTGAAATAAGGATGACTTTTATTAGAAACAATTTCTCAATTGTTTTAAGTAACAAAGAGAGAATAATGAAAGGAAAACATGAAAATACCATAAATAACCATAGTGTGAAAAAATATATGGGTTCTAATAGATAATGATCATATAATTCCCCCATAGAAGATTCAAGCATATACAATTCTAACTAATAATCAGAATACAACATAAACACTTACCACAAGATTCAAATGTATTCATACATAATATTAAGTTCCTTTATAATAAATTTAGATTTTTATAAATTCATACCAGGAAAATATTCATAATTTTCAAATAATATAAAATTTCCTTCTAATTTCCAATTACTATTTATTACTATTTTTTTATTAAAATCAATATTTGGGTAAAAATTGGTTCGTTTTCCATGAATGTTTTGGTTCAATGGTTTCAATACTTGGAATTTGGGTCATTTTTTCATTCCCTCTAGAATAATAATAATTTTATAACTACCATATTTATTCATTGTACACACTTTTATAACCATTCAAATAAAGTTGTTATGAAAAATGAATTACATCACTTCGTGGAGGCGGTAGTCCATACACTCGCATGAGTAATTTTTTTCATTTTCCAATGGATAGAAATAAAAAGGTAAATATTAATTTATGTATATGGAATAATAATAATATCATATATATAATAAATATTTTTTAAAACCATCCATATTACCATCTATGTATGAAGGACATGAAAAAAAAATCACATCTCTTCACAAAGGTGGAAGTCTACACCTATGTAAAAATGATGTTATCATTTCTAAAAGGACAAGAATGCGGTATAAAATATTTGTAACATAAAAATTAAAATATTAAAATATATAAAATATACTTATTTTATCATTTTAAAAATATTATAGTAGATTTAGATGAGTTTAAGGAAGAAATAAACTCAAAAAATATTGGTAAAGATGATTGCCTCTTCATTGAGAAACCTAATTTTTATTACACCTTAAGTCTTCTTGGTTTGGTCTCAGAGGAAGAAAAAAATATATTTTATGTGGGGTGGGAAGTTATAATTATTTTTTTGTTGGTATTTTCTGAGATAGGTGACTTAATGTGAGATAATAAGTGAAGGGAGTAAGTGTGCTTTTATAAGTGAGGTGGGAGATACTCTCGTAAAGACTTAAAACATTAAAATATATTAAAGTCATATTCAAGTGAAAGTGAAACCAAGTAGAAAATGTTACAAATAAAGGATATTTAAAGGTATAAATATATCCAACCAATCAAATTAAGACTATTCTAATTGACATTTTAAACATTATCTTTTAGTTTGACCCCCTCATTAACCCTTTTTAATTTACCACTAGGCAAAAAATGTTATCCATAGATAATATTAATTATTATAAAAATGAAAGTGATATCATTAAAAAATTTGGACATTATTATTAAAAATATGTAAATAATGTTATCATATTCAGTTTGTAAATTTTTTAGAAATTAATTTTAAAATAAGTATGTAAAATGCAATGAAAACCTTTTTTTGAAAAATGCATTTTGAGCATAACACAAGATTTATTCTCATTTATTACCTAGTAATAACCATTAAATGAATGTTAACTTATTTTATTGATTATATTATCATCTAATTTCATCAATATCATTTATTAATATAGTTTTATTTAATTCATTAAGATATATAAAACACATTGAGTTTATAAAAGTAGTTTTTCAAAAAAAAACTTCTCCTTTTACATTCAAATGATTTTATTTTCATTTATAAATAATTTATAACCAATGTATTACTTTTATTCACGTGTAATTATTTTAATAATTTTAATAATCTATATTTGTTTTAAATAAAAAATATATGACAAGAAAATATCTTAAAAAATACTTCAAAATAGTTCTTTTGGTTCGATATTATTTCCTTAATGAAATAGAAATTATTTTCTACAATTATATACCATATAATGTGATTAATATTATAATGTTTAATCATTATTCAAATAAGTTCATGGTTATGTTATTCACAAGATATTGATCAAATTTATTTATTAAATATAAATATATTCTAAAATCTAGGGGTGTAACAATGGATCTATGTCCAAATCTCAAAAAACACAAATACCATTTAGTTAACCTTGTTCCTTTCATTTTCGGTGAAGTATATCCAACACGAAATTATTGTTATTTTTGAGTGGTTTCAACAAACTTGTGGTCGCTGTTTTTGGATATTATCTTCAAACATTTTCTAATATATACCCTTGAAGATATGATCAGTTTATCTGAATTTTTATCATTTCAAATATGTCTAGATTTTGAATTTACTTGTCCAATTTTCATAAAAAGAGATTTTTTTAGATGAATTTAAACAATAGGTTAACTTTTTCAGTGAGATTAAAGTCAATTATTCTCTATATGATATAAAAATTAATTTACCACCAACAAGAGACATATTGGAGAGGATAATAATCTCATAAATCTGAGTGGTAGAATTATTCTTCTCAAATGTTTGGGAGGATTTAGTTTGATCAATTTTCAGATTTTTCAAATTTTCTCCAAGCTAAAAACACTTCATGTTGAATGAATATTTTTTAGCCTCATCCAAATTCATACTACTATCACATTTTAAATTTACCTTCTAAAAATGATCATCATTAATTTTACTCATTTCTTGTAGTGAACCGTCTAAATCCTTCAACTTTATTTTTTTCACATCAACATATGTATAATTTACATTAAAGATACCTTGTGTAGATTTTATAATGCATGGAATACCTTATTAATAAAAAACATAAAAATATATTTATCATATGTATATATTTTTAATTATTCGTCAATCATAGAAAATATTTTATTGAAAAGTAGGGTAGTTTCTTTATAGACTTTCACGAGCTTTTGGAGAGTGCTTTGTAACTCATCTTATTTTCTATTGTTATATCCATAACATCAACCACTTATTCCAAATATAAATTCTCATTATAACATACCTTGATAAATTTTAAAATTTAGGTTACCACCTTAATCAGAAAATTCTTAAAATAGTATTTAACCATAGGGTATAGGTATTTACAATATTCAATAAATCAGTCTCATAGTTTGAGATTATTTTGTTAAATGAATAATAATCAATAAATTTACCATAAATTTTAATACTCTGACTACCTTCAGTTAGTGGTGCATCTTTGTTAACTTTTTAATTCTTCCTAAGTTCCCTATATTTTTTCTTTTTCCTATTTATATGAGTATTAGATAGAACCTCTAATTCTGTAAGATCCCAGACTTCTTGGAGGTATGTAACTATTTAAATTTTGGTTTCAATATCTTGTTTTTGGTTAATGAAATGGTTACTGGGAGTATGTGGGGTCTTAGGGGTGTTCTAAAATTTCGGTACATGAGAAAGGGTAGAAATAGGAAAATCTTTTCATAACGCATGGTTTATGCATGGTTAAGAAAAAAATGTGGAATTACCTAGTAATCGTGTAGCCTTGGATTGAGGCTTAATAAATGGTCAACACACAGTCTGTCAAACTGTGTAGCCTGACCAAGTAAATGTGTGAACCAGATATCCTAAGACATTGGAAAGCGCATGGTTTGTGCACAGTTTTTCAAACCATGTGGGTAAACAATGAACCCCTACAAATTTGAAAAAAATTACAAAAATTCCATTACTAGAATTAAGAACCTCACAGAATTTTACTCCCATTTGTTCTCCTCTAAGACTTATTGAAGAACCCTAGTGACCCAAGCTTCCAAGATGTGATTTAGCTTTGATATTAATCAATTTAGAGCACCATTGGGTTCGAATCAAAGATATGGGTAAGTCTAATACCTATCCTGCTTCTGTTTTTGGATTATGATTTTCATCCTTCTCTTATCTACATCCAAAGATCCAAAACCCTTATTTTTAGATAATATATAGGTTGATGGTTTAAAGGGTGATTAAATCAAGATCTAAGGCTTTGATTAGGAGTGTGTTCGTCAATAGATTTGAGGTAGGTGGTCTACAAGTCATATTCATTGTTTTTACCAAGATTTGTGCATGTGGGGTTATGTTCTTATTCTTTACCCAATGTTTTATTGGTTTTGTTTGCAAGATTTGATATAATGAGTGTCTAAATAACCAATAAAACCCCCTCACGATCCCTATGTGATACATGGATGATAACTTGACTAATTTATGACCAACCATGGTGTGTTCCAAACCTCCCGAACATGGTTAACTGAAATGTAAAGGGTGAAATTGACTTTTGATTTAGTAGAGCCCTTGGAGAATGTGTAAATGGGTTAATTTAATGATTAATAAAAGATTTTGGGTAGATCTTTCTAGTTGTGGATAATGGATAAGGGATTTTTAGGTTTAGAATGTGAATGGTTTAAATGGGATTAATGGGAATGTGTTAATGAATCATGTTTTTTATTTGAATATTTTTAGTGAGTTAGGCATACGTAATGGGAATTCGGCTAAATGGTTATGTGATATAAATGATAAATGTGTTAATGGATTATGTCATAATATAGATTCCCATTTTAGTTGTTATTTTCGTTATATTACTAATGATATTGGATATTATTTGTTGTAATGTAGTTATGTGTGGTGAATGAATAAATTAGAATCTTCATATGGCTTGGTAGAGTGGGGTATAGACATGAGGTTCTAAACCCATGGGTTGTGTTAGAACAAGGATCCAAACTCCACCCCTCAATTCCAAATTTAGGTAAGGGTTGAAGTTCTATTACCCTAACGGTTTCATTCCACCCAGATTGAGGCTTCGAGGTGGGGATAATGTGGTTGTTATGATGTGTTTCTCCAGTGAGACAAGAATTGATTTATTCCTAGATTTATTCAAATTATTGAACATGCCTAATCCATTAAATACATGAAAAGGGTTAATTAAGCACTGATATGTTATAATTATTGAATCTAAATTTAATGGTGTCTTATTTTAGGGGAAACTTTTAATAATGACTACTTGAACTGTCTTTTATTTACTTATTATTATTTAGAAATTTCATGCACTATCTATTTAGACTGAATATTTTGCAGACGCTGTTGATGGTGGCCTACTGAGTTGTACTCACACCCATATCATACCACCATTGGGTACCCGAGTATATTTCATGGTTGTAGGTTAGGTAAATGATAAAGTTCTGATGCTTTAATGTTGAGTCAAATTTGGGATGTGTGTAGATGAAGTTCCAAACATAGAGTTAAGACCGTTTTAGGGATTCCATTGTTTATCTTTTTTTTTGGGTTTTTTCACTTGGTACTATAGTATTACATGACATATTTACTCTTGGTTTTTGTTTGTACCCAATTTTGGTGGTGGTTATTTATTCATATTCACTGGTTTTTCTATGTTGTTTCAGCTATTTTATATTTTTTATGCCATGTATTACTCTAATGAAGAGGGTGTATTCTACCTACATTACTCTTAGACTCTCTCTACTAGTCGGCAACCACTGGCATATGGGGAGGCATGCTTGAGGTCATGTGATGACCCGACTCGAGGCACTGGTTTAGTGGAACCCATGTTGGGGATATTACAAAGTGGTATTAGAGGAGGTATTTTCTATGAAATACTATTTATGAAGGGTTTATAGAAGGTTAGGAAGGTTTTGAGTCTTAGAAATGTGCTTGTTATTGGGAGTAACTAATCCAAGTACGAGGGAAAACCCAAGCCACCCAAGGTGGGAATTTTTTTTCTTATTATGTGTTGGTACATTAGATGATATTAAACCATTGGGTGATGCACATGTGGTGTGGTGTGACTGTTTTATAATATTTTTCTTGTCATTGTAACGACATGAGATTATTTATTCATGCATCATTATAGGCACCTAGGTATATAGGAGACTTGTATCATGGTAGACACACACAAGATGGGTGTGTGGATCATAAAGTGTTGGATGCATTTTATTTTCATGAAATTAATTAAAATTATGTCTAATGAGTTGACGAAAATGGGTAAAAAGGGGAAGAAAAATGTTAAATAATAATTAAAGAAGTGTGCTTTATAAGTGTAAGTAAGTGAATCAAAGTATTTTTAGAGTAGGTGGTGAAATAAAAATATTTTTGAAATGATTAGAAGGTAAGGCTTGTAACCGTGTGAGTTGGTTATCTTATGTTAGCCATGACCTTGGTGGGGATGGTCAAGGGTAGTGTTTTGGGTAAGATCGGGTCTATTTGGGTAGTGTATTAGAAATGGTTTGTTTATGGCTAGCCATAAACCTTTCTTTATATGTTGTGAAATCTTTATGGTCTGTGTTCTAAATCTCGGGTTGGGAATTTTAGAGAAATTACACCATGAAGGCGTGTTCTAGTTGGGAAGCATGAGGATGTTGCTGAGAACACTCCTCCCATAGTGGAGGAGGATAACATAGTGATATAAGAAAATTGAGAAGTGCAGTTCCCAGATAACTTTTCTCATATCATACAGATGATGGAATTAGACCTTGGGCAGGTTGCATAGAGTATGTTCGAGTTGAACATGGAGCTTTAGCTGTAGCACCCTCCGACCATTTATAGATAGGGTTGACTAGAAGAAGAAAAGTTATAGATAGATTATATCTAGAATATTATTGATCATCTGGAGACTCCTCTAAAAAAGTGAGTCAAATTATAAGCTTATATGTTGTGAGGCCAGGAAAAGTGTTGGTGAGATGTCATGGTTTAAATAGAGTAAGCCAAAGGAATGATATGGAAATATTTTCAGGAGAAGTTCCTCAAAAACTTCTATCCATAAAACTTGAGGAAGAAAATGGCCACATATTTTATGAGCTTTACCTAAGGGGAAATGACGGTGATTGAATATACCACTTATTTTACTAATCTGCGCCACTTCGTTCTGACACTGGTAGGAGATGATTCAGTTGTGGTGAAACATTTTTAGGACAGGTTGAGACACGAGATTAGGACCTAGGTGAACATCTTCTATATGAAGGTGTTCCAAAGTAGTGTATGAGGACCTTATCTTAGAAGGGAACCTAGAGGGATCTTCAGGTGATGAAATTGTGTTTCTAGTAGGGCAAGAAAGTGGTGTAGATTCTAAGATCAGGAAGTTCCATTTTCGGAATCTTCATTAGGGTGGAAGTGCACATTATATTCTAAAGAGGTGGATAACCTCTAATGGTGGAAACCAAGTGTTTTGTTACCAGTGTGGAGGGATAGGGAACATGAATGGACAGTGTACCTGACAACCATTTGAGTGCTGATCATGTGGTAGGATGGGCTATCTATAGAGGTTCTATAGGAACCTATGTCACTCCAAAAATGGTAGAGGTCAGATGAATATGTCAAGTGTAGGTAGAGGGCCAAGGACTCCATATCATGTAGGAAGTTGGAGCTCCACATGTCATACCAGTGGGGATAGTGGACATTGAACTTTGGGGAGAGATCATCCATACTAGTAAGGTAGTGCAGTGTAGGTAACACAAGTTGGAGCCCAAGGTAGTGGGGAAAGTCATCTTCATGAAGTTCAGTATAAACCAGCAGGTGGAAATGTAGGACTGTCTATCATTCGAGGTACAATTCATTTAGATTCCACACTTTATAGTGATTTATTTGACACATTTTCTAGACATTATTTTATTTCTTCTTAGTTCATACTAGTGTTGTTATTAACCGTAGTAAGTGAATATGGAGTTATGTCACTTGATAGTTTATTAGGGGTATGGGTTAAAGATATAAGACAGTGTAATGGTTGTGCCTTGGAGAACGGTGGATATCATTTTAGGTGGAACCTATTTTTCCTAGAGATGTTAGGTTTTGGATTAATTTGGGATAAGGATTGGTTGGAGTAGAATCCAGACCATATGGGATGTTACAAAAATCTGGTGACACTCACATCTCTCAATGAAGAAACTTATGTGATTTGTGGCGAGGTAGATGTTCGAGCAGGATGCATTGGGACAATTTTACAGAAGCTAGGAGAACTCACAACTCAAGTGGATTTCCTTTTTCTAGATGAAGGAGGATGAAAAAACAGTCTTTCCTCCTATTGTGGATTGATTTTAGGTTGTTTTTCCTGAGGATTTATTGAGGCTACCACTTTAAAGAGATGTTGAGTTTATAATTGAATTAATACTGAGGGAGGATCTAGTTTTCATTCCTCCATATCAAATGATGCTGATAAAACTTCTGAAACATAAAATTCATCTAGAGGAGTTTGATTGTAAAGGCTTTATCCATCATAGTATGCCACCTTGGGAATCCCCCATACTGTTTTCTAAGAAGGCCAATGGATCATTGGAGATATGTGTTCATTATATAAAGTAGAATCAGAAGAAGGTTAAGAATAGATACCCTCTCCCCAGAATTGATGACATGTTTTATCAACTAAGGGGTTCTTCGGTGTTCTCCAAGATTGATTTAAGATATGTATGCCATTAGTTAAGGATGATACCTTTTTATGTATCACGAATAGATTTCCAGAGTAGGTATGGGTTGTATGATTTTGTGGTGTTGCCATTCGATTTGACCAATGAACCAATAGTATTCATTGACTTGATAAATCAAATATTCCACCCATATCTGGATTAGTTTGTAGTTGTCTTAGTTGATGAAATATTCATGTGCTAAAGAAATCCTGATGATCTTTCTAAACATATTAAAATCACATTGAGTACATTAATAGAGAATAGGATTTACACCAAGATATGAAAATGTCACATTTGTATTGATGTAGTAAATTTATTATGGAACACCCGTTCTAAGTCAGGGGTGTTAGTGGATATAGAGAAAGTATAGGTTGTGGTGTCTTGGGAGCAGCCCAGGAAAGTTTTTTATGTTTAGAGTTTTTTGGGTTTGGATGGTTATTATCGAAGGTTCATTAGATATTTCTCCTATTTGGATGTTCCACTCTTAGGGTTAACCAATAAGGGAGTTAGGTTTTAGTTTTCAGAGGCATGTGATAATTATTTTCAAGAGTTTAAGAAGTGGTTGATTTCCATACCTATTCTGATATTACCCAAACCAGGTAAGATGTACACCTTATTATGTGATGCATATAGTGTTGGAATTGGGGTAGTCTAGATACAGGATTATTGGGTTCTAGCTTATTGGTCAATATAGTTGAGGCCTCAAGAAAGAAATTACCCTACTCATGACCTTGAGCTAGCTTCTATGGTTTATGACTTAAATTGTTAGAGGAATTACTTGTTGGGACAACATTTCATAGTGTTTACTAATCATAAATGTCTTAAGTATATTTTATCTAAGTGAGATTTAAATATTTGGTAGTGAAGGTGGGTTGAGTACTTTCCATACTATTATTTTCTGTTGGTTTACACTCTAGGAAAAGGGAATAGTGTTGCAGATGATCTGAGTCAGAATACTCTAAATCAAGTTGCTCAAGAATTAAACTCTGAGTGGAAAATGATGTCCTTATTTTATAAGATGAACTTTGAATTATAGGATGGACATGGGAAAATGAACCTTGCGTCTACAGAAATTAAGCCCATGCTTTTGAGCTGGGTCAGGGAGTGTCAGCCGGTGGATCTAGAGTGTTTTTCTATGAAGAAAAGTCTAAATGGCAGAGAGTCACCTTCTAGTTGGGCTATTGGTGATTATGAGATTGTCAAAGTTCATGTCTATGTGGTTGTACCAGTGTGTATGCAGTAATAGTTGATGTGCGAGTTCCATGCATCAAAGTGGGAAGTGCATCCTGGTCTGACTAAGATGTATCTTGATATTTATAGGCAATATTGGTGGCAGGGAATAAATAACGAGGTTTTGGGTTTTGTGGAATGATTCATTACCTATCAACAGGTTATGGTTAAGCATCAACACCTAGGTTGTTTATTATAGCCATTTCCCTTTCTATATTGTAAGTGGAATTAAGTAATGATGAAATTTGTAGTGAGTCTTATGGGGATTCCTTAGAATAAGGATGAAGTCTAGTTAGTCATGGAACAATTGATTATGGTGGTCCATTTCTTACCAATTTTGGAGACCTACACAGTTGATCAGTTCGGTGATTCATATATTTGAGAGATATTGAGGTTTCATTGTGTGCATAGAACTATAGTTTCGAATCATGATCAGAATTTCATAACGCACTTATGGAAAGGATTATAGAAAGGACTTGGTACCCAAGTGTTTTTGATTCAGATTATCACCCACAAATGGATGGGTAGTCAGAGCATATGATTTAGGTATTAGAAGATACGTTGAGAGATTGTGTTCTATATTTTGGTGGTTTATTGAAAAAACAATTTCCACTCGTTGATTTCTCTTATAAAAATAGTTTTTTTGGAAATGATTCAGATGAATCCTTTTGAGGCACTCTATGGAATACCATATAGATCTCTTTTGTGTTGGTTGGATGTTGTTGAATCTGAGTTTTTGGGACCGAGTCTTGTGTAGAAGATGTCATAGAAGGTTTCATTGATTTGGAAGTGTATAAAAATGGCTCAGAGTAGGTAGAAGTCATATTCTTATCATCTTCATAGTATCCATGAGTTTGTGGTGGGTGATAGAGTGTTTCTTAAGGTGTCTCTAAGGTTTGTCCACCATAAAATTTAGAATCAAGGCAAGTTGGCACCTAGTTATGTGGGACCGTTCAAGATCATGGAGAGGATCAGACTAGTGGATTATCGATTAGATCTTAGGCAGTGGTATAGTGGAAGGCATGATGTTTTTAATGTCTTTCAACTCTGAGAGTATCAAACTTTTTTTCAAATGTTGGGGCCGAAGCCTCATTTATTATTAAAGAAAAGAAAAGACTTCTTTAATTGGGTAGAGGGAGACCTATTACAAAGCCCGAATGTAGTGGGAATTTATCCCATTACATATCCTGTAGGCCCAAATTTTTGGCCTAAGGCCTATTCTGTCAATAATACTGCTACAACACTCACCTGCTACAGTCCCACACAGAACCCGCCACTACTACAATGTCCTACCGCTGCTACAGTTCCCGCCATTGCTACAGTGGCACCACTGCTACAGTATGCTAGATTTGAAGGCTGATGCTTCCTTCAAGGAGAATCCATTTTGTATTAGTGATCATTGTGTGAAAGTCTTCTATGAAAAAACTGCACCCTTAGTTTGAGTTTTATAGAAACATGGAAAGGTTTAGAAGGAAACTTGGTATAGAGATTCAGATATGCTTTCCTGATGGCCAAATATATTTTCTTCATAAAATTTTTGATTCCTGGGAATATCATCTCAAGGATGAGCCACCATAAGGTGGGGAGGTTGTAAGATATTGAACTTCATGGAGGTATGTCCTGGTATAAATTTTGGTTTCAATCTCTCATTTTTGGTTAATGAAATGTTTCCAGGGAGTATGTCAGGTCTTGGTGGTGTTCCAATGTTTTGGGACATGAGAAAGGGGAGAACGGGTCCAACATGCGCAAGCCACATGATTGGATCACAGTTAAGCAAACCATGCATAATTTCCATGTAATCGTGCATCCTTGGACAAGGGATTTACACATGGGAAGTGCATGGTTTTTCGAATCATGTGGCATAACTAAGTTACTTTGAAACCTAAATTTCATTGGATAGTGGCCAGAACATGGTTTGCATATGGTTTTTCAATCCATGTGGGTGAAATGTTCACCATTGTAAAGTTGGGAAAAATTAAAAAAATTTCATTACGGGATTTAAGAACCTCCCCCTATTCTCCTCTAATTTATTTTAATGTAATGCCTAGAGAGGATCCATAGTGATCCAATCTTCTAATACATGATTTTCTTTCGATCCTAATCCATTTTGAGTGCCATTGGGTGTAGATCAAAAATCCAGGTAATTATAATCCCCACCTTACTTCTATTTTTGGTTTAGGGTTTTCATCATTCTCTTATCTCCATAAAAAGCTATAAAACCCTTATTTTATGGTGAGATATAGGTTGAGACTTTAATGTGTGGTTGAATTGTTATCTAAGGCTTTGATTAGGATAATGTTCACCAACATATTTGAGGTAGGTGTTCTACAAGTTATATCCCTTGGTCTTTACATAGATTTATGCATGTGGGGATATGTTATTGTTCTTTACTTAATGTGTTCTTGGTTTCATTTGCAGGATTTGATATAATGAGCTTCAAATAACCAATTGAACCCCCTCATGATCCCCTTAGTATGCATGGAGGATGAATTGGCCAATTCAAGGCCACCCATGGAGTGTGTTGACCCTCTCGAACGCGGTTAATGGAAATGTAAAGTGTGAAATTGAATTGTGATTAAATACAGCCCTTGGTGAATGTGTAAATGGGTTAATGTAATGATTAAGAATGTATTATGGGTATATGAATCTAGTTGTGGATAATGGTTAAGGTATTATTTGGTTTGTCATGTTTTTGGGTTAAATGGGATAAATGGGACTGTGTCAATGAATCATGTTTTGTATTTGAATATGCTTAGTGAGTTAGGAATGGGGAATGAGAATTATGATAAATGGTTATGTGATATAAATGATAAATGTGTTAATGGATTGTAGCATAATATATATTTCCATTTTACTTGTTATTGTAGTGATATTACTAATGATATTGGCCATGCTTGGTTGTAATGTGGTTATGTGTGGTGAATGAATAAATAACTTGTTCACATGGCTTGGTAGAGTGGGTTATAGACATGAGGTTCTACATCCATGAGTCCAGTTGGAATGAGGCTCTAAACTACACCCCTCAATATACTGGTTAGGGAAGAGGAAAAATTATATTCCCCTATGTATTCCATCCTGACTGAGGCTTCAAGGTGAGGATAATGTGGTTTTTGTGATGTGTTTATCTAGTGAGATTGGACTTTATTTATTTCCATATTATTTGTGATTATTTAACACTCCTACTACATTAAAAACATGAAAAGTGTGAATGAATCATTTAGATGTTATAAGTATCAAATCTGAATTTAAAGGTGTATTATCTTTAGGAATAACCTTATTACTAATAGACAATTAAAATGTCTTTTATGTACTTATAATTATTTAGAAATTTCATGGACTATCTTGTTAGAGTTGATATTTTATATACACCATTGGTGGTGTCCTACTGAGTTGTAATCACACCCTTCTCGAGACGCTGTTGGGTACCTGAGTAGATTTCATTTTTGTAGTATAGGTAAAGGGAAAGGGTCCAATTCTCAGGAGTTGAGTTAGATTTGGGATGTGCGTGGATGAGGTTCCAGACATGGAGTGAGGACCATTTTGGGGATTTTGTGGTTTATCTTTATTTTTGTTTTTCTATACTTGGTACTATAGCATGACCTGACATATTTACTATTGGTTGTGGTTTGCACCCAGTTTGGGTGATGGTTAATTATTCATGTTCACTAGTTTTTCTATGTTTTCTCACTATTGTATATGTTTTATATTGTGTGTTACTCTAATAAATAGGGTATTGTCTCCCCATGTGAATCTTAGACCCTCACTGCTAGTCAGAAAACTCTAGCATATGGGAGGTGTTCTTGAGGTCATGCGACAACCGAAATTGGAGCACCAATTTAGTGGCACATAGATTAGGGATGTTAAAATTTTGATAGTAATAAGACCAAGAACTTATTATTCTATCTTAGGGTCTTATTCAAAACAAAATTTAAATCTAAACTTTATATATATCAACTAAAAATAATAGGAAGATTATTTTTTTATAACTAATCAGAGGGAACATTGTGATTTGGATTTCAATTTTATTAAAAATATAGATACAATTTAGAGTGAACCTTGGCTCCAATACCATTTGAGATTCCACATGTACTATTTAGATATGCTTGAGAGGGGTTAAATTAGGTACTATCCAATATTACCAAATTCTTATTCTTTTTTAACCCTTTAAACCACTTTGGACTTGAACATTTGATACCAGTTAATACTTGTGGATATATTATTTTTAACATAACACACAACACCACTTTAAATAATAGAAATAAATTAAGTATTGCATAGAGTATTTAAAAGGTTTTACCCCTCTTTAGAAACATACTCCATGTTTTACTTGGTATGTTCTAGGAATCAATTTTCTACTATAATATTATAGTTAATACAAGTGGAGTTATAGATGTATCATCCTAAAACCAAAAATACCATATTAACTAGGTATGATATGTTCCCAATAATACACATGAAAACATAATCTACATCCCATGAATTCTCTTCAAACTGGAATCCCACCAACTGATCTTTTTAGTTATCTTCATTCTATTGAATTAGATCAAAAACGTATCCAGGGATGTAACTGAAACCAAAAATATTGATCTAATTACTGAAAAAATGTTTCTTAGAATACCTAAATATATTTAATAACAATATCTGTAACTCAGTCTCTATCAATATCCTAGTTTCTCAGAATCATTGCTAAATCTGATTGCTAACTCTCTCAGCTTTTTCTTCTCATGATCACATTCAAAAATATATTTTACTTATATTTTATGCATCATATCACATATCGAAAAAAATATTTCCTATAAATATAACTAACAAAACTAGAGTCTATTGTTGTTCACTTCTTATCCTTGTTATTCTTCAACTTAGACTATATCTGTTCAGTAGAAACCAACATACTTACTCATATCTTATTTTTCTTTTCATTCTTATGAAAAAATTGATTTAGTTGAATACTCCTAGTTCTTTAAATTCAATACCTATAATATTATATCTCTCATCAATGAATCAAAATGCTCATATTCTTCTTCCAATAGATATATCCTCAATATTTTTCATAGCATGAAAACTCTTAGATTTAACCTATAAAAATCATGAACTCAATGTCTATATCCATTATTTTTTATACATAGGATATCCAAAATAATATATTATATGGATATATATATGTGAAATATGGAATGTCTCCATGGGATTTAGTTTCCATAATCCTCATTTAATTTCTCCTCAATTTTTGATTCATGGGTTTTCCCACAATCTTTTTATTCCTTTTTTTTCTCTTAAACCATCGTCTCCTAGGAAATTATAGGCATTACCTTAATTTTTTTATTCTAGTTTTCTTAAAATATATCCAATAAAATATATAAATAATCATTTAATTCAACTTTATAATAATTAAATAGTATAAATTTAGCTTGTGGAATAGCTTCTTGTGATGTAATAGTCTATAGAACATCTGAACTTGTATGCATATTTATCACTGAATGCAACGTAGTTTGAAGATCTCATTAACATATTAAATCACACCCCCTTATAATATTTATAACCTTAAATTTTAGTTTATTTCCTTTATTTGATATTATTATTTAAGACAATAGAATTATATGTGATTGATTTCAGAGCTAAATTTACCTTTCCCTCAAAGTTTTGTCATCCCCTTTATGAGGGTCCATGTATAAAATTTATATAGAACATACTAACCTTTACATAGGTCATGATACTAACCTTTAAATAACTAATATTTTACCTTTATATAGGTATTAATTTAAACTAAAAATCAATCCTTGTTTTCCTAGTATTCTTCAAATCACCTTTTTCTATTATCAACCACTAAAAAACCATTCAAATGACTTTTTGGAATTTTTTAAGCTTGTTCAAACTCATTAATATAAAGGTATTGAAACATATTAAATTAAACATTGAGCTATTAAAAGTTTATCACTATGCTTCAAAACATTTTTGAATTATAGGATTTAATAATAAACACATTTATATGTTTATGATGTTTGAATATAAGAAGCATAGCTTTGGATAGATCACAATCAAATTTTCTCTTCAGATATTAAATCTGTTAAAATCACTTTTTCATACTACATCACTTAACTTTTTCAACAAATTATTGAATTCATACATTATAACATACTAGAGGTAAAAATCCTATAATTATATGATTTATAGGAAATGTTTCATTAAATAAATTACCATGAACTTTTAGGTTTAGAGTTTTAGAGAATTTTGACATATAATTAATTAATATAGACCATGTATTTCTCATCAAATAGATATTTTTCCCACTAAATTAAGAGATAATTAATCGATAATAAGTCTTTAACACTCCTATAAATTCTTTATACATACTTTTTTTCTAGACATATCATGTGTAATAATTTTCTTCATAACCTAGGGAAATGAACACAGAAGAAGGGTAAGCTCAAATGATTAGTATGGTAAATTGTATACTAGAATATACCGTAAAATAAAAAAGGAATGAATAATATAGGAGGAAATAAATTATAATCAAATAAATACATATATATGGTCACAGTATCTTGAAACAAATCCATGTTAAAGTATATAAATAAACGCATGGAAAATAATAACTGTTTTCGTGATGATGGAATACATAATGATAGAATTGTCAAGGCCTTGTTCCAAGAAATTAAATACCATAAAGGCATTGTAAAAAGAAATATACTTGTTGTTCACACTATATCTAAGAAATATAAATAAATGGGAATATATACACTAAATAACTAGGCAAGTTTTCCTCATGAGACCTATTGGTGCATCAAGGGGTTATTGCTTGCCCCAATAATTACTCATTATACTAGATGCATTCATCATATGAAGGAACTAATAATCTATAAAATAAATATAAAACATGACTCAATAATCATTAAGAATATATATTTAAATTAAAAGTATATGTATTGTCCATGTCACACCTGGGATTTTATTTTTCACTTCGTTCCAATTATTGTTCATCTCCTTGTGAGTTGGGTGTGACTTGTTTCAAATTTTGTGGAATTATTTTATCTTTTAATTGGAATATATTTCCCTCCCTAGTATCCCATTTAATCCACCTAAGTTCCCCTTGAATTCCACCTTGGTTCCCCTTTGAATTTGGAGAATAATGTAATGTTTTTGGGGGGACAGAACATGCCTCACAGTTTGGTCGCACTGTTTAATAAACCATGCAGCTAAACCGTTCAAGGTGTCAAGCATATTAATTTTTTTTGGTCATTCCAATTTTTCCCTTATGATATTTAACCTAATGAGATTCATTCCTCCCCCATTCATTCCACTCATCCATGGAAGGCTTTTAAGCTCTCTCAAGCTCACTTAGAAGCCAATTTTTAGGTGGATTTAGTGGAGGGACTTCAATATTCTTAAAGTAAGTGATTTTCCTTCCATGTATGTTCCTTTAATGTAGAGTTTATACCCTCATACATGAATTTAAAAATTTATAGAAACTATGTATTTGTACCTAGGTTTTATTTTTGAGTTTCTTGGTATAATATTCTTGTTAAGGTTTGTTTTCATTCCCTTGTGGTGCGACGGTGGTGCGGTTGAAGTTTCACACAATGATTTGAGATTTTTAACATCCATGGTTGGTGATTCCATGTATAAGAATTATTTTATGAGATATATTTGATTTATTTACATTTTTATCATGTTCCTCTTCCATTGTATTTGTTTTGAAATTTTTTTTGGTAGCATTGATTAAGTGTTTGATTTTAAAGTTGTGTTTTTTTCTTGAAATGGTGTGTTTTTCATATATAACTCTTGTGGTATCATTTAGGATCATTTTATAAAATGTGAAATTCGTTTTTTAAATGTGGATTGGCATTAAAATTCTGGGTTGGTAGGGTTTTGGTGTACCTTTGTCCTTGAAAGACGGTTTTTGAATGGGTTTTTATGTGCAAAACCTTGTTATACTTCTTGGAAGTGTTTTATGAAAATTGTAAATGGTTTATTGAGTTACAAAAAGTGTGAAAAGGTTGTTTATGTGATGTTTTGGTGGGTGTGTGTTCTTATAATGAGTTTTTGAAATGGAAAGTGGTGATTTGTGACATCAAACATTTTGAGAATGTTTTATAAATTGTTGAAATGATTTATCAAATTGCAAGAAAGGTGAAAAACATGTTTATGTTCTATTTTGTGTGAGTATGATGTTAAAAATGAATTTTAATTTTAAAGGAGTGTTATTTGACATACTCATGGGAGTTTTGGTGTTTTTATGTTATTTAAATAGAATTTTCATGTGTAAATGGTATTTTATGAGATGTGGAAGTTGATTGAGCACAAATAGGGAAACCTAGGTATCTAGGTGGGTGGACGTGTACTAGTATGCTAGTTATCTGGAGTGGTTTCATCCATGTTTCATGTAGGATGTTTGATTCTGAAAAAACTAACTAAATAATTATGATTACTGGGGACTAATATTTTATGGTTATTTTCCCTACTAGTGGATCATGCATGAGAATAGGTATTTGTTACGGTTACTTTTCACTGAGATACGAGGTACCTAGGGCCCAAAGTTGGCTAGTTCCTACGGGTGTTCTTGTGACTAGTCCTCATTGAATATATGATATTGAACTTTAGAATACAGTGTTTTTGGATGGAAAATTCCATAGCATGTTTTTTTATTTAAAAGTGTTCATTCTTTAAAGTAGGCCTCTTAAAACAATTTTCATTTAATGTTTCACCCCTTTGAAATTTTTACAGGCATTTTTATTTATAAAACATGCATGATTTTTATCTTAAGATGTTTATAACATGGTATATATTTGGGTGGAATCCTATTGGGATTATGATTACACCCTACCTAAACCTTTGGGTATAAGGAGATTTGGTTATGTTTGACACAGGTATGGGAAAGTTCTTTGGTGAAGGTGGTTCGAGTTGTTAGATCCTTCCTTGGTGTGGTGTTTTATAGAAGGATTGGGGTTGATGTCCCATAATAATGTAGTGGTTCTAGAGTTATACTTAATGCAACCCTTTTATCATGGACCTATTGTGTCTTGTTTAGAACTTTTTACTTCAATTCTGAATTTTGTTAAAGTCTTGTTTGGAATAGATTTTCAGATTCAGTTTATTTATAGTTTTTGGTTGTCTTATGTTTCTAAAATCAGTTAAATTGTTCCTAAAAAATTATTTATGATACCCAAGAACATATGCCAAACTATAGGGATTAGGAACAAACTTAAGGCCTTGCCAAGGACCAGGTCAGGTGTCAGTTTTGAAGGCGACCAGATCTAGTTCGTGAAAAAATGGTATCAAAGTAGGTAATCTCTTTTTGAGTCATGTCCTTTAGAAAATGTTTGGGTAGACCAGAGCTAGGAGTGTCAGGACTTGAAATTATGATTATGAGTAGGGTGGCTGGACAACACACCCCGTGATGGGATTTAAGTCTCTAAAGGATGTTGGGTTTTATCTGAGTTATTTTGTTCTCATGGTTCGTCGATGACTTGGAAATGAAAATAGAGTTAGGTCAATGGTCTCATGAACTCGTAGGTCCTATAAATCCATGTAGATATATGGATATTTCCTTAGAACACTCTATTTTATGGTGAAGTGATTGGAGTATGACCGAAAACCATATGTCCAGGCCACCCACCTGCACTAATTTTCTCTCGCATTTTCTTATGTCTTCTTGTTTTGGAATCTTGGAAATTTGGTTTTTAATTAAAAATGACTTGGTTTTAAGAAATGGGAATTTTTTGAAATGATTTTTCTATAAATAATAAATGTTTGAATTATCAAAGGGGAAAATAAATTTTCAAAATCATTTTTAAATGGTAAATGATGTGTTTTCACTTCTTTTGAAAGCGTTAATTATGTTAAATTTGGTTTTGAAAATATGTTTCAAATAAAAATTTATGAGTTGTTGATTTTTTTTGAATGGAATAAAGTGTTTTAGAATTTATGTTTGGAGTTTGAAGATGGATTTTGATTTGGTAATTAATGGTCTATTGAAAATTTTTACAAAATATTGGAACCCTGTTTTAAATGAGGATAAATGAGTTTTTAAATGAATGGCTGTTGATGAAATGAAGTTTGTCATAAAACCAGAAGTGTTTTGAAATGGGCTGAGATGTTTTGAAATTAATGTGTATGACTTGAAAGTGAGTTTTAATTTGAATGGTTGGTGATTTTATTAAAAGGTATATAAGATGTAAATTGGGTTTTGATTTTTCAGTTAGTGGTTTTGAGAAAGAGAAAGTGTGGGTAGAATGTTTCAGTTTTGAAAAGAGGAAAGGTTTTGTTTTGGTCATTGGTGTTCACATGGGTTACCAAATTCATGGGTTTACAAGGGAATATGGATGGTTAATGTAACGACCCAAACATTCATTAATAAAAATTCCTCTTGATTTAATGTCTTATTACAGATATATAAAACTTAGGAAATTCATTGTTTTTATGTTTTTGTATTTTAAAATACCATTAATAATTGTGACCATTTATAATATAGCCCTTAAATGGTGATCACCAGATTTGTATAAATACAGGTCTTTAGCAAATCCAATTTACTCAGATAAATTAAGTGATGAACCCATCCAATAGAATTTCTCCATACGAAGCCCATTTGTCAGAGCTAGGAAAGGAGGTGGAATCATTGGGCTTCTCTCTTGACCAATACCAAGCTGATCTTTAATAGGTTGAGCTCAAACAGAACCACCTACGTGAAAAGTGGAAGTTGATAGAGATTACCACCCGAGCGATGTTATCTGAGGCACCCAAGAGTTTTTCACCATCGCAAACCATGCCCTTAGATCATATGCGGGTGTTATAAGGGGACATGTAACAATACCTTAGAACAATTATTATGTGCATTTTTTAGATAAGAAAGAATATACATTCATTTTATTATTGTTACTTTTTAAGTAGTTTTTAAATCAGAAATAGTTTTTTTAGTTAATATCCAATTAAGAAATATATTTTGATGAATTAATGTAATTTTGAATTAATTAATATTTTAATAAAATTTTATTACTAAATTAATTTTTAATAAATATTAATGATCATATAAGTTTTATGAATACAATTGTAATTTTTATTAAGGGTTGACAGCTATTTTTGTCAAAACCCATGAATTTTTGAAAAATGTCAGTTTTTATTTTAAAAGTAAAATTTCAAATATTTTGAAAATTATTTAGATAAAATTAATATTATTTTTGGAATCAAGACATCGAAATTATCCAATGGGGAATTTTTCATAATTTTCTGAGATAGTCGAATATTTGGGTAAAAATTAAATACTATTTAATTATATAATGTGTTTTATGACATCATAATGACCCAGTGATGTAATAAAATGCTATAAATGTAATTTTAGTCCAATATATGTTTTACCATTAAAATAATGTGATTTTTGGTTTGTTTGATTTATTTTACAAAGCCTTAGTGGACCCTCCAAGACTTATAAAACATTTTGTCATTATAAAATGATTTCCTTGAGAGTGTGACTCAACTCCACATAATAGAGCCTAATATTTTAAAACTTTCGACCATTGTCACTATAAAATATTGTTTTCCACTTTCCTTTTAAAAAAAACTTTGGATGGTTTGTGGTTTTGGTTAGTTTAATGTGTAGGGTCCAAAACCTAAATAATAAAGAATTCCTTCCCTTTTCCTATATAAACCCACCCAAAATCCCACTTCCTCTTCACTCAAAGCCTTGGATCTCGACCAAACTATTCCATACTCTCTATAAAATAATCCCAAGGTTCCCCAATCTCTCAATAAGCCTCTATAAAGCCCCTCCCAAGCCTTTGGGATCACACTTTCATGTATGGGATTTCTTCCTTCCTCATTTTTGTCCAATTTTCTTTAAGTTGTTATGCCATTTTATTTTCAATTACAAATATTGGGGGTATAATTTAGAACCTACCCCATAATTCCATATTTATGTTTGAATTATTTTATAACCCTTTCTATCTTATTAATTCCTTCCATGTATACCTGTTACCATGCCAAAATTCTGTAAGGAATTTCTCTCTCCTCATTTACATTCAAAAAATTATTTTGTATTATGAATCTAAAATTACATTACATATGTTGGGACATGTATCTATATGACCCCATTACATTCCATTTCATGTACATATTAGGACACACCCTTTTTTCTCTCATAAACCATTTTTATGAATTCTTATGTCACATCGTTATGCTGCTGAAATTGCACCGCTATTTTCCTTGCCAAAATCATTGTGTTGTGGATACCATGTCCATTTCACTATCAAGGGTATTCACCTTTATGCACATTTACTTATTGATTATAGAGTTTCATGTATGAATTCCACATTCCTTTATCATAGAATAAATGATGATATTTAATGATTTCATGTTGTATGATCCATGTGGCACTGTTTCTGATGCTTCCGCCGGGGCGCGCGTATCCATCCATTTCAGAGGATACTCAGATGTTTCCCCGCATTCATACTTTCCAAAGGCAGGTGGAATTTGTCGTCTATTCAGAGACATTTTCTCCTTGATTGAAACATGATGATGGGATGTTGATTCCTCCTTCTACGTATTCCTCCTTGGAACTTGTTACCTTGTCTGGGTCTCCCTTATAGATTAAGACGTTGTTCGTGAAACTCTTTCCAGTGCCATGTCTTCATGGATGCTAGTTAATTACACTGCTTATATCAAGAAATTACAAGGGATCTGGTCAGGGCAACAACCTTTAATCAGGGGTGTAGTCACATTAGACATCACTGGTGTGTCTGGATGCTGGAACACAAGCACATCTGGGTTTCTTCCCCTTATTATAGGGCTTCTCGAGGGAGAAGAAGCCTAAGGCATCCCATGTAAGATGCGGGGAATTATATGCCATAGGAATGTCTTTGAGGTTTTCCTTAGATTCCCATGTTTAACACAGGGTATTTTGAGATTTTAATATCTAACCGAGATGGATCAGACTGATCATAGCATTGATGAGATTGGATTAGATGGGTGAAACCCCTAGAGGGAACACTGATGCTGGGATTAACACATGGTAAGTTACCCGATTACAGATGAGAATAGTGAAGAGGTAACTGACATGATCTCACCAGGATGTGGCAACCCGGGTAAGAATCAGGAAGGATATGGGTTACTGAGAGTGGATGGGGAATGAAATGGAGGTGACGTGAGGTCGACAGTGATATTGGGATTGAACCTTGAAGAGACTTCCTACATATCCCCATGGTAGGGAATCAAAGTACACATAGTTTAGTGGGGTGATGGGATGCCTGAGGAGGCAACCCATATAGATGAGTCCCAGAGGAAGTGGAACCTCTGGGTTGGGGCATGACCTTCCCGAAATACATAGGCTTGAGGGAAAGGCGAGGATGATACATGGGTAATGGGATTGAACCCCAGGGAGGCTTCCTACATATCCCCGTGGTAGGAAATCAATGTCGACATAGTTTAGGATGGGGGTATAGGATCGAGGTGTTCATAGAGGATAGTGACCCCATGATATACTGAGGCTTACGCGTGGTTAGCAGCCCGTGGTTGGTCTGACACCACTGGGATGGACCAGAGATATATGTCCCAATGAAAGGGAATACAATGACTTACTGATGGATGGGGATCACAATGGCTTACAATCTATTGGGGAATGTAATGGATTATCGTCTATTGGGGAATGCAACAGATTACTATCGATTGGGGTATGAAATAGATTACTGTTGATTGGGGTATCACAACAGCTTACCACTGGTTGGGGTTCCAACATTTAGGGTTGAAAATGGATTACTTCCGAATGGGGTTCCGATGGATTACCGCTGAATGGGGTTTATGATGGCTTACCGTTGGTTGGGGAACACAACAGATTACTTCTTGTCGGGGGACACAACGACTTACCGCTGGTTTGGGTACACAACGACTTACCGCTGGCCGGGGTTGGACCTCAAGGAGTCTTTCTACATACCTTTCCAAGGAGACAAGGATAAAATCCCACATAGTTTGAATGGGTATAGTTTAACATCTTGCGGGACTAAAAATGGTGTACAATTAAACGTCATGCGGGAGGAGGGTAAACCGACGTGAAGTGGTTGGGATTGTTTGGTGAACTGATGTGAAGGGGGCCAGGACCAGTGAGTGTTGGGCTTGAACCTTAGAGATGAATCCTATGTACCTTGCCTTGGCAAGGATCGAAGTACACCTAGTTCAGATGAGTTGGTGAACAGATGTGAATGAGTCAGAACTAGTAGGTGTTAGGCTTGAACCTCAGGAAGGATTTCTACATACCTTTCCATAGAGAGGATCAAATTCCCTGTACTTTAGAAGAGTTTGGGGCTTAAACTCTAGGATAGTCTAGAGAGGATGTCTTGGTTGATGCTTACTCTAAGCCCACGTGATTCATGCTCTGTGTGAGATACAAGAGGTAGCAAAGAGTAGATGATCACATCGCTAAAGTTTCTTCCATGGGAAGTGGAGTAGGGCTTACACGTGGTTCGCAACACAAATAGGAAAGAGGGTATTACACGTGATTCACAACCCAAATAGGAAACAAGGGATTACACATGTTTAGAGGTCCCAAAAAGGAAATAGGGGCTTACAGTTGGTTCGGAACCCAAAGAGGAAATAGGGGCTTACGCGTGGTTAACATCCCAAGGAGATGGAGATTGGGACTTACTTCAGGATGGAGGCCCAGGTGGAAAAAAAATCCCAAAGGGAGAGGGACATGATAACAAACTTCCCTATGCCTATCTGTCCTCTTAGTCTTTTGCACAGAAGAAGAAAGGAGGAGTAGGGGTAATACCTCCCACAAGAAAGGATAGGGGATTACACTAAGATGGTTGCCCTTCCCTGTGGACTGGCCCCACTCCAGCAAAGAGGATTCCATTCCATGTGAGGAAGATCTCACTCCCGTAGAGACAGACAAATGTAGAGAATGTCCAAGATGGGGCACCCCATGTATGATTCATGGGGTGAGGTCACAATTTAACGTCATGTGAAGAAGATGGTGGTTCTTGGTAGTTTAATGTCATGTAGCTCAGACGAGGCGTGTTCAATCTACACCCCTATGACTTACATAACTGATACCCATCTACCCTTGTGGAAGGGAATGCATCAGCAAAGCCACGGTGAGTGGATGTTGTGGAGTGATCCATTGAGGGGCCCACGTTAGCATGACTACGGGAGGAAACAATAGACATTAGCGTGCGTATGTGAAGAAGCATGAGGTGAAGAAACACAACAGAAAGCACCACCCAAGGGACCCTGAAATCACTTCATACAAGCCTATAGGGCCTTATAGGAGAAGGATATGTAATATAGGTGTCTTGTTTGTAAGAAGTTCCCAAATATGGTGCATGAGAGAGGGACATCAAAAAAATGCCAAAGGGTGCGCACAAGAAGAAGGTTTTGCGCGAAAAAGGAGCGGCTTGCATGCAATACTTGCAAAAAGAGGGGTTGTTTCATGAAAAAGGCTGAGTTGAGCAGAAAAGAACGGGTGTTCGTAATGGAATAAGTTTTTGCACAAAGAGGGGCCTAGGTTTTGTGCACAAGTGGAAGGGTTTACGTGCAAGGAAAGGCCATGGTTTTGTGCAAAAGTGAAGGGTTTTCATGCAAGGTAGGGCCAATTTTTTTCTTGCAAGTGTAAGGGTTTGCGCACAAGGAATGACAGTGGGTTTGTGCTCTAGTTGAAGGGTTTGTGCGCTTAGATCCCAACATAGAAGAACTTCGGCGAGGTTCAAGCCCAAGTGGTCTCGCGCAAAGGAGGACCCCTGGGTGAACGATCATGGAAAATCCCATACCTAGAAGTCAGACTTTGCATGTAAAAGTGTCAAATTCCATGCAGGGGATACAATTCAGATTCTTTAGTGGGGGGGGGGGGGCACTTCTATTTATAGGCGATCGGGGGCTACGGGGGTGTGTGAAATTCTGTCCGAATGGAAAACCCGGACCTGGAGGTAGTGGCGTGGAAGTTCCCCTATTATCTTGCAAAAATCGCTTCAGGTCGTGCCCGTTTTTTGTGCGAGGATCTAGTTTTTCATGGGAGGAAGTGATTTTCCATGCAAGGAAGCAGTTTTCCACGTACCACTCCAGTTTTCTGTGCAACCTTATGGCTCTTCCCGGGACCGGTTGCCGAGTCAAAATATGCCTCCATTTTATCGAAGGATGCCTTATTGTGAACTTTGGAAGATTTTGGTGTCTACAAATAACCCCCCTCAGAATCGGATCTACAAAGGAGCGTGAAGTTTAGATTCCGAGGGAAACGCCGAAATGCCCAAGCCCCTGGGGGTGGTGTGCGTAAAATCACTTCAAGTGCATGTAAAGTATTTCTGCACACATGAAACCCACTTCGTGCCTCTAAAACCCCTATGGGGGGGGGGGGTAGGGTCCTTACAAATATTCTCATCCGATAATCTTGGATCTCTGGTGCATTAAAAACCCTCCTTCCTTGTGCGGAATTCACTTGATTTGGCACAAAATTCCCAAATTTTGGTTGTGATTTTCTGTTCAACTTCCATTCTCTGCACTGATTACCTAGTTTTCTGTGAAAACATCCAATTTTTCATGCAACCATCCGATTTTTCACGCAATTATATGATTTTTTATGCACCCTCCATTTATTACGCTCGTGTTGCTGATTTTTTCAGACTTTTCCAAGGAAAATGGCCGCTGAGCATAGTGATGCCACAAGGGAAGCTATGTATGCCTTGAGGAGGGATGAGAGGAGTGATAACCTAGAGGTTTATAGTGAAAAGAAAGTTTTATCCAAAAACCAATCCCTCTTTAGTATGCTAACCCAAGCCCACAAGGATTACCCGCTTTCCGACAATCTACCGTTGTGGAGCTCCAGTATTTTAGAAGAGATACCAGTGCCAGGATTCAAATTTGATATGCTGAAGTCATGGGTGATGCATGAAGATGATCTTCCATGATACAACATCATAAACAATTGACATACCACTAGATAAATGATGAACATGCCCGTTTATGTCATGGACCCAAGGACCAGAACTATCTCGAGTGGGGAGCCGGTCAATGAGGATTCCTTAACACATTCTGTGAGTACCTTTTGACATAGCATTACTGATGACACCAAAGGATGGTTACAGGATTGGGACTTGAGGTATGGGGGAAATTTTACCAGTGAATGGGCTTGGGCGTACTAGTTACGCCAATCATGTGATCAGTTCGTAGCAGAACTACGACATATTGGGCTATTTGAGGTGGTGTGGACAGCACAGTTCCACTTCTACCGTCAACAAGAATTTGGGTTAGTGCTGTTTAGCTAGTGGTTCCCTGATACCATCACATTCCACCTCCATCACGTGGAGGTTGACATCAGTCTTTGGGAAGTCCACTGTATCAGAGGTATTTCTCTAGATGGGCACCAATACGATGAATTCCTTCCAACAACAGATATCTAGGGGGATAGATTGTAGACCCCTGTTCTGACATGGTACCTACTGAACCTAGCCAAGGAGAAGCTGGGAGTCAAAGATTTTCTGAAGGATATTACTTATTTGAAGTGGTTAATCATATTACTTTAGAAGGAACTGAAAGTGAAGATTATGGGGGTAAGGAAAGTAGTGTCTGACCATGGAACAAAGAATCAAGAGTGGGTCATATTGAAAAATATTAGAAACAGGGGACTACTAATCATGGGGATTTCATGTGGATGAGATCTTGGACCCGAATTTCTAATATGATAGATTTCTCACAATATTCCTGAGTGGATGGATACTACCAGTAAGGGATTCCAGGATGGGAGTTCACCCAACAAAATTGGTGATGGCAGGAATTATGGCAGCCAATCAAAGGTTCAACCAGGGGGTCCCTGTGTTGTCCCACCTATACGCCATCCTAGGGTTCATTTCAAGAGGGGGTTCACCGAGGAGGATATGTGTCCCTTTCCAAATCCATCATGGTTGGATCGCAGCTCACTGTGGCGGGTACACTTTCTCAAATGCTATTCATCCTCCAGGTAACAGTCTATGAACTTCCATGCTAAACATTTCCGAGACCATGCCACTGACGCTCAATGAAGAAGGGGTAGGGATCAGGATCTAGAATCACACCAATTTCACCTTTATCCCATTTCCCACCCCAGATGCCCAGTGGTAGATGACGAGCAAGGCTCGCTGGAGTAAAGAGCATATTTTCAAAGCCTCAGAGGTGGAGTTCTTGTGGCTCAGATCGACGAGAACATTATTTGCAAACCCAATGCATCATAAAGATTTTCCAGGCAGTTTGGATGCACCCAACGGATGCCGAAGAAGGTGTATAAAGATGTTCTGTAAGAGGAAAAACCATGTATTCTTCATCAAATGTGGATGTTTTTCATGAATTATAGTTTTGGTGAGGTAATCACCTTTCCCCACACCAGAGTCGATACTATCCTCTCAACAAAATATGCTGAGCATTGGGTAGCAACATACCCTGAGGGAATCCTGCCAAAAAAAATTTGGAAAATCAAGGTAGCTAGTGTGTAATCTTGGTGGAGATAAATTTGACAAGGAGGTACTAGGGAGAAGAGTCCCAGAACTAGTCAGGTAGCCAAGTCAGTACAAGTTGGGACCTCAACAGTAGGAGCATAAAATGGTGCAACCATTCCCCTATTGTCTGGTGGGAGAGAGGATCCTAAACCACCTTGTAGAGCAGCCAGTGATCTTCCAGGGAAGCACTTAAGGTACATGCTTCAACCCTCTAATGATGAAGTCTTCCCTATGTTGTGGTCAGCCTGGTTGACCTTGCGGTAGTCAATGAGTACCGAATCCCTCTGAAAAAATATAGTGCAGGATGGGATCCAGCTGCCAGAAATTGGCTTCTTTGGAATTAATGACCGAGTGAACTTTCATCTTCATCACACATATCTAACGGCCATGGATGTTTATGCATGATAGTAGGGTTGACATGAGCAACCAACTCTCTTGGTGAACTGATTCTTTGTCAGGAGCATGATCTGGAACAAATGCTATATGAAGATGATGATGATGACGAGGAAACAGAGGAAAGAGAATCAGCTGAGGAGGAGGAAGAAGGAGAAGAAGAGGTAAGGGGAGTTGAAGAGGATCTTAGAGGTTAAGGGTCCCAAGAGACATCCCACCAAGGGAGTCCTTGGGAGAGTGGAGATATTTATAGCTCTGACATGGACATAGCTGAGCAACTCGAGGTATGACTTAATTCTTATCCTAGTATTTCCTCTTTCTGTCTTCATAATCAGCAACTAAACTTTTGCTCTGTCCAGGCGCATCTTGGTGTGGGTGGTCAGGAAGCTCCATCTAAGGGGGGTGAAGGTGCATTGATAGAAAATGGTGGGGAGCCAACACCCACCATTAAATTGACAAGCGCTGTAGGATCCCTTATAGCAATAGCTCTTACAATGACTGGAACGCTGGAGGTCGATGCGCTGAGATCTTGTAAGTTTTATTACTCAGACACCCATCTCTATTACTGGAATGCACTAATGATTAGGGAGTTCATAGTTTTTGTAGTAGTAATGGTATTGGAGGCTCAGAAGGCTGCTAGATCTATGACATCTGTAGATGATTCCACAAAAAACGCTTTGACCCACCCAGAACACACTTCTCAAACTGAGACGACCCCGACACTTGGTGAAAAAATGGACACGAACATCGGTGATATCAATGCCAGGGTGGAGTCTGACGTCAGAAGGGGTGGAATTTCTAAGACTGAGATGAGTGAAGAAGGTCACCCACATATTGAAGAGCCGAATCCCCCCTTATGCTGATCTTTTGTTTGAATTCCCTGACTATCGGCCTGCAGACCCTGAGGAAATAGATGACTCTGATTCTGAAGTATCCGATGAGAGTCATATGAAACGATGAAAGGGGTGTAGGTGTATAAAATTCTTCCTTAGTCAACCTCATGCAGAATGGATAAACCGAATGGGATCATGCCACACCTGGGTATGATTTCTCTACACTGGAGGGGTAGATGCTCACCGTCTTCATGTAATAATTCGTGATTACATGGTTGAGAAGATATGGGAGGATATGCAACATTCTGTCATCTCTTGACACCAAAAAGAGTTAGAGAATACCCAGGAATTCCTAAAGGTGGAGCAGGATTTCCAACGCCTTGATGAGAAAGAGAAGGAAAGGAAGGCATTCAACAGAACCTGATCTGATCTCATTGAACAGTTGAGGGCCTAGCTGGCGGACACCCAGGAGTAGGTTGTGCAAGTGAGTCACCAAATAATTGAGCTCCAAGATGAATGATCTCAAGAATAGGCTAGGGATAATGAGTTATGCTCCATGACTACTGATTTAGAGAGGTGTCTTAGAGGGTGGGATGCAATCCTGGAGTCCACAAGCCATAAGGTAGCAATGCTGGAGCAATCCATTGAAAATGCTAATCCTTAAGGGCCCTATTTTGGATAAACCCTTAAAATTGTCCTTTACTGCTTCAATTCTAAACTGTGTGCATGGAAGGACTACTTTATTTTTTATTTTAATTCATTCCTACCACAATCATGAAATAATTAGAAATCCATCCCTAAGACCACGTGGGTCATGCCCGATGTGAGAAATAAGGGATTCTCGCTTTATTTCTTCATTTGAATGTAGGGGTGCCAACAAAAATTCGGATATCCGTGGTAGAAACAACCCATTTTGGATTCCGAGAAAAAAGGGGGAGGCCTAACTTGAGAATAAAGTCCTTAGAATAGCTGAATTATCATTTCCCCAATGTGATCTAGTGCACGAGCAGGGTAACTCTTGGGGCATTAGAATCAATCCAAACATAGGGGAGTGGAATGTGTTAATCACAATACCAAGAATTTGGAACACTATGGGGGTGGCGTGACAATGAAGGATAACTATTGTAGGTGTTTTAAACACAACATCCCTATTGTGTTAGCCTGATATGGGAATAACAAATGAGGGATGACCACTAACTATTTTCGAAACATGGGGCCTGACTCGAAATGTCATCCTTTGGTTTTTTAGAATGTTGGCCCAAGATAGTAGGCGAGACATAGGATGAGAAGCCATACTATTACGGTGTTCTATTAGACTTGACGGAGTATGAGGATCTAAATAAAGGGTATGCAAAGTGTGAAGGGTGGAGTGATTGGCTGCTCAAATTCTGTCCAACACTATTGATATTACGTCACTGTGGTGGAAACATGTTAGTTGAGTGGATGGGTTTGATCAGAGATCATTCATACTTCCAGACCGGACCTCTCTGGCGAGGAAGATGACACATCCCATAATTATAATGGGGAATCCCAAGCTTGACCAGGGTAAAATCAATGTTTAAAGTTATGCGTTGAGGACGTGGTACCCAGAATGGGAACGTGCGGCGTAGTACATATCCCAATGTGGATGAAGGATCAAGAGGTGATCATTACACCACATATTCTAGGAAGAGTTTGGTCTAGGGAAGTCAAAAAAAGGGGCAAGATTTAAGAATTCTAGGGCTAGACCCAAATACTGAATTTCCATGCATTCCTAGGTATCCCATGAGGATGAGAATCAAGCCATACGTAGTTCTGGATGTTGTGTTTACACCTTGTAGATAAGATACAGAGAGATATTAGTTTTAGGTCTTAGATCTTGGACCATAGTTTGTAAGGAATGATGAAGACACATGGTGAGGTAATTATAAAACCCGATGTGAATGAGGACCTGGAGTCCAGATCACCATGTGTTCATTGGGGAGGTTTTAGGTCGATGGACCAAAAACCAAAGTTAGGCTGGGCCCGAGGCATAGTGCGTGGGCGTTCCTACATACTCCATGATGATGGGGATCAAGAAATAGATAGTTCTGGAAATGGAATGGTAGGGTACCATTTCCAGGGATAATAAGGTCGTGCAGGTCTGGTCCACACATCAAAAGAAGTGGCATTTGATAAATCTTATTTGTCCTTTAATATGGATGTGTGTTTGTTTTATTGTTTTTTTGAAGCAATAGACCGAGTATAGAGAACCCAGGCATTGCCACAAGAATAAAGCCATATCTAGGCATTGAAAATGGTATGGTGGGTGGCCGATACTAAACATGATGTCCTCTCAAGTGATGAAATCATAATGTAGTGTCATTTTTCTTCATGCGGCCAGGATGATAATGTCATAGTTTAGGGTCATATGATAGGACCAACCCCTGCAATTTAACATCTCGTAGTAAATAAGAAACAATTTAAAGTCATGTGGGACTAGGCAGTATAGTTTAAAGTCATATGGATCAGACATGTATAGAAGAAATGAGGCTTTAGGGGGAATGCACATGAATTGATAAAGCATACACGACGTGAATGAGGATGAGGTCCACACCACATAACGCACAATTCCGGGGAAGAAGCCTCAGTACAAGGGGCCTACAAAGGCCATAAAATATGGGGATGAACCTGTGGACAAAATACTTAGGTGTTCCTATGTATCCCATGAGGATGGGAATCAAGTCATACATAGTTATGAGGGTGCAATTTAACATCTTGCAGGACGAGGGGAATGAGAGACTAGCACCTATAAGGGAAGTACGTGGTGCAACTATTGAAAACAGAAGATGAATGAGGATGTAAGTCCTACATCACATAATGAAATTCCATGAATGATAGGGCCACAAGGCCAAGTAGAAGAGGTAATTAGCAGAACCTGAGTTGGACCCGTTGACAAGATGTCCGAGCATTCCTACGTATCCCATGAGAATGGGAATCAAGTTGTACGTAGTTCTAGGAGTGTTGTGCAGTTTTATGTCATGCAGTAAGGACACATAGTGATATTAGTTTAAGGTCTTAGAGCTCGGACCAGAGGTAAGCGAGATCGTTCCAAACAGGAAAAAACCTTGATTGAATACCTAAGCCCATGTGAGATAAACTCAATGTGGGAAACAAGGGCGGAGAAGGTCTTCGCAACACATGGAATACACGAGAGGGGGAAATCAGTGCAGTGGTGAGAAGCCCCAAAAGACGCCTTACCCTGACCTTGTCCTCCTAACATGCAAATTCACCCCGAGGAATAGTTCCAAGATTGCCGAAATTCCACTTGGACACGATGGAGTGAAAAATTATGTGAATCAAACAACTAACATTTAGATCTTGATGGGTTTGGTGCGACGATGGAGGATAATTGTTGACTGTGTTCGAAACACAGCACCCATATCGCGTGACCTGAAATGAGAATGAAAAATGAGTATCAACCACTGACCATATTCACAATGCAGGAATTGTATCAATTTTAAGTTTTAAATCCTTGAGTACGTTAGCTTGAAATGGTAGGAGATCCCTTGGGATGCACATCCATGCCATTTGGAGGTCCTTTTGGATGTGAAATATGATGAAATCCCAAAGTGAGGGAAACATGAAGCATGAAAATAGGTGATAGAATGTCTATGAAGAATCCAACACTCTTTTGGTTTCTAATCCAGAGTGCTCCTGGGCACATTGGTGTATTGCCAAAGAGGTTCTAGGGTCTCAACTTAAAAGTATCCGACTCAAAAAGATGAGAGTGGAATAAAGTGAAGGAATAGATCTTAGAAGAAAGAGGTATGTGGCATGGTTGTTAAAACCCTGACGTGATTGAGGATATAAGACCATACCACACTATGTACCCCGTTTTAGGGATAACTCAAGACAAGGGGCCAGAAAGATTAGAAGGTTTCTAAGAAATAGGGTTGGACCTGAAAACTAGATGTTTGGGCGGTCCTACATATCCCGTAAAGATGGGAATCAAGCCACACATAGTTCTGAAGGTGAATTTTGATGTCTTGTAAGATGAGGGGAAAGAATTTGTATGGAATGGAGAGTAACCCGATGTTAACGAGGACATAATCCCACGTATACCATGCCATTCATAATTCTTAGAAAGAATTCAGACCAGGTGGCCAAAAGAACGGGGAGATGAAACTGAGCTGGACCCGAAGACTTAGTGTCTGGGTTTTCCTATGTATCTCTTAAAGATGTGAATCAATATAGATGTAGTTCTATAGATACCGCACAATTTAACGTCGTATGATAAGGATGATTGGATTCAAAAGGGATGTCTCAAGGGGATATGTACAATGCGGAAAAAATAGTCTGAGGTGAGTGGGGACATGGAGTTCATACTACACCGTACAATCCTAAATGAGAAATTATACCAGGAGCCGGAATGGTTGAGGGACCTGATATGGGAAGTCCTAGCCAACCATAGAAACCTGGCCCTTTATGTGTTTACTGCCTTAACAAAGCTTCTAAGACCACGTGAGTAATGCTCGGTGTGCAAAACAAGGAACAAGGTGAGTTTCTCCCCAACACATATGGGTATGGAAATGAGGGAAGAAGATCAGGTAGGGTCTATCCCAACTAGATCAATATTCATACCCGAGGTGGGAGGATGTTTGATGAGGTAGTCGGACAAAATGAATCACTACACCCAACATTTGGGACTTGGGGTGGCGAAAACGATATAGGATGGATGTTGATCATGTTTGAAACATAACATCCATATCGTGTGACATGAAATGGGAATGGAAAATGAGTGTTGACCGCTGACCATATTCAGAACATGGGACTTATATATCAACTTGTCATTCGAGAACCTTGAGGACGTTGGCCTGAAATGGTAGGAGGACCCTTAGGTCGTGAATCTATGCCATTTTGAGGTGCTTTCGAATGTGAAGGGTGATGGATTCCCAGATACAGGAAGTGTGTGAAGCATAAATGCACCCATGCAATTTAACATCAAGCAGGATGTTGAAAGAGGTGGAGATATCTAGGGAAGGGGATGTATGGTGAAATCATGATGAACCTGATGTAGAGGAGGGAAAAAGAAGACACCACACCATATTTTATGACCTGAGGGGAGATTTTGAAGTTTGGGGCTGGTCCCACAGACTAAATGTCTGTGCATTCCTACGCATCCCATAAGGATGGGAATCAAGCCACACGTAGTTCTCGAAGGACATGTAGTTTAGCGTCGTGTGGTTAGGACTTGGGATAATAGAAAAATGAGGAAGGGAACATGGTGCAATCATCATAGTCCTAACATGAGTGGGGACGAAGAATCCCACACTACACCATGTGGGATCCTATAAGAGAACTACACCGGGGGGGGGGGGGGGAGGGGGGGTAGTCAATGAGATGAATTTGGGGCTGGAATCTAAGACAAGACATTTGAGTGTTCCTATGTATCCCATAAGGATGAGAATCAATCCGTACGTAGTTCTTGAGATGCAATTTAACATCTTGCGGGATGAGATATTTTAAAGTCATGTCAGACCAAACAGTTTAAGGTCATGTAGGACCATATAGTTTAAGGTCATGTAGGACCAGATAGTTTAAGGTCATGTAGGACCAGACCATTTAAGGTCATATAGAATCGGACAGTTTAAGGTCATGTAGGACCAAACAGTTTAATGTCATATAGGACCGGATAGTTTAAGGTCATGTCAGACCAGATAGTTTAAGGTCTCATAGGACTTAATTTGTTCAGAAAAAGAATTGATTGAGGAAATTAGAATTGTTGAGAGGAGTGATATGTTCATCATCCATTGTAACAAGGGAATAGGCCCCATTGGGGTAAACCTTATGAATGATGTAAGGTCCTTCCCATTTGGGATCCAATTTTGGTTTCTTCCATCTAGGTATCATTTGTGTCCTTAGGTTCAACACCATTTCAACTTGCAAGAAAGAGCGAAGGCGAACTTTATTGTTGAAAGCTCAAGATATCTTGTTTTGATGCCTTTCAAAATTGTCCAAGGCACGAAGACTGTTCTCATCGAGGGTGTCCAATTCAGGCAGACAGACTTCAACTACTTTATCTGGCTCTTGTTGATCATAGAAAACTGTGCGTAATGAAGGTAACTAAATTTCAATGGGCAGGATAGCCTACGTTCCATACACCAGGGAGCATGGGGTCACCTGTGTGGAATTATGGGTCATCATTTGATAATCCCAGAGGGCATTGGGGAGCTTGTTAGTCCAAACCTTCTTGTTCTGACCAACCATTTTCTTCAGAATGTTAGAGAGTGTCTTGTTGAATGCCTCAATTTATCCATTTGATTGTGCATGATAGCGGGAGGTATGGATAGAATAAATGTTGTACTTAGCATAAAATTTCTTCAACTCGGATTCCTGGAAGTTCGTACCGTTATCAGTGAGGATGGCATGTGGGACTCCAAATCGGTTGATGATATTGGATCTCAGAAAGTCAATGATGGAACCAGCCTTGAAATCCTTAAGCGGAACTACCTCTGCCTACATGGAGAATAAATCTGTGGTAGTCAGGATGAACCTACACTGGCGGGCTGTCACTGGTGGATATGGTCCCACAACATCGAGTCCCCAGACCGTAAAGGGACAAGAGTACTTGGTAGTATGGAGAGGGTGTAGCGGCCAATGTATAAAGTTGGAATGAATTTAGAACGCATGGCACTTTTTGGAAAACTTGATGCAGTCATGGATCCCAGAGGGTCAAAAATACCCTAGTCTTTGGATATGATGATATAGTTTTAGCCCAGTTTGATTATCTCTACATGAACAAATGTGAACCTCCTACATGACTTGAGAAATCTCAACTCCTTGAAAGCGATGGAGGAGAACCCCATCAAACCCATGCCTGTAGAGGATCTGCAAAAGACTGGTACCACTTTGGAGGGTAAAATATAATGAAGGACGTCGGATTTTCTTGCGCTCAGCTCGATCTGCAAGGAGATTACCATTCTATAGGTATTCGACAAAGGAGGTTCTCCAATCATGAGTTACCTCAATCACTGCATCTGGGGAACCTGGAGGTCCTGACGTAGAGGCACCAACAGTAAGGTGGCTTAACTGCAGGCTATCATCATTATCTAGAGTGATGAGAGAGATGAATCTCCAGTTCATCATGAGGATAATCAAATCATCCTATTCAGGCTCCACCAGTGATGCAACTAGGCTGGACAAGGTGTCATCTTGATCGTTCTTGGATCGAGGGACATGAGTAACTTTTGGCTAAGATAGGATCTGGGCCATCAGCTGGAGGGTTCATTCCAACAGTGGTAGGATCTCTGGATTCCTAAAGACATATCCACTTTTCATATTCTTAGTGACTAGTTCAGAGTCCTCTTTCACATGAAAGTGGGGAATGTCAATCTCAAGGGCAAGCTCAAGGACGGTGATGAGAGCCTGGAATTCTGCCTCATTATTGGTGAATCCTTCTGATAGAAAGAAGGAATACAATATAATGGATTGTTCTAGAGTAATGAAGATGAAACCCAGACCAACTCTGTTGAGCCTGGGGTCATTGAGCCTTCTACCGGTAGGGCTTTAGGAAGCACCATCAAAGTGCATTTTCCAGCATAGAATGTCTTATACTACTGAGAGGATTGTCTCATTGGAAAAATCCAGGTCCAAGGACTGGTCTGTAGGAGCTGGATGATCAGTGAGGAAATATTTCAATGCTTACCCCTTGATATCCTTCTACGGAACAAACCTAATATCGAAATGCTGGAGAATCACTAACCACCAAGTTAGATGACTTGTCAACATGGGGCGGTTCAGGATGTACTTCAGTGGATCTACTCAGGACAGTAGATATACATTATGGTGCTGCAATAAATGTCACAATTTTTGTACTGGAAATACCAGTGTGAGGCATCGCTTCTCGATAGATTATTATCTGGTATCCGCATCGAGAAACATGTAGCCGAGGTAGTAGAGACTATTCTCTTTTCCCTCATTGTTCTTCTGAGCGAGAAGGGCACTGAGAGATCGTTCTAGGGTGGTGACATAAAGGACTAATGGATTTCTAGAAAAAGGTGGAATTAATACTAGAGGTAGAATCATATACTTATTTATTTCCTTGAAAGTAGTCTGATATTTTTCATCCCATTGATAAATAGTTCCTTTCTTCTTGAGCTGAGAAAAGTGCTTACACTTGGAATCCAAATTCGGGATGAATTGTCATATATAGTCTATGTGGCCTTAGAAACCTCAAAACTCTCAATTTTTTCTTGGGGAAGGCATCTGGATGATGACCTTGATCTTCTATTGGTTGATCTCAATGCCCTGATATCTGACAACGAAGTTAAGAAACTTTCCAGAGGTGACCCCGAAGGCACACTTCAATGGATTTATCTTCAGATGGTGATAACGGAGGAAGCCAAACACTTTCTCAAGGTCTCTGAGATAGTCTTGATGCTGGTGAAATTTGACCACTAGATAATCCACATAGTATTCCACTAGTTTCCCTAGGATAGACTTAAATATTTGATACATATCCCATAGATAGGTGGCACCTTCATTCTTTAAACCGAAGGGATTGACTTGGTAACAGACAAAACCTTGTGGTGCCCTAAAGTCCATAGAATCCTCATAATTGGGATCCATTCATATTTGGTTATACCCAGAGTACCCATCCATGAAGGAGAGGTCCTGTAACCCAAATATAACGTCAATCAACTACTCCATCATAGGAAGGGAAAAATCGTCCTTTTGACAGTGGTGGTTGAGATCCCGGAAGTCAATGCAGAATCTGATATTTCTTTTCTTCTTCCTGACTGGAACAATGTTGGCTATCCATCTGGGGTACTGAACTCCTTAATGAAATTTTCTATGTAAATCTTATCAAACCCGACCTTGACCATGGCACCATGAGAAGGGTGCATCTTTCTGGGAGGCTTCTTGAAACTGTGATGATTTGCTGGGAGACAGAGGTGGTGGATGGCTACCCGAGGATCTAGTCCTAGAACATCATCATAAATCCAGGTGAATACATCACAATGTTACTTCAGGAAGTACACATACTATTGTTGATCCTCTAGAGGCATAGTTTCACTGACCAATGTGGGTTTCAAATCTGCCTCGCTACTGAGGTTCATCAGTACCAATTCATCGACTTTGGTGGAGACGCCATCTTCAAAGGTGGTGGGAGCATCCTATAAACCCTCTTATTCACTTATGGAGGAGGTATCCTTAGTGGGAGGAGTTTCCTCTAAGTCAACAGATCCCGATGGGAGACTGGTACCAACCAGAGCAATGGTAGACACCACATCGAGGGATTCCTGTGATGCCTAAACCATGCCAATGAAAGCTGTCGATCCGATCCCATATGGTCTTCAGACCAAGGGGAAAATCTTGATGATATCTAAGAAATAATAACGTGTTGTCTTGATCTAGTTTATCGTATCATGGAGAAATAAGAAAGTATGGCGTATTTCTGTTGCCATGGGGTGGACATCCTTATACCTTATGAGGTAGGGATATCTGGGATTTCTGGGACCTGATTCGTGTTAGAGTATGAGGTGATCTTATGGAGTTTCATAGACTTGGTAATGTGATCCCCCCTCATTATATAAACAATGAATCATTGTCACATTTCCGAGGTTGTATCCTCTAATAATTGGATTGGAAAGATGCAGGTATCATCCAGATTTGTCCATAGGTCAGTCGCAGCCGTAGCATACTCAACCTCATATGCCTGAATCTGCTTGTACTTGACCTTGTAATAGTCTGCATCCAGATAGCGGGATTCACAAGAGGAAATGGGAGACACATCAACTTGAATTACACCCACTCGACCGTTAAGGGAGTACTTGAGGTACTGGTGATACGGTGAAGGGATCGTCACATGTAGGTGGAGTCATGGCCTTCCCCTAAACACATTATAGGCGGTGTCTTGAGAGACAACCATGAATTCAATCCTAGCTACTAGGCCACCAAAATGGGTCTTCAGGTAGATCTTTCTGACCATTTTTTGTTCCGTCCTATCACAACCCTAAATTTTCAGTTTAGAGAGACTAATATCATCCTCAGAAAACACCGATTTTTGCAGTGTTTGAGTTAGGATTAGGTTGATCCCAAATCCTATGTCGACAAGGTAGAAACAAACCTCCATGCCATTAAAATGGTATGTGATGTACAGTGGGAGGATGTGGCCCTGTATGGGAGAGCCTTCATCTTTTCCAGATAATGATATTATGGCCTGAAATTCAACATGCTCGATTGCCTCAGCATGGAAGGATTATGCGGCTTCTACCTCTGTCTTGAACTGGAGGGGGCTTCTTAAAGCCTTGGCGAGGGATTCATGCATATCTACTAACAGGTGAAAGGACTCAAGGATGGAGATCCTTGATGAAATGCTGTAAAGATGTTTGAGGACATCATACTTCTATGCTAGGCATGAGCTTCTGCTTATATGAGGTCACTATGTGACAAGAGGTATGGCGGGCCCTGCTGGATGGACTGGCGGCTGACAGGTGCTGGGAATATCCTGATGGTCACTGGATAAAGCATGTGGAGTGACAATCGGATGAGGTCCAGATGATTGAGACCGGTCTATAGTAGAGCATGACTGATCATGGCGTGGTCGAGGTGGCTCCTCCTGATCAAGCAGCACAAACGATGGTGAAGGCGGGCCTGATGACACTAGATGATAAAGCTACGCATGGTGACATCTATACTGGGCCTGTTTTCTAGTTTTGGTGGTATGCACAACCTGGCTGGAAGTACTAACTAAGGAACTCCGATGAACCATATTTTCGCGGCTCTTTCAACGCTGGTGAAGGCTGGGAACATTGGGAGGATCTGCCTAGTGCTCCTCACTGTTAGAAATCATGTAGGGGTTTACCAGCTCTACGGTGTTAACTGAGGCCTACCCTTTTATATCACTTGAAAAATCATCCACTACTAGACAAATTCTGAGGGGAATCTCCATATCTAGGGGAATGAATTCACTGATAGTATGGGATGACGATGGCATTGGTGGGGGAATTTTTTTCCATTACGCCACCAATGCTTTCTCTTCTGGGAAGAGGGGGGCTGAGCCGTTGATGCAGAGGTAATGGATTCGGGTGAAGCGGCATCTTTTAAATGTCGATTCAGACATGCATGGATAATACCATGGGCATATGTGACTACCTTATGAGCCATCTAGTCATCTAACTTCTAGGACCCATTGTTAGAAACCTGATGCCACTCGCCTTCGCTGTCACTACTGCTATCAGGATTCACAAATACACATGCCACATGTGTCAGAGATGGGCCTAACCTGACTACGGTGTTGTCGACCTGGTCTTGAAGCCAGTCCTTAAACACATACCTCTATTTTTGGGTGTGCCCATGGATCCAGTGATAGGGGTAGTATTTGGGGCGATTAGTGAGATCCGCCTGTTCTGGTATCCTCCATATGGGAAACTATACAATTCTCTTTTCCAAGGTACTTTGGAAATAACCGGGGACCTAAGACTTATTGAATGAGTAGGTATGTTTTCTTTTATTTAGAAAGGGGGATTTGGGAGCCTGAACTTGATGAAGGGCTGGAGGAGCCTTTTGAGGAGGTGAATCCTAGTTATCTCGCCTGGGCGGTGGCAGCACATTGCACGGGGGCACCTTCTGGTTATGAGGTGGGTGCTGCTAGGATGGAGGCTTTGCCTGAGGTGTAGGGACTCTGTGAGGCTATATAGGTGACTCCACTTGTAAAAAATCTAGTTGCCGGGGGGCCTCTATCTGTGCCAACGTAGTGGGTTCAGCCTTAGTGGCCCTTCTTGTGGGAATCGCAGGAGGCAACGGGCGTGCCTGCTTGGCATGCTATAAGGATTCCTCTTAGAGCTGGGCCTTATCAGAGAATTCTCAAAATCCCTCAGGGTATTTCTAGGTGATTATATAGGGGAACAGTTCTATCTTGACATTCCCACCACACATCGTTAGTAGTTCATCCTAAGTTAGTGGCATGTCAAGAGAGTATGTGAGGCCTTTCCACCAGGCGACAAAGTCCACAACAGGCTCATTAGGACTTTGTTTTCAATTAAAGAGGTCTGCAATACTCTTATTCAGAGTGGTGGAACTGAACTGGTAATTAAATTTCCTATGAAGATCTTCCTAGCTGGCTAATGACCCGATGGTTTGTTGGATGTACTAGACAAATGCAGGTCCTTCCAATGTCTGCATGAGGCATCAGAGTTTGGCAGCCTCCTGTAGCGCCGAAGTTGCCAACATGGGTCCTCACCTTGAAATGAAGTGGTCTAGAATCTGTAGTGGGTCACCTATCCCATTAAAGGGGGAGAAGGTGGGATTTTTGAAACCTGGGGGTGCCGACATATCATCCACCCATGACAGGATATGGCTTTCCATTAGTAAGTATCACCACCTATCGAATTTCTAATGCCTCGAGGTGATCAATGAGCGCTGCCATGGGATCATCTGGCTGGGGGTTCCTATCTTGACAGGGATCCCTGACCTACCATGAATTGAAGGGTTCTTCAACATGATAATAATGCCCAATGGCTTGTGGAGCAGCTGGGGGAACCTGAGCTGGGTCCCAAGGATTATCCCGCCGCTCTCGTGGATTTGGCGATACATACCACACCCTCTTGACATAAGTTCCAGCCTCAACCCTGTCTTCTTGGGAAGGATGGTCTGGTTTACCTGGAGGCAACTCACTGGAGGGAAATTATGCCTGCCCCTACTTCTCCGGCCTAGGATTCAAGTAATCTAGCCATATCTCTACATCACTCTTATAAAGGAGATCGTCAACCATCTACTTGTGTTCTATTAGTTATTGGAACAACATGGATTTTTCAGGATCATCCTCCGTCTTTTTCATAGTGCCAAAAGGGTCGAAGGGTTTGACGGGTATGAGGTGATCCTTTCCCTTATTGGGATTCCAGACAAGGGTTAATGACTCGGTAGGTATAGGAAGACCCAAAAAATTCCATTTCTAGAGAATTATCCTTCCCAACGGATCCAATAGGCGTGAGACTCCCTCAGGGGGTAGGTCTTCTCCAAGAAGCTCTAGCTTGTTCTCTTCCCCTGGTAGGTCGACCATGTTAACTACGACCCTAACTGGAGGAATATCCTCAATATCACCTAGAAAGTCAGGCTAGCTCCGGATAGAACTGAAGTGGTGGGAAGCATAATTCCCCCATCCACAGATATATATGTGGGGGGAATCCTTTTTGATAATCCTACAGAGTACTTTAAGCTCTAAATGCATCGTTGTTGGAGGATCTTATGGTGACCTGGTGACTCAGGGTGTTGGGCTATAGGGAGTGCGGCCAAATCAACCAGATGACATTGTTGGCCAATGTATTTGAAATGTGCTTGGATTTTGGGCTAATACACTCGTCGATGATGAATATGGAAGTGTGTTGCCGAGAGGGTCTGGAAAAAGAATTAAAATTCTCCTGGGTGAGTGATTCTGGTGCATTGAAATTCGGTGATGCAACTGGAAAAAACATCACCAGTAAATGGTCTGCTACAAGAATCTCCCACAAGCTCCTTGTTTGAGACTCTATATCTAGCCCTTCATTTCCCACTCTTCAAATGGAGGCGGATGGGGAAACAGTAGCGGTACTAAAGCAGACCGCTGAGATGGTAGGCTGGCCGGTGGATAATACAGCGAGCGAGCTAAAAAGTTTCCACATCTCGGTCTATCCTCTAAAGATTGTGGTGACTTGGCCACCACATCACAATAAGATAGACTAGTGACCGTAGTTTTTGTCATAGGTACTGCGACTACTGGTGGTAGACCATGCTGTTTCTCGTTCTCTATCGGTCCCCAGAATAACTCTCTATAATCTCTGGTCAAGGTAGAGAGTGCTCCTGGTGACAATGGTGGAAATTTAATGACTGTAACCTAAGGATACACCAAATATTCCTCCTACTGGATATATATAAGGTGGTAGGCAGGGATCTGGTGGACTTTTCACTCTGAAAGGATGAGGCTGATGCGCCCCGTTCCTACCCCGACCCTTGACATAGAGGATTGAGGTTAGGGTTCCCTTATTATGTCATATTCCACCTCAGAATATGAGAAGTAGAGAAGTTTAATATCAGTTTGAACCATCCCAGTATTCTTCTTATAGAGGAAACGCCCTTCCTTCCTACCCCAAGATGGATCTTTGGGATAGGGTAAATTTCTGGCTCAAGGAGGTCCTTTAGCCGAGCTGGTTCTGGGTTGGAGAGGACTTCCACCGGAGTGAGCTGGGGTGAAAGGAGAACCTGGAAAGATGTCAAAGGGAACACTATGATGACCTTAGTGTACACTAGCTGATGTGTATATGGAATCTCCGCAGAATGTGCTGGAGAGGGTATGAGCATGGGCAGGGCCTCCATACTTATCTCCCCTGGCAGCATCAGTGCGATGAGGGTCTTTATATTGGTCAAACGGAACATGGGTAGAACCTCCGTGCTGGGTACCAATTAAGCAAGGATGACCTTCACCCCTCTGATTTTTGGGGTGAGGAGGACCTTTGATGGCTGCTGTAAGAACATGGGGAAGGACCCCACATTGGAGACTGACCGAATGTGTAACATCTCCATGTCGTCAAACTATGGCAGGAGGAACAACTCCATATCCGATGTCATGAGCGCGAAAGAGGCTTTCGTACTGAGTGTCACTATTGTGGGGAGGACCCTAATTTGGATTGAAAGTGGAATGAGACAGACATCCATGACGACCATGGAAGCAAGGAGGACCCGCATTCTCAATGGTGGCAGTACAGGGAGGACCTCCGTACTGGGTGTCATTACCGCGAGTCGGTCCGTGGTAGGCACTCCCTACGCCGAAAACCAGGAGAGTCAACCCAACCTTCCCATGTGGTGGTTGGGGCCTCGATTTGGGCTGGGCGTTTACATGACCCTACCCAAAATAGATAGGGAACTGTTGGTATACATCGGTGGTGGCATGAGCCATGGTAGTCATTGATATTGATGCCCTTAGGTGGGCGTCCACCTTAGCCTATGCCCGACGCTGGCATCAGATCAACCAGACTGGGGATGGAGGAGTAAGCCCATGGCTTACCTGCTCCTCGACCCATGTGGCTGGGTGGAAGAACTGGCGCGACCTTGTGGGGCCCTCCTTGGGAACCCCCAGAATGAGACCCTAGCCGGGCTGACCCAAATATCCCGCACCTCATCGGTATAGTGGAGGGAGTCATCGAAGCGTTTTGGGGAGAGGCTCCCGAAACGGTTGTGTGTTGGAGTGGGGAGCGGTGGATCCCTGCACGACCCTTGGGGGTGCCGGTGGCAACGAGGTGCAGATGCCTCCAGGTCTAGTCGGGCTATGTTCCAAGTTGGGATGGTCCCCTCCTTGTATCTTTGGACGAGGTCATTTATCACCCTTCACTGAATGAACTTAGATGGGGAGATGGGGTGTAGGCACCCAAAAAATGTGTATGTGGAGGCTATCATGGGGTAAATGAGCCCAAACGGGATTTCTGAAATGACATTGCCCCTGCCCCTGCATCGGTAGGTGGGCGGTGATTAGTTTTCTAATATGGCAGTTTGGGTCCTGGAAGGCAGGGAGATTAAACCATTAGTGATGAAACTAGGAAATCAACACCCAGTGCCCCAACACCATTACATCTTCCATGGGTGGTAAGAAGGATCCACACTAACAACGTCAGAGATCGGGATGTCCAACGTTCAACTGCCCCAACTCTGGGTGAGTTTCACACTAGGCCCACTATTTTCTTGGTGATCGTGTTGTCGAGCACGTCAAATTAGTTGTTTAATTTTGACTAGAATTTCTACAGTACAACAGCAACCCTTGGTCGTCTCTTGATGGAGCCTTAGATGATTAATTTAAAAAGAGGGTTTTGATTATGAATGTAGAAAGGTAAATAGGGTTTTATAATAATTGGGTTTGATGATAAAAGATGAAAATAGAAAATGAAAGCGATAAAACAAAGTTGAAGTAAACAAGATTGATTAAATGTGATCAACCCGGGGTACTCTCATGATGTTCATCCATCATCGCTTCATGATATAGGGTTATGATATTTAAATACCTGGTTTGTAACACTTAGAACCAGAATTTCATTGAGTTTGTACTAGGATACCTCCTAGGGTTCAGTCAAAAACACACAATGATTCACCGGACACTACCAATGATTGGATGATTTGTGTTCAACATCATAACCAAAACTCACTAAGGAAACACACGAAGAACTCAATGTGTTGTCCAGGTTTATATGTTATTTCATTGGGATAACATGACATAAATTTACATGACCTTGAAAGTGCTTATGTGAGTTCAATTGACAAATATGAACCACACAAACACTAAAATTGAAAGGGGGAAAGGAAGTGGGGAATGGTGTGTGAAACATCAAATGAATGGGTACCCCCAAACATGATCATATGAGTTGATAATGACATACCAGTACATAACTCAATAAAATAAGAATAAAGTATGATGGAAAAAAAAATAAAAACTTGGAGTTAAAAATATTATTCAAATATTACAAACATGAAGCTTGGGATTTACATCACATTCCTCCCCGGGTGATCACAAGGGGTTTAGAAATCCATGGGAGGGGAGGAAAAAGAAGATGTTGAAGTATCAATTTCCATAGCCTCCATAACTTATAGTGATGACGAAAATACATCTTTGGGACTCCAAAATTGCATCACCTTGACTCTGATTTGAACTACCAAATGGGGTTCCCAAGTTTCCAATTTATAGGCAAAGTGGGAAGGTGGTTTAAGGCACAAAGATTTCTTTAACCCACTTGTACCACTTTTTTCGGCCTCCAGAAAGCATTATATCGATTTGTAGAGAATAAAAAAGTTGTAGCCCCACATATTGAATGTCTCCACAAAAATTTTGGCACCCTTTGGATACATACATATCGATATATTGATAAAATATAGAACACCGAATCTGACTTTGTGTAGATTTGATTTCTTGGATAGATTAGTTCAAATGGGAATCGTAGGGACATAATGAAGCATCAGTTCTTTAATATGAAATGTATCCCATTTAATTTTGTACCAGAACACAAAATATGAGCCCATTTGGATGGAAGAAATTTTCTAAATAGGAACAATAATGGACAAGTCTTCATGGATCCATGCAATTTTGGCCCATTTTTCTTCCACTTCATCAAGGGCCCTCGAAATCATCTCCTCCTACATTGAAATAATAAAAACAAGTAACATTTCCAATTTTAATAGTGATTAACATTAATTAATTGATTAAAACATAAAGTGAAATTTATTATTATATTTGTAATATTCATTACAAAACTAGTTTAAAACAACAGTGTAAGGGTAGATCTAAATAGTGAATCGTTGTGTGATCACACCCCCTCATCTAAAAATTTGCACTCCCAGTCAAATACATAGATAAAAAAACAAAAAAAAAAACAAAATGATGCATGTATAAATTAAAGTAATGTGATCAAGGCACATACCAGACCAAGGAGTTCTTCTAAGTGAAAATGAAAATAGATGTCTCATAAATCATATCACAATGAAATTCAAAGAGATTCATGATACCAAATTGAGCAAGGAATCCCAGAGTTAACCATGCCACTAAATCTACACGTGTGTGTGTGAAAACCATTCCATGATATTCTTTCCACTTCTATCCAATAAATATAAGGTATTTTAACATTATTCAGCTTAAAAGATTTTGTCCACCGAACCTTCCCTACATCCTTTGCAATCATATTTCAAGACCCACTCACTTAAGCATTCCCAAAAGTCAAACCATAATCTCCCAACCTAGATATCACAATATGTTTCACATTTCCTCACTCCCCTCATTGTTTTTGAAAATTTTCATTTGGAGAAAATATCACACTCATCTCTCAACCCTTATTTGATATCCTCACGAGACTAATTGTAATAGTTATAATAAGATCAAAGGTTGAGGATGAGGGGTTTTTGACCTGCCCAAGACACAATCCAAATTTGTTTTTTAGGGTGTGTAACAGTCGAATATAAGGTATACACGCATATGTAAATCCGGTACAGTAATGAAACAGATTGAATAAGGAACGAACCTATGTAAATATCATTTTAAGCAGAAAAATATTAACCTAACTTATATTAACCTTCTAGTAAGTAAGAAACATTCACACTTTTTGGTTTGGTGCTAAAATATGTGGAGATATTAGTGACACAGTTTTTCTAAAAACTACTCACAAAAGGGGAATCAATAATCTCAAAGGTTTCACATAGATACAACCATTTATATCATTGTCAGAAAACCAATTCACTAAAAATCACTCCTTGATATTCTTTTTCACTTTCCTTATTGTATTTTTACTTTCCCCCCTTATGGTCACCAAATCATGGAACTTTGTTATGATTCTGTTTTTTTTTCTTTTTTTAGGTTTTTTTAGTTTTTAATAAAGATACACCCACAAAAAATAGAAAGAGAAAAACAATGGACTTGATAAAGAAAGTGGTAAAAAATGAATGATAGAGGAAGAAGAAGAAAGAGGTAGAGGGAGGAAGAGAGACAGAGAGAGTTAAAGGGAAAGTGGTTCCCCCTGGTTTGGATTTGGTGGGTTTCTATCTCTATCTAGTGGTGGGTCAACTGCAGAAGTTAGGGATTCGGTGGAAGTAGATGTTGATCTAGGATTGTGTGTCCTCTCACAGTGATTCTTTAACCGATGTCCATTAACCATGAATTTCCTTCAGGAAGAGGGGTCTTGGACTTGCACGACACCAAATGGGTAAACATTAGTAATAACAAAAGGACCTTCCCAATGAGAATTACAATTACCTAGGTGAAGCTGAAATAGAGAATTAAATAGGGTTTTTATTATGAAAGTAGAAACGTAAATGGGGTTTTATAACACTTGGGTTTGATGATAAAAGATGACAATAGAAAATGAAAGCAATAAAACAAAGTAGAAGTAAACAAGATTGATTAAACGTGATCAACTGTAACGCCCCGACCCCAGTTACCTAGAGTCGGTGAATTATTACATAAAATTTGCATGATCACAAGGAAATAATGATTCGAAAGACCGATCAGTTTAGTATTATTGGAAACAAGATTCAAACATAAGTTCAACTTTACAACTTGAAAAGAAATACAACACAAATTTATTCCATTGAAAACATCCAAGCCTCCTAGATAATGCCTCCAAGTCACTCATAAATAACTTCTTCATATCATGGGAAAATGAAACATACAAAAGGGATGAGCTCAAATGCTCAGTAAGGGTAATCAATACAGTGGAAGATAACATAAATATTAAGCATGATGAATAATTGAAACCTCATGCTATTACCAATAATAAACATCAATAATTTTATGGTAGGAATATGAGATGAGTAAATAATTCCATAATAAAACATAATCATGGGTATTCGGCTAGTCTAATTACCACATGAACCATCAATATTATTTCCATAATGAGGGAATGTATAATTCCAGACATTCTGAAACATGTTGTCAAGGCCTCAGCCAAGACGTCTAAAAATGATTAAGGCCTCGGCCAAAACCATATATCAAATTGGGAAAGGCCTTGGACAATTCCACGTCTAGTTGTCTCATGAGACCTACCGATGCATCGAGGAGCTATAGTGGGCTTCACCCATCCCTTACTAAGTCCAATACATTCCTCATATGAAATGATTTAAACATATCATAAACATTCATATTAAAACTAGCATACGAAATGTTAGTTCTTTAACCATAAACCCTGAATGGTATAAAAATAGAACATCCACAGTCAAAGATATCACAAAACTGTCAATACAATATGGATGTTTTGTATCATAATAAATCAACTTCAAATAAATTTAAAATCCATCATAGGATGTTGAAATAGATGAAATCAAAACTCTTTTTAGAGAAATATCACTTTATATTTTGAAATAATTTAAGAGTCACATAATTATAAAGAAAACATTTATTTTGAAAATGTTCTTATAAGCTTGTAAGGGAAATTTTAATGATGTTATAATGGCAGAAAATAGCTGCACCTGCCGTATAAGTTAAAAAACATTCTTACCTTAAATTTGTCGAAAAGGTCAAAAAGTACCTTGTTTGGAAAATGACGGAAAAATTATTTTAAAAACACATAAGGGTATAAATTACTTTAACCCATTGTCTATTAAATAGTAAAAATGTTTTGAAATTCATTTTTAAGAAACATGGATGTGGATGATAGAGAGGTCCCAGTAGATAATTACGTATAAACAACCTCAGATAATGAAGAGATTGTGAAATAAACCCTTACCTTGTACTTTTACTTGGTAGAGGGTAGTTTAACCTCATTTATAATGGTGAAATAATTGTTATTAAATTATAAAAGAATCATATACATTAACATGATATCATATATGATCTTTTAAAATTGTTTTGTTAATAATACCTTAGTATTATCGTCGTTTCAGGTGTTAACAGATTCATTTTACTTTATATTCTTTGTTATGTGAGTCATATTTGTTATGGATGGGATGTATCTTATTTGTATCCATAATGATATCTAGTATTTAAACATTATTTTTAATCATCTAATGAAAATTAGTCTTGAATGGATACGATGAGGAATGAATCTCATCGCGTTTGTGGAGATGGTAATCCGTACGTACGCACGAGCGAAAATATAATTCTTTTGATATTAAAATAATATGTAATTGGATGGTATATCATATATACAGAATAATTATCATGTTATATTTATTATTTACATCAATTACACATCATTATTATACCCATCCAAATAATGATGTATTGAATAACAATTACACCACGACGTGGAGACAGTAATCCGTACGTACGCACGTATGGTGACATGTCATTCAATGGATGGATATAATAATGAATATGGATGTACCATATTTATAATAAAATCACAGTATATATGAGATACATTATTTATTATTTTATAATGGAAATAACAAAGAAAGAAGAAGTGGAAGAAGAAAAGAACTTGAAAGAGGGTGGTGAAATTATTACCTCTTCTTTGGGTTCTTCCTTTTTATTTGATCAAAAAGGCTCCTTAGGTTAGTTTTATGATTAAATTAAGGACTATAGGATGAATGGAGGATAGGTTAGAGGGTATTTGGGTAAAGGTTGGACAAGCCAAATGGCTTTGTATGTGTGAATTAGAGAGAAGAGGGAGTGCCCTTTTATAAGAGGGGTGAGGGGCACCTTAGGAAAAGCTAGAAATATTATTTTATAATAAAATCATTTTCGGTTTATAATGGATCAAAAATGTATTATTTAAAGGATAAGGTGGGTATGGGTCGAAAAACACTCAACAAATATGTTTTAGATAGGTTTGGGTCACTATATTAACTTTATCTTTTAGATTTAACTCTTAGTTAAATAGTTTGACATTTACCATGTCTCCTAGTATTTTTATATTATATGGTTAATAAACTTACTATATACATACAAGAGAACCCCAAGTGGTTAATTAATGATACAAATATAATTATATAATTCATTTTTCTGAACCTTTTATTTTTAGGAATAGAATATCAATTAATAATATAAAATTTGTTTTAAAAACTCTTTTATGTCAATTTTGACACTATTTGGTAGTTTGTTTTTTCTAAATTCATAACAACATAATTACTTCGGAAACATTCATCTAACCAACCATAATATGTCATATTAATCTATAAAATTAGTGTAATTCATAAAAAGTCTCAAATTACATTTATTTGGATATTTATAAAATCAATTATTTTAATATTTCATTAATTATTTAATTACTATATCACCATTGTGTCATAAATAAATAAAATTATTTAATGTCTAAAAATTATAAATAAAATACCATTATGTAGGAAATATTTTTATATTTCTAATAAATATTTATAATCTAATTTATCTTATGTATAACCCTATATTAACAATGTTTTAGTTATTAAACATTGATTTTAACTCTTTTAACTCTTATTTGAATTAAATAATAATAAATGTCCTAATCTAATACAAGTGGACCAAATAGGTTCATATTTTATTCATAAGGTTTTTTTGGTCGAATTGTACATATCAAATAGAATTAAGACATGTTTTAGGGTAATAATAATATCGTTTTTACCCTTAGTTATCCTATTTACTTTTAACCGTGGTAAATAAAAGTAAAAAGTTACTATTCACCAAAAATTATTTTTATCTTATTAAACCAAATTTTACTCATTGATATTAACCGTGTCTCTTGGATTTTCGAAATTCCACTCACAGAAGTGGTAAAATTAAGTTTTATGTGAATTTGGAAATTCTCCAAGGAGATGGGTAAAAGACGGTGAAAAGTTCAATAAATTTTTTATATATCTAAAATTATTATAAACTCACTCAAATGGATTACATTGAAATTATATTGGTATTATGTATCTATTTTGACCTAAAATAAATTTAAATAAAATAAATAATTATTTAAAAAAAAATTCGGTTTTAAACTATAACTGAGTGTTTTTTCACTATTCATCAAAAATTGAATATTTTCATAAAAATACCAAAAATTCACCCTAGGATAATTTTGATATTCCGAATCCAAAAATGAAGTCCATTTTTAATGATAAAATTTATTAAATTTCAAAAAGTGGGTATTACTACTCATAATGGCTAGTTTGATTGGTTGTGGTGTGTGTTAGAACTCGAAGTTGCGTACATCACATGCTACAGTATTATTCAAAGAGAAGCGTACCGTGGAAGCTTGGGGTGTTACATTCTTCCCTCCTTCAAATAATTTCATCCTCAAAATTTCTAGAATATTTCTGCATAAAAAGACTCGGGTGGTTCTTCATCATAAGTTCCTCGGGTTCGCACGTTGCCTCTTCCATATTATGGTTTCTCCATAGAACTTTTACCAGACGAGTTGTACAATTTCTCAACACTTGCTCTCTTGTATAAAGAACCTTGACATTCTCTTCGCAATAAGACAAATCGGGTTCCAGTTATAATTCCTCACATGTGAGTACATGCGTTGGGTCTGGCATGGATTTTCGCAACAGTGATACGTGGAACACATCGTGAACTTTGGAAAGAATTGGCAGCATTACCTTACGGTATGCTACAGCCCCAATTCGTTCTAGAATTTCAAAAGGTCTGATGTACCTGGGACTCAATTTTCCCTTCTTACCAAAATGTATAACACCCTTCCATGGAGATACCTTCAAGAAAAAATGATCTCCTACCTTAAATTCCAAATCCTTCCTTCAGTTATCAGCATAGCTCTTCTGCCTACTTTGAGCTTCTTTGATGTGGTTTTGGATTACCTTAACCTTTTCCATCATTTCCTCCACGAGTTCTAGGCCTATGAGTTTTCTTTCACCAACATCATCCCAACAAGTTGGTGTGAGGCATCTCTTTCCATATAACGCTTCATATGGTTCCATCTGAAAACTTGAATGGAAGCTATTGTTATAGAAACATTCTACCAGAGGTAAATATTGATCCCACATACCCTAAAAATCAAGTGAGAAAGATATCAACACGTCTTATAAAGTTGGAATAGTCTGTTTTGATTGTCCATCAGTTTGGGGGGTGGTAGGTAGTGCTCAAACGAAGCTCAGTATCCAGGGATTTCTGAAGACTTTTTCCAAAATCTTGAGGTAAAACATGGATCAAGATCAGAAACAATCGATAGTTTTACTCCATGAAGTCTAACAACTTCTTTAATGTATAGTCTTTCCAATAGTTCAAGTTGTAAATCTTCTCTTATGGAAAGAATATGTGATGACTTGGTAAGACGATCAACAATGACCCATATTGCATCGTTCCTTCTAGTAGTTTTTGGTAGTCCCATGACAAAGTCCATCGTAATATTATCCCATTTCCACTCTGGTATGGGAAGAGGTTGCAAGACTCCTCCTGGCCGTTTCCTTCCAACTTTCACTTGTTGAAAAACCATACATCTTGACACAAAATATGCAATCTCCCTCTTTATGTTGTACCACCAAAAATGTTCCTTCAAATCTCTATACATTTTGGTGCTTCCAGGGTGTATAGAGAAATTGGAGCTATGAGCATCATCTAACAATTCTCTTTTTAGATCAGGTATATTAGGAACACAAAGTCTCTTCCCAAATTTCAAAATTCCATCTTCATACACAATGTCACTCAATCTACCATCATTCACATCTTTAATCTTCTTTTGAAACTCTTCATCACCGGTCTGAGAACTCCTTATCCTTTCTAGTAAAAATGGTTTGGCAACCATTTGAAAAAGTGTTGATGTTTCACCTTCCATGGTTATTCCCATATATATCTTTACTATATCCATATATATATAGGATCCTTTTCAACTCTCATCCTGTTCAAAATTCCATGATCCTTTCTACTCAAAGCATATGCAACTTTATTTTCCTTCCCTGGGTGGTAGTGTATAGTGCAATCATAATACTTAAGTAGTTCAAGCCATCGCCTTTGCCTCATTTTGAGTTCTTTTTGTGAGAAAATATACTTCAAACTTTTATGATTGGTATATATCTCACATTTTTCACCATAGAGATAGTATTTCCAAATATTCAAAGCAAATATTACAGTTTCTGACTCAATATCATGAGTAGGATAGTTTTTCTCATGAATATTCAGCCGTCGTGATGCATAGGTAATAAATCTATCATTCTGAATAAGGACACAACCAATTCCTTTCTTCGATGCATTACTATAAATAAAAAACCCATAATTCCCTGATGGTAGAGTCAAAATAAGAGAATTGACTAATCTTCTCTTCAGTTCTTCAAAAGATTCTTCACACTCTTTTGTCCAAACAAATTTAACCCCTTTACATGTGATCTTTGTTAAAGGGTTAGCAAACTGGGAAAAATTCTGGAAGAAACGTCGATAATAACCTGGTAAACCAATAAAACTGCGTACCTTAGTTATACTCGTCGGTGCTGGCCATTCTTGGATTGCCTTGGTTTTGAAGGATCAATTGAAATTCTATCCTTAGAGAAAATATGGCCATGAAAATAAATATCCTAAAGCCATAATTCACACTTGCTAAAATTCCCATATAATTCATGTCTTCTAAGAGTCTTGAGGATAATGTGCAAGTGATTTTCCTGATCTTTATAGCTTTTTGAGTATAACAAGATATCATCAATAAATACCACTACAAATTCATCTAGATATTCCTTGAAAACACTATTAATTAGATCCATGAAGACAGAGGGTGCATTATTTAATCCAAAAGGCATTACTGTAAACTCGTAATGCCCGTACCTGGTTTGAAATTGTGTCTTCAGAATGTCTTCCTTCTTCACACACAACTGATGGTATCAAGATCGAAGGTCAATCTTTGAAAAGTATTTAGCTCCATGTAGTTGGTCAAATAAATCATCAATGCGAGGTAGGGGATACTTGTTCTTTATTGTTATAGAATTGATCTCCCTATAGTCGATACATATCCTCATAGATCCATCTTTCTTCTTAACAAAAAGGACAGGGGCTACCCATGGAGAAACACTTGGGAGAATAAATCCCTTATTAATCAATTTATATAGTTGTTTCTTTAGTTCTACTAATTCCACAACTGCCATTCTATAAGGGGTCTTCGATATGGGCCTTGGACCAGGAATGAAGTCAATGGAAAACTCAATTTCTCGTTCTGGAGGATGTCCAGGTAAATCTTCTGGAAACACATCAACATATTATTTCACAATAGGTACATCCTATATTTGAACATTCCATTCCTCACCCACAGTTATTTCATTCTCTTCCTCCCCAATAATTGATTTTAGTTGAGCTACTAGGGGTGGATCTAGATAAGAATCAGGTGGTGACGATTCTGCTCTAAATATAAGGTGTTCATTATCATTAACAAAAAAAATTGTAACCTCATTCTTATTATAATAAATTTTCACATCATGGTTTTAAAGACAATCCATACTAAGGATTATATCAAATTCAATCATGGGTATGACAATGAGATCAACAGATAAAGAACATTTATGTGCTCTAATGGGGAATGATTCACAAAACTTTGTTGCAATGATACTTCCCTTAGGAGTTTTGACTAACAACTCCTTTGTTAAATCAAATTGTAAATATCTAATTTTATTAGAAAACTGGGAAGATATGAAACAATGAAATGATAAAAAATCAAATAATTCATTTGATAAACTTGAGGAAACCATTAAATTACCTGCCACGACGTCTTTTAGAGCTTCAACCTCAGCAGTAGTTATCGCATAATCTTGGCCTTGATCCCTTGGCCATTTCTGAGGTAAGTTTCCCTGACACTTAGGACATTCATTTGAATAATGTCCCCTCTCTCTTAATTTTTAGCATTGAACATTGGTAGCATCTTTCTTTCCCTTACAATCACCAGCAATATGACCTTTTTGTCCACATTTGTAGCATACTCCTTTTCCTTTTAGACAGGAAGCAGGGTGCTTCCTTCCCCAATTATCATAGGGGGGAAATTCAGTTCTTCCCTTCTTCCCTATTTCCTTATTTCCTTTCCTAGATTTTTCAGCAGATATCTTCTTCTCTAGCTTTGATTTAAAGTCATAAGACTTAGAGAATTTTTTTCTGTCTTGATAGCACACGAGACAATATCTTTATATGATGAGAAAGATTGTGATACTAATAATCGAAGGAGAAATGGTTTTAAACCATCAAAGAAATGATCAATATTACTTCTTGGGTTATGTATATAATCTTCTGCATGCCTCTCTAACCTTGTAAAGTTAGCTTCATACTTTGCGACATTCTCATCCTCCCTTTTCCTCAGACTCAGAAATTATCTTTCCATATCTATTCGATGGTCATGAGGAAAGTATTTTTCTAAGAAAATTTATTTAAACTACTTCCATTCCATATTTGATACTTCCCCTTTATCCTTTGTGTTTTTAATCAAGGACCACCATTGATCAGCATCTCCAGTGAGGCGGTAAACTGCCATGAAAACTTTTTCCCTTTCGCTACTCCCCAAAGCGTGAAATATTTTCTCTAAAGAATTTATCCATTGCCCATACACTAATGGATTTATACTCCCATTGAATGCTGGTGGTTGTTACCTCATGAAGAGATCTAACATTGATCCTGCACACTGCGGATCAGGGTGCTCCATATGGGTAAGGTTATTATTCATATCCTGAGTGAGTTGTCCGAGTATGGTGATAAAATGATCAGCACTAGTTGTATCACTAGATCCACTATAATTATCTTGAGCAGGAGGGAAATCCCTACATGGAGTGAGTATATTGATACGGTTTCCATTCCTTCCACTAGAGAACATTTCTAAACAATGGAATAAACTAGATTAGTTTATTCATCGAAATACATAATTACAAACTTCTAAAACACTTAACATAAATTGAAATGTTTATGGATATAATACATAATCATAAAAAAATGTTTTCTTTGAGGAAGTATATACTCATAAACCCTTCACAATAGTTTTTAAATAAAATGATAATTATACTAAGCATATCCCCCAGGAGTGTCGTAACCAAGAGTGAAGCAAGGCCCATTATCGTGCACTAGTCCCCATTCGAGTCTATCTCAAAGCAGTGATTTCGGGTTTTACCCCTAGGTACATCTGTGCCAGAGCCGCCTCTACCTGCTCGTATCCATACAAGGATGTATTTCTTGAAAAACTCACAAAATATCTACAATACCAAAATTCTAGGAAGTTCTTCTATACTAATCCTCATAGTCTATCTTAGGGCTATGTGCTCAAATTAGAGTTTATCTAAATCTTGTTTCCAATTTTTGTACTAAACATCCTATGATACCAACTGTAACGCCCCGACCCGAGTTACCTAGAGTTGGTGTATTATTACATAACATTGGTATGATCACAAGGAAATCATGTCTCGAAAGAACGATCAATTTAGTATTATTGGAAACAAGATTCATACATAAGTTCAACTTTACAACTTTAAAAGAAATACAACACGAATTTATTCCATTGGAAACTTCCAAGCCTCCTAGATAATGCCTGCAAGTCACTCATAACTAACTTCTTTATAAAATTTTAAAAAGTGGGTATTACTATTCATAACGACTAGTTTGATTGGTTTTGGGGTGTGATTGAACTCGAAGTTGCGTACAACACATGCTACTGTATTATTTAAAGAGAAGCGTACCATGGAAGCTTGAGGTGTTACATCAACCCGGGGTACTCTCATAATATTCATCCTTCATCGCTTCATGATATCGGGTTATGATATTTTAATCCCTGGTTTGTAACACCTAGAACGAGAATGTTACTAAGTTTATACGAGGATACCTCCTAGGGTTCAGTTGAAAACACACAATGATTCACTGGACACTTCTAATGATTGGGTGATTTGTGTTTGACATAATAACCGAAACCCACCAAGGAAACACATGAACAACTCGATGTGCTATCCAGGTTTTTAGGTTATTTCATTGTGATAGCATGAAATAAAAGTACATGACCTTGATAGTGCTTATGTGAGTTCAATTGAACAATATGAACCACACAAACACTGCAATTGAAAGGGGGGAAAGGAAGTGATGAACGGTGTGTGAAACATCACATGAATGGGTACCCCAAACATGATCATATGTGTTGAGAATGACATACCAGTACATAACTCAATAAAATAATAATTTAGGATGATGAAAAATAACATAGCAACCTGGAATTAAAAATATCATTCAAATATTACAAACATGAAGCTTGGGATTTACGTCACGTTCCTCCCCAGGTGATCACAAGGGGTTTAAAAATCCATGGGAGGGGAGGAAGAAGAATATGTTGAAGTAGAACTTCACATAGACTCCATAACTTCTAGTGATGATAAAAATACCTCTTTGGGACTCCAAAATGGAAGCACCTTGCCTCTGATTCCAACTACCAAATGGGGTGCCCAAGGTGCCAATTTATTGGTAAAGTGGTAAGGTGGTTTAAGGCATATAGATTTATCCAAACCACTTGTACCACTTGTTGAGGCCTCCAGACAGCATTATCTATCTTTGGATAAAATATTAAAGTTGTATCCCTAGCTCTTGAATATCTCCACTGAAATTTTGGCACCCTTTGGACTCATAAAACTCCATATATTGATAAAATACAGAACACCACATCTGACTTTTTGCAGATTTGATTCCTTGGATAGATCAGTTCATATGGGAATCATAGATGCCTAATGAGGCTTCAATTCCTTAATATGAAATGTATCCCATTAAATGGTGGACTATCCCAAAAAATATAATACTATTTAGATGTATGAAATTTTCTAAAATGGAAAAACAGTGGACATGTCTTCATGGATCCATGCAATTTTGGCACATTTTTCTTCCACTTCATCAATGGCCCTCCAAATAATCTCCTCCTATATTGAAATAATAAAAAAATGTAACATTTCCCATTTTAATAGTTATTAACATTAATTCATTGATTAAAACAAAAATTTTAATTTATTATCATATTTGGAATATTCATTATAAAACCAGTTTAAAACAACAGTGTAAGGGTGGATTTGAATAGTGAATCGCTGTGTGATCACATCCCCACACCTAAACATTTGCACTCCTGGGAAAAGACACATATACAAAAAATGATGCATGTATAAATTAAAGTAATGTAATCAATGCACAAACGAGACCAAAGAGTTCTTCCTAGTGAAAATGAAAAAAATATGTCTCATAAATCATATCACAATGAAATTCAAAGAGATTCATGATACCAAATTGAGAAAGGAATCCAAGAGTTAACCATTCCACTAACTCTACACATGTGTGTGCGAAAACTATTCTATACTTTTCTTTCCACTTCTATATAATAAATATAGGTTATTTTAACATTATTCATTTTAAAATATTTTGTCCACCGAACCTGCCCTATATCTTTTGCAATCATATTTCAAGACCCACTCACTTAAGCATTACCGAAAATCAAACCATAATCTCCTGACCAAGATATCCCCATATGTTGCACATTTCATCACTCATCTCATTTATTTTTTTCCAAATGTTTTATTTGGAGAAAATATCACACTCATCTTTTAACCCTTGTTTGATCTCCCCACGGCACTAATTGTAATAGTTATAACAAGATAAATGGTTGATGAGGAGTGGTTTTTGTCCTACCCAAGACATGATCCAAAATTGTTTTTTATGTATTGAAACAGTTGGATATCAGGTACACACTGATAGGTCAATTCGGTATAGTAATAAAACAGATCAGATAAGGAACGAATGTATGTAAATATCATTTGAATCTGAAAAATATTAACCTAACTTATATTTACCTTCTAGTAAGTAAGAAATATTCACAATTTGTGGTTTGGTGCAAAAATGTGTGGAGATATTAGTGACACAGTTTTTCTAAAAACTACTCACACAAGGGGAATCAATCATCTCAAAAGTTCCACATATATACAACCATTTATATCATTGATAGAAAACCAATTCACTAAAAATCACTCCCTGATAGTCTTTTTCGCCTTCCTTTTAGTATTTTTACTTTTACCTCTTATGGTCATGTGGGTGACCCAGGTTTGATCCCCAGAAACTACCCCAAAATTTGATCGTGTTGTCGAGCGCGTCAAATTAGTTGTTTAATTTTGACTAGAATTTCTGTAGTACAACAACAACACTATGTCATTTCTCGACAGACTCTTAGATCATTAATTTAAAAATAGGGGTTTGATTATGAAAGTAGAAAGGTTGAGCTATACGTTGAGAGCCAAAGTGGCCCCCACAGGCCAAGGTGTGGCAGAATGTCAAAAAAGAGGTGAACTCATAGTCAGGGACACACTGATGAACTACATGGTCGCTATAAAATCTCCACAAGTATGGGTCATCCAAAATTTAACACCAAGAATTATGCTTAAGTATCTATGATTGTGAAGTGCTGAAACCCTTGGGGACCCTATATGTTTCTAGAAAATTCATAATGTCCACATACCAGGGGGTAAGGTCTACAACATCACAAAGGTTCTCATGAGGAATGAATTCTCCAATGGGAAGGGATGAGTCAGCATGGTGGTCTAGTGGTGGAGAAATCCAACTAATGTGGTTTTATACAAAATTTTCAACTACCCTCTTATCTCTAATATCAAGGTAAAACTCTTGGAGGAGGAAAATCCACCGTATGAGGTGGGGTTTAGCTTCAGGTTTATTTAAGAGGAATCGAAGGGTAGCATGGTCAGAAAACACAATCACTTTTGACCCAAGAAGATATGAACAAAATTTTTCCAAGTAAAACAAAATAGAAAGGAGTTATTTTTCAGTGGTTGTACAATTTACCTGGGTAGGGTCAAGGGTATGTGAGGCATACACAATGACTTGAGGATCCTTGTCAACCCTTTTTGATAAAACTGCCCCAACTGCAAAGTTAGAGGAATCACACATAAGTTCGAAGGGGAGATCCCACCTTGGTGGTTGGATGATGGGAGGTGATGTGAGACTAATTTTTAGTTAATTGAATGAATCCTCACAATTTTTATCAAACACAAAATCAAAATCTTTTTGTAATAACCGAGATAATAGAAGTGAGATCTTACTAAAGTCTTTAATGAATTGGTGGTAAAAACCAGCATGACCCAAGAAAGATCACACCTCACGAATAAGTTTTGTATATGGAAGGGATGAAATTAATTATATATTAGATTTATCAACTTGAATTCATTTTTTTGAAATGACTTGCCTAGAAGTATCCCTCACTTAACCATGAAATGACATTTATCATAATTTAAAACAAGATCTTTTTCAATGTAGCGGTGGAGGAAAGAACCTAGGTGTTCTAAACAATCATAAAAAGAAGAACCTTATACTGTGAAATCATACATAAAAACTTCCATCTAACTCTCAAGGTACTCAGAAAAAATACTCCACATAAATCTCTAAAAAGTACCAGGGGCATTACACAGACTGAATGACATCCTTCTGTATGAAAATGTGCCGAATGGACAAGTAAATATTGTCTTTTCTTGATCCTCAGGGGCAATATGGATTTGTAAATAACCCGAATATCCATCAAGGAAACAATAAAGAGACTTACCTACCAATCGTTCTAACATTTGGTCAACAAAAGGTTATGTAATGTGGTCCTTCCGCGTGGCTTGATTCAGTCGATGGTAGTCAATACAGACTCACCATCTATTTTGCACACGTGTTGGAACCAATTCATTCCTTTAATTTGACACAACTGTTATTCCCGTTTTTTAGGCACAATTTTCACTATGCTAACCCATTTACTATCAGATATAGGATAAATGAACCCCACATCAAGTAATTTACTAACATCCAATTTTACCACTTCAAGGAGAGTGGGATTCAACCAGTGTTGATATTTTCTTATGGGCTTAGCCTCATTATCTAAAAGTATATAGTGCATACAAATAGATGGGATAATCCCAGGAATATCAGCCAATGTCCATCCTATTGCCTTTAGAGAATAAACATGAGAAGATAAACAGTTTAATGGACCTCACTCCCCCTAAATTCCCTCCCTCAATCCAGAATCCACCGATGTTGGAAATTAAACAACATCCTTCTAATTTAAAATATGCATATCTTGAGGGTATTGATCAATTTCCCATCATTATTGCCAATAACCTCTCTCCACAGCAAGAATTGAAACCGCTCAACCTTTTGAGGGAGTGTAAAAAGGAAATAATGACTGGAAATTGGTCAATACCGTATAGATATGCATATTTTAAATTAGAAGGAAGATGTTTAAGTTCCAACACGGGTAGTTTCTGGATTGATGGAGGGTATTTAGGGGGAGTGAGGTCCATTAAACTATTTATCTGGTCATGTTTATTCTCTAAAGATAGAGAATCTATTGAAATGATATTTTCAGAATCATCAACGGTCATGGGTACCTCAGAATGATCACACTCATCAATTAATGCACACAATTTACACTTTTTATAACCCAAACAACACTGAAAACATGAATCAAAAATCAAATCATCTAAGGGTGAAGTAAAGGAAAATTAATCATAATTTTTGTTGAGGATATAATTGTGTGTGTGTGTGCATCGTTTGAGAGAACTTCCATCGAATAGATAGGAAGAGTGGAGTACTCTTCAAAGAGGTGTTTCATAGCCTCAAGGATGTTAAAACTGTCCTTTTCTCTTCCAAATTCCATGGACAACGTACCATTGTGAATGTTGATTATTTTCTTTTATGTTTTTAGGAATGGAATCCCAAGTATGAGAGGAGCATGTCCTTGGGTTTGGGTATCTTCCATCTCAATAATGTAGAAAACAGTAGGGAAGATGAGATTCTTCACTCTTACAAGGAAATCCTCAATCACTCCTATTGGATGTGTAGTACTTCAGTTGGAAAGTTGTATGGAAATTCCCGTTAGTTAAAGCTATCCAACCTATAGAAAAGTGTACACAAAGTGAGGCATTACATTAATGGAATCACCTAAATCTAGAATACCATAAGAAAAGAAAGTCTTCCTTGTGGTACACGATATTTTGAATGTGCCCAAATCCTTGCATTTGGTTGGAATTTATGGTTGAATCAAGGCCGAGACATTCCTCCCCAAGTTGACTCTCTCTTTCCCCTTAAATCTTCATCTATGGGTGCAAAGTTTTTTATGAAATTTTTCATATTGGGAAAATTGCTTGAATGCATCCAACAATGGAATATTAACTTGAAATTTTTTAAATGTATCCATTATTTCATTATCAATCTCATTATCAAGGTTTTTCTTAGATTTGGAGAGTCTTTGAGGGAAATGAAGAGGAATGGATTGTTCACGGGAATACTTAATGATAATTTGATTTCCCTTTTTATTTTGTTTTTCTTCATTGGAATATTTTATGGGTGGAGAAAGAGTGTTTTCAAGAGGGGGACATACCTGTTGCATATAATCAGTAGAAGGAGAAACTTCTTTACCACTACAAAGTGTAACTGCACATACATTACCTTTATCCTTTGGATTGGAAATGGGTTGGGATGGTAGTTTTCCAGAACCTTGCATCTTAAGCTCACCGATGGTGTTCACCAATTTCCCCACTTGAGATCGTTGGTCTTGAATTTCTGATTGTGTGGTTTGTAGGAACTATAGGTTATGGTTTTCCATTTTCTTCCCCATATCCTAGAGGCTTGGTTTAGATTTGGGAGGACGAGGATGATTGTTTTGATAAGTTGAAGGATAAGAGGGCTGTATACCTTGGCCTTGTTGATACCAATTCTGCTTGGGGTAGCCTGAGTTTCCTCCTTGTTTGTACAGAGGTTGCGCTTTCCACCCTGGATTTGGATTTGGTCTGAATTGTTCTTGATTTAAGGGAGGTTCTTGTTGGAATGGACGCCCTGGAAACACGGCTGCACAAGACTCGGGTGAATCCTGAAGTAGTGGGCACTGGTTAGAAAAATGATAATTGTGAGAACAAATGCCACAGTGTGTTGGAATAAGAGGAGATTGTGAGTTACCTTGTGCTTGAGATAATTGCCTTAGAAGGGTATGCATCTCATCAAGCTCGTTATATACCTTTTTTTCTAGAGATGAATGAATTCCTTCATGAAATCCTTAAGTTGGTGCAATAGCTCATGTACCAAATTTTCGTTCATTTTGAGCCATGTTGGCTATTAAGTCACGAGCGGCAGAAGGAGTATTATCAACCAAGGCACCACCATCTCCTGCCTCAATCATTCCACGATACATGGGGATAAGTTCCTCATAGTAGTATTGGATTAATATTTGTTCACTAATCTGGTGGTGGGGGCAGCTTGAGCAGAGTCGTTTGAATATCTCCTAGTACTCATGAAGGGTCTCTCCTTGTGATTGCCTAATGCCACAGATTTCTTTCCAAATAGATGCAGTTCTGGAGGTAGGGATGAAATTCTATAGAAAGTGTCTTCTTAGGTCATTCCATCCCCAGTTTTGGTACGCAAATAGTATATCCAATCTTTCGATACCCCATCAAGGGGAAAGGGAATGCCTGAAACTTAATTAAGTCCTCAGACAAATTTTGGGGTTTCATGGTGGAGAACACTATGTGAAATTCCTAAAGGTGTTTATGAGGGTCCTCATAGGGAAGACCATGGAATTCAGGAAGAATGTGGATGAGGCCTGATCTCATCACAAAGTTGGCTGCTTCCTCGGGATATTGGATGTAGGTAGGTTGGTACTCCACATCCGGGGTAGTCACTTCTTTTAAGGTTCTATTATTTTCATACATGTTTTATTTGATGATATTGGGTTCAATATTTGATTGGTTTATGAACAGTTGAGGTTACACAATGGGTTCCTTAGTGTTACTTGATTGACCTTATCTAGATTCCTTGATTTGTGTGTGAAGTGTCTTTTCAATTTCCAGGTCAAATTCAAGCAGTTTTTCTTTTTTATGATTGGTCCATGAAAGTAATTTGAGATGTTTTTTTTGAATATGGATAAAATAAATTAATAAGGGTGAAAAGAGAATAGAATTTTATAATACAGAATTATAGAGAGGGAGATGTAGGAGAACAAGAGGAGATAGATAGAGAGAAAGAATACAAAAAAAATAACCAAAAATAAAGACAAAAACTCAAAACAAAAACAATAAAATGGGGGGTGGGGTATTGAAATGATTACTAATTAAGAAGTAAAATAAATAGATAAGTGGAAATAAAGAAAAGAAATGATCTTGACTCCCCATAAATAGAACCAAAATTTGATCGCGTTGTCCAGCACGTCAAATTAGTTGTTTAATTTTGACTAGAATTTCTGCAGTACAGTAGCAACCCTAGGTCGTCTCTCGACGGAGCCTTAGATAATTAATTTAAAAAGTGGGTTTTGATTATGAAAGTAAAAAGGTAAATGGGGTTTTATAATACTTGGGTTTGATGATAAAATATGACAATAGAAAATGAAAATGATAAAACAAAGTAGAAGTAAAGAAGATTTATTAAACGTGATCAACTCGGGGTACTCTCATGATGTTCATCCTTCATCGCTTCATGATATAGTGTTATGATATTATAATACCTGGTTTGTAACACCTAGAACAAGAATTTTACTCAGTTTGTACTAGGATACCTCCTAGGGTTTAGTAAAAAACAAACAACGATTCACCAGACACCGTCGATGATGGGGTGATTTGTGTTCGACATCATAACCGAAACTCACCAAGGAAACACACGAAGAACTCGATATGATAGCTAGGTTTGAATGTTATTTCACTATTATAGAATGACATAAATTTACATGACCTTGACAGTGATTATGTGAGTTTAATTGACCAATATGAACCACACAAACACTGCAATTGAAAGAGGGTAATGTAAGTGGTGAACGGTTTGTGAAACATCACTTGAATGCATACCCCCAAAATTGATCATATGAGTTTAGAATGACATAACAATACATAAATCAATAAAATAAATATAGAAGATGATTAAAAACAACCTAACAACCTGGAATTAAATATATCATTCAAATATTACAAACATGAAGCTTGTGATTTACATCACGTTCCTCCCTGGGTGATCACACGGGGTTTAGAAATCCATGGGAGGGGAGGAAGAAGAAGATGTTGAAGTAGCACTTCCCATAGCCTCCATAACTTCTAGTGATGATGAAAATACCTCTTTGGGACTCCAAAATGGCTTCACCTTTCCTCTGATTCGAACTACCAAATGGGGTGCCCAAGGTGCCAATTTATAGGAAAAGTGGGAAGGTGGTTTAAGGTACACAAATTTCTTCAACCCAATTGTTCCACTTGTTTCGGCCTCTAGACAACATTATCTCGCTTTAGAGAAAACAAAAAAGTTGCAGCCCCACCTCTGTACTATCTCCACAGAAAGTGTGGAAACCTTTGGACACATAAATCTCTAGATATTGATAAAATAAAGAACACCACATCTGACTTTTTTCAGATTTGATTCCTTGGATAGATCAATTCAGATGGGCATCATAGAGGCCTAATGGGGATTCAGTTCCTTAATATGAAATATATCCCATTAAATTGAGGACCATACCACAACATATTATCCCATTTGGATGCACATAATTTTCTAAATAGGAACAACAGTGGAAAGGTGTTCATGGATCTATGCAATTTTGGCCCATTTTTCTTCCACTTCCTCAAGCGCCCTCCAAATCATCTCCTCATACATTGAAATAATAAAAACAAGTGACATTGACCATTTTAATATTGATTAAAATTAATTAATTGACTAAAACATAAAGTGAAATTTATTATTATATTTGGAATATTCATTACAAAACTAGTTTAAAACAACAGTGTAAGGGTGAATTTGAATAGTGAATCGTTGTGTGATCACACCCCCACACCTAAATATTTACACTCCTGGGAAAATAAACATATAAAAAAAACAAAAAATAAAATAAAATGATGCATGTATAAATTAAAGTAATGTGATCAATGCACAAACCAGACCAAAGAGTTATTCCTAGTGAAAATGGAAAAATATATCTTATAAATCATATCACAATGAAATTCAAAGAGATTCATGATACCAAATTGAGTAAGGAATCCAAGAGTTAACCATGCCACTAAATCTACATGTTTTTGTGTCAAAACCATTCCATACTATTCTTTACACTTATATCCAATAAATATAGGTTATTTTAACATTATTCATCTTAAAAGATTTTTTCCATCGAACCTGTCCTACATCCTTTGCAATAATATTTCAAGAACCAATCACTTAAGAATTCCGGGAAGTCAAACCATAAGCTCTCGACCTAGATATCCATATATGTTTCACATTTCATCACCCCCCTCATTTTTTTTCAAAGGTTGCATTTGGAGCTAATCTCACACTCATCTCTCAACCCTTGTTTGATCTCGTCATGACACTAATTGTAATAGTTATAATAAGATCAAAGGTTGAGGATGAGTGGTTTTTGACCTTCCCAAAACACAATCCAAAATTGTTTTTAGGGCGTGAAATTGTCAGATATCCGGTACACACACATAGGTCAATCAGGTATAATAATAAAACAGATCGGATAAGGAACGAACGTATGTAAATATCATTTTAATCTGAAAAATATTAACCTAACTTATATTTACCTTCTAGTAAGTAATAAATATTCACACTTTGTGGTTTGGTGCAAAAATGTTTAGAGATATCAGTGAAACAGTTTTTCTAAAAACTACTCACACAAGGGGCATTAATCATCTCAAAGGTTTCACATAGATACCACCATTTATATCATTGATAGAAAACCAATTCACTAAAAATCACTCCCTGATAGTCTTTTTCACCTTCCTTATAGCATTTTTTCTTTCCCCCCTTATGGTCATGTAGGTAACCTGGGTTCGATCCCCTGCAACGGTGCCAAAATTTGATCGTTTTGTCGAGTGCGTCAAATTAGTTGTTTAATTTTGACTGGAATTTCTGCTGTATAGTAGCAATCCTAGGTCATATCTCGATGGAGACATAAATCATTAATTTAAAAAGGGGGTTTTGATTATGAAAGTAGAAATTTTGTGTTGTACGTTGAGAGACAAAGTGTTCCCCACAAGCCAAGGTGTGGGAGAAGTTCAAAACAAAGGTGAACTCATGGTCAGGGACACACCAATGAACTAATTGGTCACTAAAAATTCTCCACAAGTATGGTTCATCCCAAATGTACCACCAAGAATCATGATTAAGTATCTGGGATTGTGAAGTGTTGAAACCATTGGGGACCCTAGATGTTTCTAGAAAATTCACAATGTCCACATACCAGGGGGTAAGGTCCACAACATCACAAAGGTTCTCATGAGGAAAGAATTCTCCAATGGGGAGGGATGAGTCAGCATGGTGGTCTAGTGGTGGAGAAATATTTTTAATCTGGTCATATACAACATTTTCAGCTCCCCTATTATCTCAAATCTCAAGGTAAAACTCTTGGAGGAGGAGCATCTACCATATGAGGCTGGGTTTAGCTTCATGTTTCTTTAAGAGGAATCAAAGGGCAGCACGGTCAGAAAACACAGTCACTTTTGTCCCAAGAAGATATGAACAAAATTTTTCCAAGTAAAACCTAATAGAAAGTAGTTATTTTTCAGTGGTTGTGTAGTTTACCTAGTCATGGTCAAGGGTACGTGAGGCATACGCAATGACATGAGGAGCCTTCTCAACCCTTTGTGATAAAACTGCCCCAACTGCAAAGTTAGAGGCATCAACCATAAGTTCGAAGGGGAGATCCCACCTTGGTGGTTGGATGATGGGAGGTGATATGAGACTCCTTTTTAGTGAATTTAATGCAACATCCAAATTTTTATCAAACACAAAATCAGAATCTTTTTGTAATAACTGGGACAATAGAAGTGCGATCTTACTAAAGTCTTTAATGAATCAGTGGTAAAAACCCGCATGTCTCAAGAAAGATCGCACCTCACGAACACATTTTGGATATATAAGGGATGAAATTAATTCAGTTTTAGTTTTATCAACTTGAATTCCTTTATTTTAAATGACATTCCCAAGAACTATCCCTCTCTTAACCATGAAATGAAATTTCTCATAAATTAAAGCAAGATCTTTTTCAATGCAGCACCGGAGGACATAACCGAGGTGTTCTAAAAAATCATCAAAATAAGAACCATATATCATGAAACCATCCATAAATACTTCCATACAACTCTCAAGGTACTCATAAAAAATACTCAACATACATCGCTGAAAAGTATCAGGATCATTACACAGACCGAATGACATCCTTCTGTATGGAAATGTGCCGAATGGACAAGTAAATGTTGTCTTTTCTTAATCCTAGATGGATAAATTGATTTTGAAATAACCTGAATAGCCATCAAGGAAACAATAATGGGACTTACAATCCAATAGTTAAAACATTTGGTCAATAAAAGGTAAAGGAAAGTGGTCCTTCCATGTGGCTTGATTCAGTCGATGGTAGTCAATATAGACTCGCCAACTGTTTTGCACACGTGTTGGTACCAATTCATTCCTTTCATTTGAAACAACTATTATTCCAATTTTTTAGGCACAATTTTCACTGGTCTAACCCATTTACTATCAGATATAGGATAAATGACCCCCACAAAAAGTAATTTACTGTCTTCTAATTTTACCACTTCAAGGAGAGTGGGATTGAACTGACGTTGAGATTGTCTTATGGGATTAGACTCATCATACAAAAGTATATGGTGCATACAAATAGATGGGATAATCCCAGTAATATGAGCCAATGTCCATTCTATTTCCTTTAGAGAATAAACATGAGAATATAGACAGTTTAATGGCCGTCACTCCCCCTAAATTCCCTCCCTTAATCCAGAAACCACCGGTGTTTGAAATTAAACTTCCTTCTAATTTAAAATATGCATATCTTGAAGACATTGACCAATTTCCCATCATTATTACCAATAAACTCTCTTCACAATAAGAATCGAAACTACTCAACCTTTTGAGAGAGTGTAAAAAGGAAACAATGATGGGAAATTGGTCAATACCCTCAAGATATGCATATTTTAAATTAGAAGGAAGTTGTTTAAGTTCCAACACCTGTGGTTTCTGGATTGAGGGAGGGAATTTAGGGGGAGTGAGGTCCATTAAATTGTCTACCTGATCATGTTTATTCTCTAAAGATAGAGAATATATTGAAATGAGATTTACCGAACCATCGACGGTCATGGGTAACTCAAAATGAACACACACATCAATTAAAGCACAAAATTTACACTTGTCAGAACCCACACAACACTCAAAACATGAATAAAAACTGAAATCATCCAAGGGTGAACAAAAGAAAAATGAATCAGAATTTGGGTTGAGGAGATAATTGTGTGTGTGTGCATTATTTGAGATAACTTCCATCAAATAGACAACAAGAGAGAAGTGACCTTCAACGAGATCTTTCATAGCCTCATGGATGTTAAAACTGACCTTTTCTCCTCCAAATTCCATGGACATAATACCATTGTGAACATTGATAATGGTCTTTACTATTTTCAGGAATTTCCTCCCAAGTATGAGAGGATAATTTCCTTGATTTTGGGTATCTTCCATCTCAATAATGTAGAAATCAGTAGGGAAGATGAGATTCTTCACTCTTACAAGGACATCCTCAATCACTCCTGTTGGATGCGTAGTACTTTGGTTGGCAAGTTGTACTTCAATTCTTGTTGGTTGAAGCTCTCCAAACTGCATAGAAGTGTACACAGAGTGAGGCATTACATTAATGGAAGCACCTAAATCAAGCATTGCATCAGAAAAGAAAGTCTTCCCTATGGTACACAGTATTGTGAATGTGCCCGAATCCTTGCATTTGGTTGGAATTGCTGGTTGAATCAAGGCCGAGACATTCCTCCCCATATTGAATCTCTCATTCTCCTTCAGCCTTCATTTGTGGGTGAAAAGTTCTTTAATAAATTTTGTATAATGGGGAATTTGCTTGACTACATACAACAATAAAATATTAACTTGAACTTTTTTAAATGTATCCATTATTTCATTTTCAATATCATTATCAACATTTTTCTTAGATTTAGAGAGTCTTTGAGGGAAAGGAAGAGGAATGGATTGTTCATTGGAATCATTAATGATAATTTTATTTCCCTTTTTTACTTTTTTCTTCTTCATTGGAATCTTTTATGGGTTAAGAAAGAGTGTTTTCAATAGGGGGACATACCTATTGCATAGAAGTAGTAGAAGGATAAACTTCTTTACCACTACAAAGTGTAACTGCACATACATTACCTTTATCCTTTGGATTGTCAATTGGTTGGGATGGTATTTATCGATAACCTTACATCTTAAGCTCACCGATGGTGTTCACCAAATTCCCCACTTGAGTTCGTAGGTCTTGAATTTCTGATTGTGTGGTCTATTGGAACTGGAGGTTCTGGGTTTTCATTTTCTTGAACATATCTTCAAGGCATGGTTCAGATTTGGGAGGAGGATGATGATTTTTTTGAGAAGTTTAAAGATAAGAGGGTTGCATACCTTGGGCTTGTTGATACCAATTCTTCTTGAGGTAGCTTGAGTTTCAACCTAGTCGGTACTAAGGTTGCACTTTCCACCCTGGATTTGTATTTGTCCTGAATTGTTCTTGCTTGAAGGGAGGTGGTTGTTGGAATGGACGCCCTGGAAACACGGCTGCATAAGACTCAAGTGAATTCTGAAGTTGTGGGAATTGGATAGAAAAATGAGAATTGTCAGAATGAATACCACAGTGTAATGGAACATGAGTATATTGTGAGTTACCTTGTTCTTGAGATAATTTACTTAGATGGGAATGCATCTCATCAATATTGTTATCAACAATTTGTTCTAGAGATGAATAACTTACCTCATGAACTCCTCGAGTTGGTTCAATTGCTCATGTACCAAATTATTGTGCATTTTGTTCCATATTGGCTATGAAGTCACGAGTGGTGGAAGGAGTTTTATTAACCATGGAACCACTAGCTGTTGCATCAATCATTCCATGATCCATGGGGATAAGTCCCTCATATAAGTATTGGATTAATTGTTGTTCACTAATCTGGTGGTGGGGGAATCTTGAGCAGAGTTGTTTGAATCTCTCCTAGTACACATGAAGGGTCTCCCCTTGTGATTTCCTAAAGCCACATATTTCATTCCTAATAGATGCAGTTTGGGAGGCAGGGAATATCTTCTCTAGAAAGAGTCCTTTTAGGTTATTCCATCCCCCAATTGTGGTAGGCAAATAGTATATCAAATATTTTTCTACACCATCAAGGGAGAAAGGGAAAGCCCTAACTTTATTAAGTCCTCAGACACATTTTGGGGTTTCATGGTGGAGCACAATATATGAAATTCCTTAAGGTGTTTATGAGGTTCTTCACTGGTAATACCATGTAATTTAGGAAGAAGTTTGACGAGGCCTGATCTTAGCTCGAAGTTGGATGCTTCTTTGGGATATTTGATGTACGCAGGTTGGTACTCCACATCCAGGGTAGTCAGTTCTTTTAATGTTCTATTATTTGCAGCCTTGTTTTCTTGGACAATATTGGGTTCAATTTTTTATTGGTTTATGAACACTTGAGGTTACACAATGGGTTCCTTAGTTTTACCTAATTGACCTTCTCTAGATGCCTGGATTTGTGTGTGAAGTGTCTTTTCAATTTCTGGGGTCAAATTCAAGAAGTTCTTCTTTTTCTGGTCGGGTTATGAAAATAAGTTGTGAAGTTTTTTTTGAATATGTATAAAATAAATTAATAAGGGTTAAAGGAGAATTGAACTTTATAATATAGAATTATATAGAGGGTGATGGAGAAGAAGAAGAGGAGATAGGGAGAGAGAAAGAACACAAAAAAAAATAAAGACAAAAACCCAAAGAAAAAACAAAAAAATGGGGGTGGGGTATTGAAAGGAGTACTAATTAAGAAGTAAAATAAATAAACAAATGGAAATAAATAAATGAAATGATCTTGAATTCCTGGACATAGCACCAAAATTGGATCGCGTTGTCGAGCGCGCCAAATTAGTTGTTTAATTTTGACTAGAATTTCTGCAGTACAGTGGAAACCCTAGGTTGTCTCTTGAGGGATCCTTAGATCATTAATTTAAAAATAGGGTTTTGATTATGAAAGTATAAAGTTAAATGGGGTTTTATAATACTTTAGTTTGATGATAAAAGATGACAATGAAAAATGAAAGTGATAAAACAAAGTAGAAGTAAATAAGATTGATTAAACGTGATCAACTCATGGTATTCTCATGATGTTCATCCTTTATCACTTCATGATATAGGGTTATGATATTTTAATATTTGGTTTTTAAAACCTAGAACCATAATGCTACTGAGTTTTTACTAGGATACCTCCTAGGATTCAGTCAAAAACACACAATGATTAATCGGACACTGCCGATGATTGGGTGATTTGTGTTCGACATCATAACCGAAACTCACCAAGGAAACACATGAAGAACTCGATGTGTTGTACAGGTTTGTATGTGATTTTATTGTGATACCATGAAATAAATGTACATGACCTTTCCAGTGCTTATTTGAGTTCAATTGACCAATATGAACCACACAAACACTACAATTGAAAGGGGGGAAATGAAGTGGTGAACCTTGTATGAAACATCACATGAATGGGTACCCCCAAACATGATCATATGAGTTGATAATGGAATACCAGTACATAAATCAATAAAATAATAATATATGATGATGAAAAACATAATAAAAACCTTGAATTAAAAAGATCATCCAAATATTACAAACATGAAGCTTGATATTTACATCACATTCCTCCCCGGGTGATCACAAGGGGTTTAGAAATCCATGGGAGGGGAGGAAGAAGAAGAAGTTGAAGTAGAAATTACCATAGCCTTTATAACTTCTAGTGATGATGAAAATACCTCTTTGGGACTCCAAAAATGAAGCACCATTCCTCTGATTCGAACTACCAAATGGGGTGACCAAGGTGCCAATTTATAGGCAAGGTGAGAAGGTTGTTTAAGGCACACATATTTCTTCAACCCAATTTTACTACTTTTTTTGGCCTCAAGATTGCATTATATCGCTTTGGAGAAAATAAAAAAGTTGTATCCCCACCTATTTAATGTCTCCACCGAAGGTTCACCACCCTTTGGACACATACAACTCGAGATATTGATAAAATATAGAACCCTGTATCTGACTTTGTGCAGATTTGATTCGTTAGGTAGATCAGTTCGGATGGGCATCATAGATGTGTAATAAGGCTTTGGTTCATTAATATGAATTGTAGAAAATTAAATTGTAGAATGGCCCACAATATATGATCCCATTTGGATGAAAACAATTTTCAAAAGTGGAACAACAATGGACAAGTCTTCATGGATCTATGCAATTTTGGGCCATTTTTCTTCCACTTCATCAAGGGCCCTCCAAATCATCTCCTCCTACATTGAAATAATAAAAACAAGTAACATTTCCCATTTTAATAGTGATTAAAATTAATTAATTTATTAAAACATAAAGTAACATTTATTATTATATTTGGAATATTCCTTACAAAACCAGTTTAAAACAGCACTGTAAGGGTGGATTTGAATAGTGAATCGCTGTGTGATCACTTGGTGGGACCGAGAGACGGATACATGGATCCAGTGACACGCTAGTCCACTGATGTATCGAATGCTACTAATATCCACATTGAGGAGAAGAACTTCAATCCAGATTCACCATTTCTGTTTCTGACGCTTTCGCCGGAGCACGCACATCCGTCTCTTTTGGAGGACGCGTTGATGTTGCCCCACATTCCCACTTTCCAACGGTGGGCAAAATCCATTGCCTATTTAGTGATGTTTTCTCCTTGATTGAAACAAGATGATGTGATGTTGGTTGATAATTCCATGTATTCCTCCTCGGAACTCATTACCTAGTCCAGGTCTCCCTTATAGATTAATACATTGTTCATGAAACTCTTCCCAGTTCCATATCATCATGGACGCCGGTAAATTACACTGATTCTGTCAGGATATTAGAAGGGGTCCAGTTAGGGTAGCAACCTTCAGTCAGTGGAGTATTGAAATTGGATATCACTAGCCTGGTTGTATACTACAACACTGGAAAATCTGGGTTTCTTCCCCTTATTATAGGGCTTCTCGGGGGCGCGGAAGCCCGAGGCATCCCACTTCAGATGCGAGGAATTATATGTCATATTCAATTCTCTGAGGTTTTCCTTAACTTCCCATGTTTAACATAGGGCATTACGCGAGTTTACTGTCTAGAGGATATGGATCAGACTGATAAGAACACTAATGGGAGTGGATCAGATGGGTGCAACCCCTGGAGAGAACACTGATGCGGGGACTAAGGCGTGCTTAGTTACCCGGTTGCTGCTTGGAACCTTGAAGAGGTGAATGATATGATCTCACCGAGATGTGGTGGCCCGAGTAAGAATCAATATGGATATGGGTTGTTGAGAGTGGATGGGGAATGAGATGGAGCCGACGTGAGGGCGATGTTGATGCTAGGATTGAGTCTAGAAGAGCCTTCCTATGTATCTCCATGGTAGGGAATCAAAGTCCATGTAGTTCAGAGAGGTGATGGGATGCCTGAGGAGGCAACCCGTATGGATGAGACCCGGAGGAAGTGGAACCTCTGGTTTGGGGAATGACCTTCCCGAAATAAATAGGCTCGAGGGAAAGGCCATTATAATACATGGGTAATGGTCTTGAACCTCAAGGAGTATTCCTACGTATATCCGTGGTATGGAATAAAAGTCCAGGTAGTTTAGGATGGGGGTATAGGATTGGGGTGTGTGTAGAGGATATAAAACCGATGATATACTGGGGCTTACATGTGGTCAGTATCCTGAGGTTGGTCTGACGCCACTCGGATGGATCAGAGATATGGGTCCTAATGAAAGGGACGACAACATATTACCAATGGATGGGGATCACAATGGCTTACCGTCGATTGGGGAATGCGACTACATACCATTGATTGGGGTATGCATCGACTTACCGTTGATTGGGGTATCACAAAATCTTACTTCTTGTTGGGGTTCCAATGGTTAGGGTTGACAATGGCTTACCACCAAATGGGTTTCTAATGGCTTACCACTAAAGGAGTTTGATAACGGCTTACCGCTGGTCGAGGAACACAATAGATTACCGCTGGTCAAGGAACACAATGGCTTACTGCTAGTTAGGGAACACAATGTCTTATGGATGATCAGGTAACACAATGGCTTACCACTGTTCGGGGTTGGACCTTAGGGAGGATTCCTATATACCTTTCCTAGGAGACAAGGATCAAAGCCGATGTAGTTATAATGGCTACAGTTTAACGTCTTGAGGAATGAAAAGGGGAGTACAATTTAACATTATGTGGGATGAGGTTAAATCGACTTGAAGTGGTCGGGATTGTTTGGTGAACTGGCATATAGGGGGTCAAAACCAGTGAGTGTTTGGATTGATCCTTAGGGAGGATTCCTACATACCTTGTCTTTTAAAGGATCAAAGTCAACATAGTTTGAAGGAGTTGGTGAAGTGACGTGAAGGGGTTGGGACCAGTAGGTTTTGGGAATGAACCTCAGGGAGGCTTCCTATATACCTTGCCTTGGCAAGGATCAATGTCCAGGTAGTTCAGAAGAGTTTGGGGATTACACTCTAGGGTGGAACAAAGAAGATGTTATGGTCAATGATTACTCTAAGCCCATTTAAGACATGCTCGGTGTGAGAAACAAGTGGCATAAAAGACCTGAAGACCACGTCTCTAATGGTGCATCTATGGGAAGTGGATTAGGGATTACACATGGTTCACAGCCCAAAGAGGAAACAAGAGTTTATGCGTGGTTCATATCCTAACGAGGAAACAGGGGATTACGTGTGGTTGGCGGCCAAAAAAGGAAATAGGGGCTTATGCATGGTTCACAACCCAAAGAGGAAATAGGGGCTTACACGTGGTTAGCAACCTAGGGAGATGAAGATTAGGACTTACTCCAAGATGGAGGACCGGGTGGTGATAAATCCCCAAGGGAGAGGGATGGGATAAAGAAGGTCCCTGTGCCCTTATATCCTCTTAGTATTTGACACAGAAGAAGAAAGGAGGAGCAGGGATTCTACCTCCTGCAAGAAAGGAAAGGGCCTTACACCAAGATGGTTTTCCTTTCCCATGGATCAGCGCCTCTCTAGCAAAGAAGATCCCATTCCATGTGAGGAAGATCTCACTCCAGTGGAGATGGGTGGGTGTAGAGAATATTCGAGATGGATAACCCAACGTATGATGCATGGGGAGAGGTCATAGTTTAACATCATGTGCTGAGTATGATGGTTCTTGGAAGTTTAACATCTGGAAGCTCAGATGAGGGAGGTTCACTTCGCACCCCAAGGACATACATAATTGATACCCGTCCGACCTTGGGGAAGAGAAGGCATCAGTAATTCCATGGTGAGTGGGTGTTGTAGAGTGGTCCATTAAGGGTCCCACATTAGCTTGGATATACGAATAAGTAATATAAATTAGCTTACCTATGCGATGAATCATGAGGCGATGCAACACAATAGGAAGCACCACCCAAGGGACCATGAAATCACTTCGTACAAGCCTAGAGGGATGTAAAAGAGAAGGGTGTGTAATATAGGTGTCTTGTGGGTAAGAAGTTACCAAATATGGTTCTCGGGAGAGGGACATAGAACACATGATAATGAGTGCACACAAGAACAAGGTTTTGTGTGAAAAAGGAGTGGCTTACTCACAATAGGCACACAAAGAGAGGTTGTTGTGAAAAAAATGCCGACTTGACCAGAGAAGAAGGGGTGCGCGCAATGGAATCAGTTTTCACGCAAAGAGGGGCTGATGTTTTGTGCGCAAGTGGAAGGGTTTGTGTGTAAATAAAGGACGAGGTTTTTCACGAAAGTGGAAGGGTTTGTGTGCAAGGAAGGGAAGAGGTTTTGCATTTAAGTAGAAGGGTTTGCATGCATGGAATGGTCGAGGTTTTGCACACAAGTGGAAGGGTTTGCGTGCAAGGATCCCAACACTAAAGGACTTGGGTGAGGGTCAAGTTCGAGTGGTACCATGCAAAGACGGACCCCTAGGAGACCTATCGTGAAAAGAACCATACCTGGAAGATATTTTTTGCATGCAGAAGTGTCGAATTCCATGTAGGGAAGACAGTTCTAATTCTTTAGCCGCCAAAAGTGGGGTGGGGGGTGGGGGTGGGTGCACTCCTATTTATAGGTGATCAGGGGCTGCAGGTGGGCACAAAATTTGGTCTACGAGAAAAACTGGGACATGAGGGTAGTGGCATGAAAGTTCCCTTGCTGGCACATAAAACACGCTTCAGGTTATGACAATTTTCCGTGCGAGGAGCATGTTTTTTACATGAGGAAGTGGTTTTCCGTGCAAGGAAGTTATTTTCCACGCACCACTCTGGTTTTCTGTGTAGCCATGTGGCTCTTCTGAGGACTATTTTCCAAGTTAAAATATGCCTCTATTTTATCCAATGATTCCTTCTTAGGACCTTTCGTAGATTTTTGCGTCTTCATGTAAACTTATGAATGAAATGAAATGATTAATAAGGGTGTGTCCTGATAGCACTCCAATGCATTGGGTGAAGATTAGTATCATGATACGTCAAGTGTAATGAGGTTTTAATCATGCTAACTCAAGTGAAACGAGGGTTTACTCATGCTCCATGTGCAATGAGCCTTGTCTCATGCTAATACCATGTTAAGTGTTGTTTCCACATTTCCATGTTACGATAATCATGATATATCATGCCTTTATTTTAATGTTTCTATTATGATCCATTAATATTCCTATTTCCTAACATGTATTGTATTCTTCATGTTAAGCCTTGTTTACTCCCTTAATAGGATTTATAGCTCACCGTTTTCTTATGCATGTCCTCAGGTTATCCCATGAAATGCTAAGTACGAGGGAATGTAGTGGTCATGTAAAGGAATTTTTCAATAAAGATGTTGTGTTTTATGTTCTAAGTTGTTATGTAGTGTTCCTAAGCCCCAAGGACACTAGACCTCTCGATATTATTTATTGTATCAAGTGAATTTTTTAAGTAATAAATCATGATTAAGTTTGTAATAAAGAGTAGGGTTGTCATAGTTGGTATCAGAGGATAGGTTTTGTTATTTTTTGGATTAATATTAGAATAACCTAGAGAAGCCTTGGATATAAGAATAAGTATAATAAAAACATCCCTAAATTTTGGTGAGTATTGAGTTTGTGGTTTATCAAGAAAATACATCCCTGTCTGGATACAAGAAGATAGAGGTGGATCTGGCACGAATGTAACCAGGAGTTAAAACTCCAACAAGGAGTTTCGGGCTTGACCTGAGGTATCCTAGTACATGACAACGGACCCTGATATACTATTGTTTATGACTCTCCTGGGGGAGATGATTTGGTAAATTCATAATCTTATTATGGACAATTATTAAGGGAATTAAAAAAATGCCCCTAAGAATATATGTTGGGAAGTAGATCCTTGATAACATAGATCATAGCCTATAGATTAATAAGTTAAGGAAATAAAATTTATTTATAAGTCATACATTTTTTTTCCTTGGATTACCCTTTATGTGTTACCCCTAACTTTCCTTTTATTCCAGCCAATGGCCGGTAATAGGAGGACTCGGGTTAACAAACAGTGTAAAGATCAATGTGATGAATGTTCTAATGAGATACCCAATCAAATGGGAGAAAGAATCGAAAACTTTGTCATGATAATCTCTTAGTTAACTCAATATTTGAATAGAAATATGGGTCAATAGGAAAGTTCAACACCCCCTAATAAATAACAAGTCACAATCGAGAGCATCATGAGACAAATGTCTCCAACTTTTAATGGATCATTCGATCCTGAAATTTTGAACAATGGATCAACTCCATTGAAATGTTCTTCTCTATCCTTCAATGTTCTTAACAAGAGATGGTTCTTCTGGATTCTTATCGTATGGTGGGTGAAGCTGATCAATAGTGGACATTGATGAAAAATACGAAGCCTAAGGAGGAGATCAAGGTATTGGAATGGAAGGATTTATAGAAAATTCTTTTCGTCAAATATTTTCCTCGCACCCTTCGACTTAAGATGGAAAGGGACTTCCTTGCCCTCAAGAAAAAAGACAACGAATCCATTGGAGTGTACGAGGAAAACCTAAAAATGATTTTACGATACACTTTAGGATTTTTCATTACCTCTGAATTCAAGGTTGAATGCTTCTTTGATTGGCTGAAATCTAGCCTACGAAAATCCCTGACGATCCATGACTTCGATAGCTATGAGGAAATTGTCCGATGTGCCCTCAAAGTCGAAATGGAGATCGGTGAATATCAGGGGTATCATTAGGATAAGAATAAATTCTAGCAGTCCAATGGATAAACACAATGGTGCTAAGAAAATACAAAACCTAACTTGCCAAAGGTGCGGAAAGAAGCACCCCAAAAATTGCCTGAAGCGAATGAGGAAATGCTTTAGATGTGGAAGATAAGGGAACCTAGACATTAACTACCGACAAGAAAAACCTGTGGCTGAAACAGAGGATAAGGAAACTCTGTTAAACTCTCAATGATTTGTTCATTGCTTCAAATGCAAAGAACCAGGGCACATTGAAAATAAGTTCCCTAAGACAAGGGTTTTCGGAGGAAACCAACAACCTCCAAGGCATCAAGGGTGATATTTTTCCATCACTACCACTGAAGTGAACCTTAAAAAACAAGTGGTTATAGGTATTCTAGTTAATCATTCAAGAATATCTAACATAAATTTTGATTCTGGTTCTATGCATTCTTTTTTATCCTGAAATTTTAGTAGAACAAACCCAACTCCACCACAAAACATGGAAGTAAAGATGTCAGTGAGTAGGATAAATGGGGAAATCATTGCATCCCATTAATATAACTACTCCCCTATCATAATTTTTGGATTTAACTTCCAGATAAACCTTTTTATACTCCCTCTTGTGTAATTTTATCCGACTCTTGTCATGGATTGGATTTATTTATATAGATCCAACATAAATTGCAATGAGAGAGAAATCGCTCTCTATATAGAGAATCAACCCCCAATTCTGTACAAGTGCAAGGCGGAAGATGGATATTCTTTAGAAAACTTATCTAAATCTTGGATATTAATACCCTATAAGCATGTATATATGGCTCAAATTATTGAGTCTAAGGAAGAAACCATCCTTGAAGACATGCCTATTGTGAGGGAATTCGCTGAAGAGTTTCCCGAGGAATTACCTAGTCTTACTCCTAGAAGAGATGTTGAATAATCAATTGACCTTATACCTAGAGTGTTTCCAATAACCAAGAATCCATATTGAATGGATGTTGTGGAGCTTAAGGAGATAAAGAAACAACTACAGGTGAATCTGGATAAAGGGTTTATATTCCCAAGTGCTTCACCATGGGGTGAACTGGTCCTCTTTGTCAAGAAGAAGGATGGGTCAATGTAGCTTTTCATTGATTATCGTGAGATCAACAAAATCACGATAAAGAAAAAGTATACCCTACCACAAATTGATGACTTGTTAAATTAGATACATGGAGCACAATAATTTGTGGTTGGGATATTTCCAGTTAAGGGTGAAGAAGGAGGATATCCCCAAGACTGATTTTCGTACGAGGTATGAGTACTATGAAATCATAATAACGCCTTTTAGAAACACTAATTATCCAACAATCTTCATGGACTTGATGAATAGAGTATTTATAGATTACCTCAACAAATTTGTGGTATTATTTATAGATGATATTTTAATATACTCCAAAACCAAGGAGGAGAATGAGGAGTATCTAAGTACTATTCTAGAGACCTTAAAAAAAGAAGCTCTATGAAAAGTATAGCAAGTTTGATTTATGGTTGAAAGAGGTCTCATTATTGGTAAATATCATCATAAGAAATGGGATATCTCTATATCTCTCTAAGAAAACTATAATTTAGGGATTTCTGAGGCCAACATTGGTAACAGATATCCGTAGCATCCTAGGGTTAGCTGAATATTATCACTGATTTGTGAGAAATTTCTCATGATTTTCCAACCCTCTTACCAAGATATCTCAGAAGGGAGTAAAGTTTACTTGGAGTGATGAATGCGAATAAAGATTCAAGGAGTTGAAAATAAGTCTTATCACTGTGCCCGTGCTCACACTACCAAAAAGTGGACAAATGTTTGTGGTATTTAGTGATGAATCGAAGAAGGGCCTGGTCAGTGTGTTATTGAAAAATGAAAATTTCATTGCTTATGATTCAAGGAAACTAAAATTTCATGAATATAACTATCAAACACATGATCTAGAGTTGTCTAAGGTGATCTTTTCTTTAAAAATTTGGAAACATTACCTCTTTGGGGAGAAGTGTAAAATATATAAGGACCACAAAAGCGTCAAGTATATATTCACATAGAAAGAGTTTAATATGTGCCAACCAAGATGGTTAGATCTGATCAAAGAATATGATTTCTCAATCAATTACCACTCTTGGAAAGTGAAAAAGGTGGAGATTCTATATGTAGAAAGGATCCAAAAATTATATCATTGATGAGAATTTAAAAGGATCCAATCTTCTTAGATTTTATGAAGATGGACATGAGAATCATAAAGAAGGGAACATCATCAATCCTTTAAAAAATTATTGCTCAACTGTTTCTTTTATAAAGGTTAAGGGATTCTCAAAAGGACGATGTGGGTATTAAAAAAAAAGTGGAAACTATCAGAAAATGGAAATCCTCAGAGTTCAATGTTAATGAATAAGGATTTGTGAGATTTGGGTCTAGACTATGTGTTCCATCAAATCTAGAGTTGAAGAAATAAATTTTGGATGATGTAGATAGTTTAAATTTCTCTATTCACCCAGGAAACACAAAGATGTATCAAGATCTCTGAGAGAATTACTAGTGGGATAACATGAAGAAGGTGATAGCTGAGTATAAATCAAAATTCCTGGTATGTCAGAAAGTGAATATTGAGAGGCAGAAGTCTAAGGGGATAATGAAAACATTACCCATATTAACGTGGAAATGGGAAAACATCACCATGGACTTTTTCACCAGACTTCTGAAGAAATCCCAAGGAGAAAATACTTTCTGGGTTGTGGTGGATCTTCTGAAAAAGACTTCACAATTCATTGCAATTCAGGAGGATTTCTCACTAGATCAACTGGGACATATATACATCAGAGACGTGGTAAGTCTATATGGAGTACCACTATCTATTGTACCCGATCGAGATCCAAAATTCACCTCTATGTTTTGGAAGAGTCTTCAACATGCTCTAGATATTGAGATGAACTTCATTACGGCTTATCATCCTCAAACTGATGTCCAATCTAAGCAGACTATCCAAAAACTTGAGTACATTTTGAGAGCATATTCAATGGAATTAAAAAGAGGATGGGATCAACATATCCCTCTTGTTGATTTCTCATACAACAACAGTTTCCATTGAAGCATCAAAACGGTTCCTTGTGAAACCCGATATGGGAAGAGGTGCAGAACACTAGCATGTTGGGATGAAGTTGGGGAGTGAAAAATCTTAGATCTAAAGATGGTCGAAGAATTGGTGGAGAAGGTTAAGACTATCTAGCAACACATTAAATCTGCTGAGAGTCAACAAATGAGCTATGATGATAATCATCGACGAGACCTAGAGTTTGATGTCAGAGAAATGGTATTCCTCCGCATATCACCATGGAAAAGAGTTATGAGATTTGTGAAGAAATGAAATCTTAGCCCAAGGTAAATTGTCCCTTTTGATATCCTTGATCACATTGGAGCGGTGGCCTATCCACTAGAACTCCCACCAAACCTATCTCAAGTATATGATGTATTCAATGTATCACTCTTGAGGAAGTACATTCCTGACCCATCACATATACTCAATCCAAAGGTGGTAACATTGGATAATGACCTCTCCTATGAATAGAATCCAGTGAAGATCTTAGATAATAGGGAAAAAGTTATACGAAATAAGATAATACCCCTCATCAAGGTGTTGTGGTGAAACCACAAGTCTGAAGAGGAAACTTGAGAATTAGAGGAAGTTATGAAGCAGAGTTACCTGCATCTGTTTTAGTACGGGAAAAAAAATATTCGAGGGCGAAATTTTTTAAGGGGGGAAGATTGTAACGACCCAAACATTCATTAATGAAAATTCATCGTGATTTAATGTCTTATTATAGATATATAAAACTTATGTACTTATGTAGTTTTATGTTTTTTTAATTTAAAATACCATTAATAATTGTGACCGTAGCTAATACAGCTATTGAACAGTGATCTCATGATTAGTATAAATATAAGGCTTTAACACATCCAATTTACTCACAAAAAGGAAGCGATGACCTCATCCAGAAGAATTGCTCCATATGAAGCCCATTTGTCAGAGCTCGTAAAGTAGGTGGAATCATTGGACATCCCTCTTGACCAATCCAAAGATGAGCATCAACATGTTAAGCTCGAACGAAACTGCCTATGTGAGAAGTGGAAGTTGACATAGATTACCACCTGGGCAATGTTATCCGTGCCACCCCAAGAGTCTGTCACTATCGTACATATTACCCTTAGGTCATATGAGGGTGTTATAAGGGGATATGTAACAAGATCTTAGAAATATGATTGTGGACATTATTTTTTTATATATTAAATAATATACATTAATTTTATTATTGTTACTTTGTAAATAGTTTTTAAAGAAGAAATTGTATTTTTAGTTAATATTCAATTAATAAATATATTTTGATGAATTAATGGGTTTTTGAATTAAATAATATTTTAATAAAATATTATTATTAAATTATATTTTAATAAATATGAATGATCGTATAATTTTTAGGAATATAATTGTAATTTTTATTAAGGTTTGAAGGCTGTTTTTTCCAAACCCATGAATTTTCTATAAATGTCAATTTTTATTTTAAAATAAAAAATTCACATATTTAGAAAATTATTTAGATAAAATGAATAATTTTTTTGGAAGAAGGATGTCGAAATTATCCAACGGTTAATGTTTCATAATTTTCCGAGACAGTCGATATTTAGGGTCAAAATTAAATACCATTTAATTATATGATGTGTTTTACGACGTCATAATGACCCAATAATGATGTAATAAATTACTATAAATGGGATATTTGGACAATATATATTTTAAAATTAAAATAATGTGATTTTATGTTTGTTTGATTTATTTTAAAAATCCGTAGTGGACCCTCCAAAACTTATAAAGCATTTTGTCATTTTAAATTGATTTCCTTGAGAGTCTGACTCCCCTCCACATATGCAAGCCCAATATTTTAAGAATTTTTTCCATTGGCCTTATAAAATATTTTTTACACTCCCCTTTGGAAAAAACATGTGAAAAAAACCATGGTATGGTTTGTGTTTTTGGTTAGTTTAATGTGTAGGGTGAAAAACCTAAATAATAAAGAATTCCTTCCCTTTTCCTATTTAAACTAACCCAAGATCCCACTTCATCTTCACTCAAAGACTTTGGAGCTCAAACAAACTCTGAAATAATCTATCTATAATCCTTTTAAGGCACCCAAAGCTCTCAAGAAGCCTCTCTCAAGCCCCTACCAAGCATTTGGGATCACACTTCCAAGTAAGAGATTTCTTCCTTTCTCATTTTTGTCCAATTTTTTTAAAGTTGTTATGCCCTTTTATTTTCAATTACAAATTTTGGGGGTATGATTTATAACCTCCCCCATACTACCCTATTTATGTTTTAATTATGAGATACCCCTTTATCTCTCATTAATGCCTCAATGTACACCCGTTACCATGCTGAAATTCCGCAAGGATTTCTCTCTCCTCATTTACATTCAAGATTTGTTTTGAATTATAAATCTAAAATTTCATTACTCATGTTGTGGAATATATCTATATGACCCCATTAAAGTATATTTCATGTAAATATTATGAGACACCATTTTCTCTATCATCAACCATTTTTATGAATTCTTATGTCATGCAATTATTATGATGAAAGTGCACGGTGATTTTGCAAGACAAAGTCATTATGTTGTGAATACCATGCCTATTTATCTATCAAGGGTATTAAACTTTATGAAAATTTAATTATTAATTATACAGTTTCATGTATGAATTACACATTCCTTTATTTTGGAATAAATGATGATCTTTAATGATTCCATGTTGTATGATCCATGTGGCACACTTATGAATGAAATGAAATGATTAAGAAGGGTGCGCCCTGATAGCGCTCTAATGCATTGTGTAAAGATTAGTATCATGATTATTCAAGTGCAATGAGGATATACTCATGATAAATCAAGTGAAATGAGTGTTTACTCATGATCCATGTGAAATGAGCCTTGGCTCATGCTAATACCATGTTAAGTGTTGTTGCCACATCTCCATGTTATGATAATCATGCTATATCATGCCTTTATGTTCATGTTTATCTTATGATCCATCAATATGACTATTTACTAACATTTATTTTATTATTCATGTTAAGACTTGTTTAATCCCTTACTGGGCTTTATAGCTCACCCTTTTCTTATACATGTACTTAGGTTGTCCCATGCAAAGCTAAGTACGAGGGAATATAATGGTCATGTAAAGGAAGTTTTCAATAAAGATGTTATGTTTTATGTTCTAAGTTGTTATGTAATGTTCCTAATCCCCAAAGACACTAGACCTCTCAATATTATTTTTTGTATCATGTGAATATTTTATATAATAAATCATGTTTAAGTATGTAAAAAAGGGAAGGGTTTTCATAGTTAATGTCATGGCTGGATGAGTGCCAGTATGGATATGAAGAGGGTGCCTGATGTGGCACAAAAACATGAATGTGTGAGTCCCATGGGGTACCAATGGTGAATTCTATAACCACCAACCCCATTTACTTTCAAATAAATTAATTTTTAGGAAAATTTTATGTTTTAAAACTAGTGTTTTGGTGGTATGTTTTATGTGATTATGGTATTGTTGTTGTGGGATTTTTTGAGTCCAAAAACACCACTTGTTAAACAATGTTTTGGGTTTGTGTTTCGTCGATAATTTGGATTGAAGTATTGGTTTGTGGTCTATTTCAAGAAGTGTTTTGGGAATCCATTATGGTTGTTCCCATCATGTGTTTGGTTATGGTTTATGGTATGTTTTTACCAAAGGACCAACTTGGTTGGGTCCTTAAGTTTTCTTGTTGTCTAGGGTACGCACCCATAAAGAGTTAATGCACAATTGAAGTGCGACCAAGGTTGAATGGCCATTGGAAGATCCTCTGGTTTATCAATATAAGGAATTTCTTCTTGAGCTTTGGATATTGAGTTTAGCCATCTTCTTTTTTAGTTATGTGGATCCCCTTGCAGACGGAGAGTTGTTGTGGGAGGTTGAAATAGACCTTAGTTTTTTAAGTTTCTCGAGTCATTAAAGGTGAAAGCAGTTTGGTGTGGTCAGTCTAGAATTATGTCTTAAAGGGACTTTGGGTCTTTCATCAGTCTCATCGAAGCATGGGTTCATGTTTGGCCATCAGTGCAGAAAATCTATCCAAGAGAGGCTATTATGTCTGATTGCAGGAATCGTGTGCTCTTTAGGACTTGGCATAGTTTCTCTCTCCTTGTGTTGTTTCTATTAGTCGCAATGGTCAAGTTCGGTGACCCCATGCAATGTCATGAGATTGTTTTACTGTAAAGGTGAAGGTTGTGCAATCTTATGAGAGTCTATATTTTTTTAGAAGTGTGCCTCCCTTAGGAAAATTTTGAAATCCTCTGTTTTAGATGAATGTGTTTCTATGTGTCATTTACTTATACTGTTTCCCATATGAATAAACTAGGGGTTACACATGTTCATCTCTTAAGACCTTATTTCGGTAAAATGTATGGTTAGGGTAAATTGAGTTTCAGAGTGTGTTATGTCTTGGCGACCCCCTATGGGATTAATTTTTAATTGTTTGTGCCACCAAAAGGAGAATTTCTGTTTGGGGGTTTCTAAAGCCTGACTGTGAGGTAGGAGATGCTTCAATAATTTGATCTCCATCCATAGGTCCTGAAGTGAAGCTGGTGCATAGTCAAGGAAATCCCAGGGTCGTGAATCCTTTGATATAACTCCTATCCTCAGTATGAAAGATGTGAATAGTTTAAACCTTCTATGTCGTTTCCTTGCTCCAGTTGTTCCGGTCCGGTGAAAGGGGAGGGAGGACCTTGTTTCCACATTGTATCCTATTTTAGTGTAAGGGTTATGTGTTAGGAAGTTACTGATTTCATGTTTCTTCCATTGGGTTTATTTTGAGTTTTTGGAGAAAAGTATGAAGTTTGGTATAGACAGATTGAAATACATAGTTTGCGCATAGTTAGTACTAACTGTACTCTAACCTAGGAAACCATGTGGTAGGAAATAAAACCTACCACACAGCCCCAACATAGTCGTGCACCTTGTCTCAGGTAAGTGTGCGGCTAGGTCCCTTTCGGTAGAGGCAACTACATGGTCTGTACATGATTTGAATAACCATACAGACTATCCATGCGGCTGCGGCAACTCAGTAAAATTTGGGGTCCTTTTAATTTCGGCTCATGATAGTTAGTTAAGATGGTTGGTTTTTATGGTGGGGAGACCCACCATGGGTATCAGGTGTGTTATTTTGGAAAGTGACTAATGTTACTCTACCCATTATGTGAGCGACTACATTCGATACTCCCCCTATTGGTGTCTTGATTATGTGTCAAGAAATTAATCTATCTCTTATGTTGGGGAGTCCATATGGACCTCACCATGTTGGTGTTAATTTGTTTTTTCCTTGGTGTTGTCATGGAAGTAGGTAGTATCGTTTGAGGTATTTCCAACCACCAACTTCTTTCTTGGAAAAAATTTGGGACTAGAGCATGACCAATGACTTTGTTTTGTAAGGATGTGGTAACCACATTCAAATTTGTTATTCATTTCAGGTAAATTTATTAAGTTTCGTCTGGTTGGGTTTAAGGTGTTTTGTCTTGGTGAGATTATCTTTTCCCTGTTTGTTCAACTGGAGGTGTTTTGGATTTTGGGGGTGAGTGGCCCTTAGCGGGGGAGTCCTTCTTGGCCTCTCAAGTTAACTCATATCCCTCTTTTCCACTCGGTAGTGTCCATGTTGCATTTTCATTAGTAACCCCCCCTTTTGAAAATGGTGATAGTATTGGGTTTTGTTTTTTCATATAACCCAGCTGGGGATTTCCGGGGGCAGAAATCTTTATGGTGGTGAGAATTTTCACATCCAGGATTTTAGTTTTACCTTTTTTCTAGTTCTTGTTCATTTACACCTGAGCGGAGTGTGACATGTTTGAAATTTTGTGGCATCATTTTTCTCTTTTCCTTGGACTATCTTTCACTACCTATGTTCCCATTAAATCCCACTAAGTTCCCCATGAATTCCCCCTTGGTGAACTTTTGAATTTTAGGAAAAAATGAAAGTTTTTGGGTGGAGAGAACTGGTTTCATGGTTTACTAAATCATTCATCCAAACCATGCAGGGTGTCGTACACATTAATTTTTTTATTTAATTCCATTTTTCCCTTATCATCTTAACCCTAATGCGCCCCATTCTTCCCCCATCCATGCCTCTCAACCATGAAAGGCTTCCAAGATCCCTCAAGCTCACTTGGAAGCCATTTTTGAATGAGGATTTGGTGGAGGAAATTCAAGATTTTTCAAGTAAGTGATTTTCCTTCCATGTATCTTCATTTTACTAAGGGCTTCTCTCCTCCTCCTTGAAGTAGCAAATGTATATAAACTAGGGATTTGTATGTAGGGTTTTATTTTGAGTTTCTTGGATCAATATTATCGGTTTATGTTCATTTTCATTCTCTTGTAGTGTGGTGGTGGTGCAGTTGAAGTTTCACAAAACGATTTGGGGGTTTTTACATCTATGGTATGTGATTCCTTGTGTAAGAATTATTTGATGAGTTAGGTTTGATTGATTTACATTTTTATCATGTTCTACTTCCCTTTTATTTGGTGCGAAAACTATTTTTTGTAGCATCGATTAATCATTTAATTTTAATGTTTCATTTTTTCCTGAAATGTTCTGTTTTTCATATGTAACCCTTGTGGTATCATTTGGGGTCATTTTATAACATGTGCAAGTGGTTTATTAAATGTGGTTTTGGATGCCAGTTCTAGTTTGGTAGGGGTTTGGTGTGATTTTGGCTGTGAAATTGGGGTTTTAATGGGTTTTATCTGTAAAACCTTGTTATACTTCTTGGAAGGGTTTTATTAAAATTGTAAATGGTTTATTGAGTTACACAAAGTGTACAAAGGATGTTTATGTGATGTTTTGGTGGGTGGATGTTTTTATAATTTTTTTTAAAAGGGAATGTAGTGATTTGTGATTTTAGATATTTTTATAACTTTTTATAAATTATTGAAATGATTTATCAAATTGTAAGAATGGTGGGAAACTTGTTTATGGGATGTTTTGTGTGAGTATGATGTTAAAAATGAATTTGAATGTGAAAGGAGTGTCATGTGACTTGATTGTAGGATGTTTGGTGTATGTGTGTTTTGGAAATGGAATTTTTATGTGAAAATGGTATTTTATGATATGTTCAACTTTATTGAGCACAAAGAGGGAAACCTAGGTATCTAGGTGGGCAGATGTGTACTCGTATACTAGTGATCTGAAGTGGTTTTGTCTGTGTTTCACATAGCAGGTTTGACGCTGAAAATGCTAAATAAATAGTTACGATGATTTAGTACCACTAGGTTATGTTTATGTTCTCTATTAGTGGCTCTTCCATGAGATATAATATTTGTTATGGTTACATTTCCCCCAGATACGAGGTACCTAGGGCCCACAACTAGCTAGTGCCCATTGGTGTTCCTGTGACTAGTGATCATTGACTATATGATATTAACCATAGGAATATAGTGTGTTTGTCTAGAAAATTCACTATCATGTGTGTTTTATTTAAAAATTTTCATTATTTAATGTATCCCTCTTGAAAATGGTTTTCATTTAGAGTTTCACCCATTTGAAATTGTTAGTAACATTTTTGTTTATAAAAATTGAAAGATTTTTATCTGAATTTTTTTCCTATGGAATATATTTGGGTGGAATTATATTGGTCTTAGGCTCACACCATACTTACACATTTGGGTTTAAGAAGATTTGGTTATGTTTTTAACAAGTAAGGGAAAGGTCTTTAGTGAAGGCGGTTTGAGTTGTTTGCTCTTTCCTTGGTTCAGTGTTGTGGAGAAGTCTTGGGGTTGATGTTCCCTAACCATATAGTGGTTATAGAGTTATACCCACAAATATCTTTTTATCGTGGACCACTTGAGTCTTTTTGAAAACTTTTTATTTGAATTATGAATTTTATTAAAGGTTTGTTTGGACCATATTTTCAGATTAAGTTTTTTTTATTGTTTTTGGTTGTCTTATGTTTCTAAACTCTGGTAAATCATTCCCAAACACTTGTTTATGATACTCAAGAAATTGTGCTAGCCTATGGGGATTGAAAATGCACTTCGGTTCATATCACAAACTGGTTCAAGTTCCAGTTTTGATGGCGACTGGATCTGGTTGGTGACAACAAATATTTCCCTAATCAATAAATTGAATATCTATTTATGCAAACATCCCTCAAACTAACACTGTATAGAGAATTGGTATACAATAAAGTTAGTAATTTTCCAAATAAATAAATAAAATTATATAATCATAATACATCTAGATAAATAAGGTGTTTGGTATAATTAAATCATATACCAAGTGAAAAATAATAACTTTGAAGTATTTTTATATAGATGACAACATATTCCTAACAAGAACACTTTAAACAGTATCACATTAGGTTTGAACGAGAATTAAATTGTTTGATAACATGAATTTAGTCCCTTGAAATAAAATTGCTTAAGTGGAATTAGAAGTTTATATATGAAACATAACTCCAAAAGAGGTAAAAGCCTTTTAACATAATGGGTAATATGGAAGTGAAATGGTAAAAGTGTTTTTGTAAAACATTTTTAACAATACCTTAAAAAGAGGAAGTTAAAAATCACTTTCAAAATTAATTTATAATAGGTGAAAAAATAATACAACTTTAAATGTAATTACAATTTTATAGCCTTGAAAATGAAATAAATATTTTCTATAATAAATGTGGAGTGGAAGATACAAACATGAATGCAAAATGGAAATCCTTTTTTATATTTTGAAAATACCTTTTTTGAAACCCACATTATAGAAAGGATAATACAAATTCATTTTGAAAAGAGGAAAAGGGAAATGTGAAGATTAAAAGAGATAAAACATAACCGGGTATCCAAATATAAATGATAACATTATAGGGAATAGTGAAAATAAACATGGATGTCAGAGAGTTTGCTTGAGAAGGATAAAAATTATTTTTGAAAACATTTTATTCTTTTGAAAAAAAATCCATCATGGAAAAAGTTTTGAATTAAAAATTCATTTTACCCAGAGAAGAATATAAAATATAAAATAATGAAATTTGATGGTGGAATAACCCAGGCATTGAGGAAAACATTTCAAGAGTAAATATCATAACTCTAAGAAAGAAATTTTTAGTTATCAATATCCTTTACGACATAAGAAATTATTTAATAAAAAATCCCTGAAAGAGTGTTTTGAAATAAAAATTAAAGTTCCATGAATAAAATATAATTCATGATACTATATATCCAATAGGTTGTACATAATCCATTTAAATGAAATGAGGTGCATAAAGAAAACATGTCCCAAAGAAAGGAACTTGAGATGAAACAAGATTACATGACTGTTATCTTACAAATTGAACAAAACATGAATGCTAGAACATGGGGTGGATTGTAAATCCATTATATTTCATTAAAATTTATTATAAAGTATATCCATGTATATTATATACAATAAAAAAGGAAACAAGTGGTGAATACACATTATATCTCAATGAAGAAAAATTGATATGTCAAAACTCTTATCATTTTCCTACTCAACCGAACATGATCTAACCCCATATATAACAAAAATAACTATCTTAATTAACTATTTAATAACCTTGTTCAAAACTATAATCTTTTATAAAAAAATATTTATAAAAATTTATTATGTATTATTTAACTATATTTTATCTTCATCATCAGATGTTATGAGTTTCAAATGTTTATTTAGTATAAGTTTGGTAATGATGGTGGAAAATCTTGTTTATAGATTCAATTTTAATCATTATGTGATAATTATAGGTATTTTAATATATTTTATATAAAAATTTATAATTTTATAACTTCATTTTATAAGTATTTTAGTTATGATTCGTGATGATGAAGTCAGTAACGAGCTTATTTAAGTAATTTTTAACAAGAAAAGGGACGTCAATAATAATAATTAAAATATTAATATAACCTTTCAAGGACCATAAATAAGCCATTATTTTATCATTAATTTATAATAACACAATTATTTATGTTTCTATATTCATCCATGAAGGATATTTATAGCATTGTTCACATAAGTCATTAAATTGACCCAAACAAGAACAAACTATACTCTATGGATGATATTGTTACGGAAGTGATTATGTTGGTATAATATAATCATTGTAGAAGAATAATTATTTTATTTATATATTTTTAAGGCGATGAATAATATTTTAATCTATTTTTGATAAATAAGAATGTTCTAGATGAAAAATTAAATATAACACTTTTGTGGAGGCAGTAGACTGCATGTATGCATGAGAAACACATTTATTTTCCATATAATAAGAGGAAGATAGGGAATTCTTAATAATTTTATAATATTAATAAAGTTATAAATACTTTATTAATTCATTTAATCGACTTTTAGATTCCATTTTGTGAGTTGGTAATGAAAAATCAAGCACACCGTTGATGGAGGCGGTAGTTCACACATATTTATGAAAACTATTTGAACCAAAAAATTCATGACAGACACATTTATGTTTGACTGATGATATAATAATCCCTTAGAAAATACTTGTTGATATTGAGTGTAAATTTATCTCAATGTTTTAGGAAAAATCAATTTGGATTTCCATGTGCCTGAAGACCATTCAAACACCGAGGGACAAGAATTATTTAGAAATGTTATCGAATCTAGTAGAATGGTGGTGAGAAACCCCCTCTATGAGTAGCCCATGGATTTTGAAAATTGATGTAAAAAAGGTTTTGATAACTTAAAACATTTTTTCAGGGTCTTTAGATCACGTTTTAGAATCAGAAAACATATTAATAGGGTGTATACAATATATCTAGGGGTTTATTTTTGTACAAGCTTCTATTTGACTGGTCATGTAGCTCAAATAGACTTACAGATAAAAATTTGTGGCTTTCAGAAGTTAGAAAAATTTTATACAAGAATTTGAGTTCCTGAAAAAGCCATTTACATAGCTCCTTTGTGTATCTCCCGCATGCAAGTACCTCACTCATCCCACATAGCTCCTTCATGAAACCACTCTATGTAGGTCCGCTATCTAGAACATAAAATACCCCCACTTCCATTTTTTGGATGAAAAATAAACTCTTGGAAATTTAATCAAGGTGAGAGCTATGATATCCCTTATACTATACCCAAGTAGTGCATCCCTACTTGGGAGAACTATTATATTTATCCCTGTACAATGATGATCCCCCTAGTTATCTCTTTATTAGGGTGAACCTCTTGGTAAACCCACACTTGGGAGACCCTTGGCCTATTTTATTTCACATAGAAAACCCACACTTGGGAATCACACACTTGGGAGAATATAAGTTTGGTGACCCACACTTGGGAGACCCCCACTTGGGTAACCCTTCACCCAATTATCTCCACTTGGGAGACCCAAACTTGGGTCACCCACACTTGCATGAACCTCACTTAGGAGACCCTCACTTGGGTGACCACACTTGGGTGACCCTTTTCCCAAGTCACTCCACATGGGTGACCATACATGGGAAATCCATGCTTGGGATACCCTCACTTGGGAGACCCCCAGTTGGATGACCCTTCTCTCAATACATTTTACATGGGAGAACCTTTGTATAAGTCACTTAACTTGGGTGACACTTCACTAAAGTAATTTTCCTTGGGAAACCCTTCAACCAAGGTACCTCACCTGGGAGACTCTTCATCTAAGGAATTACACCAGGGAAACCCTTTTCCCAATTCCCATATTATTCGGAAAAACATTCTAATTCTACTCTCCACTAGTGATAATCATATTTTATAAAACTTCAATAGGTTTTTGAATCTCTACTACCCCACCCTAGGGATAAGAACAATTCATCCATGTCTCATACCTGGGCATCAATTAATGCTATATATAATTAGAGTTGAGATAACCCCATAGGATAAGGGCTGACTCCTAGGTTTAACCACAAAACAAACCTTCAATTACCACAAGTTAAGATACTCCTTATAGTTCCAAAACATGGGAATAATACTAGGTTTAATCCCCATAAAAATCATTAAAAACCATGAGTAGATATACTCCTTAGGGTTAAAAAAACATGGGAATACTAATAGGTTTAATCCCCTTAAAAATCATCAAAATCCATTAGTTGAGATAATCCTCATGGTTCCAAAAACATGGGAAGACTACTAGGTTTAATCCCCAACCAAATCACCAAAAACCATGAGTAGAGATAATACTCATGCTTCCAGAAACATGGAAACCCTCCTAGGTTTAATCCACAACTAGATATTCAATTACAATGAGTTGAGATAATCCTCACGGGTCTAGAAATATGGGCCTCCTCCAAGTTGTAAACCCCAAAACATATTCTCACCTAACATGCCTACTAGGTTATGTATCTCAGTGTAGACCATGAATTAACCCCACCTTATTTCCTAATCTCAACCCTTTCATGACCAAAGAATCTTCTCAAGGTAGCCTCAATGTGTATTACCCACTTAAAAGTCTAATGGTATGATTTCATCAAATGTGACTATTATTATACTATCTTTTATTTATAACACTGAGTATGACTCAGATGGGTTTAGATATTTTTTATGATCATCCCATTATTATGGTAAAAGTTACCTCCTTACAGGACCCCTATTGAGGTGTAAGCCCTAAAAATTCCCCAGAACTACATGGGCTATAATTCCGATTTTTATTTGGATACATATAGAAAATATTTGAGGTTAAAAATGAATATAATATCCCCCTTATGAATTCCATATAAAAATGTGGGGTTTTATTCCTTCTATTTACAGGATATATAAAACACCTCTTTGAGGGTTAATCCCAACTCCAAAACACTAACCACCACCCTGGATGGTAATAAACTCAAGAGATCCTAGATAGTTGTATTTTAAATAAATAATCACGAACAAATAAGAGAATTATGTTGAATATCTAATATATATTGAGGTTAACATAAAAAACATTGTCTTGATTATATCATTGCCACTAGGTTATTGGTCTCGTAATGGTATTTTGGTAGGATTTACAAATACGTATTAAATATATAAGGGAGTCCCAGAGTAGGCTATGATACCCATTAAAAGTGTGTGGTGAGCCTTACCTCCTATCCTATTGACCAAATAATTTTCTAATATGTCACGGGAAATTTCCTAGTGACTTCCTAACTTTGGAATGTAGGTCCGGATTAACTTGAAATTATTACAGGCGTGAAATTTATTGGAAACAACAATGTTTTCATTTTTAGAATGGTTTTGAAGGAAGGTATAAAATAGATATTACATTAGTATAATAAAATTTTATCATATTAGTAATAATAATGTTATCATACTTTCATGTATAGAATAGGTTTGAGGGGGTAGAGATGGAAAAAAATTAGGAGAGATTGGTTTAGAGCATTACCTCTCTCTTTGGATATTCTCTACCGGGTAATACCATAAGGCTATTAACACAGATATTTTGGAAATATAAAATATTTTAGGATAATGGGAGAGATTTTATAAGATATATGGGTTGAGTTTTTTGAAATATAACTCTATATAATGAGTGAAAAATGGAAAGGATTTGATATCCTTTTGTAGGTGAAGGGAATGAATGTTTTGTAAATATAACTTTTTAATACAAACAGATAATGTATATAAAAATTGAACTATAACATATTGGGGAATGAAGCAAGGTTCATAATCCTTTAATAATTCATTTAACACATATTTTTAAGTCTTCTAACTTATATATTTCACGTTTAATAATTTTGGTTTATATCGTGGAAACTAAATTTTAGTTAAGTAATTTAATTTTAGTTCTTAAAAATAAAATGGGAATTGTTTAAACAATTTCAGTTGATAATTGAAAATATTAAATCCATTTTTTAAATAAAACTTTTGAGTGTGTTAAAAATTAATTTTAATTTTATCATACATAAGGCAAAAAAACACTCTAGGAAAAAGTGTATTTTTATGCTTAAAAATTATGATTAAGAAAAATTTATAAAATTTATTAATTTATATGGAATTAATTAGTCTATTATTAACCAAATAAAGTTTATTTTTCTTTTAAAATAATAAAAAACATAATTCCACCTTATGGAAACTAATTTAAAAGAAAAAAACAAAAAATAGAATATATTAAAGTAAATATTACTTAAGTTTTATAATGTTAGACATGAGTTTTCTAAATTAAACATAGTATTTTTAAATGAATAATTTTACTCCTTAAATAATTTTTTTTTCATACAATTGTTTTATAAATTGTAAATTCATAATTATTTTTTGATAATTTTATAAAATCTATGGTAAAGGTATAAAAAGTAATTTTAATATTAACTTAAAAATAAACTATTTAGTAAAAATTTAAAAATTAATTCTAAGATATTATTTTTATTTTAACAAAAAAATTAAGTTAATTACATGAAATTTAATTTCTAAAATTTTATAATATTAATTTTAAATTAAAACATAAAAATATAATGAAAACATTTTTCAAATATAAATAAAATTTTAAATATTAACCGTTATTAATATTATTTTTTAACAATTAATATTTAAATTGGGGTTAATATATTATTCATATAAAAATATATTTTTCCATGATATATATATTGTATTAAAATAAAGTAGATAAAATTCTATTTTTTGAGAAAATATACTTTTATCAAAAAATAATTATTCTATTAAAATATATCCTTTATTTTCAGTCCCCTTAAATGTAAATATAAAATATAAATATTTTTAATAATTATATGTTTATTTCATCACAATTTGTACTAAAATAAACCCTAAAAATCTCTGTATAAAACCTAATCATAATATATTCTCTAGTGGAAGTCATGTATGGAAATTTTTCTAGAAAGGATATCATAGAAATTTCTAAAAGCTTGAACATCAATCAAAATCAAGTTCACTCATACCATAATAGTTTATGTTTGACTTGTTCCTAGTCTATGAAAAACCCTAGTTATTAAACTTCATTTCCATGGTTGGATAAGATTCATAAGGAATACCCCCACTAACTGATACAATTTCTTATATTTTCTTTATTGATTTTGTAATATGGGTACTATTATTTATTATAGATTGATCAACAATTATGTTATAACAGTCATATTAAAAAAATTGTATCATAAATTTGTTTTAATTTGGAATTTACTTTATCACATGTTATAAAAAATATTAGGTTTTAAAATAATATATCATTGAAAATCTGGGGGGGGGGGTTGAATTATTCCCCGTTAAATAAATTGAACCCTCAAAATTTTTAATCATCACTTACCACTAAAATAATTTAATGTTATCTAAAATATAGAAATAAATTTTGATATAATTTCATATGAGGTTTCTACATTAATATATTAGGTAAGACAAGAAGACACATATTTTTCCTTCTCTATGTTATCCAAAATATTTATTTTCCATGATTATTTGGTTTCTTGATAACCACCTTTACTATAAATAAAATAACTTCTTGTTCCTTGGATAATATTCACAAGGTGATTATCCCCACATTATTTTCACATAGAAACTTGAATCTTATTTCCTTTATCATATTTGTAACCCAAAATTCCATGAGAATCCATTCTTATTTTTTTGGTGTTTTTGGGAATTGAATTATTCTCACAATGTTAATCATAATTTATGATTTTTGGGTTGGAATCATCCCAATATTTCTCACTCCAAATATTATCTTATTTCATTTTTTAAATAAAAAATCACTACCAATTTTATGTAACCCATTTTAAACATGGTTCCTCGTCTCTACAACCATTAATTTGAAAACATTTTATGGATTTGAACATAGAAATTAATAAGTTTACAAAGGGAAAATTATGATCAGAGAAGAAAGAATTCATAAATGACATATATTCCTTATCTTAAAAATTTCTAGGCTTCTATATAGGTTATCCATGGTATATTTTCTATTAATTTTTCTAGACTAAAATTATATTCAAATCCTTTATAATCGTTTTTAAAGAGTATATCGATTATCCAAAGAATATACACCAGGAGTGTCTAGCTAGATGTGCTGTCATAAGACCACTCTTTATAAATTGAGAAAATATTGAGTTGATACTTGAATAACCTTTTTAGGGTTATTATCCCCAATTGAATCGACACCACAACCATATCTGATTTCTAGTATCTAGTCAGAGATGTAATTTTTAGTTGGAAACACACTCCATACTTTGAAAAAATTTGGGATGTTTTCCTATATACAGAATCATCCATAGGGTTTTGTTTAATGTTATATTATCCTAATCCTTAAATAACATAAATTATTAAATATTACCTTAATAAAATTTTTTATACCAACCCAAAGGTTTGTTTATACCATGAAATTATGATCAACCTTAACTTATCCATCCTTGATGATATTTATGAATATTAAATTATCCTTAATTTATAACAACCTAATATATAAAGTTATCTAAACCTTACTCCTATACAAACTATAAAAACATGAAAGTAACCATAAAATAATTATATGATTTATAGAAATTATTTCATTATATATATATATATATATTATGACCTTTTAGGTTCAAAGTTTTAGATAATTTGGAAGTGTCATTAAATAAAATACCCCATATATTTCTCATCAAATAGAAATTTTCCCACTTTATTAGGAACTAATTAATCTATAAAAAGTATTTAACATATCCGATAAATTCTCTGAAATTTTTATTCTTCTAGAAATGTCATTTTAAATATATTTCATCATAACCAAGGTAGATGAAAACATAATAAGGGTGACCTCAAATAATAAGTAAGGGAAATCATTTACCAGAAGACATCATTGAATAAACAAGGAAAGAATAATATAAAAAGAAAGAAATAATAATAAAATAATTCCAACTAACTGAATACATGATATTGAAAAAAATCCATGGATAATAATATAAATAAAAAAATAGAAAGTAATAACAATTTTCATGGTGATATAATTCATAATTCCAAACTTTTCATGGCCTTGTGCAAAGACTTTACATATCATCAAGGCCATGTGCTAAGGCATTTAATTACTATCAAGGCCATAACCAGGAAATATAAATAAATGGACATGAATATCCAAAATACCCAATATAGTTAGTCTCATGATACTTACCTATGCATTGGGGTTCTATTGTGGACCCCATATATCACTAATTAAGTCAAATGAATTCATCATATGATAGTATTAATAAACTATAAAGTATGAAACCAACATGACTTAGTAATAAATAATTTTTTTATTATAATGACATGTGTATAGATTGTTAATATTTCCCTAATTAATAAATGGAATAGATCTGTATGTTAGCATCCATTAATCTAACACCACATAGAGTAATTGGTATATAATTAAATCAATAATTTCCATAATTGACAAAAAAAATTATAAGATCATAATCCATCTGGAGAAATAAGGCAGGTGGTATTATTAAGGCATATCCCAAGTGAAAAATTAGTACTTAGAATGATTTTGATAAATATTCTAATACTTTTATAAGAAGAAAACATCAAATTACATCACGTTATTAGAGAATAGAAATTAGATTTTTTGATTCCAAGATTTTAATCCTAAAAAAATAGCATGAGAGGATTTAAAAGGTAATAACTGAAAAATAAATCCAAAGTAGGTAAAAAAAGTTTTATATAAAGATTAATATTTAATCAAAATGGTAAAATTAATTTTTTTAAATATTTTTAAAAATACTGTAAAAATAAGAAGTTTCGAGTCACTTTGAAAAGTAATTTTTGAAGAGGTAACAAGAATTCCTTAAGTGCTACTTTTAAAATTTTCTTAATAATACATCCTTTAAAATAAAATAAATTTATTTCATGGGAGATGTTGAGTGCAATATAAAAATACCAATGTGAAAGGTAGATGCTTTTTAATATTTTAAAAATACCTTTTTTGAAACTCACATAATAAAAAGAATATTAAAAACTCTTTTTGAAAAGAAAAAAGGGACATGTAATGATTAAAATAGATAAAACATAATTTGGTTTAAAAATATAAATGAAAACATAGATAGGAATACAAATCCGGGATATTCAATAAAAATAGATTACATGGGTTGAAAGAGAATTATTTTTAACAATGTTATAGTTTTATGAGAAAAAAATTCATCATTGAATTATATTTTAAATAAAAATCCATTTTCCCTTATAGAGGAATAGAAAATAGAAGCTAATAAAATTTTATGTGGTAATAACCTGATAATGGAATAAATAATTTCAATAATAAATTTTATAACTCAAAGAAATAATTTATGAGTTATCAATATCCTTTTACAACATAAGAAACATTTTAATAAAAATACTTTGGAAGAGTGGGCTTGAAATTATACTTAAAATACTATGAATATATTATTATATAAGATTTTATTTTTACAATATATCATATATATACCATTTTACTGAAATTATATGTACAAAAAAACATGTCACAAAGAAAGTAAGTTGAGATGAAATATTGTTACATTATCCTTATCTTTCAAATTGAAAACCCATGAAAGGTAGAACATGATATAGAATTTAAATCAATTATATTTAATTAAAAATTAATATAATATAATAAATGGATTGTATATAGACCATAAAAAGGAAACTAGTGGTGAATACACAATACAACTCATCAAAGTAAAATTGAGATGCAAAAACCTTTTACATTTATCCCACTTAGCCGTACATGATCAAACCTTATGCATAAAAAAACTATCTAAATCACCTATTTTAGAACCATATTCATACATATTAAATTTCATAAACTTCATTTATTATCATTTATTATAAATATATTAGTTAGTTATATTTTACCTTCATCTTCAAACGTTATTATTTTTTATTTATTGTTTAGTACTAGTTTCTTAATTTCGACATCAATTATTTTATATAGATTCAAAGTTAATCATTGTGAGATCATTATAGGTTCCTTAATAGATTATTTATGAATATTTATAGTGTGATAAATTAATTTCACAAATATTTTAGTTATGATTTGTGAAGATGAATTTTTTGACAATCATTTATATATAATTTTTAATGAACAAAGGGTAGTACAATAATAAGTTAAATATTAATATTAAATTTTCAAGACCATAAATAAATTATTTTATAATTAATTTATAAAAATAAAATTAGTTTAATTTCCATATTCATCCAGGATATATATTATTATAATTATGTATTTAGGTGGCTAAACCACCCCAAACAAAAAAACTATAATATATGGGTGAGTATGGTTAAGTAGGTGATTATTTTGGAAGAATATCATTATTACAGATGAATAATGATATTATTTTGGTTATTTTAAGCTGTTAAATAATATTTTAATATATTCTTTATAAATAAAAAAATACTAGATGAAAAATTAAAAACATCATTTTTATGGAGCTGGTAGTCCACAAGTATGTACATGCGACACATTTATTTACCATAAACTGAGAGGAAGATAGGGGATGATACATAATTTTGTAATATTATTAATTTTTATAAATTTAATATTAAACCATTAAATATACTTTTATAACCATATATGTAAGAAAATTATTAAAAATAAAGTATGATGTTAAGGGAGGCGGTAGTATGAAAATATGCATGACGACGTTTTCATTTTTGAATGGTTTTTTTGGATCGTAGAAAATAGATATCCAATTATTATAATAAAATTTTATAATATTATTAATATTATTGTTAAAAAAAATTTCATAGATATAATATATTTGAGGGGGTAGAAGACGAAAATAATTACGATAGCTCGATTGAGATCATTACCGCTCTCTTTGTATATTATCCCTTAACTTGGTATTTTTTTAAGACCCATGATTATATGACGTGGGAATATAGTGGAGGAAATAATATAGTAGGTTTTTTTGGGTCAAGATAATGATTTATAATGAGTTTGGAAATGAAATGAATGATGTTATGAAGGATCTAATAACAAATGATGGGGGCGGGGGTTGAATTAGGTGTTAACCTTTTATAAGTTTCAATTCATTTAAAAATTTAACCCATGTAACCTATTAAGATTTATTTACTTATCACTTTTTGTAAATACTCATGAATGAAAAATTAGGAAGGAAAGTAAAGAAAAAAAGATTTTCAAGGTTCAGACTCAGTGTAAGAACCTACATCCTTTCCATAGCCACTCCCATGGGTTTATGAAAATACACTATTATAAAGAAGTGAATAAAACTTATTCCGAACCCTTAGTCCAATTTGGATGGTTTTGATTTTCTCAATATGATAATGCTGGAACAGATTTTCTGAATATAATGATGCTGGATCCGATTCTCTCAAAAAAATGATTTTGGATCGAATTTTCTCAAAATAATGATGCTGTATCTGATTCTCTCAAAACAATGATACTGGATCTGATTCTATGAAATGTTGAACTCAATATGATGATATCATTCTTAAATCTACAAAACTCCAACTTTGATAGAATGCTCAAAAAAATTCTTCTTTAATAATATGTTAACTTTAAAATTTAATTCTCCAGTGCTTTTCCTTTTGTGTCGATGTTAAATTTATAAATGTTTGAATGATCTGAGAAAGTATTTATAGGAGACTCGTTAAATAAAAGCGGGAAACTAGAAAACTTTCCCCGATTCTTCAAATTTAAAAACTCTACCAATCTCCCACATTTATAATTCAACTTTGACCTATTATGTTCTCCATAGATTTATATGAAATTTATGCAGAATTGAATTTTATGTTTTACTTCTTCAACTCTTTATATCTTTCTCATCTCATTATGATCGTTTTCTTTCTCATCTCATTATGATCTTTTTCTTTCTTATCATATTATAATCTTTTTATTTCTTTGTCCATTGTAATATGTTTCTTTCTCAGTATGAACTCTACATTATGACTACTTAATTATGGTTTCCTCAGTATGAAAATCCAAGTATAAAAATATGAGTATGACAATATCAATATAAAAATTAGTGTACGAAAATATTAGTACGATTTACCAAGTACAAATATTCCAGTTCAAAAATCTCAGTACGAAAATCCGAGTATGAAAATATCTTTATGATTTTTCCAGTATGAAAATCCTAGTAAAAAATACCAGTATGGTTCATTTCTTTCTTAGGCTTAGAAACATATATTTTTTCTCATCTCATTATGATTCAATTCCCATTATGATGAAAATTCCATTACCATGGAAATAATATTTTGATACTATGAAATTCTTCAAACCTATCCACCATTTCCTAAAAAAAAATTCATGATAGTTTTCATGATTTGTGAGAAATTGTTAATAAGTAAAGAATCATTTAATTTATTTTCAGAAAGTATGAAAACTTTCTAACTCTTGGCTACACATTTTTCTTTAAAAACTATATAGGCAAAAATAACTTCTTAATTGAAAAAATTCTTTATTTTTGACTTAGAAACTTATTTCTTTCCCTGAATATGGAAACGAAAAACTTCCAATAAACACAAAATTATTCCTCCAATTCTTTTGAATCTGATGATTTTCATTTTCATGCCCATGGAATTGAATATGATAAAGTGTCTAATCAATAACTTCATCTTCCTGACTTCTTTTATGTCCGATCAAGCTCAATACGAAAACCTAGGTCGGGAAACTTGTGTCTGAAAAACAACCTAATTATAATGGAATGGTTATAATTATTGAATAATAAATACATTCTTCAAAAAGGTTGGTTGTTGACAAATAAAAGTTTTTGTTAAGAACAATTTAACCACATAGTTTCCTCAATAAATATGAGCACCTTTTATAGGTGAAGGGAATGTTATTTTTGTGAATATAAATTTTTCATATATAGAGAAAACATATTTCACATAGAAAGTGGATCAAAAGTGGACAATAATGGAGTGGGTAATATGGTAATTTCAATAATATCTCAACCATTAATTCTCAAACACATTTTATACATGTTTTTAAGTATTTTACTCTTTCATATTTTACTTTTATGATTTTTGGTTTTCAACGTGGAAAATATTTTTTACCTAAGTAGTTTAATTTTAATAACTAAAAATGAAATTTTAATTATTAAATAATTTTAAAATAAATATTCCAAATATTAAATACATTTTTTAAATATAATTTCTAATGGTGTTAAAAATTAATTTTAATATTAGTGCACATAACAGAAAAAATCATTTTTAGAAAATGTATATTTTTATGATTAAAAATTATTATTAAGATAAAATTATCAATTTTTTTTGATTTATATGAAATTAAATGGTGTATTATTAACCAAAAAATACTTTTTTTTCTTTCAAAAGTATGAAAAACTGAATTCCACCTTATGAATACTTGGTTAGAAGAAATATACCAGAATTTTTTTTGTTAATGTAAATATTACTTAAGCTTCAAAGTGTAGAAAATGAGTTGTAAAAATTCATCATAGTATTATTAAATAAAAAATTTTACACTTTAAATAATGTTTTCCATGAAACTTTTATTTATTTTAAAGTTATACATATTTTATAATAGTGCTATAAAATCCACTATATAGGTATAAACTATAATTTTCATCATTAACCTAAAAATATATTATTTATAAAATATCCCATAAGTAATGCTAATATAATATTGTTATTATAAATTAAAAATTAAGTTAATTTTTTGACTTTAAATTTCTAAAATTTGAGAAATTTACTTTTTAATAAAATCATAAAAATATAATGATTTTTTAAATGTAAAATAACTTTTTAAAATATTTACTATTCTTATTGTTATTCCAATAAACTACTATTTAAATTGGGATTGATATATTATTCATATAAAAAATATATTTTATCCATGATATATCATGATTCGAAAAATAAATCACACTAAAATCCAATTTTAGATAAAATACATTTTTTTGCATAAAATGTTTTATGTATTAATATATATCATTTCTTTTCTATTACTTTCAATGTAAATATAAAATATGAAATATAAGACATATTAATAATTACATGTTCATTTTATCCTATTTTATACTTACATAACCAATCATGCTCTCAAGGTAATACCTAAGAATAAGATAAGCCCAAATGATAGTTAGATGTCCGGATTCCACTGGCCAGGATCTCATGAAAATTTCCATCATCTTGAAAATCTCTTAGTGTCATTTTTTCTCATAACATAATTGTTGAAATCTATCTTGGGCATGATTTAGGGAACCCTATTGATACCACTTCCTTTATAAGATAAAAAAATTCATCATAAGGAAGACTCCCACTACTAGACACAATTTCTTCTAATTTATTTATTGATTTTGTAATATTTTTACTTCTATTTATACTGGATTACTCAATGACTATGTTATAAATTTAATTTTGGTTTGGTGTTGTGTTCGTCACACACTATTTAACATATTATGTTTTAAAGGAATATATAATTTAAAATATTAAGGAATGACATTTTCCCCCTAAAATAAATTTCATCCTTGTAATTTTTAATTATTATATACCAATAAAATAATTTTAGGGCATCTAAAAGATATAAATAAATCAATATATAATTTTAATTTATGTGTATACATTAATATATTAGGTATAATTGTGACACACATATTTTCACTCCATTTTTTAACCAAAAAAAATATTTTTACTTAGAATTTTGTTTCTCAATGATTGACTTTACCACAAATAAAACAACTTCCTATTCCTTTGAGACACTTCCCTCAGTGCCTCTTCCCACATTGTTGACTTGTAGAAAATTGAATCTTATTTCATTCATTATCTTTTTCACCTGAACTTCCATGTGTATATATCATTATATTCATTGGTGTTATTGAGAATCCAATAATGTTATAATTTGTAACCATAATTCATGTTTGTTGTTTTAGAATCATCACAAGATTTATCACTCCATTTATTATCTCATTTGGTTGTTCATTAGTAAAATAACTTCATTATTCATGACACCCATTATTAACTTGGTTCCTCCTTGGTCCTTCCATTACTTTTAAAAACATTTAGAATAAGAACACATAAATTAATAAATATACAGCGGTAAAACTATGAGATTTGAAGAAATAATTCATAAATGATATGTATTCCATGTCTTATAAATTTTTAGTTTTCAATCATGGTTATCCATGGACTATTTCCTATTAAGTTTTATAACCAATCATTATTATAAAATCATTCATAATGGTTTGTAAATAACATAGGGATATTCCAAAGAATATACCATGGGAGTGTCAATACAGGTGTGTTGTCTTAGTTTTACTAACCATGTACAAAGTGAAGATAGATATAATACTCAAACAAACTTTTTTAGGGTGATTACCCCTAGGTTAATCTATATGGGAGCCACATCCACTTTAATATATTTAGTTAGGGATGTAATTTCTATGACACATCAAAATATATGTTTTTTTAAAAATATAGGATTATTTTATATACTTAGACTCATCCCCAGAGTGTTCTCAAACGTTTTCTTATCTTAGTCCCTAACATAAAAAATTATTCAATATTTTTATAACATCAAATTTTATACCAACCAAAAGGGTTGTCTATAGCATGAAATTATTATTATCCTTAACTTATCAACCCATGCTGATATTTATGACTATTAAGTTATCCTCAATTGATAACACCATAATCTCAAAATTTATCTAAATTATATATTGATACCAACTATAAAAACCTAGAAGTAACCATCCCATATTTACATGATTTATAGAAAATATAACATTACATACATTTCCATGACCTTTTAGGTTCTAAATTTTAGATAATTAGGATAAATAATTAACTAATATATCCCATGACTTCTCATTAAATAATCATATTCCCACTACGTTTGGAACTAATTAATATATAATAATTCTTCAACATCTCCCATAAAATTTTCACACATGACATTATTATTGACATATCTAGTGTAATAATTTTATTTATAACCAGGGAACATGGAAACATAAAAATTTTGAGGTAAAATTCTTATTAAGGGAAATCATATACCACAATATATAATAGAATAACAATGGAATGGATAACATGATAAGAAGTAAATTATAATCAAATAATTCTATATAACTGATCATATGATATTGAAACAATCTGTAACATCTCAATCCATATATTACTTATACGGTGTTATTATGAGGTATTTTCTATTTTATTTTTAGTACTACCATTATTCCATGGATTTTCTATGAGGTTTTGAAAAAAAGTGGTTTTGGGATAGGAAGAATGAGGTGCATGGTTAGTGAAAATCATGCACCAGCCCAGTGAAAACCATGCACCCTGGATAATCTCACTATACAAGTTGCATGACCTAGAACACAAGCATTTGGACATCCAAGTATAATCATGATCCCAAGATAGTGTTATTTTCCATGGATCATGGGCATTTCTACCATCTAGGTAAGCTATGAAGCATCCTTTCCCTTGGGATAGTGGTTCCACACAGTTGGCACTTGGTCTGCTAGACCGTGCGGCCAAACCGTACAACCTACCAAATATTTAATTTTTTGGGGTTTCTAATTATAGCCTCCTCGATTTTAATACACTAATTCCCCTCTCTAACTCCATTCAACCCTCCAAACCTAGGCGTACCACTCATATCCCCTTTACTCCCTTTGGATTCAAATACTGGTTATTTTTCGCTTGGATCTTTAAGAGATCATCAAGTAAGTTCTTCCTGTCTATATTTCTTCTCCTATTATGGTTTCTTATCCCTTTATCCTCATGTTTCATTTTATCCAATGGTTAGTTTCAACTAAATTGGTTTTAATATATTTTATTTGCATTGAATCTTGTTTGTTTTTGTGTGATCTTAGCTTTATAAGGTCTCTCCTTGGTGTAGTTTATGGTTTCCACCCAATTTTTTAAATATTTCAAGCATGAGGTTGTTGGTTAGAGGATTTGAAATTATTTGAAGATTTTAGTAAGATTTATTTGGTTTCAAAATTGATTTTAAATTTTTTTTTGAAGAAAAAAGGTTTATTCTATGGGATTCGGTTTGTGTTCATGATTGAATGGTGATATCCCAAGGTAAATGGTTGTGTGTTTGGTGTGATTTTAATTACTAAAATTATGATGGTATAATATGTGATATCATTTGATATAGGTATTTAAGTAGATAACATGGGGATCATTGGTATATAGGTGGAAAGACTAGGTTTAGTATGCTAGGCGATTCGTCAGGGCATAGGCTCAATCTCCCAAGCAGAATTATGTAACAGTTCTAACTAAACATACCTGATGGGGATTGGTTGTATAGAGAAGGAGAATAAATATTTTATCTTTTTTTTATAACCAAGAGTATTATGATCCTATTTCTCCACTAACCCAAGTAACTTAGGGATTTACTATGGTTATCAATCTTTAATAACCAGTTCAATTTGCTGTCATATTTATTTCCTCATTTTTTACAAATCATGTTTTATTTACACTGTTTCTTATTTTTATTTAAAAACTGACATATTAATTTTTCATCAATTTCCATTTCACTGATTCTCTTTTAGTGGTTTCCTACCAGGAAAGTTGTCTCACACCCTACATACACCCTCTAGTGTATGTATACCTTATTATGTTTGGCTTAATTAAAGGAAAGTCTTTACATGGTGGTAATGGTGGTTCTATGTTCAAGGGGTTTCTTTTTGTATAGGGGTTGGTGGAGGTGGTATGAGGGTGTTGAACCACTTTTTTCATGGATTCTTGTGGTATATTTTTTCCGTAACCTTTATGGATAATGTGGGTTTTGGTTGTAAATGTTAAATGTTTAACTAATGTTGTAGTGTTACCCTTTGATATCTTGCATTGTGAAAGTTGATTAAGATGTGATGTATGATTTTTTTGGATTGTTTATTATTTAATATCATGGAATAAGTTGTTACCAAATGTTTTACTCTATGAACATGCATATATTTCCATATCATGGGGATCAAGAATACCCATTAAGGCATTCCATGACATGGGTCAGTGTCGAGGTTGGATGAAATCCCAATCTAGTTCATGAAAAAATGGTATCACATCCATGTTTTTCCATTTAATTGGGTTATGTTATTTTGGATAGTGTAGATATATAGAAGATAGGACTATAATGATTTGTGGTTTTGATTGTGAGTTGTGTGTCTGGCTAACACACCTCATGATAAGCCTTGGGTCACCATGGGATGGTCAGGATTTGGTTTGAATCCTTCTACAGGTGTGATGTACAAGTTTTATACTATGCATGGATGTTGAGTTGGGTGGATTGGTTTGATTTTTGATTGTGTTTGTAGCAATTTCCTATAAATTTATGGAAGTTTTTGAAATATTTTATTTCAAAAAATTTCTCTAGGTAATGTATTGATGGTTTGTTTGGTCTTGTTGAATGGTGTAACATCATGCATCCTTTGATACTTCTTGTGTAACCATGGGAAGTGTTTAGAGAGAATTATATCTAACCATTTGATCAGATATTAGTAGAAGTAGTGGTTTAGGCTGCTTGAGCATTGGATCAGAGAGTGGTATCTGGTCCTGCTCCAGCTAAGGAAACTAAAATAGGTCTAAAAAATGATAAGGATCTGTAGTTACTCAAGAAAAAACATCCTTTATTCTAAGGTATAACGGAACCTTAGAAAGTTGAGGAGTGGATTGAAAAGGTTTAGAGTATTTTTGAGTTCCTCAGAACTCTTTAGTCTATTAAAGTGATGTGCATGGTGTTCCTACTGGAAGGGTCTAGCCGTATGTGGTGGGAATCGGTTGTTACAGTTGTAAAACATGAGAGGATGGGTTAGAAGGAATTCAAAGTTGTCTTTAATGAGTAGTATTTCCCAATGATCTTTTTTTATCACTAATATTTATGAGTTTTTATATTTCTATTAGGGGTATCATACCTTGTTAGAGTATACTAAAAGTTTTCATAATTTTTCTGTTCCACACCTAAGATATTTTCTAATGAGCAGCTGAAGTCTCAATGGTTTCAAATAAGGATTCAATTATAAATTCAGTCACATTTCTTCTTGTTTATATTGATTACCATGATTGTGGAAATTGATCGAGAAATTAAGTTGGGATTTTCTAGGATAATACTACCTATGGTCTTGGGAATCAGTGGCACATCTAAGAAGAAATGTTTGCATGATGAGCAGGAGAAGAAGGGGGTGGATATTCAGGCCACCAATATCAACCTCCTTCATGTGAAACAATTGGTGGGGGGTCAGTAGCGTGCTACCAATGTGGAAGGATTAGTAATGCGTAGTCAGTGTATCCAGTTCCTCCTGGACATTTCCATCAGTGTGGATTCTTGGTTTACTTGTAGAGGTTTTGTAATAGTTTTATGCTGAATCAGAGTGGTGAGAGATCCTTCGCACATAAGGAATTTATAGATCAATCTTGTATGAAAAGGGCCATGGGTTCTTGGTCTTTTGGCCATGGTGGTAAGGCTGGATCCTATTATGGGTAGAGTCAGCTTAAGGTAGATCCAAAAGTTAGTAATAAACCTCAGACATCAGTGGAGATGAAGTAACTTCATTCTATGGACTGAGTTCCGATAGATTAAAATACAAGAACAACTACTATTCCTTGTAGTATTTTTATTTCATTCTCCATTTACATCTCTTTATTTGATACAAGTTATTCTGATTATTTTATTTTTTACCATCTTGGGGAATTGATGAAATTACCAATTGATCCCATGCATTATTCCATGAAGTTGGTTAGACCACTTGTATAAAAGAGGGATAATGGTTTCATGTTTCTGTTTTGTGCTCCTAATTATTAAGCAGTAGAATTGGAATGAGACTTCTTGGTTATAGATATGAACCTATTTGAATTGATTCTAGGCATGGAATAGATGGTGTGTTTAATATAACACTTCAATTTTTATTGTTGGAGTGTGAGTTTTGTTAAACCTTATTGGACTACTTTAGTCCTTAAAGGTGAATGAGATCCCCAATCATGGTGAACTGGACCTCCACTTCTAGTGTTGGGTAGTTTTTCATCCCATGCTTCTTCTCTTATACTATAGGATGATGTAGAGGTTCCATTAATGGATACCCACCTATGGTAGATGAGTTTCCAAAGGTATTTACAAATGATTTATTAGGTTTACCTATGGAACATGATGTATATTTCACCATTAATTTGTCACTGAGATCAAAATTGATATCTCTTCACTCATATTGTATTCCCCCACCAAGTTTAGTGAATTAAAGTTACATCTGGAAGATTTGGAATCCAAAGGATTTATTTTCCAAAGAATCTCACCTTTGTCTTCCCCCGTGCTATTTTCTAAAAAATATGATGGATCACTTTGGGTTTTCATTGAATAATATAATTTTAATAGGGTCACAATCAAGAATAATTATCACTTTCCCCACATTGAAGAAATATTTGATCAGATTAAGTGTGCAATGTGGTTTTCTAAGATTGACCTACGTTATGAGTATGACTAGGTCAGAGTCAGAGAGCTTGATGTTTCCAAGAAAAACTTTGAAAGTAGTTATGGCTAGTTTGAGTATTTGGTCTTTCCATTCGGGTTGAAAAATATTTCATAGGTTTTCATGGACCTTATGAACCGGGTGTTTCATCAGTACCTCAAATACTTTGTTGTGTTGTTTTGGGATGACATCCTAGTCTACTGTGGGACAAAGAAAGAGTTTGGGAAACACTTTAGGATTGTGCTAGGAACACTTTGAGATCACTAAATTTGTGCTAAAATTTCATAGTGCACTTTCTAGAACCATATAGTTAAGTTTCTAGCTCAAGTGATCTCAAAAAGTGGTGTGTCAGTGTTCCATTGAAAATCAGAGTAGTAATTTCATGAGATAAACTGGGAAATGTCTTCAAGATCAAAAGTTTATTGAGCCTAGTAGGATATTACATTCAGTTTTCCAGGGATTTCTCTCAGATTGACTCACCGATGTCCATTATTACTCAAAAGGGGTAAGTTTTGAATGGAACTCAGAATTTTTGGCGTATTACTAGGAAATTAAGTGGTGGTCGACCAATACCCTTGTTTTAACCTTGTAGGATCTAAAAATGTATATGTGGTCTACTATGATGTTTTAGGTATGAGTGTGGGAGAGTGTTGATGTAGGATGAGCATGTGGTGACATATGGATCTCATCATCTCTAAACACATGAAAATAATTACCCAACATATGATATGGAACTGGTAGTGGTGATGCATTATTTGAAGACGTGGCATCACTATCTCTTCAGGGATAAATTTTTAGTCTACTCATATGACAAAATTCTAGAAAATGTTTTCACCCAGAAGGATCTAAATCTAAGGAAGTGCCGATTGGTTGAGTATATTTATTGGTTTGACTTTGATATTGTCTACAACCTAGGAAAAGGTAGTGTGGTATATGATTATCTAAGAAGGAAGATAACAATGAAATCCTTGAGGGATTCCAGTGACAAATAAACTTTGATGAGTTTTTTTCCAGACAAACCTTGATTCCAAAGAGTATGGTGGAGGGCTATTCTTGGATAACATTTAGTTAACTCCCTCTCTTATGGAACTATTATGGGAAGATAATATTAATGAAGAGATGTGTCATCACTCCAAGTGGATTTTTAATGATGGGGAGGTTCCCAGTGAATTATCATTGTATTTTGAGGGAATCCTTTATTTGAAGGGTCGCTTCTTGGTTTAATTTTGATTGCTGAAGGAGGTGATGAAGGATAGCCTTCAGTCTTAGTGGGTCATTCATCCTAGTAATATAAAGATTTTATATGATGTTAATCACTCATTTTTGTGGATAGTTTTGAGGAATGATATATCTGAAATTGTATCTAGGTGATACAGTTTCCTTAAGGTTAAATCTGAGCATTAGAGGCCCTCAGGGTTGATTCAGCTACTCCCCATTGCTACCTAAAAGTGGGATGAGGTATCCATGGAATTAATCATTGGGTTTCCTTGTACAAATTTTGGAAAAAAATGTGATTCTGGTAGTAATTAACTATCTAACCAAATCATTCCATTTCATTCTGATCAAGGATTCAACCATTGTGGAGGAGTTAAGACGACTACATGTTCATGTGATTTTGAGGCTTTATGGTGTGCTATCAAGTATCATTTTAGATAGGGACCCTCATTTTACCTCTTAGTTTTGTGAATACCTTCAAAATTCAATGGGGTCATAAATCAAACCGACCAATTCATATCATCCTCAAATGGATGGTCAGATGGATTGGGAAAATAAAATTTTGGAATATATTATTTGTGCATGTATGTTGAATTTTAGAGTATCATGGGATAACCATTTTGGATTGGTAAAATTTTCATACAGTAACATTTATTAAACATTTATTAAAATGGATCCCTTTGAGGTAATGTATGGTTAGTCATGTTTTCACCCCATGTTCTAGATGGAATTGGGAGATACTTCCTTACTGGGGATGAGCCTAGTTCAAGAGACACTTGATAAGGTTTGATTGATCCAAAAGTTATTGTTAATAGCGCAGAGCCATCATAAGTATTATTATAATAAACAGTGCTGAACATTATTATTTTCAGTGTGTTACTGAATGTTTCTAAAGGTAACACCTTTCTTAGTTCACCATCATTTTAGTAACCGGCTAGTGCATAAACTGAAGTATGTCAGACCATTTGATATTACTAATAAAATTGGTATGGTGGAATACCGTTTGGATTTTTCCACCCATTTTATGTTGATCCATAATTTTTTCAATGTCTAAAAATTGAAGAAGTTTAGTTTGGACACATCTCATACACTGATTTGGGAGGAATTGGAACTAGAACCTAACATGTATTTAGTCGAGAAATAGATTTGAGTTGTGGATTCCCAAAGAGAAAGTGATTTAGGTAAAATACATATCATTTGTTTGGATCATTTGGTAGAGCTAAAATGATAAAAATAATACATGGGAGTGAAAGTATTAGGAATAAAAAATTTATCCACAATTATTCTCTAATCAGATTTCAGTTTGACTTTTCAAGGGTGAAAAGTTTTCACACTGGGAAGAATGATCACATCCATGGTGTTATATTGAGGTATTTTATATGTTTTTATTCTTATATTTATTTATAGGATTTACCAAGATTTTTTAAGATTTTTTTGGTTTGTTGGTGGGGAAGAAGGAGGATCACAATTGTCACATGGTTAGTAAAAACCATGCACCAGCCTAGTACAAACCGTGCACCCTGGACAATAGAACTATCTAGACCGCACTACCTAGCACATAGGCTTATAACCATCCATATCCAACCTTTTGACTAGGAAAGTGGAACTATCCAATGATCGTGACTTAGAACATGATTATAAACCCCCTATAGGTTAGTCTTGAGGCTATTTAACCATTTGATAGAGGCACCACGTGGTTAGCTCATGGTTTGGAATCTCGTGCAACCAAACCGTGTATCATGCCAAATCATTATTATTTGTTGGTTTTATGATTCTACCCCTATCTAATTTTAATACCATAATATGCCTCAATAACCCCATTTTACCCTCTATCCCTAAGAACACCCATCTTCTCCTCCTCCGCTCTCTTAGGATTAAAATCCTGGGTGTTTTTTGATTGAATCTTCAAGATATCATAAAGTAGGTTTTTCCCGTCCATATTTCTTATATTCGTCTAGTTCATTCTCCCTACATTTTTTGTTATATTTTCTCCAATTAATAGGTTGACCTAAATTGGGTTCAATATATTTTCTTTGGGTTGAATCTTGTTGGGTTTTGTGGGATCTTTCTTTTATAGGGTATATCCTTGATTATATTTTTGGTTTGCACTGGGTTTTGGTGAAAAAGCTATTTTATATGGATTTCGGCGTGTGTTCATGATTAAATGAAAAATTTTCCTTATTAAATGGTTGTTTTTAAATGTGATTTCATTTTTTTAAATTATGATGATATAATAAGTGATATCATTTTATATATGTGTTAAAACATAGAACATGGGGATCTTAGGTATCTAGGTGGTAAGACTGGGTCTAGAACGCTAGGTTAGCTAGTAGGGATAAGGATGGGTCTGCCTAGTAGAACTATATAACAACACTAAGTAAAAATTTATAAAGGTTATTGGTTTGGTTGAGCAGGAGATAGAATTTTGTGTCCAGGTTTTTACCATAATGAGTATGAGTATCCTAGAATCTATGAAACTGTAGAACCTTAGTGATTTCCCATGGTTCTCATTCTATTCTTAACACTTTAGTTTTTTATCACATTTATTTTCTTATTTGTTACAAAGAATGTTTTTTTTAAATTGTATATTCCTTTTCTTAAAAAAAATATCATGTTAATTTTTCATCTAATGTAATTTCATGGAATATATTTTGGTGGTATCCAACTGGGAAAGTTTTATCACACCCTACCCACACTATCTAGGGTATGAAGACCATGTTATTTTTGACTGAGGTAAAGGTAAGGCTTTCTGTAGTGGTGATGGTGGTTCTATGTTCTAGTAGTTTCTTCTTAGATGGGTTTTGGGGGAGGTGGAATGAGGGTGTTGATCCACATGTTTCATAGAGGCTTGTTTTATAGTTGTTACCCCACCCATTTTTGGTTATTGTGGCTTTTGGTTGTAAATTTTAAATGTTTAACTCTTGCTGTAGTGTTACTCTTTGATATCTTACATTTTGAAAGTTGCTTAATATGTGATGTATGATTTTTTGGGTTATTTTTATTTGTATCTCTTGAGATAAACCATTACCAAAGGTGTTACTCGATTCCCAGGAACAAGTTTCCAACCCATGGTGATGAGGAACTCCCTTTTCACCATGCCATTGGCCAGGTCAGGTGTCAGGATAGATGGAATAGAAATGTGGTTTATGCAACCAAATTAATCTTGAATAATAACTAAATTGGTTCACCATGTATTTTCAAGCACAACTCCCCAAACTCTAGAGGCTATAGACCAGCAGCAAGGGTTTGAGGAGGTATCATGAGGATGTTATACCCCCTATATCTGTGTGTGAAATTGAATGTAAAAAAACTAAATATCATCAATCATAAATAAATTGAAATAAAAAAATAAATATAATCAAGGTAACAATAAGTTAAATGCATTAAAGTTATAAAAAACCATTCAATGCATATAACTGACTACCCACTAGGCTGGTTACATATATATACCATAATAAAAATAAAAAACATACCATATCCATGGAATCTCTAAGACATAACACACACCATGTTTCTGATGTCATCCAAGATATCCATATAAACATCTATCATTTAATTCACAAGATTCAGACCTACATATTCCTAGATCAAGTGAACCTATGCTTGGGTACCCATGTATAAAGACTTCTTAAGTTGGGTGTGAGTAAAAAAATAAGTAGGTAACCACCAATTCCATCCATTATTAAGAAAAAGTGAAGTGATATAAGAACTTGATATGTACTAATAAATAAATAAGTATAATAATTAAAAAAACATAAATAAAAACTACCTTCTTTATCCTGATATTAGAATGCCTCTTAGTACATAAAAATAACAATGAAAATATAGTAAACCACGTAGATCATCAGCTCTACGGACTTGATCTACCATACCTTCTTCAACTGGTGATAGGTTTTATATGAGCATATTGTGATGACTATTCTAACTAACAAGGAAATATATCCACTCCATAGATAATACTTATATAAATATAGAGAAAAACCCCATGAGGGGTAATATACCCATCCCCAAGGCATACTGGCTCATCAAACTGGGGGTAATATACCTATCATATTAGAAAATATCAACTAATATAGGAATAATACCATCCTTGGGAAATATTACCATCCATGGATCATCCAAAGAGTATAGTCCTATAAAGGGTAATATACACATCCCTTTGTAATAGTTATGAACCCAGGGTAATATACTTATCCACGATACAACAAAATGACCTATAAAAGGAAACACTTAACTAAGACATCCATATTCCTAGGGCATCAATCAAGAGTAATTAAGAAGAAAAAATTGTTTAAACACTTGACTAACCCACCTTGGACACCATATACTCCTTGAATGACCATTTATATAGGGTTTTAAGGTGACACCCAAAATTGTCTCTACCCATAGTTATAGAGGTTCTGAGCATAGAAGAAGTGTCGAATAGGGTATACCCAACTTAGTTTTGTGTTATAATCGATGATTAATCTGAGATATACATCGATTATAAATTTCATGAAAAAAGGAATTGAATCAATGATTAACTGATGATAGAATACAAAAACCAAAATGAAGGATCATCACATAAGTATTTATAATTTATTTAAGCAATTAAAGAATTACCTTGTAATAAATTATTTATTCATTAATGAATATAAAAATGTCTCTAAATTTTACCATCATTGCATCATAGTAATCAAGTGTATATTCCCCCAATGGTAATCTATTTGTGATCCACAATCCTCTAAACATTGTCAATGGAATATCTGGGTGCCAACATGGTAGATTCTAATGCTTACATCATTCATCTTTGACTGCCCTGAGAATCGATTCCAGAAGGATTATCTTTGATCTATTTAGAATCAAGAGTGGTAGTGGAGGAGTATTTCTCTCCGTACTTTATAGAATTCTTGGATAGGGGCTCTCTATATATTTGAGATAATTCTCCAAATATTTTTGTGAACAAAAAAAATATAAACCACATTTAGAAATAATATAATTGGGTTTAAATATTGGTAGGGTTAGAAAATAAAAATATTACATTTTATTTTATCATTTCTTTTATCCCCATAGAACCCCATATCTATAATATTAATAATAATAATAATAATAATAATAATAATAATAATAATTCTTGACATGTGAGAAGCCAACCAATTAATTAAATATTATGCCTTAAAATTATATTTATTATATATTATTTCTCACTGAACTGTTAAACTCAGTTCTTCATTAGTCCACAATATTTATCATGACATAAATAATGATTATTTATTTAACAAATAAATATCACTTCATTATTCTAAAAAAAAAATATTATATTAATTATATAGAAAATTAATATTTATTAAACATTATTCCCAGAAAATATTCTCACGAATAACTAGTGAGAGAATATATGTGATTAAGAAAACATGAATAATCATTAAACCACATAAGAGAATAATATTTATTTAATATGTTAAATAATAATATTATTTAACTGAGGTTTTGTATACACTTAGTGTGTGGCCTTCTAAACATCTTTCTTAGTGGCATTGAGAAAAGAATCCCAAAATACAAGGTTAGAATCTTAGGAGATTCCAAGGCACCGATGGAGAAAAAAATTTAATGTTACAATTATAAAAAACCTCATACGAACACTTATTGTGTAGCATAATCCATTGATCTTGATATCTCTATTGAAGAAGGATTCATGTGGGTGCCATCAACCAATGTGCTCGATGTCTCTTTCTTTATTTTTTTTAGAATTTAAATTTCTTATTGAACACCATATCCATGGATTTATTTAGGCTATATCATTTCCATAAAAGGGATTGAGAGTTTATCTTTTATTAAAGAATATAAGGGAAAATTAATTTATTACATTATTTATTAATGAAATATTATTTGTGACACACCCAATGTATCCTACTTTACCATGAACATAAGTCATCATGGTTTTTGTCAACACATAAAAGCACATAACTCCTAATATTCATGAATGAAAATATTAAAGTATAAGGATCGATACACACATACACATATTGGAACATTCAATGAAATATACAAATTTAGATTTTCTACTACAGGGTCTCATTCTCATAATATCCTACACTAAAAATTAACAGGGGAATACATACTGAGGTACTGCTATGACCTTTCATTGCGATATCAAATCTTAGGACATTATCACATACTATATCACAAAGAATAATAATCATTGTTTGATAACTAGTTTATTAATATTTTAAACTATGAATATAGTTAATCATAAATCACACATAAGTTGGATCTAGGGAACTAACACCAATATACCCTCACATGAACTAGAGACAACAGCTAACAACCTTTAATCTACTAGTGCTCACATGATACTCATGGTCATTCTAAGATAATGATTTATACAAGGGGTCCTCTATGTTTTCCTCTATGGAAACTCTACTTACTGAAACTTCACCATTCCGAGAAGCATTCCTCCAAAGGTTATAATTCCGGAGTATGTTCTTTTTCCGTTGGTGTGACGATGAATATTTTTTAAGAGACACCATAGCAGTGTTATGATAGTATAATGTTATAGAATATTTAATACTAGGTACCAAATAATTTCATAAAAAAAGTTTTATATCCAAACAAATTATTTGGCTATTTGAAAATCTATTTCATACTTGGACTTTAATATTGAATCAGTGACAGTTGTATTCTTTGAACTCTTCTAGAACACATCTCCTCTGTCGAGACTAGAGAAATATACTAACCATGGAAAAAAATAATTTTTATATGTTTGAAAACAAGGATAAGTATAATCCTTGATGACTAGATCTTTATCTCCTCCATACACTTGGAAAATATCCTTAGTTCTTATCATATATTTAAGAAGAACCTTAACAACATAAAAAGTCTATTCACTTGGATCATATTGATATTTGACTTATATGCTCAATGTATATGTAACTTCAAGTCTAGTACATAACATGGAATCTATGACTTATCCTATCAACAAAGTGTATGAGATATTATTTATTCTCTATTTATCATGTTGTGTCTAAGGAAACATTTTCTTGGAAAGATTTATACCTTGGGGCAATGAAATCAATACCCTCTTAAATTATCCCATACTAAATATATTTAGTATTTGGTCAATGTAAGTACCTTGAATTTGTCTAAGAAACCACTTAAATATATCATGAATGATCTTAATCCCTAAAATGTAGGCTACATCACCAAAGTCCTTAATGAATAAGGATTTGGTTGACTATTCCTTAATAGGCTATAATATTGGTATTTTAGTTTCAATAAGAAATATTTCATCGAAATATGTTACAAGTATAATTACCAAATTCCCACTAAAACAGTTATTAACACATGGTTCACATTTTTTATAAACAATTTTTTATAGCTTTATCGAACCAAATGTTCCCTAACTTGGATGCTTGATTCCATCCAAAAAATGGATCTCTACAACTTTAATATATTTTTAGAAACACCCGGATCACAAACCCTTAAGTTTTTTTTTCATAAATACATATTTCTATATTTTCCCACTGAGGAAATCTATTTTGATGTCCATCAGAAAAATTTCATAGTCACTATAAATTTCTATAGAAAGTTAAATTCTAATGGATTTAAAAATAGAAATTGGAGAAAAGATTTCATCATCGTAAATTCCTTACAGTTGTTTTAACCATTCATCCACTAGCCTTTATTTATTATCACTTAATTTACCGTCCATTATAGTACCACAAATTTGTTTTACACTTTATTTGTGCATTAGTCCAATGTTCCACTAGGGATTAGGCGTGCCTCCCCTACAAAAAAGGCCTCCGAATAGTAGTGAGGGTCTTTTAGGTGATAGTGATGAGAATATATCCTATGGTTATGGTAATAATAATGGTCAATACGCATATATCATAGAATACTAAGTGACATAGCTCATTATAAGAAATAGATAATCACAATAGAAGCATATACAAAATCAATAGTAATAATAAGACTAAATCATAATACCATTTGTAGATGATAAAACACATACCCTAACAGGTCATATAAAAGAATAGATAATAAGGGACACCCTTGTACAACCATATAAGTAAATATATATGTGCCAATATAAAATAAGGTCTAACTCAATCTAGAGGAACCACTTTTTCCACTTCCATCCATCCCTTGCCAAAGTATTATATCACTGATCACTAAGGTCCAGTTCCTAAGCATGAATAATTACTTGATCTAAACACCATAAAGCTTACACATATCCTGAGGGGATCATGTAGGGTGTGATTATGAACTTAGTAGGCCACTAATGATTTGTTCTTGTCTTAAAATGATAATTATATAATTTATGCAACATATAATTAAAAACTAAACACACAAACATTTAATTATTAACTTTCTCCACTTGTACTCAACAACCAAAAGTGAGATAATATAAAAAATACATGTATTATTAACATAAAACTAGTATACCTAGGTTATTAGTTATAGTAAATTCCTATTGTAGTGCTCCCTAGATTAATAATTTTCTACTCAGTCACTTCTCAACCCAAAAATTAAACATTCTGATGGTTCCACCAGCCATCCCCAGATATAAAAGTACTCCCATGACATACCATCATTCCTAAAACTCATTCGGTGATAAATTATTAACTATTTCATAAAATACACTCATCAATTACTACATCTCCATATATGATCAGTAATACCCATTCCATACAAAACACCCATAAGCTCCACATCACATTAGATGCCCACAGATACCTATTTCATACACAGCACCCATGATGTCCCACATTGAATCTAATACCCACAAGTCCTACATCTTATTAGATGATCAAAATTAATCTCGTATCATATATATATATATATATATATATTAATACTCTTTATATTTTTGATGCATGCACACCTAATACAAAATACACATCATACTCAATGCCCACATACTAACCAGCACCTGGTTAGTAGAAATACAACACAAATGTACCTCATGAAACCAAAATGGCCATTCCAAAACAAAAGGGACTTTCCCATAATAATGGAATACCTTTAACCATATTTGAATCCCTATAATTATCTTACCATAGTATCTCAACAACACGCACCATGCTTGAATCCTGATTGACCGATGTCTGTCCTCCCTATGGAGCTGTACCATCCACTGGCCATTGATCCCAGTTTTGGGAGTATCTATCCTTTTCAAGAACTCTATGTTCTACTAAATCCTTTATACCATCACCTAGTACCAATCCTAGCCCTACCTTCGATGTCGGAGTCTTCCCTGATCCCTAATTCTCTATTTTCCAAGTAGGCTTCCTACAGAGCCTCTCCAGATTCCCCATCTGTCTTCACTCCTGGGAATCCTTTGGAGGCTGATCAAACTGATTCTAGACATGACCAAGTTTCTCACACTGGGTGAATACTACCTAGAACTCACTCCTAAATCTACTTCTTGAATCTATGGTCTAACTACTCTACTGAGACTCCTCATAGTCTTTCTTCCAGATACCTAAAGAACCCCCACTATGACGTCATCACCCGACTTCAACAAGAATGATCCCTAAAATTTCTCTCGACTATCTACACCTATTTCACCACTTCTTAGAATGAGTTCATCTTGAGTATATTAACCTGAACCCGAATTTCATTCTAGAAGACATCCTAAAAAAGCCTCACCTTGGTGATGTCGCTTCCTACTATAGATGGCGCAAAGTGGGACAAGTCTATGAAGTTATTCACATATTCTATAATAGATGTGTCTCTATACTGTATGTTCATGAACTGAGGGAATTTATCAACAATAAACATATGTGGGAAGAATTGCTCAAAGAACCTGGCCACAAAATCCTTCCAAGCCATTCCCCAATTTCTACCTGCTCCACCTATATGTCCCACCAATGCTTTGCCAGTCCTTTAAGTGTGTATGTAGCTAGCTTCACCCTATTACCTAGGGATGGCTCAAGTTGGTCAAAGTTAGTATTCAATAACTCGATCTAGTTATATACTACCTACTATCCAGCATCACCCTAAAATAATAATGGGTGCTAATACTAAAAATCACGAGTCAAATAAGACATGGATGGCTTAGCTCCCTAATCTCCCCTATCAATACACTATATGACATGAACCAAGATCACCTTGAGCTACTCATCTAACCATAGACCACAATATACCATCTTATGTAGCTTTTACACCTATATTAGAGCATGTACCAGTGACTCTTGATCATCCCAACCCTTAGGGGCCTTATCCTGACCCTCATGATCCTTGTCCCGTGCATGATATGGTGTCACCATATATCAACCCTCCCGACACTCCAATAGAATCCATCTAGATGAAATGAAACTAGAGACCAAACACCTTGGTTAAAAAACTATAATATATATATATATTTCATATAGGGAAATCTATTATAGGAATCACATCTCACCACACTTACACTTCCTTACAACACCCACGTCACATGACATTTGGCCTCATGTCCCCTTACCTACCCATAATAGTGTTTGGTATAATGTTTCATCTAGACTTATGGCCCCATTCCTACCCATAAAAGATTCAGAAATCATGTATAAGATATATTAGATATCATAGATTTGGAGAAGATGAGTAGAATTACACCAAAAGGATAATAAGGAAATCACTATTTAGATTTTTGTTGACACTTTTAGCAACTTAACCCCTTTAATTACCCACTCCCACCCTTAACAGAGTAATTCCTATATATACTATATACCCATAGAATTGCATCTGATATCAAAAGGAGCAACATACCTAGGATTTTGAAGTATAATGACACCAAAAAGTCTAAGTTGGAATTTTTTTTTGCTTATTGTTTTGACACTTTAGACTGACCAACCCCTCTTAGCGCATTTCAGGTTCCCAATGAAAATCACAAGAAAACAAACAAAATAGGATCCTATGTTCCAACCACGATGCATGAACACTAATCCCTTTCCACACAGGTCCAAGGGTCAAAAACCCATAATCTAATAACATCACAAAAAAGTGTTCCATTCAAGGTGGAAATCAATCAATAGTAAAAGTGAAAATCATTGCATTAATTTACCACCCCTAGAAACTTTGACTATCCCCCATTCTTGGGGCTATAAGAACCCAAACAAGAACTCTCTACCCAATTCTGACTACATCATTACCTCTAGTCTATTGTATCCCAAATAGTAAAACCCAAATGAAATAAAACTCCTATGATACCATTTTTAGTCCCTTGACATAGTTTTTCGCTTGAACTTTTCTTCAAGTTGGTGTGCCACTAGGCCTCAGGTGAACCTCCCAATATGCCAAAGGCTACCAACTAGCAGTGAGGGTCATGTTTGATGATAGTGGGGAGACTATACCCTTTGGTGATGATAATAAAAAAGGTTCATATATTTATAACATAGTTGAATAGGTACCATAAATTAGTTGAAGAAATATATAAACACAATAGAAGCATATAAAAAAGTAGTAGTAATAAAAATCCCAAACTATAACGCCATTTATAGATGATAAAACACATGTTGTGATAGTTCATAAAAAATATAGACAAGCCTAGTTATCTATGACTAACCATGTAAGTTTATATATAACATCCCAAAACAAGGTCCATCTTAATGGAAATGAACCACCTAGTTCACTTACATCAATCCCATATAAAACCAGCACACCCTTGATCACTATGATCCAACTTTGGAGCCTCAATCCTTTTCTGATCCAAAAATCATAGAATCTATACACATCCTCAGAGGCTTGTATAGGGTGTGATTATGAACTAAGTAGACCATTGGAAATGTGTTCCTATATTACATCCATAATTATATAGTTTATGTAAGATATAATTAAAATGGAAGCACACACACATTTAATAATTAACATACTCCACTTATGCTCAACATACATAAGTTAGCATTTACCTGTTTCTTCCAATGTTGATATATAATAGAATACATTCCCATATATATATATTTGGTATAAAATAAATGTTTTCAAATATATATTTTTAGTAATGAGGACCCATGACTTAGTTCACATGCATCCCCTGAAGAATATCATACAAGTTGAACCCTCAGTTCCACCCATAAATAACTCACCAACACATAATGCAATATAGGGCCTCAAGTTCCATTAACCAAGTCACAAAATTACAAATAGAATGCCCGTCAATATATACCAAGACCCTCAGACCTCCATTCAGAATGAAACCATCAGCTTAACATCTCGACATCCTAAGGTACAATGATATCTGTCCCCCCATATATAATAAACCACCATCTACTCAACAACCTAACATCCCAAGCCATGAAGATATCCATCCTACAATAATCCCATCCCATTAGACTCAAGTATAATAGTGAGACTCATTCCACAACTAATTTTCTCAACACAATATCATGATAGTCTATCACTATCAACTGTATCTTTCTATGGTGATCACCTACTCTATAAATGATGGTCAACACCACCCCCTATTCCATAATATCTATGGAGGCCTCCACCCACAATGAGCGATCAAAAAAAGATAAAAAAGTCCTATTTGTGTGTAAACTAATCCAATGACACATTTTACAACAATGGTGAGTGGAAATCACCATCAATACCTAAGACACCCCAATCGAAAACCTCATTTCCACCTACAAACATGTCAACCAAGTCTTAATGGTCAACACTATCCAAAGTCCTATGGGAAATTACCTCATCCTAATGACCTTGTTTCCTTAATATGACAAACAATGTTGCATCAAATTTGTGATTATAATCACCCCATTTATATTAGGCCACACCCTCATCATTCTGAACTCATTGTATCAGTCCCAATGATCAAAATCCACTCAATATATCCAACCATGTCATGAACTTATGTGCATATGGAATTTTCCTTCCTAAAAACTCATTGAAAATGGTTTTTAGGCTAAATTTTCATGTTATTATATCAATAACATATCTTGATAGGTTGGAATTAGTTACAAAATGTAGGTTTATGATGTATTGGTATAAACCATGAATTTCAGGAAGAAATCAGAGGCATATAGACCATTTTTACATGGTGTACGATTACTATTAATTCATCTAAACCATGCACCCCATCCCAGGAACCCATGCACATCATGGGAAAAAAAGAATACCTGTTTGAGAACCCTTTGCACAGTTAAAAACACTATACAAATCCACTAGAAAACCATGCATAGTGATAATTTTAGGAGGAAGTGGTGATCTTCATGATTTATGCATGGTCAAACAAACAATGATGACTAGCCCTAAGACTATGTGAGATGAAATTAGTGGAAACATAACCATGTCCATGATATGTAGATGGTTAACTAAACTGTGTGACTCTTCCAGAATACCGTATGCCTCAAATATATAAGTACAGATCAAATATCATGGTTGGGGCATGGTTAAACTAACTACACATCTTAACCATGCACTAGTTCATAGAAATCCACCCACTTCCCATATACCTCCTTAACAACCCTTTAACACAGTATTATATCCCTTAACCAATCCTTGATAATGGTGGTTGTCCAATAATCATCCATGGACCACTTTGTAGGAGGAGATGGATCCAAGAGGCATTCATTTTGGTAGTGAAAGATCCTTAAACTCATTTTATGCATTTTTTAGAGATTTTCTTTCTAGTGGTGGATGAGAATTTTTTTCCTTTTCTTGGATGTAATGAAAATCAGAGGTAATGGGTGTTTTTTCATCATTTTTTCAATTAATAACTAATTCCTTCAATGTGTTGGGGATGTGTATGATAAAGAATAATGGGTAATTGATTTCACTTGTTGTATTTTTGTTGATTATTTTATTTTTCATAATTATTCTAATTATATTTTATTTTTATTATGGGATACAACATATCGGATCAAGATTATAGTATCTAGTGATTTCTAGGGGAGTTATGATGAATAAACTCATGACCATTGTGTTCATTCGTCGTCCCCAAAGGGTTTTTTTCCAGAAAGGTATTAATAATTAATTTTCAGAATAAGAAACTATTTTTAAACTTAAATAGAACTTACACTACCAAGGATGTTCCATCACATTTGAATCCCAGAGATGATAATTATTGCGAAAAAACAACAAAATAATAAAATTGATTTTTTTATGATGTTTATAAAGACCTACATCACCAATTAATTTCCCTTTATGATTTTTAAAAACATATTTTATGTGTTTTTTAAGTAAACATTTAAATAATATAGAAAGTGAAATAATAAAAAATATTGAGAAAATCTTACAACCATCAAATAATGACTCTAAATTCAATAAATATTCAGTTAAATAACCATGTACTCAAGTTACAAAATACTTTAAGTCTCCATATGGATTGACCCCATTCCAGCATTATATTTATTATGAAGTTGGGAAATTTAAATTTTTATTTCCAAAATTAATACTTAATCTGTAAAGGCTCCAAATTATGGTGCCATTTTTAGGTATCTTTCAAATGGTGTTATGGAAATTTTAATTTTGAATTAATTATGTTGGAAAAAAATAAATTCCAAAAAAATATTCTCTTTAAACCATTTCTATTTTGGGTTAGTTTTGGTTTTCCCTTTTACCCTTAGTGTTTCATTTGTTGTTTTAGAAGATTTTAGTTGTATGAGCTACCCAATCACTTATTTCAAGAGTGCTAATTCTTATAAAAAACTTTCATTTGACCTTGATATTGAATGAATATTGTCAAGGAGATGCAAATAAATTATGTAGAGAATATACAAAATAATCCCCTAGAAAATATGGAATAGGAAGAACTGATTGTTGTACATGGATTTAAACAAATATTTGGGATATAAGGGTATCAAAACCAATAACTTTCAGCTGACGGTGAACAAATCTAGCACCCACTGGTCAATTTCATGGAGTATATTCCACAAAATCATCAACTAAAACCAGATCAATTTATTCTAGGTTATGGACAACAAAAAACACAATAAATTTTTTTACAAGATTAGATTCTATATATGAATTCGAATCAAAGGCCTTATTTTCCTAAGGAGAGTCCATATATTCCTCAACATCCTAAAGAACTTCTGCAACTACATCGTACTCTTATGGAGTATGGATTACCATCAATCTATGGAGCTAATACAGTTATTTTTCTACTATTACTGCAAGAACAAAATTTTGAAATCAAATCAGACATCATGAAGCTCAACCAAAATATAGTATTGTTTGGGGATTTCTAATGAGAAAACCCCAATGACTATCTCTCAATTTTTTTGGAGATATGTAACACATTCTATTAACAAAGTGTGTCTAATGATGCTCTCAGGATTTGTATTGTTCCCTTTTAACTCTGTGATAAATACATGGGCTGGATAAAAAGACTACCCCAACATTCCATCCTCACATGGTAGGAATTGCACCAATATTTTAATAAAAATACTTCCCCCCCTCCAAAACTGTGACATTAAGGAATGAAATTCCCAACTTCTAGTTTCACTATTCTGAGTCCTTGTAAGAATCATTGAAACATTACAAGTAAATGCTAAGAAGATTTCCTAATTATGAGCTCCCATTATAGATGCATGTTCATAATTTTATGGGGGCATCATGAATATACTAAATCCATGGTGGATGAGGCTGATAAAGGAACTTCCATGAGGAAATATCCAGTGGAATTGTTTTATATTTTGAAATATATGTTAGTTTTCACGAACCAAATATGGTCGCCGCCAAAACCGGCACCCGAACTGACCTGTGGCAAGTCCCAAAAGGCCTTCCCGATCCCCACGGGCTGGCACAAGTTCCTGGGTATCAAAAACTAAAAATTGGGAATGATTTACCCGAGTTTGTATACTTAAAACAACAAGTGAATCCAAGAAATCAAATTTGGATTTTTCAAACCAAAACGTCTTTTACTAAAATTCAGAACTGAATTACACAATTTTAAACAATGTTTGAATACCATTACAAAGGTAAAAAATCATGAAATGACAGCCCAAGAACCTCCACATGGAAAGAGGAACCACCCTCAAGCCATCTCCACGACACTGCATCACGATGGACCGCTAAAAACCCGAACCAATGGCATAAAACCTATACCCAAACCAGTGACACAAAATAAGAAAGTCTACTTACACCAAATGGTGTATGTAGGGTGTGATGAAAAGCCCAGTAGAATAACACCACTAAGAGATTCCATATGATAAACATTTAAAGACGAAAATAATGGAAGTTTTCCAAAACATGAAAAGCTAGTTACAATTTCTAAAAGATGCAACTTTGAATAAGAACAGTTTTTAAGTGGGATATTTTAAAGGATTAGCACTTTTAAAATAAACACCAAAGATAATTAATTTTCCAGAAAATTTTTTCGTATGCCGATAGTAAGTATAAAGTAACTAATGAGCACAAGCAATAGGAATTAACCCCTATGCACTAGCTAGCTGTGGGTCCCAGGTACCTCGTATCTCGGTGAGAGTAACCATAAAAAATATCCATTCCCATGCACGGGCCACTAGTAGGGAACATACCAATAACCTAGTGGTCCCCAATCATCATCATCATAGTTTAGTTAAAGTTGTAAGCGTCAATCTTTCTAAGTGAAACTGAGGCCAAACCCCACAGATTCACTAGCATACTAGTACACGTCCACCCACTTAGATACCCAGGTTTTCCCCTTATGCTCAAACAAGTTCAACAATTCAAGAAATATACATTGAACATGAAAATGAAATTTCCACATACAAAATTCACCCAACATCCCATTTTTATACCACACAAGTCACTGAAGTCCATTTTTCATTCAAAATGATTTTGAAATCTGACTCACACCTAAATAACCCACAACACATTTCACATTTCTTAAACACTTCCACAAAACCATTAAAAATTTTTATAAAACAATTATAAGATATTGAAACTCATATAACAGCCCACAAACATGGCACATAACACTCATTTCATAATAAAAATTACAATTTTTCACATAACACTCACACAAAACAGTCCACATCACATTCACATCACTTTAACACCTCAATATCTCCTCCAAACAATTTAATAAAATATTTACAAGATGATACATATGACATAACATAATTTTCAAAAATGAAATGTACCTTTTAAAAATATACTTCTACCAAAACAATTTGCTGATATAGTTTCACCACTTACACAACTCAATAAACCATTCAAAATTTTCATAAAACAATTATAAGGAGTATACCCAAGCTTTGCACAAAAAACCCATTTCAAAAACCTATTTTTAAGCCAAAATAACACCAAGCCCCTACCAAAACATAATTTTCAGCCCAATCAACATGTAATAATCTAATTTCAAATGTTATATAATCACCTTGAACAATATCACAAAAGATACCCATGAGAACACACAAATCCATAAAACACTTTCAAGGAATATAACAAGGTTATACACATAAAACCCATTCAAAGACCCCCATTTTTTGGCCCACATGACACTATATCATTACCAAACCAAAATTGTCTGCCCCTTTCAACAACTAATAAATCACTTCCACATTTTACAAAACTACCACAAGAGATAACACACGAAATAAATTTGAGAAATACACATTTCAAACAAAAAATGTAACTTTAATACCAAATGATTTACTATTGCTACCAAAAATGGTTTTTTCATAATTCACAGAATATAAAGAACATGAAAAATTATTTAATCAAGCAAACTAACTCATTATTAAATGGTTACCCATGGAATTACCTACCAAAATTGTCGAATCCCTCAAAACATGGTGCGAAACATCAACCGCACCAACCCGGAACCACAAGGATGATAAGTCCAGGCCTAGACCACAAATTTTAACCAAAAAGAATCAGGGTTAAACCCTAGGTACGAACCCTAGGTTCTGGATGCTTTGTAACATCAATAAAGAGGGATTAAACCCTAATAAAAGATGAGAAATCAAATAGAGAAATACTTACTTGCAGAAATATTGAAGATATCGCCCTAAATCCACCAAAATATGAATCACCAAGTACCCAAAAATGGTATGGAGGTTTTAAGGAGTCATATTAGGTCATTTGGGGATTTAAATGGGGGTAAAAGGATGAAAATTGAAGGAGTTATGAAAGATTCATTTTACCTCGTCAAATCTGGTCGATTTCAGAAAGAGTATGAAAGATCACTCTAACTCGCAGTTCACCTGAGCTCCAAAATTGCGAAAAAGATAATGGGTGTGATACTTGGGATATTTTATTTGAGAGTGAGGTAGAATCATGGGAAAAAAGTAAAATATAAATGAGATATGGAAAATTTAAACAAATAATTTAAAGCAGAAAATGGGCTTACGGGCAGGCCCATTACCTTAATCAAAAACCCAAATCCATAATGATTTTGGATTTCTATGTGGTCCAAATGGATATGGTGATTTTAATATATTAGGGTATGACAATTGGGAAGTGTAATGGGTATAAAAAATTAAAATTTGAAGGAGTTATAGAAGAAACTAAATTTCTTTTTAAATCTAGAATTGGGCTCACGGTTTGGCCCAAATTTTCAAAACCCACCATTTTCACTAAAATGAGTGGTAACCCCCAAAACAAATCAGAAATGGAAATTAAATGAATAATAAATTTTAAAAAAAATTCATAGGTGTGACATTAGTGAGTAGTTTTGAATGCAATTCTAAGATGGGAAATCAGAAAATATGAATTTAGAATGTTGATTCCACCACAATGTTGGTTTCCAAATTAGATTCAATGTCAAATAAGATTGATGCACTAAATTTTAATGTAACTTCACAAGCATAAGTGGTTAACAATATGACTTGTATCTTTTTTGGAGATAAACACATCATGGGAAAATTTACAAGGATAGGTGCTAGTCCCTCTTTAAGTGAAGTGAACTATGTTTTTTAGAACCATGGAATGAATATGTTCTCTCAATAGCATAACCCTTCAAGGAAATAAAATGAAAATCAGGTTGGGGGTAGTGTCATAAAAATCCTCAACCACGACCATAAAAGCCACTCGGGTATGGAAAACCATAATATCAGAATCCATATACAAGACAAAAACATTGAAACCATTAAAAACATGGATAATATCAATGAAAAGGGTATCAAAAACCTTATATGTAGTAACCACCTCAATAATTAAAACTACAACAAGTTGTTCAACAACTTCCTCAATAGGATTAAACTTCAAAATAAGAATAGTTTTTGTGTAAGTTCACCACCACAGCTGAAACAAGATTCCAGAATCAAGAGGCATCCATTCTTAGAATTAAAAATAAAAATGGGTAGGTATCCAATCAAATATATGTGATTAAACCCATAACACTACCGAGTAATACTGAAAACAACCCTCAGGAGGAATCTGACACAATTTCCTTGAGAAGTGGTAAGGATCTCCCTCAACAAGTGACTGCAAAACAAGGAGAAGTTGAAGTTGAAAATCACGATAGATCATCCCAATATTTTGAGAAAGAAGATGAATCAATAGTTCTTCCCTCACCAAAAGAGTCATAATAAGGTAAGGGCGTAATGCATGATAATGAAAACGTGGTGGTTAAATCCTATGAACCCACCTTTACCTTTCTGTATCACATGAAGGAAAGAAAGATGGATCAATAGTTCATAAAATTCATGGAAGTGTTCTAGAAACTCCACATCAACATTCCCATTGTGAAGTAATTAACTAAAATTATGATTTACATGAAGTTGATGAAGGAGATTATTTCAAAAAAAATAAAGATGGTGGATTTGGGCACAATTCCTCTCAACAAAGAGTGCTTAATTGTGGTTCAACACTCAATTACTCTCAAGCTTCAAGATCTAGGAAGCTTTTTTTATTCCATGTATGATCAACACTTGCGAGTTTAGTAAGGCCATTTAGGTCTTGTGGGTCATCGTGGATTTAATTACATTTATTTTTTTAAGATGTTCGGACTCAACGAGATGAATCCTACCTATGTAGTGATACAGTTAGTTGATCATTCAAACAAGTATAAAAAATGACTCCTCAAGGATGTTCTAGTGAAGGTTAGAAAGATAATTCTTCTAGATGACTTCATAATACCTGACATAGAGGATTATTCATAAGTAATATTGATTTTAGGGAGACACTTTTTGGATACTGGTAAAATATTTATTGAAATTAATCAAGTAGAATTTATCACTTGAGTGTGGGATGAAATAATGTCTTATAATATCCTCAAAGCTGTTAAAAAAGAATCACTTGTGAAATATGAGGACTTTTGTGTTGTATCCTTAGTCAAAGATTATATTTACTAAACATAAATTAACATGGTCTATTCTTATTGTATCAATGAGTTGGATCAATTGAAATCCAACCAAAACATGAACAAGGAGATCTTGAATATATTTCCAACCAGGTTGGTTGTTATTGGAACTAAATAGTAGTCCCATATAGTCTGGAATGGGATGAGGTTAAACCTACCAATCCTTTAGTTCTAAAATCCCCATGACTTTAAATTAATATTATTACATCATATTTAAAGTATGGTTATTTTGGTCAAAAATAAGCACTGACTTTTATTGTTAATGTGTCCCTGCCACAATATCAAGAAGACACACTTTCAAAAGTACTTAGAAGAAGAAAGTAAGATATTTGTTGGATAGTGGTTAATATTAAATGAACTAGTCCAAACATTTGTACCCACAAAGTACTTGTAGAAGAAGGTACCAAATCGTTTAGACACCCGTAGTAATGTATCCACCCTCTAATGAAGGAGGTCATGAAAAGGGAAGTTATCAAGCTGTTAGATTCTAGAATCATGTAACCAATTTCGGATAGTCCAGAGGTCATCCCCTTTCAAGTGGTACACAAAAAGGGGGTATTATTGAGATTTCTAAGGACAATAATGATCTGATTCTAACTCAAATAGCTCAAGGATAGAGTGTGTGTGTTGATTAAGAAAAGTTAAATATCACCACTTGGAAAGACCACTTCCAACAACTATTTATAGATCAAATATGAGAATGTTGGGAGGGGAATGGATTTTGTTTTTCTAGATGATTATTTTGGATATAAAAAAATATCTATATCCCTTGAAGATCATGAGAAAAGAACCTTCACATTTCCATATGGAACATTTTATTACCGTCACATGTATTTTGGTATGTGTAATGCTCCCACCACTTTCTAATGGTGTATATTGGTTGTTTTCCATGAAATGGTGGAGAATATTTGGTTGGTTTTCATGGAAGACTTGTATGTCTATTTAAATTCATTCAATACATTATTGAGAAACTTCACATAGTTTTGAAACCATGTGAGTAGATGAATTCCATTCTAAATTGGGAAAAGTTTCATTTTATGGTCAAAAATGGAATCGTATTAAGTAATTAGTTATCTAAAAAAGGGATTTAAGTTGATTAAAAAAATTGATATGATAGAAAAACCACCCATTTCTACTTCATTATGAGTGATACAAAGCTTCCGTGGACATGGAGGTTTTTACCAACGTTTTGAATGAGATTTTTAGGAAACATATCTACTGTTAACTAATATCCTCTAAAAGTATGACCTCTTAGAATTTAGTAATATTTTTTTGGAGAATTTAAATTCTTTAAACAAATTTTAGTTGAATCTCCAGTCATGATTTTTCCAGATTAGAATGAGAAGTTCAAGCTCATGTGTGATGCTAGTGGTTTTTCAACGGGGGAAGTCCTAGGGTAACAATGTGATCATATATTATATCCTATTTACTATGAATACCCTACCTTAAATGAGGTTCAAATCAGCTATAAAAAAACATACAAATAATTTTTTTAGTGTTTTTTTTGTTTGATAGAATTCAATCTTACTTGATGGTGTCAAATGTTATTATTTATAATGATACTCAAGTACCTTCTAAACAAGAAACATGCTAAGACTCATTTGATTCTCTAGGATCTTATTCTATAATAATTTTATTTTGAGATCCATAATTAAAAGGGGTGTGAAAAATTTATTTCTTATCATCTATCCTGCTTAGAGATGCCTCACCTAAAAAAAGAAGAAGATAGAGAGATAATGGAAGATTTCTCAAATGAGAAAATTTTTCAGTAATGGCTATACCTCATCCATGGTTCACAAATGATACTAATTACTTGTTCATGGATGTGCTCCACCCTGATATCCTTTACTAGAAAAATATACATTTTAAATCATAGGTGAAGAAGTGTTTCTTGGAAGATCCACTTATTTTATGATCATATAGAGATGAGAAAAATTCACTATTGCATATGTGAAGTTAAAGTCAATGGAATTTTGGAGTTCTTCTACTCTTCACATATTGGAGGAAATCATGGGTTTAAAAACCTGGTTCTCTATTTTAGGTTTGGATCTTGATTTTGGTTGTTTTGAGGAAAAAGGAAGAAATGGATATTTTCTGAGTACATGCCATGTACTTCCATGTAAACACTGTATACTCGATTTCCACATACAACAATATACTATCCATGTAACGGTGGAGTATAGGGTCGTACGGTGACCTGGAATGCTGCTTAAGATGGGGTATGGTTAAGGATACTACACAACATGTAGTTTTAAAGAACACACCATGTAGTTTTGTTCTTATTTGATATATCAGAGAAGGGTCATGTCTCATATATGTAATCATCTTCTTCTAGCTTTGTTTCATATAGGAGCATTACAGAATGACCAATGAAGTCTGAACCCCTCCCGAATCTCTGTTCAAGCTCCGATTGAGTCAAGATCAGGTGCATTGGAATGCCACAAGTGAGTTCTCAAAACCCCTTGATCCCTTATTCCCTATTCATCATATCTTGTGAGTTATTCAAGGTTGTGTTTTTTCACCTTTTGTATATCTACGCCAATCTGCGCTAATTCCAAGGCCTATGTTCAAATATATTAATCGTACGACATTGAGGTAGGTGGTTTTTTTCCTTTTGTTTTTTTCTTGTATTATATATACTAAAAGTGACACATACCCATGTTTAGGGTATTTATTTATTTGGAATTTAACCATGTTTATTACCTTCTATTGTTTGACTGATTTATAAAGGGTTGTTTCTTATACATAAGGTTAGATAACTTGTTTATGGTCACCCCAAGGGCTTGTTCCCCCCCTTTATTGATTGATAATGGGATTTTGGTATAGAATTCTAGTTAGTATTTCCTTGTTTTCCATGCCTATTTTTTTTATGATAGAGTTACCGATTATATGAAATGCCTGTGATATGAATTGTGAATGTTGAATAAGGGGATTGGACTGTGAGAGCATCCTAGATGGGTTAGACCATGAGATCTGTTGAGGTGGTCATTTATAATTGATTAAGTGAATGTTGACCCAAGGTTTTGGGCTGTGAGAGCTTTCCCAGGTGGTCGTTTTTATATGTTAGACCAAAGGGGTTAAACTATGAGATATACCCGTGTGATAATTTATATTTGATTAAATGAATCATTGAACCAAGGTTTTAGACCATGAGAGCTGCCTCAGGTGGCTGTTTATAATTGTTTGATGCCATGCAGAACCAAAGGGGTTATATTTTTAGTTCTTTCCCAAAGTGTTGTTATTGAAAAATTGGATGATTGTGATGCGTCTGCCAAGCCAAAGTCAAGCTTCGATTTAGTCTTACTCGTTTGTTTAGATGGTCTTATGAGATGTTTGTTTTCGTTACTTTACACGGGGGATATAGATCATAATCTATATCCTAGGGTTACATGATTCAATGGATGAATAATAAAAATTAAATGAAGGTAATTGAAAACTATAGGATTGTTTACTTTTGAGTACTTCCTTGTTTATTGCTTCATTCTTGCATATTACTTGGTATATATATTTACTGAATGTTAGGAACATATCTTTTGGTTGTTGCCTTCTAGGATTCGTCTGACACCTTATTTGGGTCATGACTTTGGACCCAAATAGATTATATGATTTCAGGCATAGATAAGGGAAAGTACCCTTCTTCATTAGGTACTTGATTACTGTTGGAGCTGGAGAGCATGGGACCAAGATGAGGCTTGATATGCTACTGAAGTTTTCTTGTTTCTTTTGTACTTTGGTTTCTGTATTTCTTTCCAACATTGTAACTTGATTGGATATTTTTTAGATATCTATGCCATGCATCATATATATATATATATATTGTGTCTTATATTGGATTTACTTTCATTCTTCCGCTGTTATTCCAATTTGGTATTATTTCTTCCGCCATTGGTTACTATTCATTTTCAGTTGTATGTACTCTACCAATTAGGGTATAGTTTCCCCATTATCACACCTTTTCCCTCACTGCTAGTCGAAAGCCTCTAGGATTTGGGAAAAAATGATTGAGGTTCTTTGACCAACCAGATTCGGGGCACCTTTGGGCAACACCCGTATCCTGGACTTTACAATAGGATAGACTATAAAATTTCTAAAATATAAAAAAATCTAGGGTTTTTCAATAAATTATGCCTAATAATTCTCGAAAATTCATGGCACAGTGTGAAAAATTCCAAAAAAAAGATAATATTGGGTGGAGTGTTGAAATTCCACAATACCCAATACCTAAAGTGGAAGTCTTCGATGTGTGTGGTATTGATTTCATAGGAAAATTTCCACCATATCATAGTAACCCATACATTCTGGCATGTGTTGATTACATTTATAAATGGGTAGTGGCCACTGCCACAACCGAAAATATAGTGAAGGTAGTATTATCATTTCTAAAAAAGAATATATTCAGTAGGTTTTTTGTACCCCAAGTCCTCATTAATGATAGGGGCACACATTTTTAAAAAAAAATTGTGAGAAATCTTCTCATGAAATGTGGGGTGAAGTACAATATGAAGAAACCATACCACCCCCAATCCAGTGGACTAGTATAAGTTTCAAACCATGATCTCAAACAAATTTTGGATAAATTAGTTGGATAATCATGAAAATATTTGGTTCAAATATATTGACACTACTTTATGGGTTTACCAAAGAACATTCATAACACCGTTAGGCATGTATCCATTTTGGTTTGTCTATATAAAACCCTGTAAATTATCTATGGATCTTGAATACAATGAATATTGTTCTGTCATGGCATTGGATTATGATCTAAAATCCACTGAGGATAAGAAGAAACACTAATTTTCTAAGATTGATGATATCAGATTGGAGGCCTATGAAAATGATAAGCTTTACAAGGTGAGGATGACTGTGGTTCATGATCACATGATTTCTCAAAAATCTTTCCAGCATGGTGATTAAGTTTTATTATTCAATTCACGATTGTGTTTATTCCCCAAAAAATTGAAGTCTCGATGGTTGGGGCCATTCAATGTGGTCAAGGTATTCCAACATGGTGTGTTGGATATTTCTAGCGACAACGGATATACATTCAATGTTTACAGACAATGTATGAAAAAATATTTTCAAATGGAAGACATAGTGGGAATTGTCTCAATCATACCATTTGGGTAAGAAAGAGGCCTAGGTATGTTATGATCGAGATATAAATTTTATCCCTTACTGGGAGGTAACCCAACATTTCAAATATTTATCAAAATACTTGTTTGCTTGTGTTTTTAGTAGGGGAGAATGTAAGTGTTTTTTTTCATTTTTTTGTTTTAGTTATAGGGTTGATACAAGGTTATAAAATGTAGGATTTAATCTCTATTATTAAATATTTAGACATCCAATGGAAACCAAAAAATCACCTTTTAAAATAGTTATTGAAAAATGTTTGAATTTTAAGGGGTATATTTCATTAAAATAGAATAAATTAAGTGTTTTTTAAAAAACGTTGAACACACACTATTTTTTCGTGGATAAACATACTATACGCATTAACAATGCATTGTAAGACCTCATTCTAGAGCCTGGAACATGAGATTTGCCTGACTAACCAGCCCGTGTGATGAATTTGTGCAGGAGGGATCCTATTCCAGTATATTTTTCATGGTTATTGTATGGTTACACAAACTGTGCATAGTAAATGTGCGCATTTTGAAAATCCCAAAAATTCCAAATATTAAAAAAATCTAACCCCCATTTTAAAATTCCAATTCGTGTGAGACACCACTCCCATATGTGTAAACCCATCATATCTTCCATCTCCTTCAACCTCCTCCTCTCCCGGTTCCCCTTCTTTCTCTAGATCAAGCTCTAAGGTATGGTTCATATTCTTATTCTTTTTGATATATTATTCTTTTTCCTCTTTCTTTCTCCAAATTCCCTTAGGTTAGGGCAACCCCATGATTTTCCCCCACCATTGTTCAATTTTTGTTTTGGTTTCCATTTCCAGTTTTCTTCACTATTTCAAAAGAATTCTTAGTAGAACATTACAACCCCCACTTGGAATTTTTTTTAGAAAACCCATATATTCACTTGTCAAATTGAAAAAATTACTAGGTTAATGTTGGATTTCTAGGAATTGAAATTATAAAAATTCGATTTTATATATTTTAATTTTTCATTTCTGTCATATATATGTATTGTTGTTATACTCCTTTAATAAACCCACCCACCTATACATGGAATCTCCCAAATATTCATTTACATATGGTTCCAATAAACTTCTTGGTCACAACATCTAATTTACCAAGAAGGAGGCACATAACAGATACGATGTGCTTGTCACTCAGGAGGTCAACTCCCACTACTATTTTTTACCTCACCACCTTGTGGAACTAAACATCTTGGAAGATATTAAAAGTCTTATTGATCATGGATGCCTCACCAGAACATTGACAATTCATAAAACAACCATTAATGAACATGTACTTGAGTTTTATGCTACCTTTCAGTGCCAAAACATGTATTCCAATGATAAAGAGGGGGATTTGGTTAAGGCATTTGGGAATGTCACATTATGCCTTATAAAGGATTGTTATCATTTAAATGTTTTTGTATTTTATATATTGCTTTGCATCTACAATGATGATTTTTAGGTGACATGAAATAGTCAAGAGTTCCCGATATTGGGACCCTAGGATTAATAGATAATTTCTGGACACTATTACCCAGACCAAATTGGCCTATTTCTCTCAAAATGATAAATCCTTCAATATCCTTAACCCTAACCATCATATAATTCACCAAATCATCACCCCCTCATTCACTCACCTATCATATAGTAAAGTAAATTTCACCCCCATGATTTCTTAATTTTGAATTCTATGATTAGAATGACACCCATAAACCTCACATATTTCTTCACACGTTCCCTACTGAACATGTTCAAAAAACCTAAGGGATACATTTTTTTGGCCCCTACATCCGTATCCTGGCATAACACCTTGGAATTCAGTTTGGTATAGTTTCCTTCAATCCACTTGAACTACCTATCCCATTCGATATGAACATGGTGAGATGTTTGGGAATGATTGAGTTTGATGGATGAAACTAAAAATTCTGAGGATATAATGATGAGGATCGAAAGGTTTCCCATTAATTAACCCATTCACTAGATACTTACCACTATTACATACTACATGTGAAGGATTACCACACCTCCAAAATTGTTCTATCCATATCCGCACCCCTTATTTTTTATGCCTCCCACCGTAACCTTTCCAGAATTTCTTATGGTGATCCAAATTTATAGTGGTAAAGGGATCAAGATTTATATGCTTTGGTTGACTGGTATGTGGAAGTTTCTTGACGTCAGATAGAGGGTATCATCTTGCATGGCCTCTCCCCTCTGACCCTCTATCAACCCCTCGCTAACCACCACTTCCTTTTATATGTTTGGGAATTCTTTCTCCCATCCGAATCCTTATTGGGAGTCCTATCTTCCAGAAGGCTAACCGAAAACACCTCTTTTAGAGGTTACTCAACTCGCTACTCCATAACCTCAGGGCATAGACCACAAATAGTACACAAAATATTCGACATATGATGAGGCATCCCATGCTCAATTCTGGGACCCATTTGGCATCATTCCTCCCACCGACTGGTAAAGAATTTTTGAGCCCCAAGATTTTTCTACATAACCTCTTTGTGCCTATGTTTGAACTTGACATTTTGATGGATTCGTGTTTTATTTTTATTTTATGGTTTGATTGTGAACTCCTCTTTTTTACCCCTAAGGCTATTATGATTTTATTGCTTCGTTTTTTAAGATTTTTTTCTGAGATCACAGGTGGATGATTACAAAAGCAAGGAGAAACTCTTCCTTTCTGCGGTCTCTCTCACACCCACTAATTAAAAAATTTCAATCTCCATCTTGGTGTAATTTTAGTTCTTTTATTTTTCTCATTCCATTATCCCAATCCTTGCATGAATTTTCCTTCCAACACTTATCCACTGAAACACGTTCATGGGGGATCGTGCTCAATTTTATGTGTGGGGGAGGACGCTTCCTTTTGGCACCCCATTTGGTAATTTATTTAACACTTCCTCGAATAAAGTTTTTTTTACTCAAAGACCTCTAAAGGGATATTATAGGTGTCATACATTTATGAAAATTAAAAATAATGAAATTTGGAGAATTATTTTTTAAATTTATCATATGTCTGAGTTGACAGGTCTATTTTTTTATGAATAACAATTGGAACCATGGAAGATAAACCTTTATATATTCATTCATAAATAAATGTTTTTAAAATTGATCTTTGTGTTGGGGAAGTTTAAATTAAGTAACCCCTTAAAACATAATTTGATTAATGCATAAGGGGAAGTGAAGCATTGAAATTTTTGATTCCAAAAAAGTGGATATTACGTGGTCTTAATTTTATGATCTCTTGACTTGATTTCGGAATTCATCAAGATGGGTCATGGAAAAATATGGGCACCAAAATTTGATTGGTATAATATAATTCCCATAAAATTAATTTGTGATGTGCAAAAGAATGCCCAAGATGTATGTTCATCATTCCTCAAAGCTATGAGTCAAGGAGATTGTGTGACCTATAAAAGTGATAGCCCACTAATTGGTGTCGATGAGATATTTTCATAAAATAACTAAGTGTGTGATGAGATGGTAGTGGATGATGGAACATTTATTTAAATAAATTAGGAAAAATTCAGTTTTAAACAAACAATGATTTTAGAATGAATATTTGGAAGTTTTTAGTTGAGCCAACTTTGTTGGATAATTTCAAGGATTGGTGATTCATAAAGGATGCATGTAATAATTTCAATAATTATTCATAAAAAATTCAGATTCTTGTAGTTGACATAATCTATGAAATTTGAACCAGTTGTTTTCATGGTCCCTTTTAGATGATTATCTTGGAATTTGTTTGAGAGAAAAAATGGATCAAGTGTGGGGGAGTTAGATGCACTTATGTACATATGAAATTTTCATACATAAAAGCACATTGAAAATGGTTGTTAGGTTAAATTTTCAGGTTTTTACTACCTTAAAACATATTTATAGGTGGTAATTAGTCATCCAATGGAGGGTAAAGAAGTTTTATAATAAACCATGAATTTTAGAGAGAAATTAAAGGACCTTGGGCCCTTTTTCCTTGGTTCATAGATACTACTAAGTCATCTAAACCATGAACCTTATCTTAGGAACTTGTTTACATCATGGAACAAAATAATTCCCAACTGAACACCCTTCTCATGGTGAAAAAAACCATTAATATCCAAAATAAAACCATGCAAGTGTGAATTCAAGGAGGTAGTGGTGATCTGGACTCTTTCTGCATGGTTAAATAAACCCTGTAGACCAGACCTTAGATGGTGCATGCTAAAACTAGTGGAAACAGATCCATGTTCATTGTTTTTGAATGGTTAAATGAATATTATGACTCTTAGATAAGATCATGCACATCAAAACCAAAATTACATATTAAAGATCATGTTTGGTGCACGATTAAACTAACCATGCACCTTAACTATGCTCCATTCAATAGATTGCCACCCACTTCCCGTCTACCTCCTTAACCACCATTTGACTTGGAATTAAGACCCCTAACCACCCCTTAACATAGAGGGGTGTCTAGTTAATGATTATTAGACCATTTTGAAGGAGGATACAAATAAGATAGGCATTTATCCTGGCTGGTGGAGAGCTTGAAACTCATTCTATGCATTTTTTGAGATTTTATCCCTTTTGGTGGCTTTTCATTTTTCATCATTTCTTGGTTGAAATTATCATCAAAGGTAACATGAGATTTTTTAACATCATCTGTTCAATGAATAATTAATTACTTCACTCTGTCAGTTCTATGGATAATGAAGAATCATGGGTAATTGATTTCACTTGTTGTGTTTATATTGATTATTTTATTTAAAATAATTATCCTCATTATTATTTTATTTTTCTAACTGAATAATCTATATAGAATCAAGAATAGAGTATCTAAGTATTTATAGTGGAGTTATGATGAATATAACCATGATCATTAGGTTCATTATTTGTTTCCAATGTTTTTTTGTTTTCACAAAAGTTTTTAATAATTAATTTTAGGAACAATAAATTGATTTTTTTAAAATTAAATGGAACTTACTAGGACAAGGATGTTTTGTCACATTTGAATCCATCGGATGAGAATTATTTTGAAAAACATAATACTATATGCAAATTGATTTTTTATGATATTCATAAAGACCCACAACACCGATGCATTTCCTTTACTAATTTTTAAAAACATATTTTGTGTGTTTTGTTTTAAGTAAACATCTAATGGATTTAGAAAGTGAACTAATAAAATATCTTGATCAACACTTACAACCATCAAAAAATTATTCTAAATCTAGAAAATCTTCACCTAGGTAACCACCAACTCAAGTTAAAAAACACACTAAGTATCCCTATGGATCAAACCCCCACTTACACTATACTCATTATAAAGAATTGAAATTTCAGTTTCGGTCTCCAAAAGTAACACTTCAGCTAGAATGATTCCACCATACCCATAATGTTCACATGGAACCATAACAGTCATATCCCATTTAATTAATTAAAATAAAGCATATTACCTAAGGTTCCTATTTAGTCAATATCACATAACCCAAATTATCATGATATAATAGAATATATTATACCCATCAACATATCACAATATCAATTAATCAGTTTAAAGAGAAACATCAATTTATTTAGGGACTTAACTAACCAACCTAATGTGCATTCTAAACCATACAACCCAAAACGCCTCTAAAATTAAGGAGAAATCTAAGAACCACATACCTTATACTTGTTGGTGCACACACATTGAATATAAGCCTCTAACTTGAGTCATATCGATAGAAATTATATTTTTAGAAAAAATCCCTAAAAATAAGGCAAAAGATATAACATGATCTTATTATTATATATGGAAAGATAAAAGATAAAGAGAATAAAGATAAATTTAGGACTTATCACTATGCTTCCAAATAGATATATGGAGCTCAGATTAGAGCTTGGACGGAGAAGAACCATAGGAACATAAGATATCGGAAGGGATACACTACAAGACCCCTTGGGTTCCCTCTGCCTTTGTTTGAAAATAAATAATAAAGAGGGGGGGGGGGGGGTTTATCCCCCTGTGTTTTTAAAAAAAAAATGGCGCATTTGTTTCACATCGTGTATTTAGTACACAACTTTAGAAAAATTCATAATGTGTGTTGGATACACTTTCTGAATTCCTCGAGTAATCTCTAAAATATTTCACACCCTACCACACACCATATAAACTAATTTCACACTCTAAATATTTTATAGTTTTAACTTTTGGGTAGAGTTTTTTTTAATAGTACATTCCATCCACTCCTCCTTTGATGTTCGAAAAACCCTAAAAAAATCCACCGAATCGTAAACCCCACCTAAATACAAGGTCTTGGAGATATAAAACTTCTATAATTAGGTTCAAAATATTGTAATTCTTGTTGCCTCGATGAACCAACTCAAAAGATCAAAATTTCCCTAAAAAAGACCCGTTAAAAAAACTCGGGTGTTATATCCCTACCCCGTTTTCTCTTGAATACCCCTTTACACCTAGTAGGATTTACATGAACTGGTGGATCGACCATCACAATTTTTTTTTGATATTTGGAATCCATTTTAGTATTCATGGCTTCTTGATATCATGATAATTTTAAGTATTCTACTTCTTATTTATAGGAGATAAGTTCATTATTGTCAACTAAAAATTATTCACCGTTTTTAGTGACTAGAAAATTATACATGTCTACTTCTCTTACCTCTCTGGTGATCCTATTCTAAAATTTTGTTTTAGGGACATATTCTTCCATATATACCTATAGAATATGTTTTTGTACCAAATCTTGTGTATCTTGAGTATCAACTTCATCAAAGTCAGTCTTCATCCCACAATCCTTCTTGAGGATTTTCACCCTCTTAAGAAATAAATTTTTCTCCCGAGATTATCACTATATTATCTGAGGGGTTTTATATATAATACCACTTGTTTTTTTAATATAACCTATAAATAAACAGTTTGTACCTCATTGTGAAATTTTGTTTACAAAGATATCCTTAACAAATTCCTCACAACCCCATACACATGTATGTGAAAAAAACATTTGTTTCTAATCCATAACTTTAAGGAAATTCTATTTTCTACTTTATTTGGTACTCAATATCGTGTTTATTCTAGAGTTTGTAATCCATATCTCCAAAGTATAATGGAATATTTTCATGAATCATAATCGACCTTACCATGTCTAGCAGGGTATGATTTCTCCTTTCATTAACACCATTCCTTTATGGGTTGTATGGTGAAGCGAGTTGAGAAAATATCCTAAACTCCCATATAATGTTGATAAAATCTTATATAAGATATTCACCACCTTAATTGGATCAAGTATTATTTATCTTCTTTTTATGTTGATACTATACTTTATTCTTTAATTATTTGAATTTATCAAAGGAATCCAACTTATACCCCATCAAGTAGACATAGCCCTATCTACTAAATTAAACTGTAAATGTTATGTAGTAAGAATACACTCATATAGATTTTATTCTAAATTGTGTACACACATTAGTGGTTACTAATCCTATAATATTTTTATCCCCTTCACCCTATATATTGAATGGTTGTTTGGTATTTTTTTCTTGTAAACAAGCATGACATATTTTAAGTGGTTTTATATTAAAAGTGTCTAAATAACCATCTTGATAAAGATTTTTCATATGATTCTTATTTACATAACTAATATGGTGATTCCACAACTAGTTTTTATATGAGTCATATGAATATGATTTGTTACCAATTTATGATACTCGGTGTTCCTAATTTAATTCATAAAGTCCATTAGTTAACTTTTATATACCCTAACATATATTGTGTTTACAAAAGAAATATATTTTATTCAAAAACATGAAAAAACTATATATATATATATATATATATTGGAAGGATACACAAATTTTGTTTTTGGAAAAATTTAGTACATAATAAAAATCTTTAGAAACTAAGATCATTCCTGATGGAAATTAAAGGTGGTAGTCTTCAATGGCTTGAGAAGCCAACCCCACACCATTGGAAGCCCACAAATCTACTTCTCCTTTGAGAATAATTTAAAATTTTCTTGTTTCCCATATTTGGATATATATGTGAGAACTAGAAGTCATATCGAATACCTAATGAGTTGATATAGAAAGTATACACTGGATAACAAACAAAAAGTTATCTTATATTTTCTTTTGGGTGTAGTTCCTCTTCTAGTGGTGTTCCTTTCCACATGAAAAATATACTACTTCCTTCTCCTTTGGACAGTTTTAGATAATAATTTTCTTTTAAGGATGGTTCTTAGGATCTTTATAATTTTTATGAGTCTTGGGCCCCTTTTCCTTTCTCTTCCTCTTCTTATTCAATATAAGTACCATGGGTTTGTCATTCCCTATTTCCTTTTAAACTTATTTAATGAGAGTAATAAGTTTCTAAAGACTCTTATTATTATTAATCATGTAATATTTAACAATATAACTATAAAATGACATGAGATTTGAGGAAAGTATGAGATCTATTTACAAATCATCTGGGACTTTAATACCAAATATTTCTAAGATTTCTATATATCTAAAAAGGTTTACTTTATAAGGCCTAGATTTCATCGACTCTATAATATTGAATTCAAATAGTGTATTGGAGATATCATATATCTCTTGCCTAAACTTCCCATGATAGAGATCATAAATTAAAGGCATCATGCGATATAAATAAATATCTTCATGTTACTTTAGAATATCATTAATTATGGATTATATCTTGAAACATCAGAAATCTGTGGCATTATCCAAATGTTTCTCATCAATAGAAAACTCTTCCTCACTTGCTTTTTGGAAAGGTGCTTTAGGAATAGGGTTTTTTTGAACATATAATTTTCTTTTTATGGTGAAGGATTAGGAGAAAGTACCTTTTCCTTTCTAAAAAATTAGTGCCAATGAGAAGGTTATCCTTATTAAGTATGTATCTTGATGATATGTTTTAATACATATTTATTTTTGTTCCTACAATTAAGAAGAGTATAATTTTAGTACTTTATATGATAAAAGAAGATAATAAATATTATATTTTATTTATTAAATCTCCCATTATTTTATGAAAACACAATATCTGTTACAATTTTCTTTCGAACATCCCATTTCATTGAAATTCTAGTGGAAAGGACACATATTACCCTTCTCATAACAGAGTCTTATGTCTAAAAAAATATTTTAAGGGTTTTAGTTAGGAATTAAAATTTCAAATTATATTAACTCACAGTTCCTTTATCTGTTGAATAGACTCCCCAATCCTAAAATTGTAAAATTATATTTCATAATCCTTTTCCTCTTAACTGTACACATTCTTTCTTGTGTAGTCAACCCTTGATGTGAACTAAGTTAATTCGGCCCAAAACTTCAAGTTAGAATTCCCTGATAATTCAAAGAACCCCAAATTTGGCTAGTTAGGCACTTTGAACTATGTTTCGATTTTAACTTAAGTATTGAAAGGTTATATAAAGTTAATATATATATATATATATAGAATTAAAGAATTTTTTAATCTTTCTAAAAAAATTTCCTGTTTTATCTTTATTTATTTCTTGTTAAGTGGACCTACTTATGTGTTTAACCATGTTTTAGGTAATTTTTATGCGTAATCCAATTTATATTAGTTATATATTACATTATTTTTAATTCATTAATTCAAGTGATTGTGACTAAACATTCGTAAATAAATTAACCATGAATTTTAATAAAAATAAAATAATATTGTTTTATGATGAGAGTTTACTCATGTTTAGTTTATCTATAGGGTGATCAAATAAATACCGAACTAGTGAAGAAACATGTTGAACGATGAATTTGTTTTTGTTGTATCTATCCACCAATCTACCCATGTACCTCTTGGATTTGTTTAACATTGAATCAAAACTTGAACCTACTACACTATCGTGGGAGATCTATCTATTACATAAACTTGTACTTAAACATAGGCGAGGGTAACCAAATGATTGGTTAGAGGGTTTACATAAAATTAAACTATGGGAATATTGGACCTTACACAATTAGAGGTGGTATGAAACCCATTCTATTACTTTAATTTAATATTGAATTAAAATGAAACTAATCACATACAAAGTTTTGGTCTATACTCTTGATCATCCACATACAATAAAAGATTAGATATTTAATAAAACCAACATTTAATTCTAATCATTCCTATTTAAGATAAGTCACATTTAGATCAATTAATTATTTTTTAATTAATCAATTATTTTATCTCAAATTCTCATACGAACTTTATATATTTTGTTATCCATCGTAATTTTAAATAAATTAAATAAATTTATTTGAAATTAACAATGTTCAAAAGAAATATTTTTTAGGAAACATGGTGACTACCTATCCAAACTATGCAATGCGTATTATATTCATAATATTTTTACTCATTCAATAATTATCATTAATTACTTATCATAAAATTTCATAACATTTACATTGTCAAATAAATTAAACAGTGAACACATGTTATCTATGTAGAATGTTATGTTTCAATGCACATTCAGAAGTGACTGTATTATGACTTATACAAGATATACATTTCTGAACTATACACAGAAATTAATTATATATTTACTATATATAAAACTGATCACATAGAATGTGTATCGTCAAATAAATGACAAATATAACACATGATGATAAGGTTTAAGAAGTATAATAAATTAATTTTTAAATTTGTATAAATTGGTAACATACATGGAATGTATAATCTAGTTGCTTATTGTGTCAGGTTCTCACTATCTATACATGAAACATTTATAGGGTCTCATGGTGTAATTATTTCATGAAAATAAATTGCGTACATGGAATGTACATGGGATACAAGTCATGTTGTATCTATGTTACATGGTCATAAGTCATTTAGGTATTGTAATAAAATAAATGTTCTATCATTGACTAATGTACTACACATCCTGGAAAAATGTTACACATCGTTTATGAAATTTACTCGTCGTTTAGTTTTCCTAACCATGCACTAAGCTGGCCTGGTTAATATGTGTTGTATTTAAATACAAATTTCATGTAATAAATTCAGATTGGAATTAATTTGATTTTATTTATGAATAATATTGGTGTGTTAGAACTGGAAACATGGTGTGTACCATTGGGTTAAAAGAATTTTACTCCTTTTCTATTTGGGCAGAATCCTTTGTACATTCAGATGAGTTCTTTAAATGTTCTCCATTGATAAAATTAATTAATTTAAATTATATTTGTGAGAACAAAGAGGAATAAGAGAAGATATTATGATTCATGTTAAATAATAATTTAAATAGTATTTAAAACTAACAATAAATGTGTAAATCAATAAATTATATTTAAAAAATTGTAGATAATTATGAGATCCCTATTATACCACTTAAAGGTTCTGAGCATAATAGAAGCACCAGATAGCATATACATAGCTTGGTTCAATGACATAATCAAAGATTTATATGATATTTACATCTAAGATAAACCTTGTGACCAATGTAATTGAATCAATGATTAATTGAAGATAGAATGATGAAACCAAAATAAAGGATCATCACATAATGATTTATAATTAATTTAAGAAATTATAGAATTACCTTAAGATAAATTATTTATTTGTTTATGAATCTTAAAATTTATCTACATCATAATATCGTTTCGTTGTAAGAATCATGTGTAGATTTCCTCTATTAGTGATCTACACATGCTCCATGAACCCCCAAATATCAGCATATGAATCTTCAGGTGCAAGCGTGGTAGATCCTAAGGCTTGTGTCATTTATATTTGATTGCCCTTGTTATTGATTCAAGAAGGATTCTATTTGATCTCTCTAGAATTGAGATTAGTGGTGGAGGATGATCTACCTCTTTACCTGAGAGATTTCTTGGAGAGAGAGATCTCTAGGGCTTTGAGATAATATTCTTGACATTTTGGTCCATTAAAAAACAAATAGAAACCATAGTTAGAAATAATATCATTGGGTTTGAATAGTGATATGGTTTGAAAATAATAATTTCACCAGAACCCTTATTATTTCCTCAATCATTGTGGAACCCCATGTCTATGTTAACAATAATAATATTATTTGTTGACATGCCCAAAACTATCAAATCAACTAAATACTATTTATTAAAGTAATATTTAATTTATATTGTTTCTCACTGGACCATTAAACTCGGTCCTCCATTCCTCTATTATATTTACAGGTCTTGAATAATTATTTTTTATTTAATAAATAAATAACCATATATTATTTTGAAATAAATAAACAAATATTATATTAACTAAATTTAAAATAAAATGTTATTAAATATTATACTCACAAAATATACTCTCTAATAACTAGTGATGGGATATATTTGATCAATAATACATGAAGAATCATTAAAATATGTGTTTGAATAATATTTATTAAACATATCAAATAATAATATAATTTAACTATGGTTTTGGAGACACTTAGCGTGTGACCCTATAACCCTCTTTCTCAGTGGAATTAATTAAAGAAATCGAACATCCAAGGCCAGAATCTAACAACATTACAAGGCACCTCTATAGAAAAAATATCTTGTAAAAATGGTATATAACCTCATACAAAATCATACTATGTAATATAATTCCTTTATTCTGATATCTCTAATTAAGAAGGTAGCATTCTGGATCCATCAATCTCTGCACTCAGAGTGTATTTTTTTTATTTTTCCAAAATTTAACCTTCCTCTAGAACAACATGGTCATGTATTTATTTTGTATATATCATTTTCATCAAAGGGATTGAGATATCAACTTATGTTAAATAATAGAATGTGAAAATCCTTGATCACGTTATTCACTAATTAAATATTACTTTTGATGCACCCAACATTTACTACTTCATTGTGAACGTATCTCATCAGTGTCTTTGTCAATATATCAAAGTACATAACTAATAATATCCATTAATAATAATATTAATGTAAAAGGATAACTACACACATATATAGATAGGAACATCCAAGGACACATATAAACGTGGATTTCCTACTGGTGGGTCTTATTCTCTTAATCTCTTAAACTGGATATTACTATGGGAGTACACCATGATAAATTGTCTCAAAGTACTATGAGTATATAACCTTGATAACCTATATCATTTGTGTAAAGACCCAGAAATTTCAAGGAAATTTTTTTCTTAATTTTTCTTTGGAATTTTACAAGAGCGCAGTTTCTGACGACACCAGATTCCGAGGCCCGGTGTGCCTGGAATCATTTTCTGAAGTTTAGCTCGAGTACGTTTAGTGAAAGAATGAGCGAGTTTTTCTAACTTTTGAACCGGTGCTTAGAATTTAAATTCAAAGGCACCGATGGAATCACAACGTCTGTTATTGCTTAAGAACACCTTTTCCGGAGTTGCGTTTGCTCGGGTGGAGTTTTACTTAATTGGGTTAAGTAAAGAATAAAATAAAATATTGTGCAATAGATTTTATTTTTATTCAAGGAAGTGTTAACCTAAGATAAGTAGTTGAGTGGGAACCACATCCTAACTAATCCGCTAGGTAAGATATTAGTGGGGTGGGGCCCACACGAGCCCCACCCTTTCAACTTCCTCAACCCTTTTGTAATTATGGTAACGCACCCGCACCCCCCCTTTTTTTAAATAAAGTCAAATCGTGCGTTTAATTAAATATTAAACACCTCTATTAATTGGACGGTTTAAACGTTGCAATTAATTCAATTAATTGCTTGATTCAATTTTTAATTTCAAACTTAAGGCTTGAGTAATAAAATAAGAAGGTGTCTTATTTTATTATGGTGGGAGCTTGTTGTGTTAAGTTTTTTGGAGAAAAAGGGGAGTCTTAAAGTTCTTCGTTTTTCATCGAAGAACGCGAAGAACACAAAGAACATGAAGAACGCCGACCTCTGACGAAGGTCGACAAGAATGCCAGATCCTCGGAGATCGACGACGCGACACCGACGAATCTTTTCTCTGTGACGCGACGATCCTCCTTCCGTGACCTCTCTTTCTGCGACGATCAATTCCGCGACGTCCCTTTCCGCGACAAACCTCGTTCGACGGCTATGCTCGAGGTAGGGGTTTAATATGAGAATATTAATAATCTCATGATTTTTTTCCTTCTAAAACAGGAATGCGGATCAAATCATTATTAAGTTGATCCGTAAAAGTTCTTGTTTGCGGGTTTGGAATTTCCTTTTGATTGCGGAAAAACTGTAGGGGATTATTTCTTTTTTTTCCTGAATACTTTCTTCGTTGTTTATCGTCCTTTTTGAGCCGCCTGATATCGCATTAACGGGAGGAGGTCGGACCGCACGAACACGACCAGCCCTCCTCCCACCTTGATTGTTGATTTATTTACGGCACGAACAACGCAGCGTGGTGCCGGTGCACCGTGTGGAAAATAATAAAGATTGGGCGAAGAAGCGCGGTGCCGTCGCACCGCGCCGTTGAAGTCGAACAAGTCGCGGTGCCGTCGCGCCGCGCCGGAGAACCTGTAAGAGATCGCAGCCGGAGCAGGTCTGCGATGGAGGGACGCGGTGCCGTCGCGCCGGACGGACCAAGGCCGCTGCCTTTGTCCACGGTGGAGTAGAGAGCGGCGGCCGACATCCAGCTGCTGATGCTGGAGCAGGAGGGTTGGACCGCGGGGTCCCGCGACAACAACATGACCGACCAGCCGGGCCGGCCGGTCACCGAGAAAACCGGGGGTCGTAACCCTCGGCTGGACGACAGGAGCGGCCCCCCACATGGGGGTCGTGGTTACACAAATAGGCGGGGGGCAGCGCGCCCCCCCGCACCCCTTCCGTTCGGCCGTTACGGCCGAGCCCCCTGGCCACGCCGGCCAGGCCGAGCACGCCAGGCCGGGCAGCCAGGCCAGGCCAGGCCGCGCCCAGGCCGCGCCGTGCCGCGCAGGCCGGGCCGGGCCGCACCCAAGCGGGCCGGACCCAGACCTGGGTCGGGTCGACCCGGTTCGGGCTGACCCAGGGTGTATCGGGCCGGGTCGGACCGGGCCCGAAACCCCCATTTGCGGACTATTTCGTTCTTTTGCCCATAGCTTGGGCTACGGACCTCCGATCGATGCACAGTCAGTTGCGATGAGATCCTTGGATCGAGACGGTCCTTTCGGTATATTACACTCAGGGTTTTGTAAAATTTTGGGTACGGTCGGGTTGGTTCAATCACGAAACCAACCGGGCCCTCGGAGCGGAAACACTTATATCTCGAGCTCCGGACGTCCGATTGACGTGTCGTCGACTCTGTCAGATTCCTCTTGATTAGACAGAACTTTTGGCATACTTTTCCTGAGTTTTGGTTGTAGTTGGATAGTGGCCAGATTGGATTGTACCTGAAATCCAACCGGACCCCTTGAACGGAAAAACTGATAACTTTCAGACCGGACGTCCGTTTGGAGAACCGTCAGCGGTGTTGGTGTTCACGTTAAGAAACGGTCCCTATGAGCTTAACCTATGAGAGTTAGGGGTACAATTGAGATACAGTCGGGTTGGTTCGTACACAAAACCAACCGGGCCCCTGGGACAAAAAGGCTAGTAACTCACAGACTGGGTGTCCGATTGATGCGCCATCTGTTGCGCTGAGACCCCTAAGACGAGGCGGTCCTTTGAGATACTTGGAGTATTGAGCAGTAGCTCGTGGAGAGGACCCTCTCGGAGATGAGTGTATGGAGTACGGAGACCGTGTAGCTGACTGAGACTTGACGACTGCTTGACCGACTCGACATGGAGTGAGTCGACTAGCCCAATGGACGGAGCACTACCTTGTTTGGGTGCAGACCCATGGTGGACGGAGCACTACTTGTTTGGGTGCAGACCCGCGGTACTCGTCCGGAGAGTACCTCTGCAGGCTATTAGGGGGGATGCACTACTATGTTTGGGTGGCATACCCCGGCGGGAAGCACTACTGAGTTTGGGTGGCTGACCCGCGGTACTCGACAGGAGGAGTACCTCAGTAGTATTAGGTTAGTGAGAAGTACCTCGGAGTTTTGACAGGATCACTGTACACTCCAGAGACGGGGCTCTTCAGCAGTTACGATTTCGATAATGAAAATCCTGGTTTGAGTTGAGTCTTTGACCTTTGTGTTTACCTCATGATTGAGATTGGTCACTTGATAACTTAGGCATATGTATGGACATATACCTGGGTAGTGGTTATCCGTTGATTTCATAATCTTTGTGTTTCCTCATGATTGAGATGGTTTACTTGATAACTTAGGAATATGTATGGGCATATACCTAAGTAGAGGTTATATATTGGGATCTTCTTTGTGCTTATCCTTGTTGGATTTAGTGAGACCATGAGGGTCTCGGGGTACCTACTGAGTATCATTATACTCACCCCTGCACTGGCTATGCCCGTACCTCGTTGTCTTGGTTGCAGACGTCGGGCAGTGCTGACAAAGGCTGAGTGTTCGAGGACTGGATGATACCTAGAGGTGGACCTCACGACGAGTCAGTATCCGGAGGTGGACTTCGTGATGATACAACACTCAGAGGAGGTTGACGGGTGAGAGATTTGTGGAAGATATCTGTACCTACCCTTCAGTTAGGATTTGTGGTGGAAGATCCAGGAGCTGTGATATCTGTACCTACCTTTCAGGTAGGATCCGTGGTGGACGATCCAGGAGCTGCGCTATCTGTACCTACCCTTCAGGTAGGATCCGTGGTGGACGATCCAGGAGCTGTGCTATCTGTACCTACCATTCAGGTAGGATCCGAGGAGGATGACCCAGGTGATGCTTCCATTCTTCCAACTGTTTCCCTTTTTTTGTTGTACTTTTGTTCAGTTGTAGCTGTACTTTCGATTGGGTTTGTATTCTGGACCATTTACTTTTCAGCACTTCATTTTGTACTTAGTGTATTACTTCCGCTTGTAATCTATGACGTTTTGTTTACTTTTTAAAGGAAATTCATTCCCAGTTATTGGGAATTACGTCTTGGGTGCTAGTCGCCAGCCCCTGACCTATGGAAGGCAGGCTTGGGGTAGTCACGACACGGGCCCTGAGGACGGGTCATGACAAATTTGTATCAAATGAGTTCGGTTCTACCACAGAACTTATAACTCTGATATTTTTTCTTTATGTGAAGCAATAGTGTTAAGGGTATCGAGTGTGGTTTTCCGTTCAGTGAGTCTAGTGTTGGTGTGGGTGGCCAACGTATCCATACACCAGGACCTTGACAACTGATTTCCGACTTTGTGCACAAAAAAACTGATTGTGTGTGTGTTTTCAAAGGTTTTCCCTTAAAACAGCTCAAACCAGGTCAGCTCACCAGGTATAAATCGTTTGACCGTGTCACGTTGTTTCTTTGAGGATGCCTTTCCACGAATGACCAGCTAGAGCCCAGAGGGATGTGCGTACTGACAGCCTACCGAGCGACGAGGCTTCGATACAGGGCCCTCTTGCAGTAGAGGCACCAACAGAGGCACTAGTGGAACTACCATACGTTGGGCCACCGAGGCCACCAGCCCCAGCAGTAGGTGATGCACGCCGCTTGAGCGCGCTTCACGTGTTCCAGTGCCAGAGGCCACCCATGTTTTGGGGAGAGATGGACCCGCATGTGGCTGAGGATTGGCTGGAGGCTGTGTAGAAAGTCTTCAGGCTAGTGGGGACACCAGCAGACTTCATGGTGATCTTTGCTGCTAGCCTCTTTTAGGAAGAAGTTGAGAGATGGTGGAGCCACTTGTTTCAGTTTTGCGACGGGATGACCTTCACATGGGGAGACTTCGAGACCATTTTTCAGGGTCGGGTTTGTACCAGTAGCTCTGCACCCCGAGCGTGTACAGGAGCTGCTGCCTTTACCATAGGATTTTCGATCAGTAGCCGAGTCATCTGTGGGTAGTAGACAGATTATGCATAGGTCCAAGAGGACCAGAGATAGCCGTATGAGGAGAAAGAAGTGCTATGAATATGACAGGAAGGGTCACCTGGGACGTGACTGTCCGACCCCCTACACAGTTGATCCGCAAGCTTTGGAGGATCCACCGAGGCAGAAGCAGCGACGGGTGCTTGAGAAACAGCCGAGCAGTGGATAAGGCAGTAGAGATTTGGGAGCAGGTGTACAGGAGTAGAACTAGTGGATACGTCCCTTGTACTTCTAGTTCCGTGTTTCTGTTGTATTCGTGTCTTTGTACTATGAGCTGCAATAAAAAAAATACACTTATCTCTATGATGTTTGCTTTTCTGTCCTTTTGTTTGGTTGATACTGAGAGGTCCCAGTTAAAACTATTGACTTGACCCTCACTTTCGAGATTTCTACTGGAGGATACCCAGGGACCTCACACTGATGCCGATAGTGTGACTCAACCCATGGAGGTGAGAGTGATAGTTGGATCTCTTGGTAGTAACATCGAGGCCTTACGACGTCATCCATGGAATGAATACATCATTCATGCTAGGATTGACTATATTAGGCAATGAGAGTGGTTCATCCAGGGGATGAGACCGAGTTTCTCTTTTCGAAAAAGGAGAAATTTTAGTAGCACTTATGGATCATAGGCCAAGAAGGGGCAGATCATCTAGCGGCGGACGAAGACTGTACAATGTAGTAAGAAACAGGAAACTGGCGCCAGTCATAGAGACTCGGGCGTGTTAAATATTTCAAGAAGAGGAAGATTTAAGGAGAGATGAGTCTGCGAAGCAACAGACGTGGAGGCAGAGCTAGGAGAGCAGCATGAGGTGGTGTACATTTTAACATGCTAGAACCACCCGCCTTAGTTGTCCCCACGAGGCTCAGTGAGTTGGAGGAAAGGGGAAGAATGCGGCTACATGCGGTCAAGGAGTGTGACCCAATGGCTCTAAAAAAATGATTCCAGGGACAGTCTATGTCCACTACTAGCTACCATAGTAACATATGTCGATATGAATCATTCCATACTTTCAAAAATCTTGTCCCAAACCTAGAGTTTCAGGTAAGCCGTAGACTTGACCCTCAGGTCTGGAGATACCTTGGGAGAAGACTCGATAATCACACTTACGCCGACAGTGTGGTCAGACCCTTAAGGCGAGAGTTTCAGTTGGAATCTATTGGTGGCAGCATCAAGGCCTTACGATGTTGGTTTGAGTATAGACTGGGCAATCACAGTTCATACACAAATTGACAGTATTAGGCAAAAAGGTTGTAGTTTAACTACAATGTCGGGATGGGTTTTCCCTGGTCGGCGAAAAGGAAACCCCAAGAAGCACTGGAAAAACTCATGCATACGATGGTGCGGCCGATCACTCTTGAGTTGGTCAACCTTACCCTCATGGTAGCAGGAGTTTTGAGTTTCATTTCTAAATAAGAATTGGAGGCCTCTTGAGTTCGAGGATGACGATCACGTCCTTATACGGGTCTCACCTCTACGAGGTTTACGGAGATGTGGCTGAGGCGACAAGTTATCTCCGAGGTTCAACGGACCTTTTTAGGTCCTCAGCAGGGTAAGCGAGGTGGTTTACTGCTTGACCCATCCACCTCAGCTCCACCAGGTGCACGACGACTTCCATGTATCTCAATTGAGGAGATACGTGCTTGAACCAATGCATATCATCAACCCTGGGGAGTTGGACATTGGCGATGGGGTGACTTTTATAGAGGTTCTAGTGGGGATCGAGGATCGACAGGAGTGGATCCTAAGAGGACGGTCGATTCATTGGGTGTGCTTTCACTGGAAGTACGAGAACCTCCAGGCGAGCACATGGGAGCGGAATGCTCAGATGCATGCTCAGTACCGCTTTTGTATCCCTAGATTGTGTTAAAGCTTTACGGGGACGTAAATACCTGCCGTGGGAGTAATGTAAAGACCCGAAAATTTCAAGGAAATTTTTTTCTTAATTTTTCTTTGGAATTTTACAAGAGCGTAGTTTCGGACAACACCTGATTATGAGGCCCGGTGTGCCTGGAATCATTTTACGAAGTTTAGCTCGGGTACATTCAGTGAACGAATGAGCGGGTTTTTCTAACATTTGAACCGGTGCTCGGAATTGAAATATGAGGGCACCGATGGAATCACAATGCCCGTAATTTCTTAATAACACCTTTTCCGGAGTTTCGTTTGCTCGGGTGGAGTTTTTCTTAATTGGGTTAACTAAAGAATAAAATAAAATACTGTGCAATAGATTTTATTTTTATTCAAGGAAGTGTTAACCTATGCTAAGTGGTTGAGTGGGACCCACATTCTAATTAATCTTCTAGGTAGGATATTAGTGGGGTGGGGCCCACAGAAGCCCCACGCTTTCAACTTCCTCAACCCTTTTTTAATTAAGGTAATGCACCAGCTTCCCCCTTTTTTTAAAATAAAGTCAACTTGTGCGTTTAATTAAATATTAAACGCCTCTATTAATTGGGCGGTTTAAACGTTGCAATTAATTCAATTAATTGTCTGTTTCAATTTTGAATTTCAAAATTAAGGCTTGAGTAATAAAATAAGAAGGTGTCTTATTTTATTATGGCGGGAGCTTGTTGTGTTAAGTTTTTGGTAGAAAAAGGGGAGTCTTGAAGTTCTTCGTTCTTCATCGAAGAATGCGAAGAACGCGAAGAACGTGCAGAACGCCGACCTCTGACGAAGGTCGACAAGAACGCCGGATCCTCAGAGATTGACGACGCGACGCCGATGAATCTTTTCTCCGCGACGCGACGATCCTCTTTCCGCGACCTCTCTTTCCACGACGATCAATTCCACGATGTCCCTTTCCGCGACAAACCACGTTTGACGACTACGCTCGAGGTAGGGGTTTAATATGAGAATATTAATAATCTCATGATTTTTTCCTTCTAAAACAAGAATGTGGATCAACTCATTAATAAGTTGATCCGTAAAAGTTTTTTTTGTGGGTTTGGAATTTCCTTTTGATTGCGGAAAAACTGTAGGGGATTATTTCTTTTTTTTCTTGAATACTTTCTTCGCTGTTAATCGTCCTTTTTGAGCTGCCTGATATCGCAATAACGGGAGGAGGTCAGACCGCATGAACACGGCCGAAACTCCTCCCCCCTTGATTGTTGATTTTTTTGTGGCATGAATAAGGCAGTGCGGTGCCGGTGCACCGCATGGAAAATAATAAAGATTGGGCGAAGAAGCGCGACGTTGTCGTGCCGTGCCATTGAAGTCGAACAAGCCGCGGTGCCGTCACGCCGCGCCAGACAGAGCAAGGCCGCGACCTTTGGATGCGGCGGAGCAGAGAGCGGCGGCCGGCTTCCGGCCGCCGGCGCCGGAGCAGGAGGGCGGGACCGCGGGGTCCCGCGGCAGTAGCCCGGCCAGCCAGCCGGGCCGGCCGGTCACCGAGAAAGCCGAGGTTCGTAACCCCCGGCTGGCCGACAGGAGCGGCCCCCCACATGGGGGCCGCGGTTACACGAACAGGTGGGGGGCAGCGCACCCCCCCGCACCCCTTCCGCTCGGCCGTTACAGCCGAGCCGCCTGGCCATGCTGGCCAGGCGGAGCGCGCGATGCAGAGCCGCCAGGCCGGGCCGGGCCATGCCCAGGTCAGGCCGGGCCGCGCCCAGGCCAGACCGGGCCGCGCAGGCCGGGCTGGGCCGTGCCATCCAGGCTGGGCCATGCCCAAGCGGGCCTGACCCGGACCCGGGTCGGGTCGACCCGGTTCGGGCCGACCAAGGGGGTATCGGGCCGGGTCGGACCGGGCCCGAAACCCCCATTTTCAGACTGTTTCGTTCTTTAGCCCATAGATTGGGCTATGGACCTCCGATCGATGCACTATCAGTTGCGATGCGATCCTTGGATTCAAAAGGTCGTTTCATTATATTAAACTCAGGGTTTCGGAGAACTTTAGGTACGGCCGTGTTGGTTCAATCACGAAACCAACCGGGCCCTCGGAGCGGAAACACTTATATATCGAGATCCAGACGTCCGATTGACGTGCCATTGACTTTGTTGGATTCCTCTTGATGAGACGGAACTTTTGGCATACTTATCCTGAGTTTTGGTTGCAGTTGGATAGTGGCTGGGTTGGATTGTACCCGAAATCCAACCGGGCCCCTGGAACTGAAAAGCTGATAACTTTCAGACCGGACATCCGTTTGACGAACCGTCAGCGGAGTTGGTGTTCACGTTGAGAAACAGTCCGTATGAGTTTACCCTATGAGAGTTCGGGGTACATTTGAGATACGACCGGGTTGGTTTGAACACAAAACCAACCGGGCCCCTAGTACGAAAAGGCTAGTAACTCACAGATCGGGCGTCCGATTGACGCGCCGTCTGTTGCGCTGAGACCCCTAAGACGAGGCGGTCCTTTGAGATAATTGGAGTATCGACCAGTAGCTCGTGGAGCGGACCCTCCCAGAGACGAGCGTATGGAGTTTGGAGACTGTGTAGTAGACTGAGACATGATGACTTCTTGACCGAATCGACTTGGAGTGAGTCGAATAACCCAGTGGACGAAGCACTACCGTGTTTGGGTGCAGACCCATGGAGGACGAAGCACTACTTGTTTGGGTGCAGACCCACGGTAGTCGTCTGGAGAGTACCTCTTCAGGATATTAGGGGGGATGCACTACTATGTTTGGGTGGCATACCCCGGCGGGAAGCACTACTGTGTTTGGGTGGATGACCCGCGGTACTCGACCGGATGAGTACCTCAGTAGTCTTAGGTTAGTGAGCAGTACCTCAGAGTGGTGACATGATCACTGTATACTCCAGAGACGGGGCTCTTCAGCAGTTACAGTTTCGATAACGAAAATACGGGTTTGAGCTGAGTCTTTGACCTTTGTGTTCACCTCATGATTGAGATGGGTCACTTGATAACTTAGGTATATGTATGGGCATATACCTGGGTAGTGGTTATCCGTTGATTTCATAATATTTGTGTTTCCTCATGATTGAGATGGGTTATTTGATAACTTAGGTATATGTATGGGAATTTACCTAAGTAGAGGTTATCTGTTGAGATCTTCTTTGTGGTTATCATTGTTGGATTTAGTAAGAACTTGAGGGTCTCGTGGTCCCTACTGAGTATCATTATACTCACCCCTGCACGGGATATGCCCGCACCTCGTTGTGTTGGTTACAGACGTCGGGCAGTGCTGACAGAGGCCGAGTGTTCGAGGACTAGATGGTACCCAGAGGTGGACCTCACGACGAGTCAGTTTCCGGAGGTGGACTTCGTGATGATACGACACTCGGAGGAGGTTGACGGGCGAGAGCGTTGTGGAGGCTATCTGTACCTACCCTTCAGGTAGGATACATGGTGGATGATCCAGGAGCTGCTCTATCTGTACCTACCCTTCAGGTAGGATCTATGGTGGATGATCCAGGAGCTGTGCTATATGTACCTACTCTTTACGTAGGATCCGTGGTGGATGACCCTGGAGATGCTTCCATTCTTCCAGTTGTTTCCCTTTTTATGTTGTACTTTTGTTCAGTTGTAGCTGTACTTTCGATTGGGTTTGTATTCTGGCCCATTTAATTTTCAGCACTTCATTTTGTACTTAGTGTATTTCTTCCGATTGTACTCTGTGGCGTTTTGTTTAATTTTTAAAGGAAATGCCTTCCCAGTTATCGGGAATTACACCTTGGTTGCTAGTCACCAGCCCCTGGGCTATGGAAGGTGGGATTGGGGTAGTCACGACACGAGCCCCGAGGACAGGTCGTGACAAATTGGTATCAGAGGAGTTCAGTTCTACCGCAGAACTTATAAGTATGATATTTTTTCTTTCTGTGAAGCAATATTGTTAAGGGTACCGAGTGTGGTTTCCAGTTTAGGGAGTCCAGTGTTGGTGTGGGTGGATGACGTATCCATACACCAGGACCTTGACAACTGATTTCCGACATTGTGCACGAAAACACTAATTGCATGTGTGTTTTCTAAGGTTTTCCCTTAAAACAGCTCAAAAGAGGTTAGCTCACCAGTTATAAATCGTTTGACCGTGTCACGTTGTTTCTTTCAGGATGACTTTCCATGGACGACCAGCTAGAGACCAGAGGGATGTGTGTACTGACAGCCTACCGAGCGACTAGGCTTCGGTACAGGGCCCTCTTGTAGTAGAGGCACTAGCGGAGGCACCAGCTGTACTACCATACGTTGGGCCACCGATGCCACCAGCCCCAACAGTAGACGATGCACGCCTCTTGAACGCGCTTCACGTGTTCCAGCGCCAGAGGCCACCCAGGTTCCGAGGAGAGATGGACCCGGAGGTGGATAAGGATTGGTTGGAGGCTGTGGTGAGAGTCTTCAGGCTAGTGGGGACGCCATCAGACTTCATGGTGATCTTTGCTGCCAGCCTCTTTCAGGCATCAAATGAGAGATGGTGGAGTCACTTGTTCCATTTTTACGACGGGATGACCTTCACATGGGGAGACTTCAAGACCTTTTTCCAGGGTGGAGTTTGTACCAGTAGCTCTGCACCCTGAGTGTGTACTGGAGATGCTTCCTTTTTCGCAGGATTTTTAATCTGTAGCCGAGTAATCTGTGGGCAGTAGACAGATGATGCAGAGTTCCAATAGGACCAGAGCCTACCGTACGAGGAGCATGAAGTGTTATGAATGCGACAGGAAAGGTCACATGGCACGTGACTATCCGACCCCCCGCACAGTTGATCCGCAGGCTTTGGAGGAGCCACCGAGGCAGAAGCAGCGATGGGTGCTTGAGCAATAGCCGAGCAGTGGACAAGGAAGTAGAGCTCCGGGAGCCGGTGAACAGGAGAAGAACTAGTGGATATGTCCCTTTTACTTCTAGTTCCATGTTTCTGTTGTATTCGTGTCTTTGTACTGTGAGATGCAATAATAAAAAGTCAGTTATCATTGTGATTTTTTCTTTCCTGTCCTTTTGTTTGGTTGATACTGAGAGGTCCCAGTTAAAACTGTTGACTTGACCCTCAATTTCGAGATTTCTACTGGAGGAGACCCAATGACCTCACACTGATGCCGATAGTGTGACTCAACCCTTAGAGGCGAGAGTGACAGTTGGATCTCTTGGTAGTAACGTCGAGGCCTTATGACGCCATACATGGCATGAATATATCATTCATGTTAGGATTGACTGTATTAGGCAATGGGCGTGGTTCATCCAGGGGATGAGACCGATTTTCTCTTTTCGGCAAAGGAGAAATTTTAGAAGCTCTTACGGGTCATTGGAAAAGAAGGGGCAGATCATCCAGGGGCGGATGAAGACTTCTTAGTGCAGTAAGAAATAGGAAACTGGCGCCAGTCGTAGAGACTCGGGCATGTTAAATGTTTCAAGAAGAGGAAGCTTTAAGGAGATATGAGTCTGCGAAGCAGCAGAAGTGGAGGCAGATCTAGGAGAGCAGCATGAGGTGGTGTACATTTTTACATGCTACAACCACCCGCCTTAGTTTTCCCCTCCAGGCTCTGGGAGCTCGAGGGTAGGAGAAGAATGTGGCTACATGAAATCAAGGAGTGTGACCCAATGGCTCTAAAAAAATGATTCAAGGGACAGTCTGTGTCCACTACTAATTTCCATAGTAACAGACGTCGATATGAATCATTCTTTCCTTTCACAAATCTTATCCCAGACCTAGAGTTTCTGGTAAGCCGTAGACTTGACCCTCACGTCTGAAGATACCTTGGTAGAAGACTCGATAATCACACTTACACCAACAGTGTGGCCAGACCCTCGAGGTGAGAGTTTCAGTTGGAATCTCTTGGTGGCAGCGTCAAGGCCTTACGACAATGGTTTGAGTATGGACTGGGCAATCACATTTTATACACAAATTGAGGGTATTAGGCAAAAAGGTTGTGGTTTAACTACAACTTCGGGATGGGTTTTCCTTGGTCGGAGAAAAGGAAACCCCAGGCAGCACCGAATAAACTCATGCATAGGAGGGTGCGGCCGATCACTCTTGAGTCGGTCAACCTTACCCTCGTGGTAGCAGGAGTTTTGAGTTTCAGTTCTAAATAGGAATTGGAGGCCGTTTGAGTTTGAGGATGACGATCACGTCCTTATACAGGTCTCACCTCGATGAGGTTTATGGAGATGTGGCCGAGGTGAAAAGTTATCTCCGAGGTTCAACGAACCTTTATAGGTCCTCAGCAGGGTAGGCGAGGTGGCTTATCGCTTGACCCATCCACCTCAGCTGCACCAGGTGCACGAAGACTTCCATGTATCTCAATTGAGGGGATACGTGCTTGACCCAACGCATATCATCGAACATGAGGAACTGGATGTTGGCGATGGGGTGAATTTCACGGAGGTTATAGTGGGGATTGAGGATCGAAAAGAGCGGATCCTAAGTGGACGGTTGATTCCTCGGGTGCGCTTTCACTGCCAGTATGGGAACCTCCAGGTGAGCACATGGGAGTAGAAGGCTCAGATGCGTGCTCAGTACCGCTTTTGTATCCCTAGTTTGTGTTAAAGCTTTACGGGGATGTAAAGCCCTGAGATGGGAGTAATGTAAAGACCTGGAAATTTCTAGGAAATTTTTTTCTTAATTTTTCTTTGGAATTTTACAAGAGCGCAGTTTCTGACAGCACCTGATTCCGAGGCCCGGTGTTCCAGGAATCATTTTATGAAGTTTAGCTCAGGTACATTCAGTGAACGAATGAGCGGCTTTTTCTAACTTTTGCACTAGTCTTGGAATTGAAATACGAGGGAACCGATGGAATCGCAAAGCCAATAATTTCTAAAGAACACCTTTTCCAGAGTTTTGTTTGCTCGGGTGGAGTTTTACTTAATTGGGTTAACTAAAGAATAAAATAAAATACTGTGCAACAGATTTTAATTTTATTCAAGGAAGTGTTAACCAAAGCTAAGTGGTTGAGTGGGACCCACATACTAACTAATATTCTAGGTAGGATATTAGTGGGGTGGGGCCCACACAAGCCCCACACTTTCAACTTCCCAACCCCTTTTTAATTAAGGTAACACACCATCACACCCCTTTTTTTAAATAAAGTCAACTTGTGCGTTTAATTAAATATTAAACGCCTCTATTAATTGGTCGGTTTAAAAATTGCAATTAATTCAAATAATTGTTTGATTCAATTTTGAATTTCAAACTTTAGGCTTGAGTAATAAAATAAGAAGGTGTCTTATTTTATTATGGTGGGAGCTTTTTGTGTTAAGTTTTTGGGAGAAAAAGGGGAGTCTTGAAGTTCTTCGTTCTTCATCGAAGAATGCGAAGAACACGAAGAATGTGAAGAACGCCGACCTCCGACGAAGGTCGACAAGAATGCCAGATCCTCAGAGATTGACGACGCGACATCGACGAATCTTTTCTCCGCGACGCGACGATCCTCTTTCTGTGACCTCTCTTTCCGCGATGATCAATTCCGCGACGTCCCTTTCCGTGACAAACCTCGTTCGACGACTATGCTCTAGGTAGGGGTTTAATATGAGAATATTAAAAATCTCATGATTGTTTTCCTTCTAAAACAAGAATGTGGATCAACTCATTAATAAGTTGATCCGCAAAAGTTTTTGTTTGTGGGTTTGGAATTTCCTTTTGATTGCGGAAAAACTGTAGGGGATTATTTCCTTTTGTTCCTAAATACTTTCTTCCTTGTTTATCGTCCTTTTTGAGCTGCCTGATATCGCAATAACGGGAGGAGGTTGGAGCGCACGAACATGACCAACCCTCCTCCCCCTTTGATTGTTGATTTGTTTGTGGCACGGACAAGGCAGCGCGGTGTCAGTGCACCGCGCGGAAAATAATAAAGATTGGGAGAAGAAGCGCGACGCCGTCACGCCGTGCCGTTGAAGTCGTATAAGCCGCGACGCCGTCGTGCCGCGTCGGACGGACCAAGGCCGAGGCCTTTGGATGCGGCGGAGCAGAGAGAGGCGGCCGGCTTCCGGCTACCGGCGCCGGAGCAGGAGGGCGGGACCACAGGGTCCCGCAGCAGCAGCCCGGTCGGCCTGCCGGGCCGGCCGGTCATCGAGAAAGCCGCGAGTCGTAACCCCTAGCTGGCCGACAAGAGCGTCCCCCCATAATGGGGCCACAATTACACGAAAAGGTGGGGGGCAGCACCCCCCCCCCCCCCCCCGCACCCCTTACGCGCGACCGTTACGGCCGAGCCGCCTGGCAACGCTGGCCAGGCAGAGCGCACCAGGCGGAGCCGCCAGGCTAGGCCGCGCAGGCCGGGCCGGGCCGCGCCAGCCGGGTCAGGCCACACCCAAGTGGGCCGGACCCGAACCCGGGTCGACCCAGTTCGGGCTGACCTAGGGGGTATCGTCCGGGTCGGACCGGGCCCGAAACCCACATTTTCAGATTGTTTCGTTCTTTTTGCCATATCTTGGGATAAGGACCTCCGATCGACGCACCGTCAGTTGTGATGCGATCCTTTGATTAACACGGTCGTTTCGGTATATTACACTGAGGGTTTCGGAGAACTTTGGGTAAGGGAAACTTGGTTCAATCGCGAAACCAACTGGGCCCTACGAGCGGAAACACTTATATCTCGAGCTCCGGACGTCCGATTGACGTGCCGTTGACTTTGTTGGATTCCTCTTGATGAGACAGAACTTTTGGAATACTTCTCCTAAGTTTTGGTTGCAGATGGATAGTGGCCGGGTTGAATTGAACCCAAAATCCAACCTGGCCCCAGGAACGGAAAAGATGATGAATTTCAGACCGAACATCCGTTGGACGAACCGTCAGTGGAGTTGGTGTTCACGTTGAGAAACGGTCCCTATGAGCTTACCCTATGAGATTTTGGGGTATAGTTGAGATACGGACGGGTTGGTTCGCACACAAAACCAACCGGGCCTCCGGGATGAAAATTCTAGTAACTCACAAATCAGGCGTCCGATTGACGCACCGTCTGTTGGGATGAGACCCCTAAGACGAGGCGGTCCTTTGAGATACTTAGAGTATCGACCAGTAGCTCGTGGAGCAGACCCTCTCGGAGATGAGCGTACGGAGTACAGAGACCGTGTAGCAGACTGAGACATGACGACTGCTTGACCGAATCGACTTGGAGTGAGTCGACTAGCCTAGTGGACGGAGCACAACCTTGTTTGGGTGCAGACACATGGCAGACAGAGCACTACTTTCTTTGGGTGCAGACCCGCGGTACTCGTCCGGAGAGTACCTCTGCAGGCTATTAGGGGGGATGCACTACTATGTTTGGGTGGCATACCCCGGCGGGAAGCACTACTGTGTTTGGGTGGATGACCCGCGGTAATCAACAGGAGGAGTACCTCAGTAGTATTAGGTTAGTGAGAAGTACCTCGGAGTTGTGATAGGATCACTGTACACTCCAGAGACGGGGCTCTTCAGCAGTTACGGTTTCGATAATGAAAATCCTGGTTTGAGCTGAGTCATTGACCTTTGTGTTTACCTCATGATTGAGATGGGTCACTTGATAACTTAGGCATATGTGTGGGCATATACCTGGGTAGTGGTTATCCGTTGATTTCATAATCTTTGTGTTTCCTCATGATTGAGATGGGTTACTTGATAACTTAGGAATATGTATGGGCATATACATAAGTAGAGGTTATATGTTGAGATCTTCTTTGAGCTTATCCTTGTTGGATTTAGTGAGACCATGAGGGTCTCGGGGTATCTACTGAGTATCATTATACTCACCCCTGCACGGGCTATGCCCGCACCTCGTTTTCTTGGTTGCAGACGTCGGGCAGTGCTGACAGAGGCCGAGTGTTCGAGGACTGGATGGTACCCGGAGGTGGGCCACACGACGAGTCAGTATCCAGAGGTGGAATTCGTGATGATACGAAACTCAGAGGAGGTTGACGGGCGAGAGCGTTGTAGAGGCTATCTTTACCTACCTTCCAGGTAGGATCCCTTGTGGACGATCCAGGAGCTGCGCTATCTGTACCTACCCTTCATGTAGGATACGTGGTGGACGGTCCAGGAGCTGCGCTATATGTACCTACCCTTTAGGTAGGATCTGTGGTGGACGAACCAGAAGCTACTTCCATTCTTCCAGCTATTTCTATTTTTATATTGTACTTTTGTTTAGTTGTAGATGTAATTTTGATTGGGTTTGTATTCTGGACCATTTACGTTTCAGCACTTCATTTTGTACTTAGTGTATTACTTCCGCTTGTACTCTGTGGTGTTTTGTTTACTTTTTAAAGGAAATGCCTTCCCAGTTATTGGGAATTACGCATTGGGTGCTAGTCGCCAGCCCCTGGGCTATTGAAGGAGGGCTTGGGGTAGTCACGGCACAACCCCTCAGGACGAGTCGTGACAAATTGGTATCAGAGGAGTTCGGTTCTACCGCAGAACACATAACTCTGATATTTTTTCTTTCTGTGAAGTAATAGTGTTAAGCATACCGAGTGTGGTTTTTCAGTTCAGGGAGTCCAGTGTTGGTGCGGGCGGCTGACATATCCATACACCAGGACCTTGAAAACTGATTTCCGACATTGTGCATGAAAACACTGATTGCGTGTGTGCTTTCAAAGGTTTTCCCTTAAAACAGCTCAAACCAGGTCACCTCACCAGTTATAAATCATTTGACTGTGTCACGTTGTTTCTTTCAGGATGCCTTTCCATGGACGACCATCTAGAGCCCAGAGGGATGTGCGTACTGACAGCCTACCGAGTGACGAGGCTTCGGTACAGGGCCCTCTTACAGTAGAGGAACCAGCGGTACTACCATACATTGTGCCACCGATGCCACCAACCCCAGCAGTCGGTGATGCACGCCTCTTGAGCACACTGCATGTGTTCCAATGCCAGAGGCCACCCAGGTTCTGGGGAGAGATGGACCCGCAGGCAGCTGAGGATTGGCTGGAGGCTGTGGTGAGAGTCTTCAGGATAGTGGGGATGCCAGCAGACTTCATGGTGATCTTTGCTGCTAGCCTCTTTCAGGCAGCAACTGAGAGATGGTGGAGCCACTTGTTCCAATTTTGCGACAGGACGACCTTCACATGGGGAGACTTCGAGACCTTTTTTCAGGGTGGAATTTGTACTAGTAGATCTGCACCCCGAGCATGTACAGGAGCTGCTGCCTTTGTCGTAGGATTTTCGATCAGTAGCTGAGTCATCTGTGGGTCGTAGACAGATGATGCAGAGGTCCAAGAGGACCAGAGCCGGCCGTACGAGGAGCAGGAAATGTTATGAATATGGCAGGAAGGGTCATATGGCACCTGACTGTCCGACCCCCCACACAATTGATCTGTATGCTTTGGAGGAGCCACCGAGGCAGAAGCAGAAGGGGGTGCTTGAGCAACAGCCGGGTAGTGGACAAGGAAGTAGAGCTCCAGGAGCAGGTGGAAAGGAGTGGAACTAGTGGATACGTCCCTTGTACTTCTAGTTCCATGTTGCTATTGTATTCGTGTCTTTATACTATGAGCTTCAATAATAAAGATACACTTATCTTTGTGATGTTTGATTTCCTGTCCTTTTTTTGGTTGATACTGAGAGGTCCCAGTTAAAACTATTGACTTGACCCTCACTTTCGAGATTTCTACTGGAGGAGACCCAGTGACCTCACACTGAGGCCGATAGTGTGACTCAACCCTTGGAGGCGAGAGTGAAAGTTGGATCTCTTGGTAGTAATGTCTAGGCCTTATGACATCATACATGGCATGAATACATCATTCATATCAGGATTGACTGTATTAGGCAATGGGCGTGGTTCATCCAGTGGATGAGACCCAGTTTATCTTTTCAGCAAAGGAGAAATTTTAGCAGCTCTTACGGATCATTGGCAAAGAAGGTTCAAGTCATCCAAGGGCGGATGAAGACTGCACAGTGCAATAAGAAACTAGAAACTGGCGCTAGTCATAGTGACTCGGGCGTGTTAAATGTTTCAAGAAGAGGAAGCTTTAAGGAGAGATAAGTCTGCGAAGCAGAAGACGTGGAGGAAAATCTAGGAGAGCAGCATGAGGTGGTGTACATTTTAACATGCTAAAACCACCCACCTTAGTTTTCCCTGCCAGGCTCAGGGAGCTGGAGGGAAGGGGAAGAATGCGGCTACATGAGGTCAAGGAGTGTGACCCAATAGCTCTAATAAAATGATTCAAGGGATAGTCTGTGTCCACTACTAGCTGCCATAGTAACAGACGTCGAGATGAATCATTCCTTCCTTTCACAAATATTGTCCCTGAACTAGAGTTTCCGGTAAGCCGTAGACTTGACCCTCACGTCTGTAGATACCTTGGGAGAAGACTCGATAATCACACTTACGCCGACAGTGTGGCCAGACCCTCGAGGCGAGAGTTTCGGTTGGAATCTCTTGGTTGCAGCGTCGAGGCCTTATGACATTGGTTTGAGTACGGACTGGGCAATCACATTTCATACACAAATTGAGGGTATTAGGCAAAAAGGTTGTTGTTTAACTACAACTTCTGGAAGGTTTTTCCTTGGTCGGAGAAAAGGAAACCCTAGGCAGCACCGAATAAACTCATGCATAGGAGGGTGCGGCCGATCACTCTTGAGTCGGTCAACCTTACCCTCGTGGCTGTAGGAGTTTTGAGTTTCAGTTCTAAATATGAATTGGAGGCCTCTTGAGTTTGAGGATGACGATCACGTCCTTATATGGGTCTCACCTCGATGAGGTTTACGGAGATGTGGCCGAGGAGACAAGTTATCTCCGAGGTTCAACAGACCTTTATAGTTCCTTAGCAGGGTAGGCGAGGTGGTTTACCGCTTGACCCATCCACCTCAGCTGCACTAGCTGCACGAAGACTTCCATGTATCTCAATTGATGAGATACGTGCTTGACCCAACGCATATCATCGACCATGAGGAGCTGGACGTTGGCGATGAGGTGACTTTCACGGAGGTTCTAGTGGGGATAGATGATCGACAGGAGTGGATCCTAAGAGGATGGTTGATTCCTCGGGTCCGCTTTAACTGGCAGTACGAGAACCTCCAGGTGAGCACATGAGAGCGGAAGTCTCAGATGCGTGCTCAATACCGATTTTGTATCCCTAGTTTGTGTTAAAGATTTATGGGGACGTAAATCCCAGAGGTGGGAGTAATGTAAAGACCCAGAAATTTGAAGGAAATTTTTTTCTTAATTTTTCTTGGGAATTTTACAAGAGCGCAGTTTCTGATGGCACCTGATTCTAAGGCCCTGTGTGCCTGGAATCATTTTCCAAAGTTTAGCTCGGGTATGTTCAGTGAACGAATGAGCAGGTTTTTCTAACTTTTTAACCGGTGCTCGGAATTTAAATTCGAGGGAACCGATGGAATCGCAGCACCGGTAATTGCTTAAGAACACCTTTTCCGGAGTTGCGTTTGCTTGGGTGGAGTTTTACTTAATTGGGTTAACTAAAGAATAAAATAAAATACTGTGCAATAATTTTTTTTATTCAAGGAAGTGTTAACCTATGCTAAGTGGTTGAGTGGGACCCACATCCTAACTAATCCGCAAGGTAGGATATTAGTGGGGTGGGGCCCACACGAGTCCCACCCTTTCAACTTCCTGAACCCCTTTTTTACTAAGGTAACGCACCCGCACCACCTTTTTTTTTAAATAAAGTCAACTCGTGCATTTAATTAAATATTAAACGCCTCTATTAATTGGGCGGTTTAAACTTTGCAATTAATTCAATTAATTGTTTGATTCAATTTTGAATTTGAAACTTAAGGCATGAGTAATAAAATAAGAAGGTGTCTTATTTTATTATGGTGGGAGATTTTTGTGTTGAGTTTTTGGGAGAAAAAGGGGAGTCTTGAAGTTCTTCGTTCTTCATCGAAGAACGCGAAGAATGCGAAGAACGTGAAGAACGCCAACCTCTGATGAAGTTCGACAAGAACGCCGTATCCTCAAAGATTGACGACGTGACCAAAATGAATCTTTTCTCCGTGACGCGACGATCCTCCTTCCGCGACCTCTCTTTCCGTGATGATCAATTCCGCGACGTCCCTTTACTCGACAAACCTCGTTCGATGACTACGCTCGAGGTAGGGTTTTAATATGAGAATATTAATAATCTCATGATTGTTTTCCTTCTAAATTATGAATGCGGATCAAATCATTATTAAGTTGATCCGCAAAAGTTTTTGTTTGCGGGTTTGGAATTTCCTTTTGATTGCGGAAAAAATGTAGGGGATTATTTCTTTTTGTTCCTGAATACTTTCTTCGCTGTTTATCGTCCTTTTTGAGACGCCTGATATCGCAATAACGGGAGGAGGTCGGACCACACAAACACGGCCGACCCTCCTCCCCCCTTGATGTTTTGATTTGTTTGCGGCACGAACAAGGCAGCGCGGTGCCAGTGCACCGCGCAGAAATTAATAAATATTGGGCGAGGAAGCGCGGCGCCGTTGCACAACGTCGTTGAAGTCGAACCAGCTGCGGCGCCGTCGCGCCGCGCCGGAGAACCTGGAAGAGACCACGACCAGAGAAGGGCCGCGACGGAGGGACGCGGCGCCATCGCGCCGTGCCAGACGGACCAGGGCCGCGACGGAGCAGAGAGCGGCGGCCGACTTTTAGCTGCCGACTGCGGAGCAGGAGGGCGGGACCGCAGGGTCCCGTGACAGCAGCACGGCCGGCCAGCCAGGCCGGCCGGTCACCGAGAAAGCCGGGGGTCGTAACCCCCAGCTGGCCGACAGGAGCGGCCCCCCACATGGGGTCGTGGTTACACGAATAGGTGGGGGGCAGCACGCCCCCCTTACCCCTTCCGCTCGGCCGTTACGGTCGAGCCTCCTGGCCACGCTGGCCAGGCCGAGCGTGCCAGGCCGGGCCGGGCCACGCCCAAGCGGGACGGACCCGGACCCGGGTTGGGTCGACCCGGTTCGGTCCGACCCAGGGGGTATCGGGCCGGGTCGGACCGGGCCCGAAACCCGCATTTTCAGACTATCTCGTTCTTTTGTCCATAGCTTAGGCTAAAGACCTCTGATCAATTCATTTTCAGTTGCGATGCGATCCATGGATCGAGACGGTCGTTTCGGTATATTACACTCAGGGTTTTGGAGAACTTTGGTTACGGTATGGTTGGTTCAATTACGAAACCAACCGGGCCCTCGGAGCGGAAACACTTATATCTTGAGCTTCGGACGTTCGATTGACATGCCGTCAAATTTGTTGGATTCCTCTTGATGAGACAGAACTTTTGGCATACTTCGCCTGAGTTTTGGTTTTAGTTGGATAGTAGCCTGGTTGGATTTTACCCGAAATCCAACCGGGCGCCTGGAACAGAAAAGCTGATAACTTTCAGATCGGACGTCCGTTTGATGAACCGTCAGCGGCATTGGTGTTCACGTTGAGAAACAGTCCCTATGAGATTACCCTATGAGATTTCAGGGTACAGTTGAGATACGGCTGGGTTGGTTCACACACAAAACCAACCGGGCCCCTGGGACGAAAAGGCTAGTAACTCACAGACCGGGCGTCCGATTGACGCGCCGTCTGTTGCGCTAAGACCCCTAAGAGGAGGCGGTCCTTTGAGATACTTGGAGTATCGAACAGTAGCTCATGGAGCGGACCCTCTCGGAGACGAGCGTATGGAGTACGGAGTCCATGTAGCCGACTGAGACCTGACGACTGCTTGACCGACTCGACTTAGTGTGACTCGACTAGCCCAGTGGACGGAGCACTACCTTGTTTGGGTGCAGACCCATGGAGAATGGAGCACTACTTGTTTGGGTGCAGACCCACGGTACTCGTCCGGAGAGTACCTCTGCAGGATATTAGGGAGGATGCACTACTATGTTTGGGTGGCATACCCCGGCGGGAAACACTACTGTGTTTGGGTGGGTGACCCGCGATACTCAATAGGAGGAGTACCTCAGCAGTCTTAGGTTAGTGAGCAGTACCTCAGAGTCGTGACAGGATCACTGTACACTTTAGAGATGGGGCTTTTCAGCAGTTAGAGTTTCGATAATGAAAATCTTGGTTTGAGCTGAGTCTTTGACCTTTGTTTTTTCCTCATGATTGAGATGTGTCACTTGATAACTTAGGTATATGTATGGGCATATACCTGGGTAGTGGTTATCCGTTGATTTCATAATCTTTGTGTTTCTTCATGATTGAGATGGGTTACTTGATAACTTAGGTATATGTATGGGCATATACCTATGTAGAGGTTATCTGTTGAGATCTTCTTTGTGGTTATCCTTGTTGGATTTAGTTTGACCTTGAGGGTCTCGGGGTCGCTCCTGAGTATCATTATACTCACCACTGCACGGTCTATGCCCGCACCTCGTTGTGTTGGTTGCAGACGTCGAGCAGCGCTGACAGAGGCCGAGTGTTCGAGGACGGGATGGTACCCAGAGGTGGACCTCAAAACGAGTCAGTATCCAGAGGTGGAATTCGTGACGATACGACACTCAGAGGAGGTTGATGGGTGAGAGCGTTGTGGAGGCTATCTGTACCTACCTTTCAGGTAGGATCCGTGGTGGACGATCCATGAGCTGCGCTATCTGTACCTACCCTTCAGTTAGGATCCGTGGTGGATGATATAGGGGATGCACTATCTATACCTACCCTTCAGGTAGGATCCGTGGTGGACGATCCAAGAGATGCGCTATCTGTACCTACCCTTCAGGTAGGATCCGAGGAGGACGACCCAGGAGTTGCTTCCATTCTTCCAACTGTTTTTCGTTTTCTGTTGTACTTTTGTTCATTTGTAGATGTACTTTCGATTGGGTTTGTGTTCTGGACCATTTACTTTTCAGCACTTCATTTTGTACTTAGTGTATTACTTCCGCTTATACTATGTGGTGTTTTGTTTACTTTTTAAAGGCAATGCCTTCCCAGTTATCGGGAATTATGCCTTGGGTGCTAGTCGCTAGCCCCTAGCCTATGGAAGGAAGGCTTGAGGTAGTCACGACACGGGCCCCGAGGATGGGTCGTGACAATTTGTGTCCCTAAAATTATTTATTCTGGATATTGAACATATATTAAACAATATTGTCATGGATCTTCTAATATCTTATCATAGAAGGGTACCTCTATGAATCTTTAGTGTGACAAATACTCTTAATACATTATCACATACTATATCATGTAGAAGAATAATAGTGATGTGATAAGTAGTTTTTATTTTTTAAAAATATGAATACATGTATTAATTAATTATATAGAATTTGGTTCTAGGGCATCAAATTTAACAAGTCATACCTCATCGTATCCCTATTGATTTTATGAAGTGACTCATGTACCATGGAATAACTATAATTGAGGATTCAAATCTCAAATGAACTTAGTTAGGGAAAGAAATGAGCTATGGAAACTACTCAGGTCCCCTGGATCAACATGTTAGTGGAGGCACCCCATTGGGGATCTTCATTATCAAGCATGAAACACAAGTCAACACCTGATTCCTAGATGATACTATATCCATCAAAATCATGATCAAGATAGAAATAACTCACTGGATACATATGTATTCCACTTTAGAAATAGTTAAGAGATGAAACCCAACCCATCTTGGTTTCCCAAGAATCATTGGTTACTCTCCTCATCAATCCAAATCCCAATTTTCCTAAGATATATCAACATAGGCCTAGTTACATCAAACATGGGATATTCACTCACCCTGGGTCAAAACTATGATATTAATAGATCTATGGAATAACTAGAGATCCTTAAGGATTGTAGGGAATGAGTTTTTCACAACCAATATACACCCTTACTAGTGGTTTCCAAGGCTCTTAAAAAGGGCCACTCAGATAGGTTAATATAGGACACACCCCACAAGAAGAGTTCATTTATCCTAGGTAACTACTTTAGTCAAGACCTTGACCATAAATGGACAAGGTACCAAGAAAGTAATATAGGACCAACTAGTCCTAGGTTCTTACTCATATAGTTTAAGTAATTTAATTAACTAACCATTTCAATTTAAAATTTTAATACAATTTAAATAACTGGATTTAGCTCAAGGGGACCACCTATAGTGGTGGTTCAACACATCTTATTCCATATGAAAAAAATAATAACAACCATAGGACCAGCATACAAGACCACCTACCTCATTTATGAATATTTCAAAATATATTTATAAGGGTTGATAGCTCTTCCAAGGCCTACCAAGGCCTGTCTAATTCCAATCCAAGCTCTCATCAATGATAGATCCCCTAACTCATGCCCAAGAACCCAAGTTAATTAATTATACTTCAATTGAAAATTAATTAAAAATTTAAAAATATTTAATTACTTAATGAAAAAAGGCATAATTATAGATTAGATTATTGGTCAGTCATCGCTTCAACAAACCTTGAAGAACCACAAGTGATAGGTTTGTAGCTAAATCCAGACACTACTCACTGGAAGGTCACAAACACACACCTCCATTTTAAATGTATAATTAATATAATTTAAAATATAAAACATAAATGATTTGGTGATGTTATATACCTTATACGATTCAACAAATGATGACACCTAGACATTATCTCGAGATATCCTCTACACGGGCAGAAATAAATACACTTAATTTTCGGAAGATTCCACTATTCTATAGTGGAATAACCTCAAAAACACTAAGTGAAAAGAAATTAGGTAAACAAGAATAAGGGGAGAAGTTAAGGACAAATCAGTGATGAAGGGATCTACATTGTATCCCTACCGATAGCCTCCCAATAAAATATCCTTGAAGGGGGATCAGAGGATCCAAGAGAGTGTGGTGGCTCTGCCAAATGACCTCCCCCAATATACCCTTTAATCTTAAAAATCTAACGGGATACCGAGAAAAATTACCATCATTCCCCTAATAAAAAATACCCTGATTCAAACTGGTTATCTCGTATAGGTCCATTAATTAGCCACTGGTCTGAAAATGTCTTGCCAGTGGTTTCAAACTACAACCTAGTTTGGCCAAATTACTTTTGAATCCCATATTTTTATCACAAACACCATATAATCACTATTTGATGTCCAAAATACCTCATTTGATGGGTTAAAAACATTGATATTCAATTCTAAACACTGGTTTAAAATCCAACCCATGCACTATATTGAAAATTAAAATTTCTATTAAATTTAAATGACCGTATGGACATGATGATTTACAAACTCCCAAACATAACACTTATCATCCCTGAGAATTCATGGTGGTCATACAATTATACTTCCCGAAAAATGTGTTCTGTATGATCATCTATTGATCATATGATGTAGAAGACAACCCATAACATAGTAGATCCATCTTCATGAAATTATGGTGTTTATTTTATTAAAAGACATAGTACATAGAAAATGTGTGTTGTAATACTTCAGTATTCATCATTATATGGAATGTGATTAAGGGAGATCATGTAGATAATTTAATAAATTCTCTCTACCTAAAAGGTGATACACTAGGAAATAGATCCATGATCATATCAAGAGGATATCTAAAATTCAAAGGGGGGTGTTAGTTCCTTCTTCTGATGAGATAATTTTTTTGGTGGATTATAGTTTATAAGAGGTCCAAACACATTACACCATGCACACAACGAATAGGAGAGGATCTCATACTCTTTTATAATTGAATCTTGAGGCTCCCACTTAATAATAAATCATATGTGTTTCTTTCTATCGGGTATAATTCAATATAATTTTTCAATGAAATAATTAAAATCCTTTAATCCATTCCTAGTAGATTGTAATTTATGAATAAATGAATCTAGAGAAATAAATTATATATATATATATATATTATATTCAATCATCACATGCATGAAAAATATATCCATCATATGCATGTAATATATGTACACTATATATAATATAATATTAAAAATATATATCATGCATCATATGAATGTTTACAAGCATCTCATGCATGTAAATTTTAGTGAACATCCAAAAATATTCCACTTTTCCTAAAATCCAATAAGGACTTTAGGAAAAACATCACAACTCATTGTGAATCCATCCAAACACATTTTGATATAGTTTTTCATCAAATTCTATTCTTTTTGGATAAAAAAATTTGTTCATGATTTATCCCACTCCAAGGGCCTAAATGTGTGAGCCTTTGGGCCTTAACAATGTTGAAAAAACAATAAAATCCTAATTTTATTAATGTAAGAAAAGTGTGGTCACTAGAAAATCATCAATTATACTCGATCTACCAATGGGACAGGTGTGATATCCATCCAAAATATTAATATATCTATAAAAACATGTCCACTACAAGATGCATAAGATAAATCATTTTTATAGTTATATAACCTCTTTTTCCATAACATCGAGAAACAGATAGACATAGAACATGTAAATCAAATATTATCAGGTCATCATTTCTCGATTCTTCAAAAAATACTAACCAAGTGAATGAATACATCACATGTAATTAATTTATCTTATTAGTACATCACATGTCAGTTATCCAAATAATTGAACACATAATATGTGAAACAACTAAGCATGGATATGAATTTATTCAATTTAATTCAATCAAGTTCCACATATATATAATTGTTATACAAATGTACAAACCCTATATTGGTTTCGCTCTAACCTACAACATGATCCGTAACATACTCAACCACCCCCATATTAGCTAAGGTAATATGTTAACTTACATTAGTAGGGTATCAATGTATACAGGTTCTAATGCTAAGTATATCTCTAATCTCTAATACAAAGTATTAATATTAAGCATACACCCCTTAGTGTATCTATGACCATATGTCATTCCATGAGATATACTTTCATGGACTAGTCTAAGTAACTACTCTATACATATTACATTTATAATTTATTATTTATATCTCATATAAAACCATTTTTAATAGATACAAGAATCTATTCAAGATAATATTAACAAGTCATCAAAACTTATAATAATCTATTATGATCAACAATTAAGGTTAACTCAAATCTTTTACTTTGAAATGATATTAAACATTTTAACATTCATGTAAAGTAAATTTGAAGTACACATAAATGAATAATAAATGGATATTTTATTTCCTATAAATACATGATATGTTTACAACCATTACAACCAATATATTAGTACATTATAAATTAATTTTAGGGTTTTTCAACCAAAATGGATTTTGTAACACCCTAAAATTCTAAAGTAAAAACCCTGTATTAGATAGTGTGTATGAAACGCGACACTAAGTGCAAAAGGGAATATAAAATCAAAATACTTTATAATATATTTACTATTTAAAATAGATTCTATATATTTCAATGCATGAAATACTAAGTTAGCATATGTAACAGTCAAGACTGACCTTCTGTGATAGCTTGCGTTACACGCAAGACTGAGTCTCACCAAATAACAATGTATTATTAAAATATTAATATTTAATATAATATGATATAACCTATCTGTTATGCTAACAGTTATGAATAATAATATATAAATTATTAAATTTTAGTTTTGCATAAATATAAAATGAATTAACTGGTTACAAATTAATTATAAATGAATATAAGAAGCAATTTAATATAACGTGAATATTTTTATAGAAAACTATTTTTATGATTAAGAAATTATTTTAATATAATAGATTTAATTAATCATAATTATTGAGAGAAATTTAATTTAATATATATATATATATATATATTATATTAAATAATTTATTTTGGATATTCATCTACTGCATTTTATATGCATAAGATAAGAACAAACATTATTTCACACATAAAAACCTATATTTCTATAAAGGCAATTTTACTGCCTTTTAATGGTGAACCCATTTTAAATATTAATTTTTTATAGTTTTATTGATTTAATATATAATAATAAATGTCATCTTTTGAAATATAAACATAAAAATTAGTTTAGGGTTAGTTTTTGATATTTTTTTGAAACATTTCATTTTTTAATGAATAGTTAAAAATAAAGAATTTTAGTTCAAAAATTCCTTTTAATATAATATATTTATAAAGTTGAATTATAATTTTAATTTTTTTAAAGTTTAATTAGATAATATATTTATCCATAAATACAATTTATGTCATCAGAGTCAATTTCATATTTACATTGATTATAAGTACATAGAAAACGTTCATATGTTTTGACTTTAAAAACATGTGTTATCGTCCTGCATGCGGGATGAATTTTAAGTTAAAAATTTACACTTCTAATATTGGAATTTGGAAAAATGGATTCTATATTTGGAATAACAATGAATTATAATTTCTAATAATAAAAAAATGGTTTTTGAAAAAATATATTAGTGAATGTAATTAAAATTAATTAAACTGATTAAGGTTAAATTAAGCTTATTAAGGGACTAAACCTTAACCACAAGGCCCAAAACGACCTATAAATTTGTACAGGAGCTATTGGATGGAAATATATCAAACCTAAATTATATTTTCTATAATTGGCTACATTATTGAATTAAATTTCAACATAAAAAATGTGGGAAGAATTCATTTGTCAAAATATTACAAGAGTGCCCCTACTCCACTATAAAAGGCCACCACTTATCCCCATTCATCACTTGTCTCAAACCACTTAGGTTCAGAAAATATATACCCAAATAGATTCCAAAATCACTCCTCTAGACCTTTAATCCTACCTTTTTGAATAAATCCTTCTAGGTAATCTTTTTGGAATAAACCAAAAGGAGTTACCCCATTTTAAGGTATCACAATCTAACGATCCCTTTTATTTCATTTACTCCTCCACCACGTCAATTATTTTAAATAAAAATTATATAATGATAGGAGTATGATAAATATAATTTTATTTTTTTATTAATGGTTTTATCTAAACTCACAAACACCTCCATCTAATGGGTGATGAAGATACTATTTATGTGAACGACAAACTACCACCTCCTGAAATGACAATTGTTCGTTCTTCCTTTACCGCCTGTCATGGTGGTCATTATGATGGTAAAAATTTTCATATATGTTATATATTATAATAATTATTTATTTATTCTTATTTAATTATTTAACAACAAATATCTTTATACTTTCCATTTTTTGTAAATATGACAACTTCGTTTGTGGAGGTGTGGACTGCCACCCCCATAAGCAATGTGATTCGTTCACACGATACATGGAATGTATAGAGGATGATTATAATTAAAAATACGTGACATAAAATATATATGAGATATTCATGAGATAATTAACTTTGAAATATCATATATTCAATTTTCTTTATTACCCCTGCACACAACTAAAAAGTGATAACGTTATTCATTGACATGTGGACTACTGCCTCCTCAACTTGATGTGATTCCTTTATCATCGTGATAATTATACATATATATATGAATATATGATTAAATAATATGTTATTTATAATATAACTATCAATATATAATGATATATTTCTAATTAGCTTCTTTCTATAAAAATAATTGAAAAAAGGGAACGTTACTCATATGTACGTTTGACCTACCATCTCCTTGATTGTAATGTTGGTTCATTTTTCATAAGAAAATTTTATGATTGATTTTAAAATTATAATTAACATAAAAAATGATAATTATTTCAAGATTATTATTTGATATATAATATATAATGACTCTCTTTGACCATAGTTTACTTACCAAAGTTTTTTTTGGAAAATAAATCAAATTTTGTCAAAACACCCAGTGTAAACATAATTTATTAAGTAGTTGTATGAAACTTGGTAATATGTGAAATAAAAGTAATTATAAATATGAAATTTTTTCTGAATCTAGTATAAAATTAATATAATTTTTTTATACAGGAAGTTAAAAGATGTTCACCTGGAAGGAAACAGAATGTAAGGGACTCTCATCTCACTTTTTTACATCCGTGAGATAAATATAATGTTCACCACTTACATATTTTTTGTGGTGTATCTAATGACCCTTTTTTATTTTATATCATTAATATTTTTATCTTAATGATATATTAAACTTTAATTTAATGTTATTATTTCATGAGGACTATGATTTAAAATGTTCTTAAGTGGCATGTGGAACTTTATAATGTTTAAGATTATTTTAATCAACAATAAGTTTAATGATATTTCAATGGTATTTCCATTTGATGAAATTATATGAACATTATTAAATAAAAAATTTTATTTTCTATCCTATAGTTATTCATGACCATTTTCAAGTATCGGTACCATTTCCCTCTCTTTATTACTCAAAATATTTTTGAAAATGTTTTTAAGAAAACCATAATTTATTTATCTCATTAGTCAGTGAACCTATTTTCTTCTAAAAACCATGTTTCATTAAAATGTTTTAAAGAATGATTTCAAAATGATTTGTTAAATAAATCTTTACCCTTTTTGTAGTCAACTAATGTATTCAAAGGAATATTATTATCTCTTTCCTAATATATAATTTTCAAACCTTTTTACCATGAAAAAGGAATGTTCTTTTACCTCATATGGAAAGTACAGATTTACTCATTGTCATATCTTTGAAGATTCATTTTCATGTTTAAATGGTTAAATTTTAATGAAAATGTTTTCAAAGAAAAATTTATTCAAAATATTTTTAAAAAACAAAAGGCTGTTTTTATCAAGAAATATTTTAAAATATATTTTTAGTATTTCTATACATCATAAAAAATAACCATTTTTGTAATCCACTTGGGATTCGTTGTATTGATACCATTCTTATTCTTCCTCGATTTGGTTTATTATTGATTTGTACATGGATAGTATTAAAATTCACTTGAATCATTTTTTGTTCCCATTAAAATATTCAATCTTCTATGATCATTGAACATTTAATTTCCCCTTAATTATCTATTTCATTTATCATGGATATTACTATTGCCAAAACCATATACCATTTTACATATGGTGTCTACTTTGATAGTTATTTGATTATTTGAGGAAATATTGATAATTCCGTATTATTTCGTCAATATAAATATTTGATAAGGCACATTATTTATTTTGGTTATTCTATATGAGGAATGATTTGGATTAATAATGATAGGTGGAGCTCAAACTTTATATTGCTCCTCGATGCATCTATCTGTTCTCATGAGACAAATAAGTTTCAAAAATTATATGCATTTTGTAATGACCCAAAGTTTTATCAATTAAAATACCCTTATTATAATTATTTCATACGGTATAACCACATAAAATCACATAGGGAACACGATTAATAACTTTATAAATGATGAATGAATGAAATAATAATCATTTAAGGATGTTAATGAACCTATTCCGATAAAATAGTTACATGACCTTTGAAATAGTATTGTGACCTTTATGAATAATGAACTGAACGATTAAATTGTAAGCTCACCAATTAAATTATAAATAACATTTATCCATCTTATAAGTTAAAATATTATATAGTTATATCATTGTATAAGAAAATAAATAATTTGAAAAATTATTAATTAAGTGTTGGTATTTTCTTAAGCCATAAATATTTGATTAAAATTTATGTCAAATTTAATAATTGAAAAGAAAATTTATTTTCATATAATGTATTCTTAAATTTATATTTTTATTTCTTTTGATTATAAGATAATTTTATGACACCTTAGTTAAAATTTTAAAGTGATATAATATCAGTTATAATTTTAAATTTTTTATTTTTCATGTAAATTAGGATTTTAATTAAAAATTAAATTTATTATATTTGGAAAAATATTTTCATAAAGTGGAGTTAATTTTTATTTATACACATCAAAAAATGGTTAGGGTGTATTTTTTTGGTATACTTGAATTTTTAGTGAATAGTAAAATATGGTAATTTATGGTATATATACATTATAAGTTAAATAAACATTTCATTGAGTCATGGTTGATGTAATTAAAATTGGTTAAAACTCACATGATTGAAATACTTTATTTATTCTCAATAATCAAAAATATTTCTAGTCTTGAGAAAAATAATAAACTAATAAATTAAATAATGAGAAAACCCCTCTCCTCTTGTATAAATACCACCCATCACCACATCTTCTCCTAACACCTCTCAAGCCTTGAGATTTTTTCAAATTCTGATTAAATATCCTCTAAATCTCCTTCCTTATTTCCAGGATGTTTATTTATTAATATAATACCAAAACCAATCCCCTAATGAGGTTCTCATGAAGAAGGAATCAAGAGGTAAAACCCTCTTCTGTTTTCTTCCAATTTCTTTTCAAGTTCCTTTTTTTTCTTATATTCTCCTCAATTACCCTTATACAAGTGGATTAAAAACTCTAGTATACTATATATAATGTAATTTTATCTTGTTTATGGAATAATTATTCATCAAATCTCTTCAACTATCTCTTTCATTTTAAGAATGAAAACATCGTCCGTGAGGTGTCGATTTTCCAACTTCATAGACGGCGTGCTTTCATCGTTCAATCCCATCTTCAAGGCTAGCCATGAAAAATAATTTATGGTTAAAATAGATTATAATATATTCATTATATCTTATGGAATATTCTATAATAATATTTTACACATGATATTATTTTATAAAATAAAATGAGTTCGTTGTAATAAAAAAACTTCAAATTAATATAAATGATTTTCAGTAAAGATTTATCTAATGAATCATCCTAACTTATAGGGAAAATGGAATTTTAATATTATATAAGTTAATTAATAACATATATGTTTAGTTATGGACAACTATCCTCATTATATATGATTTTTCATACAAATATATAGGTAAACTGATCCTGAAAACTAAAGAAACTAATACTCATAAACAATGAAATTGTACCTCTTAACCCATCAAAAAGGTCATAAATGAACTTAATAAGGTAAGAATAATTAAAATAAATGTAGAAATGGTTATGTTATTATTAATAAATGAATTTAATTATATTATTCAGGAGACTAATATCAAGTTAAGAGTGCGTTCAAAGATATGTTAAGGGATTCTACCCGAACCTCCATTATTCCTTTGGGTTACTATTTATCTCTTTTTACCCAAATAAAATTCTCTTTATTTTTTTTAAATATTACAAATGATGTGTATATGTTTCATAATCATGTATAAATATCAATTCTTCCTTATTTTTCAGGGATATACATATTTTTAAAAGTTTCCCTACTCTATTCTTCCTTATAACGAAACCCGATTTAAGTGAACTTCCTGAATTCTTACCCTATTTAAAATGCACTATATAATATGTTTTAAGCCACCATTATTTTTATAAAATAACTAGTTTTTTCAAGAAAACTTTCTTGGTTCATTTTTGGTTATATATAAAATATTATTTGATTTTCTTCTTTGAATTCTCTTTAATATTTTCCTTAAACCGTAATAAAATGTTTTAATTATAAAGTTTCTTAAATACTTTGTTTACATATTATCACTTAATGTTTCCATAAATAATCATGATATATGAATATTTTAATTTATTAATGTTTATTTATTATTTAATTCTTTTTTTTCTTGGTCACTTTTATAATACACCCATTTTTATGCTTTATGACATGATTGTGATACCCAATTATTTCCACAAGTAGCCCTTATGTTAATGTTTGATTTATTATGTATTATTATTTATGTGGAAAAAATATTCATGAATATGTTATGATGAGTTTACTTTGATATCACTCTAATAAATTGTGTAATCTTTAGTCTCATGAGACATTATATGAAACGGTCTTGGTTGTTAGCCTTGTGTCGTGATCCATGTGCGACGGTCTTGGTGGTTAGCCTTGAATCATGCTCCTCTATGTGCCACAAGCCTTGGATCTTGATAATGTAATGTTTTATGTTTCTTCCAAATTACTATGATTCCATAATTATATAATCCCATGTTCTATATGTTCTTATTCTATATGTTTAATTATGTTCCATGTATTTTTTATGCTTTCTAACCCATGTGCTAAGCATTATTTTAATGTTTGACACTGAATGGTATTTTAATCTCATCACTTTTTTTCTTATTATCCATAGGTTATCATATGAGAATGTAAGGGATTAAAGGAATTTAGGAGTTCATAATGGATGATAAATAAAGAAATGGTTTATTTAGACCCATGTTTTATGTTTTAAGTTCTTAGTCTTCCATGATACCATACTTTGCAATCCTTGGATTGTAATTGGATGTTTAATTATTCTTAAAATAATGTAATGATATGTGTAAAAGGATAAGGTATCTATAACTGTTTATCCATGGTTTTAAACCATCTTGTGAAAGGTTTCTACATTATATGTTTTTATGTGCCTTAGACATGACGTCCATTAAGAATGAATTGACCTCATATTAGTTTGAGTTATTATTCAACAATGGGATTTTGTATTGACATATCTAAGGGAACATTTCATTTTTAGTTCATTTATTAAATAAAATGTGTTTTAGTTTCTTAACTTGACATATTTATTTTTCATTATCTAGTAATTTTAATGGAATGTGTTTCTAGTTATTACATTTCCATATTGTTTATGAACTTCCTTATGAGTTTATTGATTATATGGCATGTGATTTTTTATTTAATAAGTCATAATTATTATTCTCATTCATTCATTATTTCTTCTACTATATTTTTCCGTTTCTAAGAATTTGAGCTTACCCTTATTATGTTTCTTTCCCTCGGAATCAAAGAATCCTACTATTAAAGATATATAGGGATTTAATATATGGGATACAGTTATCCTTGAAGTTATTTATTTATAAAGAAGAAAAAACTATGTTGTAATTAGTGTATTCTTTTATAATAAAAGACTCATGTATGTATCTGGTTGACCAAGACTATAAAACACTTTAGTCCTTCGGGAATTGGTTCTATGTAATCACACAAATGTAATTAATATCAGAAACCGGCTTCGAACTATTTGGGGTTGGGTCGCTACATGTTTTTGGACATTGAATCCATATGTAATTCCTATCACATCCATATGTGACCATATGATAATATACTCCCACTTAACTTTTAGTGAATACCATTTATGAACAAATCTATTTTGAATAACAAGGATACATAGGAATCACATTCCCAATGATAAATTATACAAACATATATTCAAAATCCTTTACTTATTAAAATAAAATGTTATAATTTTGACCTCTGTTTTCTACTTATAACTCTTTATATGTACATCATAATCACCCTTGGACCCTTTCCATCAAAATTTTTACTTGAAATATTTTATAAATAATGTAACTATTTACATTATCACTTTACCAACATTTCCTAAATTTTTTTAGGATAATGTGATATACACTTCGTTATGGAAACTAAAGTAACTATATACATTTATTTTTTCCATCATACCCTAACATATTTTAAGAAACCAAGTGATACACTACTTTTTATGGAAACTAAATGACACTATTTATATTTCTCATTATTAGGACATATACTAATATTTTTTAGGATATTAAGTAAATAACCACTATAATATTGTACAGATAAAAACCGTTTTTTTCAATGATGTTCACATTATCATATTAACTAAATTTATAAATTTAATTTGTTTTCTTTACAATCACATACCCTAACTCTTTAGAATATTTAATAAAAAATCACTCAAACTTAGACTGAAAAAATCTTTTATTTTTTAAGTTTGTACTTATATAAGAAAAAAATTCTCCCACCAACCTCTTAGACACTATATTCTCTTCAGGATATATTTCTAATACAAAACACATACTATTTTTTTAGGAAATAACACTTATTTCCTTTTAGTGGGAATATTTGACAAATAAACTATTATTTCTATATCTTATATAGAATCATATGTGTTTAGATTATACATATATAAACACCTTATCCTAGATAAAATAATTTTATCCATATATTCTTCAAAAAACATGTCAAATTATCCAATGAATCATAAACCTAGTGTATTCAATTAATCATATCATGTTGTTTAAAACAACTATTTTTTAACACCTATTGTTATATAAGAGACATGATACAAATATATACTTCTATTTCTGAGATTTATCCAATATTGATAAAAAGATTACATTTAAGTTTATAGAGTTTCAAAAATTTACTTAATCACTCGAATGTAAACTAGAATATTTTTAAAATTTTCCTATGATTTTAAGCTTCAGTATATTTTAAATAATTGTAAAACATTCACTTCTTATCATATTCACATCAAAATCAAAGAATTAATTTATACAACATTAATACTAGACATGGTAATTCAATGGAGTTCTCAAACCCCTTATAGAATCATAGATATTTCCATCATATGTAATTATTACTTATTTCTGATAATACCCCATTGTTTAAAAAAAATTTAAATGGATTCTTGAAGAAATATAATTGTAATTTCAAATATATCCTATTCTTGTTTTTAATTTTGACCTTCAAAAACTATATATATAGTACTTTAAAATAAACATCCCAAACAAAGTTCTTTTATTCTAAACACTTTGAGAATATCAGGTAAAATTTTATTAAATTCATCCATCTTACTAGAAAATTTTCAAAAATTACAATAGATTTAATTCCATAACCCTAATTATCCTTGTATGAATTATTCAGTCTCTCCAAACATATTCAATCATATTGAATATCGTTGACATACCCAATACCATTTTTTATATGAGGCCAAAATTCCTTTGGTCAATTAGCATATAGGGACATTGAAAAATTAAATGAATCAGTCCAAGCTTCTATAAGAATATTTATTTTCTTGTTGATTTAGTTTAATACATGGTTTCTGTAGATAGAACTATTATAACACATAGAATTTTTGTGTTTGTGAAGAAAATCTCTAAAGCTACAAATATTTTTAGTTCCTTACTTTAATATCCTCATTTTCAGGATTAATATAATGTTTAGATGTTGATGGTGAATTTATCTATAAAAATAATCTTTATTAATTTAATATTAAGTCTTATGTATTTTAATCAATGAATTTTAATTAAATTGATCCCACTAAAATAGATGATACTATAAATTATATCCATTTAGTGAGATAAGATCCACGTCTCACTAAGCAATGATTCCTATAGGGCGTTAATCTCACTACTTAGTTTTTTTGGTTGAGAATCATCCCAATCACAATAGTTGAGACTCTGATATAGTTTATTGGATAAACCTTTATCTAAATAAATTTTAAAGACTCAATCAATTATACTCCTCCAATATCCAAACCATTTGGGATTCCTTTCTTGTGTAACCTAAAGCAAGAATAAAAAACAATCTAACAAAGAAGAATCCAAGGGCACCTGATTATGGAATGAAAGTAATCAACATGACAATCCAAGGTAACTTATTATTTTATTTCTTAACACTATATAATCTTGGGGAACTCGAGTATGGAACAAAACTACCAAGTTTAATGATCGATGTCTTAAAAAGTGTTTCTTTGGATGTAATCTAACACAATATTTGATTGGTTTTAATTTTAAAGTCTCACCAATTTAATATACATCATATGAATATTAAATTCATTACCATCACAACCTATTTAAAAATTATCATTTCAAATTTTATTTCCCTTCGGTATGAATTCTTTTAACAATTTTTTTTAAATACTTATTCCAATATTTTAATTTTAAAGTCTCACCAATCCAAGAATATCCAAATGCATTATATGTATAAGGTACCCAAACACTTCATGTAAAGTAATAAAGTTATATGAGATTGAATGTATCCACATGAGTATGTCCGGAGAGACAGACAACCAACCCCATTCACATTCCTAGCCAAGGAAAGCCTCCCAGAAAGTATTTTATCCAAACCCAAGTCCCTATACCCATGGATACTTTATGAAATATATAATTCAATTCATGAAAAATATAACACCTAATATGGAAATAAAATTCCCAATAACTTTTTTTAGTCTCATAACTAAAATAAAAACTGATTTCATGGTTGATGAAAACTAAATTTTATGATATTGAATTTATCTTAATATACAAAGCTCTATCCTTGAAGAAATTTATCTTAGAAATGGGAAAAGCAATATACATATTTCATAAAAGATAAAAAACATGAATATCAATCAAATTTAATAAATAAATTAATAATTTATTTATTTTCCTAAATTTGATACCTTTATGCACTATTCATAAATAAATGCTAATTATAAACATTTTATAATTTAGCTATAATATAAAAATTTTAAATTCATTAAAATATGAACTCATTAATATTTTATATTAAATAGATTTTATATGATATTTCAGAAATTATAAACATTCTATTATTCAATTTTAATTATATAAAAATTTTTTATAATGAAAAGATTATATATTTCTTAATTTATAAGCACTTGATAAATCATATCTTATGATTCATAAACAGAGAATTAATTTCTATATCACAAGGCATACCATTTAATATTTCAAAAGTTATTTTATAATATTAACTTTTAATATATGGGAAAAATGTTTACTAAAATATTATTTAATTAATTATGAAAAATTTATAATTAATTAAACAATTTATAATTAATTAAACAATTTATAAAATCCTTATAAATTAAATATTACTAAAATAAATTTTATCCTGATTTATAAACAATTTATAACCATTAAGAAAGTAATATGTTAGAGATAATTTTTTCACAATATTCTACCTACCCTTACGTAAAATCCCTATCATGCATAAGGGTATTCTCTCTTTTACCTTTACAAAGATGCTCTGTTTAAGGGTAAGAAATTTTTTCTAAAGCACGTGTAAAGGTAGTACATTGATTAAATTTATCTAGATCCATCACATAATGGTATTAAACTTATACACCAACTTTTCATATGTGTACTCTCTGAATATTTCATATAATTTTTAAAGGTAAACATCAGGGGCCTTTACGTAGTGACTCTAATACCTTTACATGTAAGGTTTAATTGCCAATAACCCTTATATAAACCCCCAATGTAAGGGTACTACCTTTATTAAAATTACCTTGGTTAAGGGTATTAAATTTACACAACACCCATTTCGTAAGTGTACTACCTTTATACAACCCATTTGTGTAATGGTAACAATGAGGTTACCCTTACGCATACCTTTTGCATAACAATACAACCTTTATGTAACTGATTTTTATAAATCTAAAAAATAGGTTATCCTTACATAGATCTTATATGTAAGGGTATCATATAAGTTTAAATTCATATCTACCTTTACAAAACTAGTTCATGTAAGAGTATAACCTTTACACAACCATCTTGTATAACAGTAAATCATGTTTAATTTATTTAGTTCACGTAATGGTCTGTAATGTTTCTTCATGTTTGAAAAAACAATTTTTTTCTTTTTTTAATTTATAAAAAGTGATTCAAATATGTCTAATATAATAAACCTATAATTTTTTCATATTTCTACATGATTTTAAGTATAATTAACCATTAAATAGGGCCTCTGAGCGGCCTATCACCTTTCTCTCTCTAATTCTAGGGTTCCTCCTCAGTGGTGGTTTAGAGTGGGGGAGGCCATTGCATGGTCCTATGGAATAATCTCCCCCACTCTTACTCAGCTTACTTCCTGCCCCAACTGGTTCTCATCTCCTATATTTCCTATTTTCTCCAGTTCTAGTTTTTGTCTTCCTATTTGGTTTTTCGGACATCGATCTTCATAGCTACTGCCTTAGCACCCCTACTCTTCTCTTTTCATCATTCCCTTCATTCTAGACTCCATCTATGGTATAGAATGAGGGTTTTTATACCATATTGGGATGGGGAGGAGGCTCAATGCAATGGCCCAGCTAGTTGTCGGTGGTTTCAGTTTCTCTAGGTGTCTGATTAGGAGGAATGATTTGTTGCCTGGTGAAGGTTATGGATCTCTATTGAGACCATTTCTTGCATCAATCAATGGTCTTTCCTCATGTTCTGCCACCCCCAGTTCGGTTTGAGGTGGTAGTTTTTATGAGGTTTTGGGATTTTATGGTTCATCTCTCGATGGTGTACAAAGAGGTGTGATCATACTAGGCTTTGGTCCTTCCTTTAGGGTTATTATGGAGAATTTTTTTCCTAGTTTCGACCGATTCATCGATTTGGATCAGATTCTTCTTCTCTGATGATGGTTTCTATTCAATCTTTTGGGTCTTTTATTTGGGTTGGTGATTTTGTGATGTCTGCTCCTTTGGTTTCCCAGTAATGACAACGATGTTATCAGATGTTCGGTGGGGTCGACAAGCATTGATTATCGGTGTTGTTTTGAAAGATGTTTGGAGTGAACGAGAGTGAGACGTTGAAAACTTTAGTGATGTGATAATGTTGGAGATGAATTGGATGGCATAGTTACCTGGACGTGTTACAGGGGGTTTGGGTGGTGATAATATGACATTTGAACTGTGGACTATTCTGTGGGGTGGTTTCGACTACCGTGACAAAAAACGTTTACTAATTTTGAATAGTTCCTCTATAGTTTGTTTGTTCTGGTCATCAGCTCCGGCGATGGGTAGTGACGACAATGGTTTCCAAGGTGATGTTGTTTTCAATGTTCTGTTGATGGTACAATGGAGATGATGGAATCCGAGGCATGGATCGAGGAGTCTGATCATGGATCCATGTACTGAGGTGATTCACTGTCCATGTTTTTGAATTTTGAATCAAATGTAAATTTCTCCACCTTGGTTTTTGGATTTCAGTGATTTGGTAATCTCGTGTATGGTCTGATTCCTACTCACCCAAAAAAATAGTTTTCAAAAATCAAATAAAAATGGAATTTTCAGTCATGTAACCATTAAATACAACCACAGATTGTAAAGTATTATGTCATTTTAATATTAGGTACATAATTAGAAAAATTAAATCCGAAATAAAAACATAATTTATTTAGTCGAACTAATGATCTTCTAACTTCCATTGATATCTTACATCTGTATAGAATAACCAGAGGAATAAATGACCAAAGGGATGATAAAAAAATCCCAGTAAGGGTATAAACATAGAAATAAATAATAGAAAAAGGTTTAGAATGTATAATATGATGACTTAAAAAGGTAATGAACATGAATAAACAAAAGGAATCATAACATGCATAACATATGATCATGTAATCATGGAATCATAGGAATTTTTAACAACCTTCAACATGTAATAAGAATGAATCAAGGATAACTGCCAAAACCAATGCACATGGAGGAGAATGAATCATGGCTAATTGCCAAAATCATTGCACATGGGAGACAAAGTCCTATAAAGGATTATAGTTCACTCCCTGTTCTAACATGACGTCTCATGAGACTAAAAATTACCCAATATATTAGATTGATATATGGGAACACCCATCATAACATGTTCATGAATATATTTTCCAAATTAATAATCACACATAGAGAATAAGTATAAGGGTTACATATGGAATAAATGGGCAGTTTAATCATGTCATTAGGAATACAAATGAGCGTACCATAAAGGTGTCCATGAAAGAATGGATTTAAATAATATATGGACCTTAATAAGGGTAAATAAGCATAAATCATGAGAAGTGATGTCAAAATAAAGTGAAAATATGTGAAAATATTTTTACAAAAATTTAGAAATGAGTAACTTTGGTGAGGTTCAAATAAAAATATAAAAGTGTATTTAAAGAGGGAAAGACATATTTGTTTGCATAAAACCATGAATAAAAAGGGGAGGGGAAGATAAATGAAGATGTTTTATAATTTTAAAACAATAAAATTATAGTATATAAATTATAATATAGTTATCATGTCACTTGGACATGGTTAGGTGGGGAGAAGAAAAGAAAAGAAAATAAATTGATAGAAATTAAAAGAAAAGGAAAGTGTTTTTTACTACCTGAATTATTTTTCATGAGAACCTCCTTGAGGCACTTGATTTTTGTCTTTTATTGTGACCAATGTCTCTTGGACATATTAGAGAGACTTGGGAATATTATTGTGATTAATTTTTTAAATATTCAAGGCCTTTTATGTATGAGGAGAAGAGGTGTAAAGGGGTGATATTTATAGTGGAGTAGAGGGGTGTTTTTTGATTTTTTATTCATTAGTTTATTATTTTGGATCAAGAATATGAATTATTTTGATTAACATGACAAAATATAGTAAATATAGAAGGGTATTTTTAGATTATGGTCTTAAAATATCAATGACTCAATAAATAGTGTATTTTAATCAAAATTTTGTATAACATAAATTACCGTATTTCACTATTCACAAAAAATTCAACTATTTTAGAAAAATCACAAAATTGTATCCTAACAATTTTTAAATGTGTATAATTAAAAATTAAATCAATTTTATGAGTTTTTTAAATAATAAAATTTTATTTTTAATTAAAATAATCATTTATTAGAAAAACACCGATTTTAAAATTATAATTCATTCTATGACACTTTAATAAATTAGTTTTGGTCTCATAAAATTATATTATAATCATAATACAATAGAAAATCAAATTATGAATCTATTTTTTCATAATAAAATTTATTTTTATTTATTAAATTAATTATAAAATAAATTATAAAATTGTAAATAAACATTTATGTTTCACAAAAATATCAACACTTAATTAATAATTTTTAAAACATTTATTTGCTAATCTTATGATATAATTATATCATATTAATATTTATAAGAAGCCTAAATTTTATTACTTTCATAGATGATGTTACTATTCTTTTGGATGTATTACTATTCGTAAGGGTCACATTACTATTCCAAAGGTCATGTTACTATTTTATTTGTTTAGGTTCTTTGATTTTATAAAAAGTATCTTGTTTCCTTAATTCTTCATTTGTATGATTTTTTTGTGTTATCTATGTGATTTTGTGGGATTTAAACACTATGTAATTATTATAAGAAGGGAAATTTAATTTATATAATTCTGGGTCTTTACATTCTCCCCCCTTATGAAATTTCTCCATCGAAATTTCATTTTACAAAGGGGAAATAAGATAAGGGTACTTATCCTCCTTTGATTCCTCTAGTTCCCATGTTGTCTCTTCGTACTTATGGTTCCACAATATTACTTTGAAAAGGTGAGTAGTCTTTTGGTATAGAACTTTATCTCTACATTCCAAGATCCTCACCATCTTCTCTTCATAAGACAGATCATTTTCCAACTGTACAACCACTAAATTCAGTACAGGTGAGGGATTCAGTATGTACTTCATCAAGAGGGATACATGGAATACATCATATACTTGAGACATGGTTGGTGAAAGTGCTAGTTGATAGACCAAAACTCCAATATGATCAAGAATCTCGTAGGATTCAATGTACATGGGGATTATCTTTTCCTTCTCCCCAAATCTCACGATCCTCCTCTATGGAGATATGTATAGGAATGCCATGTCTGCAACCTCAAGCTCTAGGTCTCATCGATGATTTTCTGTAAAAACCTTCTGTCAACATTGAGATACCTTGATGTGATGCTAAATGGTTTTCACATTTTCTACTATTTCTTTGACCATTTAAGGTACTATCATCTTATATTTACCAAATTCATCCTAGCATGTTGGTGTTATTTATCATTTCCCAAAAAAGGATTTATAATTAGCTATTTGGATGCTTGAGTGGAAGCTATTGTTGTAAGAGAACTTAACCAAAGGTAGATGTTAGTACCATACTCCTTTTAAGTCCATAGAAAACAATATCAATATGTATTATAGTTTCTTAGTAGTTTTATTATATTGGAAATTAGTTTGAGGATGATAGGTCGTACTGAAGTTCGGCTTAGTGTTTAGAGAATTTCAGAGACTTTTCTAGAACTTAGAATTAAATCTTGGATCTCAGTCAGATATAGTCGATAGTGGTACTCTATGAAGCCTTATGAATTATATGATGTATATTCTTGTATGTTGATCGAGTGAGAATTCCTCTTGAATTTTGATAAAGTGAGATGTATCTGTAAAATGATCTACAATAGCTCATATAACATTGTTTCCCCTAGGTGTTTTCGGATGTTCGGTGACAAAGTCTATGGTGTCGTTTTCTTGTTTCCATGTTTGTATGTCTAATGATTTCATTATCCTCTTATACTATTTATTTCCTCATTAAGTTATAGGAATACTAGGTACATTGATGTATATTCAGTGATCTCCTTCTCCATATTGTTCCACCAATAGTGCCATTGGAGATATCGATACATCTTTGTTCTATTTGGGTGAATAGATAAGGTTGAGCTCTGTGCATCATTAAGATGTTCTTTCTTTATCTCTCTGTTGGATGGTACACTTAATCATGACCCAAATATTTCAAATTCTCCCTCATGCATTTTTAACTCGGAGAATTTCCAATTTCCAATAGCTTCCTCCTTTTTGTAAATTTCCTCATCATTTCTTTGAGCATCCTTTATTTTCTCCATAAGGTATGGTTGGAAAATAATTTGAGAAAGGATTTATGATGTTCATTCCTTAACAATTTTCATTTCTATCCTTTCTATTTCTAAGAATATTGGATCCTTCTAAATTCACATCATTAATTAAAATGTAGGATCTTTTATACTTATAGCATTCACCACCTTGTTTTCATTATAAGGATGAAAGTGTATTGAGAAGTCATACACCTTGATGAGCTATAAACAACTTCGCTGGTTCCTATTAAGATCCTTATATGTGAATATATATTTAAGGATTGTATGATATTTTTATATTTCACACTTATCTGAAAGATATAATTCCACTAATTTTTCAACGTGAAGATCACAACTGCCAACTCCAGATGATGTATGGGATAGGTTTTCTCATGAATTTCAACTTCCTTGATGTGTATGCTTTTACTTAATCATTTTTCAACGGCACACAACCTTATACCTTCTTTGAATCATAACTATACACCTCCAAGAGTTCCCCACTTGTCGGTAGTGTGAGCACTGTTGCAGTGGTATGCCTCCTTTTCAAATCTATAAAGCCGTTTTCACATTCATTGGTCTATAAAAACATCACTTCTTTCCAGGTAATCTTTATTTATGGGTTTTTAAATCATTATAAGTTCTTCAAAAATCATTGAGAATACCCAACTAGACCAAGGAAACTATGGATCTCTATTAAAAATGTTGGCCTAAGCCACTCTTCAAAAGACTTTATCTTGGAAGGGTCCGCATATATTCCTTTTATGGTGATAAAATTTCCAACAAATGATACTTCATCATTTTATAACTCATATTCACTATACTTTACATGTAGTTTATCCCTTCATGAGGTCTTTATCACAGTGATCAAATCATCCTCTTGTACCTCCTCACTCTTAAAGTATATCAGAATATTTCAACAAAGACTACCAATTTTTTTCGAGGTAATATCAAAAGAATATATTAAGTCCATAAAAATTACTAGAGAATTAGTGAGTCATAATGGAATCACTAATAACTCATAATTTACATAAATCGTTCAAAAGGAAGTCTTAGTAATACCTTATTGCCTTACCTTAAATTGGTGATATCCTGACCGAAAGTCCATCTTAGAGTAATACTTATTCCCAAATATTTTATAGAACAAGTCATCGATCCATGGATTTGGATTCTTGTTACTTATCACGATTTTATTAATCTCAAGATAATCAATGCAGAGTCACATTGATATGTCCTTCTTGATAAAAAGGACTGGTACCCCCCACGGTGAAGCACTCGGGCATATAAAACCCTTGTCCAGATTCTCCTGTAAGTGCTTCTTCAATTGTTCTAAATCAAATTTGGAAATTCTATAAAGTGTCTTTGATATAGAACAAGATACAAGAATATTTTCAATTGAGAACTCAACTTCTTAGTCAAGAGGAAGGTAAATTAATTCCTCAGAGAATACATCAGTGTAGTCCCTCACAATAGGAATGTCTTCAATAATGATTCTCTCCTTTGTCATAATTATCTGATATAGATATTCTTTCTCATAAGGTAAAAATATCTATACTTGTGGTGATGATTTTGATGGAGATTCTTCATCCTCCTTATAATTTTATAGAATTAGAGGATGATTCGAGATGTGAAGAGTGATCTCCCTTTCTCGGTAGTTAATGTTGTATTTTATAAAGATGTCCAATCCAATCCCAAAATCGCATCATACTCTACCAAAGGAAGTATGACACGATTATTTGGGAAGTTAGTTCCACATACATTAACTGGGGAGGAGTTATATACTTTGGTTTCTATAATTGAATAAATTTTTATTCTCAAAGATAACTAAACCTCTATATTTTCAGGTGGTGTTTGAATAGTTCTACTAAACTTACAAGATATGAAAGAATGCGTAGAACCATAATCAGATAGTACATTCTCTATTCTAAAATGAATAATCGGTATACCTTCCACTACATTATTGTTAGGATCCGCCTCAGCAGTAGTGATAACATATTAATTTACTTGCTTCCCTAGAGGTTATTATTGTTGGTTGCTTCCAATAACTCTTGGCTTAGGGAAATGGATCTCATAATGGCCATTTTCCTTGATATCGAAACACTACACTTCATGATGAGTGTTAATATAAACCCTATTTTCATCTTTTACATTAGTGGGATTATTTATATCCCTTATAAAGTCATTTTCTATATGCCCCGTTCTTTTATATTTCATGTTTCTCCTGGTTCCCTTTAGATAGTTCCCAGTATGCTTCTTCCCATAATTTCGACATATGGGATGTTGTGTTTTATTTCCCTTGTGTGATTTTTCAGTTGATCCTCCAATATTAAACTCCATTTTATGCTTTTTATCTCGAAGACCACATGACCCCTAAGAGTCTCTGATATACATTTTAGACTTCTGGGAACAAAACACAATCTCCTCATATATATCAAAGACTTTAATTTAGAGTTCTTTTTTTAGACTCATCTTTAACCCGCTATGGAAGAAATCCACCTTAACTTCAGTGTTCTTGAACAAGACAGAGGCGTATCATGAACTCCTTATGATGTTTTATTAATATTCCCTAATAAAATTGTCTTACCTCTCCTTTAAACATAGGAATTATTTCTCCATCTTAAGATAGATAGTTTAGGGAAAATATTTGTTGAAAAATATTTTCTTGTAATCTTCCCAATCCATACAAAAAAATTTCTCTTTGGAATTTTTGTTCTTGATCACTATCCACTACTGATCAACTTCCCCCTCAAAATGATAGACTACAAGAATAATTTTATCTTATTTTAATCACTTTAAGACATATAATATATTATCATTAGATATTATACATTTTTATAGGATAAGGGGATATAAAGATCAACTAAATATGGGAGGCCTTTGTCGCATGAAGGATTCGACCAAATATTTATCTTTCTTAGGAGGGATTTACACACTATTCAAGTTATTATTCATAACTTGTTCTATTTGAGAAAGTACTATCATGAATTTTTGGCCACCTGTTCCCATTAAATTTACCATTTCATTAGGGAAATCAACACATTTCCTATCAAATTGATTGTTGGAACGAGTTCTCATATTTTCATCCATTAACTAAAAAAATAAATTTCAATTAGGGGGATTGAATACTTAGATAATAATCAAATAAAAAAATCAGTATGGGTATAAACATCCTAAGGGTTTTTACTAAGTTTCTCAAGTCTTAGTCTCTAGAAACAACTAGACCATCCTATAATACCAATTATAGTGGGAATATACTTTACACATATTTTTACATGATTTTAAGCACGATTTACCATTAAATACAACTAAGGATCATAAAATATTATGTCTTTTTAATATTTGGTACATAATTAGAAAACAGAAAACATAAATAAATAAACATTTTATTTAATCTCCATAATAAGATAATTTATTCCATTGATCTTTTACATTTACATAGGATAACCTGGAGAATACATGAACAAAGGGATGAGCTAAAAAACTCAGTATGGGTATAAACATATTTTTAAATCACAACACAAAGGTTATAAAGTATAACATGATGACATAAAAAGTCATTAAACATGTATAAACATAAGGAATCATAAAATGTATAACATGAGATCATGTAATAATGGTATCATTAGAATTTGGAAACAACATACAACATGAAATAATTATGATTCAAGGATAACTTCCAAGAACATTGAATAAGAAGGACCATTAGTCAAGGCTAACTTCTATAATCATTTCCCATGTTAGAAAAAGTACCATAAAGGATTCAGGTTCACTCTCTATTCCAACATGACATCACATGAGACTAGAATTACCTAATGGATTGGAAATCTATCTGGTTTCTCCCATCATAACATGTTCATAGATATGTGTTATACATAAAGAATCATACATAGGGAATAATCATAAGGGTTTCCCATGGAAGAAATGGGTATCATAATCATGTCATAATGAATACAAATGAGTGTATCATTGATGTGTCCATGAAAAAATAGATTTAAATCATACATGGACCTTAATAAGGGTAAATAAGAATAGATCATGATAATTTATTTCAAACTAAAGAGAAAACATGAAAAATAGTGTTTAAGAACCTTTGGAAATGAGCCACTATGGTGTGGTTTAAGCGAAAATAATGTTGTATTAAATGAGTGATTTTATAAAAATAATGTAGGATTATAAAAAAATTGAGGAGTGTACTTGAAAATGGGTATGAAACTTGGAAGTCCCCTTTAATCGTGCTTGCTTATGAGGAAGAATTAATAAGGGAACCCCTACTAAACATATATTTCCCCATCAAAGAGGGATGAAATGATCTGGATACATTATTTTGGGACAAATAAAAATAATTTATAAGAATTATATAAAAATAAATTATAATTAAATTGGGTTAAATATAGAGAAATAATAACCAGAAGGAAAAATGGAGGTTTGGATAGAATCCCTTACCTTATATCCGAAACTGTTCTACACTTGATCTTAATGTCCTGGATAATAAAATTAAATATATTAATTAATTAATTCATAAAATTTTATACATTTATTTGGTTTATTATAATTTTATTAAGTTCATTCATGTTCTTTTTGATGAGTTATAAGATACCATTTTAATGTTCGAGAGTGTTCATTTCCTTAGTTTTCATGATCAATTCACTTGTACACATGTAAGAAAGATCATGTTAAATGAGAATAGTTTTCAAGAATTGAAATTAAATGTTATTAATGAACTTAAAAAATATTAAATTGTATTATATATCATTTTTTCATATTTGAGAATTATTCATCATATAAAATGTTAATGATTATCATTTAGATTATTTTGGTGTTTTTCAATCATACGAACTAGATTTGTTTTATTAATTAATATAATGTATATATACTTATTAAAGAAAATTAAATAAGATGTAAGACATATATTATAACCTATTTTGATCATAAAACTGTTTTTATGATTAGAAATGAAGGTGGTGATGGGAATTACAAACTCATCATCTTTGAATATAATAAATTAACACATTAGGGATGATATTTTCATTTTTAGAAAAAAGGGGAGGGGAAGAGAAATGATGATTGCTTATGCCATTAAAAAAATGAAATTTTAGTTTATAAAATATACTGGAGTAATCATTTCATGTGGATAATGGGAGGTGAGTAGAGGAAAAAAAGAAAAGAAATTCAAAAGAAATTTTAAAAAAAGGAACGAGGTTTTTACCTCTAGAATTATTCGACTTGAGAACCTCCTTGAGGCACTTAAGTTTGGTATTTTATTGAGAACAAAGGATCCTAAATGTTAGGGAGAGACTTAGTAAGAGGTTTTGTCAGAATTTTTAAAAATATTCATGGATTTTTATTTGTGTGGAGAGGAGGTGATGAGAGGTGGTATTTATTGTGGAGGAGAGAGATGTTTTTTGATTATTTTATTCATTTGTTTATTATTTTGGATCCATACTAGGAATTGGTTTGATTACCAGGACTAAATAGATTAAATAGATAAAGTGAGTTCTATGTTATGGTTCTTACATTATAATTGACTCAATAAATAGTGAATTTATATTATACTTCTATATAACGTAAATTACTGTATTACACTATTCACAAAAAAAAATCAACTATTTTTAAAAAATACCAACAATTCAATCTAACAAATTTTCATCATGTAGAATTAAAAAACGAACTAAATTTTATGAAATTATTTTTCTAAATATGATATATTTAATTTTTAAGTAATATCATCATTTATTAGAAAAATACTAATTTTAACATTATAACTGATTTTTTGACACTTATAAAAATTATTTGTAGTCTCATAAAATTATCTTATAATCATAAAGAAATATAAAATTAATATATGAATCTATTTTATGAAAATAATTTTTCTTTTATGTTATTAAATTTATTATAAAATTGTAAATAAACATTTATGTTTTATAAAAATATAAACTCTTAATTAATAATTTTTGAATTTTTTATTTACTTATACAATGATATAATTATATCATATTATCATTTATAAGATGCCTAAATTTTATTTATAATTTTATAGAAGATGTTTCTATTTTATTGGCTGAATTACTATTTCTAAGCGTTATAGTGAGATTCCAAGTTTCATGTTACTATTCCATTGGTTTATGTTCTATAATTTCTGAGGAAGCCTCTTATTTCATTAATTATTCATTTATTAAATTTTTATTATGTTATATTTTTGATTTTATGTGATTTAAACTATCTGACATAATTATAAGAAGGAAAATTTCATTGATATAATTTTTGGGTGTTTCATTTAAATCTTGAAGAACTTCCTCCGATACCATTGGTTGTTTTTTGTGTGATCATCTAATGATCATATGAAGCATAAGACAACCCAAAACACATGAGATACATTTTTAAAAAATTAATGTTCCTATATTATCACAAAATAGAGTACCTTGAAAATGTGTGTTTTAGTAGATTCAATCTTTTTCCTTTGACAGAGTGTGTTTAAGGTATATCACAAAGAGTAATGAATGAAAGAAACTTTTCTCCAAGGTAACACAATGACTGATGGATCTATGATCGAATCATGAGAAAAACTTAAATATAAATTGTTTCTAGTACCTTGTTCAAGTGAGATAAGTTATTTTGGGTGGAATAGAATTTATATGAGGCTCATACAGGTGAAACCACACACACACCCAGTAGGAGCGGATCTCATACTATCTTATAGATAAATCTTGTGTCTCCAACTTCATAATGAATAATATGTGTTTCTGTCTATTGGGTGTATTTCATCGAAATTTTTTGATGAATTAATGAAATGCCTTTAAACAATTGTAACTGATGAATAAACCATTCCATAGAAATAAATAATATATATATTTATATATATTTTATTCATTAATCTCATATATGAAAAATACATGCACCATATACATATATTAAATGGACCCCTTATATAATATCATATATATATATATCATGCATCATATGGTTGTATACATGCATCTCACGCATTTACATTTTAGTTAAAATCTAACAAAGAACTATCTGGGTTTCCAACACCCCAATAGGTGGTTGTGTTATAATTTTTAATGCACAAAGCACACCCAAGGCACAACCACCAAGTCAAGGTTCTCAAAATTATAAAACCCGAGACAATACCTGAAAATATTTCCATAACACCTAGATGATGCTTGCCTAAGCTGATCCATTTTGAGGTGTGATCAAATATTTTTTAAATGAATCATTTGGACTATGGTGCTCTATACTATGGGTCATAGCTCAAAAGATAAATTCCTACTCATGGTGCTCCCCATCATTAGAATTTTCTTCCATAACTCAAATCACAAATTTAAATATCATACTTTGAATTGATTCTAACTCACCACTCCCCAACACAAATCAGAACATTGGTAAAACACTGGAAAGACCCATCATTATAAATTCTAAACCAAAACTAATGGATATCACTAAAAATACATGATCACCCTTATCATGTTTTATTACAATTGAAAAACCTAACAAATTCATTAAAAAACTCATCACATTCGATATGGGGTACCTGATTTGGTTTCCAAAGTGCTACATTTCATCTCACACTAAAACACCATTTAAACATCCTCTGATCGACCCTTCTTAAGAATGCTCTTATTCAACTATCCACACATTAATTAAACAACCAATACAATGACTTTAATCCTATAGGTATATCACGATTACCATGTACCACACCATCATATGTACCCAAAACCTGGTGTGATCTCCAAAAATGAATCATTAGTCAATTAGACCCATGTCATGATTCCCCCAAGAATCGATGCAATCCTAATCCAACTGCTTTGGATTATTAGAATCCAATTGGAGGCTGAATCCAATTCTTATACTCCAACTGATATAGAATCTAAATTTATATCAGGCACTCACCTAGTCATTTTCATCCAATTTACATTAGAACCATTCACCAACCTGTCTCCCAAAACCAAGAATATATTTTCATGGGGACACATCACTCTCGAATGGTTGAATACTGCCCACAATCAGATTCTCATTATAATTGATTCACTTGATCAAAACTCTATAACTATTGTTTATTCCCTATCCATATATAAACACATTTATTATACATGGTCAAACCCATGAATTCCCATGTTCCAACCCAAAATATATCTCATTACCCATTCCTATCCAATGGGATCTTCATTACTATTCTCCATTTAATTTACTACCATAATAGGGTCAAAACCTCACACAAACATTGGTGAACTCCCCACCATATGGTTTACCTTATACCACTTCTAATGATCCCCCTTAATTGATTCTATCATTGTATGGTTATAGAAATTCAAGATCACTGATCACCTTATCCTAGACAACAATTTCCTTAAACCAACTCCAAGATTGATTGTGTCACTACACCCAATCCATTTCGATAACAAAACCCACCATAAGGGAACTCCTCATTTCAATCAAACCATGTGAAACCAACCCCATAAGTTTTTCAATAATTTCATCGGCCCTCAAATCACAATGAACCACACACCAATTTAAAATTTAAATAGGTATCATGAATAAAAAACCCATACAATTCCCATATCATGCTATATAATATGCATAAAATCCCATACCATATATCCCATAACTCAACTCACACTCCTTTGAGTTTTACATCACTAAAAAAGGCTAAATCACCTAGATCACTAACTATGCTTGTTGAAGAATCATTTCATTAAGATAACCACATACTTATCTTCCATCGGGTTCCATTCCAAGTTATAAGAATCTACCCAAATTCTCACCACATACTAGAATGCATCTAAATAAAATATTTTCAGGAGCCCAAATGATCATTCCCTTTGAATCTTGTCTTGATACAAAAGCACTCAAGGTACTTTATCTCTACAAAACTAAGGAATCACTTTTCCTATTTCACATACTCCATGGAACCTCCATGAATATATCTTAACATGAGCATACAACTATTCCCAAACCTTTAAATCACCACATGTTCAAGATAACCAATTTGTTGGGTTTAACACAAATTGTACTAAAAATAGACTCTTGATGGTCCCATGTCAAATCAAAGGGTCTTTAGGTATCCCACATACACCAACCGGTCAGGTTTTAACTCAGGTAAACATCTCATGGAATGTCAAACATACTCCCATATCAACCCCTGACATCAATATACAAAAACACCCATCATTAGGGCCTTAAAATATGATTGGAATAAAATTCCTACACATCAGCCGACAAGTGGATTGATTCTCAGGATAATCCTTATATGGAATTACCCCTGAAGACCCACGATCTCTTTTTTCAACAAGTATACGTACAACTACATCACCCTAGATGACCCATGTTGAGAAATTATATCTATATGGATCAGTTAAGTAGAATAACATTACAAGATATATGAAAAAACACCATATAGTGTGTTACTGGCACTTAAAGTAACCAAACATAATTAACAATCACCCCAATGTGGTATAATAATAAGAAAAAAAATTTCTTTTTTGACCTACTAAGGGAAATTGAAATTTTATTTCTAGTGGGGATGGATCATCATCCTCACCATAAAAAGTTCATCATAAATTCACATGACAATCCATATAAAGAAAACATACATACAAGTCATCCCACATGAGTATAATTCCATCAAGTACTAATGTGAGGAAATGATTTATGAGCAGTTTTTGACACTTTAAATAGATAACCCTCAGTATTTAGTGAAAATAATAACACTAATAGAATTATATATCATTTCAATCCTAGGTTCTTGATATGATTCATGATATGTCTCTTTCCTCTATAGGCTAAGTTCCAAGAGTTTTATTTCTAGTATCTTTCCAATAGTTCATGATCCAAAAATTCAATATCTGAAATACCACAAACCTCAAACATCATGTTCTTCATGATATGTGAAAATAAAAAATAACCATAATATTGTGAGCTTAAAACATCAGTCCTATACCCATGGTAACATAGAATTCCATCGAGGAATGTGTTCATGATACACTAGACCAAGTTTCATCATAACATCCTATACATTAACATTTCACCTACCTACCATCCCTTAAGAAAGTAAGACAAAAATAAAATCAATGCTCTGATCGCACTTTGTAACACCCCATCCTAACTCACTCTAAGAAAAGTAACAAGATTGGTTCACCACATGACCTCAAGAACACTTATGTGAACACTATAGGGTATCGACTAGAAGTGGGGGTTTAAGGAGGTATCATGGGGATGATATACATACTGTATTAGAGTGCACGATAAAATATTAAATAACTAAATATGATCTGTAAAAAATAAATTGAAAGTATATGAAAATAAATATAACCATGGACATACAAAATGAAATGCATTAAAAGAAAAAATGACCATTATATATGTCAAACTAAATACTAGAATAAAATAAAACAAATATTCTAACACCATAGAATATATGAGCTATATCACACCTTATGATCCTAAATTCGTCCATGCTATCCAACAGAATGACCAACATCTATTCCACAAGACTCTACCCAACTTGTATCGGCAACAAGTGAATTTATTTTCAGGTAACCATGTTTAATAGAATCCCAAGAAGGGTGTGAATATATAACTCAGTAGGAAACCACCAATGAGGTCATATAATAATCAGTAATTTAATGATATTTGAACATGATACAACCTATAGATTAAGGAAGTACAATAATAGAAGAAACGTAAATAGAAATTATATTCTTCAACCTGATGCTGTAATATCTCCGAACAAGTCATGATGACCAATACAACATATTAATCAGTTTAAGTAATCAGTTATGAGACCACAATTTTATATATATACTTTAGATAGTTTCAGAATGTCCTTGACCATGTTGTAATGACCATGATTACAAACAAGGTGCTCTGGAATTTCCCCAAGTAATCCTGGTCGAATTGTATAAAACAAACCTACTTGGGGTAATATACCAATCCCCATGGCATGAAAGCTCAGTCAATTTTGGAAAATATACCCATCCCCATATCATAGATCAACCACTTTATCCACCATACCATCCGTGGGAAATATACTCATTCCTAAATCTTCCAAATAGATTAAGAATACCGATGGTAATATACTCATCCCCATGGTTTTAAAGCTCAACCAATAGGGGTTTATTATACCCATCCCAAGGGAACCACTAAGAATATGGGGTAATATACCCATATTAAGGCCAATCACGATGAAATTTAAAATAAAACACCTACTTGGGGAAACCATATTCTTGGGATATCAAGTATGAGTATGTAAAATGAAAAAGGGGTCGATCACATGCCTAATCCACCTTAGTTCCCATAGGCTCCTTAAATAACCATGGAACTGGGTGTCTAAGGGGAAATACCTCTTCATCTGTGCCCATAATCATACTTCATCACAATGAAATTTGGATTAATAAGTGACTTGGGTCTTTAAAAAAACCTATAATTATCACTACCCATCTTATATACACATGCTTATTGTGGGATATGAGTTAGTGAAACTACTGTGGTCACCTAGATAAACACATTAGTGGAAGTACCCCACTGGGGGTCCTCTATCTCAAGAAAGCCACACAGGTCAACAACTATTACCCATAGGATACTAGTACACTTGTAATTATCATAAAAATAGTAAAAAATCACTAACTAAATTGGTATTACATTTTAGAAATAGTCTAGAGATAAACCATAACCCATATCAGTTTGTTAAGTCTTAAAAGTTGGTCTGCTTACCTTACTCGATCCTAGTATACCTAAGGCCTATCTACCATGGTCTGGTCACATCAAATGGTGTAGGGTCACTCACCCATGGTAAAAAATATGACACCAATATATCTAATGCATCAACAGAGTTCCATATGGCACATTGGAGTTTAGTTTGTCAAGTCCATTATACAACCCTACTGGAGATTCCAAGGAACTTAAACAAGGCCCACTCAGCTTGGATTATATAGGCCATAACCCTTAATAAGGGTTAATTAATCAGAAGGAAATACTCAATTAAATACCTCGATTTTTGGAACTAGATGCATCTTTATAGTTCCCTATGAACAACATGTCATAGTCCCTTACTCATTTAGTTAAATGCATTCAATTAATTAACCTTTTCAATTTGAACATTTTATAAAATTTAAATAATTAGAATTAATAGGATGGCCCTGTCTATAGTGGTAAACACTTACATCACATTCTATTTGATGAAAACATAACAAATATAGGGTTAAAATATAATACTACTTTCCTCATTCGTGACACTTTCCAAATTTATCTATAAGGGTCAACAACTCTTCTAAATACTTTCAAGGTATATCAAAGTCCAATCCAAGATCATGTCGACAATCAAGACCCTATCTCATGCCCAATATCAAATTTTTATTTATTAATATTAAATTACTAATTAATTAACTATTTAAAAATATTTAACCATTTAATTTAAAAAGGCATTTCTAGAAATTATCTGACCGACCACTCAGCAATTGAAAAAACCATGAGCAACCATCTATGGGAGGTCTGCAACGAACTACTAAAAAAACTCCCAGGAAAATAACTAACACTCATCACCATTTTACATTCCCAATTAATTTTATTTAACATAAAACAATAAATTAATTTTTTACAAAATACCTTTGATGATTCAACTAGTGGTGGCACTTAGTTGTTTTCTCAGGTTATCCTATACATAAGAATAATGAAATCCTATTCATTTTGGGATGATTTTATGATGATATAATGGAATCATATGAAATATCCTAATTTAAGATAAAGGATATTAGTGATAATAGAGGTTTAATCTAAGGATTGATCAAATATAGATGAAACTACCTTGTATCACTGTCGAAAACCTACCAAGTCACCCCTTGAAGTTGGATCAATGGATTGAAGAGAGGGGGTGGATTGGATGAATGACATCCCACATAACACCTTTTCTATAAAAAAAATGAAGGTTTGGTTGGTAAAATTACAATATCACCACATATAAAAAACACCAAAATTCCCATCGGCTAGATAGTATTGGGCTACTGGATAACCAGTGGCTACAAACATCAACCCGGATTCATTCTAAATAACCTTCACTACTCCCAAAAACCCTCAAACCTCTATCCCGTGACCAAAATTTCAAATTGGATCTGTTCCAACCTTTATAATTCAATTATTTACTTTGGTTAAAAGTCTATCCCATCTAGTAACATTAAAATTAAAGATTTTTCTTGAATTTCAATGCCTATATAGACACGAGGCATTATAAAATCCATGGTTAACAATATTAATAAACCCAAAAAAATAGTAAAAATTTTCATTGGGATTGAATGAATAATGACTTTGTTTTCAAGGTATTGTGCTAAGACATTACATTCCATAAAGGCCTTATGCCAAGATATATAATTTCTATCAAGATCACATCTAATCCATCTAAATAAATGGGCATACATACACCAAATAACCAGGATATTTTATCTCATGAGACCCACCATTGCATCAAGGGGCTATTTTGGGCTCCACCTATCCTTATTTAAGTCTAATGCATTCATTATATAATTGAATGAATAAAATAAAAAATACATAACTAACAATCCTTAATAATAAATAAACATCCATTTTGGAATAACAAGTATATAAATTTTCAATATTTACCTAATCAATAATTAGAATAAATATCTATATAATCATCCATAAACTTAATAACATTTAGAGTAATGTGTATAAAGTTAATTCAATAATTTTCACAATAAATTAATAAAATTATATGATCAAAAATTATACACAGAAAAAATGTGGGTGATATTATTAGGGGGTATTCTATGTTTCACCTAATAACTTTTAAGGGTGTTGAAATAGATGACACCACCTTCCGAAGAAGAATACATTAAATTTCTTTACATTAAAATGGAAAATGAATTATATTTTTTTATACCATGAGTTAAATACCTTAAAATAAAATATTATTAGAGGATAAATAATGTAATCCATGAAATATAAATATAATGGATGTAAAAACCATTTAATATATAGGTGAAAATAGAATAAAATTAGTATATGCAATTTTATAAAACATTTTTTTACAATTCCATAAAAATAATTGATTATGAGTCACATTATAAATTAATTTTATTTGAGGTAAAATTAATTTTTTTAAACAATAATTTAAAATAAATCCAAATAATTGATCCTTCAAAACATTATAATGTTTTTCATTATTATTATGGAGTGGAAGTTAGAAATATAAATATGAAGGGTAAATCATTTTTAATATTTTTATGTTTTATTTTTTGAAACTAACATCATTAAATGAATAATGAAAATAATTTTTGACAAGATTAAATGGGAAATATATAGATAAAAATTTATATAATATAATTTAATTTCCAAATATAAAGGAGGAAATTTACAGGAATATAAAAAAATGGATAAGGAAGAAAAATAGATTAATTAGGAAGGATCATAATTATTGTTAAAAATGTTTTAATTTTATGAGAAAGAAATTGATAATGTATGGAGAAATAAGAATTATTTTTCACCATATTGGAAGGGAAAATAAAAAATAATAAAATTTTATGGTTGAAGAAACCAAATAAAGAATAAATAAATTTAGGAATAAATATCATAATGAAAAAAAAGAAGTTTTTAGTTATCAATATCCGTTATGTCTTAAGAAACATTTTAGTAAAAAGAAATTGAAAAAATGAATTTAAATTGAACTTAAAATACCATGAATACAATTTAATTCATGATATTTTATATCCAATTAGTAGTATACAAAAATTTAATGGAAAGTATATGCATAAATAATGCATGTCACAAAGGAATAAAATTGGGATGAAACAACCTTATATAGTTGTTATCTTTCAAATAAAAAAACCATGAAATTTAGAACATGGAATGGATTTAAAATACCTTATATTTCTTGAAATATTATGATAAAATAAATCCATGTTTAATATATACACCACAAAATGTAAACAAATGGTGAATATTCATCATATCTCAATTTGAGACATAAAAACCCTTACCTTTTATCCTGTATAGCCAAAATTTCTCTAAAACCATGTATAAAAAATATAAATGTCTTAATAATATATTTTAGAACCATATTCATACTTATAATCTTTTATAAAATTCATTTAAAATCATTTATTACAAATATATTCGTTATTTATATTTTTTTTTCATTAGATGTTATTAGTTTCGATTGTATGTTTAGTACTATTTTTGTAATGGAATTGATGATAATTGTTTATAGATTCAAATTTTATAATTAAAATATAATTATAGGTATTTAAGTACATTTTTTATATAGATTTATATTTTTTACATCATTTTATAAGTATTCAAGTTATTATTTGTGATGATTATGTAGGTGGTGAACCTGTTTTGGTAAATTTTAACGAAGAAAACAGTGGTGAAATATTAATAAGTTAAATGTTTATATAAACTTTAAAAGGAAATAAAACACAAATTATGTGATCAAAAATTTAAAATAACACTCATATTTATGTTTATATAAGCATACATTCTCGATATTTAGATCGTTGTTCATGTTGGTTTTCAAACAAACCCAAACAAGAACAAGCTAAAATATATGGGTGAGTATGTTAATGAAAGTAATTATTTTTGAATAATATCATTTTTATATAACAATTATGATATTATTTAGATATTTTTATGGGTTTTAAATAAATTTTAATATATTTTGATAAATAAAAAAATTGTATCTGAGAAATGAAATACGTCACTTTCATGGAGATAGTAGTGCACACATATGCACGAATGGTGTGTTTGTTTTCATTGGATCAGGAGGAATATATAGAATGGATTATAATTTAACAATATTAATAAAATTATATATTTAACATTAATCCATTAAATATACTTTTGTGACCATCCATGTAATCCATTGAAAAAAAATTAAGGACACCGTTCATGGAGGTGGTAGTCTGTACATACGCATGATAACATCATTATTTTTTGTACAATTTTAAAGAAAAGAATAAAATATATATTACATTACTATAATATCTTTCCATAAAATTCGTAATTCCTTTGTTATAATACTTTAATGTATTTAATAGGTTTTATATATTAAAAAAGGAAAATAATTAACAGAGCTCAGTTGATAACATTTCCTCTCTGTTTCAATGTTTTCCCGTAGGTAACACATTAAGAATTATTAACATAGTATTTTGGAAATAACAAGGATTCTAAGATGTGTGGATACAATTGAGGAGAGACTGGGTAAAAGTTTTAGTCTATATAATTATTTTTAATGAGTGGATAAGAGTGGTGGATGTGAGTTCCTTTTATAGGTGAAAAGAATGATTTTTTTGTGGTATAAAATTATAATATAAATAGAGCACATAGACCACATGAAAGTGGATCCAAATTGAGAACTTTTAGAGCCGTGGATGATTTAATTTATATAATATAACAAAAATCCATTTTTATACATGTTTTTAAACATGTTTTCAGTTTTCTAATCTTATATTTTTTACTTTTATAATTTTTGGTTTTCTTCATGGTACTTAAGTAATTTAATTTTAATGAATAAAAATTATATAGTTCTTTTTAATTTTTTTAATAATGATTCCAAAAAAGAAATCGATTTTTTTTGAAAATAAAATCAATTAGTGTTAAAAATTAATTTTAATATTGGCACACATAACATGAAAAAACAAATTCTTGAAAAAGTGTATTTTTATTTTTTGAAATTATGAATACAATAAAATTATTATTGTTGTTTATTTATATAAAATTAATTGGTTTATTATTAATATATTTATATTTATATGGAATTTAAAAAATGAAAAACTGAATTCCACCTTGTGTATACTTAGTAAAAATAAACACATAAAAAGTAGTTTTTATTAAAATAAATATTACTTAAGTTTTTAAATGTTAAAAATGAATTTTATAAATACAAAATGGTATTTTTAAATGAATAATTGTACTCCTTAACTTATTATTTTTCATTAATATTTCTATAATTTTTCAATTCATACTTATTTTGTCATAATTTCATAAATTCTACTATATAATTATGAACTATATTTTCATTTTCACCTAAAAATAAACTATTTTGAAAAAATATAAAAAATGAATCATAAGATAATATTTTTATTATAATAAAAATAATAAAGTTAGTTTGGTAAAATTAAATTTGGAAAATTTGAGAATTTAACTTTTAAATAAAAATTTAAAAATGTGATGAAAAATGTTTTAAGAGGAAAATAACTTTTTAAAATAGTTACTACTATTAGTATTATTTGGAATAAATTTATAGTTTAATTATGGTTAACATATTATACATATAAGGAATATATTTTATCAATTACAAATCTATTTTTTAAAAAATAATTCACATAAAAACCTAAGTTTAGATAAAATACATTTTTGGCATAAAATTATTCTTATATTAGTATATATCTTTTTTCAATTCCTTATAATTTAAATATAAAATATAAACTATATTAATAATTAAATATTTATTTCCACCTAATTTATACTTATATAACCCCTAAATATCTCATCATAATACCTAATCATACGATAATCTCTCATGGTATCCATGGGTGGTGATTCAGTTAGCCTGGATCTTATTGAAATTTCCATCATACTGAACTTCTCTCGCAATTGATTTATCTCATACCATAATTGTTGAAGTTATTCTTGGGAATGGTTTAAGTAAAACCAAACAGACACCACTATCTTTACAATCTTAGAAAAATTAGCTTCATAAGGAAAAATCACCCTTCCTAATGATATTTACACTACATTCATTATTGATTTTTAAATATGGCCAGTTATATTTATATTAGATTACTAAAAAACTATGTTATAACAGTCATATTGAAAACATTATATCACAATTTTTATTTAGTTTGGTGTTTTTGTTATAATATATCAAATATATTTTCTTATAAAGTAATATATATTTTAAAATTTTTGGATTTTATATACAGTGATATAAGAAGTCCTACAAAATGAATTTTGTAAGCCATTGGAAGCAATATATTTTCATCCTTCTTCAAAATTAAACAAACTTTAAAAGTATTATGCGATTCATAAAGTCTTAAAAATCACCTTGAATTGATATGAAATTATTAAGTCTTTCCAAACTTTATTCCATGCATTATTAAATACCCAAGTGTAATATGAACTACTTTTTGAAGTATTATAAAAAATACTTAACCAAATTTCCAACGTGAACTTCAAAAACATAATTTCCTAAATAACTTCATAATGAATTATTCCTAGTTTGGGAATCCTTAAAACTTCTCAAAAATTCATCCAATGTATTTTCTCACTAATTTTTATAGCCTCACCCACAAATAACCACTGAATGATTTATTCTTTATTTCAACACTCCATTATCACTTATTTCATTGAAAACTATCGAAGGTAGGGCTTCTCTATCATCAATAGTTTTCATAATCACGAAGATTAGATAAAAAAAATGATCATATATAAAGGGGATTATTCTAAAACATATCAATCCAGATTTTTCGTGGAAGCTATATAATCAAAATTCATTTACCAATAATATAATCTTTATTTAGGTGAATTTGCAAAGATAATTAACTCCATTCTTATTTTCCCATCATTAATGAATAGTTTCTAGTTCATATATTGGGTGGATAATCTAATAAATCACCTATATTTACCAATATACATTTACTTCCACTATTTACATGAAAAAAACATACTATATAAGAATAAAAAAAATCCACAAGGGAACTTCAATTGGTACAAGCCGTGTAACCAAGTCACCTATGCTTAAAAAATGAAATAATATTGTCCACTTTAGGAATATCACCATCATGGTTTTATAAATAGGTAATCCCAACCTATTTTCAATGAGAAATGCCTCATGTAATGGAGGATTTAAAAACCTTTTAATCATCCATAACATGAGCTCCCCACTATGTGACTTGGGACTCACAACTTGTAATAGACACGCATTAAGAATCATGACTATTATAACCAGGAAATGGAATCCCGAGGGGAGTGTTGAATGGCCCTAAGTGATACTAACTCCCCCTCAGTGTTACCCTATGGGAGTTTGATGTTTATTATAGTTCTGATAAAAGGTATAGGTCATGTGGTCGAGTCACATGTGTTTATAAGTTGACATAATACTATCAGCTTTAGGCATCCCACAGACACAATTTTATATTCAAGGTATCCCACCCTATTTTCCATGGGTAAAGGCCTCATGTCAGTGGGGATATAATAACCTTATTATCAATCGTAATGTGAGATCCTCATGCCATGATGTGGGAATCATAGATTATAATTTCAACACACCAAGTAGCAGGCCTATTGCAGTCAGGTCATAGACTCCTATGGATAACATTATATAACCATGGGTTTAAAAATATTTGATAATGTTCTAAGTGAAACTATAAAACCCCCTTATTTTATGATATATTTCTCTTTAAATAAATTTTATGTGTTTGATTTTTTTGATTTAAATGTAACACCAAACAAAAATATACCCTGAAATACTATTTTTTTATTAAATGTGACTATTGTTGACTAGACATTTTATATGAGGTTATGAAAAGAACTAACTAAATTATGAAAGGAAATTATAAAATTTTCCAAAAATAAAAATCTATTGATTAATGACTAGAAAATATGTAATAAAATTTAAATGTTAAAAATAATGAAATCATAGGTTAAAAGATCAATTTTTTCAAGTGTTGTATATTTCTATAATCCCTAATAAACTAACATTTTGATGAAATATTGTAATGAACCAACCTGGAATGACCCAAACAGTCACACAAGATGACCCACCACATGGCCCAAAGTGAGTTCCTGATCTCCATGAGTTAGAGAAAATCACCAAGGATAACCAAAAATTTCTTGGGAATAAATTTTCCCTTGGTAAAATTGCATGACCCATCCATAAAATGGGACGGCGACGCAAACATTATCAGAGTGAAGAAGCATAACCAAACACCCAGAGTAATGTAGCAAGAGATAAGTAGATACCGTATACAAAACTAAACATTATATATAGAACATACCAATTTTCCATATACATGGTATCTCAATTCAAAATTCCAAAACCCAAAATAATGGGTACACTACCAAACAAGTCCTATACATATATCCCAACGGATATAAAACCAAAAGAAAAAAATACACACGATCCAACTACGTGAGACCAAGTCTCCTTAAAAAACATTGGATGATGTAATCTAGTTAATAAACCTGAGTACATGGTTCCCATGTGTTTACTTATGTCATAAAATTTTTATATATGTTACGAAATACATATTTAGGGTCTGATTCACAAATCTTAGTAGGCTACCACTATTAAACTATTTAATTATTTTACCCATAAAAACCCATAAACTTGTTTGAAAATAATTTTTCAAAAATAAACCACTTTGAAAACATTTCACTTAAAACAAGACTTAAAAATCCATTTGGAATTAAATTTCAAATAAAGCATATTTTCTAAAACCATTATCAACATGGATAAAAAAAAATACCATGGTAAAATATGCTCAATATATCCAAAAAATCCTAACAAGGGTGATCATAGACATCATCGATAAATAATTATTAATAAATAATGTTCATAACAAATCTCATGACATCAAACATAGAACTAAACAAATTCACAAGGCATAAAAAACATCATGAGTAATATGAACCATGGGATATAAACATAAAGCCTATTTTTAGGGAGTCTAAATATGTATTCTATTTAGATAAGAAATAATGTATGTTAAAATTATATTACCTAGGTCTAACTCCAAGATCTATCATGGTCTCTCTAAAAACAAAAATGGAAGCTATCATGTTATTCCTACCCAAAGGATCCTATAGTCTCTTGGAAACCAAAATGTAATCTCATATAGTCTTCCATATAAAGTATATCATGGTCCCTCCAACAACCCCTCACTCACACCCTGGTCAAACCATGTACTACTCCATGCAAACATAATAAAAAATGTGTGCTATATCAAACAATCAATTTCAAAATCTATTTTTACAAACAACATGAAAAAAATATAAAACACCTTCCCACAAGGTAAATAATTTTCAAAAACCATTTTATAAATCCACACCGAACCATTATAAATCTTCGTTGCATTTCAACAAACACTAGTTGTTCAAATTAACCACACCCTTTTGGAAAAACATATTTAAAAATTAGAATTTTGCAAACCTATCTATGAAACACACCAAACATGGAATAAATATCAATCAAAAATAATTTTAAGGAAATTTGAACAACAAAAATCAAAGGAAATTTTAAATTTAATGGAAAGACGTGTAAAAAACCTTCAAATAGAGACCCATACCTTGGATTCTATTATAAACTCATTTCCTTTGACAAAAACCACATGGAATTGAAAGATCATGGACTCACACACATAATATACAAGAAAAACAACCAAATAAAAAATAAAGAATCTACGTTTGACCAATCCCATTATTCATGTTTACAAACATCAATGGAAAAAGAATAATAAACCTAAAAAAGGGGGAAAGAAGAAGAAACCAAGAAGATTTGGACTTAAATCAAGAGAAATCAGCAAGGAACCAAGAGAAATCCACCACCAAATAAGAGGGAAAGATTAAACATCAAGGATAAGGGGATTCAAAAATTGGGTAAGGGAAATGAGGGACAAAACCCTTAAAAGTATAAATGAGAAAAATAGTAAAATTCCAATTATTATTTGACCTAGACATGTTGCATAGTTTAGAAATATGTTTTGGAAAACCATGTTTTAACCATATGGGGATGATATCTGATAAATACATAAAGCTACATGAATTAACTTGGATTATGAATGGTTTGAAAAACCATTATAAAACTATAAAAAATCACACTATCCCAACAGAAAAAAACTCCTATGGTTAGCCACATTTTTTAGACAAACTGTATGCTAATGATACACCATGGTCTATCTTCCAAAAAACATCAATTTCCAACCCTAACACTTGGTAACTACAAAAATGAACCAAAAGGTAAATAAAACAAAATATAATTCATACCAATGATTTGGTGGGTATTCTAAACTCCCCACGATGAAAATTTATACCCCATATTGTCCTTATGCATTCTAAAAAAAATATGTAAGAAAAATAATCCTTCAACAATGTTTCCCACTCTCATGTCTTGTAGCTATTTCCATCACACTATCAGGGCACACAAACAAAAGAGATTGATTTACCATATATTACTTTGTTATGGTAATCCATGATATGATCTATCTATTCTAAAATTGGGATATTAGGTTCTAAATATCAATATTCCCACTCTAGAACATAATTGGGGTCTGGATGGTATCTATTAATGTAACACCCCAAGGTTTTGAAAATAAATATAGAATGAAATTTTATAATCTAACCATTAAACACAACATTTCCTCTTATATGATTTAAATTTCAAAAAATGGTCATATAGAGTTGTGTTTAGTAAGTCATTTGGAGTCTGATAGAAGAAACTTGATTTTTAGTGAATAGTAACATACCTTTATGAATAGTAATATGAATAGTAGTATGACCCTTATGAATAGTAAATAAGAATATTATTTTTTTTCTTAAGGAAATAATATAATGAGATCTTAATTAATTTTCAATGTCACAAAAAACTAATTGCAATTCAAGATTGTTATTTTTTGAGTTAACTATGACCTTATTTAAAAATTAAATTAATAATATTTAGAAAATTATTTTTGAAAAATGGATTTCCCTTTTGAATTCTACACGTCAAAAAATGGTAGGGGTGAATTTTTGGGATTTTTCTAAAATACATGAATTTTTCATGAATAGTAAAAATACAGTTGTGAGTTTTCGGTAGTTTAATGACATTATAATGATGTAATAATTAAATATAAAATTCTGGTCTAATTTTGTATAGTAACTTATGACATGAGGTGTCCCAAGTGGCTTAAACCATGGGCATGTACCATGTTCAAGCCCGTGGTTTGGAAAAAACCACTAATGAGGTGTCCCTTTGAAATTATTAAACAATTACCTCTCTTTTTCTATAAATACCCACACATAAATTCGTTTTATTTCATTAAAAATCCCTCATCCTCAGAGATCTGGTGGTTTTACCTCTCTAGGAGTCCTCCCATGGTGTCCTTAAGGCCCCAAGGTCCCATCCATCAATATCTAGGAGTTATTCTACAAGGTGAGGGTATCCTTCATTCTCTTCTTTAAGTCGATACTTCTGTTATGTTATCTTTTTGAAATTCCTTTCTCTTATATTGAGGTTTGATTTTATTCATTCTTCTTACTGTCCTTTTGATTTCAATATAATTATATACCCTTTTGTTCTCATCATTTGATTTTATGAAATTTTATGTGACGCCGTTAGGCTGCCGAATTTTCATAAGAGATCTTTTAACATTTCTTTTATTTTCAAGTTCATCTCTTTTATTTTTATCTCCTCACCTCTTCTGTCCAAATGATCATGAAAACTCCAGTAACATATATATACTGGATTTATGTCATGTTAATGGAAGACCCATCATAAATATTCTTACTCCCTCCATTTTATTTTTATAAATGAAATCAACATCCATGAGGTTCCAATTTATAGCCTTCGTGGACGATGAAGTTTAGTTCTTCAATTTCTTCTTCATTACTGGTCATGAAACCATATTTGTGGTTGAAACAAACTATAATATATGTATTATAACATAATTAATATTCAAGAACCAGAATATGTACATATAATTAAGTTATATGAAAAAACTAGTTCATAATAATCCAAATACCACCAAATAATCGAAGTGGTTCTCATCTAATGATTCGTCCTCATTCCATGTAACAAAATGATAGAAATGAACATTAAAAATTGTTTATGTTCATAAATAAAATATAATTCCAATCCTAGAGATTTATAACCATTCCACATGAACTCCATTACTTAAAAACAAGTGAACCGATTTTGAAAATAAAGAAAATGAACACCCCGGAACAACGAAATTCAATATAACAAATTAGGAATAAGGGAATAAATGAACTAAACAGAATTATGATAAAATAGATACATTTATAATATGTTTTTAAATAAGTTATTAATTAATATAATTTCATATTCCAGGATCTTAAGCTCGAGAGAAGAACACGTTTGGAGTTAAGGTAAGGGTTTTCCACCATAACTTTCATTTTCATTCGGGTTACATTCATTGTCTAATTACCTCAATGAAATTATTATGTATTGTTATTTACTCATAATATATTCTGTGTGAGTATCATATATATGTTTAAAAACCCTAAACCTTCCTTATTTTATGGATAGTTACTCGTTTTAAAAGAAACTTTCAATTTTTTTTCCAAAATAGAATCCCAATTCAAGGGAATTTCTCCAATTCATTTACAAGGTAACTCTATAAACTATTTTTGGAAATCATTATCTTTCTAAAAATACTCATTTTATAATGAAAATACTATCTTACTTCACTTCTGGTATTATACATTGATTTTCCAAAAGAACTCTTCTTTTCAAAATAAATGAGTATTTATCTCAAAATCACTTAATGATTTTATAAGAGTATTTTCGTTCAATGATCTTATTTATTACATGGTATTATTGAGTTTAATCATTTATAAAGTCATATATCATTTTTTATTTAATGGTTTTTGACTGACTTTACTGTGGATGATCTATCCTAAAACCATTCATCATATTATTCCGAATGGTAAATGTTTGTGTTCAATAATTGGTGAAAGTTAGTTACATTTCATATGATAGTTTCAATATGAATGTTTATGTTGTTTATATTGGTTCCCTTCATGTTGTAATGATAAACTTATGTATGTACCTTGTTTCCAATAATACTAAACTACTCGGTCTTTCGGGATTCATATTCCTTGTATGTATGCCAACATAATCAAATAAGGCACCGACTCTGGGTAAATGGGGTCGGGTCCTTACAGTTGATATCAGAGGAAGTTTAGTAGAATACTTGGAAACTAGATTTAGAAAATGGAGAATTAGGGAAGAGTCCCTAAGTTAGTCTTTGAGGGAAAAAATTAAATAACATCCTAGTATTATGGTAAGGAATAGATAATGTGGATATTTCAACAATATATCCCTGTCTGGATACGAGCAGGTAGAGGTGGACCTAGCACAGATGTATCTAGGGGTAAAAAACAAAAACGCCAATTTGAGATAGAATCGAACAGGAACCGGTGCACGACAATGGTCCTTGCTGCACTCTTTGTTACGACACTCCCGGGGGATATGCTTATGATAATTCACATTTTCATTACAATCCATTATGAAGGACTGAAATGTTAAATATTCCTCAAATAAACCATTTTTGTGAATATGGGATTAGACATGCATAGGCTCTCAATTATTCTGAGTATTTTTAAGTTAAGATTATATATTATGATTCATAACCTAATCTAGTGTATGCCATTATCTAGATATGGTGCAAAGTGTACAGAATGGAAATCGCACGAATGTACGTGTCCCCTGTAGGGATTTTCCTCTGAGGCAAGATAATGATGTTGGATCTGGTGCTGTGACTGTTGCTGAGCAAATCATAACTATACTGGGACAACTTTCTCAGGTTATAGATAATAACCTTACCCATATGGAGCATCTGGATCTACCACGTGGAGGAGCAATGCTAGATCGCTTTATGAGACAACAAACTCCATCATTTAATGGGAATACAAATCCGTTTGTAGTAGAGAAGTGGATGTGGTCCCTTGAGAAGATATTTATTACTTTGGGATGTAATGAAAGAGAGAAGGTTTTCCAGGCAGTATATCGTCTATCTGGTGATGCAGATCAGTGGTGGTCATTAATCCAAAACACAAAGTAGGAGGAAGATATAGAATAGATGGAATGAAGGTATTTTAAGGAAATCTTCTTAGAAAAATATTTCCCTTGTGAGAAGTGAGCAGATATGGAGAGAAAATTCATGAATCTGAGGCAGAAGGAAGATGCGAATGTTGCAAGGTACGAAGATAACTTCACAAGATTAACAAGACATGCTGTAGACTATATAAGAAATCCAAGGAGAAAAATTGATTGATTATTTGATGGCCTAAAGCCATTCCTCCGGTGGGCACATGTCTCAATTTTTTTTTCATTATATAAGGATATAGTTTCATGTGCCATCAAGAAAGAAAAATAATTCTCTAAGTCTTATAACATTAAGGGAAATCAAGAAAAGAAGAGGGCTTCTGAAACCCTGGGAAAGGAAATAAGGAAACAGGGAAGAAGGGAAGAGTTGATTTTCCACCATGTGACCATTGTGGAAGGAAAAATCCTGTTGCATGCTTAAAAGGAAACGATGTATGCTAAAAATGTGGTCAGAAAGGCCATCTTGCTGGTGACTACAAAGGAAAGAAGGAAGCCAATGATGTTCAATGATATAGTTGTCGGGATATGGGACACTATGCAAATTATTGTCCAAAACGTCAAGGAAATATGCCACAGATAAGGCCAAGGGATCAGGGACAAGCTTATGCAATCACAACTGCAGAGGTTAAAGTTCCTAATGGCGTGGTGTAAGGTACTTTAATTGTTTCCTCATGTTTAACCAATGCTTTATTTGATTCTGGATTATTGCATTATTTTATATCTTCCCAGTTTTCTAGGAAAATTAGATATTTCCAATTTTATTTAACAAGGGAGTTGTCAGTCAAAACTCCTAAGGGAAGTATCATTGCTATAAATTTCTGTGAATCCGTTCCCATTAGGGAATATAAATGTTCTTTATCTGCTGATCTCATCGTCATACCCATGATTTAATTTGATATAATCCTTGGTATGGATTGGATTTCAGACCATGATGCAAAAGTTTATTGTAAGAAGAAAGAGGTTACAGTTTTTGATGACGATGATAAACAACACCTTATATTTAGAGTAGAATCGTCACCACCTGATTCTTATCTAGATCCACCCCCAGAAGCTCAACTAAATCCAATTATTTGGGTGGAAGAGAATTAACTAACTATGGGTGAGGAAAGGAATGTTCAAATAGAGGATATACCTATTGTGAGAGAATATGCTAATGTGGTTCCAGAATATTTACCTGGACATTCTCTAGAATGAGAAATTGAGTTTTCTATTAATTTAATTCCTAGTTCAAGGCCCATATCGAATACCCCTTATAGAATGACCACTATAGAATTAGTGAAACTAAAGAAACAACTAGTGGAATTGAGTAATAAGGGATTTATTCAACCTAGTGTTTCTCTATGGGAGCCCCTATCCTTTCTGATCGTGATCGACGTTTTACATCAAGATTCTGGAAAAGCCTTTAGAAGGCCCTAGATACTGATCTTCGCTTGAGCATTGCCTAGCACCCACAAACTGATGGACAATCAGAACGGACTATTCAAACATTGGAAGACATGTTGAGGTCTTGTTTACATGATTTTAAAGGTATGTGGGATTAGTATTTACCTCTCGTAGAATTTTCCTACAATAATAGCTTCCATTAAAGTATTCAAATGGCACCCTATGAAGCATTATATGAGAGGAGATTTTGTACACGAACTTACTGGGATGATGTTGGTGAAAGAAAGCTCTTGGGCCCAGAACTTGTTGAAGAAACAATGGAGAAGGTGAAGATTATCCATAACCATATCAGAATAGCTCAAAGTAGGCAAAAGATCTACACTGATAACCGAATGAAGGATTTGGAATTTCAAGAAGGTGATCATGTTTTCTTAAAGGTATCTCCATGGAAGGGTATTATATGATTCAATAAGAAGGAAAAACTAAGTCCCAAGTACATCGGACCTTCTGAAATTCTGGACCGAATTGGAGCCGTAACTTACCATTTGGCAACGCCTTCAAGTCTCTCCAAGGTTCACAATGTGTTCCACGTGCCAATGTTATGAAATTACATGCCAGACCCAACACATGTACTCACTTATGAAGAAATGGAACTTGAGCCTGATCAATCTTACTATGAAGAGACTATCAAGATTCTTGATAGTATGGAACAAGTATTGAGAAATTGGATGACTCTTCTGGTGAAGGTTCAATGGAGGAACCATAAGATGGAGGAAGCAACATGGGAGCCTGAGGAGCTTATTTCAAAGACATACCGAATATTTTTAGGTAATAATCTGTGAATTTCGAGGATGAATTTTTTGTAAGGAGGGGAGAATGTTACACCCCAAAGTTTTGAAAATAAATATAGAATTAAATTTTATAATCTAACCATTAAACACAACTTTGACACTTCTTTGTTTTGAATTTCAAAAAATGGTCATCTAGAGTTGTGTTCAGTAAGTCATCTGGAGTCTGATAAAACAAACTTGATTTTTAGCGAATAGTAACATACCCTTATGAATAGTAATATGGCCCTTATGAATAGTAAATAATAATAATATTTTATCTTTTTAAGGCAATAAGATATTGAGATCTTAATTAGTTTTTCAGTGTCACATAAAACTAATTGAACTTCAAAACCTTGCTAATCTGCTGACACTCCGGGTTGAATACCTAATCACTCTTAACCTGATCAATAAGACCGCGTGTAACCTACACACTGGACAAGAAAACCTTCTTTATATCCTCCTACACCTCAAAACTCACATAAATAATTGAACTTATTAGAACCCACTCATACACTGATTCCCAAATGGCCAACACGGGAAGCTTCTTTCTCAAAGCATCAACCACTTCATTCCCCTTCCTGGGGGTATATACACCATCAAAATCAAAAGACTAAAGATATTGTACCCAACATATTTTCATGAGTTTTAAGTTTCTCTGGGAAGAAATTGGCTTCAGACTCTTATGATCCAACTGCACTATAAAATGATCCCCAAAGAGGTAATGTCGCCTTGTTTTCCATGCATTCTTTACAACTTCTAATTCCAAGTCATGGGTGGGATAATTCCTCTCATGTGTCCAAAGCTACCGTAAGACAAAATCTACCACATGGACATCCTAAATAAAAAACATCCCAAATCCACTCCAGAAGCATCACAATACAAAGCATAAGATATTCCAAGACCAATAAGAATCAAAACATGTGAAAATGTAAAAAATGTTTGAACCTTATTCAAAGAATGATGTAACTTATCATAACACTAAAAATACACCCTTTTCATAGTCAAATAATTCAATGGATAATCCATTACAGGGAAGTCCAGAATGAAACTTATGTAATTCCTGACCAATTACACAAATTTGTGGATCAAAAACACATTATCAGACTACACCAATATCGCGAATGCTCAAACTTTCATTGGATCCACTCAAATTACTACCTTAAAAATCATTTGTACAAAAAACCACACTTCATTGATCAAAAAATGGCACTTCGAAAAATTATAATATAGTAATTTCTCCCATAAAACACCCAAAACAACCTCTATATGGTTAGCATGCTTGTCACTCATCTTGGAATACACTGATATGTTTTCTACAAACACGACCACAAAAGTGTTCAAAAATAGATGGAAGATCTAGTTCACCAACACCATGAAAACTACTAGAGCATTGGTAAGTCAAAATAGGAGAACCAAATACTCAAAATATATATACCTATATTAGAATTTAGTATGTGGAACATCCTCTCCCAGAAACTTCAATTAGTGTTTCCCTAATCTCAGACCAATCATTAAAAACTAACGGTCTTGTTTGAGTAGATACAAAATGTCATCAGTTTTGGGAAACAAGTATTTAGACTTCATTATCACCAGTTTATTCTTATGAAATTATATTCAATGTTTAAGGGACCCATCTTAATACTTTGAAGATATAAATGGATAATCTCACAGTGACACCTTGGGTTGGGTAAATCCATTGCTCCCTAGATCCTCTAATGGAACATTCATCTCTTGTAGCTCAGTTGGATCCATTTTATAAGATGGTAAACAAATTAGGATTGTAATAGGTATTATATCAATTGTAAACCTGATCTAGAACTAGGGTTACCGCCCTAAAAAATTCGATGGAATCACATTTTGGTTTGTTTCCATGACCTTGGGATGCTTACCCACTAAACTCTTCTCAACTATATTAAGATTTGTCCTAGAAAACTGGCATGAGACCGACCCTAACACTGAAGTAACTAGAACTACCTTCCCTGATCAAATTTCCACTGACCTTAAGAAACATGAGTGCTCCTTTTGTCCTTAAAGAACTAAACCCTACAATGATAACAATCCACTAGATCCTTGAATATGATTTTCCAATCCATGCCGATAATAAGCCCAATAATTTCCAAGTCTAAAACAAGTAATTCCCAGATGAATTCCATGTCACCTAACAAAATTTGGAACTCAGGGAACTTAAGAAATACTCTTTATTTATTCTCAACAAGGTCAGAATGTACATGTAGTATGACCTAAACTCATCTCACATTCCTAGAGCATGAAATAATTTCATTGAAATGATGGAATGAGATGTGATCATGTCAAATAAAATGGATCATATGATAGATTCAATAAACACTACACCTATCATGATAGTAGGTTTGAAATATAAGTCTTATGGCACAAACTATACTATATAGAAATTCCCCAGATTATTTCCTCACCGAGTATTATTCCCTTAGTTATAATCTCCCATTCTATGGGTGAGATATCATATGCACTTTTAAGCCTCTAATTGAACCTAAGAGACCTTCGAAAAAGTATATCACAATCTACTACCTTATGAATCCATATTTTAGAAGTGTTGGAGATTACCAAACTATCCACATTGATTAAAAGTCCGTAGAGTCTCTAAGAAATGAGGCCTGCTGTTTCCATCCTTTTTATACTGATAATAGAAAATATACTTATTCCATTAAAAAACCACATGAATTGAAATTGATAACTACTAGACAATCTTATCACTACCCCTATGAGACCCATATTACTTCCACCTCTATTCTATAAAAGAACATGAGCTTACTCCCTTGGAAATAATGCCACTGCGACCTATTTTTCCTATAAAACCTTCCTCTTCCAAAGCCACCTTGTCCACCATTCTTGAATAGGTTGGTAAACAAATAAGAATGGGATAATTTATGATCTCTTTCCTCAAGCCCATTTTAAAATTCTGATCCTTAAGATAGTCATTCATGATGAGTTCTAGAGAGACATACACCAATTAGGTAAAATGGGTGACATAATATATCACTAAATATTCCCCTTTCTCAAACTTCAAGAACTGATAGTCCTTCACCACACTCAGAGTCTTTAGGTAAAACTTTTAATTAAACTCCAACTTAAAAGTGTCCCATGTGAGATCCTCATACCTCATCAAAATCACCATCTTCTACCCCCACTTCCCACCTGATCCTTCCATCACATATGTGGTGAATCCAAATTTTGAGATCTCATGTATCTTCAAGAGCTCAAATATATTCTTGATATGATAAAATCACTCATCAGTCTAATTGGGTCCTTATTTACATGAAGCATCAGTGTAATTGTCCTCATAAACACCAAAACATGTTCCACTGTCCATGTATGATCTCAAACACCAACTTGACGTAAGGATATGATCTTAAGAAGCACTGAATCTAGAAATGTTGGATCAAGAGGATGTTTCACCTATGAGGTATTCTGCACAACACCCTCTCTATGACTAAATGAGGTCGTTTTTAGGAGAATTGTCTACAAGACACAAAAAAATATTTATCAAGTAAAATAAAAACTTTAAGAATATAAAATAACCAAAAGTAACCCCTATAATTTGTAACAACATAAAACACTTGCCTCACAAGAGAATTAATGAAAAAGAGAAACCAAAATCATTAGAATTTTAGTTATTAACCACTCTGCATGGTTTGGACACAGATTTTGAAAAGAATAAAAACTTTGATGATATTTTTTAATGAACTATAATTGGTCAACCCAACATTTCTCCCAATATTGAAATAAACATATCCCGAATCATGTTACCAATTTCCTCTATCTAGAAAAAAGGATGAGGAATAACCCAAAAATATATTGGGAATGATTTCTCCTGTGGTACACTAACCCGACCCATCCATAAAACGAGACGACGATGTTAACATAATAAGAGTAAAAATGCATAAGAAAACATTAAAGTCAACACTAAAAGAGATAATTGGATACCATACTCAAAGATAAACATCATTTATAGATAATTCCAAAAGGAAATATTCACGGAATCTCAATTCAAAATCGCAAAACTCCAAATAAAATTAGATGATCAAATAAGTCCTATACATATATCATAATGGATATGAAACCATAAAAATGACTCCACATGAGCTAATTTCATGAGAACACATATCCTTTAAAAAACAATGAACTACAGTAACAAAGAAGAGACACTCTTGTACAAGGATCCCTTCCCTTTACTTGTGTAATATAAAACAAACATTACATATATCCAAAGGAATGTATTGGGTGTGAGTCACAAAGCTTAGTAGGATTCCAACATGAGCCTATTTTATTATTCTAACCATTAAAACTAATATATTAGTTTAAAAAAAATCAAAACAAAACCACTTTGAATATATTTCACTTATAAAAGGACTTTTAAATATATTTGGTTTTACATTTAAAATAAGACATGTTTTCCAAAACAATTGTCAACATGGATCAAATGAACCAGTATGGTAAAAGACAAAGATTTATCAACATATCAAAAATGTAATATCAAGGGTGAGCATATACATAATCTAAATATAATCAATAATAAAAAATCGGTATAACATATATTATCACATCAAACACGGAACTCACTAAATGCACAAAGCATAAAAACAAAATCGACACGAGTAATGTTCTCCCCAGGATATAACCATCTGTCCTATTATGAGTGAGTCTAAAAAATTATCCTATCTTGATTAGAAATAATGGATGCTCTCACAGTCTTCCCCAGTTATAACTCTAATATCTCTCATGGTCTATCAAAAACCAAAAATGTAAGCACTCATGATATTTCTACCAAAAGGTTCTCACCTTCCATTGGATACCAAAATGGAATATCACTTGGTATTCCCTATGAAGGCTCTGATGGTCCCTATGACAACCCATCACCCAAAACCAAGTTGCCCCATGTTCTAGTCCTTGCCAATATAATCAAAAATTTGTTCCATATCAAACAATCCATTTCACAAGCCATTTTTATAGAAAACATGACCTCTTTATAAAACACCTTCCCATGAGGTATAGAAATTTATATATATTTTTGTAGAAAATCATTTAAAACCCATTATAACTCATTGATCAATTTCAAAAAACTCTTAATGAGCACGTAAAATACACCCATTTTAAAATCCCTCTTTAAACCATCAAATTATAAAATATATCCATGAAACACACCAAACATGGAATACAAATCAATCATAAACTATTTAAAATAGAATTAAAAAAACAAAGGTAATTGGAAATTTAATGGTAATCCATAGAGGACACCCATGAACAAAGACACCTACCTAGGATTTGGTTCCAACCTCAACACACTCAATGAGATCCTTCTGGAATAGTAAGATCAAGGCCTCACACACCAAAGACATAATAAAAATATAAAAATACAAAATAAAAACAATAGGTTTGGACAAACCAAACATCTAGGATTTCTTAATTCCATGGAAAAGGAAGTAAAAACAAGAATAATTGGAAAATAAGAAGAAACAAAAAATATTTATACTTACCTCATCCCAAATCACCAAGAACATAAGATGAAACCACCCAAAAAGGAGAGGTAAAGCTCCATCACGAAGGAGAAGAGGATACTTGTGATGAGAAAGGTAAATGAGGGAAAAACCATAAAATTCATCAAGGAAAAAATGGTAAAGTAAAAAAGTTTTAAGTGACTTAGATAGAATGTTTGGGAAAACTGTGCACCAACTGTGAAGGGATAATATCTCCCCAAAAACCTTACTATATAGTTTCCCCTTGGATGTGCTTGTTTTGAAAACCCATGCTCAAAATATGAAAAATCCTATTATTCCAACCTCTAGAACCCTTACACAATTAGCTTTATATTGAGAAAAATAATGTTCTATCTATGCACTATGGTCTGTCTTCCCAATAACAGCCATTTCTAACCCATAACTCCTAGGAACTCCAAAAAATAACCCAAATGAAAATAAAACTCAAAATTAGGCTTACCATATGACCCAAAATTTTCCAAAATATACATGTATTTAATGGTAATGAATTAATATTTATATATTTATTATTAATTTTTTAGAAATAAAAATAAAACAATTTTAAGGTAAAATGAGATATTTTTTTCTTTTCAAAATAGTTTTTTGTGTTTAATGTATTTTATATTATTAAATTAAATTAATCATAAATAAAAAACGATTTTAATATATTTTTATGTAATATATTTATTAAAACATATTAACATCCATCTAATGGTTTTTACTATTAAAGAAATAAGAATAAAGCCAATTTTATGAATACAATGCATTTTTAAATACTATTGTTGTTCTGTTTTGAACACTTATTTTAAAATTAATTAATGATATTTATGGGAATTTCATATGATAAAATGGTTTCTACATTAAGAATAAACTTGTATAACTTTATTTATGATTTTAAGTTCATTTTTTTCATTATGAATAGTAACCTAGGTAAAAATTCATTACTGTAGTAAAGGTTAATTGGGTTAATGAGGGGTTAAACTAAATTTATAATGGTTAAAATGGACCAATTGTTTTCTAAATATTATTTTCTAAATTTATTTCAACCTTATCTCTTACCATATTAAAATTTAATTCAATTTGTATCCAATTTATATTGATTATGACTTTATTATATTTTAATAATATTACTAATTTCTAGTGTGCCACTCCCCTCACTTATAAAAGGGAATATCCTATATTCTCTTCTCTACACCACTTGAGAGCGATTCTTCTCCACTAATATCTCCCCAAATACTATCCTAACATCATTATCCATGACCACAAGGTGTTGGTCTTCCCAAAAGACACATCCAAGAGGCATTAAAGCACCTTTCAAAGGATAATACCCATAAAAGTGGATGATTTTTACCAATATTTTTACATTAATAATATAACAATTTTCTCCATATTTTGAATCCTCTTTAAAATGATAACTTGTCTCGTCATTATACGAGGAATACCATCTATATGAAGTGATGTGATTTTTTTTTCATTTCATATTTACATGGATGATGATAAGGATATATTGAATGGATATATACATATATATATATATGGTATTTAAACTCAATCTAGCTTGGAGATTCATAAAATTATAAAAAATAAAATGTTTTTCAAAAAGTAAAAATACAAAATAAATCTTGATAAGAGATAAAATTAGAATAAATACCAAAACAAAGATGACCCAACTAGTGATATCATATGATACGAGTGTAAAATTAAAGGACACATCAATGAATACTGTCCCACACTGAAGTATAAAATGAAAAATTATAAAAGAGGGATGAGACTTAAGAAATCTATTATGAAAAATTAAAGTAAATCCAAGGATAATTCCAATGATTCTGATAGTTCGAGACATAACACAAATGAAAAGGCTAATATAAGCATTCTGTATAATACCTATAAGTAACATCTGTTATTTATACCTTCTCTAAAAATTATTCTCATGATGAATATGGATTTCCAAATAATATTTATTTTAATATTGTTTCATTCATTAGGATATTATGAATGATCTTAATGATAAGTATGAAAAACTAAATATATTAAAAGTTGTAGGTTATTTTTATAAATCATATCATATTGTTGAAGAATAAAATAATTCTATGTTATTAAAATAAAATATTTATTTGTTATTTGTAAATGAAAAACCTAAAAATTATATTGAATATTTTATTAAGAGAACCAAAAATCTAAATAAAAAATTTGGTTTTGATATCGTTCATAAACTTATAACTAGTTTTGGATGTCAATAAAGATAGAAAACGATGTTATATAATAATTATTTCATTCCTAGATTTAATTTTTACAATAATCTTTTAGTGTATAATAAAAAATGAAACTTTAGATATGGGACAACCCGTTTTGGACCTAAAAAGTACTATATTTATAATTTCATAAAATCTATTAATTCTCCAATTTAAAAATTTATATAATAGATCTATATTTTAAAATACGTAACTGATAACCTTTCTAGACTAAATAAAATATGTGTGCCAAAATGATTTCTTATATGATTATGTAGGTAACTTTCTTGAATATTTCCACTAAGAGCTTATGGTATCTATAAAATGGATTTTACAAGCGTATAACTAGATTATACTCATGATTCAAGAGTTTAGTAAAAGTGGATAGTGGATATGAAGCTTTCAATAAAAATTCTAAAGGAGAAATAATTTTTCTTGGATAAATCTGAAACTCTTATACTGTTCTTATTTCAATTTTTTTTTTTTCAATTTTTAAAGTATAACCATCTTACAATTTATGAATTGTGAAAATAATGTTTTCATGTTAAATTTTAAAATAATACTTCTAATATTTATTATTAAAAATATAATTTAGTTTTTATTACATTAATAAATGGAAATGATTATGTTGTTGATTTGGATTCTTTATCTTCCCAAAATGTTTCATAATTCAAGGATTTTTATAAATAATCTTGGATGTAACATAGGAGAATAATCCACTATAATTTATACTCACTTATAAAATGAACGTATAATTGTTTATTAAAGGATCCACCTAAACTATAATTCCTAAAATAGAAAGTGTGAAATCCCTATTAAATGGAAAACTACAAAAAAATTCATTAAATCGAGAGAAAATTAGTGTCTTCCCATGAACATATATAATTGATTAACATGAAATTATTTGGAAATTATTTAGTTTCTACTATAGGTGGAAATAATTATGATTATGTGATTATTGATGATTATTTAAGATACATAAGGTTATTTTTTCTAGGCCACAAAATAGGAACTCTTTCCAATTTTTTAAAAATATTTAAAGTATATAGAGAACCTTAGTATAATTTCCTTAAAAACCTCGAGATGTGATTATGTAAAGAAATTTTATACTCAATATTTTGAGACTTTATTTTCACCAAATATATATAAATACAATTTCAATACACCTTGAACATCTCTACAAAATGGGGATGTTAAAAAGAGAAAGAAAACTCTTCAAGAAATTTATTAGACTGTGCATAATGAATATAAAACACCTTTATAATTTTTTTTAGAATATATAAATATAGATTGATATATAATAAATTGATTTTTGATAAGGAATTTCATTAGTTATTCATACTTTATTAAATCTTATATAGTTTTAAAGAACAGAACCAAATATTAGGATGAATGTGTTCATGTCACTTTTCTAAGACAAGTCTACATGAACCTAAAGTTTCCCTAAAAGTATTTGAGGATGATATGTATGCTTTGAATATAAATAATACCTCTATGTCCTCAGAACATACTACTGATTTAAATTATAAATCGCTTATTAGATACCTAATCATCCACCTAACCTTTAATAATTAATTTAAAAACTAATAATATCAATTCCCAGAACCACTAGAAATATAAGTATCACCCTATATATACTGTTGTAGTAGTTCTTGATAAAGGATCTCAAACCCAAGTCTCTCTTACAAACTTGGCTAAACATCAAGACTTCATGTTTCAGTTGGAAGGTAATAACATTAAAGAAGTGATGGATGATGAAAACTAGGTAATATTTATACAAGAATAATTGAATCAATTTGAAATAAAAAAATTCTAGGAACTATTTGAAATATCTAAAGAGTACATAGATATAGGAACTAAATGGGTTTACAAAAACGAGGTTGATGGATCTGAAACTATTTTTAGATATAAGGTTATATTTGTTGTATATGGTTATATTCAAGAGGAAGATATTGAATATTAAGATGACAAAAAACTAATAGATATACTATAATCCATTATAATACTGCTAGGTTATGGAGAACATCATAATTTCAAACTATATCAAATTGATTTAAAGAGTGAATTCCTAAATGGTTATATTATCAAGTATGTTTGTTTTGAAAATACCCATTGATTTTCAAACTCTCATTTACCAAATCATGTTTTTTCAACATTTAAATGCACATTAAGGTTTAAAATAGGCTATTAGAGCTTGGTTTGATAGAATCAGCTCTTTCTTAATTTCAAATGGATTTTCAAATGGTATATTTGGTTCTTCAATATTTATTAAAAAAATTCCAAAGATTTTGGTTTCTCAAATATCTGCCGATGGTATTATTTTCGATTCATAAAAAAATTATTTATGTAAGGAGTTTTATAAATTAATGAAAAATGGATTGGTAATGTGTATAATGTGTGAGTTAAAATATGATATTAGATTATATATATAGTTTTTAAAAATATGGAATTATTATAAATCAATGTAAATAAAAAAAATATTTTTTAAAATTATTTGGTTAGGATAACACTAAATTTTGTGATACTCTAATAAGTACAAGCTATTAATAATATTTGGATGAAACTACGAAATCAGTTGACCAAACTATTTATAGAGTCATGATTGGGAGTTTTCAATTTTAAACTAATATATAGCATGATATTATTTTTAGTGTTTGTATGTGTTCTTGTTTTCAATAAAATTTAAAAAAACTAATTTAGATATTGTAAAATTAATTATCAAATTCCTCAAAAATATAATAAAATTTGTACTATTTTACACTAGGGGATGTTATATTGAATTGATAAGTTATTATGATGTTGATTTTGGTGTCTCTAGGTTAGATAAAAAATCACCAATGAAACATGTCACTTTTTTGGAAAGTATCTAGTGTCATAGTATAGTATAAATTGTAACTCTATTTCAATATATACCACTGAAGTTGAGTACATAGTGCCCAGAAATTGCTATGCATAGATTCTGTGGTTGAAACATACATAGATAGTATATTTTTATCATTTCGAACATGTGTCTATAAATTGTGATAATATAAGTGCAATTAAGACATCTAAGAATCATTTATCCCATTCAAGAACTAAAAACAATGGTATAATATTGCACTTTTTGAGTGATCATTTTCAGAAGGGGATATTACTCATTAATTAAAAGGTACTGTGTAATAGATCAATTATATTTTTAGTGAACCCTTTAATATAAATAGATTAAATTATATTATCCCTTAATTAAGAATTATTAATTAATATTGTTTATTATTTATTATTTATACTTAAAAATGAGGCAGTCTAGTCACAAAGGTCACAAGTGAACATAACTCATAAGCTATTGTGGGGATTAGTCATGTGGTAAGTAAACCTATTCAAACACTTCTAATTGATTATAAGATAATTAATGTTGTTGGTCAAGATACCATGACTATTTGACATATTTGTACCCTAGTTTATTTATAAATTACGTGGTTCTAATTTATTTCATTACCCATGTCTTATTTTAATGTTCCATAAATAATCTAAATAATAAAATATTGGAATTTGGATTGATTTCTATTATTCTTGAACTTCCTCAAACACTTTCCCCCTATAAAATCAAAAACCACCTTTTCTACTCACTATTTTGATACTGTCATAACCTCTATGAAAAGATGGTGAATTTAAATCTAACATTGGACTTCGCATTTGGGGATGAGTGGATATAATTGAAAGGAAAAAAAGTGAGATTGAGTTCTCCTACTGAGATATGAAACCATAAACTCTCAAATCATTTGTTTACCTAAGAAAGATATTGATGATGAATAGATAAAATTAAGTAAGTATTTGGTATGAACCATTATATAGAATCAAGTCTAGACTCAGTGGTTTAGTGATTTTGGTAGTCTATTTTATCACAATTTGGTAAATGGTTTATATATGAATATGAAATTTTAAGACGATGATAAATTTGACTTCATGTGAAGTTTCATCAATAGAGTAGATCTTGTATTTTCATCTATGTAGTGGAAAAAGTGTTTAAATGTTCCCTATAATGGAGATATTGTGGTTTTATAGAGTTTCTATCCAGAATTTCATAAAATCTTTGAATATGAGAGAGAACCATTGGATCTAACTATATTTTAAAATACTAGGAGGCCAGTCACTATGGAATTTTAGGGTGAGTGCATATTGTTGGTTAAAGTTATTCTGCTACCAATTTATCCCATTAAAGGTAAATTTAGCATACCAAGGACCTAGGATCTATTCCTTTTATATCAAATTAATAATGGTATGTAGATCATATTTATAGGTATATTATGAGGCATATATAATAAGATTTTAATATATCTGCTTTGGTTAACGCTTTTCCCTATCTTAAATTAATTTCAGCTCTATAAGAGTTCAAAGGGATTGTTCCAGAGGGGTAGGAAAAGAATATTGATTATGGGAGGATATTTTTAAGGTAAAATATTTTCAATATAATTAAGATTAATTGGAATCCATAGAAGAAGCTATGAGTGTCTAACCATAGGAATCATTATGAAAAATTTAATGCAGTCTCATGTCGTTTGATTCCAAGAGATAAATTTTTTCTAGTTTTAAAACATGATGAATTTGTTAAGTATTATTATGCGGAATAATTAGTTTTTGGAAATAGATTTGGTTATTAATGTGTATAAAGAAGAAGTGGATACTACTTGTACACAGTTATAAAATGTTTTTGAATAAGTTTTTTCTTATTATATTAAAGACGAAATTTTATTTTAAGGGGAACCAAAAAATAGAATGTATCTTATAAACTACATTAGTATACTTACTCCTTACATTCTAAAGAAGAATATATTGACTCTAATGATAATGAAAATGAGACTTATACTATTTTAAATTAATGAAAAGTTTTTTATTCTAAGGATGAGGATTAATCTATTAAGAATGTTACACCCTCTATAGAAAGAAAGGACTAAAGTGAAAAATAGGTTAAGTTTAGTGAGAAATGGAACCCTCTTATGGAACAAAATGGTAAAAGAATCACCTACCTTTGATACTAAATAGTCTAAGGTGGATAATTCCTATTGATATTTTATTGGAATAGAGAACTCAAACTCTAATGGTTATGGTCCTCATTATAGATTTTTTCCACCTCATTATGCTGGACATGCCATTATTTTTACTCCTTCCATTCCTATTTCACCAAAACCAATTGAAGAATTATTTTTTAACGTAATTTATCTTGAATAGAGGATTGGGAATCCTACTCCAAGACCCAACTTATAAGATAAATAGTAGTTAAACCAAATAGTCGAATAATTTCTAGAATGACATGTCTGGACCCACCCTTATGAAAGCTGCCGAAGTTGAAGAATTGGTTGTAGTTGGTGAATATATTAATAATGATGTTTTTGTGCCTAGAAGTAGTGGTACAAAATTTTATTTTCATATTCCAAGAGAAATTTAACCTTTGTTGGAATAAATTAAAGAAGTTGTTGAGAAATCACTTTCTGAGCAGGATTCTCCACCACCCAATCTTCCTTCTTTTTCTTTATCTTATGTAAATCAAGATGACATGAATGAACTTAAAGTTGATTTTTTGAATATGATAAAATATTTTTTTGGTACTTTGGTTGATGTTTTGAGTATTCCAAAGAGGAAGGTATTAGTTTGGATATGTAATCTTTTGTGCATTATACACAACCTAATTATTTTTCTAATCATGAATTCTTGGAAATAAAGATTCGGTGGATGAATGGGAAGATGATTATTTTTTAGGAATATTTTTAAGATATGAAGATATCTTAATAACATAGGGAGATATGTTTTTTACACAATCTCTAGACTAGATAATCCTACTACTAGGACATATACATCTTCTACTCCTTCACCTCCTCTTGTTATATCTGCTCATGTTTCTATTAATGAGACTTTTTATTAAAGATTATGTGAGAAGAAATTAACCATGTTCTGGATAGTCGTAATATAAGAAAGGATATGATACTCTATTCGTTCTAAAAACATGATACAATGATTTTTGAGATATTTATAGGATATTATCATAATATGGGAAAAGTAGGAAAATAATCATGAATGAAAATAAGTTTTCCTCCAATCAGTCGAGTTTTTAATTATTAGGTGGATATGTTGAAATCCATAAAACCACTCATGGGTATGTTTCTAATGAACAAGGACAATTTTTAAGAGATTATGGAGGAAGTATCTAGAGCTTTAAATAATTTCACTCAACTCATGGAACTATATCTCAACAGTGTTCACACTGACCTAGTTGTTTATAAAACTATTCTTATACCTATAATTTCCCCATCCTCCACTTTCACAATCCCTACCTAACCTCTATTTAAGTCCGAAATTTTGATTTCACACCTACTTTGGCTGTGAAGAAACTCAAACCACTTACTAAGGTATTTTTTTGGTGATCTTCATACTCATATTTCATATTTAATTGCTAAATAACTAGGAAATGGAAAATAACCTATTGATCCTAAATGACATGGAGAAATAGATTTTGATTCTTATTTTTATTAGACTACATGACAAGGCTCGTTTTTATTTTTTAATTTGTTCTAAACATATTTTTAATTAATATCAAGACTTCTTATCTTAATTAAATTTTTCGCTATCATTTTTAATATTTTTTTATAATCCCTAAAGGGGGTACATTTTTTATATAAGTAACTAAAAAATATACTTAATAACATGTTTTTAACTTAAAATGTTATTTTTTAAGATTCATGCAATTTTAATTTAATTTTATGTTATTATACCTTGATTTGGGATCATAAAAAGAGGGTGATTGTTTTCTTAGTCTATAAATTCAAAGTTTTTATGATCATAAATCATGTTTTTAATGGTTCTAATAAATTATCTATTTTATTATAGAATTATATTTTTTGGAAGAAATAAACAATTTATGGATCAGCCACTTAAATACCAAAAACCCACATGATAAAATAGAGAAATTAACTATGGATGATCAATCATGAAGAAATCCATGAAAATGTAAAGACATTTGACTAATTGTTAGATGTACTGTACATTGTATCCAAGCTACCAAACGATAGATTATCGACCACAGGGAAAATAAATGAAAACATTAACAGTTTTATATATATCATTAGAAGAGAAAATTGGGCCATATATTATTCTAAATCCACCACATGATAATTTAAACTACAACATTAAGGATTACACTAAACATCCTAGACATAATATGTTTTTAAGAATTTAATCTACCACACTAATAAACTCACTATCCAAATGAAGGAAGTCCATCAAAAATGGTAAATAGTTAGAATTTATCCAGCTATTAGATCAAACACATGTTGATCCATGAATAACCACATTCTTTATTCAACAAAACATATATAATCAAATGAATATGGATGAAAATTTTATTATGTTTTAGAGAAACTACATACTGATTCCGAGTGAGTGCCTGAATATTCCACAAGACGGTTCTACCACATAAAGGGAGTTTTCAGTTATAATGAGTGAAAAATATTATTTTCAAAAATTTTATGTCTATAAAGGAAAATTATGATATTTGAAGTGAACTTTTATAGTATTTTCAAACCAATTATTATATGGACGATTAATTTTTAATAGATACTTTGGGAAGGAATATCTATAAATTATAGGAAACTGTTCATGTGTAACAAGAGAATTGGTGGAGCCCTTGTGATCTTGTAGTTTTCATTTTTTCTCCTATTCCTTTTGAACCTCCATTCCTAGGGTGAAATTACAAAAACAAACAATAATTATGATTTGACTACAACACTCTCGATCAAACACTCTTGAAAATATAAAAATAAGGTTAACGTTATTGATCCACCAAACTTGATGAGAGATTATGATGCATCAATCTTCTCACAAATAATTTACTCTATTTATTTACTTTACAATTCAAGTTGTAATTTTTTAATGTATATTTGTTGAGAACTACTCCAACACTGTATATGAGAGTACTAGGATAATATCTCCTCTTATTTATTCTCATTAAATTTTCTTATTAATAAATGTGAAAGAGGACCAGTTGATCCCAGAATTCCTTGTGTCCAGTTGTCTATGTAAAACCTGATCATGATATTGGATCTATTTATTATGTTTTGATAAACATTCTTGGTAGTGGATTATTTTCAAGGGTATAAGACTAAGATCCAACTTGAGGAGAACCATATGTTTTGTTATGAAGTGTGTTTATAATATTTTCTTTGTGTATTTGTTTTTACTGATTATTTCTCAAAGTAAACATATGAAATTTTACATTTATCCATGATATATATACTGTAATTGGTGTGAGTACTTTTTTTCGATAGTTAAAATTATTAAAATTGTTTTAATTAGGATTTGATCATTCCCTCTAGAAACTATTTCAATATACTGAATTATATATACTTGATATATTTTTCAAATTAGAAATGTTTTTAATTTGGATATTTAAATTTAAATTGTTGTTAAACACAATTTTTTATTTCATTCTCATTGTACCCCTCCCCTATTTATTAATACTCTATGAAAAAAATGAATTACAAATTATATGTGATGATCTTGCCTCATGGATTATTAGGTTCTTATTTATCTAATTCTATGAAAAAATCCAAATATGTTGACAAATTTCTATTATTGGGCATTTGTTTTGACCACTTTTGTTATAACCAAGAAAAATCAGAATGAATAAATATAAGTCGATATATGAAAGAAAAAAAACATAAGGAATGACCTAGAAATACAATTTTCACATAGATCTATAATTTTCTTGGATTATATGGGTACTATCGATATCTTGTGTGAAACTTCTATTATATATATAGACCACTAATTAAGTTAACTCAAAAAGTTGTAAAACTTTTCTAGGTAAAAGAATATGAGGAAAGATTTATAGGGATCAATAAAATTATAATCACTTAATCTTGACTCACACTCCCCTCAAGTGAATAAGGGGTTTTATATTCAAAGAATGACCTGCATTGTGTACTCTTGAAAAATGATAAACTGATATCCTATGCCAAATGAAAATTAAACATCTATGGTAATGACTACCCATAAAATGATTTGGAAGAAGTAGTTATGGCGTTTTTTGGTGGATCTTTGGAGTGACTACCTCAATGATGAAAAATGTGACATATATATTAATAATAATATTTTAAAGTATATATTCACAATGAAGGAGTCAAAAATGAATTCATGGAGATAATTTAAGTTAATTAACGACTATGATTTATCAATTCACTACCTTTCTAAAAAGTTGAATAGGGTTCCTAATTCTTTTTGCATAAATTAACGTGATACTTTACCCATGATATAGAATGTGAAAGACTATATATTCTAGGATATAAAAAGGATAGGCCTAGATATATTAAATTTTGGGAAGATATCATAGCCTAACTTAATGATTTTGAAACAGTCTATTCAATAGAAAATAAATGTGGCACTGTGATGGGACTAGGTTTTCCTTTTTTGTGAAAAAGAAATGAAGGGGGTGTAGGATACACTCACACATACCAGGGTAAAACCGATCAATCATCAATTTTCTAGCCTTACCCTTGGTGTAGTGAATTATTTGATTCTATAGTTTCTTGCAATGGTTAAAAAGTATGAGGAAATATTTCATGAAGATGTTCCAAGATTACCTCCCTGTATAGAGGTACAATTAAGAATTGATCTATACCTTAGGATGGAACCAATATCTACATGTTCATATCATATGGATCTGTCAGAGCTTCATGAGTTGAGGGTTCATCTGGAGGACTTGCAAAAGAAGAGCTTCATGAGACTCTGTGTTTCACCCTGGGAAGCCCCAATTTTGTTTGGACAGAAGTAGTATGGGAGTTTGAGGTTAATTGTGGACTTCTGAGGCCTAAAAAAGATGGCTGTGAAGAATAAGTATCCACTAATGAGGATCAGTGACCTCTTTGATCAATTAAAAGGGTTATAGTGGTTCTCAAAGATTGACCTCAGATCTGTCTATCACCAGTTATGAGTACAAGATGAGGATATACCAAATACGACCTTCAGATTTCATTATGACCACTATGAGTACTTGGTGATTCCATTTGACATGACGAAAACCCAAACAGTGTTCATGGGGCCCATGAACTAGATCTTTCAGCTATACTTATATAGGTTCGTGGTGGCCCTCATTGATGACATCCTAATTTAATCATCATCTGTGGAGGTGCACATGAGACACTTGAGGATGGTCCTAGATGCACTATGAGAACACCAAATTTATGTAAAGATCTCTAAGTTTCAGTTCTGGATTCGATAGGTCCATTTTCTAGGACACACCATTTTAGAGGCTAGAGTTTCAATAGATCTTGTGAATATTGAGGTGGTTGTTTCTTAGTATCCACTCAAGAGTGTTACAGAGGTGCGAATTTTCCTTAGTTTGGATAGGTAGAATTGGAGGTTTGTACCTAACATATTTAGAGTGGTAGCATCATTGACAGCTTTTGCACGAAAGGGAAATCCTTTTGTGTGGACGGAGAAGTTCTAGGTGTGTTTTAAGTAGTTGAGGCAAAGATTTATTAGTGATCCCATATTGATATTATCAGTGGAGGGTACAAAGTATATAGTTTTCTTTGATGAATTAGATACCAGGCTTGGTTGTGTCCTGATATAGGGTAAAGTAATGATTTCCTACGGTCCATGTCAGTTGAGAACACACAATCAGAACTATGTGACCAATGATATTGAGTTAGTAGAAGTAGTATTCACTTTAAAGATGTGGTGACACTACCCGATGGTAGATTAGTTTATCATATACTCTGACCACAAGAGTCTCAAGTATATCTTCTACTAGAAGGATATAAACATGATATAAAGGTGATGGATAGAGTTCCTCTGGGACTATGACTTTTAGATTGGTTATAATATTGGGAAGGGGAATATAGTGGATGATTCTATCACCATGAGATCTAGTTCACAGTTGCTGAATGAGGCATCAGAGTAGTTGGAATCATTGAAAATATCCTTTGTGGATAGAGATGTAGTATCTTACCTTCAGTCAATGGTTGTTACCCCTCCACTCTTAAAATGATTCAGGGATGCACAACTTAGGGATACTAACTGTGAGACTTTACGTGCACAAATGGCCACAGGGCATACCCCTGATGGGTATTCAAAAGGTGGGAAACACATAATTCACTTTAGAGGGTGCACATTAGTACCAGTTCCATTATTGGAGATGGTTTTGTGGAAGTTCCATACATCCCATTTGGGGGTCCATACGAGCATAGAGAAGATGTACTGGGACATCTGACATTAGTTTTTGTTTCCATGGATGATGAAGGGAGTTGTAGAGTTTGTTTGTCATTGCCTCACTTGTTTGTAGGTGAAGCCCAAGTACCAGGATCTATCATGTTTGACTCAACCCCCTGAGGTGATAGAATTGAAGTGGGATGGGATATCTATGGACTTCATAATAGGTTTAACACAAACATCTAGGGGACATGATTCCATTTGGGTGATTGTTTACCGAGTCACCAAGTCGGTCCACTTCCTAGCTATTCATGAGAAGAGTTTAGTAGAGAGCTTCAAATTCTTCTATGTGTAAGAGATAGTTGAATCCATGAAGTTACATTGATGATATTATCCTATCGTGAGGATCTTTCTACATATCAGTTTTGGAATAGATTGTAGGAGGTTTTTGGGACTCAGTTATGATTGAGCACTACATTTCACCCCCAAACGAATGACCAGATTGAACATACCATTCAAGTTCTGGAGGACATGGGGTGGGCATGCATGTTGTATTTAGGACATAGTTGGGAGGATAACCTACCACTGGTAGAGTTTTAATACAAAAATTACTATCACTCCGCCATTGGTATGGAACCATTTGGGGCATTGTACTGGTGACACAACAGGTCTCCACTTTTCTAAATTAATCTAAGAGAGTCATAACTCGTAAGCCTGTAGTTGGTGTGAGCTATTACAATGAAGGTGAAGATAACTCCAGAGTAGATGAAGAGTGCACAAAGCTGATATAAGTCTTATTATGGTAGGAGGAAGAGGCATTTGGAGTTCGAGGAAGGAGACCACGTGTTCCTTCATGTCTCACCATGACGTATATTATGCAAAAATGGCCTTGGAAACAAGATATCTACGAGATTTGTTAGAAATTTCATGATACTACATAGAGTTTGTGATGTGGCGTATCGCTTGGAACTACTTCAGTAGTTATATAGGGTACACAACATCTTCCACGTGTCATAGTTGATGAGGTAGGTTCATGAAAAATCTCACATCACAGACTAGGGTGTGTTGGAGATTGACGATATGGTGACTATTATAGAGTAACCAGTGGAAATCGAGGATCACTAGGAGAGTATTCTTCCTGGGAAATCGATTCCTCTATTGCATGTTTGGTGGTAGCACGAGAATCTAAAAGAGTTCACATGGGAGCGGGAGGCTTATATTCATGATTAGTTCCATCATTTTTTGAGTAACCCTTTGTTTTAGAGTTTTGGGATATAAATACCTAAGGTGGGGAGAATGTAATGAATCAAATTTTCCTATTTTTTTAGAAATTATTTGGGAAAGTTCCAAGACCAGGCGCTGAGATGGAATATGATTCTAATACCTAGTTTTCCCTGAACAATTTTTTTAAAAATGTAATGTTTTTAATATCACACATGTGTTGTTTTCATAAAAAATTAGAATATATTTTAAAATGGTGCCCGTATATTAAATCAGAGGGAACCATTGAGTTCATAATGGCAGATTTACCCTAGGCATGACCTAACTTTGGTCGACATAGGTCATCTGAAGAAAAAGTCACCAAGGGCGTAGACCAAAATAAAATAATTAAATAAAATTATTTTATTTTGAAATCTTAATAACTCATGAGTAGTGACTGATATTGGATATATGATGCCACTATTGAGTTCGTAATGTGGTACTTTCCCTAGGTGAGTCCTAACATCATTCAGTGTGAGTCAGCTGTGAAAAATAGTTTATGAACATTTTAATGAATAAAATAAAATTTGAGTTTATTTTATTTTAATGTTAATTCGACAAAAAAACTAATTTTTTTTAAATGAAGATCACCGAAGGGACCTTGGGTTAGGCTCATAACCCAAAAAATTCTCTAGAGGCTCTAGAGATAATCCTTAGAGAATTCTATCGGCAATGATGAGAAACACCAGGACCGATGATTGTTCCTGATGGATCCCCAACAGCAATCAATCCTCGAAAAAGAATAATCCATATCCTAGGTAGAGAGGATATTTCTTTTTTATCTTTCCCCATTATTGATTTCCATGATGAACTTGGTTTAATCCATGAATATATTGATCCGTAGTTTGATCATTGCGGGGTGGTTATGATTTCATGGTTTATTTTGGGGAGGTTTCTAAATCGGTTCTGCGTTCTTCATTCCTTGTCTTACAAGAATAGATTGCGGCCAACATGAACAAGTCTCAGGTTCATTAATCATGGTTTTATTGTGATTTTATCTCCCCTATTATTTTCATTCTTAACCATTGGACCCCCATGGCCATGGTTTGACTTTATGGGTGGCTCTGAACCTGATCAGACCCCTAGATTAGAGGAAAATCGACAATAGAGGCCAGATCTTGGTAGATCTGGACCCATATCTATGACCCTTTAGAGATATAGACATCAGAGGTGGCTTGTTGGTTAGTGTAAGGGACCAATGTCGCAGGTCCGATGTGATGGTGTGGCAAGGCAGTGCAATGGTTCTGTGAGGCAGCATGATGATCAAGTGAGGTGGTGCAGCGATTGGATGTGGTAGCGGTATTGATGACGTGGAGCATGGAGAGAAGCCATGTGGGAGCTATAAGGGGCAATGTAAGTGGATAGTGGGGGAGTCCATGAGATGCATGCAACAACCATGTAGGACACAGGCTATGGGGTGGAACTAGGACAGGTGGGCCAAGTGAGCCGAGTAGAGGAGGCCAGGTGGAGCATGTTGGGCCAAGCAAATAGAATGGGACCAACTAACTGGGTTGGGTCCAGCAGGCCGGTTCTAACCCAGAGGAACTGATTCGAACGTGGGGAGATCCAATCAAAGCCAGGATCTGGTCGACTGGGAGCCACAGTCGATCTAGTTGGTGAATGCCTATGGTAGTTGGGCGGTGGATTAAACCATGACGGTTGACCACAAATTCCATGGGGTGGTAGGTCCGTGTGGTTGACCTCCATGGTCAGTGGACAGATCATGAGTTGGTCCATGGGTCTAGTGACCCCCTAAGCTTTGAAACTTCAAATTCCCATAACATTCAAACAATATGTTCTTTTGATGAGACGTCTACGGTGTTGAGACCCTTACGACAAGAGAGTAATTTAGAAATATCCTAAGTGGGTTTTTGTGGGAGTGTGAATATGACCTAATGGGTTGGGGAGTGAGTTATCCTAGAATGAGCAAGCTTTAATCAGACATTTCTATGTAGACTGTGACATAGAGACTATGTGTCTTATAGAGACTGTGTGTCTTATAGAGACTACATGTTTTATGGATTCTATGTTTCTTATGGAGATTACGTATCGTATGGATACATTGTGTCTTTTTGAGACTCTATATATTATTATATTGAGTA